>OZ026492.1:11322723-12662723 GCA_964019985.1 Aurelia sp. 4 Dawson et al 2005
TGTTGAAAGATTGCCAGATGAATTCCACACTCTTGAGGTAAGTGATTCTCATAATGTCTTGTCTGCCACATTTCTGTTTGCAAACAGTTATATACATCGGTTTCTAAGTACTAATGTATTTTGACAGGAAACAAGAAACAAATACAGCATCAAGCTCTTTCTCATGATTATGCTAGTCAAAATATGTAAGACATTGGATTAAGCGGGTGACATTGAGAGATGGAAGGTGGGATGCGAAACTGTGTATTCAATGAAAATCAAGATGGCAGGTGGCATAAGTCTTGTTTAGATATAGAAGCATGTTACATGGAAGCGAAGCTGAAAAGAAAAGGGAGATGAAAATGACTATTAGTCAGAAGCAAAAAGTCAGAATTATGTCAGAAGGAAGTTGTTTTTGTTTTCAATTTCTTTTGAGTGGGCTTGTCAGGATTTCTAGCTACTGAAAGCTAATTTAGGCCCACTGTGCATGCCGCATCCAGGCATGGGACCCCTAGTTTAACATCCCTTCCGAAGGAGGATGAGGTGAGTTGCGAGGTCGAGGTTACCCATCCAAAATCTGACCTCACTCGACCAAGCTTAACTTCAGTCACCTGACGAAAACTGTATAAGCCACTCGGCCACTCACTCCGCAAACCACTCAAGTGAAGTGCTTGATGTTTTCATTTCCTTCCCATAGGTCAAAAGGAAATGAGCAGATAAAGATAGAATTACTGTAGGAGAGTGAATCAAAGATGAAATAACTAAGTTCTTATGTACTAAAATATGTCAAGCCCTGAAAGTAATGAAAAGTAGAAGTCAGCAATGCATTAACTGAACTTACCAATTGTACTGCAGAGCAAAAAGCTGTTAAGAATGTAGCTATCCCTATTAGATCAAAGATATCACGCAAGGTTCTATGTGAGCTTTAAGACAAGAGTTGTAGTGATGTCAGTGTTTTATTGGATACAGTAGTTCTTGCTTCCCTCCTAATTCCTGTGTTCTTTGCAAATCTAGAAAAGAAAGAAAAGGAAAGTTGCTTGGACAGATGAAGATGACAGAACGTTGAGGTTGGCATTTTAGGAGTCTTACCATGTCATCAATAGAGGAGAAGATTTAATTGATTGGGTATATATCCAAGAACAAAGGAAAATAGTTTTCTTCTCTGCTGTGATTAACTTGATTTAAACAAAAATCATGTCAAACACATGAAAATGTACAATTGATGCATTTTTCAAATAAGAAGCTCCAATTCCTGAATGATTGAGTCATTTGTTTGTTTGGCTCCTTAAATTGTTTGCTAATTCTGGAAACTAAACATCCAGAGAGCCTAATATTTGGCTTATGCAGTTTACCACTGTCTTGTAAGTCCCATATGTGTTGCTTTGGAAACTTAATGTAATGCAACTAAAGTAAAATATGTTTTTCACAAGAACATTTAAAGGTTGTTTGTCATCATTTGTGTATTCTTTGTTAGAATTGATATAAAAGATGAAAAACGACTGAGAAAGCTGAGAAAGACTGAAGAGGATTCACAAATAGATGGGTCGGAGTATGAACAAAGACTCAGGGATCAGTAAGTTATCCCTTCCTACTTCTTTATTTGAACAAACATTTTTCTTGAAGTCATTCTAAGATAAACAAAGTGACTTTAAGACTTAAAACAAAATCAGTAACATATGTATACTTTCAATGTGATCAGTATCATTGCTGTTTTTCGTCATCCCATGAGGAGTTGCATTTCCCTAACTCACAACAGGTAGTCATCGTAAAATTGTTGCTAAAAATATTACATATCTTAGTATCATCTTAGAAATTATCTATGCTTCTTAAAGTTTTTGATAGTGTCTAATAATTTGTTAATAATGGATCCTGCATTTGTTAATAATGGGTATTGACTGCCATCACCTGCTATCTTTTAGTCTAGTAAATACAAGTTGACATACCCAGTAGAGACAAGATGAGACTGGACTGCCCCTCCATAAGGCTTTGTCCCATTTTGGGCTGAGCACATGTCAGAAATGCATCATGTATGATGAAAGAAAACTGGGACATGTTTTGCCTTGGTTCGGATTTTTCTGTGCCTAAAGGTGTCCAAACACTTTTGAATCGATCACAGAGCTCTATGGACCAAGCTTCATAGACCATCTTACAAAGATACGCAATTGCATATAAAGCAGAAATTTGCAATTTTTTGTCATTTGTACAAAGCAAAAGAGCTGGTGGAGACAGAACCACTGGGAAATGAACGCCAAGATACATTATGATCATCCATGTTAGTGATGGAGTCATAGCATTTATTTTGTTGTCGTAGATTTGAAAAGTTGGTTGGTGTACCAGAATGGGCAAAACTTGATAGGAAAACAGATGACAGTGATGAAGAAGGTAATGCTGCACAATGGAACGTTCATTGAACTAATCTGCCTTGCCTCCATATGAATACTTTTAAGGAGGGGAGGGTTGGAGTGTGAAAAAGGATTCGGTGAAGTGAGACTACTCTAGACAGCTCTAAATCCCCGTTGAATGTTGCAATGCTATTTGTTAATCCTACACGTAACGTGAAACAAAAGTACATTGAAGCCTGTAGTCTTATCAAGTAATTAGTTTTCATTTGGTGAATATTGTCACAGTTTTAAATATTTGTTTCTTATTTCTTGAAACCCAGCAAATAGCTTAACCTCTTTGGTTGCAGATTTCTTCAAGAGCACAAGGCACTATCTTGCAAAATCTGACCGACTACCACAGACGTTCATAGATATAAGAAGAGTCAAAGACGCAAATCATTCAAAGTATTGCAATTCTAGTTTAAGATGTCTTGAATTCCATCCAACTTCTAAAATTGCATTGACGGCTGGATTTAATAAGACTGTAGATTTATATCAGGTAAGCACATTTTATTAACTTTCAAATGACTTGTATCGTAGGTATTGTATTTTAAACAATTTCAAGTAGATATAATAATTTTGGTCATCTCTCAGCCGGAGCTAAGTTGTAGCACCAAAGGAGGCCTCCTTTCTGGACTCTGTCGAGAAGTTCTTGTATGTAGAAGTTAGAAGTTGTGTCATTCAGCAGCAAACGTGGCTCGAAAATGCGCCGCTGATACAATAATAAGGCTATTCTTGATTTCAAGTTTACTTTGGTCGAGTCTTATCATACAGCAATTTTCAATGGTGATTGTTCCTGAAGATGATAAACTTTGATTTTTGAAGTAAACTTTACTCATTGTCGTTAAAGAATTCATAAAGTATTGTACTATACTATAAAGTATTATTTAGCATTGTACTAACATGTACCGGGTGAGTCAGAAAAATATGTAGGCGTTTGGAAGGCTATGGAGTAAAAAGAATGGGACCGATATTCAAAACTAAAGTGTTAATCTATCACTCAAAGGCTAACTTAGATGACAAGATTTTGTTTGGTAAAATCAAACATCTTTGAGACCCAACAATAATCAAAATGCTTATAAGGGGTTTGTATGGGAATCGAGAATTCCACATTCCATTCTGGTCCATGATTTATGTGGCATTGAAGTTTGCATTGCCAGTTTTGAGATGCTGAATTCGAATTTCAATAGACGGTAAATTATGGATCAGAATGGAATGTGGAATCGTTGTGCCCAAACATGCCCTTTATTAGCATGTCCTAATTTCTGGGTTGTAAGATGAAGGATGCTACCAAACAAAATTTTCTCATCTAAGTTGACATTTGACTGATAGATGAACATTTCAGTTTTGAATATCGGTCACAATCTTTTTATTCCCCACAGCCCTTCAAACGCCTAAACTTTTTTTTGACTCACCTGGTAGTTCAAATTAATTTTGATGAAACCATTTCTTGCTGAAGGTGCTGCATCGAACATTCTCGAGTCCATTCAAACTTGTATTAAATCTATTCTGATATTACACTTTTGAAATGCCAAAGTGATTCAAAGTAATCCTTTCCTTGCAGATTGACAATGAAACGAATCCAAAGATTCAGACAATTTACATTGATGGATTTCCAATTCACACCGCCCATTTCACTCCCGATGGACAGCAGATCATTCTCTCGTCAAGGCGAAAGTATTTCTATGTATTTGATGTAACTGCTGGGCAAGTCACTAAGGTGCCAAATATAAAAGGTAAAAACAATGAACACATTTTACTTCATGACTCCTGTAAAGTTGCCATGTTGGAAAAAATATGATGTTAAATGAACTTGTTTAACTTTAATCGGACGGGATCCGTTAAATAGCTTCAAGACAGAAATATTTTTTAACAATTTTGCTGCTTTTAAGATCATTGGTTTATTATTTTTTTTACATCAGGAAAAATCGAGAAAATTAAATTGGTTCGACTCCCGGCTGTGGCGCGTTTTAATTTTCTCGATTTTTCCTGATAATTTAGAAATGTTTCTGTTTGCATCTAAAAGAAGAAATTCTGGTTGCTCGCAAGGTGTTGAATATACATTTTTTGCAAATACACAGTCTGGGAAACAGCTGCAATATATCCAAACACATGATTAAAAGAAAATATGGAATGCAGGAATTCTTGGAAGGACTGAAATGCTATATTAGGCTTCTGTTGCAGGATTTAACAGTTTTCATCCTATTTAGAAGTTAATTTGGTGTTTGAATTCCGCAGATTTTTGGCTTATAAAAACATATTTTACAGAAAAAAATGATGCAAGTTTGAAAGCAGGAACACTGCAACTGGACGAAGAACAACAGCGAATTAGCGACATTAAGAAATTTGTATGATACCAATATTTTGTCTTGCCATGCAGGATTTCTTCTAGAAAAGTATCAAAATTACCAATAAAGTATCACACTTGTTTCAACAGAGCATACATCTTGAACAACAAAAGCATGTAGACTTAAAAAGTGAACAACATCGTCCTCACTCACTTCAGCAACAACATTTTAATTGTCCAGTCAGGTCCTATGTTTCCTAATCCTAGCGTATTCAATCACAACGTTAATATTTTTCCCAATATTAGGGGTAGGGGGATGAGTAACACAAAACGTTAAAACTTAGAAATTATCATCATATTTGTAGCATTTGGAAGTTTTACTTTACCTGGAGTCAACAGTTTTCTTCCACAGATTGCAATGCCTGATTTCCAATGGGGGGGGGGCGGCATTCTGATGATTCCGTTATTTACGCCCATTTCTCACCGGAAATTTGTTAACATGATATTAAGTGTACAGTGGAATACATTCTAACTTGTGTTGCGGTGTAAGATGGAGGATTTTGTCAGGCAATTTGGATCCTTTGTGATGCATTTTTCAACAATATTTATCATACACGCTTGAAACCTGTAACACCGTAGATGAGGGTGCTTCATGGTCCACTCGGTGCTTTTAGATTCCCTTCAGCCTTAATCAAAGCAATGTTCACACGAGATCAATAGTTTGTACTCGTTTTAATCAGTAATAATCAAAGTTTGAATTATTTCAATTGTCTTGAGTTGGTTTCTCTCATACTGTAAATGCTCTATTTAGTCCCCGCTATGGAGGGTTTGAAACTAGATAGGTACCCTCGGGCTTTTTAGAACTTTTACTGTACTTACCGTATGCCAACATTTAGGCAGTTATTCATTATTATTCATTATGCAGGTAGAGTAGAGAAGAGTATGGAAAATTTTGTCATATCACCCGATGGATCATGTATTGCTTTTCTTGGTGAAAGTGGCTACATAAATCTGGTTTCAATAAAGGTAGAGACGTTTAGTAATTTCTTACTTCTTGAGAACTTCCTCGTTAATATATGGAAATTTAACAAGGCTTCATGGGTCAGGCTTCAGCTTGGAGTTTTAGGCCTTGTATGAGTAAATCTGACAAATAATTGCTGATTTATGGTTGAGAGAGGAAAAATAAGTGGTTGCTTCAAAAACAGTATGTTATTTGTTATGTAGCAATGTCAAGATAAAGAAAGGTTTAAAGTAGGTTTATAAATAGCCTATTGTGTTTTGTAATCCAGCTCGTGGCGAAAGAAAGCAAGGCGAAAGAAACAATACAAGGAGTAGGTGCTTCTTTGTCGTATTTTTAGACAAGGGCTATATATTTCATGTCACTCACTTTAACGGCTTCATGGCGACTAATGAAGGTTAGGAAATTATCTGAATCATGAATATGATCACGAAACTGAAGAAACTAAATCTTAATTTCTATTCAAAGAAAACTCGAAGATGAAATTAGCGTGATTTGCTTGTCATTATCCTGCGCCCCTTTCAAAACTGCTACCTTTTTATTTGCCGTTATTTTATGGATCTGGAGATTTCTCGTTTCGTAGACAATAGTTTGAAAAATCGATGAATTGATCTTTCAATGATCGATTGATATTTGAAACTTGAGTTTCAACCGCATAAGTTAATTTTACTTGCCAAAGCTTACTGCATTTGACTGTCTCCGTATAACAGTATTTCAGTATGATAATTATTGACAATTTGTTCATTAGACCTTAAATCAATGTTTGCGTGTTGTTGTTGTAGACAAAGCAGTTGATGTCATCCTTGAAAATGAATGGGAGAGTTAACTGTGCTGCCTTTACTGCAGATGGAACCGCCCTTCTGACATTTGGAGGTATGCTAAATTTGACGAAGTTTGTGTTTTACTAATTGGCGTGTGCATAAGTTTTCTATGTATGGTATACAGAAGTCCGAAAGCTAAACTGTACAACAATTTGGAGGAAATAATGGGCATAGAAGGGTATTACCCTTTTGAAACGCCTGTGAATTTTGAATCACGTTGCATAAAGTCGCTGAATTAAAGCAGTCTTCAGGAAAGCAACAACAAGCGCGCAGAAACAGTTTGCTAATGCTATTTTACTTATCTTGAATTGTTTGCGTTGTGCTTTGTTACTTTTTTCCTTTCCAAAATGAAGATAAAGTATATCTGACCGAGAGGGAATCCAGCGTATCTTATTTTGCCATCTATCTTTTCATGGTCAGACCTTCCTTCGCTATTTTCTATCAGATGTCGCTAATACTGATTGTAACTGGATTGCCCAGCATCGGGTTTCAGCCATTAGAGATGATGAATCAGTAGGACTTCACCCGCCTCTCTTACACTCGATTATTCAAATCCATATAGATTCAAATTAGCCATGATTTAACATCTTCAAGAATTTTCGTTTCTCCCTGAAAACTTTTCCTTTATCGACGCATTAGGAGGGACCATTATGGAAAATGGTCAAACTGACCTTTTAATGCTATCCTGCCATTTAGTTTCTAATTCACTTGGGGTGTTTTGAGATTAAACTTTTCTAATTTCTATATTCAATATCACATGCTTGAAATTGGACTTTCTTTTTAACAAGCTTAGTTTTATTTAACCATATTTTTTGGCATAAAATAGACATACATAAGTTTCATTGAGATTTCGGTTAATACTATGGCGGCCTGGTTTCCTTTCAAAAGCGTTCCGATAATTTTACGCTTCTTTATGAATTAAGAAATGCGTTGGGATTTAACAAACATTTTGAGCTTATTATGACTAGTTAGATGTCCAATGAAGCCTGTTTTCGAATCTCAATTCAGTTTACATTACTTTGCTAGAGGTCAAATCATTCGCTTTAATTTTGCTATAGGAGACGGAGAAGTATACATATGGGATATGAAAACAAAGCGATGCAGGCACAAATTTCGCGATAAAGGATGTTTGAAAGGTGTTTGCATTGATGTCTCAAAAGATGGCCGTTTTATTGCTTGTGGGTATGTATTCTGCACAGTCCTGCACCCGTTTGATAGCTTAATAGAGATTGTTGAATCAAGGGAAGGTAGGAATCAAGTAGGAATCAAATGTTTTAGCCGATCTTTGCACGTGGACAATGGCCGAAAACTTCCAAAGCCTCATTTTCTCAACCAATCAGACGTGAATAAACAAAGGAGACAAAAGAAACCCGTGAAGACTTTTTTAATTTTTATTTACCTTCATAAATGCAACTAGGACAAGAATCTTTTTGAAGAAATTTGCTCTCCAGATGATTGAGTATACTTGTCAGGATGCAAGTCACTGTTTCACTGTTTCGAAGAATTATGGCTTCTAAAAACTAATGAAACAATGAACCTTGCACTATAGAAATTCTTTCCGAGAGACAATGGTAATATTGGTAATAATTATTGTAAGAAGAACCTGATAACGACAACAAATTTTGCATTTTCAGTTGTCCTTGCCATTGCCCGCCACTGCTTTTGCCGTTGTTCAAATGCCCCTGCGATTTCTATATGAGTTAAAGATCGTCGCAGATAGCTTTTATGTTTATAACAAAACAGATATTTTATTTGTTTAGTTATCAATGTAGCATTGTGCAACACGCATAAAAGAAGTAGGTTTTATGAGGGAGGTAAACATTACAGTAATCTTCATTGGTTTTTGTCCTATTTGCTTACTTGCTGTCTAATTGGTCCGTGAAAATGAGGTTTTTAAACTTTTGGTCATGGGCCTAGAGCAAAACTCGGCTTCGACATTTGGTTCCTATCTTCATTAAGAAAACATTTACGAACTGAAATTATGTGCGACAAATATAAAGCATCCCAATTTCAATATCTCGATATTTTTCCTTTTCGCAACCGTTGGTCACATAAGAAGTGAACTGAAGCCCGGAGCTTAAACCGAGCTATTTCAGCTCGGTACCGGGTGTCCCAGCAAAAACGCAACAGAGTTGAAAAATTGTGAGTTGAAGCTGTTCCATACTCATTATCAAACGATTATTTTTATTGACATCTGCAATAATTAGCATAAATTTTAAACTCTCCTCCAGCATTTTTGTAGACTTGGTTGTAAAGTTAAAAATTAGCAAACCTCAAAATTGCTCCTTGATGAAAACTAGAGCTGTTGCCTTGGCAATAGTGAATTATAATGTCAAATTATAAACATAAAAATTCCAGCAATCACCGAAAATTGCTGACAAGCACGTTAACACACAAATTTATTCAACATTGAACAGACCCTGTCATAAAGATTTCGATCAAAACACAGTTGCTTCTCCTGAAATGACTTTGCCATTTTAGAGTTTTACTTTAAAGCTAATGTGCAATGATAAATAGGCTCGTTTATAAATGCAGAACAAAGAATTCACTCCGACACAGCATTGTTTCGTGGTGAGATAAAAATCTTATAGTGACACTATCCTTTGTTGTCTCTGTGTTCATGTTCGATTTGAATGAGATCTTTTTAGAATTTCTGCTCTCTGCAAATGCAAGCTTTTAATCTTGCAGAAAGCCTTTAAATTGGAAACGAACACTGAGAGGTTCCTCAAATCTTGATATTTCGGGAAGCAGTATGAGATCCCTTTGTCACAGTTTCTTGATCACATTGTGTGCTTGTCTGTAATCCTGTGAGGTTGCAGATAGTATATATTGCATCGGCTGGCAGCTCTGGCTTCCCCTGACAACATATTTAGGTTCGTTGATTTCTAGCTCTGCAGCCAAGACACCAAAAATTGTGGAAAATATATCAAAATTTAATCTAATCATTGCGAATTTAGGGAAAATAATCATTTGATTATTGAGACAGCTAGTGTAAGAGTTTCTTAAATCTTTTGCACTGTTTTTGGGACACCCGGTAGTCTTTTGTTTCCTTAGGTGATTGAGAAATGTTAAGTTGTGTCAAGGCAATCAGCAGCCAGGAGACGGCAAATGCTTCCGACTCTAGTCGCATGCCATGTTGTACTTCATATACAGGGTGTCACAAAACAATTGTTCGACGTTTGATTAAATATTGGAAAATAATGATAATTTGAACAGACTTCTTGGGAGATAACCCTATCCCTAAGATTATAAAATGATTTTAGAGACCAGAATCTTGCAAATCAGATGAAAACTCACTGAGTTGCGAGCTTTCAAAGATAACAAATATGCGGTAGCTGAAACTAGAGAACCCCAGATTACTTGCAATGGAAGAAAACTCAAAGACCGGGGTAAAAGAAGCTTGTCTAATGTCACACCTCCTGTTGATATCAGAACAAACCAAATAGGACTTGCAAAGTAATTTAATCGCTGCGATCATTGTCAAAATTTGCTTAACATTACATATGTCGAAAAACTGTGGTTCAAAACATAATCAACGAGAGACTGAATCTGTTTCCTCGAAGCATCCATATGCATGAAGGTTAGGTTATCGAAAGCCTGTTCAGATTCCATTTGGTTTGTCCTGAAACAATTTAGAAAAAGCAGAAACGATGGTCTATTAAATTTTGACCAAAAATGCCATTTCGAGGTCTCTGGTTTCGGTTTTCGCACAAACTTGAACTTCAAAAGCTTGAACTCTTTGCGAATTTGCAAGATTCTTGTGTCAAAAGTTAATTCAAAATCTCAGGAAAAATGTCACTTGACCAAGTTTCCATTCACTGTATCGTTATTTGTTAGTATTTAATCAAACGTTGAACAATTTTTTGAGACACCCTGTATATATCTACATATGAATTCGATATTCCTTGTAGTTCAAGCAGCGGTGTTGTGAACTTGTATGATGATAGATGCTTTACAGAGCGAAGTCCAAAACCAATCAAGACAGTGTTAAACTTGCAGACTTCCATACATTGCCTAAAGTTTAATCCAACCAGGTATGTCAGGTTCATGACTACATCTCGTGTGTGTTTTACTGAAACTTGTTTAGCTTATCAGACCCTTTCTCAGTATGAGTGCCTTTTAAATCTCAGCGTTTGCCTGCGATGCTGAATGGGCAGAGATTTGTACATCTTCGAAACTTTTGCTCAAATGAAGGTTTTTTATTGCTTCTCAATGGTTACATTAGCTCCGAAACTGAACTTTATTTTCTCATGCAAAGTCATCGTAAAAAAGAAATAGTGTGGCCAAATATATCACTTTGCACAAAGGTAGATGCAAGTTGGACTGTATTGTTTTCCTCGTCTAATAATAATTTTCTTTCTCAATGGCTGGCAAAATAGCATTTTTGGAATTGTGCTTACCTTGGCATACTTCCTCCTCTTCTGCATGTGCCATTTCATTTGGCTTGGGTGAACATGGACTTCCGTTGCTTTCTTGTGAATTATTTCGCAGCTGCTGTCCAGTTTTTTCTGATGTTATGCAGCTGTTTTTCTCGTTTGTTTACCTCTGTCTCTAGTGCCCTCGATTCTTCCTGTTGTAATTACTTCTTATGTTCCTTTCCAAATCATATATCCGAAAAACTTCATTTGCTGTTCTTAGATTCTTTATTGTCGACATTTGCTCGACTATGGTTGCTTTGATTGACGATTTTCCAAGCATTAAACTGCTCTCTTTCCCACAGTGAAATTCTAGCAGTTTCGTCAAGAGCAGTGAAAGATTCCCTAAAACTAGTAAGTCTGTTACGGCCATTCACCATTTTAGACATTATGTGGCTACGAACCGGGGAAGTCAAGAAAGAGCCCTGCGTTTGAAAGGCTGCTGCTCGTTTAATATATCATAAATGATGTTTCGCAATATTCAGTTGATTAGCTAACATGCTAAATTATTTTTGAATATTCCATGGTTGAAATCAGTCACTCTGCTCAGACTTTGCAATGGTCTTTCAGACAAAATTCCCTTTGAGAAATATGAAAAACGTGCTTAAATCAAGGGCAAGTTTCCCTAATATGTTTACCTCACGGCGATGACTTGAGCACACTCCAGCACGTACTACCTTCTTAGGGGAATGAAAGCTCCCCTCCCTGTTATTTATGATTTTTTCAGGGGATTCTATTCTCCTAAGAGGAAAAATGCATGAATGCATGCCTGTGTCATTATTGCTAAAAAGTAAAACAAAGGGGAATTTTTCTCATTGTTTTGCCGGGTTTTGCTGGTTTTCGAAACAGGCTCTCTGTCTGCAGAAAATCTCCCATGTTGATGCGAAGGGAAGACCGATTAAAGCCGGCAAATTTTTTAACTTAAATGAATATATCGGGAAGAAAACAAGACAACTTTCAATATCATTGTTTTGATATTCTAAGAGTAGCAGTTTTTTCAAACGCTGGACCTTTATTGACTCATCCGGTATACTTGATACATAAGTTTGCTGTTTTGATAAAATAACAGTACGGGTTTTTCATCTTGTGATTATGAACTAACGGATGCTTGATTTTGTTCATGAAGATTGTAATATTTTTCACGTCGCTTGGAGAATAAATTTCACTTGCATACCCTAGTTTCACATTTTCTTTAGGTCATATGCTCACTATCAACTTTTTGCTTCAAAATCCTTGGACATTCTACTTTTCAAGTTATCAAAAATAGCTACCAATTCCCAAATCAAATAGCAGCTGCTGACGGAGAGCAGTATTTTCTTTTTGTATCGAGAAAGGTGTGTAAAGAGTATAGCTTCAGCAAAGAAGATCATATGATATACTGCATTCACACTGGCACAGTTAAACCAGCTTTATCTAAACCAGTTTAAATTTCATCCAATCAAATGACTGGATTTGTTGGATTGACCAATCAGAAGACCGTATTCAGAAACCTGGTTTAGTTTAAGCTGGTTTAACTTGCAGTGTGAATGGGGCAATAGTTTCAACGAAGACCTTCAAACCGTTGCTTTGTTCACCATCTAGTCTATCTTTGTTGCTATCTCTCATTCTTTTTGTTTCCTCTCATTCTTGATCATCATGTGTAATGAAATTTATCATTTTGTAGCTTCATGTTGAATCGTTAACGGTATTTTCGAACTGGCCAACCAGGAAGGGTACACTTGGATATGTGCAGTCACTTGCATTCACACCCCAAAGTGGATATCTGGCTGTGGGGAACGATTCTGGCAAAGCCATGCTTTTCAGGTAAAAACAAATCATCACGACTTTACATTACCACCTTTTTTATTGTCAAAAGATACGAGGTGTCCCAATGAAAATACTCTCTTTAAAAAATCACAAAGACGGTGTTCATCAAATTTCTTTGCCGAGTACAGATCAAGAACCATATAATTTCCCCTGACATAGCTGATCTTTTAATTGGTTTGAGAGTTTAGCTGTAGCTGTAGTTTGAGAGCGTAGCTTTTTGTGGCTGTCTGGTTTTAAATCAGGATGCGAAAAAGCAATGAAGATCGCCAGATCAGTTTCTTTGTCCACGTTAAGCTTTGGATTTTGTCAAAGGTGACTGAAGGAAATGTGCATCGTTGCTGCAGACTTCAAGGATAATCAAAAATCAGAAAATTTTCACTCAGAGGCAAGACTGACTATTTTCTCAACAAGTGTAGCTTAATATAAAGTTTTTCGACGTGTATTTGTAAACAAAGATTTCATTACCTTTAAAGAAAAATGACGGATATATAGCGTCTAGTTTAAAATTAGAACAAACGATGGGCGCCTGCCATCATTTGTCCAGTTATTTCGATAATCTCTTGAGATCATCAAATATAATGGAATACGATAGACTATATTTAGATTGCCCAGGCCCCTGATTTAAGTTGCCTCATATCTCCATCATTTGTCTTTAAATATTTTTGAGGCATTGACTAAACCATGAGCCATAGGACACGAACTGAGTAGATTGGGCCTAAGCTGGGGTGGTACTCTCGTAGTAATTTGGCCGACATAGTTAATTCAGTTTGCAATTAATATGTAATGAATACTCACTTTAGTTCTTCTCTGTCGTATCCTAACCTTGCTATTCCTGCGAAATACAGCCAGTAACGGAGTTCGATTCCCGTCGACAGGAAAGGCGCCATGTTTGTCGTGGAAGGGGAATCGAACTCCGTTACTGGCTGTATTTCGCAGGAATAGCAAGGTTAGGATACGACAGAGAAGAAAGTGAGTATTCATTACATATTACTTGTAAACTGAATTAACTACGTCGGCCAAATTACTACGAGAGTACCACCCCAGCTTAGGCCCAATCTACTCAGTTCGTGTCCTATGGCTCGTGACAAAACAAGTCAAAAGGAAATCTAATCAAAGGTGTGATAATCGATTATGGTCGATTTTTGCCAGTAGTACTTTGTTTATTAAAATTTGTTGAAAGTGACTGAAGCGAGTCTTGCATTCGAATTCCATTCAAGTCATTGAAATTGGTTCTCGTGTCGTGTGTTCAGGCACATCAATGCTTCATGCAATGGGAAGAAATCATGGGAGGCGGCAATGGCAAAGATAGCCAGATAAAAATCTCAGATCTGATTTACTTTACTTTTACTGAAAAAATGACGCAAAGTTAAGCCACAAGGAAGCAAGTGCACATTTCTAGAAGAGGCCGATAGGAAATTTGGTGATTGAATGAAGAGAATATTTTCTGCTGAAACTTTGTAAACGAGAGCTATACAAAAACTTGATTTATCCGATATCACTTTTAAAGACGTTGTGGAATCTTATAAAAGAATTGAGCTACATTCTTTTTGGATATTATGGACACTTTATAGAATAGCTTCTACTTACCTATTTTAGGTCTCCCAGGTAACAAGATTTGATAATGTTGATGCAGTTTACTTAAGCTTTCTGACATGAAATGTAGCATCTAGTTCATGTTCATATACATCACTTCAATTAAAAGCTTCATTTTGTAAGTTATTCAAAATTCTTTCATATAATATTCTCGAAGCCAAATTCGGGTTTAGCATCCAAACGTTTGTCTAACCATGAATTTTCATGTTGCTAGCGGCCGTAATCTTAATTTTATGGTGGCACAAATTTTGAAAAATCTTTAAAGGATTTGATTGACCGTGAAGATAAATTCGGGCTATAAATTTTCATCCTGAACGGACTTTTTCACGGTCAAAGCAGCATAGATTCCAAATCTTTTCAATGCAAAAGGTGGGTATAAAGTTCTATGACCCATTCCCTTTATATGAATAGCTTGAAAAGAGCTTAAGCCACTTTTCTATAATTTTACCATTGGACTTCTCAGAAATCTTGGATATTTTTTTAAATTACATCTTTTTTTGTATTTCAGCTCATCGTAGGATATGACGTTATCAAATTTCTAAATCATAAACCAGAAAAGTGAAAGGGTTTTTAGGAAACAAAATATCGCTTCAAATTTTTATAGAGTCTTACGCATGATAATTTTTCATTGAGGAAAATTCCATCCGCTCAGAAAATTTGAATGTATGGAAATCAGCCGCAAGAAAAGGGATATTTCAGATTCATATAAGTCATTCCTGGATACCTCAAGCCTCTGTATATTTGTTAACTACGCTGTTATTGAAAATTTATAGGTATTTCCTTTCTTCCATAGGTTGAGGCATTACCCAGATGGATAACTTTCAATTCCTATGTTCAGGAACATAAGCAATTCAAGGGCACATGACTACCCAATTGTGTACAAAGCAAACCTGCTAGCTCAGCCCGTCCAGGTCTTCAAAACCCATATGTCAAGGTATCAAGGTATCATAGGTATTTCCTTTCTTCCATAGGTTGGGGCATTACCCAGATGGATAACTTTCAATTCCTATGTTCAGGAACATAAACAATAGACCTTTTAGCTATTCTACAAAAGAGCCTGGATCGAGCGTTATTTTTATACAATTTTATACGCGAAGTTCGATCGAGTGGCGTTAGAGCTTCTACCACTATTGTGCACGTTCGAAAATTCTTCAAAATGGATCATAATATCGTTCGATTCAGATTCTTTCCTAGAATAGCTAAAAGGTCTATTCAAGGGCACATGACTACCCAATTGTATACAAAGCAACCCTGCTAGCTCAGCCCGTCCAGGTCTTCAAAACCCATATGTCAAGGTATCAAGGTATCATAGGTATTTCCTTTCTTCCATAGGTTGAGGCATTACCCAGATGGATAACTTTCAATTCCTATGTTCAGGAACATAAACAATAGACCTTTTAGCTATTCTACAAAAGAGCCTGGATCGAGCGTTATTTTTATACAATTTTATACGCGAAGTTCGATCGAGTGGCATTAGAGCTTCTACCACTATTGTGCACGTTCGAAAATTCTTCAAAATGGATCATAATATCGTTCGATTCAGATTCTTTCCTAGAATAGCTAAAAGGTCTATTCAAGGGCACATGACTACCCAATTGTATACAAAGCAAACCTGCTATCTCAGCCCGTCCAGGTCTTCAAAACCCATATGTCAAGGTATCGATGATTTAAATTTGAACAAAATAATTGCCACGTCTGGATCGAAATTCTTTTTTTTTTGTATTTCTCTTTAAGCATGGCAATAACATTAGTCTGTAAGGGATGTTTCCAACAGAGCTGTAACAAACGCATCTATTTATTTGGAACAGTTGACAATGTTGAATCAGTTGTATATTGGAATCAAGCAAGATAAACGTCCATGCAAGAGGGGGCAAATCAAAATATGCTTCTCTCAGTGGCTGATTCCGGATCTAGAATGGACTTGTTACGATAATTCTCTTGTTTCCCTGTGCTCTCTGATATGATGACGGCGCTTCGGTCAACAAAGACTCATAATATTACTCTGAAAAACCTGGCCCTATTTAGGCCCAAATTCCGCGATTCCTAGAGTACCAATCAGATTGCAATTTTTGTGAATTACTATTGTTACGGTGTAAAACTATGATAGAATTCTCAATTCGATTGAAGAATTGAGAACACGCACGGGACTGAGATTCGAAGCCGTGATTCCTTCATAATTCTATTGATGATTACAGAAAATAGTGTCAGCTTTTTCATTGTTTCATTATGAGCCCCTGTTGAGCAAGGTTTACCGCAAGGACACAAGGGACTCATGGTCGTAAGTCTAGATCTAGAATTACTGGGAAGCATAACTTGCAGCTGTTGAACGCTGGATCTTAGGAATTCCCCTGAATTAGATATCAGTCCTTTGACACCAATTTTTCATCGAAGTGATCAGCTTTGCTGTAATTCTAATCTGATGTGCCTAAAGACGTTATAAATCGGAAAAGAAAGGCCACGATATAAACGTCGCTCGTCGGATCCTAAGATGCTTGCGATGATGGATAACGAATGAAATTGTAGGTTTAAACACCGCAACACGACGAAAAACAACAGCAAATGAGTCGGTTTGACGCGTATATATTTGTCAAAACATATATACTCAAATATATACGCGTTAAACCGACTCATTTGCTGTTGTTTTTCGTCGTGTTGCAGTTTTTACGTACAATTTCATAAAGAATTTATTTCACGATATTCTTTCAATGATCCTTTCGATGAAATTGTGATAATTGTGAATCTCAAACGCAGCGGGTTCCTTTTATCGTACAGTTTGCCGTAAATATTAGCTTTAGATTTGCGATTCGTTCCCAAAGTTACTCATTATAAGTTTCTTATTCAAGACAATGTCTTGAATTTTTCTTTCTTCATGAAGGCAGTATCCAGAGATCTCAAATCAGATACGCAAAGGATTATTCTTTGTTATCAAATGTAGTATTTACTGTCATGATACACAATAATTTTTTCCATGATTTGTTCATTTCGTCTAAAATATCGTTATTTTACAGAGTATTCCAAAAGATTGATTCCCATTTGTGTGCCTTCTGTAGACAAGCCTTTTCTTTAATTGTCCCTGTTTTTGCGCAGCTGCATAGGTCAAACTTCAACTAGAGCATGATACCTTATTTGAGTCAATTTGACAAATAATTGCTGATTTAGGGCACTAGAAAGGGAAACTAAGTGGATGCTTGAAAACGGCACTCCCTCTGTTCTTTAGCAATGTCAAAATCAAGTGAGTTTTGAACCACAGGTTGCAGCGTATGGCGGTAGTAATTGTAAAAATAAAATTGCAAACCAACCTTTGTTTTCTTCCTAATCGTTGTTCTGTTTGTTGTCATGTTCGTGTTGCCCTCTAACTCCCTCCATCAAAATACTAGGCCCATCAACAGACCCAGTCCCCAAACGAGAATCTAGTAGGAAGAAGAGGTCAAAGTTGGTTGCTCCCCACCAACTGTGAAAGCCACTTTGAACTTTTCCCTTCTAGTTTGCGGTATGTGAACATTCAATCCTTCAACAGAGCCCATCAGTAAACACCTCAACGACCCCTTTCCATATTGTGATAGCCAAATCTAATCCAAACTACGAGAGAAAGCAATTTTAGCCCCCTTTGCTACGGCTACTCGACTCTTCGTTCAATCTCCAGACGATCAAGGCAAAGCAAGGGTCTAAGCGATGATGTGATCCAAGTTTTGCGCTTGCCATGAGGAATGTGCGAGTGCGCTTGCGCATCAAAGAAATGCGCGAGTGAGCTAACCCAGTAATTTGATTACATCATCGTTTGGACCTTGCTTTGCCTCGATCGTCTGGAGATTGAATGAAGGGTTGAGTAGCCGTAACAAAGTCGGCTAAAACTGCTTTTTCTCGTAGTTTGAATTAGAGTTGGTTATCACAATATGAAAAGGGTTCGTTGAGCTGTGTACTGGTGGGCTCTGTTGAAGGGTTGAATGCTCACATGCCGCAAATTAGACGTGAAAAGTTCAAAGTTGCTTTCACACTTGATGGGGAGCAACCAACTTTGATCTCTTCTTCCTATTCGATTCTTATTTGGGAACTGCGTCTATTGATGGGCCTAGTGTTTGGATGTAAGGAGTTAGAGGACAACACGAACATCACAACAAATAGAGCAACGATAAGGAAGAAAACAAAGGTTGGTTTGCAATTTCACTTTTACGATTACTACAACCATACGCTGCTACCTGTGTTTGAACGAAAGGGTTCTTGCGTCGTAACCAAATGTTCTCAATATTTGCAAACAGGTTGACTGTGTTTTCTCATAAATAACAACAATTTGTATCTTTTTTAAAATGAATAGACATTGAAATACAGCACTCAAATTTTCGCGAAAATTTGCTTAACTTTGACGTTACTGGAGAACAATAGAAGTGCTATTTTCAAGCGACCGCCTATTTTCCTTTTCGCTGTCATAAATCAGCAACCACTTGTATAACTGACTGAAGCGAGGTCATAGCAACTAATTTGGGGACTGGCCTATGCAGCTGCGTGAAAATCAAGGCTCCTCAACATCAGCCACATAAATGGTCTCACAAGTCAACTGGAGCATTGTTTCGTGTATTTGGTAATTTCAAGTCAATATCAACAAGCACCTTTATGACCTCGTCATGACAGATAAGGTCAAGTTCTCAGCAACAACGTAGCCACTTAAGATTTCTGGGTTGAGTGATGACATACAATTTGTGACTACTATATTGACTTGAAATGACCATATACAGGCAAGAGTGGTCCAATTCATTATGTCACAAAAAAAAGTACAGATATACCAAAAACTCTCTAACCCTCTTGTATTGAAATAGATATCATTTGCCTTGCATCTCTGCACCTAGAATCTTGAATAGCCCAAAATTTACTGATGTCCAAGTTATGTGAAGATTTTGGTGAGTTGAATTGACTTGCGGCTCTGACGTGGTGGAAAGGATACTAGGTCGATTTGCTTAGAACTTCATCTCGAGGCTTGCTAAAATCCTAAGAAATTCATGATTCAAGTTTCAGCGATGGAAGGCGAATGTTGTCCATTGTGACACATGTGGGTTAATGAGTTTTTGGTAAGTCTGAGGAACGAAGAAAATTTAATAATTGTAGTAAATGAAGTATAATAAACCCGCGTTCATCATCAAAACTTCCCTCTCTTGAAAAAATTTCTCAAGGCACCCTTCTTTCTTTGTCTCTTTCTCCTATCATCATCTTGTTTCTTCTTGAATTCTCTCCCACATCGACCCATGGGGCGAGCGCATATCGTACATAATGCTCCGTCTTTTCCATGAAGACAAGTCATCGTATCAGAACCTCCTGAATCATTGTCTGCGGCCGGTTGGACAGAGATACGACGGACATTTCCTACTTTTTCGTAGAGGACATGTGCAACATTCTCGTCGTCATTATCGTCGCTGGTTTCACCTTCAGAATTATTATCATCATCAATTATATAATCGGAAATACTTCCAAGTTTATCTTGGACAAGGACATCAGTGTTTCCTCTTGGTGCACAGCCAGGACTGTCAAGTAATAAAATGAAAATTTGGATCCTGAAACATCAAGAGCACCATCAATATCGAAATCCTATTGGACTTATCTGATTTGGGAGACTCAAGGGGGATTATGATGAAAAGGGCTGCTTTGTGCCGGGGGAGGGGTACTTGACTAGGGAAGTGACGGTGGTGCGTGGCAAATCTCTCCACACCATGTACCTTGTCGCATGAAAAATGACCCAAAAGTATATCCTGTCGCATATCAAATTTTGCGAGAATCCATTGTTCCAAGAAAACTCTAAAAAGTGTCCTTCCACATGATGCCCTGTCGCATTATTTTCTTATCAATTTTAATATCCTGTCGCATAATTTTTGTGAGAAAAAGACACCCTGTCGCATAATTTTTACTATAAAAGGATACTCACTTGAGCGGCACATCCCGTCAAGTCAAGAATTGGAGTGCCCTCCCTCGGGAGCTTATTAAAGAAGAGGACTTCTTTATATCAGTTCCTTTTAGGAGCTATAGCTGATTCGTTTTGGAACATTTGCTTAGAGTCCGGTCGCCTCTAGTAGGCACCAGACACCCTGTTCTAATCCAAAGTGAAAAATTTGCGATTAAATACATACTATTACGATTATGATCGAGGAGAATACAGTTACAAAGAAAGAAAAATAATTGTGACACACTGAGGCCTTTCGAACCTATGTTCTCATTGCAAACTCACTCTCTCGTCGTATATGACATTCCTTTTGAATATAAAATAGAAGTACTTACCTAGTTCCCGAAGCCTCTTCAACTGGTGTTGTTCGACCACTGCTTGAATCAGACTCAGGTTGATCCTGCACTCCTGGGGTGGACATTCTTCGACAACTTTGCCAAAGATCTTCTGTGCCACTCGCCAAAAGCAATGAACTGTTCCTAGATGACGGGAGATGAGCACTTGTTGACTGTGCCAACCATTCTCTGTCAAAGACTGGACGTCTTCCTTGCTTACCCGACATGTACTCGTTCTGTTTTACTTCTTCGACCATGTGCCTGCTGTACGCGGCACTTGGTCTAAAATGAATTATTTCATGCTTTGAAATGTGAGTATTCACACCAAGAGACATTCTTCTTTGGTTCACAGCATTTGTGTTTTGGCTGTGCTCAAACTGTGGAAGAGAAGATGTCTTCTCTGGGTTGTTAACCTCTGTTGAATATGAAAAGGCCGTCTTATTTTCGAGCCTTGTCCATAGAATGGAACCATACTTGTCTCTAACTGCTGCTTGTTTCATAACTGGTTGTGTACGTTGATCATTTGAATCATGGCTTGGTTCACCTTGCTCTTTATTTGTTGTGCCAACGTCATTTGTTGACAGTGACTCTAAAACTAGGTTTGAATTTGCCTTATCAATATTTTCAGTTGCATTGCTGTTCTTGATCGTAGTCTGTCGAGAAAAGAGAGATATTTGTTTTATATCGCATAGTTGATTCCCTGGATACCTGTTGGATGATTTCTATACTATTTCAAGCATCATAGAGATTGCTTGAGCACAGATCGTTTGATTATATTTTTTTGACTGGTTCCGTTCGTAATTTATATTTTCTTTAAATTTTGTGCCTATCTTTTCATGATCTTCTCATGTTTTATCTCCCCCAAAATAATTTCTGTCTTAATCTGTTCATGTTTGTTTGGATCTTTCATGCATGGGCATAGGGCATTGACTTAATGTTGAAGGTACCTTGTATGTCAATGGGGGAAAGATAACCTATACAGTCTCTCAAACATTATTTGAACACAAATTCAAAAAGCCTCTTTTAGGAAAAGCATTTACAAAAACATATCGTTCATCTTCTCTAATGTCCAGATTTATATCAAACACCCATTTCCTCCACCACATGATTCATCACCTTTGTGTTGCAGGCTCCTTTTACCAAGTCTTTACTAAAGTATAGCTACTCGCCGTATGATTAAACAAGTATTTTTGATGTGTGTAGAATTGTTGTTTCAGACTGCGTTCACACGATGCCGGCACATTTTGAAAACGGTAATAAATTAGACGGCAAAAACTTGTTGCAAGACTTTGATGCCAAAGAAGTGTACCTCCACCCCAAGAATCGACCAGTTTCATTCTAAGTGTCTAAAAATGTTATATTTCTCACCATTTTCATGTGTTTACACGGTGCCCTTTCCAAATTGTGTCGGTTAGAGTTCCGTTTTCAAAATTTACCATTTTCAAAATCTGCCACCAAAAATGTGCTGTTTTCGTGTGAACGGGAGGCCTAACCGTCTCATGTTCAATGTTTCAAAATGTATCGGCGTCGTGTTAATGCTTTCTCAAACTTCTATGAATAATGTGGACAAACTGCAGTAAAAAAAATTTAAAATGAAAATGAAATGAAATGCTTCTTCCTCTGTCCTTGATTAAAACCTCTTTCCCCACTCACTCTTATGAGCATCTATAATGACCTGTTTTTTCTTTTGTCAAGGACTACTTGCGAAGGGGACCGTTTTCTTCATTGCAGTAGTAAATGATTATCGGACAAGCTCTGTCCAAGAAAGTGAGGGAACAACTCTGGAGTCTCAAGGCGTGGAATGAACCACCTTTTGGGACAAAGATGGACAGGATTCAAAGTTCATATTGTGGTGGAACATAAACTATTTCCTAGCGATCATATAAAAGCATGATGTTGAGGACACATTGCCGAAGAAAAAACACAATTAGACCAAACAAATTTTGCACATTGATAGAAGTACTGCATCCATATCTTCTTGCCCGCTATTGATCTTTTTTCATTCAACGTGAAACTATTTTACTTACCTCTGGTGCCTCTAAGACACATAAGGCATGTTCAGCCTTTGAAGAGCCAAGTACTTCGGGGGGATTGATGCTCCTAATCCCGGTCTGTTGAAAAAGAGAGGAATCAATTTTAGATAATATCTTTCATTCCCTAATTGTCATTAAATCTAAAGCACTGTAGAAATCGTTTTAGTTCTGATCACTTAATTAGATTTTTGCATTTGTTAACTTATAGTTTTCTTATTTTTTCCTTGTTTGTACATTTGTTACACCTTTCCATTTCATGGCTGTTTTTATCAATCTACGTATTCATTAGTTAATAATTCTATCTTTTCTCTCGCAATAAAGCTAATTGGCTCCCATTTTTTGCTGTCAAAGCTTGAAGACATGTTCAGCCTTTGGATAACAAATTACGTCAGGAAGACTGATGCTCTGAATGCCAGCCTAAAGCACCAATCGTCCTGAGCCCGTTAAAATAGAGGAATAAATTGTGTATAAAGTCGTTCTTTCCCAATTTTCGTCTTTCAAGCTTTGTAGATTTCGTTTCAGCATTGACTGTTGGATTACATTCTTGCACTGGTTCACTATGTAGTTTTTTGTCCTCACTTATTGGTCCTTATACATCTTTTTATTCAGTATCCTCTCTTATTAATCCATTTATTCCATAGTTAATTCATTCATCTGTTTCACTCACAATGAAGCTTGTTTTCTTACCTTCCTTGCCTTCAGTGGCTCAAGTGCATGTTCAGCCTTTGAATATCCTATTACGTCTGGGGGATTCGTGCTCGTAATCGCAACCTGTTAAAACAGAGAAAAATCAATTGTGTACAATATCATTCACTTTCCAACTTCTTCAATCTATCAAGACGTGTAAAGATTATTCAAGGTCAATGATTTAATTACATTTTTTTACTGGCTCATTTCTTCTTTCATTTATTTCATCCTGGTTTATTGCTTTTCCTTTATCACTTCTTATCAACCTATTTATTCCATTGTTAATTCATTCATCTTTTTCACTCACAATGAAGCTTATTCTCTTACCTTCCTTGCCTTCAGTGGCTCAAGTGCATGCTCAGCCTTTGAAGATCCTATTACGTCTGGGGGATCTGTGCTCGTAATTGCAGCCTGTTAAAGCAGATAAAAATCAATTGTATGCAACATCGTTCGCTCCCCAACTTTTTCTGTCTTTCAAGTAGTGTCAAGAGTATTCAGGGTGAATAATTTAATTACATTTTTTTTACTGGCTCATTTCTTTCATTTATTTCATCCTGGTTCAATGTTTTTCCTACATCAGTTCTTATCGACCTATTTATTCCATAGTTGATTCATTCATCGTTTTCACTAACGATGAAGCTTATTTTCTTACCTTCCTTGCCTTCAGCGGCTCAAGTGCATGTTCAGCCTTTGAATATCCTATTACGTCTGGGGGATTCGTGCTCGTAATCGCAACCTGTTAAAACAGAGAAAAATCAATTGTGTACAATATCATTCGCTTTCCAACTTCTTCAATCTATCAAGACGTGTAAAGATTATTCAAGGTCAATAATTTAATTACATTCTTTTACTCGCTCATTTCTTCTTTCATTTATTTCATCCTGGTTCAATGTTTTTCCTACATCAGTTCTTATCGACCTATTTATTCCATAGTTAATTCATTCATCTTTTTCATTCACAATGAAGCTTATTTTCTTACCTTCCTTGCCTTCAGTGGCTCAAGTGCATGTTCAGCCTTTGAATATCCTATAACGTCTGGGGGATCTGTGCTCGTAATTGCAGCCTGTTAAAGCAGAGACAAAACAATTGTGTATAATATCATTCGCTTTCCAACTTCTTCAATCTATCAAGACGTGTAAAGATTATTCTAGGTGAATAATTCAATTACATTATTTTACTGGCTCATTTCTTCTTTCATTTATTTCATCCTGGTTTATTGCTTTTCCTTTATCACTTCTTATCAACCTATTTATTCCATAGTTAATTCATTCATCTGTTTCAGTCACAATGAAGCTTATTTTCTTACCCTCCTTGCCTTCAGTGGCTCAAGTGCATGTTCAGCCTTTGAATATCCTATAACGTCTGGGGGATCTGTGCTCGTAATTGCAGCCTGTTAAAGCAGAGAAAAAACAATTGTGTATAATATCATTCGCTTTCCAACTTCTTAAATCTATCAAGACGTGTAAAGATTATTCTAGGTGAATAATTCAATTACATTATTTTACTGGCTCATGTCTTCTTTCATTTATGTCATCCTGGTTTATGCATTTCCTACTCTTTCATTTATGTCATTTTGGTTTATGCATTTCCTACATCTTCCACTGTACTATCCTTTTCATCGACCGATGCATTGAGTAGTTTCTATCTTTTATCTCAAGTTTGCTTACCTTTCTGGCCCTCACAGTTTGTATGGCATGTTCAACCTTTGAAAAACCTAATACTTTAGAATTGTACCCTGAATGCCAAGCCTGAGGCTAATCTAAGACTGCGTTCACGTGATGCTGGATGCCGGCATGTCTTGAAAACGGTGAAAAATGTGACAGCAGCGAAATGCAATAAGAGCAAAAAATTTCCTGAGCCCGTTAAAAGAGAGGAATCAATTGTAATGAGGACCGTTCATTCCTTAAAGGGGCTGTGCATGCTGCACTTTAAAAATTCCTAATCTTTCTCCACTTACTGCAGGCAAGTAGCGGCAGATACATTGCAAATAAAGATGTGTTCTACATCTTTGAACTTCGTAGAATTAGTCACCGCAGTTACATTTTTCATATCACCAACGATTATAAAGATACATATGGATTTAGATCTGTGGATTTAGAGCCACAAGTTTTAGATCTGTTTAGCCTAAACACACCGATGGCAACTGCCAGTGCAAAGAAATTGTACGCCACGCGCACTTAGATTGGCCACTTGGCTAGCTGATCTTTAATTTTGGTCAAAAGATCTTCTGCAGCTCCTTTAATTGTTTCTATTTTCTAAGCTCTTTAGATATTTTTGCAGTGCAGTACTGATTGTT
Organism: Aurelia sp. 4 Dawson et al 2005; assembly: GCA_964019985.1. Classification (NCBI taxonomy): domain Eukaryota; kingdom Metazoa; phylum Cnidaria; class Scyphozoa; order Semaeostomeae; family Ulmaridae; genus Aurelia; species Aurelia sp. 4 Dawson et al 2005. Next base: position 11,348,298 of record OZ026492.1, read on the forward strand.
GCATTTCATTCTTGCACTGGTTAATTGTTTTCTTCTTGCCCCCTTTTATGCATTTTGTGCATCTTTTCATTTTCATTTGCGTCTCTTGTCGTCAACTCATGTATTCATTGATAATTATTTTACCCTTTCCCCTCACAAAAAAGCTAATTTTGTTACCTTTCTCGTGTTCAGCGTTTTGAGTGCATGTTCAGCCTTTGAATAGCCTATTACCTCAGGGGGATTGATTGTAGTAATTCCCATCTGTTGAAAAAGAGAAGAATTAATTCACATAGTGCCGTTCATGCATTCCTTAGTTGTTTTATCTTTCATGCAATGTAAAGATTGTTCAGTACTGATCATTTTATTACGTACCTAAACTTTTTCTTCTATAGTTTCTTCGTTGTGTTCCGTTGTTTGTGCATTTCTTACATATTTTCATTCCGCGTTTCTTCTTATCAAAGCATGTACCGGATGAGCCAAAAAATAGTTTACGCGTTTGGTGGGCTATGAAATATAGATTAAGGGACCAATATTCAAAACTGAAATGTTAATCTATCATTCAAAGGCCAACTTAGATGAGAAACTTTAGTTTGGTGAAATCATACCTCTTTAAGTCCCAGTAATTAGAAAAAAGCTGGAGGGGGTTTGTATGAGAATCGAAAATGTTGCCTTCCCTTTTGGTCGATGATTTATGTAGCATTGAAGTCTTTATTGTCTGTTTCAGGATAGAATTTTAATTTCTATAGCAAGTAAAATTATGGACCAGAATGGAGTGTGGAATTTTTATTCCCAAGCATACCCCTTACCAGCATTCTCCGAATCTCTGGGTCTAGATGATGAGTGATTTTACCAAACAAACGTTTCTCATCTAGGTTAGCTTTCGGCAGATAGATGAACACTTCAGTTTTAGTATCTGCCTCATTCTTAATATTTCATATCCCGCCAAACGCGTAAACGTTTTTCCACTGTTAATCTGTTAATCATTTTATCTTTTTCTCTTACAATGAACATAGTTTGCTTACCTTGCTCAAAGTTTCCGTGGAATGTTCAGCCTCTAAACAACCTCCTGCTTGGGAAGATTGATTCTGTGAATGATTCCTGGGCTGACATTCGGATAACAAACCTTCCTGAGCTTGTTAAAAAGAGAGGAATAAAATGGATATGATATGGATCATTCCCCAATTGTATTTTTTCTTTCAAGCACTGCATGTATTGGTCTTTCGATTATATTTTTCTACTGGTTCATTTCTAGTTACCTTGTTTTGTCTCCCTCTTCGTACATTTTGTTACATCTTTCCACTTCATGCTTTAGTTTAACAATCCATGTATTCACCAGTCAATGATTTCATCTTTTTCGCTTATAATGTACATAATTTGCTTACCTTTTTTGCTCAAAGTTTCAAGGGCATGTTCAGCCTTGAATAACCTAATGCTTCAGGAAGATTGCTTCTGTGAATGTCAAAGGCTGGCATTCAGATTCATTCCATAACTGTTTCCACCTTTCAAGCACGGTAGATGTCTTTTACATGCTGATCATTCGATGACATCCATGCACTAGTTCACTTTGTATTGTTTGTGTCCATTTGCTATGCGATTTTTTTACATCTTTTTATTCCTTGTCCTATCTTGTCAAAGCGTACATTCATTTGTTAATTACTAAGCTCTTGATTCTCTTATCTGGCTGCTGAAATGTGTAACCTTAAATTTATGTTATGCTAACTGAGAATGAAATTGAATTGGAATCTTTATGTTTTGTTGCCATCTTTCACTTCATTTCTTCTGCTTTTAGCACTGTTATTATTTAGTTTCTTCGTTTATCTTTTCTACTTGCAATGAAACAAATTTGCTTCACTATAAAACCAATTTGATTTACATTAAAACCAACCTAATTCACGCTGAAACTAATTTGCTTACCTTTCTCCCAGTCTTTTCCTTGCTATTCTTTCTGTGCTCTGGTGGGGAAGGATTTTTTGGTCTCTTAACAGCCGATCCTGGATCCATTTCCATCGATTGTGCATCCGCAAAGCTGCTTGCAACAATGTTTTGTGATCGTGCGTTCATTATGCCCACGAGAGTTTCGTAGCTTTCCGTGGATTCTTCATCATTGCTACTCCCCGCAGATACAGGAGCAGGGTCGATTACAGGGTCAACGCTGACGGAGCTCTTTCTCAGACAAGAGAAAAGGTTGCCCATCTTCGCTTATGGAAAATAACAATAAAAATTGATACTTATTAGCAGAAAATACTTTCACTCCTTCTTGTTTCATCTTAGCCGTCGACTGAAGTTTCTTTTCTCTGCATTGTCGCGTGTAAAGGTTTATGACGTCAGATTAGTAGCTGCCTTATGATATTACGTCTGATTGTCGTACTCCTTCGGCGCGTCGCTTTAGACCAGGGAGCGCTCCCCGCACCAGACTCTCTGTATAAGCTACATTTCGTTTATCATTTTATTTCATTTAAACCCTTCTGCTTCATAAGATGAATTTTGCCAACGAAAGAAATCTAATTACAATAATTGTTAATCAAAAATGTCTACAAGAAAAAACTAATATAAAGCTACTGCTGATCTTCCAGGGGGCGTGTTTGTTTGGTTTTCAGCTCATATAATAACTTTTGGACTGTTTCTTTTATTGATACAAGGTAGGGAGCTCCCTAATATTCATAGGAATCTCGTTCCATGCCTTCAGAGCTGTGTAAGAAAAGCTCTTTATGATGTTTTAGATTATACTTTGGAATTTGAAGATTCTCTCAAAACCTAGTATTATAGTTAGAATATTGAAATCTCCGTTGAAGTTTATTCCAACGATTTTCTGGACTCAGCCTTTTCGTGATCTTATATGTCATGACTGATCGATCGAACGTAATGAGTTGTTTAACTTGTAAAAAGTTTTTCGACCAGTCATCCTTTATCCTGGCAGTGTCAATGAAAGTGTTGCTCCTCCGTAATAGCTGGTATGCATCGGTAGAACTGCTTTATGCTACATTGACAAGCAATGCTAGATTGACAAGGCTACACGTTTTTTTTATAAGAAACTGGTTTATAAGAAACTAGTACTAAGAAGGCCAAAATTTTAAGAAACTCTAGTACTATGTCTGAGAAGTACTAAGAAACTTTTCAAAGTTAAAAGCATGGCTATTATAGCGAATAGATCATTGACCCTTCATTCTTGAGAAATATTATCTAACCATTTGTGTTTTTGACATAACAGAACACTGTTTATTCCTTTATGATGTTAATATCAAGAAACATATCTGCCGCAGTGTTAGCGACCACATTGCTAATTCTGCATTCAGAAAAATAAGAAACCAATTAAGAACCTTTTAGTACTATAATCGACAAAATTTCATGTGAAATTAAGAAACGTTTAGTTCTATGGCCTGATCCTAGTTTCTTATAAAAATAACATGTAATAATCTTGCAATAGAGACGAACCGAATGTTTACGTTTTCACGTTAGTCAATAAGATGTGACCATGACGTCACCTAAACAAAGGAGTCGACTGGAGAAAGTACCCCTCACAAGTGGCAAGCGACAATAAAGTGAATTTAGGAAAAATGTACATTGCGCAACTCTACACTACTATGATTAAATTTTCCTCGCTGGTTTTTCTAAAAGAACGCATTGTCCAGAGAAAACGGATTTTGAATAAGGCCTATCACGTAGGGTTATCCTTACCAAATAGGCCCTTCCATAGATTTACGCAAAGACGCATTTTACGATCGAATGCATCAAGTTTTTTCTTCGATCAAACTTTCGATGAAATGAGTTTTTGTCTTCAATCCTTCGATTTGTCACAAATTATGTTTACTATCATAGCACTCCTCCAAAAATTATCAAAAGTTAGGGCCTATCATAAAGCAATGGGTCTAGCGGGGGGTTTCACAGAATGTACATTCACGGAAGTTCGTCATCGTGTTTCCTCCTGAGAATTATCCAACTCCAAAGACTGTTGAGGATGCAGAGCCCCCCTGGCACATACCAAATGAACATTTGTCGCAAAAATGTCTCTTTGTCGGAAAATTCTAACTTTTGCCTTCCCCCAAAAAAACTTTGCTCCCACGACACGACGCCACAGCTTGGCACCCTCTCTAGATTGTTTCAGTAATGAAAGGGTCAGTTCCACCAGTCGGCGGAATTTCCCGAGAGGGCGGAAATTCTATCGTTTACGATAAGAACATTACCTGTTGTAGTGGAATAGAAATTAGGGTTGACTGATGTTTGATGTTTGGCATTTTCGAAGTGTTTGTAAGGCAAATTCCAACAGAAACTTCAGAAAGGCAAAATGAAAGATTGTGACTCCCTGTCGTTGTCAGGTTGCTGGGTTACGGCCATCTACCAGCCTTCTAATCAAGAGGAGGTAGCACATGCTCTCATCCTCGAGGAACAACAGCCAGGGTAAGAGGTGTTTTGCTTTTCTGCTGAGGCAGATAGCATAACCCTAACCCTAGGTTTAGATGCTGGTAATTCGGCTTTCTTCGACACTTTGCACCGCAGACACCGTGCAGTCGTTCTAGCATGCTTCCTGGACGGAGCAGAGTGGATGGTAAACAAAGAAGCATGCCCCTATGCCCAATAATGGCCGTTGGCCCAGATGTGTTGGCCTAAACAAGGGCGGGCTTGCCTTGCACGTGCTTACTATGTTACCTGGAAGGAAACTTCAGCAGTAGATTCTGTCTAAGGTGTTGGCGTTAGGGGTTCGTCCCTGAATTCCTTTTTAGGTCAAAATAGTTTGTGCTCTTTGAAGCCTCACATTTTAGAGCAAAAATGAAGAATCTGAGTACTTGACTGATAAAATTGTTCAGGTCAAGTTAAGATTCCTTCAGACATTACATTGCAATGGGCAATTAAGATCACATGCTAACTTTATTTGGTAAGAATTTTGCAGAAGATTTGATTGCAATATGATGTAGGGGGTCATCAATGAACATGCTTTGTCACCATAAGAGGAATTGGGCCATCAGGGGGGAGGGGTTCCAGCTCAAATCGATTAAAAATTTACTTTGGTGAAGAACATTGAAATAAGTGATTCTTCACTATCAATCCTCATAGAATAATTCATAGCTGTAGATTTTTTGGCAGCGCACTACTTAATCTTGATGTCATGATCTGCACAAAAATGTCCAGTTGGCTAGGCCGCAACCCAAGATACATGATAGGATGTTACAAGATTTTGTGCAAAACGGGGATGACAAGGAGGAATTTAGCAAGGGAGAATTTAGCAGTTTTTAGCCAAGTTCCATTAACCGTGATGAAAATTGTTTGTCGATGGCCCCTAAATAACATTCTTATTAGCTTTCATGAATTTATTGTATGTGACATCTCTGATGTGACTGTTTAAAGTACTTTCATTTTGTTAATATCAGGTCAGGTCTCTAGCTGTTGTTTTAGATCCTAACAGTTTTGCATGAAAAAGGCAACATAGTAGGAAAAGGATGATAAGTGTCCATAATATTTGTGCAGGAGCGTGCCCCCAAATTTTGGCTGATGATGATGTCACAACCCTATAATATATTTTCACAAATTTTGTTTTGAAAGAGTTCATGCCAAAATCATACCCTCTTTTAAAATATATTTTTAGGGGATATCTAACAATTGTATTTTCAGGCTTTCTGGAAGGCGTCACCCAGAAGATACAGAGTGTATCCAAGGTTGAAATTTTTGTATTTTGCAGAAATCAGAAATACTAAAATAGCTCATTCAGACTGAAGTTAGACAATTACTGTGAGCGATGGGTAGCCAAAGAAACTATATGTCCAAGTGTTTTCTTTGCTTTATTTATAGGCAAGCCCAATTAACAACTGCACATCCCTTCAAGGAACAGCAAGTCAAAGAAATTTGAGGTTTCAAAGACAGAAAATCTTTCTGAACAAGGTGGTGACTCTTATGTTATCAACTGCGCACTATTAGCAGCACAAGTCAAATCGGAAGAGAAAATTAAACAAATTGCATTTTGTCAGCTGTTAACCCCAGGGGAGAGCATCCATAGTTATATGATGGTGGCTCAGACACAGCTTATTTTTTAAAGACCCAAAAATATGCTAAGTTTGGGACATTTTTAGATCCCAAAAATATACTCATTGCTTCATGGTACATTGAAACAAGCGTTTTCTTGTAGCTTTTTGGCAACTGTACTGCCTTGTTTGGTGAAACTCAAAATATACAAATCATTCACCAAATAGCGTACCCAAAGGTATTCTAAGCAATGTTTTGTAGACCCCAAAGGTGTCTGACCCTCCCCCTCATCCCCTCATCACCTACTAATAGGGAATGCCCCTGGGCTTTTTACCAAGCTCTATTTTCTCATATAATGTTAATCATCTTGATTATTGTATCATATTGAGAAGGAAAGATTGCTTTTCATCTTCACAAAGGGGTGGTGAAATCTTATACAACATAACTTCAAGATTTCAAATTTCACAAAATTACTTAAGAGATCCCAAGAATAGATCTCATTCAGTGCAGACGAATAGATTATCGCAGAGACAGCAGAGACATGAAATAAACCAGTTGTTTTCCTAGTGGTTGACGTTCTTTATGAATTTAATGCGAAGTTTGTTTTTTGTATGAAACATATCAAAAGACAAAATTACATTCCGTCTGTCGTTTTTTCATGTTCCAAAGTTTTGAAGTGGAGGGGGCCAGTGTTAGTTACTTAAAATTCTGCAACGAAATGGGAAATTTGCTTAAAATGAGTTATGATTCTCGTAATACCTCCACTCTCCAGTTTTTTCCCTCTTTACAGCATGTGTACCAAACTTTTTAAAAACCTTCCGGACATGTTAACCTTTGTGAAAACGGGGTTCAGGATTTCTCTGCACTCGTGTTTCTGATTTTTCATTGAATACTCACTCAATGTATATTCCGTTGGAAAATAGATAAAAGTTAGAATTTTCTGTAATTTCAATTTTTGCGACAATTTGCCTTTTCTTGCATAATTTTGACATTCTTGATCACCCATTGCTTCAAATAAGTACCATGTCTCAAAACTTTATTGCTTTGCGACCTGTTACTTCTATTTTCACAAAAAGGTCTACATTTTTTGGTAAATCAAAAATAGTGACGAGGAAAGAACATATCTGATGAGTTTTAGGACATCGACTTTTGTCGGTATTTTTTTCATTTTACAAATTTTTTTGGGTCATTTTATCATGTTCAATGAATACTCAAAGCCCATTCATTTGAGGGGTATTGTTCTAATGCAATTTGGAATCAGCGTTAAATTCTCTTTCAAATGAGCTATAACACATTGACGAGATCAAAATGTTAGTTGACTAGGGTGTCCGCCATTACGAATTTTGCCCCCAAAACACAATTTCCTGGACTGGGGGATTTTTACTTGGGTAACTACTGATGCCATTGTGGATCAACTGGCAAACTTTCAGCTTTGTACTATTTTGTCCCGGGTTAACGCAATATTTTTGTTATACGACTGGATCTCACGAATTGTTCACGTGGGTTGGGTCAAGCACAACATGAAGTAGGTCATGAAGTAACAAGAATCAGAGGAACTAACAAGTAACAAGAAGTATACAATGAATGATAAATATAATCCACATAATACCTTTTTTGACGTCAATTAAACTCGAATAATGAGAAGTTTTTCAAAAATCTGGGTTTAAATTGCTATTTTCATGTTGCAATGCTGCAAGTCTAATACACGTTCACGTATGTTTTGCAAGAGACTGCCTATCTCAATTCTCAGGTCGCCAAACAATGAAGAAATTCTACTACTGGAAAAATATGAAATTTTTGGAAACTATTGATTTTGACAAAGGAAACCGTGAACACAGTCTGGTTCCCTGACGTCATTTTCGAGTGGGGAACTGGGCTCCATGGAAGCGGTCCAAAATCGCCTCCCTGGCGCCCAGTAGCCTCGAATTAACGCGGTCGAGTTGAAGGAAACATTTTTTTCCCAAATTTCCGGTATCAAATTACAGGGCATGTACTTGAGAAGTGTCAAAACATGGGGAAGGCGTACCCTCGAACAGCCTTGTTTTGAAATTTTCACCACAAAGTGCTGGCAGTTGACATGAGAAGATTGTTGTTTAAACTTCAAGAAAATCATAAGAAACTCTGAGGACAGAAAATCTGATACTTTGAGGATCTTTCACTAGTGGCCCTTGGCCCAAATTCTAGTTTCTTTAAAAAATACGTGTATGATGTTCTTGGTTGTGTTTTGACTTTCACATGATAACGAGCAATCAGTTTTAAAAATGTTTCCTTGGTAAAATTCTCGACTGCTCCATCATTTCGCTTGCAATGACTTTTCAGCAGAGCACGTAGTGAATTTTAGTTCCTTTCTTTATTTAAAGAGCTCCTCCTGAATCGATAACTGCATCCCTGCATCGTGCCGCCTATGTTTGATTGCCCCCAATCCCAACCCCCAACTTTGCTTCCGCCTTTCCGTTCTGCTCCTCCCCATTCTGCCTGAAAGTTTGGCCTTGGCGGCCTCTTTATGACACTTGCACTGCTGATAATGCTGTTGCTTGCTGAATGGACTCGGGGAACAGTCTGGCCTACTGCAGATTAAAGTTGCAACAAATTCAAGAAGAAAGTCTAGCTTTCCAAATCAGTGCCCCTTTCAGTTGTTGCATCAAATCATAAACGTAGTTTTACTTTTGGAATGGTCTTGCCTGTCTATTTAAATGCAACAAGAGGACATTAAAAGTGTTGTGGAAACTTAGGCCACCCGTACAAGGAAGGAAATGACCTCAGCTTTGCTTGCCAAGCCTAAAGTCACCGGACTGCTCATGCCATGCCCATACTGAGAGTTTTCCAAGGAGAAGAGAGTTGAAGACAAAAGATACGTTGTTACAAACAGGAGGACGCCAAGAATTTCATTGGCAAAATAGCTTATAATTATGTACTTTTCTGGCAGAAATCAAATATTGAAACAGAGTGTACTTACAAAAAGGTCTCAAGGAAAGAGCAGGTTATCTGCGGCAAATTACAAGACAAGACTGTTTGTTCTGACTCCAGAGGAGATTTCTTATCACGAAGGCACAGAAGAGGTTTGCATTACTGTTTTTGATTGTTTTTGACAGTTTGTAAGAAGGGAGAAATCCGAGAGAGCCACTGAAAGAAATTGCCTTGACTGGATCAAATTTCAAGAAATTCACGAGATTACTCAGGAGAGGTGACTCAAGTTATCAGTTCTGTAGCTGTTGATCAGTCTTAAAGTTCATTGTTTTAAAAACAGGCAATAAATGGCGCTGACCTTTCTGGCTTAAGTGGTAGCATATGCAAGCGTGAAGTGTGTATGGGGTTGACTGGGAATAAATGGTTGAGACATAAAACATAGGAAGAGGGGCACTGGGGGCACACACCCCCAAGATTTCGCAATAAACAAAGAAGTGCCCTTTCTATTTTAAGATAGTGCCCTCTTGTTCTTAAGAAAAAAGTGCCCTTGAAGTTTTGTGTCCCTCCAAGTTTGAGATGCTTCCTACATCCCTGGGTTGAGACAAGATTTGTAGCATCAAGGATGATGAGTATGGGGTCACTAACTTTCAATTTTTTTTATTTCAACTGCATTTGGCCATCACTGGGTCTTACCTTTAGGCCATTAAGACACGGGTGGAGAGAATATTTTATTTTCTTGGACCAAAACAAGACTCAAGATAAATTTCTGTGAGATTTGTTTAAAAGTGCCCGTTCTTGACAGGTCACAATTTGCTAGGGGTACTACAGAATTGAGGACTAATTGTCAGTCTTGTAAATGTACTTTTTGGGCAAAATTTGTTGATTTTTCAGCTCACCACTTCAAGACTTGTGAACATTATATTCTTTTGTTATGAATTCCTGGGTCTGGTAACGTTCTATTTGATAACAATTATCAACTAAGACAGCCTTTTCTTTATGATTTTGTAAAAAAATTGACTTTGCATTTTTTCACTTTTCCATATTTATCCCTGTTCCTTTCTCCTTTTCATCCTTTCTGGAGATCTGCAAAAATGCCCGGCACCATCGGTGCAGTGGTCTGCTATTTTTCCACCCCTGCATTGAGGAAATGAGAAATCTTATGGAAATCCCTGTATGGGAATTGTTTGAAGTTAACATTGATAAAATACTTCACAAATAATGTGACTATGGAATGTACTGTGCAGTAGGAAGGTTTTACTGTACCTCCTGATATGTCGTATCTTTGGTTGAACTCCAGCAAGTTTCGCATACTTTTACTGTACTTGCTGCTCACAAAGTCTCAGGAGGCCAGTTGGAAACAATTCTGGTAGAAAGTTATTAACAGGGAGGGGGCTGGGGGTTACAATCTTAACAGCCAATTTCATTTAAAATTGCAAAAATCAAAGTTGATGATCCCTAAGGCAGTTCAAAAGTAGATCTGTCCTGTGATTTATATTTTTATCATATTTATTCATATTTTCCTTTACCCACTTTACCCTAAGCTCACTCAGTTACTCTTGCCAGATCCCGCTGTAAATCATTTGTATCATGCTTTTCTGATCATCAAAATACTTTCATCATTAAGCAGCCAAAGAGGCTTGACAAGCTCACTCATTTTCTGATCTACAGTATTACCTCCAGGGACACAATCCATGATATGTCATGCAAGTGAGCACAGCATTGTAAATCATATGATGGCATACAGAATACAATATATCTGCAGTATTTTAAGATCCTTAGCTATTTGCTATGAAAGATTACATTTTTAGCATTTTCATGATTATTCCATTATTCTCCTCCTGCAATTTTCTTCAGAAAAAAGGCAAACAGAAAGGATGTATTGAGCTGTCAAAAATCAAAGTTGTAGAGCCAGTTGAGGACAGTGCCTTGGACAAGAAATACTGCTTTCAGGTTGGAATTCATACTTTCACATCTTTATGAATTATTGTACTGTGTATTTGACCTCTTAAAGCCTGGTTCACATTTGCACTAGTCATTCTTATTGCTGTGATTGTTTTCATTGTTCACTTTCTTCATGTGTTGTATTCTGACTTTATAGCAGACTGTTTTCCACAGTTATGCTCTTTCTTGCTTGTCATTGTTTGTTGCTTCTGAGTTAGAGTGCACTTTCGTTTTAAACCGATATGTTGTTTGTTTGGATACAATGCATAAGATATAGTAAAACCAAAATAAGCAATAAAAGAGCAGAAAAAGTGTATGTAAACCAGGCTTAGCAATTATTTAACTTTTTAGTGGTATCCATTCTTGGACTTTGATTCATACACAACGCTGGAAATCATAGGCATAGGAGATGGGGGGCTGGGGGGATGCAGCCCTCCCAATTTAGGAAAATTTGCAAAAATCAGCCATAATTGGGCAGAAAATCGTCCTAAAGTCTGGCAAAATTTTCTTAAACAATAGATCTTTCATTGGGCAGCCCCTAAATTTTATTCCCCCCTATGCTTATGCTGGAAATACCGTAAACTGTAGTTTGAAATTTGTAGGAAGGAGAGCAATAGCTGATTCAGAAAGATAGTGGAAAATTGATATGCACAAACTTACCATGCTTGCAAAAATAGTTGTCTGGTCTTTATTACTTCATTTTCATGGGAGGCAAAAGATTGGATGTACTGTATTCATTTTATAGTCATCCACTGAAGTAGCAGATGACCTTACAGTATGTATAGCTGATTCAAATACAGTAATTTTGTGCACAGGTTGCTGAAATTTCTGTGGAAGCCATTCTTGCCTCCATGTTTTCATATTTACAGAGCAATCTCTGAATTTGACTTACTGTATATACATTACAATTAAATTGTATTATTTTGAAGGCATAAAGTAGAGTTTGCCAAGGCTTCTTGGTTGACTATGATTTGGTTTGATGTTAATTTTCTTTTAATTTCTGTTTCAGGTTCAGCATGATGACCTTACCCTATATGTGATAGCCAATAGTGAAGAAGAAAGAATTGAATGGATTAATTCCATCAGATATGGTGAGCAGCATCTCTTCTTTGTTAAGTTTGTTTCTCTAAAAAGCTCCTTGATGATCAATGCTAGCAGATACAATATTATCAGAACATCTCCACTAATTGTATAGGCCTTGCATTAAAATTGATTGATATTCCTACAGATTTCCGAAAGATTTTACGAACATCTGACAGGGATTCTTGATTTGTTTGAAAGACACTTGGGATACTTGGTGAATTGAAAAAAGTTTAAGCATTTGTTGGGCTGTGGAATAGAAAGTACGAAGCCAATATTCAAAACTGAAATGTTAATTTGTCATTCAAAGGCTAAATTATAGATGAGAAAATTTTGTTTGGTAAAATCACTCATCAGTTAGACCCAGAAATCTGGAAAATGCTGGTGAATGGCAAGTTTGGGCTGCAAGGGGTCAACGTTCTATTCTGGCCCATGATCTACAGTATTTCCTATCGAAATTAAAGTTCTATTTCTGAAACTGACAATGTAAGCTTCATTACCTCATAAATCATGGACCAGAATGGAGCATGGAGGTTTGGATTCCCATACAAACACGGTACAAACAATTTGCTAATTTTAGGTGTCTTAAAGATAAGTGATTTTACCAAAAAAAAATTTCATCTAAGTTAACCTTTGACTGATGGAATAACATTTCAGTTTTGAATGTCGGCCTCATACTTTTTATTCCACAACCCACCAAACACTTAAACTTTTCTTCGACTCACCCGGGACACTTCTTGATAAGAATTCTTTAGAAGTCAATATACTGTACATATATATATTTGTTCTCAAGAATTCTTTATGAGGGTACTGTATACCTTGATAGGGAATCCTTGATTACTTTCATGTGGATATTGGTGAATGTGAAGTTTTGGTCTGTGGCACCTTTTGCTTTTATCACATACGTAGCTAATCCCTAGTGTCAAATTGATGTGTCACCTGTTAATAAATTTAGGCATTTTGTCCCAGTTCTGTATGCCTTATTAGGACCTCAATTATGTAATTAGTTTCCATGACAGCTCAAACAGAAATTTTCCGTTGGTCTTTAGAAATTGATAAAAATTTGCTGACAATAAGACATTCATTTTGAAATATTCAACCTCCTCGCCAATTAATATCTGCTTTGTATTCAATTTAAGTTCAAATTAAGATCATATTGTGTCTGCTTGGTACTGGCAAGCAAATGCTAATCCAGTTCCTGCAGCTCCTTTTCATGACCTTAATGTGGTTAAGTACAGACTTTAACCAGCAACCTGGAGCTACTATTTTGTTATGGTAGAGAATTGCATCACTGTGCCATAAGGCATTTTGTTATTCAAAATGAAGTTTTATGTTTCTGATGAAAATTGAATTATTATTCTTTATTGCTTTTGTTAGTCAAAAGTGTCATTCAAGTTACTGTACATTGTGGTCTGTTGTAAGGTGACTTATACTTCCTTTGGTATACCAAACCACAAAATTTCTTCCTGCTGTGGGTAAGTGGAGAATGATCCCAACTTTGAATGTGGTTTGTCATACCGCAGGAATCTAAATGAATAACTCTTGATAAATACAGTAGATTCTTCATTGTAGAGCTAGAGCTAAAAGACTAATTATTGCAGATGTGCACAGTGCAGGTTTAATGCAAATATTTTTAAGCATTTTAAATGCAGAGTTATTGTAGCATTCTCCATAATGTTTATTTCCTGAAATTGTTTAAGTGCAAAAGTCCAGGACTGTTACTGGTTGAAAAATGAAATGCCTTCATTACCAAATGTTAAATGCAGCGTTGATGATATTGCACAGTAAAATGAAACATCAGGTAATTTGCAAGGTAATGTATTTCAGGCATGATGATCATAAGCTTCAAAAGCATTGTACAGTAAACTCTATATTATCATCCTCAGTAACACTTTCATCATTTCTAGAACTGACAATGCCAGATGACAAGGCCCTGGCGTTAGATAGTCCGAAATGTCTCTTAAGTTTGAATCTTTCGTGTTTGTTTTTGCCTTGCTTGTAAGTTAAGTGAGCATCTATTCATTGGATTTAAGCTCTTGTTCCAAAATCTGTAAGTGTTTCTTAAAAAAGTGCCTGCTAGGTAGAAACTGGCAAAAAATCTGATAACTCAAATAAGATCTTAGCAAGTACTAGGCAAATCAATAAAAGCAATGCCTGATTGCATTGCCACTGCTCTTTGGATATCAAGATCACGATATTGGCAAATATGTCACTCAATGAAGGACATGTTCGATTATTTTTAGAATTTACCTGTCTGCAAATCATTACTCCATTCAGATTTTTTACCAATGGCTTTTCTAAAGAGATTCCCCAAGAGAAACTTGTTATGTGCGAAAATCACAGCCAAATTTTTTAAATATTTGTGTGCCTTACAGCAGTGATTAAGTATGCACTATCACCTTGGGGAGGATGAAAAGTTCCCCCCTCCTCGTATAAATAACTTATTCAGGGGGAGTCCATTCTCCGGGAGGACAAATTGCATGAATACTCCTAAGTTTCATTATTGCTAAGAAGGAAACCAAGAAAGATTGCTCCTCATTTTCATGTGTTTCAAGGTTTGAAAAGGGCTCTGAGAAGAAAATCTCACATTTCCAAGTGACGGGATGACTGAATGAAGCTGGGTAAATCATTGAATCTAATTTAACACATCGGCGATGAAACAAAGCAATTGTTAGAATTATTGCTTAGCAGGACGGGGATTTTATTGGCTCGCCTTGTGTTACGAAAATGGTACTCCCAAGGCATGCGCATGACTATAATCGTTTTAATCATTCCGGTCTAGTGAAAATAACAATGCATAGGTTTTGCATTCATGAAGTAGAACTCCCAATACTCTAAATTCAGCATTGTTTTGAGTGAAAAACGGCTCTTATCTAAGAAATTCAGCAAAATGAATCATTTCTTACTACTATTAAGTAGGACACTTTTAAATGAACCACACGTTATGGATGACTGGCAGATTGACAATGTCAAAATTGACACAATTTTATTATCTATGATATAGAAACGGAGCGTGCCAGAAGAATTTGGTTGTGGCTCTAGTTTGGAATTTCTGGTTTTTAGTTTTTACTCAGTTCAACATGTTGTTGTGCATTTTACTGAGGCCTGCATGCAATTTTGATAATTTTCAAATCTTGGAATACAAGATGAATGCAGGTGTTATGCTGTTTTATGATTTAATAACAAGTGGGAATTGCCGAGACACAAACAAGTTTATTGTGTTGAACTGTTTAGATTCCTTCCTTTGCAGAAATATCTCAACAAAATAGATTACTGTTGGAAAATTACCATCCAGGCATCTTCAATAATGGCTTTTGGAGCTGTTGCAAAGATAAAGGAAAGCACGCACAAGGTTGTCAAAAGACGTTCTTTGCATCAGAAAGTGAACCAAGTATGTAAATTTCTCTTAGCAAGATGACAGTTTTATTGAGCTTGTCAATGATTATGGTCGTCCTTCTTTCCTTGCCTTGTTGTAGACTGATGACATGATTCTTGTATTTTTTTCATTTCATTTAATCCAACTATTTATTCTCGCATTAATACAAAGAAGTTGCAAATAAGTAGGGTTTAAAGACAAATGACGGATATATAGCGTCTAGTTTAAAAATAGAACAAAGGATGGGCGCCTGCCATCATTTGTCTAATTGTTTTGATTAAATCTCGAGATCATGAAATATAATGCAGTACAATGGACTATATTTAGATTGCCCAGGCCCCTGATTTAAGTCACCTCATATCTCCGTCATTTGTCTTTAAACAAGGACTAACTTGGTTCTTACCAAAAAATCTGCAGAAAAATAGAGCGTTTTCGGTCTTTTGAGTGGTAAACAAAAAAATCTAACGTTGCTTTGACCACCACCGCGCTTTTAAAATTCAAAGTTGATCTAATTGGCTTATGAATCACTAAATATAGACACATGGATCTGACCATAGTAGATAAATGTTTGATCCCTAAGTGCAGTGGTCCCTATTTTGAAACAGTATTGTCATGAATCTCATTGTGAAGCCATAGCCATCCATCAATTCAATGCAGAAAATTGAGCCTCGTTATTCAATCTCACCTTGATGCCCTATCAAATTACTTTCTAGAGAATCAAAGTTACATTCTTGTCATTAAGCTGAAGAAAACATGACAGTATTGCTCAACTACATGTCAGCTAGGTATTTGGAACTCAAAGAAAAGACAAGCACAATTGGAATTTGAAAAAGTTTATTTCACTTCAATTTAGCAGTTGCAAAGAACTACCCTTGATACTGATACTTCAAATAGATGCTGTCTGACGATAGAATAAAGTTGTAAACCTTCCTTTAACCAGAGGGTTCATGTCTAAAAAAATTCTTAATTTTTAATTAAAAGTCATAATTAGCAAAAAGTAAGTTGAGATACTCCTCAATATCTCATTGTTGCCAAAGTCGTTCTTTGGCTGGCACTGATCGCGAGAACCATCATGCTTCCTGTCTCTAGCCCACGAAGCTGAATTGCTGCCATGGCCTGCTAACTTTTACAATGCGGTGATAATCTCCTATCGTAGATCTGTTAAACTCCACCACAAAATCTCAATGTAGGACTGATAGTTCACTAGATGCACTCTACAAATCTTTACGCACTTCTCTCCCTTTCAGTACCTTACCTGATTTGGTTGTTTGAGGTCTCTCACTTTCAATGCACATTTGATAAGAAAATATCTCGACCAAATATGAAACTGCCAACCTGAGAATACTCTAGGTCGAATACTCTCTTTGTCAGTATGATATTCGAAGTTTTGTAATCGATAAAATTATTCTTTGCAGTTCAGGAAAAAGTTAAACGTTCTGATATTCCATTGCCACCAATTCCGGTAAGTTCGTACTCAAATTAATTCATTGATGATTTCTTCAACATACTTTATTTTCTGTGTGGAAGAGGATCGCAGTCCATACGTGATTTTGACAGCTCATCAACATGGCTGAGTAATGACTGCGTGTACGTTCTAAATGGAATCAGGCAAGAAATCGAAATATTTTGCATCTTTTTACAGCTATGGCGCCATCGCTGGGAAATGGTAGTCTGCATTCAGGTTTTACAGGTTTCTTTTCAGAAGGGTTTTCTCCTCCAGTAGAGTCTGCGCATCAATGATACAAAGTGAATCTGCTGATACCAGTGCTGACGTGTGCATAAACAAACCCAGAGAAACAAAGATTTTATGGGGGCGTTTTCATTATCTTCAACTTGAAATTTCTGAAAACTGAGGAATACTAATGCTGATCTTTCGCTTCCCTTACGGAAAACTAGCAATTGGCAGAAGGCTATTTCTTGTCATGAATTGCTTTTCGTCGACCTAAGCTTTCATGAACCTAAACAGGCACCTTTCCTTGCCACCTTTAAGGAAGAATCAAAACTAACTATGATTGCCATTCCTATTTTGTTAGTGCAGTATCTATCTTAAAGCATCTCTCGTGGACTGACGGGGCTACCGTGCCTAGATAAGTAAAAGTGAAAAATGAATGAACCTTATTGATAATTCTTCTTATGAGCCGTCTTATCGAATTGAGTTCACTGAGAATGATTTCGAGAATTTCTTGAAGAATTTGGTCCATCAATCTACCTAAAAGAGAATAATAGAGATCCCTTCCGCCAATCAGGTTTAGTTCCTCGATCCTTGGAACCGCACTTGACTTGGACACTGTTTGTAGTTTACGCAAAGACTTTACTGGTTGAGAAAACTTTCGGACAAGAAATAAGCTGAGTCTGTACGCAGGCTATTGAAATGATAATTACATTAAAACGGAGGGCAAGCTCGACAGCAAAACGAATCATGTTCTCATAGTAATTTCAGCACATCATTTTCAAAGATGACAAATCTAAATAATATAAATATAAATGAGGACGAATCCATTTGACAAGTTATATGATTTCAATAAGAACAAATCCATTTGACAAATCCATGTGACATCAGTCTAATTAGAACGTTTCGGACCAATTCCAAGGTCCGTCATCGGCGTATAAAATAGGGCGTGAACATCCATTAGATAGATCAGTAACAAGGGGTACCGTAAAAGGCCAAAATCGTGCAAAACAACGAGTATAGGAGAAATATATCTATTAATACATATGCATTTTATCGTTTGAAGGGTGCTGAGAGCAATGGCGAAGGAAAGAATGCAACAGAAGCAGTTGTTATCGCAATATTTGATTTCAAGGCAATGCAAGCAGGCGACCTGTCCCTTATAAAGGTAAGGTACTGTAAGATGGGCCATTTGAAATATTTGAATTTTTTTGTTAGATATCTGGATGTTGCAGCAATAATATTTTGTTTCTGATCTTATGGAAAGGAATTTTATGTCATCAGAAAGCCTATTTCCTGTTTGTTTTAAGGCTGAAGTCAAAGTTTCTTAAAGAAATATTGAGACTTAACAACCCTTCATATCTGGAGCTTACTTAGTTTAATTTCTAACATGGAATCAATACACATTTATTGAAATTTTCACACATTTAGATGACGTTATTAACTCACAAATCTTCCTAGGACCAAGAATACACCGTATTTGATAAAACACAGCCTCATTGGTGGAAAGCAAGGGATGCAATGGGGTATGTCATTGTAAAATCCACCTGTTGATAATTCGTCCTTGGCTACAGGATTTTTGGAAAACATTTTACCTTATTTTTGTGGCTGATTGGAAGAAGATTTACATTCTGTCGTCCTGTTCCTTAAACAGTTAAATACGATGGCAGTTAGGTTAATGTTTGAAATATTGTTTTAACCGATGGGAGAAGTGTTTGCAGATTTACGGTGCATGAAGGCAAACATGTGGTTGTCTGAGAAACAATATTTTTTGATCTCCAAAAATTTCAAAATTACGGAAATTTTGAAAGAAAGAATTCTAGCTTTATATTTAATTTCGTATCTTTTTGAAAAGCTTTGATGTTTCTGCGTTATCATTAAGCCATACACCAGCTATTTTCAAACCATTGAAGCATTCAAACAGCATTGATTTTTAAACCATTAAACCATTCAAACACCGCAATTGAATTCCTTCCTTGCACTATTTCCGAGATTTTAGTATTTTTGTAAAACAAAGAAGTTACCGTCTGTGAAGCAACCATTGTTTACTTTCAGGTGCCATGAATCAGCTACGTTACGTCCGATTGGCTAAAGCAAGGTTTCAAATTCTAAGTTGAAACCTATCTTGTTTAACTGTATCGAGAACGGAGCAATAGATTGTAGGGCTCCCCACAGCTGCAGCACAAAATTTTACACACTTTTTGGGACTCCCTTTAGTTGATTTACTGACGTCTTAAAGAGGCAGTTGGACTTGACCCTGCGTGGGACATTTGTAGCATACGGCTCAAATCTTTTAAATCTTTAAAAAGGTGGGTGTAAAATTGTATCACATTTTTCTTTGAATTCATGTACTTGAAAGAAACTTTGGGTAATTTGCTGCAAAACTACCGTGGCAATTTTTTGATATATTGATTATTTTCAAAATGGCGGCATTTGACTTATTTTGCAAAAATTCATCGAAAATTTTGAAGAAATTAAAATCATCTTAAATCTTAAACTAATTGAGAGAAATTGATACAATCTTCAAGATAACCATAGTTTATGAAGGTCTACAACATGGTTGCAAGCAGAAATCTGTTGCTGTTCTGGTTAAGGATTTAGAAATTTGATGACGTCACAGCCTCGAACTTAATAAATGCCACCATTTTGAAAGTAGCCAAGGTATCAAGAAATTGCCACGGCAACTTTATTGCGAATTACCTGAAGTTCCTTTCAAGCACTTTTATTTCAAAGAAAACTGTAAAATAGAATTTTACACCCACCTTTTTAAAAGATTTGAGCTCCATGCTGACATTTGTACCGTATTTCTATGTGAATTGCATAGGCTAAGCATCGACTCGTCGGTGGAGACTTTGATTAAAATCGTTGCATATTTGCATCTGTTTCCATCGAAGTTGCTTTTGAAAATCTCGCGAGTTAAATTGAAATAAATTGCTTGTATGTGTCGATTTTATGGATGAAACCTTAACATGAATAGAGCCTCAAACACTACTGGATTCACTGCTCGATTAATTTTATCAGAATTACAACGAGTGGAGAGGCAATGTGAACCTATTTTGCTAGATTGAAAATAATAGGTTACAGAGCACAAGTGTAACTATATTTGAACGCGAATACGAGATATTTTCCAAACAGACAACTCATCTGATTTAACTCATCTAACTTAGATTTTTCAAGACACAATTCTAAACCTATGCAGATTTTTCAGTCATTATGACGTTGTATCAGGTGACGTTAAACTCGATCTATTCGTCGTATAACTTTCTTTTTCGCTATAGGTATCGGCATTGTAGATGCCGGAGGAAACTTACACTCTGCATATCTTATCTTTAGGATAACAACTATCGCTATTTTTAGTGACAGGCATGTGATCCCAGTCCAATTCTTTATTCAATGATGTGTCGTCTGTATCGTCTCTTTTGGTTTCCATTTCAATAGTGCCAGACTTGAACTCTTCATCGCTCAATCTCTCCAAAAGCTCTGTCAGTTTGTCCAAGTTAGTTTTGCAAAAGGTTATTTTCTCTTCGTCACACCTGATCATCTCACCCATTCCATGCAAATATTCTCTTTCTATTTCGTGTCTACTGCTATAGGGACTGTATTTGCTATTTTAGAAGATGGATTCCGGGATAAAACTGATCTCCTTTTGGGCTTTCTTTCCAAAAGAATTGTTTCTTTTCTTCTTTGGCATTATGAGTTGATCTGTTTTGACTTCTCTCAGATTACTAATTATTGTTTCTCCTCTTGCATTTGACATCGTGGATGGTTTTTAAAGCCTTTGTTGTGTATATTACATTTCCTCATGATCAAATCATCTTTCAGTTTCCAAATATTGAGTAAACGCTTTTCTTGCGCTTTCTACTCCTCTTTCCATGCGTTTAGCAGAAAGTTTCTCTTTAGATGGTTTTCAAGTGTGGCAACGAGTATTTTATCTTCTATCTCTGAGTCAACTGCTTTAAATCCCCCCCCCCCTATTTCATGCTTCTGATGCTCATTATTCAGATCCATATCTCATCCTTTTCCTTTGCAAGTTGGAGTTTTATTGAGAATTCTTCTTTGAACTTATTCTTCGATTGTTTCGGTGTTAAGTGTTTTGGTATTATTTTATTATCTGAGTGATACTATTCCCTTTATATCTAACTCGTTCTTTTACTTTTTCCAAGAAGTATGTCCATTTTCTATGTTTTATCTTTCCCCTCCAATTTGGTATCCAAGTTTTAGGTTCTTGCGCCTGTACGAGCGGGAGTGTGCCACGCGGAGTCCGTTACCCATGTTTGCATCTAATTACCCCTGTAACTGGCCATTTAAATTAAAAACGTTTTTGTTTGTATATCATTTATATCACTCTCATTCTTACCAGTGACTGATGTAAGGTATTCGTCTTTGTAGTGGCATACATGCCAACAAACTAGCTATTAAGATAGTGAGTTCTTTCTTTATATGCATTGTACGCTCATTGCCATACTTCAGTTTCTTTCTTGCACTCCCTTGCAAGAAAAACCACGAAACTGAACTTAGAAATAGAACTCATTTGCAGCAAGGACATTAGCGAGTTTGTATCCCAACTAATCTCCTCTTGCAGAGGCAATCAAACTTGACCGATTCTTTGTATGTTATTGATAGATTCTCTGTTCTAGTAATGAAGGATTCATACCAAGCAACTACGTCAGACAAGAGATCGGCCTAGAGGGTCAGAGGTAATTGCTTGAGAATGTTGCCAATTAATTGACATTAATTTTGTCACTTGATCCAATGAGGGGTTGCGAATGCATATCACTAAGGCCTGCCTTGAAGTTTGATGTCACGTGAGATTTGGGATGACGTAAAATTACGCATGCAGAACGAGAATATGTAAATCATTTTCAGGCTACGTGTAAGTGGAGACAGACTTTGATTACACCGCCTACAAACAGCAGCTAAATTCTACAAGGTCGACACCAAATCCATCCCAATAAAGACAAAATTTTGCCAATTTTTTTGGAATATTCATTTGTACTTTAGCAGTTCATTCCCTTGAATTTTTAGCATTTCTGTGCAGTTTCAAAACTGGGTAGCTAATTACAAAGGTGTACACAAGATGCTAAGTTAGGTTCGTGTTGAACACGGAAGTAGCAGTAGACTCACAACATAGTCCCAAAAATACTGCAACAACACTTTTTATGCATTTTTCACAATTTTTTTATTGAGTTGGATTTTTTGGTCAAACTGGAAACTATAAACTTTCACATGAAAAGTTGAGACAGCCAGGCCCACGATTTATCTATGCCCCCAAAAACGAGACTGAAGCGTAGTCTTGACCGACTGATCGATGAAAATTCTCATTTCTGCAGTGAAGCTAATCGAAGGTAATTGTCCTTCAAAATGAGGGAATGATAGTTATGGTTGAAAGGTTTGTTGGTTTGTGGCTTCAGGAAACATGCAATTGGGTACTTGTGGTTTTTGTGTATGTCTAATTTCATTGGAAACTTGAATTTTGGGTTATTTTAGCATGCATTTTAGCACTGGATGTTCGAGCCAGCAACCAACGCCTGTCCGTCATTGCCCTGAGCACTGAGCTGTTGGAAAAATTTTGCTGTAGTTTTTATATTCAGACATGAAATCGAGAAGGAGAGAATTTCGTCCAAGTTCTCAATTTGTATGTCCATGAGTCGTAGTTTGAGCTTCCATCACTAGATCAATAATGACTATGAATGTTTAACAGTCTGAATCAGCAGTAGGTTTTTAGAGCAATTAGTGTCTGAAGCATTGGATTTTTTGGGCTCAGAGGGTAAAGTGCTCTGATCCAATGTTCACTGCAATTGATCAGTAATGATTACTGTTAGTCTTCGAATCAAAAACAAATTGTCATGATTTCCTTTTCTTGTAGATGGTTTCATGGAGACATGTCAAGGCAAGAAGCAGATGAATTATTGAAAGCTGAGGTAAGAGGGCTTGGTCCTTTGTGGTTATGCATTGGCGTGCTGATATAGGTAAAAGTTGAGAGAATGTACCGCTGTAAAGCAATTGATATGTAAAGTCGCTTCTTGAGAAATATTTTGCTGTAGCACAGTTTTTCTACCAAGAGATGACAGTCATTTCTTCATTTGTCCGTCTATTTCTTTAGTTCAATGAATGTTACTATGGGTACCAGACTCTATCTTTTACAGAGTATGGTTACCGGGATAACTCTGGCAGAGGAGGGGGGCTTGTCTCCCTTTGTTCCTTTCTTCTGATGGGGACGTCCCATTTTGCCCGAAAGGTATCCACGATTTCGTAAATTCTGAAGAATTTTCGGCCATAATTCAAAATCTGGTCCATAATTACGGAAATTATGAAAGATTTTCCGTAAGTCCCATTTACCTTTCAAGAACAAGACCCATTTCGCAAAATCTCTGAAAATTGTACCCATAATTCAATGGAATGCCTGAAAATTGTGTAGGTGGTACCCATAATTTCGTCTCATATTGAAAAAGTTCCTCTAGAAATGGCACCGCACCGCAGGTGACTGCGACAAGCCTAGCGCATTCTATATATTTTCTTTTGTATCTTTATATAACATCAATATTAATCTCAAACCACCATCAGAATAAAACAGAAAAAGAACAATAGAATCCCAACGGTTCTAGTACGTGCGTTTCGGTGTAATAAAGCATCTATTATAAACATTAATACTTATAACAAACTCTGTTTCTTGCAGGGAAAGGATGGTGTTTTTTGTGTTAGGAATTCAAGTCGTTCAGGAATGTACACACTGTCATTAAGGTATTGTTATTTATTTTATACAAAACGAAAGATTCAAGTCAGGTCTCGTAAGATTATCATAAATGTTGAGTTTCGAAAATATATTGGTTGTCCCAGAAAAAATTAACAGATTTGATCAGGGCTAGCGCTAAGAATCTATCTTGGATCGATTCGAAATAATCTCTAAACTGATTCTCGATGATTAACTTGAAAATAGATACCTTGTTTGTTGATATTGGAGTATTGAGAGTGGACCTTTTTATCTTAAAAAGTCTGGATTTGCTTCCACCTCAAACCAGACCAGAGCTTTTGAATTTAGGCCTAAGCTGGTAACTCTCTTGTTGTGGAATCTTCTGAATCATAACAGAGTACATTCAGGAAGCCTCGGGCTTCAGGCAAATTCGTAATAGAAATCCAAATTGAACTCGATAATCAAATTCACGAATTATGTCCCGATGAGAGATCTCTGTCTATTCTAGAGACATCTCTGTCGATTCTACAAAAGCTGGAATTGCATCTGTCGAATAAAAGTTATTCATCAGCGAATTAGTTCCTATGGGTGTGAAAAATTCTTCTCTGTTAGAATAAACTTCATTTGTTATAACTGGAATTATTACGAAGCAAGCAACCGCATATACTCAAAGGATGAAAACTCACAAAAATAAGATCCTTGAGAAGGCTCACTCGTGCGCAATGTTTTCTCTTGGTAAATTCATGTTAACTGAAGATAAATATACCTTGGTTACTACATTCATTGGTATTTCTGTCACTTTTTTCAGTTTTTACCTTCTATTCAAACATGTACTTAAGTACACAGGTCCTTGTTCAGAATTTCTACGCTGTCTTTCCTAGCGGTGATTCCCCAAAACAGTGTGTTTGTAGTTTAGGCCAAACTAGAAATCTCTGGTTAGGAGGTGGAGGCAAATCTGGACTTTCAAGATATAAATTTCTACTTTCCATGTTCAAATATCAACAAACAATGTATTTATCTTCCAGTTAAAGATCGAGATAAGTTTAAAGATTATTTTCGATTGATTTGAAACAAGTTAAGCCCTGATCAAATCTGTTACCCTTTTTGGGACACCCAATAGTACTTCCACAAAACTATTTGCTTCACATCAGAAATCATATTTTTGATAAAGCGAACGAGAAACGCAGTTTTGGTTTACCTTATTTGGAAATTTTTTTTACTCTGATATGGTTTATAGACAAGAGCTTCTTTACACGTCATTGAAATGAAAACACGATACTTGCACTACAACAATGCAGCATCCACACCCAAAGAGACAAAGAATCACCAAGGGATGGCTGTGAATAGTACTTAAGATTTTCGACTTTGAATATAGCTTCAACCACAGAAAAACATATAAGAGATCCTCTGTATTAGTTTTCAGGGTATTGTGAAGCATTATCACATCAAGCAAAACAAGGAGGGAAATTATTTCGTATCGCAAAGGCACTCTTTCGAATCAATACTCAAGCTTGTGGAGTATCACAAATTAAACAGTGCAGGTAGGAATTGGATAACGTTGTTTTTAAGAGCTGAATTTTATGTAATTGCTAAGAGAATTTGGAATCTCCAAAGAAACTGCAGAATAGCTGAAACTGGTCAAAAATTAACTTTGACCTTTCAGAAGGCATATGTATCAAGAAAATTCTTTCTTTGCCATGCCAAACATAGCATGGTAACTTGTTGTATGTTTGTCTTTGTTTGTTTTCATTTTAGGCACAGCTTGTGGAACTGCTTTTTCTCGTGAAACTGCGAAACTGTTCGAGTTCGCTACCCGAAAGGACACCACTTTAGCGTGATAACAATAGGTCGGCGACTCGATTAGACCTACTCTTTTTCGGAAACCCAGTGATTGGCGCTGAAAAACATAACTTCATCTTCACCGGATCTGCAAAGATACTGAGCGCATCAATTAAGTTGTCCCAAATGAATTTGATAGCTCATGAAATAAAATAGGGAAAGGTCTTATCTGTGAAAATGAGAAAGAATAAGAGACCTTCCAGTCTCTTATCCTTCCTTGGAAAAGCCGTGCTATTCAAATAGGACCCTGTCATATTTTCTGCAGGAAAATAATTTTTTTATCGATAATCCATGTATGTTTTATCTTTCAGGTCTTACTACAAGGCTACGGTTTCCTTTTACAAATCAAGGAGAAGGACCGAGCACGCCTGTTCTTGGTCATGGTGAGTATGCCATTTCATGGTATTCGTATGTTGAATTTGCGACAGAGGCTGCAGTTTGATGTTTCCAATATTTGCAAAATTTGATAGATGTATATTTTAAATTTGATAGATAAATTTGATAGAGTTATAGTGGTAACTGGAAATATTTCATGTCTTTGGGGAGAAGTGCCTAAATCCTCTGAAGTATGTCAAAGGTCCGGCTTTCCCAATCAAGATCAGTTTGCACTGATTTTCACCCTCATTTTATATTTTCGTTTTTAGATATATTTGAAATTGATCGTGAAGAAATCACGTTTGGAAGACAACTTGGTTCTGGACAGTTCGGGGTAATTAGCTATACTAGTTTCTCCATTTTTAACTGTACGAACCCAGGTCAAATTCGATTGATCATCCCTACCTTCAGTGATGAGTGTTGATAAATTTTAATTTATTTATATCATTCTGTCGCAAATTTTTACAGTACGTTGCTATCCCAACTGTTTTACTTTTGCAGTTCTGACTAGATAAGATTTCATAGAAATATGGCTAAAATCAACCTATCCTTACCGAAAGATAACTAGATAGCGTTCCACAATTCAAGATTTTCTTCTCCTGGAAGTATTTTGCAGATTTTTGTAGATGCTGAAAATGAATTATTCCATCTTGCAGTTCCATTTGCAGCTGGAGTCCTAGTTCTTCTCTTTAAATTCGTCTTCTTGCCTGCCCTGACTATTGTCTGCCGGTCTACAGACTGCCGGTTATGTCCGATCTCTTTATTATTAAGCACTTCTAAATCTAATTTGGCTCTTATTGATAATTCTGCTTAGTATGATCTTTAAAGGACAAGTCCAAGGTTAATATGATTAGTACTAGAGACAAACTTACCAACTTATGAACCTCTTTCTACATTTTGACGTTGATAACAGCTGTAAATTAGTTGAACGCAGTGCGAATTTATGCCAAACATCTTAGCAACTACGTCTCACTTTTTCATCAAAAATGATAGAGCCTTACAGTAATTAAGAGACAAGAAAGAAATGGAGCGGCCTTGTTTTTTGACTGTTATACCAGAAAAGCACAGCTTATTTGCTTTTACATCACTATTCTCAAGTCGCTTATTTGAATGCGCGATTTTGCAGGGAAAAAAACCAAAATTGTGGGATCTTGTATCGATCACCAATACGTCAAATCCTGGAATCGTACTTTAAGATCTGTAACATGATCAAATTTTTACACACACAGATTTGCCACTAATGGTCCTATCTCAAGGGCAGTTTTTACTATATACCATGTTGATCGTTTCAGACTGTATATGATGGTGTATGGAAAGGTAACCGAAGAATTGCTGTCAAGATTTTAAAGGAAGGTTCAATGTCTGAGGATGATTTTATCGAAGAGGCGAAAGTAATGGCGTAAGTGATGTTGATTTTTCAAAAAGAAGTACTGAAATTGCAAGCAATGCATACTATCTAAAGTCTACTCATTCTCATTTCATTTTTTTAGCTTTTTTGTCCTTGATAATCAAGTCAATTTTTATATAATTTTTCACAGGGAGCCAGACTGATGTTAAAAGCCTCTGGCATTTCCAGTCACCATGGCCAAGAACATACATGCTCGGTCCTTCACCTTGATTTCTTAAAGAATAAGACCATGGTGTAGCTCTTGTGCTCATATAACATATTTGAAATGGTATACACTCCCCCCCCACCCTCCTCTACCCTCTACATATCACTGACCGACGCATAAGCAACGGTAGCCTACTATCATATGGATGATTTTTTCAATGATGGGAAGATAAACAGCATGATTTGTTTTGATTTCTTATGGTTGGCAAAATTAGTGAAATAGCTTCTATTATAATATTAAGGTTTTTTCCCAATTTATCATATTTGAAAATTCCTCACATTATCGTATGTATTATTAGGGATCGTCTCCAAATATTCGTATCAAATTCGTATTCGGAATTCGTAGCATTATACGATATTGATACGATATTCTATAAGCCGCATACGAATTAATTCGTATCGTCACCTTTTACAATTCGTGTAAATTCGTATGCAATTTGTATGTGAATCGTATGCAATTCGTATCTAATTCGTATAAGCAATTCGTAAACACAATTCGTATCAAAATCATATAAGCGATTCGTATGAACAATTCATATCAAAATCGTATCAAATTTGTATATAAATCGTATGATAATTCGTATAGAAATCAAATAATTCGTATACAATTCTTATCTCTTGTGCAGCTATACGAATTAAATCGTATAACACCTATCACGCATACGATTGAATTCGTACCAATTCATATAAAAGCTATACGATAATTTGGAGACGATCCCTTACTTAGATCTTTCAACCTGAAATGCTTTGTAAGATATGGCTAATTATTGTTGTATTGAATGTACCATATTCGGTGTTGCTCTAGAAGCTGGAAACACTATTGGACATGGGAAAGCATCTCATGTGAAAGGAAAATTTCTTTTTAGATATACAATGTCTCAGAAAAGGCTTCCCATTTCAAACTCGAATGTCTCTCGACCTGCTTATCCTAGCAAAACAATAAAAGATCTTCTGAATGTGTAATAATGCAGTTACTAAATGAGCACTACCGGTTAAGCCAGAATAAGTTACCACTTTTGAAAATTTGTTGCATCAAGAGTACTTCACAGATTTACATAATTCAATTTGTAGTTAAAAGTCGAAAGATCAAAATATTTTTGTAATGTTTCTCGCCTTTCACGGGCACTAGAGACAGAGCTTAAAAAATTGATCATATCATAAAGGGCTCCTCACACAGATCAATAAAGAAAATGCAATTGTTCATGGTTGAAAGATATCCACTACACATTTAGTGCAATAAGACTGAAAATCTTAGTATCTCTTTGAAAATTTATGTCTTGTAGCTCTTGAGAGGGGTGAAACGCTTATTGTGTATTGTTGTATGTAAGGACAGTTCTTACGATTTGATCAATGTCTTTGGCTCTTATTCAGTCACCCTGCAACCTTGAAAATTGTTATGAATTTGAATTTACAAATACTTCTAATGCTGGCAAGACACCGAGAAAAATCACGCAAGTACTTCAATCTTTCGGCTCAAACTAGAGGTTAAATCATTCAAATATGTGACGTACTCTAGTTGCTTTGAATTTGCAACATTGGAAAATTTTTCTGCTCACCCGGTAACTTGATAAAGTTGAGCAACTGAACCATAAGTGAGGGTCGTTGGATATGACTTATCTTTCAACTTGTTCACACTATCAACAATTGCAATTGGTCATGCCATGATAATTTGCCCATAATTTGTCTCAACATCAATGATGCCGCTGCAAATGAATTATATCCTGTGTCTCAAACTCTATTTCTATGAGCAGGACAGGCATTATCGTTTCAAAAATTGTAAACGTTCAATCTACATGTTGACATTGTAAAACGCTGCTTACAAGTATCGAAAAATTGATTCATGTTTGACGATCCCTCGTTTTTGTTTACGTTACTCGATTTTATCAAAGAAGTGTTCATTTAGTTACTGCTGTACCACACTTTTAGAATATTTTTCATTCATTTCGCTAAGATTGAGCAGGTCAAGAGACAATTCAGTTTAGAACTGGGAAGCTTTTTATGAAACGAAATGTATAAGAGATCTGCTGGCGTCACTGAAAGATATTTGCATACCTATGAAAAGGAAGTTAGCCTGAATTGAAATGTTGAGTCTCTTGTTTGCGGGAATTACTGTATGAAAAGTATAATGAATACCCAGGGGGACTTCCTATTAATAATTGACGGGGGGTACAGACATATTTTGGGTTTGCAAAGCGTTGTCTGGTATACCTTTGGGTACTCTATTTGGTGCATAATCTGTATATTTTTGGGGTTGCTGATGAGAAAATTTGACATGTTGAGAGCAAGTCTTTCACCAAGATGTTGCAGGTTAGTTGCCGAAAATGCTATGTAAATGTAACCTTTAGTTTTCATGTACCATGAAGCTATGAGTACATTTTTGGGATGTTAAATGTCCTAAATTTAGTATATTTTTGGAATTTCCAAAATATACTGTGTCTGACCTCTCCGTCACTGACCAATAGAAATTCCTCCCCTGGGAATGCATACTGTGTTCTTTTATTTGCATGTAATAATTTGATTTTGGAGACGATCTATATTTGTCATACATTCTTTTCTTCTCGTCACAGCAAATTTTATCACAAAAACTTAGTAAAACTATTTGGTGTATGCAGCAAACACAGGCCATTATATATCGTGACAGAACTCATGCCTAACGGTAAGTGCTTGAAGTTCTTTAATGACTATTGGCAGAAGGGGGCACAATTTTCTTGTTACAATTTAGCCTGCCTGCAGGGTCGACAAATTTTTCCAAGTGGTTTCTTCTTCAGCAGAATCTACACACCAATGACACGAAGCGATTCTGCTGACATCAGCATGAGCATAGCTAGTCAAAGAAACCCTGATGTGTAATAATGTAATGATGGATGACAAGAGATCACTTAGTCAGTTGTTGGCTAGTCATTGCTCTGGATACGATATTACGCTTTATATGAGTGACAACACTATTTGCAACAAGAGTGTTCAGTGACAAAGTTGCAAATATACCCTACAAAAATGGCAGATTTCAGCATATTGATCAGTTTCAATTATATGGTCTTCCCCTTCAAAGATAATGACAACGACCGTTAGGCGGACGCTAATCAGACTATAACATGACAAACGAGCCATGATTTTATGCTCGTCTTTATACCAACAAAGTCAAGATATCAATTTAGTCTTTGCCGCCACAGGTTCGTTACTGGACTACCTTAGAAATAACCGAATGCTGCTAGAAAGAACTGATATATTGCTGAGCATCATATTTCAAATTGTATGTGCTATGAAGTATTTGGAAGAGCATCGTTTCATTCATCGTGACTTGGTAAGTTTGATACAAACATTTATAGTTTATAATTTGGTCGCCAAGACAGCCCTTTGTAAGCAACCCATCCAAAGGGCTTTAAGCTTTTTCTGGGGAAAGAAGCATGCAGAACTTTCAAGAATGATTCTTAGATTCATAGACAGGAACCCTGGCGCTTAGGTATTCAGGCCCTTTTCGCTGATGTACAGTGCATAAACAGTTTATTAACAAAAGTCATTTTCTAAGATTTTCAAATTTCGGTATTCGTCCTGAAAATTATGCCTTTTCTCCACACTTTAACCAGCTAATTCCGAGTTTAATCTCACATTGTTAGAACTTGTTAAGAGATGAGAATTTATGGCGTGGAATATTGAATCATTTTGCTTTATTTCTACAAATTGCGTGCAATTTATAGCAGGTTATTGGACCAGATCCCTTCGTGGTATATGTTGGTGTTCACACCTACTAAAGATTCAACTAAGAATGCTGTATCAACGCCTCATTGTCAGAAGCGTCAACTAGCTTAGACAGTTCAGTAATTGTATTTCTTGAAATGATTTATGGATATCCACATTTTGAAATTTACATTTATACGTGCTTCCCTTACGAATATCAACTATGTTTGATTTTCTTTCTCAGCTTTGAGATGTATTCATTTTATGTGTTAGGCGGCAAGAAACTGTCTTGTTGGTGAAAGAAATGTTATCAAAGTAGCAGATTTTGGTTTAGCAAGGTATCATTGCACTTAGATAAACCGTAATTCGTAAGATATATTTCAAAGAAAGTCAGTTCCAATGTCATTTAAAGGGTTTGTGTTGTAAGATAGATTTTAATGGAAGGTCAAGTTACAGAGTCCTTTGAAGTAGCTGTATCATGAAAGGTAAGCAGTCATGGAGGGAGACAAGCCAATGTCGATTATTTTTATGTAAAAATTCCTTATTACCATTGTTCGGTGAAAATTGAATGAAACGGTGACAGAATCCTTATAAAGTTGATAAGTTCAAGAGATTGTGCAATTTTTAGAACTAACGGTGATGGGTCAAAGATAACAAGGAAGAGGGGATAAAGAGTTATTAGTTCATTTACTCTGCAAGCTTTCTCTTCAAAATCTGCACGCTCTGTTTGAATTAAAATCTTAGTTGGAAATATTAGGTTTGCTTCTAGCAGGCATGGCACAAAGTATCGAGACAAAGTGGCTATACATTTGTCTTGGATATAAGAAAAACTTGCGTCTATTCGGATGCATGTTGCCCTCAAGCAGCAGTCATTTTCAGCAAGACTTTTTTGCCGTGATGAAATAGACCCTGTTTGACACTGAAATAGTGTTTTTCTGGTCTTCACCAAGAATGTTGACCAGTTTTTCAGACAATAGTAAATACACTGTTGTCTTTTTTCATTTAGACATGTCCTAGATGATGAGTACACTGCTTCAGAGGGGACGAAATTTCCTATCAAATGGGCTGCACCAGAAGTTATTCAGTTCACACGATTCAGCAGTAAATCGGACGTTTGGGCATACGGTAAGAATTTTCCGTTCTTTTAAATATTCAGTCATTGCCTGTTTGTTTTTCATTTTTTCAAGCATCTTAGACAACGATTCCTCGTGCGTTTTCCGCTTTGTCCTTAATTATTTCACTTTTTAGACTATTTTTCGAGGAAAAGTCGCAAATAGATTATGATGCATTTCTTGTAAATTCTGGTATGACAGCTGAAAACCATGCTAAAGTGGATGGCCTTTGAATCATTTTTTAGATCAGCCTTCTCTTCATTGGAACTTAAAATGTACTGTGGCAGCATGTGAATTCCCACGGTTGCAAGCTTGATCTGTCTGCTAGGTTTTCTCCAGATGATTCAATATGATACGACCTTTATTAATGCTTTCAATTTTTTTCAAAGGAATACTTTGTTGGGAAGTATTTAGTGGTGGAAAGACGCCGTACCCTGCTATGCAAAACGTGGTAGTGGCTGATGAGGTGAATATGAATGCATGGTCTCTGGTCTCTTATACTGCATTCACACTGACACCATTAAACCAGTTTTGTTTAAACCAGTTTTAATTTCAACCAATCAAATGACTGCATTTGTTGGCTTGATCAATCAGAAAGCCTTATTCGGAAACCAGGTTTGATTTAAGCTAGTTTAACTTGTAGTGTGAATGGGGCATTAATTTGGTGCCGATGCTAAATATTTACCTTGGCAATGTAGGAAGACCTAAGCGCAATATCAGAAATCAAAACAAACGAATCTCTGAAAATCTACAGTCCGTCAGGCTTTACCTTGTCAAGCTGACAATTCCAGCAGGGTCTGCCAAGAAGCCTACTTTTTGGTGCACAAAGCTTTGAAGGTTTTATGAATCTGCTGAGTTTATCTGGTGCTCCAAAACATTGTGTCCCATTATTGTGGCTGCTGTGGAGGAGCTGTAGGCTCAATTATCTCCATTTTTACACAGTTGCATAGGTCAGGTTGCAGCTTAGAGTTTGAGACCTTGTATGAGTCAGTCTGACATGTAGTTGCTGATTTATTGCAGAGGACTGGCAAAATAAGAGGTTGTTCAAAAACAGTTCTTCTATTGTTTTCCAGCAATGCCAAATGAAGTAAGTTCTCAAAGAAGTTCTCAAATTAAGATTTTCACTGTATGTTCTAAAAGGTAAAATGTGCTCTCTTATGAAAAGACACAACACTGCTAACCCTTTAAAATATTTAGCGAAAATTTTGATACGATGCTATAACCCTTTCTTTGTAAATTCATACCTCATTTTGACATTGCTGGAGAACAATAGAAGTGCTGTTTTTGAAACAAACAACCACTAATTTTTTGTCTGCCATAAATCAGCGACTTGTCGTCAGATTGAATCAAACAAGGTCTCAAGCTCTAAGTCGAAGCTAGACCTATGCAAGTGTGTAAAAACCGAGATAATTGAATATACAGCTCCTCCACAGTAGCCACACAAACCGGTCACTATTTTGGGACACCCTGTACTTTTTCGAAATGTTTTTCCAATTAAATTGTTGTGTCAGCTATGACCAGGCGGAACATTGAATTGAGATATTTTCAGCTTTGCTGCCAAGGCACGCTTTAATTTAAGACCATGCTTTTGTGTGTATTTTGAAAGAAATGTTACGATTCACTGACTTTTAGCCAGAAAAGTCAAGCAAACGGGGCTCGAGCTCCACCAACATCAGTTGAGCATTATAAAGAAGTCGTGAAATCAATAAGATTTTGTTTATTTAAACCAACGCCAGCTTGGCTCTAAACGTCACCTTTTCGCTTTCACCTTTGCATTTGACACAGATTTTGAGTTTATGCCATTTAATCTCACAAAATGATTTGAAACTATAAAATTTTTACTTTCCATTCTAGATCTTGCGAGGATATCGAATGAACTGCCCATCAAAATGTCCAAAAAATATATATGACATCGTTTCTCGATGCTGGGAATCGGTAAATATCGGGTTCAGAATTTTTATTGACGGTGAACGAATTAGTAGAAAGTTCAACTGTGGATCATGCATAACCGCAGGGTGAGCAAAGCACTCCCGGTAGGATTCGTTTACTGATTCGCTGATTTATTGATTGATTTATTGATCTGTTTTATTGATTGATGGATTGAGTCTGATGGATTCCTTCTGAATGAATGAATGAATGAATTAATTAATTAATTAATTAATTAATTAATTAATTAATTAATTAATTAATTAATGATTTATTTATTTATTTATTCATTTCAATGGATTGTAAGGATCTGTTATAAAGTGTAATCTCTGGCAAAATAAGACGGGCCTGTACAATTTTAATTGTCCAAATTTACTGTTGCCTATTACCTTGAATACTAGCACTTTCTGATGATAGCTTCTTCCTTTTTTCAGGAGCCCGAAAATCGACCTTCATTCAGAGATCTATTCGCAGAATTGGAACTGATGATTGAGGACTACACTGACACATAGCTTCCTAATAATCACATCGTCGAAGACAAGATCTAATTTTACGGTATCAGCAAAATTTTAATTCTTCAAGACTTCAAAATAAGTCCATGCAAAAGATTCACGCACCAAAGTGCATGTAGCGCCTAGGTGGCATTATGCGGGCTCAGAACTCTTGAGTAGAGCGTTATTTCGACTTGCATTTGCTTGAAAACTCGATAGATGTCATAATTTTCCGTCCCACCATTCTCGCTGATCTTATTCTTACAGCTTCAACCAAGTCGTGTGCCTGCTAACAAGCATATTTATTTGTATTCACCACCTTCCCGCTTGTATCGGCCCAGAACTTGTTTTTATTTAAGCCCAAATTTCCTCAATTTAATGAGTTGTCAACTGGCAGGAGTGAACGGGCTACAGTGGAATATTTTTCTTGCGAGACTCATTTCAGAGCTATGTTCCTACTAGGCGTTATGCCAGGTCAATTTGCATAAACCTTGTTTACCTTAAACCCAGAAGGGAACGCCTTCTTCTTCGTTTTATCAAGAACAATAGTGTTAGTTAACGCGAGTATAATCCAGAAGCACCGTTGGAAGCAAAGCGAAAGGATGGTTTGTTTTTAGTTCCGACTTAATGCAGTATGGCGCAAGATTATTTGTGTTTTCTAGCTTCGAAGCTCAAGCGTTGATCTGGAAAAAGTTGTTTCTATCAGTGTTAGAAATAAATGCACTGAATCAAGAGCACCTGTCTTGTATGAATTGTGTTTATTCGCTGTACTATTTTTTGTTGGCATAGTGCACAGAACTATTGCTGTCCTGGTAATCTGTGTATTCAAATTCTAACTTCTTTCATGATATTAAAAGCTTCACTGTCTAGTTCCCTGTACAGGGTGTCTCAAAAAACTTGTTTGACGTTTGATTTATTATATATTTAAAATAGACCACTGCATTAAATGGCTCCTCATAAACACAGACGTGACCCCAAGATTATGAAATGATTTTAGATACTGTGATATTAGCAATCTGTTGCCAGTCTTTGGAGCTGCAAGCTTTGAAAGACCGAATTTGTGCGAAAGCTGAAACCAGAGGACTCCCATCGACTCACAATAGAGAAAAAGCTTCACGGTCCAAAGTCAAGCGGGATGTACAATGCCATGTTTCTTCTTAAATTCAAAGCAAACAAAGCGTGACTTCAAAAGCTTCAAAGCTGAAGGTGTTGTGGCGCAGACAGGGCAGTCCTATGACTTTGCAGTCAGAACAGTCAGGTGGAGTGGGCTCGATACCCGGTAGGGCCCCACCAATTGAGCGTCATGACAAGGGGTCGCGGACTCGATTAGCGCTTCGCTGCTTCTGTGTTCCCAACGCTTGGCGCTAAAAACTGCAACTTTACCTTCCCTTCACCTTATCAGCTGTAACATGGCTGTTACAACGTAATCTTACGCAACTTGCAAGCACAACAAGAAATCAAAACTTTATTGAAAATACACCGAATCGCCACAGAACCACTTGTAGACATCTTTCGGGATTCACTCATGACTTTTCCTTGATGTTGAATAGTTTTTAGAAATAGACATGTGTGATGCTTTCTTTCTCGTGATCTCCATAGAATCTCCTGCTCTGTTATAATTCCACACAGTAAATCTTCAAAGGCAATCTTGATTCCCATGAGGGATAGCTCACGTATTTCAGAGCGTACTATTTTCACAGCAAAATACGTTGAAAGTGTCTGACTGAAACCTTTGATCTATTGTTTTTTTGGAATATTGTATTCATCGATGTATTTTGACAAGGGTTACAGAAAGAGGTTACTTCGAAAATCCCATTTAGGTTCCTTTGAAAGTAGGGGCAAGCTCGAGGATAAGCATGACATTTGATATTTCGCTTGAAAATCAACCTATTATGGAGTCCTCTGGTTTCAGATTTCGTATAAACCTGATTTGTCAAAGCTTGTAGCTTCAAAGGATGACAACGGATTTTAAACATTATGGCATCTAAAATTACTTCATGATCTTGGGGTCATGTTTATGGCAGTGAGGAGCCAGTCTATGTCGTGGTTTATTTTTTATAATCAGGCAAAGGTCGAACAATTTTTTGTTGAGACTATCGCATAACTGCCAGTCCGGGATTCCAAACCACAAGATTATTCTAATGGCATGTTCACTCGACAGCAATTGCTATGTGTGCTATGTCACAAAAACAGAACTGTGAATATACACAGTTTATGCAAGGTGGACGCCCTTTAATGGATCCCTCATCTTACAGTTAGTTAATCTTCAGTGAAACCAAGCTTGAAACTGATACGTTCTAATGGTAAACGAATCTTGAGCACGTCTCAAAAGATAGGAAAGGTGAGTCAGCAAATTCAGGGATTTTGTTTGATTGTCCAACTGCACTGCCTATGAGTTATATTACTACTTTATTTCCGGTAATAAAATAGCTAGATTCACATTGGGGAAAAGGACCGGTACAAATTGTATCAAAAATTGCTGTAATAGCGTAGGAAGATTTAGAGAGAAGAGTCGGCAGTAGTATCAGATACTATTATAACAGTTATTACTCTTTAAAATCCGTCATGATCCATCCATATTACCCATCCTAGTAAATGTTATTCAAAGATGAAAAGTGACTACGTGGCATGGACAGTTAAGTACGTTTGAATTAATAAAAGAAAGGAATATCACACACACACGTAAGACGTCTCTTTGCAAATTGGATGTTTTTCAGCAGTACGCTCGTTCTTG
The DNA here is from genome assembly GCA_964019985.1 of Aurelia sp. 4 Dawson et al 2005. Classification (NCBI taxonomy): domain Eukaryota; kingdom Metazoa; phylum Cnidaria; class Scyphozoa; order Semaeostomeae; family Ulmaridae; genus Aurelia; species Aurelia sp. 4 Dawson et al 2005. The sequence goes on from OZ026492.1 coordinate 11,385,657, forward strand.
TTTTGAATGAATACATGTGCCAACATCTGATTGCTGGAAGTTGCTATTGTGCTGTATGCCAATAAGACCGTCCAATTACTTTTAATAAAAGGAACAAGTAAAGATTTGTAGTGTAGCAATTTTCTTTAGCTTAGACATCATTCAGTCTTCAGGGGCATGTATCCTCTTAGAGCAATGGAATGTGTATGTAGCATTTAGTTTCCCAAAGAATGATACATCTAGGAATCGAGAGCCCTGAAAAATTGAAGGGTTAGTGTTCTGGTCACTACGTTTCCAGATGATGAAATTTCAGAATCAGCAAATTGAACTACGAATTGAAATGAATTAACTTGAAAGGTAGAAATCATTTAGAGTTCTACATCTGAGAGGAATCATGCCCCTTTTCGACACCTTAGTACATATATTATGAGTACTATGCATTCTCAATAATCAAATTTACTTTTGTATGATTGGTGGAGATCAACGTTTCAAATAATATTTTTCGTACAGGGAGTATCAACAGTCATGGCAGCGTTTAAATCTATGTGGCGAGAACAGTCAAATCATAAACCTATTTGTAAATAGATTCCCTCTATATTCTTTAGGCTCTAGAGACAAACTCAGTCAGAAGTTTGATTAGATTCTTAAATCATACCGTGTCATTGTCAGCAATAACAGCTTTTGTTGCAATAGCCATGGCTTCTTCTTGCTGGCATGTGAACTCAAAGCGATTATCCATTACAGATGAAGGGAGTAGTTCCAAGCAGCAATTCAAAGCAAAAGCCTCGCAGAAGTTTTCCTGAAACCAGTATGGCTATATATTGAAAGACGAAGGGAAAATCAAATCATCTGACCTGGTTATGTTTTTTTTTTCGTTTTACTCTATGCTGAGCGTTAGGAATTTGCGATTCTGGTATATTTTTTGGATATGGTTGAAACGCTGAATGACAAGTTTCTGAATTGAACTGATATTATGCCACTGGTAGATCTTTTGATGTTTCCCTCTTCTTTGTATCCATTCATTCTTTCCTTTAATGATATCTTTCGTGTGTATATCGCAACATCTATCTATGCTAGTTTCGATGCAGCTTTTGGGAGTTTGCTTGTTTTCACTTTCTACTTGAAATGAAGTCCATTCGTCTGCTGTCGCTAATCGTTTGAACTGGCAAATCAATGAAAAGAACATCTAGACTTGATTCTGTCCTTATTTGTGTCGATCAGTACAAACACAAACTTTTGTTGAAGTTGTATCCTCATAGTCATTATTCTCTGTCACAAGGCAGATTTAAACGTTGAATTGACTTGATGCCCTGTAGTCATTGTTTTATACTGATTATCTACGATGATTTACAATGTATAACTTTAATTCTCTTGCATAAGTCTTTGCGTTGCTACTTCGTCATTTCTCTCTAGTGTGCTTTAATTCAATTATTATTATTATTATCATTTTCTTTAAAGTTGGCAACTTACAATAGCTAAAATATAAAACTGCTAATTTAAGCCAACAAATTAATTACAATAATACAGAAAATAGAGAAATATATACACATAAAACTAGTAGTCAAAAGATTACAAAGTTCATAAAATCTATGTAACAAGAAGAATAAAACCGAGTTGCAAGAAATCTATATAACAAGAAATCCGAGCTGCGGTATATATTGTTTGCAAAGTCTGCAGTCACAGTCATCATTTTTCCAAAATTTTATTTTATTCTTAAATTGCTGTACGGAGCCTATATCTTTGATTTCCTGTGGGAGAGAGCGCCATATACGCTGCCCCCTGTATCGGACTGTTTCGGTACCATAATTAACAGTATGTACCCTAGGAAGTAAGAATGTATTTGTGTTTCTCAAATCATAGGGAGGATTTCTTTGGATGAAAATTTCATTCATAAAACTGGGGTTTAGGTTATTTATCGTTTTGAACATTTCAGTCATTAGCAACTGCATATTTTTCTCATGTATGGTTACAGATCTATCTTTTTCCAGCAAAGTTGCGAAGCTAGAACTATAGTCTTTATATGCTATTCTCAGGGCTCTCTTGTGCAGCCTATTGATTTTGCTGTTCATTTTTCTGCTATGAAATATCCAGACCAACGGACAGTATTGGAATTGGCTGGTTACAAATGCTCGCATCAAAAGCCTCAATTTATCAGTGCCAAGGTAAGCAGACATACGTGAAAGAGCAAATAATTTGTTGCCGGCCTTTTGACAAACATTGCTTATGTGTTTTTCAAAGCTAAGATTTGTGTCAATTAAAACTCCTAACAGTTTTTCCTCTTTTGAATTACTAACGGCACAGCTACCAATATTTATGCTGAGCTCTTCATTCGTACTTTCACCAAATACCATAAAATGGCATATATCTTCGTTGAGTTTCATGTAATCGTTGGCAAACCACTCGATTATAGTTTTGGAGTCATTTTCCAGCCTAGAGATAACATTTTCGAGACGCATATCGCACGCATAGATGGTTGTATCATCCGCATAGTTACATATCTCTGTCTCTTGAATCGATAACAGAAGATCAGTGATATAAATATTGAAAAATAGAGGTCCAAGGACGGATACCTGAGGAACACCAAACTTTAGATATTTATAGGTGCTGAACGATCCATTGGTTTTTACTCTTTGCTGCCGATTTTCCAAATAGCTATGAACAAGCAACAAAGCTTCACGGCTGAATCCGTAAGCATGTAATTGCAGTAGAGGCCCGCCTTTGAGAATCCGACTTTTTACATCAGCCTGTTGCACTCTCCTAGTAAGCATACTGTTTTCAGATTTCTAGCAAATCTGCCTAGTCTGACGTTGTGAGATTTTGCTTTCAAAATCCTTCAGTGTGTCCCGTGTTTTGTACGATAAGTTGTAAATCGGTAATTTTGTTTTGGTGATCATTCTATTTAAGACACACGTAATAATTTGACAGGACGCCTGCATTTTAGCGGACCAGCTTTATGTCATACAGTATCTCTCAGGAACTAACCGTAACCTTACACAATGACACATAGTGTGCCGATTTTGAAAGCTGGTCCGCTAAAGGGTAGACTAGCCAACCTGATTTTAAAACTAAAAATTTTACCTCAAACATTTCGCTGCCCATCGGCAGCCTCATCGATAGCGTGTCAGTTGTTAATTGCACTGAGTGTGAGTTTCGAGTGTGAGTTTTTTTCAAGTAGTTTCTTACATGCGGAACGTTACTCTACACATGTTAATGGACCAATTTTTTCTGGTATGGGTTGACAGAGTGAGTGGAGAGCTGGTACAAATAAGACAGCTATTGTGTCTATTTTGAAGTTGCATAGCAGCTACAGTTAAAGAAGTAGGGAAATATATGAATGCCTCTTCTTTGGTCACTGAATTAAAGTTTGTTTCACTGTAGATGTCACCTGTGATTTTGTGATAACACAAAATTGCTCCTAAGGAACCTGTCAATTGATTTATTCCCTGGCATTTTCACGGAACATTTAGACTACGTTCACATGATGCTGGCAGATTTTGAGCACGGTGAAAAATGTGACGGTAACCAAATTTGAGGTAGCGTTCACACTATACCGGCACAATTTGAAAACGGTAGAACATTTGAAAGACTTTTATGCCAAAAAATGTACCTACACTCTAAGAATGGATCAGTCTTGTTCCAAAACCGTCGACAAATTTCTATTTTCATCATTTTCGAGTATTCACAGTATGCCGTTTCCAAACTGTACCGGTTAGAGTTCTGTTTTCAAAATCTACCGTTTTCGAAATCTGCCGGCAAAACTGTGCCGTTTTCGTGTGGACGGCAAGTCTATCCGTCACATTTTTCACCGTTTTCATATTATACCGGCATCGTGTGAGCGCAGTCTCTTTTGAGGTGGAATGGAAATCACTCCGGGGTCACTCCGTAGCGAAGCGTTGTAGTGTAATCGCACGAATCCGATCTACTCCGCTACGAAACAATGAAGTTTCAGATTAGCCAGCAATAAACTTTGTACCAGACTGCAAAGGTGCCCTTCAGTGTAGACCAGAACTTCAGAGGGATATGGCATGGGAGCAAGAGAAGTGTCGTAGTGTAACTGCTACCCCAAATATCACTACGGAGTGAAAATCATTCCGCTCTGCTCCGTTCCGATAGCAATCCGATATAGTGTAACTCTAGCCTCAATTTGAGACTAACTGTAATCGATTCCTCGCTGCCTGAGGCCTTAAGTAAACAATTTTTTGTCTGTGTGCTCCTAAGCTTTGTTTCATGCTATCGAGACAAAGATTTGGAGAATTTGCTTTGGTACATGTTAAATTAGTGAAGAGAATTGATTTTTATGATTTTTAAGGTTAAAGGTAAGGCTGGACTGGTTGCGAAAATTCGCATTTACATTTCAGTCATTTATCAAAAGGATCCAACTCGTTGACTGACATTGCTTCTGAGTCAGTTTATAAAGATCAGTTGAAAATGCAGCGTGCGATATTTTGCAACAAGCGGAAATCGAACTTGTGGCATAAGATTATCAGAAATAAGCATGGGTCGCAGGAGTTAAAAGTGTAAACGCAAACATACCTGTGTCTTTATCGTGGTAAGGCAGGAAAGCAAAGGAATGCCAAAAAAGGCAGAAGAAACCACGATAAAGACACAGTATGTTTGCGTTTACAATTTTAACTTTTACTTCGTTTCCTGCTGCGACCCATGAAATGAATATCGCTGAGCAGTTAGAAATTTATGACGTATCATTCAAGTGTAACGATAGACTTGAATTGGTATTCATCAATGCTCCTCGAATTTTCACTTTCTTTGAGGAGAAGAAAGTAAGTGTTTCAATTTGTCGTTGGTTTGATTTTAACAATGTGAAATCGTTGATACTTGAATGTTGTTGATAGTCCACCTGTGAACTGTTGATAAATAGTTACATTTCAGTATTTTCATGCGTTTCTATACATCACAGCCATCTGCTGCAATATGGATGTGTGGCGCTACAGTATCCTCAGTTCGTGTTTTTTGTATTTCCCGTAAAAGAAAGAAAATATGACAATGGTCTTGTTTTTACTTATTGTAGTGAGCCCATTTGATTCCTGAAATGATAGAGAATTTAAGGTGAAAAGGTGCAGAGGATAACAATGAACAGTTCTTGTTTTGACACCAGCAATAACGCCTATTCTTCCTACCTTCTTATGTTTGATATGAATAAACTTTTGTAAAATAGTTGTTCGTGTGTTTACGGAAACTGTTATCGAGCGAAAGCGTTAGGACTGGTTTTACTGATCTAAATTTTCACATCTGACGAGCATTCCAGGGTGAAGTTGTGTCCAAGAAACGTCTGCCCGTGCCTTGGAATACAACCAGTTTCATGTGCAGTTTCTGGTAATCTATTCCGCCAGAAAGCCAAACTGTTGCTTCATAACTCGTTTTGTACTTTTTGATGTACATTATGAGCTATTCTTAATGGATAGCATTATATGCAGATCTCATTTTAACGCAATAAGATAGTACAATCAAGTGCAAAGAATGGGCAATTCAGAGTATTGGTGTGTGGTGTGTGTGGTGTGTTTGGAGGAGACAAGGCCCGAGGGGTGTATTCCTAGGTGAAATTTCGTTCACCTTGATCACCAGTCCGAAAGGAAATCATAAAATTCTTTGAAAATCCCAGAAATACACTACAGCCTGGCTCACACTGGGTATTTTGGGTTCCTTGAAGCCTTTTCATTTTGCGCTTTTCTTGACGATCCTAATGACTCAAAAGACCTTGTCTGAACCAGGCTTAAAGTTTATCTTGCATTAAATATGAGGCAAAAAGATCCACACATAAAGACGATCACAGAATTTGCCCAAATGCGACTGATATATATGACCGATTTACACCGATATGATTTGATAGATAAAATTTGATAGACCGATATGATTTGAGTTGCTGATGAGGCCTCAGAAGTGAGGCGAAAGCTTCGACAATTAAAATAAAGTAAGTGTGAGTGTTTAAAAATATATGGCAAACAAACAAAAACATAAGTACAGATTTGATAGATGTTTTGTTTTTTCGAGGCGGGCAAGAGTAACAGCGCAGACGATGCAATCCTAACGTAGTACTTTCGGCATATGTTAATATTCCTCACCTATTTGTTTACTGTGAGAAAACAATACCTCAAATTATATATGCTAACCGTTCTTGATACGTTTTCCCGTATTCCCTATCATAACAGATTCATTTGATAAAGCTTCACAACCAAAGCAGCCAAATTCTCACCACACATCACCAAGGACTTTCAGCGTTGATCCTACTTCTTAGCAACAAATGTGCTTAAATCTACTCTCAGCTCACGCAAACGAGTTCGTTAAAGAGGATTTGCGATTCGATGGAAGTTGTTCGTTGTCTTTTTCGTCAGCACACTAGGTTCAGTTGGAAAACGTTAGCGCTTCCCATTTCTTTGAAAGTATATTTAATCTGCGCATCTTTTTCGTCAGCACACTAGGTTCAGTTGGAAAACGTTAGCGCTTCCCATTTCTTTGAAAGTATATTTAATCTGCGCATCTTTTGAGTTCCATTTTTATTTTAGAACCAAAGAACTTGAAGAACGGCCAATCGATTTAAAGGAAACATCCAATTTGCATGTATAAATTGACTGAGCCAGAGAAAGCTTCTCTCTTTTGAAATTTGTAGCATAGAGCACATGATCGATCGTAGAGAATCGAACTCTGCTTGCTTGCCAAAAGATTGAAGTATTTTATGGTGAGTTTTTAATGTTTTGAAGCATGTAAAGCCGGATCTCCACTATAGGCGGGAAAATGTCGAGCCGCGAAAAGTAGAACGTAGTCCTACTATTCGCGGCTCGACATTTTTCCACGGCGACAATTCGATTAGCCAATTAAGGCTGATTTCCAGTCAGTGGAATTTTCCGAGCGGGCGGAGATTCTTTTATTTGCAAGAGAAAATGTCGCTCTGAAATTGAATAGATAGTTACGGCTGAGCAACTTTTAATTGTCTAAAATTCTACCCGCTCGGAGAATTCCGCTAACTGGAAATTTTTAGATTGCCGGAAATTGCCGAGAAAAATTCGTGAAAGCAAATTTAGCTCTAGACTCTATTCGAATCATTCAAAATTTGTTACGTAGTCTTGGTGCTATGAATTTTTGAAAGCAGCAACTTTCTCTGGGTCAATTGATTTTAAAGTTATACCCTATAAATACTTACATTTTATTGATACAAGCCATCGTTTATGCTTCTATTTTCACTACTATTCTTAAAAGGAGTCACATACGAAGAAGGAAAGGGCCGAAGGATCGTCCCCTCAAAGTCAGCCCTGACCAAAATTTTTCTGGTTGTTACCTGGATGATCATACGTTTGCTTAAAGCTAAATGCTTTTAATTCTACATTCATAGTGTCAAATACTTCGAAACTCTTGAAACTGCTTTCAGTTTTTTTAGGAATTTGGGGCCAACCCTTTCCTGCGTGCAGATTTGTAAATTCTGCACGCAGACCATACCTACCAACCAAAAACCAGGGCAAAATGCCAAAACCGAAAATCCTCAAATAAGTGCCGGGGTGCTTATCTCATTTTAGAGCCACAAAGGGGACGCCTATATAATCGGGGCGCTTATTTGATCGGGGTGCTAATTTGATTTTTCTGGATTTCAAAGCAATTCAAGCAGAGACAGAAAGGTAGAAGGGGGATTTCGAAAGGCCAGCTTTTTATGTTCTTCAGATAGATTTATTTGAAGATGCGTCAAATGGTATCTTTGCGATGACAAATGAAAAAGACTGACAAGAATGAAAACTAGAACAAATTTTTTGTTTATTTCCACTGTCTTTGTGGCTATCTGCCTGTCCCATTCCTGTGAAAAACTTACGTCTTAGAAACGCGTTCTGGCTAAAATGAATAAGCGCCCGTTTCTTGAGATGGAGATGATGGGCGGTTATTGGGGGTTAGGGCGCTCATTTGATTAATTATCCTTCAAAGGAGTGGGGCGCTCATTTAATTATCCTTCCGATAGAGTGAGCGCTTATTTGACGGGGGCGCTTATTGGAGGATTTCCGCTTAACTTTATTTGAACCTTGCATTTGACTTGAACCTCTGCGAGGACGAGGTGCGTAACCTGCAAAGAGGAGACGTAACCAGTTGATCTCAGTAGCAGGTATTGTTGTGCAAGCATGCTTTCCATCTTTCCCTGACAAGATTAGATTTTAGAAACTTGGAAATATTGAGCAACACTAGTACAGTAGAGAACGGGAAGAAAGAGATTTCATTTCATTGGCTCTCATCGGTTATTTCAGTATGATTCAAGCAGCGCTTCAGGCAAGCGGTGAGTGAAATTTTTGCTTCAAAATTTCAGAAGCTAGAAGGAGCTTTCGCCGATGATGATCTTCTTACCCACAGCTAAGCTATGAAGAATAGCTGGGCGAATATATGGTCTACTTAGGCTTTTCATCATTAACTGGTACAATAAAACCCCGCAAACAAGAACATTGCAAAATAAGAACCTGCAGACTGATTTTGTGAAAAAGACACCCAAAGATAAGAACCAAAAACAGAATGATTTACTCCAATATGAGATAGTAGAATTGATTAAGAAATTCCATTATATCAGTGTAAAGAAACTCCTAACTATTCATAACTGAACTCCTCAAACAGTTTCAGGGATATGCAAATTGCTTTCATCAAGCTGCATGATACGATTTGCTCTGTTAACTTCAGAATACCATACCCTCCAATATTTAAATGCAGTCATCCTACCCTCATTCTACCTATTTACAGATAATGTATAGCTATGTATTCATCATAGTAACAAGTGCCTTGCCCTTGCGATAAAAATTACACCTTGAAAATGTCATAAGAACCTCATTTATAAGAACCTAGTCAGTCTGTTTTTTAGAACAGTATGTTCTTGTTTGTGGGGTTTTACTGTAGTCTTCAAGTTTTATTCTTAAGAATGAAGGTTTTGCGAATAATAATAAAGACTGCAATTGAATAAGAGTAAGAACAGTCAATTCAAATCTGATTGTCCGCATGTTTGTTAGATAAACAGGGGCTCTCTATACATGATTTTAAGAGTTTTTGCATAACTGTCTCAAGATACAGCTTTTAAAAAAAGTATCAATGAAAACCCTACTCTATCATGGCGGCACGATGCCGCAATCCTATGACCTTAGCACATATACGCAGCCCGCAAGATTCCATTGCAGTGTTCAGGGCCTTTTTGGAAGGAAGACTCGCATTTCTCTACGATTGAAGATCTTAAGCAGGGCCACCAAGGGCTTTTTGAGGCCCATGGGCAAAGCTTGAAAATGAGACCCCCCGCGAGCGAAGTGAGCAGAAAATCTTTTCAATCGTGCCCTTTAGATTGGCTTAATGCCACCTTCTCTTTAACGTACGTACATCCTCTGTTCAGTGGACCCTCACTTTTAAGCACCAATTTTCCAGGGATGTAATCCCTTGCAGACTAATTCTCACTTCTACAGACCCCTTCTTTACCTTGTAGTGGCTGGGCTATTTGATAGTCCTATTTTGGTTCGGGGGCAGAAAGCCCCCTATAGAACTCTTGACTGGTAATAGCTAAAGCGGCCAAAAATAGTGTGCTAATAGCCTCAGACATGTACTTTCTGTAATTATAAACATTAACCTAAGATTAGCTATCATTTTTGCTCACGTCAGCATTTTCTTTTGTAATCGAGAAAATCGGAAAAATTTGTTAAAATCAGGAAAACCGCGATAAAATTAAATTTGGAGCGCGTTTTCCTCCCAAACATGATAATTGTGATAGAATGCATCAAATAACACTAATAGTGTTATTTGTGTCTATACTACAAAAGTAATTTGCAAAATATTCCACTTCTGCTCCTTTTTTGCGATACTTGAGATGGAGGCTTTGCGATTTTTCTAGGGTCAGTCCCAGAAGATCGTCTCCCACCCCCTCATTTTCCAAAAAAAATTGATGAAACTTTTTGAGAAGTTGCACAATAAGTAGTTGAAAAAAAGTTAAGAAGTTTCATGGCTATCAAATTCTTCCTGACAGAGTTATTTAAAAAATCTAATGGGGGCAAATTTGCCCCCCCCCCCAACCAAAGTAGGGCTAATGACGACCCAGGTTCTATTCACGGATCCCCTTACTGTTTGTATCGAAAGCAATATTTCCAGACACTCGGGACCCGAACCCTTGAACATAGCATATATTCTAAGGGTCTGCCAACATCAATTAAACCTAGACCTTTTAGCTATTTTCTACTAAAGAGCCTGGATCGAGCGTAATTTTTATACAATTCTATACGTGAGGTTCGATCGAATGGCGTTAGAGGTTCTATCACTATTATGCACATTTGAAAATTCTTCAACTTGCGTCACAGCATCGTTCGATTCAGATTCTTTTCCAGAATCCAGAATAGCTAAAAGGTCTATTCGTCACTTTGCAAAATCTACATACAGTATTTCCGCGACTTTACTTCCAAGTTACGAGTCTAACCTGACTTGTGACTTTGTGAGCTGACTTTGTGAGCGCACCATGGGCAATTCTACACACTAACAGAGCAAACTCAACGTTTCCCCAAGTTCTACAACTTCGTTCCCAGGACTGAAATTTCTTCTTCAAAGCTCGGTACTAGCCCTCGGAACCAGTTTGTAACTTTTAATGGATTACAATGATCTAGAGCGTCAACTTGCATTTTTTCCTATTGCAATTGTTTGTAGATGTGCAAATGATACCTTATCTGTCACACATTTTTCAAGCAGGAATTATCTTGCAGTTATACCAGCATTTAATGCTGGTGGCCTACTTTGGAAGGGAAGAATGTACGCTCAGGGTTTCTGTAGTCCGGGGGGGGGGGGGTACTTGACCTATTTGTATTTGTACCGGGACGTGGCCATAAAGATATTTTTCTCTACCTTGATCCCGAATCTTTGCCTTCAAATGATTCCCTATTCTAGAAAAAATTGGTGAAAAGTATATGTAACAAAATTTCCCTTTTTGACATGTTATGACACCGGCTCCAGAAGAAAATGCCTTGTTTTGATACCCCATTCTCGAAAAAATAGGCGATACCCTGAAAAACGGCACATCCCCGTCGGACAAATATACTAAGTACCCCTCCCCTTGGGCTCTGTAGTTTTGGGTCATTCTTTATCCCATGTTATCAAAGGGTCATCAAGGGCGAGTGGAAATCAGCTCTTGATCTCAGTAGTTTATGGATCTGCTTGTTTTGATTTGTATAATTTGGATCGGCGTATTTTTGACCTGTTTATCCAATGGTGCTAAAACACGGATGTTTAGATTGATTATTTATTTACCTTGTTTTGATCCGTGTGTCTTGTTTTGTTGTCTTGTTTTCTGTTCTGTTTCGTCTTCAAATGAGCGTGGTTAGGCCCACCCGCTCTCAAGTTGTTCGAATAGAGCTCCCTTGTATTTCAGAAATACAAGGGAGCTCTATTCGAACAACTTGAGAGCGGTTGGGCCTAACCACGCTCAGTTTAAGACGAAGCAAAGCAGAAAACAAGACAACAAAACGAGACACGGATCAAAGCAAGATAAATGAATAATCAATCAAAACATCCGTGTCCTAATACCCTTGGTTTATCAAAGAACTTTCTCTATCTTATTCCAACTATGCCCGACTTGTTATTTTGTAACTGCTTAACATTTCTCCCTGGCAACTCTTTCTCGAAGCAGAAGGTCGATGCTATGATATCAGATCTGTTTCCCGCGGGAAAGCGAGAAAAATGATGCCTTGTCTTAGACCATTCCTTTATTTCTTTCTCTTTTCTATGAAAGGATACTTCAGACCATGAAGTGCCAGATCTTGCAAAATTGTGCGCACACGAGCTCTAGCATGAAAACATAGTGCTCCTATAGTAAAGCCTCGTTGTTTCTTTCTGAAAAATCACGGAATGAAACAGAAAAGAGTAGCAGCTACAACGAGCATGGCAAATTTCAAGAAAATAGCGATCAATATCTTACTTGAAGACCATGCTGCATATGCCATGTAAGTTTTCGTAACTTTTGAAATTCGATGAAAGTGTTGAGTTAGATTTCTATTGTCTGTTCACATGGCTGCAATCCTGGGAATATTTCCTTACTGACCAGAAATATACTTCTTAAATATAACATTGCTTGTAATGTCCTGAATAATGCAAGAAGGTAAGTGTCAGTTGATATCGTTGTCGGCTTTGTCGGTTGTTGCAATTACCCTGCAAATTGGGATTTAGTTTATCTGAGGTGGAAGAGTTCATGGGGCTATTGAGATGCTAGTAAGTGTGTAGGACGTAAGCCTTTTTGCTGTTAATCTCTTCGCTAAAAAATTCAAATGGCTGGCTGCCACGCGTTACCCGTCACGCCCTTCTGTACAACACCAGCTCCTCGCAAACATGTCGTCACGTTTGGATTGGAAGTGCAATCGTGTAGAGTTTGGTCACGTGGCAGCTTTGCCGCATTTTGAGAGCCTAGCTGGAGCCTGGGATCTGGGAAGAGTTGCTGTCAGCATGAATAGTAAATGTCATGATGTTAAAGAACCACATCAAAAGAAGATTGCCTGACCCGCCTTTTCTTTCCTGGGCGATCCTCAGCCATGACATTTGTATGTGAAACTCGCAATTGTAAAACATGGCGGCAGAAGGCGGTGAAGTAGGTGAGTCTGTTAGTAACGAAACTAACTCATTTTACGTTGTAAATGGGGTAGGTCAAGAGCCAGAAATCTCTCGGCAGAATGTCAATAGTCACCTTCCTTCGATGGAAAGTATGTTAGAAGTTGCAACTGATTTACAAAGTGACCATTTCGACCAGAATCCAAGACAAATATCCGGGCGTCTCGAAATTAGACCAGACGATGGTGGACATAATCAACAAGCAGCCGAAAGTTCAGGTAGGGAAGATGTGGATTATTGATCGAAAAAAAATACATGCCAGCCTTCGAGAATGCGTGTAACCGTTTATCTTTATGGACTGATGGAGAAGAAGTCGTGTGGCCAATATATACTACTATACTTGGTCTTATTGCCAGCTTATTTTAGGCCTAATTAAATTATCGTATATATATGCTTATGCTTTGGCGAGATATGTCAATTTTGGGAATGTATGGAAGCAGTACATTGTGCATGGTAATCATTCCACCAAAGAAACTAAATATATGTTAGGGAGCTTCAAAAGAAGGGATGTGTACCCAGGGTGAATCTGAGTGCCTATTTCCAGAAGATCTTCGGAGCAGAGAAAGAACTCATCTGGTTTTTGGCGCACATTTTGGCGTAGAAAGGGGCCGTAAAACAATGGGCAATTCAATGTCTGATTGTATTAAACAATAGATACCAATTATTCTTTGGCGCACACTGGCGCACAGAATTATTGTGCTCCGAAATCTTTGGCGCAGAGCAGCACAGAGATTCACCCTGGATGTGTACCAGGCATTTAATAGTGCTTGCTGTACTATTGCACATTTATTATTATATGATGAGGCTGTGATGATTGAGTTATTTGATTGATAAAAAATTGCTATCTTGTTTTTTCATTTATATTGTGCGTGGTTTAGAGTCTTCACTAGTTTCCAGGTTTGAAAACTTGACTTCATCACTTGCCGCTGTGAAACTGTGTTCAAATTTTCCACTCACAGGTAGAACAAAAGGTTCTTGCATGTGAGGAAAAAAGATCTATTGTTAATTTTGTCACAGCTCTTGCATTCAAATTTGTTTCACTTACTTTAATGCGTAGGCCAAACATGCATGTTTTCCAATGATGATCAGTTAAAGACTGGCTGTATTCTTTTAATGAGTTACCAAGCACTGCCATGTCAGAACCTGGTTCTCATTTTGTGAAATCTGATTACCCACATTGAAAAATCACGTTTGCATTTGCAAGTTGATATGGCCAAAGTTCAGTTTAGTTTCATATAAGATGTTCATGGAAATTTGCTGTTTATTCACTTGATAAAAATGGATTGAAACATTATATATATATATAGCTTGTTTAGATCATTTTGGTTGCTTAGATGGAAAACCACATAACTTAATGCACTCTCAAAATATTCTGTGTTACACTAGCCAGGCATAGACAATGTGTGTGAGCGCACAAGTGCAACTCACAGACTCTTTCATCCAGCAAACATGTGCAGGCACATTGTTACAATCAGCAGACTTTATGCTTTGAAAATGAGTTTAAAAACAAAGACTTAATAGTATCAAATCTGATAAAATGTTGAGAATGACGTACAACAATAGTTTAAGTAAATAAATATAACTTTATGTGTCAGTTAAACAAAAATGCCAGGAATTGAATGCACTAATTCCTTAAAATGCCAGGAATTAACTGCACTAATTCTTTAGTGCATTTAATTCCTGGCATTTAAATTTAACCGACACACAAATTTATATCTACAGTATTTATTTAAGACTGTCACATCATTTTCAACAAAGTGACAAAAATTGGGTAATAAAGATCAAGGACACTTTCCTGGTAAGCAACTTGTGCTGATTACAGCAACAACAGTGTTTCAATTGTCCAACCACAGGTTATCAAAACTTTTCTCTTGTCTCTGTGTAAGGGAGTAACACAAAAAGTATGATGATTCTCCACACAATCATCATGTGTCTAACACATTTAAAAGAATGTAGTCAAACGGGGAAGAAGTGCGCATTTTTTTGAAAATATTCCCTCCCTCCCAAAATTTGGGCCTTCAACAAAATATTGATGCAGTCACTTAGGGCCCCTGAGGCTGCATAGAAACAGCATAAAAGTTAAGACTAACTGCTACTTCCAAAGTTTAATGAGAAAAAACGATGCACAGCCTTTCACCTCGAAAAAAGAGTAAACCTGTGCATTGTTGTTGAAAAAGTGAGCACCCACAGAAAGGAATGGTTCTGTTTTCACTTCAAAGATGTGGTAAGTTTAAGAACACTTTAATTTGATAGAAACATCAAAATTTTTTGCAAATACAGTGCTTCATAGTCATTTTTACTAAATTGTGCAGCAATGAGAACAATGAAATCAATAACATGCTTACAACCAAAATCGACAACAGTCTTCCCTTTTCAATTTTGTCTCTGTTTGTCTCTTGGATTCCTACACCTCATACACCATCAGCAAACTAAGTTTTACATGGACTAAAGTTTGAAATGGAAGAAATGAGGTAATCTTATCAAATGATTCACTGTGGCCAGTGTCACATGAAAATGAAAAATGTTGATTTTGTAAATCAAACATGCAATTTTATAGTAGAAAGTTGCCAAGATAGCCAGAACATCAAAATAGAAATTACTAACCATTGTCCATATCGTTGCCATTAGCCTTTCAAAACATTTCTACAGTAAATTCCCTAAAACTTCTCATTAACCATTGTCTTGCAATGTATTTTACCATTCTTCTCCCTCCCTTGGACCTTGGACTCTTCAGAACTTGAGTTTAACGCTATATCTTGTCGAGGGGCCAGCTTATGTTTCTTGGTAGCACAGTTTTCCCCAAAAGCAAAAACTTTGCAGGGAAGAAATGTTCACCTACTTCCTCAGTCTAGTTCCCTGACATCATTTTCGACTGGGGAACTGGTCTCCGAGGAAGCGGTCCAAAATAACGTCTGGACAAAGCCATAACCACACACCATAACAATGGCAGGGCTTCTGTTGTTATCGTGGCATGCTTTAAATCAAGCACTGCAAACAGAATGACACTTAGTAGCCTGTGTGCAGTCTTTTTATGGTAAAATTGAAAGAAGGTAAAGCTCTGTCAGTTTACACAAAACAGTTCATTTTACACAAAAGAAAGACTGCCCCCAGGCTACACTTAACTGGTTTTCCGAATGGGGATTGAGAAGTTTGAGAAGCTTCGCTGGTTTTTGTCCAGGCATCAACAAATCGCTTCCCTGGCACCCAGTACCCTCAAATGAGTGCGGTCAAGTTGACGTAGGGAACTGCACACATGCTGCTACTTCTTTAAAGGGCATTGCAGAGGAGCATTGAAAATAGTCTTTTACAAATGACCTCACTGCTAACATAATACAATATTTTGATAATCTCGTTTGGAATGCAAAGAATGCCAGTGCTATTGAAAATTTCCTAGCAATAACAACTCCATATTATGATGAAATCAAACTTTTTGTTTTGAATTAATATTACAATAAAACAATGCATTATTTGGGGGGGATTTGCTATGCCAATGATCTTTGATCTTGTGTCTCTCAGATGCATGTTCACAGAACACAAAGCTCTTTTGCATTCCGTAGGAACTGGGTGCACATTATTTCAACCGAAAATGTCTGTTGGCAGTCTCCCCCCCCTTGACTATATATACATACAGTATCAAATGAAAACCTGTTTCAAGACAAGTTAAGTAATGTTTTTTCATGGCTATCCAGCCAATAGACCTAATTTGCTAAGGTTTGTTTTACCCATTTCAAGTCGTATGACCATGCCCACGGGAAGTTTTGGTAGTATGCTACTTTTGCGTTCATGGCGCAACTTTGTATGGCATGAAATTTGTCGGAGAAATCAAAAGATGTTTCATCAAGAGATTGATCACATCACTTGAAATGGGTATAAACAAACCTTAGCCGATTTTGTCTATGGTTCAAATGTTGTGACTCAAAAGGTATTGATTTTTCGGAGGACTCAATTTAAAATCATGCATTGACCCCCTGAATCAAGGTCAAAATTTTTGAAATTAACGCAAAAGGATGTCCCTTAGATAGAAACTAAAAGTCACTAAAAACGAGACTATTCTAAGAGATATTCAAAGAGCTGCATGGAGAAATTCACTAGCTCCCTAGTCTGAATAGGGTTAAGCAATGTCAAAGATGGATAAAAAGATTGCGCAAACAAAAATTCTTAGGAGAATAGCAATGTTCTCGACAATTCTTAGCATAATTCTTAAGGAGGAGAGGTACGGTAATTGCCTTCAAGACCCGTCCTTTTGTATATTTTAGTGGTCTGATAGATTTATACTGTATACTGTATAGGCATAACATTATTTTTGGCTTCAGGAGCTACTTCACTGGTTCAGCAACAATCTACTGGTCAGTTTATCCAAACATCCTCAGGAGGATATGGGTACTCAAAACCAGTTACAAATGAACCAGCAGGCAGCCAAATCCTTGTAAGAGCAGACACATCAGCGAAAGTAGAAGCTTTGAAAAAATGGACAATATCTGCTTATAAGTGCACAAAGCAATTGGTTTCTGAAAAGCTTGGCAGAAGAACTAAAACTGTAGATGAAGAACTTGAAAAGCAGATTGAAGGCCTGAGGGATACCCAAAGAAAATATGGCAATCTATTGAAGCTTGCAAGGCAGCTCACCACACATTTCCATTCAATCATTCAAACACAAAAGCTTATGGCAGAGGGTTTCATGGACTTGAGTATGAAAGCACCTGATTTACAAGATGAATTTAACCAGAATGGGGAGCTGCAAAAGGTTCTTGTCAAGAATGGTGAGACCTTGCTCAATGCTCTTGGCTTCTTTACAACTAACCTGGCAACACTCTGCAACAAAACGATAGAAGACACAATCCAAACCGTAAAAGCCTATGAGTCTTCAAGAGTTGAATATGATGCATACAGAACAGACATGGAAGCATATGAATCTACAGGAGTTGCCCCAAGGGTTGAAGAGGCCAGGAAAGACTATATCAGCCAGAAGGAGAAATATGACAAAATACGCCAAGATTTGCAAATCAAACTGAAGTTTCTTGAAGAGAATAAGGTATGTCTTCTTTGTAATTTTCCATACTTCTTTATAAATCAAGAGTCTCATGCTGGATATTAAATTACATATGAAGATAGGATAACGGGTGTCCCAAAGAAAAGTATACGGATTTCGTCAACCCTAGCGATAAGAATATAGCGCAAATCAACCCAAAATGATTTTCAAAACATTCCTCGATAGCTAACTTAAACATAGATACCTTGTTTGTTGATATTGGTGCGTTGAGAGTGAAAATATTAATCTTCAAAGGGCAAATTTGCCTCCTCCACCAAACCAGAGCTTTGACGTTTTGGCCTAAGCAAATTCTAGACGTGCAGTGGATGAAATCAACAAAATTTGAAGACTGCACTACAGATGCATTTGAAAAATACAGTTTATCTAAGACCTTTCATCAAGGGAGCTCCGAAATCAGCTTAATTCATCTCAATATTGTATGGACAATTTAATTCAAACATACTGTTCATACATACTATTCATCGGTGAAAGTAGTCCCTTGAGGATCAACGCACTTTTGACATCGGCCAATATTTCCTTAAAAGAATCTTTATCAGATCTCTCGAGATCAGGTTGATCAAGACGTATCTTCAAATTCCCTTTGAGTGGGTCATAAACAAGAGAGGAGACATCTTCTAGCCCCCAAAAGATCTCCAGACCTTCCTGTCTTGACTCCCGAAAGATCTAAGGAATGATTCAACGGTTCCAAGAGTGTGTTGATGCTCAAGGGGGTACTTTCACCGATAAACATTATGTGTAAAATAGATTGTCAATATTGAGAGATGAATGAAGCTGATTTCGAAGCTCCCTTGACAATAAGTCTCATGTAAGCTGTATTTTGTAAAACATATCTGTTATGCCGTCTTCAAATTTTGTTGATTTTATTCACTGTGCTTCAAGAATTTGCTTAGGCCAAAACGTCAAAGCGCTGGTTTGGAGATGGAGGCAAATTTGTCCTTTGAAGACTAATATCTTCACTCTCAAGGGCACCGATATCAACAAACGAGGTATCCGTGTTCAAGTTAGCTATCGAGGAAGGATTGTTTTTTTTTTTGTATTCTTCTGATAAAAGTGAGGAACTGGACCTAGTAATCAACGAGGAGCTTTCATGCATTGAAAGGTGGCTACAGGGCAATAAGCTTTCCCTTAATGTTGTCAAAACCCAAGCTATGATAATTGGCTCCAAGCCAAAAATTAAAAAACTAAATAATCCTTACACTCTTCCTTCTTTCAGGGTAGGGGGTGAGGAAATCGACCTAATAAATGAAACAAAATACCTCGGAGTCGTGATTGATGATTGCCTTGCCTGGGAAAGTCACATTTGTGCGGTTCAAAAGAAGATCTCTAGAGCAATCGGTCTATTGAAGTATGCGCGAAATTTTGTTCAAACTGATTCTTTGATAAATTTATATAGAAGCATCATAGAGCCACATTTCAGCTACTGTTGCTCCGTATGGGGCTCTTGTGGTGCTTCAAAGCTAGACGTGCTTCAAAAATTACAGAATAAAGCCACCAGAATAGTAACAAATAGCCCTTTTGAAGCATCTGAAGCTCCTTTGCTCCAGAGACTTGGTTGGCCATCGGTACAAAAGCTGATATATAAAGAAACAGGCTCCATGGTTTACAAATCTCTCAACTCTCTTGCACCTCAATATCTCAGTGATCTTTTCGTGAGATCATCGGGGGTACATCCAAGAGAGTTGAGAAACTCAAAAACTGACCTTGCAATACCCATGTTCAGAACTGGCAATGGCCAGAAATCCTTTGTGTATCGCGGGGCCAGTCTCTGGAACAGTCTTGATTTGGAAACAAAGATGGCTCCCTCAATCAATGTCTTCAAGTCCAGACTCAAGGAAAAATAATCATATACATTATTTTTTATTTTTTACTGTAAATTTTGTATTATATAACTCTGTATTTTGTAAATAGTTTTTGCAGGGCCAATTGTAAAACAGTATATAGACTGAATTGTACCCTGGGTAAATAATTCTAAAATGAAAAATGAGGTATGTTCTGAAAATCATTTTGGATTGATTCACGCTATATTCTGGTTGCTAGGGTCAACCAAATCTGTATATATACTTTTTTTGGGACACCTGGTATATTCTCAATCACATACTGCAGATATCTAAATTTGTTTTGAAACATACTATTGTTGATATAGATATATCCTGGAAACAGGGTCTTGCCTTTTCATTATCATCAACTTTGCAGCTATAAACTAACGCACCAGGTGAGCCAAAGAAGTTAAGGCTTTAGGTGGGCTTTAGAATGGACATTACCTGGATGATATCCAGAACTTAAATGTCAAAGGCTACCCTAGATGTGAGAGTCTTGTTTGGTAAATCACTCATATTTAAACCCAGAAGTTAGATGATCCTGATAAGGTGTTTGTATGGAAGTTAGAATTTACATTGGACTCTCATGCATGATTTACTTTTCATTGAGTCCTATTTCTGTGAACCAGCAATTGCATGAACTTAAATCTTGATACCCCAGCTGATCCAATTTCAACTGTGGATACCTATAGGCAGTCAAAGGGGCTATTAGGCAAGATGTTCAATCCTTCTATCAAGCTAACTTTTGTATGATCAATGTACTTTTGTATGACACTAATGCCAATCAAAAATGGAACAACAAAACGAGAGCATCTTACTGTAGTTACAGTCATCTTGGAGATTAGTTTATTTCAAATTTTCATGGGAAAATTTCAAGGGATAAAGGTGTGATATAGTGTAGGTACTTGACTGTAGTAGCCATGTTTTGTATCCTTCAGGAAACATTGCCTTGCTTTTAAAGTCTTGCATTCCATGTGGAGTTTCAATTTATATCCTTACTTTGTAGTTTGTATCAAAGGTGTCTCCATAGTTGTTCTAAATAGGGATTGGGAAAGTGGCCAGCAGTTGCTTATTTTATTTGAATGTTGCGCCTTAAGTTGTTGTCAACTTGTGTGAGGTTTGAAGCAATACTTGAATGTTTGTAAGTTATATACAGTATGAGAAACAATTGGTACAAGAAACTAAATGACAATTTACTTCATATATATGTGAATTGCTGTAATTTTGAAGTAAAGGTGGGCCTCTGTGCTGGAAAGCAACTGTAACGAGATTATGCCCTAAAACAAGGTTAAGAATGATCTATGGTTGAATTGAATGTCATTTTGAGATTTTATTTGCAAGAAAACAACTCCCAGTGTATCCTTTGTACGACAACTGGTATTCAGGAGACAGTGGAACCAAACAAAATTTGTGTTTGAATAGACTTCGACCTTTTTAGTTTAATATTCTGTTTTAGTTACAGTTTATATATTTTGATATGAGAGATTCCGGTTTAGTGGTGCATTATGATACTACTGAAGAGCTCCTATCACTATTGTACACATTCAACGTTATTCAATCTGTATGCAAATATCATTTGATTCAGATCCTTTTTAGAATGATAGCGTAAAAGGCTATGTAAGGATGAAAAATCACGGGAAATTAATTTATGAAAACATCCTTTATTAAAATCACATGTTGTGAAATTCCCTTGTAGTTATTTGCATTCAAGAAGAAATGCTCGAATTTGCATTTTAGATCATGTAAATAAATTGTTGAGGAAATGTGCTATTCATTCAACAAAAAATTGGAGGTGATGACTATATTTCCAGACCAAAAGGATAAGATAAACTGACCACATACACAGCTCATGATGCCTAACATTTCTTTTCAGGTAAAGGTAATGAGAAAACAGCTACTTTTATTTCATAATGCCATTGCCGCATACTTTGCTGGAAATAAGAAAGAGCTGGAATCTACAATGAAAGAATTTCACATCAGAGTTCAAAGCAAAGGTGAAGGTTCATCCTTCTTAGAACAGCATTAGATTAAAATTTGAGATATATCTGTTACCTTACAATTATTCTGGAATGCATCGCTAAAGCCAACTGTTTAGATTATACAATGTGATAAACACTAAATATCGAGAACAAACAAGCACAGTGGACTCCAGTGACTAATGAAACCTAGCGTGGGCCTATTAGCTACAGCAAATTCTTATTTTGATAACATATGTGCAGAGAGGGGGATCTGGTTGGCGTGTCTGGTGATATGATTTGATATGGAATTTAGTAATTCTACTAAGATTACTTGGTTAGAAATATCCGTTTAAGAAATATGATTCCTCTCAAAGAACTGTTCGTCCATATTCTTGAAAGTCAGAATTCTTAGTAAATGTGGCACTGTCCGTCTTTGAAATTGTCACCACGGAGATGATTCAGGATGACATGTCCTCAACTTATTCTAATAGCAGGCTTTATTTGTTAATGAATGATGCCGCATAAATGCATCTGTCCTCATCATTTTGACCTCGGTATTTTCTAAATGTATGTGTCTCCCTGCCCTTTTTAAGTCTTTTCAAATCGACATTACATAGGGTCTACCATAAGAAATAGTTGTAAAAACGGCGCAAACAGCATAGAGGTTTACTGTTTAAGATGCAGTAGAGCTACAAATTATTCCCTGGGCCAGTTGCAGATGTTGAAGTCCTGCTTGACAGCCTAGGGTATCAGTGTTATTTCTGAGTTTCTCGCTTTTGTGACCCTCAAATGGCTGCAATGCTTCAGGCACTATTTGCAGATTACCTTGGGGCAGAATCCCGCATTAGTCATGTTTGACCAAAATCAAAAATTTCTTTAGACTGCTCTACTCTTGATTTTGTGTAACTGATGAAACAGAATAGCCCTAGATTCGTGAAAACAATCCTGCGCTGGACCAACAATGTGACTAGAAATTTGATTACATGGTACATTTTGTTTAGCATATCATGGTAGAGTAATAACCAGAAACTAAAGTGGGAAAGTAAAGAAATAGAGGAAAGTGGACCACCATTGTTTCCTTCAGTAGAAGTAGCTCTTATTCTTTTCGTCGTCTAAATGTTCTCAGAACGGTAATCTCGTCTCGGAGAATGATGCCTCCAAAGTGAGGCATTTTGAAGTGTGGAGATCAAGACATTAGAAAAGAAAATTTCCCAAAAAACAGGCATTCAGTAAACAAGAAAATACATTGTCCAAATCCTTTTGCTAAAACAAATGCATTGCATTGCTTCTTTCCTGTTATTGGGATAGTTGATTTAAATTTTCTAGAAATATACAGCTTTGTCATTCAATTTTGGCATGTTTCAAGCTGCAAATGAGGGTCAGTGCTCCTGTCAGTCTTCTACCGGTTGTAGAATGTGCTTCCTGAATTTCCTGCGATGTCCGTTGGTGTCACAAAATCCCAAGTTCTTAAGAAGTCGAAAAAAACACGCACTAGTTATTCTCTATTCATTTTCATATTATTATTATTATTATTATTCAGTATTCCGGAGATGATCTATCGTTGATGATAACAATGTTTATGAGATTCAGATTGTAAGATTAGAATTATTTAGTCTTTGAGGTAGGTAGAAACCATCTGGTAGCAGTATTTGCATGTGTCATCAAATGCTTTGGAGAGGGTAAGCTTGTAGTATTTTTTGCCTAATTTATCCAGAAAGTCTCACTTGAAGCTGGCCCAACGTGAAGATTTTATTGATGCAAATAAATCGCGCTATTGCATGATAAAAGATCCTGTTTATATTTTTTGATGTCTTATTTCGTTTTCAAGTTATCCATATGAGCTGATGATATCATCTTTTTACAAATTACTGGGCTATTGCATGGAAAAATAGCTGAATTTCACTTTCAAAGGTCACAGTTGCAAGAAACTTTGCAGCTTAGCAACATAAATGGAATAAGTATCGCTCAACAAATTTATATGATACTTCGAGAGTCATCATAATAGAAGAAATCTTTATGATTAGATTCGCTTATGGTGTAAAGTCAATCTTGAACACATTCTTGACACTTTGCAAAGAAAATTGTGTCATGTCATCAGCCGATCATGCAAAATAGCGGATAACTAGAAATGAAGCAAGGATTAAACAATTTTACACAGGAATTTTTATCATTCAATATTGGTTTTTTATTTTGATTAATAAGAATTTTTGCTTCAGGCCACCTTTAATGGTGCACACAAGTAGCTCACACGATTAAATTTCAACGTATTTTCCTGTTTTTTTTTGCTTTTATTCGTAGTAAACCCAGCCACGTTGCCAAAGCAACAAGCAGTGCTGAAAACTGCCGAGGATTGCCTCACATGCCTTTAATATACTCTATGGTACATGGTTCAGTTGCATGGTATAAGTTTGTCTCCGTTGCATCTTGTTCCAAGCGTTCTTGATCACCGTTTCCGCTACAAATTTGTTTCAGTTTTCTAAGGAATTTCCTGTGCAGATTTCCATTTGAGCTACGTTGGAGAAAGGAGACTGAATGTTATAGCTGGCAGCTTATTCGATTCCAAAGTTGAGGGATGACAAGAGAGGAAGGAGAAGCATGAGCTACTTTGGTGAATAAAACCATACTTTCTAAAAAAAGCAATCTCCATGTTGGCGACGCATTTGTTGAGGGGGAGGGGGATTCTCCAATTGTAATGCACATTTCGTTCAATAAATTGATGCCTCTCCGTTGAAGGAAATGGCCACTAGTCATATACTGGGTGTCCCCAAATAAAGTTTCCCTGTTGCAACGGTTCCAGGAAAACAACCATTCTCTTTCTCGTTTTGAACGATGTAAACGGTAATCTCTTTGTCAAGGCTAGCTTGGATCCACGTGATTTTCCCCAATTCTTTTTCTCATCAAAAGAACTCCAAGATATCTATTTTTGCCGCGTTGCGGAATATATTCGCAAAGAATCAAAGCCTTGCAATATCGCTCTGTCTTTCTGAGGAAATGTATGTGGTAATGTGGCTTATTGCCGTCTCGTTGCCGTCTCGTCAGACGCAGCGTCAACAAAGCTTTCTCAAGCTGTCTCTTATTCTATGGAATACAATGGAATACGTATTTGTCTTTCAAAAGACTATGGTCTGATTTCGTTATTGTCTTGAGGTGTGTGTGAAGAGGCGACATTGATTATGTGATGTGATGCCAACAGGACTGAAAATACTGCAAGAATGAGCGGTCGTGAGACGGGTAAGGGGATGGGGACGCAATGCATGTTGTAATGTCAAAATAACCTGAAATGCCTACCATCTATTTTCATTCCATTCCATGTTAGTGCAGTTTATCTTCACTTCCAAAAACGCGGCACTCGCTAGCTAATCTTAGTGTTAGTCCGAAAGTGTTATCCTCGAAAAACCCTGGAGAAGGTGAAAAGACAAGCGATGGTATTCGTCCATTTCTTCCATGTTTTGCATCGAAGGTTTGAAGGCATACAACCGCTTGCCAGTTTCATAAAGTGGTGTTCAAAGTCGTTATTAGGCTATAGTGCGGACCACAGAACTTTTATCTTATGTAGTATACTTTTTCTTCGAAAAAGAAGTAAACTCGTGCTTTTTACAGACAAAACAGACAACTATGATTTTTCTTGGATCCTTTTATGGAGTTAAAGCTCCGTACTGTTGGCATTCATCAAAAAAGCAGCATTTCTGTGGATCTGAGCTGCATGTTGAACGATCTTTATTGGCAAACTGTTTGTAGCTTTTTCTTGAACATTTCAGGTATTCTGTTTTTCAGAAAAATAACTATGGAAATTCAATACGCACAGATACAGAAATGAAGAAAATACTCAGATCTAAATCAAGTATTGTAGGACAGATTTATTTTATAACTTTCATTAATCAATACACACTTTTACCAGAATAACAGCTCAAATCGGAAACTTTTTTGGAACACCCGATAGATAGCAAGGACAGATTTTGTAAGACAATAACATCAGTTACTTTCTTTGACCCGTAGATTATATATGTATGGATGTATGTACGATTTTGCCACCAAAACTAAATACAACTATTTATAAAAGAAAAGAAAGCTAATTACAATATCTATAAGTTTAGAATAATTACAGTCAAAAACTACATGTCTATAAAGGTAAACACCCCATGGTAAGAGATTGCAGGGACAGAATTAAAAGGGCAATTCGACCTTGTTTCCATAATGGTGGGGAGTGCCATTCAAAAAGAAAGAAAGAAAGGTTTTCGAGAAAAGTAATAAAAAGTTTTCATGGAAAATAGAATTTTGACCAGACTGGAAATAAACTCTTTGATTTTAATGACGAATAAGCATTGTTATTGGTTGCTTTGTTATTGGTTGCTTTTAGATTTCTAACAATATATATACAGACTATCATTGAGACTTTAGAGATTTTTAAAGAATTGGTCTTTGATCTTGTGTTTGAAAGTGTTGATGTTTGTTGCAGATTTTAGTTCTGAGGGTAGGCTGTTCCATATTTTAGATCCTAAATATGAGAGACCATTTTGTCCAGTGTTGCTTTTTCGGAAAGGTTGAATTAGTTTGTTTAGATCTTCGAGCTACTCGGCTTTAGCAACTGGTAAGAACATCTCCGACGTATATGATGGGGCTGCATTATCAAAAAATTTGGAAACTTTTGCGGCACTGCATTGCTCAAACCTTTCTTTAGTGGGGAGGCAGTTCACAGTTTTAAATTTGTTTACTCCTATATGTGCTTTGGTACTCAGATTCAAACAGAATCTGATACAGTTATTTTGAGCCGTCTGAAATTTTTTGGTTAATCGTTTATTCAACATTGGAAGCCAAGCTGATCTTCAAAACCGAGAAAACAGCCCTTATATATATTATTAATTTTCTAAAAACTGCAGACGTATCCATTCATCCATCAATCAATTTTCAAAATGCTGCATTACTATCAAATTTTGAACAATAATCCATTACTTCTCTTTTGCGAAAACCTTTCAAAGACACCTCTAGGGTGACCTTCATGGAAACAAGGTTGCACTGACCTCTTAATGCTATCCCTGCCTTTTGAAACTGGGGGTGCTTTTAAATTACTTTTTTAACCTTTAAATTTTATTGAAGTATGCATTTGTAATTAGATGTCTTTCTTTCCCTAAATTTTATCATTTTTTTTTAACTTTTTTTAAGAGTATGACCAATTTTTACTCGTTTACTCACTTAGGACTGCATGCAAAGTCAAAGTGGGGTGATCTGATTCAAATCTACACACTTTTGCTAGAATAATAGCTCAAATTGGGAAACTTTTTCATGACATCCGGTGGATAACAGGGACAGACTTTTTAAGACAATAGTATCATTTCTTTGTTTACACCTAGATTCAAATTTACACACTTTGCTCGAATAACAGCTCAAATCGGGAAACGTTTTTGGAAGACCCGGTAGATAACAAGGACAGATATTGTAATGCAATTGCATTAGCTGCGTTTGTTGACACCTAGATTCCAAGCGATTTTCGATTTCAGACAAAGGAATATTCTCAACCAATGATCCAAAACAAATAAAGCCGCAAAGTTTCTCTGAGACCGAGGTAGCTATCTCGCTTGTTGTGCATTCCAGAGATTGATTTTAGAGCAAACATACCGAAGAAGGAGGATATATCTAAACATCTACCGTGGGCATTTTATTTGTTTGGTAAAGAAACCGATTTCGAAGCGATTCAGTTCTCGTAGTTTTTGGATGCAATCAGAGTACTTATCGCTCAGCTCTTGAACAGCAACAATGAATTGTGCGTGGTAGATGTTGAGATATTTCGATAAACGCTCATGTTCATGTTTAAAAACCATTTCTGGAACGCGCAGCAAGCGAGCTAGCTTTCTGGGTTTCAGAGAAACTTTGCGGCTTGCCGTGTTTTCAATTCCTAGTTGAGAGAATTATCTTTGTCTGCAAGCGTAAATCTGTTTAAATTTAGGTGTCAACACAAGTAACTGATGCTATTGTCTTCCAAAATCTGTCCTTATTCCGGTAAATATCGCTCTACCGCGACCCATAGCGGACCATTACATAGCTTAACGGATCTAACAGTGGTCCCAGCATAAACACTTTGTACGCAATGGCCCATACTACTATACCAACATATATTTTTCTTTTTCTCAAGACGTTAACTATTATGACAGGAGCTCCTATCAAAATCATGTTCAGCATTAGTAGTAGGAGTAATCTAATGCTTGATTTATTCCTTTTGTAATCAGAACTGTTTCGAAGTAAGTGTGGATTTACCCGATTTAAGACCATGTACATCTTTACAGTAACGGCAGCATTCATGACTACTGTTAGTACAAATAATACTACAAGAATCGGTTGCAGCTTCTCCACACTTTGTTTCATACTTGCAATCGCAACAAGCAGTGCTGTACCAGGCCACATAATTGCCAAAACAATAAAAGATCTCTTTGACTCATTGACTGCATTAACAGTTACTCTGTTGAATACCCTTGCATTCCGTATATTCATAGCCAGATATCGATTTACAGCAATCGCCAGTGATGAAAGAAATGAAATCGCAAAGTTAAAGAATACCAAAGAATGCGAGCAACAACACAAGGGGCATCCATGGTCCATGTGATATAAGCTAACGAAGAATGTGCTATCGCTCCGATGAGTAAATTTGATGTAAACAATGACAGAACATACCAGTTATGGCCTGACCTTCTTGATCTCATTCGTATAGTTTTCAATATGCTGTATAAGTTCCCAACAATTGTAGCTAAACAGATCAGACTCCAGATAATTGTTTCAGGGTATCCGAAAGTTACACTAGTAATTTCCATTTTTATGCAGGAAGAAATGCTGTTGTAAGATACATTTTTCGGCATGTTTTCGGTTCCTAAATTGTCACTGGATCTTCTAACTCTGCGTGCTACCGGCCGCCTTTCGAGATAAAAGCTATATCTTTAAAAGTAATTCCAAAGAAGACCATCTGAGCAAATAATGCACGCGAACAAGCGTATCACTGCCGGGGGAAGCCTCGTGCCTACTATTCATGGTTGGTAAGTTGACTACTCTCGAGTACCGAATAATCGTCCCCCCTCCGCTTATTAATTTTTGAAAAATTTTCCAACCCCCCCGCTCTTATTCCAACCCCCCCCCCTTTATTAATTTTTGGAAAAATTAAATGATGGTAAACATAATTTCTGAATAAACGCAAGAAAGAGTCGCAAGTAGTGCATTCAACAGAAACAGAACTCAAAAGTAAATGTATTATTAACATCACTGTTCACATAAATATAGATAAGAGACGTGTTTACCTTAGAAAACGACTATTTTCTATTTCTCCAAGACCCCCCCCCCGATTATTCCAACCCCCCGATAACTGTTATATTGAACCATTTCCAACCCCCCCCCCCCGATTATTCTCACCCCCCCCATTTATTCGGTACTCCAGAGTACACATTTGGAATGAAGAGCCTGAGGTAATAAATGAGATCTCATAGGTGTACATATATAGCCCATTGTATTTGATAATGTGATGCGTGCCAAAAGAAGGTAGATCCAAAGAAAACAATGGCACGCTGAGGGTCTCCTTTGTCTTATTTATACATAAACATTTTTTCTATAAGAAACTTAGATCAGGCCATAGTGGTAAAAGTTTCTTAATTTCACATGAAATTTTGTCCATTTTAATATTAAGAATTTCTTAATTGGTTTGTTATTTTTTGAATGCAGAATTATCAATGTGGTCGCTAACACTGCGGCAGATATGTTTCTTGACATCGAAAACATCGTAAAGGAATAAACAATGTTCTGTTATGTTGAAAACACAAATAGTTATATAATATTGCTCAAGAATATAGGTTCAACCATCTATTTGCTATGATATCCATGCTTTTGACTGTGCAAAGTTTCTTAGTACCTCTCAGACATACTACCAGAGTTTCTTAAAATTTTGGCCATCTTAGTACTACCGGTTGAGTCAATAAGAACGCCTGGTGTTTGAAAAAATCCTGATCCCCGAATATCAAAGCAATAATGTTAAAAACTGTCTTGCTTTAACCCCGGTCAAATTAGGTTCAGTAATTTGCCCAGCTTTAATCGGTCATTCCTTCCTGTCGAAATAGGAGATTTTCTGCAGAAAGCCACTTTGGAAAACCTGCAAAAACGAGCGAATACAGCAAGCAAAATTTCACTTTGTTCTCCTTCCTAGCAAAAATGACTCTTGGATGTGCTCATGTATTTTGTCCTCATGGGAGAATGGAATCCTCCTGAATAAGCTATTCACACTAGGGGAATGACTTTTCAACCCGGCAAAACGAAAGCACGTGCTAAAGCGTGCTGAAAGTCATCGCTGTGAGGTAAACACATTAAGGACTTTTGCTTGTAACTTTAGCACGTTTTTTAAGGTTTCTCAAAGGGACTCATTTTAGAAAATTGCCTACAGAATCTGAACAGAGTGACCGATTTTAGCTAGAAAAGTCTCTGAAAATAATTGAACATGTTAGGTATTTAATGATATAAGCAAAATATCGTTGCTTATATATTCAGGGAGCAGTAGCCTTTCAAGCGCCGGACGGTTTTTCTGGCTCACCTGGTAGTTTCTTATATAAACCAGTTTCTTATAAAAAAACGTGTAAATGCCATATTGCTCTGTTCGTTCACATTTAAAGAGCCCGTGTAACCAAATGTCTTTGTAGGCACGCTTTGTCTAAAAATCTAGATTGGTGCAAACGCAAAACATTGATCTAAAATGCACATCAGTTGAATTGAAGGAACATTTTTCTATCCATTCAATCAACAACTGCTGCAACGTGCATCTATGGTTTCCACTTAGACCAACTTTGCTCAGACAGACGGAACTTTTTCATATCTAGTAAAAGATTACAATATAAATTTACATGCTTCCCTACTTTACAAGATTACTATACCATACAGTTATACAATACTACTGGAACGATACCCCGAGGAGCCAAAGATTGTGATTACCTCGAGGCCAATTGAACGTAGAGGTAAAAGCTGCTGTCTGTCTCAAATTAGATGCCACGAGTTCGCGATCGAAACTATTTAAGTGTTTGGATGGGCAATTTAGACCGCAATATGTGTCAAATCTTTATAAAGCCGGGGTAAAATTCTATGACCTATTTCTTTGAATTGAACGGCATCAAAGAAACTTGAGCTATTTTAAAGTAAATCTGCTGATGGAATTTTCTGAAATCTTCAATATTTTCAGAATTGCAGTATTTCTCTTCTCTTTTAAGAATGCGAGAAAATTTTCGAAGGAAAAACTTAAAACTATCGTAATTTCTGAACCTGTTGACGAAAGATCAAATAATTTTCGAGAAAACCATAGTTTATGGATGCCTACAATATAGTATCAAACAAAACCGTTTTGCTCTTCTGGTTTGTGATTTAGAAATTTGATTACATCACATTATAAAATGAGTTGAAATTGAAAATAGGCTGTAATTTCGACAAATTCTCAAGATTTCTGAAAAGTCAAACGATAGAATCATAGAACAAGTGGCTAAAGTATCTTAAATATGTCACTGAATTTGACAGCCAGCTTTTTACACCGATTTGAAGATTTGGAACCTATGCTAATCTTGACATCACTGCCAAAGTTGTGCGGCGTCAATTTAAGACAGACATTAAATGAACGAGTAAAGACTGGAGAAATGAAAAGCAAGTTTACTCGAATGGGGCATGGTGGTTGTAGTTGTGGTTGTGGTTGTGTGGCACGTAAGACAGAAGTTCAGTGTGCCCACAAAGAACCCTGGGCGATGCTAGCTCTTTAGATGGTGTGGCCGAGTGGTTAAGGTGCAGTGCTTTTAATTTTGTTTCGGTTCAAATCCCGTCGCTGACGCTACAAACCACTATCTAACAGCAGACGCAGTATGAATGAAGTTTTTCCTGTCACATTTTAAGGATGGTATTCTAGATTGGCGCATAAATTCAATAAGAATTTCTCCCAAATTTTCTAGATAAGGAACTGATATTTGAATATGGCTAAAAGGGCATTGGGTACATTTCCTGGCGGTACGAAGAGCGCGACCATGATGAATTCAGTTATGGTTACATCTCATATGTTGGCTCCGCCCATACCAAACCAGCTGTCAAAGTCGTGAAAAGAAACAAGGCACACTTCTAGATACAAATCAAGAGATGTTTCTATGAGTTGCTTTATATGCATCAAAATTTTGCTCAGCGATTCCTCTCAGGATAAGGTAGGACAAAGAAGTAATATAGGTACAAAAGCAACATGATGTCAACATTTTTGCAGCTGCGTTTATACTTCGATTATCGCCAAACTGTTGATTGCAAACATCTCGAGTATTTGTGAAATATCAATCAACTCAGGGGGGATGTAAACCAATTTCTTTATCTTCCAAACAGTCAAGAAACTCCAGTACTTGGAAACTAGAGCTAAATAAACCATTTCTTTAGATAAATGAAACCCGCACACTTTTGCCTTATTTTCCCTTGTGTCTTGTATCATAGAAGTCTGGAGGTACTTGGAAAGTCTTAAAATAACCTTGTTTTGAGGTTTTCTCAAGGGCAGAGGTGATGAGCATGAAGATTTTTTATGGAACGTTAAGAAACTCAAAGGAAACTCCAAGTACTCAAAATCTGATAATTTTAAGAAACTTTTAGTGCTGGCCCAAATTCTTAGTTTCTCGTGAAGAAATTACGTGTATCCGCCGAGAAATATTGTTTCATTACGATAAGTTTTGAGGTAAGCACTTTCTCCGCCTTGTTTTGTTTCCCCGCTGAATTTTTTGCTTCCCTGTCAAAACTATGCAAGTTCCAGGAGAGCGCGTGGCCGAGTGTTTAAGGCGTCTGACTCGTAAACCAAAGGTCAGAACGGCTGTAGGTTCAAATCCCACGCTGGACAGTTTGGTCGCTGTCCGTTACTCTAGCCCGGGTCGGCCAGAGCCATGTGACGGAAATCTGGTAACTGCGGCGGGTAGCTGCGGCGCGAACTGATGGTAAAACATCCGTTGCCCCTGCTGGAAATAAGTCTCTCAGACTTTCACGGGCTAGCCACGTTAAATATAAATACCTACCTACCTACCTACCTACCTACCTACCTACCTACCTACCTACCTACCTACCTACCTACCTACCTACCTACCTACCTACCTACCTACCTACCTACCTACCTACCTACCTACTATTGTGAAGATTACGTAATTCGATACCAGACTTCTGTTAGTACAGTCACGTGCTAGTCACGCTGTTATCTAGAAGCTCTTAGACATTGTATGAGACAGTCACGCAGTCAGCAGTTAAGGTTAAGATTGAAGTGGAGATAGTGACGGCGTATCGACAACATGATTACGTAGAATTCTTAGTTATTCACATTCATATATTGTTCTGTATATATTTTGGAGAAAAAACATGTGTATTTTATGCTCGACCCTTTTCGACACAACACCTACCATCACTGCTAAAAGCCTGGAAATTTCACTTCCTTCATCGTCATAATATTTCTAATCCCTGCTGAAAGTGCATGTTTTTGAAACTCCCCGCTGTATTTTCAGTGTACGATGGGATCGTTACTTGGGGGGGGGGGTCTACTGCTGTTCCTGATGATTCGAAAGTTGCATCTTTTGGAAATTCACCAAAATTTGATTTTATTGCGGGTATTTGAATTGGTGTGTATTTGCGTCCAGGACCAAGTAGATTCGTAAGGTTGCCGTTATTTTGTTTTTCAGGAAAGACGAAATGAAATCACGGCATGAAAAACTTTATCTTTAATATTTCACGAATCATCGTATCCTATCCATAAATCTACCAGGCGAGTCCAAATCGTTACGTGGAATGTGTAGTACGTGTAGGGGCAAACCACTCTTAGAGTCTTGTCTCATTATAGTTTGGTGAAAAATTTTAAGAAATCTTCAAAAATCTCGGAAAATCTTGAAGATCTCAAAAATCTTCATAAAATCTTGCAAATCCCAGAGAGTCCCTTTAAAAATCTCAGAAAATTCCAGATTTCTCTTCCAAAAACTGATTCAAATTTCCAAAAAATTTTCGACACTTCGTTGACAACTCACAGATCTTTTAAATCCTCAGAAATCTTACGAAATCTTCAAAATCTCACCAAATCTCCAGATTTCTCCTCCAAAACTTGACTTAGATTTGCAAACAGTTTTCGCCAATTCTTTGACTATCTCACAAATCCCTTAAATCCTCCCAAAATCTTCAAAATCTCACCATATCTTCAAAATCTCGAACAATTTTGAGAACCTCAAATGTCTATCTATGAAAGTCTTAGAAGTCCTAAAGAAGTCTTGGAAAGTCGCCAAAAGAACTCAAAAATCTATTTAAAATCACAGAGATTTATAACTCCTAAAATCTCATACACCCCTGTTTGAGTGATTTGCCCCTCGTAGTACGTGGCCGATAGTCAACATTAAAATGCTGATCTATCTGTCACCGGAGAAATTAGATTCGAAAATTTTGATTTGTATAAACATTCATCTTTTGATCAAATTAATTTCCGAAACGCTGGTGAAGTGTTTTTATGGGAATCAGAATTCCACGTTCAGTGCTGGTCCGTGATTTATCTGTCATTCATATCTAAATTTTCGGTCGAAAAACAGACAATTGTATTGATTCAAATTCCAATCGCAAGTAAATCATGGGTAAAAGTCGAACGCAGAATTGAAAAGGTCTTACCAAGATTTTCCCTATTTCTAAGTCTAAAAGATGAATTATTTTTACCAAAGAAAACTGTCACTTTTAATTTTGCTTCTGAGTGACCGATTAGCATTAAGTTTTGAATATTGACACGTACTCTACCACAACGCGCTAAATGTTATAACTTGTTTTGATTCTAGTGTGCAATTTCAAATCAAATTTCGATCCCTTTACGACCTTGGAACTTCATTAGGGACACTGGACCCCTTCGTAGTATGCTTCAAAACCAGATAGCTTCTAACAGCCTGCTGCAAGTAAAATTTCCCATGATTTCGAAGCAATTCCAAGACTTTACAATGTGTCTAAAACTGGTTTGTTCCTTGGCCCAGGTACAGGTAAAGAAATTGTCATGATCTGTGTATATAGTGATCTGACGATTTCTCAATAAGTGCACGTTCCACCCCTTTTTGGTATCAGGCAAGCTGCAACTCCGACTTTCAGTACAAATGTTTCATCTCCCAAAGCACCAATACCAACAAAAGATGTATCCATTGTTCAATTCAATTATTGAGTAACAACTCTAAACCGATTTACCTTTAAGCAGCAGTTGACTGGAAAAAATACATACCATATTGAGTCAATCGTTGGGTGTTAGTAAATACTTTCTACCGACGTTAGAGACTACAGTCTTGTTAACAATGCTAAAATTATACATCGTCCTTATGATCACTGATTGCAGCTAGGTGATGAACCCGAAACCAACTGTTTGCACTATTGTCTTGGACCAGAATACAAACACGGTCGACCAACAGTGAGGATGGCGACATGGACTGTAGGTGATAATGGATTGGCCCCTAAAGTACCTGATGCTAATACTTCTAGTATACTCTGGTACTGGGTACTATTAGAAATTACTAAGGTACCGGCGAAGTTTTTCGAGAATTGGAACACAGAAATTATCAATTTGTTCATTCCGATTTTTACTTTAGTCCAGTGATGCTGCGTTCTACCCTTTCGCACTCTGGTACATTATTTCAGTCATCATCCTCAACAGTTTACTGGAAAATTACATAGCATATTGGGTCAATCATTGGAGTTAGCAAATACATTCTGCTGACAACAGAGACTACAGTCTTGTTTACAGGTGTATCGTTATGGATCATCCTTATGATCACTCCTGGCAGCTTGGTGATCAATGTACTTAGAATTATGCACGTGAGTAATCGAATGCTGCGCGACAGTTTCTTGTAAGGTGCTCGTTTCTTGAGCAATTCTGTGCCTACTCTTCGGGAAACTTTCTTTAACTTGAACTTAATAATTATTTGTAAAGTGACAGTGGAAATCAGCAAAAGAGATGCCCACAGATGAAATCGCTGGAAGCCTTGCTTTGTGTATAAACAAATGGTGAAGGTTAACACAGCTATCAACCAAATGACAGCTACGGTGATAAGAGATACTTTGCGTTGATACCTCGAAGTCACTTTTGCTTGCATTTGATTAAATGACCTTGTGTTCTTAAAGTTTAGGGCTTTGTATCTGTTAATTGCAATGGCTAATGATGACAGCAAGGACACAATAATA
Organism: Aurelia sp. 4 Dawson et al 2005; assembly: GCA_964019985.1. Taxonomy (NCBI): domain Eukaryota; kingdom Metazoa; phylum Cnidaria; class Scyphozoa; order Semaeostomeae; family Ulmaridae; genus Aurelia; species Aurelia sp. 4 Dawson et al 2005. The sequence continues at coordinate 11,421,233 of OZ026492.1, forward strand.
TTGAAGGCTATGAAAGCCCTCACTCCTTTAATGTTAAAACAATTAGTAACTCTCGCATATGATCCATAAGCAAGCAATGGATGTATGACCAATCCAACAAGCAGATCGGATGCCAGTAATGATACAAGGTAAATGTTGTAGCTAAGAGACATTTTCTCACTGCTAAGTAACATTTTGATGCTCCTTGCATTACCTAAAATTGTTACAATGCTAAAAAATGCCCACACAACAGTATCAGCAGCACCCAAGTTTATTACGTACATTCCAATAAGACATTCTACTCTTGTTTGTGTTGAATTACCTGTCAAATTGCTTGCCATGTTTCTGCATTCGATGTCTGTGCTTCCTTCTGCTTCTAAATTCGGTGTCGAAATAGCTGAAAGACGAACAGTCTAACAACTAAACAACTGTTGAGTTCGCTGTATCATAAATATTTCGCTGTATCATAAATCTAGCTGTCGTTATATTTAGATCAATTTCAAATCATCACGGTCGATCTTGAAACCCGTTTTATATGAAAGTACTATTATCTGTACTTTATCTGAAAATGTATCTTCAAAGTGCAATTATCTGATTTTGTTGATAGCAGGTGATTTGTGTAGGCACTTCAGAAGAGGCCTAGAAGATTTGATCTCTTTACCTCCTTAACCAAAATTGTGATATGAACTCCAATGACACACTGCATGGAAGATATGTGGTGAGTCATTGAAAAGAAATTTTGTGGTGATACCAGACTCGTAGGTGTGAAATACGGTATTTAGATAGACAAATCCTTGCCCGATGCTGCTTTCTTTGTTCACTATGGGATACGAAACATTTGTAGTACACCATCTTAGATTGATATATCCACACTGCTATTAAGCTTGTGATGCATATGCAATGCATCTACAAATAATCTGGTTCTTCTCAGACTTCTCTGCGGATTTTGCTTTGGTTTTCATTCGTTTTTACTCCTATGCAACTTGACTACTTTTAACATGTGAGAAGAAGAATAATTAAAAGGGATAAAATGGTATCAATTGCATGCAAGCATGGTCATTACCAGCAGTAAGCCCGTTTTTTAATATTTCTTTTCGAGAATTTTGAAATATCAAAGGTGCCAAAACGAACAGCAAATGTGTCAAAACGAGCAAGTTTAGGTCACATTACGATTTCGAAGTCCTCCACCTTTTGTCACAAATATGATAAAACGAATATTAGGATGTGCACTCTAACAAGTTAAAAACTGCCGTTATCAATGTGTGTTCAGTGCCATACACTTCAATGTTAATAGGGTGCCAGCGATTGGGATTGGACGTTTAAGGAAATTAAGTAATTCTTAAGAAAGATTAATCACAGACAAAAACCAAGCTCACCAGGTGAATGAACAAATATGCTTTGCCATAGGTTTTCGGTTTTTGTCTTTGGCTGCTTTTTTGGCAGCGATGTTTTTGGTTATCTTTTTACATAAAACACTCTATTCATCACGCATGTGTATTTATGAAAGAAATTATATCGAAATCACATTTCAAATCTGAAGTTTATTCATTCTCTAAAACACTAGTTTATTTGGTGTCGGAAAGCCAGCGCCATGAACTTTGAGACTATTCGATTTGGCATCCTCTGCCCTACCTTCAGGAAACTGGTTCAAGTATTTTGCACAATACTAATTGTCATTTACATGCTAGACATCCAATTTCTTTGTTTATGATTTTTGCTTCGTTGTATGATGTTCGCAACGATAACTTTTACTCTGCCAAGCAAGGCTTTAAGGTCCTTTCAATTTAAGGAGGCTATACAGACCTACTAAGAACAGTTATCAAATTAATATGATTCAAAATGTTCTTTATGTTGTATTCCAAACTGCTCGTATCTCTCGATTTTGCGAAGTTTTAGTGTTGTTCATTGAGTACTCAAAGACTTTGTGCATATTCATTTTTGATAGTTGGCAGCACTAGTGTGTATTTACTGCCTTATCTTTGCTTTCTATGTTTCTTTACTGTGAAATACGTCTGGGACTCTTCAGGCTTTGCGGTTTCAAACCTTTCTCTTACGAAGGCGCACTAAGACACAGAAATACAAGGGAGTGATATTCAAAGAATTTGAGAGCAGTTGGGCCTAACCCACGTTCAGTTGCACACATCAGCTGAAGACGAAACAGAACAGAAAACAAGACACAAGTATCAAAACAATGTAAATAAATAATCAATCAAAAAATCCTTATCCTAACAGCCTTCGTAATATACCGGGTGTCCCAAAAAAAGTATACGGATTTCGACGACCCTAGCGATAAGAATATGGTGCGAACCAATCCAAAATGATTTTCAAAACATACCTCGATAGCTAACTTGAACATGGATGCCTCGTTTGTTGATATCGGTGCGTTGAGAGTGAATATATTAGTCTTCAAAGGACAAATTTGCCTCAACCTCCAAACCAGAGCTTTGACGTTTTGGCCTAAGCAAATTCTTGACGCGCAGTGAACAAAATCAACAAAATTTGAAGACGGCATAATAGATGCGTTTAAAAAATACAGCCCACGTGAGACCTTTCGTCAAGGGAGCTGCAAAATCAGCTTCATTCATCTCAATATCATATCGACAATAGACCATTTCGACAATTAACGTCGGAGACTGGGGAGAGCCGTTTGTTCTGGTAAATGGCGGATACAGTTCTGGTAAATGGGTGCCGCGTAGTTGGGCAGTTGAAGTGAAAATAATTCAAACATCGAGTTTTGCAAACTGTGGCGACGATCGCTACAGCATCGGCGCTGTTTTAGGATTTCAGTTTTGAATTATCAGTTATGATGCACGTTCAAGCATCAGATAAAGAAAATTCGAATAATGGTCGAACTATTTCCTCGCGTCAATTTTAAACGAATTCAACAAGGATATTCGAAGTTAACAACTTCAGTTGAATTCCATTCACTTGAAATTGAAATCAGAGTAAGCTGTCTTATTCTAAATACTTCAAATGCAGCATGTATTTCGTCAAGTTAAAAGGAAAGGGCCTAAACAAGCAAGCATTGCTGTTTGCAGCCCTGAAATAAAGGCTGACAAGGAAATCGGTTGCGAATAGAGGTAAATTACACGTTTGTCTGTATTTTGCATGGACAGCTATTTGGCGGCTAAATCCTAAGGCAACTCCATTGCTGCGTTTTTATGCACTAGCGATTGCCATGTTTACATTATTCACTTCAACGGGCTCACTCCGCGGCAGACCAGAACTGTATCCGCCATTTACCAGAAGAAACCGCTCTTCCCAGTATCCGATTTTAATTGTCGAAATGGTCTATTTAATTTAAACATACTATTCATCGGTGAAAGTACTCCCTTAAGAATCAACGCACTTTTAACATCGTCGAATAGTTCCTTAAGATAAATCTTTATCAGCTCTCGAGATCAGATTGATCATGACGTATCTTCAAATTCCCTGCGGACAACTTTTTGCCCAAATGATCTCCACACTTTCATGTCTTGACTCTCCAGAGATCTCACAACGAATTCTTTTCAAGGAATGATTCGACGGTTCCAAGAGTGTTTTGATACTCGAGAGAGTACCTGAGATGAATGAAGCTGATTGCGCAGCTCCCTTGACGATAAGTCTCACATAAGCTTTATTTTGTAAAACACATCTGTTATGCCGTCTCAAAGTTTGTTGATTTTATTCACTGCGCTTCAAGAATTTGCTTAGGCCAAAACGTCAAAGCTCTGGTTTGGAGGGAGAGGCAAATTTGTCCTTTGAAGACTAATATCTTCACTCTCAACGCACCGATATCAACAAACGAGGTATCCATGTTCAAGTTAGCTATCGAGGTATGTTCTGAAAATCATTTTGGATTGATTCACGTTATATTCTAATCGCTAGGGTCGACCAAATTTGTATACTTTTTTTGGGACACCCGGTACAAATAGATAAAGTGATATTACAAATGTCTAATGGTGGTTCTTAGTTCCGTTGTTAGATGAGGGACAATTTTATAACAATAAAATTCGTTGCTTTTCCGATACATAGCAACTACTGCTTGCAAATGAAGAAGCTTGTACGGCCATTAGTCAAGGCTCACGATTATAAACAAAACGATAGTCAAACAATACATGTATCCTTTTATTCTAAGAAACTGCGTATAAGAAATTATCATGGAGTTTTTTATGGAGCCTTCAAGATACTCGTAAGAAACTTCGAATAATCAGAATTTGATTTTTAAGAAACTTTCAATACCGACCCAAATCCTTAATTCCTTGTAAAAATACATATTGCCTGTGATGTAGGTGGTTAATTCTGTTGAGCTCCCTGCTGAGACTAGCCAATAAAAGAAGATAATCAGGCAAGATCAAATGGAGAAAGATAAATCTGCAACCGGTTTTTATTCTTCTACCGGGTGAGTCAAAAACAAGTTAACATGTTTACAAGTCTGTGATTGACTAAGCTGAAAACAAGTTATGATCCTTGCAAACCTGCAGTCTGTTAGCTGTTCACTAGACTTGCCCCAAGTCTATTTCATCAGTCAAAAAATTTTGGAAAGGGACAAGCGAAATTCGTTTATAACTTTCAGATAGACTTATTACAGATAACGAGATACCGGGTGAGTCAGAAAAAACGTTGGGCGATTGACGGACTGTGGCGTCGCATTGAGCAATTCGATTATCGTAAACTAAATTTTCCGTGCAGCCAAGAGTCTAACTTAGATCATAAACCATTCCCCATCCAAATCGATCATTTGATGCATTTGTTAAAAAAGAGTTTCTTCATAAGACTCTGTGGGGGTCTTGAAAGCTTGTGAAATCTTCGACCAAGCCCCTTCAGCCGTTTAGCCTGCCCAGAGTTGCAGGTACATGCTGTATTGTCAGGGGAAACTGAAGAAGTAGAGCCTGGTTCACACTAGTTAAGTCGTTGAAGTCGCTAAAATCGCGCAGAAAGAACCAAAGACAAAGACTCAGAGTTGAATCCCTTGTCTTTTGGTCTTTCGGCTCGACTCTGTGAATCAGGCTTTTGTTAACAGCGTTGTTTGCATGAAGTCCCAATGCGACAGAGCGTTTATCTGCGCGAAAGAAACCCCTTCGGAAGACGACGAAGTACGCATTATCAATGTTTTTCAAACGTATTCTACAAGCATGGCAAGTTATGATAAGGCATCCCAAGGGAGAAAATACTACCTCCTTGTCATTTCATTCTCCCCTGATGATACCACGTATACCTGTAACTTTGCCCAAGATAAAATGCGGAAGGGGCTCAGCGAAAGATTTCATTATTTTGCAAGATTCCTGTACAAGGTATTACGAAGAAAATGTTCCCTAAAAAATGCATTAAGTGACTGATTTCGACGGGGAAAGGTTTATGATCTAAGTTAGACTCTTTGCTGCTCGGAAAAACTTACTTCATGGCAATTGGGTGGCTAAATGCGATGTCACGGTCCGCAAAACGCCACACGTTTTTTCTGACTCACCCGGTAGACTTTAAGGAAGTCTAGCAGTTCACCAGAGTTATCAAAATGTATTCTTATTTTGTAAGGAATATTTCAACTTAGATAATGAGATATAGTTGGTTGTTAAGATTGGGCATATCTTGCCATGAGCGATAGGACACCCAGTGTGTAGTAGTTTGAATTTATATCAGTAGCGAGCCACCTTAACTTATTGTTTTTTTTTTGCATTGAACTTGTTTTTACTTCGTACACAACCACCTTTCAATGTTTTGTAATTTTGAAATTTTCAATAGTGAGCCACCTTAAGTGAAGATCCACCTTAACTGGTGAGAGCTTTACGAGTTAAGGTGGGTCTTCACTTAAGGTGGCTCACTACTGAAAATTTCAAAATTACGAAACATTGAAAGGTAGTTGCGTATGAAGTAAAAACAAGTTCAAGACACAAGAAAACAATAACTTAAGGTGGCTCGCTACTGATATCAATTTAAACTGCTACACACTTGGTGTCCTATCGCTCATGATTTTGCTCAATGTATAGATAATTTATAAAAGAGCTTTATCTACAAATCCTTCAAAACCAAATGCTTTCAGGAAATTAACGAAACTTCGGTAATGAATAAACTAAACTGACAAGATTAGAGCAATCGAGATATCAATTTTCAAGTGAGGTATCTAAGTTCAACAAGTGATGTATCTATTTCTAGTTAATAAAGGTATTTTTTGTGTTAAAAAACTCAGACTATCAGATCGCCAAAAATTCAGAAAACTGCATGTTTTCCTTTATTTTGGCTCGTCGTTTCCTGTATCATACTACTTGGAAAGTAGTTGAATCATCCTTAAACACGGACAGGCATCAAAGCACCTTGTCTTGAATGTTCAGGGGGGATTCAGGGGAGCGAGGTACAGATCTGATGGTTTTGAGAAACTCACAGTGCTGGCCCAAATTGTTGGTTTCTTATAAAATTCTATTTTTATTATGGAATATTTTGAAATTGCCTAGCAATTTATGAAAGTCGCATTGCCTGAACTAAACAAATCTGTTTGATTTTTCTAGAGCACATCACAACTATGCAAAATAATGCATATCAGTCCTCCATCTCAAACTCCTGCAATTTCTTTTTGTCATCAATAATTAGTGACAAGAATTCTTTATTATTGGTGGATGTATGTTGCAAAGTTTTGTTTCATATCCATTAGCCATTTGTTTGAGACATCACTCTGGTACCCAGGGCAGGTCCTAAGCCACATCCTTCAATAGTTGTTTTTCACTTTCTGAGAAAACAAGCCTTCATATAAAGAATTTCATTACTGCAAAAACCAGTTAAGTGGAATATGTTATCTGTCATGAACGTTCAGCCAATGACTAATCAATCTGCGGGACTGGCACAATTTCAGCCACTATTACTCCCATTCATAATGAATTTTAATAGCAAAGGAATTGTGGTAGCGACCTTATTTCACTCTTGGTGTCACAACATCTAACCTTGATCAAGGTCTGGTTTTGCTGGAGCTAAATTAGAGATATGGTGTGGTCTGATCCAATTGAGGTTACAATTTGTATTACCAATATGCAATTTGATTCGTATTAACTAACCACTTTCTGAATTAATGAAAAACAAACTTTAGTTGGGTGCACAATTATCACTTTGACGACTTCTCACAAAATCATAAGATGAGTTGAAAATCAATTAGCACACTCATTCAATAACGTAGATAATATCAAAATCAAAATATTTTGCTACTGTGAAGCCTGGTTTCCATATGATCGTAATAGTCGGCTACCTTACTCTGACGCATCAGCGACGTGTCCCCGATCTGTCGGCGATAGGAGCTCGATCAGTTGACGATGCGTCCCAGTGCCAAAATGCCAAACTATGTTGAAGCATTTTGTGGAATGACAAAGTGTGCACCTTGCATTCTAGGATTGATTTTTCTGAGTCACATGATTTTGCATGGTCGCCGACGTCGCAGAGCAGCCAAAAACTCATGTCTCCATTAAAACTCTTAATCACAACAATCTGGGACTATACGGCAACTGGTCAGTGAGTTGACAAAGTTGAACACCTCTCAACTCTTCCGATGCGTACCTGTACTGTGTTCATCTGATCGGCGAAGTCGGCGCAACAGTCCCCGATGTGTCCACGAGCCTGTCTCGGCGACGCGTCGCCGACTGTACAATCATGCGGAAACCAGGCTTTAAAAGACAACATAGCGAAACGTGGTAAAGATGGATAAAAGATCATGATATCATTTTAGCTAAAGCAGACCAAAATATGACCAACATACCAACAGATGACCTTTTTTTTGCATTGCGAGGGATTGCATGTTTTATATACTGAGTCAGAAAAAATGTTAGGTGTATGCCATTTTTTTATCAAGGCAGCGTACTTTGCAAACTCCACTCTAACGTTCATCATAGAAGGAGGCTAACATAGATATGAAAGTTTTTTGATCGAAATGGGTTTTTCCGTCTAATAATCGGAGCGAACTTATTAAAATCGTGTTTTGCAAGATCTATAGGATTCATGCTCAATCACGTGTTCACTTTTAGAACATCGAAATGACAACAATTTTCTTGTGATCAAATTGAAGCACAGCATGCCTTGTCTTAGGACATAAAAGGAAACTTTTGCAATTCACTTCTTATCCTTTGGGGACTATCAGTACAATTGTCAAGAAATAGTGGAGTAAAGTTCTTGCATAAGTGATCTTTTTCAGGTTAGCTAAATATATAGAATCGCAATAAACATGGAAAGAAATGAACGATTTTTAGGCACCGTTTACACGGGACCTGTAAATTTCTAGGCACCTAGCTCTATTTGACTTGATGCCCATTACCTCCAGGTAGCTACATAGCCAGTCATCCAGCCATGCTGATGTCAGTTTCTTGATGGAGAATGACTGTATGCTGCCGCGCAGCAAATTGGCGTGGTGAAGCAAAGTAGGAAATATATTTAGCTGAGCAAATTTCACACTAAAACGCTTGCAGTGAAATCGAATGAAGTGCGGTTTATACATGGGTTTATCAGCATATCTGACGATTTGCAAAATACTTCTACTGATATGCTTTTGCTTTTCACTATTGGTTACAAAGTTCTGGGAAATCAAGATCTCAATTTCTACTTTATCAACGTTTACTTGCAGAATTCTACAAAGTGAATCTCAGGTGAAGGAGTTTCATACCAGTAATTCCAAAAACGCAAATGATTGCAAAGCAAGACATTTTATAGATATCATCGTCAAATGAATTTGAAGTCCCCTTCTGAATCAGAGAATGCTTAGACATTATTCACAATAAATTTCATTTCGAGGCGCACGAAGTAAATCCCAAGCAGCAAGAACATACACAAACTATTCATTTGCCATCAAAGTGTTTCTAATCACTTTACTTAGGCCTGCTTGTTTATCTTTGTACAATTGCACTTCACGCAACAAGAAGATTTTCAAATCTACGCCATGACCATCATGGAAATACACGTACACGTACAGAACTATTACATGCATTTCGGAGGGCAATGTACGTTGTTCATTCGGCTTCATGTTCACAGTAAGACGTAAGAACACCTTGGGAAAGAAGTTGTTTGGATACCTTATAGTCACTAGCAATCAAATGCTACATGAAAAAAATTGAAACTCTATGGATATGACAACCTGAACGATGCCTTCGTAAATGAATATTCCGGCGGACCGGCGGAGTCAAATATTTTTTCCAGTGTTGATGAAAGATTGAGTGAAAACTTTCATATCTACTTTGTTGATTAGAAAACTTGCGTTGTGACGAAATAAATAGATTGAAAATTCATACGCAACAAGACACAGGAAGCCCATATTACAGATTATTAGAAAAATATTTTGTTCAAAAATTATTTTCCGTTCTTTCACATATCACTGTGTTGTTCTCCTTTCGTCCTTTCGTTTACATTCACAGCCAATCCGTGTTATTATCCGTGAAATAAAAACTTTTTAACATTGGCTGTGAATGTAAACGAAAGGACGAAATGAGAACAACACAATGATATGGGAAAGATCGGAAAATTATTTCTTGAACAAAATATTTTTCTAATTATCTGTAATATGGGCTTCCTGTGAACAAGACACTTTAATTCAATTCCTGTATTAATCCAACCCCTCCCTGGGTACTTAGGCTCTTTCTTTTTATCGCGCCAATTTCCGACTAGGGTACGCAAGTTCGAAGCAAGAAGTGGGCAAAAGATAGGCTCTCGCATGATACTATGAAGCTAACGAAGCAACCATAATAACTACTAATACAAGATACACAGTAACTTAAAATACTATATGTGGGGCTTGGAAGTGCATTGTGGCAAGAAGACCTGGTATGGTTGAGCAAGACCCGTCGAGGGATGCAATATCCCATAAGGGCAGGCAATGCCAGACCATGCTTGCAGTTCATCTTGGTTGGGTGCTGGCGATACTCAAGCGATACAGAGTGCCGCGGCTCTGTCGTCATGGCTGGCAACCAGCAATCCGAAGGAGGTTGCGCGAGTGCCGAGAGGGAGCCGGGTTCCCAAGGCAACACTCACGTACCCCTCCGGTAAAAATATATCAGACATTGCTGTTAAGGTGGAATAAGCTGTTTTGGGTTTGTGCTGAGAATGAAACCTAAAAATAATTCTCGGAAAATTAAGCCGCTAATTGATTTAGAGCTTGATTGCATACGTTTGGAGTCAGTTTTATGTAAGATATGTCTGAGTCTATTCTGGGGAAAGTACAGTTTTAAAGTACTTCCTGCCACCACTACTTGCACTTCATTTAGAATTTACTACCCGGTGAAAAAGTCAGTTCTGTGCTTGAAAAGTTCATAATTGAGATACGACTAAAGCTAAGCATAGAGTTTCAATTACATGCGAATCAAGTTGCTTGCTAAGACTTCACACGTATCATGCACTCAGGCTACGAGTTTAAATTACTCAGTGGGAGGGTGGGAGGGAAACTTTTCAGCGATATCGTTACTTAGATCAGCATACATCGTTTAACTCGAGGTGAAAACGAAGAGGGGTTTTTCACCATGTGCTGAACATTTATGGCCAGGGAAGTTTGGGCCTGACCTCTGATTGGTAAGCAAACTCACATGGCTAGGAGTTGTATTTTCATTGGTCCAATCCAACTCACCAGTCTGGAATCTTAATGGTGCCTTTTGGTTAAAAGCAAAGAATGCTGTTATTCAAATCTCCAAGGTGTTAATCCTAGGTATTGCAATGCTAGGGGCACTTCATCATTTCTTGGCACTGTTCGCGTAGGATAAAATTCCTTTCCTCTGAGTTTGTCGTAATGGTATTTGGCTGGCTAATCCACCTAGGGGAAACCAACACAGCCTGTCTGTGTGTTCTAAACTGAAAGTGAAAGGAGGTGACGTCATTATCTGAACTGGATTTATACTATAGCTCCTTCGCATGGGAGAGGCAGGATTAACCACAGTTCAGTCAGGCCTGAACTTAAATAATGATTTTCTTTAGAAATCTTCGTCTGGAAAGAGCAAAAGATGCCAAATAATTCTTGATCAAAATTCAAAAATGAAAGTTTTCTTGCACACTAAGATTGACATCTGGGGCATGTTTTGAAGGATTTTGAGATGAGGCAATGTAATAAAAGTCTCTTTTAAGTTGAGAGTGGCACTTGACAAATCAAAATTTCCTAGCTGTGTTGCAATATTAGCTACAAAGGTATTTTAATCAGACAAATGGTTTGAGCACTGCGTGGTTTCAAACATCATTTACACACAAGGTGCATTTTTATACGGAAAATTTGATTTTGCAAGCTTCTATCACACTTGTGCACATTCCAATATTGCAAAATAATGACAAATATATCTTTCGATTCAAGATCATTTTGCAGAGTAGCTCATTGTGCAATTGTTGTAAGATTCCCTAAGAGTGATTAGCAAAAGCTTATCTAGTCTGCGTTGCAGACCGTGCGGAGGAGGAAAACGATGAGGAGGGAAAAAGAACGTTCTTTCCTTTCTTTCTTTCCTCCTCCTCCGCACGGTCTGCAATGCAAACTAAAGCTTATCGCATCAAAAAAGAAACACGTTCATTTAGCAGCGATTCTTAATGTTACCACGGGCTACAGGAAACGATGAATCTAAAAAAATAGTGAATGATACATCGAGTTATCCCTTTCCAAAGAAAGTTATCATTTTGTTCTTGATATATCGATTTGTTTGGCTTTTGTGTACACCTTTCCCGTAAAGGCACCATTTTAATCATAGGAGCATCAGTTTAAATATTCTTAGTCATTATTTAGTATTTCTCAATATTTTGTTTTGAATATTTTCACTATTTCTCGATACTGTTGTATTCGTCGTGGCTCTTCAGAAACAAGAAACAACTGTATCGAGAAATAGTGAAAATATTCAAAATAACAATATCGAAAAATACTAAATGATAACTAAGAATATTTAAACTGATGCCCCTGTGTTTTAATCCTTGTGCGTGACGGCAGCTTGACGTGATCTTATTGGCTCTCGAGAAATTATGCCACTTAAATGCCGTAAAAACGAAAGTTCAAGGAGTTCTCTTTTGAGTGGCATAATTTATCGAGGGCCCTTGAGATCACGTCAATCTGCCGCCACGCGTAGGGATTAAAATGCCGCATTCAGAGGAGAATTACACACAAAATAAGCAAGTCGATGTGCCAAAAACGAAATGATAACTTTGGACAGGAAATACTCGATGTATCATTCATAAATCATTTCTCCAAATTCAGCGTTTTCTTCGGCTGGTGATATTACTGGAAATTAAGTGTCAGTGCATGCGGTTTTTCAAATAAACTATAGCTGTTAATCTGTCCTCCTGGCAACGCATAGATTTATCATTAAAGTTGTCGTAGAAAGATTGCAGCAAGAAATTGAGCTGACTGGGCAACAAATGATAATCTCTAGATTAACTAATGAAGTTGTTCGAACATTTGACACAATAAAACATTCATTTTGAGTTTCCTATTACAAGACCACATATTGAATTTTCCAGAAGACCACACGAAACATGACGATCCAAAAATCCAAATAGAAACCTGGAAAATTAATTTCAAACGACTAGTGTAGTTGTAATGGCATCGCATATCATGTCAAGTATTTGGAAATTTATCTGACATAGTCTCAATATTTGAATTGGAATACCAAGTGTGTGAATAATATCAGTTGTGTCAGCCGTAAATTATAGACTGCAGATGAAGCGCAGTGGCGGCATCCAATTCAATGAACGAAGCGGAAACTGAAAGCTGAGGTAGTTAGTCTTGTACCGGTTGCCGCAAAGTGGTCAATTGGGCGCCATTTGTTTTGCATACATCATTAAACCAGATTCACTACATGTAGCCCACTATAGCTACTCTACCAACCGCTCTTCGGTAACAATGATTTCAGAGTAGTTTCATTAAGAAGTATATGGTCAAAGCAATTGGTTACGTGATATAGGCTATCCTTGCAATGATGAAGGGAAACTTTGAGGGAAAAGTTTTTGAGCAAAAAGTCTAACTTTAGTTAGGAAGTTTATTCTTTCAAGGCTGGCAATATCAGGCCCGTCGGAACAAAATTGATATTGGGGGGGGCTGAAATGAGGTACGAGCGAAGCGAGTAAAGACTGGGGTCCGGGGGCTTGCCCCCGGGAAAATTTTTCATGACCACACCCTTTAGATCGTTGGAAAACGCCCCATTTTTGGAAAATGTGCTATCGACAGAAGCAAAGGATCACGACTAATGAGAGTCTTTCCATGAAAATTTTGAAATTTTGACTTGTATGACATCATAAGACATAGCATTTTTGATGGATTCTGGTAGCTTCCACGAATACATACGAGTTTGATCTTAATTCCTACGACCTTGGCTTTTGCAGCCTTTTTCACTTACAAATTCAAAAAACTTTAGCAAATTATTGGGGGGCTGAAGCCCCCCCAGCCGCCCCGCTTCCGACGGGCCTGCAATATACAATGCACTGTTGTCACTGAGAAGACTACAGAGGCATCAGGTTTAAAGCATTCTTAGTTATCATTTAGTATTTCTCGATATTTTTTGTTTTGAATATTTTCTCTATTTCTCGATACTGTTGTCTTTCTTTTTTCCTGAAGTATTCCCGGCTCTTCAGAAACAAGAAAGACAACAGTATCGAGAAATAGTGAAATATTCAAAATCAAAATATCGAGAAATACTAAATAATAACAAAGAATGTTTAAACTGGTGCCCCCTGCGAGAAGACATAAATTTCGAAGAATTATCTAGCATGTTGCTTCGTTATGGAGCTCAGTTTTCTGTAAGGACCACTAGATTTGGAATCATTTGCTTTGCACAGATAATCCTGTAAGAAAACATATTTCTTATCCAAAAAATCATAAATTTGATACTTGATAAATTATTCCAGGCCAACGTAACACAAACTTAGCTGTTTGTACCTTCAAAAATATCAATTTTTACTTGATCAGTTTAAAATTCAGCACTCAAGGAATTTCCAAGATTTCTCGTACATTCATTGAACTTCAAGACTGAATAAAAAGAATTCTTCTGTGTCTTTTCTTGTCTTGAAAACTTCTCATTTGCTATTTGCAATGCTGCTTGAATGATACTATACTTCTTTACTTGCTCCATCCTATGGCTCCATGGATTCGCTTGCTTAATTCGTATTTCCCATTATCAATTTTTCATTCATTGCAATTCCAGTTACATTTATACTCGTTATCTGACATTTTATTTGGTATATTTCATAAGGCCGGATTCGGGACGAGAAAACCCCTACCTAGATCGCTACAGAATGACAGCAAAAGTTTCATCGGCTATCATTCTATTATTTTTCAAAATACTTTCACGGCCTACCGTTGCTTTCTATGGACTAAGACTTTCTTCGTTTATTAGCAAATTGTTTTGCATCTTTGTCGTTTTGAGAGGCGTAAACAAACGTATCGAGAAATGTCTTCACACTCACCTCGCAGCAACGTTGAAGTTGCTAGACGGCAACATCACATGATTTATGTGGCAATAACTCTTTCGAATGATTGGTGAGCCCTTTGTTATGGAACAGCCAATCAAACTGTGAATTTGACCTTTCCTTTACCAGGATCACTACTGACGCTGGAAGCTGGCTCCTCCAGAAAATGATCTGTGCTTCCAGCCACGTTGATGATTGCCATGTATCCGCCATCTTCCAAGAAAATAGCGCGCCGTCCCAGATCTCTTTGAATAGGTTTATTGACATAGAAAGGCGTGTCAATCATTGATGCTAAGATCCCCTAAGATTTGGCAACATCAATTTTGTTTGAGATTGGTGTCCAGAAATGCATCGTGATGTGCCAGCTCTTTCGTATCTGTGATAAGTTTTATCGAATATTTGTTGCTCACTTCGCTTTTGTAACATTTCTTCGCTAGATCCCCGGGGGGGGGGGTACTTTACTATGGGGTAAGACCAATAATAGTGCGCCAGTTTAATAGTGTAATAGTGCAATAGTGCAATAGTTTAATAGTGTAATAGTGCGCCAGTTTTGGGTATTTTTTGGCCTGAAAATTCTGGGATTGAGATATATTTTTACTGGAAAATTTCTGTGATTGGGATATACTTTCACTTAGAATTTTTTGGGATTGAGGTTTACTTTTATACTGAAAATTCTGGTTATGGGTGCTGAATGAAAGTACAACTGGATAATTTTTCGAGCAACACGTTATCAGTTTCAGGTGAACAGATTTAAAGTATTTTTTGTGTTTAAAAGCGTGCTCGGATCGGATCAGAACTTCGTTCTAATGGCCACTTGGGACAGAACTTGTAGTTCCCAGCCCTCGATCCCTTATCCCTTTGACGTCGAATTGTTTTTGTTACTTCTTTAAAATTCCGGGATTGGGTATCAATGTCTGACAAAAATTCTGGCATTGGGTATCAATATCGGACCAAATTTCTGGGACTGGGCTGTAGCAGAAATCCTTGCGGCGCACATCCCCGTATGAATTTATAGTGCAGTACCTCTCCCCGGGCGCTAGATGTACGGATAACGCTACAGCTACCAGTCATCTTGCTCTTGTAGAAACGGCAAAGCTCCTCACTGATTCTTGAGATAATTATTGAAAAATAGCAGGCCTTGCCAATGACTCGTTGATTGATTCATTGATTGACTGATTCACTCATTTTCTTACCAAAAATATGGCCAGCTTTTCACTCTGCCATTTTTCAGCAAGGGCAAGGACGCAAGCCAATCAGAGCAGATCCGCCTAAATTTCATAGAATCAAACAACGAGAAATACGAAGGAAAGAATTTCTTGCAGTCAGAGGTGAATTTGATTTGCTTACTATAAATAGAAACATTAGATTACTCTGGTCATGATTGAATTATGAGGAATTAAACATGATTACAACAGATTTGACCAATTGCCAAGCAGAGATGATTGTATAAAGTAGCCAAGGCTATAACAGAAACATTTATTCATGTGGGTAAAATGTTTTAGAAAGAATCACAGTTATGCTTAGTCAAGTATTAACTTATTGAATAGAGTACGTTGATCACAGACAAACTACAATTTGAAAAGGAGATCGAAATTTGATAATTGTCATCAACGAAAAATTATGAGATACATTTCCAATTTCATACCTAACACATCTAATACCTTCACATTTGCGCAATTAAACCAGCTTTAGCTGAACCAGGTTAACTTTCAACCAATCGAATTCGATTTGTGCCACTTGTTGGATTGACCAATTAGAGTACCTTGATTGAAACCTGATTTAGCTTAAGGTGGCATAACTTGCAACTGTGAATGTGGTAATAAGTTACAAATGACACAAGGTCGTCTGGTTCCTGCTTAGCCGAAACTGCGTAAAATGACGTCATTGACCAATCTGAGATAAGGAAGTGTTTAAATAGATAAGCTTTATGCAGTGATGAATTAGCAGCATAAGGTCCTAGGAAGAAAATATCAACTTTTGCCTAATTTCGGGATCTGTTCTAGGGAGCTAGAAGGGCTCAAAGTTACGAGTTTTGGCGCATACGTGCGCAGTTTCTGCTCTGCTCTGTCGTTCCTGCTTTGGATGAAATTTGCAGTCCTAATACTTTAGGGGAAAAGATAGAATCCAAGGTGGCTTTGTACCATATAATATAAGAACCCTAAATGTTTAAGATGTGAGCAGTCTGGCTTATACATCTCAAGGTTTGGTTGATTATTTGGCACCATGCTACCCAGATAAAACTAGGAATGATAGGGGGAGGAGTCGCTGCTGATGTCAAATTCCGGATGAATGGCAAACTGCGCAGTTCATCTGAATTCATTTCGTTTATGTCTAAACCAGGGATGGAAATTTGGCAAAAGATCTCTACGCATCAAGTCAAACTAGTTGCAGAGAAATTGTTTATTATTCTCAATGCCTTTCCCACACATATAAGTTGGGCTACTACAATCAAAGTTGTGTTGAAATCTGTGTTCATAAGTGCGCAGTAGTTCACATGCAACGCAGCTTTGTCAACATTTTGATACCTTGTATATCAGAGACATATAAGCAGGGTTTTTAGGTAGCCTTACAATTGAAAGCAGTTTCCGTTTAAACTCAGATATGGATTGCGAATTTTGATGTATTTGATGTATTTTGATCTAGCAGATTCCATTCATAAATAACTTTTTGGAAGCAGGTAGTGTTCTCCTTGCTTTTTCTGACTTTAAGAAAATTGAATATTATACAAGTAAGCCATTTTTTATTTGTATGTACATGCTGGGTATATTGGCAGCTATACAGCTTATGAGGGACTTCTTCTCCCCAGCTTTTGCCCTCAGAGTTGTCTCTGAGTACTCATTTATCGACCTCGGGAGGATGGACAACAGGCTTGGCTCTTAGATTATCGTGCATCGTGTCAGCGATAGCGCGGTATCCGAACCATTGCGGTTAAACCCCACAATACTCAAAACACTACGCATTAACGACTCGGCCACACCACCATCGAAACTTTGAAATTATGAATTTTGAAACGAGTTCTTCCGAATTCGCGGCTGTTAAGTTGGGAATCACCTGTACTGTATGACCGTTCAATAGCTGCCTAACAGCTATTATGTATTAGAGCTAAAAGCACGTTATCCGTTCATAATTCATTTGAAAATATAAACAAGAAGATGTAATAGTTTCGTGTTTCTTATCAAAGGTATAAAAGTTGATTCATGAAAGAAATATTCTTTCATCAGTCAGCTCAAAAGATCGTTCTAATCCATCCGTTTCTTTCAAATATTCTTAAGAGACATATTTTCCAAATCCTATTGCCTGGAATCCTTCTTCTCAAATAATGAAACAATATTTTTTGTCTTAGTCAGCTATTTAGGCGATAGATTGTGGTTTTGAATCATCTGGATAAGAAAATAATGCTTTTCTTTGCTGATCGATCAAAATCAGGGAATATTGCCAGGGTCATCTGACGAGGACGGGTCCTACAAAATAAACTCGACTCTAATGAGAAATTACATCCTGTCTCAAATTTGATACCATTTGAGATTTGCGATCGCGCTATCGCGCAGAATTAATTATTGAAAACACTTCAATATTTTTTGAAGACTTTTTCACTTACAATCTAATTTGGTACAGAGTAAGCTTGTCGGTAGGGTTATAAATTTTAGAATACATTCTCCACAAAGTTTTTGGTCAGTTTTTCACATTTCAATGGTAGAATTATTTTCAGAAAGGCTCCTGGATTTCTTAGTAAGATATCAAACAGGTAATCAAAGAACTCAGCATTGAGGAAACAATTGCCAGTACTTTCATTACCAAAACATTTCTTAGTCCCAATTAAAAGAGCTGCTTAGCTTCTTTGGTTCCTGAATTCAGCTTACCTTTTCATATGAATGTCGTTTTACCAGACACTAAGAATCTGAGCCAGCAATGGAAGTTTCTGAGGTATATACCAGATTTTGAGTACTCAGGGTCTCCGATAAGCTTTTTGAAATTTCCTTAAAATTTTTCATCTTCAATACCATTCGTGAACAAGAAAAATATGTGTTTCAAGCCATTTCAATCTTTCAAGCCATTTCAATAGACATTTTTCATGTAGCTTACAGGTAATATGACACATGAAACAAATGAAAATAAAGTAAAAATATGCTTAGGTTTTTTCTTTAGCCCTAATTTTAACTAGGGGGCCTTTTTGCCCCCCTCTCGAGCGAGCATTTTCAATAGCTCCTAAGCGATGACAGCTTTGGTGGTGAAACGTCCAGACTTACATAAAAATTCAATTGGCAATGTGAAGATGAAAATTTAATGCCTCTTGTCAAACCACGTGACCATCAGATGCCCATATTTGGATAGCGGGCACAAGAAAATCGTTAGAAGGGCTCTAATTTCTTTATTTTGTGTTGAATCTCGTTGATATGCACACCTTTCGCTTCGTCTCAATGATTTAATTTTATATGATATATGATTTATCTTTATTTGCTGTAGTCAGCAATTTACAGTTTCTTTGACGTCATAAATGAACAATGAACAATTTTGAATTGTAAAGAAGGACTGTAATCGCTTTTAACTGTGTAAGATTTTATTAGGTTTAGGTAGTTTACTATTAATTTCTATATTTTATACCTTCATTGTAACTTTTTTTACTTTTGAGGACCCCCATGAAAAGCACCTCTTGGTGAATGGGATATCCTCATTAAAGATATTTAATCAAATCAAATCAAATCAATAAATCTTTAAGGTGTCACATTTCTCACGAATTTGTGATTTACTTGAGAAATCATGTAATGATCTGAAATATTGATAAAAGTGTTTGATTTCAGCAGATATATGCGAAATTTATTATGTTAAACCATCATTATTGTGCAAAAAACTTTGAATTGAATCAAATTGTCCTTATCTCCTTGGCTGAGTAGGTACCCAGGGTACTGAGTAGTTAGAAAAAAACAAATATTCATATTAAGCTATGTAAAATGACTAAAAACCATGCCATGTAAAATCTCAAGCTAAGACTATCAAGTAGATACTTGGCTAGTTTTTAGCCTATTAGCCAGTTAATTGATAGCAATCTACCTTTTTTCCGAACAGCTCAATTTCGTCAGAATACAGCTGTTCTTGGTTGCCTGGCAACAAATCACGTGGTTAGAAATTAACTGATGCTATTCTTGGATTCTCCGATTCTCCATTGTTTAGTCATGGCATAATGCAAGTTTCATTGGCATAGCTATTATAGCTGCGAAGTTAGTTGAGGGGTACCCTGGGTACCAGAGCCTCAGAAAAAATGAAGAAATGAAGAAATAAACATTTGGTACCCAGGTCTCTGGTACCCAGGGTAACCAAGGGGTTGAAAAACGCCCTCGTCCCGTCAGAAAATCACTTTTTCATCCAGTTAAGGTAGTTTTAAGACATATCGTTATTATCATTATTATTAGAACATATAATCTCATGAATTTTATTTTTCCAGTGCTGGAAAAATTCGTCTCAATTGCTTGGTATCCAACAGTTAGATTTGTTATAAGCAGCATCTTGTAGAAAATATGTGTGGCTCCTTAAGACCAGTAAATCCTCCAGTATTGTTTTGAAGCAGTGTTCGTTAATGCAATTTTAGTTGTACATAGGAATGAGACTCTCTTTCCTATTTAAGCCTCGGCAAGACTTTCAACAATTCATTCGAGTTTTCTGGAATTTCTTTCAGTCGTTTGCATAAAGCATAAAGTCTTCTTAAGATTATAAATGATTATTCTGTTAAAGTAATAATTGTCTTGAAATGATTGAATCAAAAATTTTTGGCTTTCCTTTATGAGTAAATATTGCCCGCGGAAATAATCAAAATCAAATTTTCGCGGGAAAAATCAAACACTGGGAATTAGATCAAAGATTGACATCTGCTCAAAAGCCCTGTCATTCTTTATGTCGTCATACACTAGAACAATACAATTAACGGCAGGAGCTGACGAGGTGTGAACATAACTCCTGGTTGGTGGACTTCAACTCCCTGCCTTCGCCATAATTCAGCGTACATAACTGTTTAACGATGATGACGTCTGGAGAGAAACTGATTCGCTTATCGGTTGCTTGGCTCAAATTGTGGTGTACAGTCAATGCTTTAAAACCAACGCTTCATTGTGCTTTGTCATGAATTGGTTTATGCGTCTTCTCTACCAATGTCAACGTTGGTATCTTCAAACAAATACAAACCCAAGTTGAAGCCTCGATAAATTCCTTGCATGCATTTTGACATATTCTGTTGACAAGTTTGGGAGACGGATCTTGTGTCTATAAATAACACCACAAAGACCCAGTGAAGATATTCTTTCGTCGCTTGCTTATTGTGTATCAAGCTTAGTCAGTAAAGACTTGTCGTTTGAAACATTCGCACAGTCATATCGTTTGGCAAGTGAAACGAAAATTTGAAAATGTCGCTGTTTGGTATCTTGTTGTGTACAATATTGATGTTATTATTCAAGATTAATACATCAACCCAGAGAAAGATTTTGAACCCATGTGACGCAGGTAAGTGATACTATTCATCAAGAATGAAATTTCAACAGAGAAAATTTCCGAGCACTGCAAATTCATGAATTTTAGAACAATTCCCAGACAACTCAAAGGACTTGTAGACGGACATTGACGAAAGGAAGTAAGTGATTGCTTTTACATGCCCATTCGTTGCCTGAATTTCGAGGCATCGCATTTTCTTGGTGCGTTTTTGCAAATTTGCTCTCGTTCTAACTCAAAAGACGTAGTGTAGCTAAAAGTTTCTTGTCGTATCCATACTTCTGTTTATGTATTGCAAACACTATTTTCAGGCTGTAAGCCATGTTCAAGTGTCGCATTATATATCTTATTAAAGTGCAATCATAGCAATACACAATGAATAAAAAGCA
Organism: Aurelia sp. 4 Dawson et al 2005; assembly: GCA_964019985.1. NCBI lineage: Eukaryota > Metazoa > Cnidaria > Scyphozoa > Semaeostomeae > Ulmaridae > Aurelia > Aurelia sp. 4 Dawson et al 2005. The sequence goes on from OZ026492.1 coordinate 11,442,430, forward strand.
TGTCATTTTTAAAGGAATATCCCCATTGGCACCATTTAATCTTAACCGAATCATAACCAGCACATTTTATTTATCAGACTAATGCACCCTCAGGGTTACCTGGAAATTTTGATTTTAACAAGACTTTTCTCAATTGCTTGTTAATTTTACTCGGTAAGTGCGAAACTTCATCGTTAATTTGATCGTTGAGTAATGAGAGATGGGTATCAAATAAAGAGTTTTATCATATCCAAACTTAAACAAAACTTGAAATTGAAAATCAGCGGACTGCTTAAGTTATTGACCAATCTAAACCCAAGGCTTTCATCCACTTTTATTTCAAGCAAATACTCAAGTTTATTTAACAGGCTTTCATCACATTGACTTAATTCAGGCAAAAAGATTACAATTTTATTTCCAATTCTCATGCACTCATCTTGGAACTTTTACCTCTGCATTTACTTTGCTAAAACTTAGGGCTAGATTTTATTTTACAGCTGGTTATCAAGGAGACGTGGCTCTCTCAGACGGGGATCTGAAAAATCTCAGGGCAAGAAGGTCGCGAAGAGCTGCGACAAATGAGATTGAGCGGAAGTGGCCTTTTGGGGTTGTCCCTTATGAAATTTCCAACCATTTTGATGGTAAGTTTCAATCAAGATTTTCTCAGACATTTTTACCACATTTTTCATTTCATGCTTCCGCTTCCAGATATGATCTGAACTGCAATTTCGGAGAATAGTTAATCAAAGTGGGACCAATTTGCGATCTTAAAATTGATACGGTAACAAATAGCCATATCTTATCTTATCAAGTGTTCAGTTACATCCATTGTGACATTTCACTGACGTTTTAATAAATCACTACGAAATTAGTACGCTTGCCAATGACTTAGAATAGCGAATAATCATATGCTACCACACATTCCTTTATCTGTGCAGCCATACATGCTAAAATGATATTTTCGTTAAAGGGCCAAAAGTGGGGGTAGTTTTGGCTGACGGCTACAAATTTTTACCTTTTCCACTGGACTTAAGGCATCAGATCTAGCATTCTCCTTTTGGGTGCCAAAAATGACAAGAAGGCAGTCGTGTGCAGCATAGAACCGAGGTGACACTTGCATAACAAAGGAACAAAGTGTTTTGACGGTTTCAGATGAATTTAGAGGAAGTTTTGCGGCTTTTCTGAAATAGTTTGACGGTTTTACGATTATGGTACCCCCCACCCTACGACCCCCACCCTACGACCCCCACCCTAAGCGAGTAACCAATTCCATAAACAATCAGGGAAAACCCCATTCGCTAAAATTCAAAAACTCTACACTTCCACTTGACGTAATACGGGATCAAGCATGGTAAAGTAGGCTCAAACTTTACTACACTCACTATGTGCTAAAACCCCGCTGTTTTATGAATGGTTTCTGGCGAGCACGCGACAGGAAGCATTGTAAAGCCACATGGCCTGGTGTTATTTACTTGTTATTTGTGGCTATTTTAGAGTGCAAGGATAAACGGAAATTTATATGATAATTGTTGAAACTGCCGATCATTTTCAGGCCAGTTTGATTTATTTTCGCGTATAAACAATTTTTATCCACATTGCAAACGTAATGCGGTTAATTTTCTAGACAGTGTAAAACGCTTGACGACAATTGCCAGTAACTTGGTTAGATTCTAAAAATAATGTGTTTTAAGGCTTATAGTCAGAAACAGACAATGTAATATATGGCTGGAGTACTTCCTCGGGAGTTGCTTTAAGTCTTTCTTGTTGTATCTAACCTGGTTTCGGTACGTTTTTATCTTTTCCTCGTCGGACCATTTTGAGGCTGGGAAAAAGTACCTTGAATCCGGTAAGGACGGTGTCGTCTTAATTCTAGAGAGAGAAGCACTAAGCTCTATGTTTTGTCAAATTTTGCTGAGAATCTTTGTCAGGCTTCGAAGCTATCCATCCAGTAAGGCCTTGTTTGTAAGCAGTCCGCAGTCAATCACTTTCGCTGTTGGAAGTCCAAGCAAATCTCAGTAAGGTACAGGATGCTTTTCTGGTGTGGAATATTTTCTGCCTGGTTGGAATAATCCCGGTCCTGCACACGATTTTAAGAAATCCCAATTCTAAATCTGATCGCTCGTGGCCCTATAAGAAATGTTGATCTACGAACTCCCAGAGCAGAAACTGCGCACGGATGCGCGAAGACTGGCAGCTTTGAGCCCTCCTACCTCCCTGTGGCATATTCCAAAATTCGGCAACACTTGATATTTTGTTCCTTGGTCCTTCAAACTCTTGATTTATCATTTCAAAAAGATTATCTATCCAAACACTTCCTTATCTCAGAACGCTCGATGGCGTCATTTTTACGTAGTGTCTACTGTGTTGTTATCCCTAATTATGCCTCTATTCCTCCTGTTATAAATCGCTATTTTCTACAAGGAGCTCTGGTGCCTGGGGTATACCAGAAGAAACATCTTTAACCTGTGCCAAAAGACCCAAAAGTTATTCAACTAGGTAAAATACTGTTGACTCATCTTTAGTCATTCAGTGTTGAGCAATACAACCACAGGATGACATTATGAAGCATCCTGATTTCATGATTTGCTGAATATCAGTATTGTGATAGAAAATACCACGAGTTTAAGGCCAAAGTAATAGGCCTTGAGCTCCAAGCATAAGCCCCGACTGTTTAGAATATGTGTTTCAGAGATACCCAACTTGCAATATTTTCTAGAGATTCCTAAGTTACGAAATTTTCCAGATCTTTAGCAGGGACTTAAGGAGCATCTCAAACTTGGGGGGCACGACACTTCCAGGGCACTTGTTTCCTTAAGAAGATGGGGGAATTTTCTGAAAATTAAAAGACACTTCTTTGTTTATTGCAAAATCTTTGGGGGCGTGCCCCCAAGGCCTCTCGGGTCCTAAATGGTCCTTAGATAAACCTAGCCTAGTCAGTCGCTTGTGTAGAGCACCTGCATTCCCAAGTTTGAGCCGGTCAGTGCAGAGTTTTGTTGGGAATAGTAAAGATTTCTTTCGAAATTGGGTTTCTACGATCTTTCTCTGTAGCAACTGTGGTCAGGATAACCTTAATATAGGCTCTGAAGGCTTTAATTTTGGACCATGAAAGATCGTGCAGAGTGTTTGTTCTCCATGCTCTCTTTGTGTTGACAAGTCTGTGGTCAATTTCGGTGAATTCCTTTTGGAGACCAAGCATGCACTACCGGGTGAGTCAAAAAATAGCGCCCGACGTTTGAAAAAATTGTCCTCCCTGAATATCACATTAATAAAGTTGAAAGCTATATTGTTTTATTCCCGATACGTCCAATTAGGTTCTGCAATTAACCCGGCTTTGATCGGCCATTCCTTCCAGTTGATAGGAGATATTTACTCCAGAATGCCCCTTTCGAAAACCTGCAAAAACGAGTGAACACTCCAAGCAAGATTTCCCATTGTTCTCTTTCATAGCAACAACGACACTTGGATGTGTTTATGTATTTTGTCCTACTATTGGGAGAATGGAATCCCCCTGAATATGATATTCATACTTCATACTAGGGGGAAGACTTTTCAACCCGATAAAAAAAGGAAAATTTCTAAAAATAATTTAACATGATAGCTACTTTCACCATATTTGTTCACTGTTTCTCACAGTGTTCGCATCACCTCGTACGAAAGTCTAGGAGAGCAGTTTCAAAGCAAGGAGTCTGCAAATCATAACGATGAATTATTATCACAAAGCATGTTGCACTTGGTTCTGTCAGTGAATTTTGCTACAAGACAATTTTGATGGGACAAGTTATGTTTGCTACGACAGCCTTACTTCCATAATTTAGTCATAAGGGGGCAGTATTATCATGTAACTTTGATAATGTACTGGGTGAGGAAAAACGGCGCGACGCTTGAAAGGCTACTGTTCCCTAAGTATATCAGCAATGATATTTTGCAATACCTGATTGAATAGGCAGATATTTTGTCTGAGATCTTTGGACAATTTTTAACATCACACCATACGTACAGATAAAATCCCGGTGGGTACAATAAGGGGCCGGCAAGTATTGTAAAATGTTTAACCCAATGTTTTTCCAAAGAAATTGGAAAAAATAATCGGTACTTTAATCGCACAGTACGACTTTCCAACTCAAAGCAACCTGTATTTTGAACAAAGGAACTTTTCAAATAATATAATTTTTTATTATTCGCAGACATTTTTCACCTGATGTCTTGTTTGAGACAAGTGTTCCTTGCTCCATGTCTTGTATTTATTTTCCTGTTGTAATTCTTATGTAAGTCGTCTTAGTTTTTGTGATGCCACGGAGTAGTCATCATATTTTGCACCCAATGGCATCGTCCTCGTATTGTCGTTAAGTATTCTTTAAGTAGTGTAACTAGTAAACTCGTATTGTAAACTTTCATTGGAATGTAAAAAAACTTTTCAAATCAGTCTTTCTTCTCCATCAATTTGTCAAAAAGTCAAGTTTCAGTTAATTTCCTATCTAATCAAAATCCTGTAGGTTACCTGCAAGCTGGTTGGTTCTACCTTAGTTCACCAGAATTTACGAAACCAACATTTTAATTTATCACAATAGTGGTTCCACCTTTGTCCACCAAAACTATGGGAAAAAGACCAGGAATTCCAAGTTTTTGACATTGTTTCACGATATTTAACTTTGGCTTGCATGACAACCGGTTTTGAGCCACTTGTTCTTTCATGGCAGCAACTATCATTTGTTTTCGACAAATAGTATTTGGTCAAAACTTCCAGTTATTTGGACAAATGTCATCAGTGATGAATCATGCTAGAATTGTCTGCCAAACTCAAGAACAATGAAAGCAAAACATATTTTCTCAAAAACGATCAGCTCTTAGGACAAAGATGATCCGAAATCTTTTTGTGAACTACCAGTTTTCGGACAAAGGTAGGACCATTGCTCTAAGAGTGACATGCCCACCCCTGATGCATTTAAATGTTAATGGTACACCACGCTCGTCCATGCTATCCCACAGAGAACCTTTTTCTCGGACTTTCTTTGTTGGCAAGAAGACCCCTTATCTCGGAAAATATCTTCAAGGTAGCCCCATTGAAGGAGTATCATTACCAAAAAACAACTGGTTCTGAGAGAAAGGCTTTGGGTCGTTGTATTTTATCACCACCCTCTTACTTAGAATCGTATAAAAACCAGCGGATCAAATCTCTTTCAGATCAGGAAAAATTCTCTACATTCTAGAGTTTCGAATTCACCAGCGTTTGAACGTTTTTGGGGTATGTTATGAAGAAAGATACCCCTTATTTCGAGATTATTTCTAGGTCTTGGGAATTTGCTTCAAATATACCCCTTTGTCGGTAAATTCATGGATGAACGTGGTGTCATATCTTCATAAACGTTGCACCCACACCAGGGATAAGATATTTCAAACAGGATTTTAAGTTATTAACACAACATGCTCAGTAAAAGTCCAGCACTGCTCAATGCTCGTCCAAACCGCCTTTGTAGTTTCAAGAGGTTAAGCCTCGATTCATTAAAAGTCTGAGTATCCTTTTGTCATTTGGTTTAGAAAACTTAAGTATTGTTTATTTAGGTATTATTTCAATGTTTTGCAACTAAGAAATGATATGCCTTGGTAGAAATAGTATGTTTGGGTTGGTTTCTGAAGACCTTTCCCACAAAGTGAAACAACGGTATCGAGAAAGGAAGTTTCAATGTGAAAAAGATATTTTTAGATGTTTTAAATAAGTGTGGGAAGAGAAAAAACTGCACATTGATGGGTCATTTAGACCTTTCTATGTTCCTTCACTCCTTGGATCTGTGGATAACATTGAGATCTCTTCTTCAAAAGGAATAAGGCCATTTCCACCCGTAGCCTAATAGTTTTGAAGATGCATATTTTTATCCGTATGTTAAAGATTCGCGTCTACACGAGAACGTTTCCGAAAATACAATTAAATCTTATAAGAAACTAAGAATTTGGGCCCGTACTGAAAGTTTCTGAAAGTTATCAGATTTTCACTACTATGAGTTTCGTATGAATTTCTTAGAGGTTCCATAACATTTCCTATGTTCAAAACCTGTTCCCTCCTGAACGTTCCGAAACTACAGTAAATCCCCGTATACGAGAAGAAACTTTTTTGAGAGAGAAGCTGAAAAAAGTTTTCATTTTTTTATTTATTTTTTATTCAATCAAATTTTACGATGCAAGGTACTTATCTAACGCTACTAACAAACTACTTTACTATACTACAAGGATGAATACCACGGAGAACAAAAATCTATGGCAATTCCGCAGCCTTAACATAGAAATATATATGTTTATACATAGTTCTGCCCCATTTATATAAATATATAAGGAAAATGGCAAAAAAGAACGTAAAATTTCCCGCAAATTAGACGTCATAAATTTGAGGTTGTTATTTCAAAGGCACTAACATTAATTTCAAGTTATAGTGATTTTTATTTCAAGGGTGCCTCATGTAGGCCCTATCAGGGTTTTGCAAAAGAAGCTCAGCCCCATTATTTTCTTTGGAAGGGCTTTTAAGGACCCAATAACTAATTGGGGAGGAGTATCAAACTTAACAACGAATTGGCACCAAAATGAACTGCAACAACTAGAAACCAACTTTGCTACCCCTGCAATAAGAACCTATGTTTCATCAAACTGAAATAGGTTCTTAATTACAAGGTGCATAATTTAGGAAAAACAGCCTGAAGGTTCTTATTTTGGGAGGTTCTTAAGTTTTTTTAAGCAATGCCAATGTTTACACTTTATTCAATACGGGAAAGAAGTGCAAATGAAGTGAAATATGCTGGGGATTTCCTTTGTGAAAATAAATAGTTTCTTAAGTTATATCTTCCCAGTATTGTAGTTTTTTTATTTTTTGGCGATCTGGGAATTGAGTTTTTTACAAGCGGTTTCTTATAATAAAAATTGATTGAAGCCTTGACAACCGAAAATCGATATATGATAATGAAAGTTGATAGGCCTACTCGCTAAAGATGTTTGACATTCGAGCTTCGATCCAAGAAAGCAGATAAACAAAATGCCCTCGCATGATCCCCAAAGAACAGAGTGCATGCTCTGGATATGTAGTAAATCGACGCTGCTCGAAAAGCTTCGTTTTTGGTGAACAAAAGCGCCGTCTAGTTTGGACGCAAATCCAAGATAGATAGAAAAGATGCGTTTCAAGAATATGGATACTTGTGGATGGGGCCTAATTGTTTGGAGCTGTGGCTTTTGGGTTCTATGATCAACAACAAATTATCCAACATTTTCGTCTCAGGAGATCTATATCCAGAGTTTTGTCGGGATTACAACTTTTGAGAGTATTCGATTCGTTAAAGAAACGGCCCTATTTAAAAAGGGGATGCTTGCAATTGGCCTAGAATAACCATCAGGGCCCGTGCCAGCGATGAAACTGGGGAACTTGTAATTGCATCTTATGTCATGGTGCGGCTGTTGTTGCTGCTTTGCTCCGACAACAAACAGGTTAGATCGGGAGAGCAAAGAAACTATCAAGTTGTAAGTTATCGGTTGATAAACTCTGATCAAAAGGTTGTGCAAAAACTATTGACCGAAGTGACTCGCCATTCCAACCTTTGCTTGGACTTTGCCGATAGATAAGTAAAACCAGAATAGATGTTTGGATTTGTTCCCAAGCGCGAACTTTGTGTTTTGATACCTATTTCATCAGTGGTACAGTACTCCTTTCGATTGCCTGCGAAACTCCTGGTTGTGATGAAGCACACTTGTACTCTATTTTTGACTGAGAGAAGTCTCAAGTACACTGCATATAGCCTCAAAGCACGAGGTGACAGAGTGCTCTCTAGGTTCAGGGGTCCGACTTCATATCAACTTAATTACTGCGTTTGAGTGAAATGTTATCGGTTTTAGCACCTTGAACGCTATGACGCCACGCCAACATATCCTTCAGCTGTGGTCTTCGATTTCGGTCTTCAGGCAGAAATCGATAGGATGGTGTTGATTTCCATCTAACAGCTTCTCGTTGAACTGCTGCAAATTCATAACTATCATACTATCTGCAACATAACATACCACAATAATTATCATGCAAATTTCTTCTCCTCCACATTGTCATGTTTGCATTAGCACCAATTTATCCCCGACATCCACCTACATTCACCTCTACGATGTAACACGCCTTCGCCATTCAAGTCATTGTATATTTCTACTTCTGTTAGTTTAGCTCTGAAAAAGTTTCGTATGCCGAGACGAGATACATCACCTGCTTATATACAATTCTTATATATGCAGTCAGTATTGAATCTAAAAATAAGTCGTCCTTTCTCGCTTTGTTTTGCGGTGTTCGTACCTTTGAGCATTTCATATTACATTTCGCTGCAAGTTTCTATATATCAAGCAAGATCTGACGCGCAGCCTGCCTTCGTAGCTCTTTCTCAATACAATTCAAAAATTTTCGTTTCTTTTCTATTCACGCGCGCACTTCTAGCCGGGCTGAAAGCGATTCAAGTTGCCCCCAACGAAATCCCAACCTCAAATGTGAGTGGAAATCTAAGAAGAGCTTGAAGCAAAACAAAGCATCTTAGAGCTGAAAGACAAAGTACGCTGTCTTCCCCTGCACTGCATACACAGTGAAGCCCAAAATCATTATGTCCATGCCACCTCATGGAATATTTTGAGTCTTTATATTTCGGATCAATTCGTAAGATATTTCACTCCTTCAAATGTTTCTCGTTGTGCTGTTTTCAGCCCTGTATCATATTCCCACGAAACCTAATCCCAAAAAAAATTGGTTCTCAAACAGAACGATGCAAAATACTAAGAGCATGGATCTGGATAATTTCTGGCTTAACCCAATCCGACCTGAGGAGGCGCATTCCGCCCCTCCCCCTCCTCTAACGTTTTGTTTATACATTTTACTGTATATGCAGAAGGCCACTGAGTTTTTGTAAGTTTAACTTTGTATCATACAGCAACAAAACTGTATAAATTTCGACATTCTATCCTTAGCTTTGTGTCCATAGTAATCAACTTTTTATACCACGCCATGAGGAAAACCTACTCTACTTTGTATCACTCTTAGTCTTGTTTAATTTGATTTATCATGTCGAAATTTTGAATTTGTTTATTTTCATACTAAAATATTTCATTTCTTCACGAAAAGTCAAGTTGTAAAGCCTTTCAGCATGCTTTTATTTCTATGACGTCATATGACATTAGAATGATAATCAAGCTCCAGCAATAACAACAAGATCGTCAATTGAACTGTCGTTTCAACATTTTATTGCTTGCATAATGAACAACCTTTGTGCCTAATTTGGTCGCCATATCTCAAATCACAATAGAGATAAACAGGATGAGCTGAATCCACCTGCCCCCCCTGGCATTTAATTGGTCCAAGACTCCCAGCTCAGATAGGGCTAGATAAGGTTTTCTCGAATCACATAAGAGGGCTCAACAACAAGTTAACGATTTCCTTTCCCATCATGTCCATTACTCTTTTGCTGTGGCCAACCGTGATATGTTGTAGCAAACATGCATCAGCCATCCTTTTTCAGAGGAATGGATCACGCGGCGCAAGTAAGCAAAGCAGACTATAAAGGTAGCCTTAATCGTAGCACCTGCAGATATCCAACTCACTTACTATACATGCGAATACGGACAATTTAGAGATCGTGTGAACATATATCGAAAGAGTAATACCTCAAATTCAAACAAGTCAAATAAAAAAACGTTTTTGTGTGCGCCTTGTCTATTATTCATTTCAATTAATCTTCACGAAGTAACAACAACAAAGTTACAACGACAAAATACAATAAATAACAAATGGCAAACAACAACTTTACAACAAGAGAGAGAGACAGTTAAATCAGGGCTTGTAAGAAGCTCTCCCAGTAGATAGACTAATTCGAGGAGAGAATATTCAATCCAATGCAAAACGCAGGGAAACAAGGCACTCGATTATTTAGTCCACAAATGTGTCAGTTTTCAGTATCGATGCAGTAGGTAGGTAGGTATCATATTTAACGTGGCTAGCCTGCGAAAGTCTGAGAGACTCATTTCCAGAAGGGGTCACGGATGTTTTACCATCAACCCGCCGAAGCTACCAGATTTCCCTCACCTGGCTCTGGCCGACCCGGGCTAGAGTTACGGACAGCGACCAAACTGTCCAGCGTGGGATTCGAACCTCGGCCGCTCTGACCTTTGGTTTACGAGTCAGCCGCCTTAACGACTCGGCCATGCGCTCTAAAAAAAGTAGTGTTGTAGTGTCGCAAATTCAGAAAGAGTGGAATTTAGTTTTCATGGCTTTGCTGAGATATCCACAGATTGACCATAAAGCTAGTCAGCTGACGAGGTCAAGTCAGCTGACTCCATGATGGTTTCTATAAATACTTTCTGAACGGTTTTTTGCCCATCGCTTAATTGACATCTCTAAATCGCCATAGCTTTGTTTTAAACCTTTTGAAGGCCACGGTTGGGCCTGGATATGACTAGAACAGCGTAGCCCATTATGCCTATGTCGTCGCGAACTTTGAACTAGATCCTCGAAGAAGTTTTTATGAAAAAAAACAAATTAACTGGTAAAATCTCAAACTAACTGAGAGATATCTATAAAATTTGAATAGGATCAATCAAACCCACATAGGGATTGTTAAGGTTTTGAAGAAGGGGGCCAAAATGATCCATTCGCTAGATGCCGCCTATGATATCCGCAAATCAAACTAGTTACGCCACTCTGCACAGAGGAGTTGAACTTACGAGATCAGTTTTAATTACAATTTACATATTCATCGATGAGCATATTAAGCGAAAAAATTTCGGCAGGACTTAAAGGACAAGTCCTGGGTTGACAAAATTATTGTTAAGAAGCAACTTTGCCAACTGCTGAATACCTGTCGTGAGCTCTTTCCAAGTTTTCATGCCTCGAACTTTCATAAATTCGACGATTAATCTTCGTAAGTTAGGCCAAATATCGTCACCATTTTGTATTTTGTACGATTGTGCTAAGGCGCGATAGGGAGGCTAGTAATGTGGATGGTATAATATCAACACATTTAGCAGCCTCGTTCAGGTCAACATGAAGTGACGACATAGAAAATAACGTCATTTCGCACTTCTTAGCAGATTAAAATATGTAGTTTTGCAGATTAAGAGAGACAAAAATAGAAAAAATGTACTACACACCATTCACAACAGGGTAATCTCTTGAATAATCAAAAATTATAACAATTCCAGACTTGTCCTTTAACCAAAATTCTAATTTTGGCAATTAAAATGCATGCATCTACTTGTTGTAATCCTGCCGTAGCCCTTCTGCATCATCGAATAAGATTTCAGCGTGCGTTTCAAAGTTTTAAATAAAGGTAGTTCTAATAATGCGTCTTTCGATGGTTTATCGATTTTTCAAGTCAGTAAGAAAGACGAATCTAGTGCTTTTTAGGAAAGGTTTTGCACTTTAACGTTTTGAAGCGACTTATAACTTGCCTGGTAAACCAAAAACAAGCCACGTACGAATTTTAAAACCTCGAGGTGCTAAGCGAAAGAAAAACAGAATGTAAACAGAAACACGAAATTGACGTAAACTTGTGGAGACGATTAGACATGTTCCCTTGAATTATCTCCACAGGTATCGGCACAAAAATCGATGAGCCTTAGTGAAGATCAAATCATGTTAAAACTGACGTCAGCAAAGATTTTTCGTGCAATTCTAATTTGGTTACTTGCTTCCCAGTCTCCTGGAACTCAGTGTTTCTTACCAAGCGGCCATAAAAGGCGTCTGGCCATAATGGGCGACGCTGCTCCACAAAAAGAACTGCACCGACAGCCAATCGTAAATTTTGATAGGAGCGTGCCATCAATGTTTCCAGCAAGGCAACGATGCCAGTTTGTCCCAATAATGGCACCCTCGTCCAAACAGTTTCCTGCGTAAATAAGACCTTTACATTATTCATGAGCGTCAGGACACTTATTAGGTGAATCAGAAGGTAGTATTAATTTCTTTGCTTACCTTGAAATGCCATTAAATTCTCTCCCTTGCCATTAGCAGCCTTTCTCAGCAAAACTTCCTTGCCTTGAACTGAAGAGCCCCATCACATGTGCTTTCAAAATGTTTTGGCCTAAATGACCTTTGTCATCTCCTGCGCATTACTGTACCTACGCAGCGGTCTCGAAATCGAACTTTTCATTGGAGGTACAGCAATGCGCAGGAGATGACAAAGGTCATTTAGGCCAAAACATCTGAAAGCACATGTGATGGAGCTCTTCAGTTCAAGGCAAGGAAGTTTTGCTGAGAAAGGCTGCTAATGGCAAGGGAGAGAATTTAATGGAATTTCAAGGTAAGCAAAGAAATTAATACTACCTTCTGATTCACCCAAAAGTGTCCTGACACTCATGCTCGTTTAGAACATTTTGGACCCTTGTAACGGAAACTACGCGCAGCAATATCCTTTTCTGGACAAATTTGCTGAGCATTGTGCCTTTGGCTACGCCAGTACTCTACTCCTTAAAGCATACCTTAAGACATGGCAGATCTCCGCGCAGGTTTTCTAGTTGGACAACCTCTTCCACTGCAATCTGCACTTGCCTTGCCTTGATTTCAGATGTTATACGGTATAGAGAACAGAAAAAACAGGGCAGAAACTACCTGGTCGTGCAGTCTGGCCTACAAGGACGTTTTTTGAATGTATAATACTTTTGAAATTATAAATCAAGTATAGGAAGAAAACATCAACGGCTGCCTTTTTTGGAGCGTGTTACAGGGTTCAAAGAGATTCGAAGTTTATCGCGCATGTGTGCCAAATCTCCACTCTCTCTGCGTAAAAAAACTTGAAAGTAGTTTGTTAGCTCCTTAAATCTTTATATCTATTCCCGTGCATTTGCCAGCCATGTTGTAAGTTTCATAATTTAGCCATTAAGGAGGCAGTATAATCATATCATGTAATTATGATAATGTACTGTATGCTTTGTCTCCAAGAGAAGTTCACCTTGATTGACCATAGGTATTGTTAGTAGCTACGTAGTGTACATGGTGGATGAATTACCTGCAGTCTTGGGGGCCTATTTCAAGGTTACCTTCACGGTAAAAACACTTGTTAATCTGGTGAATATTTCACTGCTGTGTAACAAGTCAAGTTCTATCTAATTTAGCAAACACAAGAAAAATCGATCGCAAACAGTTGAAGTGCCAATGCTTGGAATAGCTCCCAAAAACAAAATTTGTGCACCATTCAACACGCTACATGCACAAACCGATCCCGTGGGATCCTTGCTTATTTGAAACAAAGCTGTCGAGACATGCACGTTGATAAAGGAAAATTCTTATTTGATACTACCACCTTATTCGCTCCTCGCGAGGGGAAATTCATTGTGTTTGTTGTGAAAGTAACGGGTGTACCAGGAAAAAGCACTCCGGATTTCTTTATTTAGTAAAATTATTTGTTAGACATAATTGATCTTTGATTTGTTGTTGAATTAATGCATTTAACTATTTTAAATGCTGGCTGGTTTGAAGCAAACGGTAAAGTGCCCTGATACTTACCAAGGAAATTTCTTATTGTCTATTGGACTTCTCGTTTTTGTCATAAGTGTCAGAATGAAACACAAACTACTGTAGACTTGAAGGATGATGAAACATTTCAACATCGTGGCTCTCTTAGGCCCTTATACGGATCTTTTTGAAAACGCATCTTTTTTATCCGTATAAAAAAATATCCGCGTCCACACGAGGAGCGTTTTCGAAAATATCCCCGTCCACACGAAGACACAACTACTTTCAAACTCCGCTGTTCGAGCTTCGATAAAAGAAAATAGATAAGCAAAATGCCCTCATGTGATCCCCAAAGATCCGTGCGCATGCTCTGGAACGTCGCAAATCGATGCTTTGACGTCAGCGTTTTCGAAAATCTCCGTTTTCACCCGTCCACTCGACAACATGAAAACGGCGTTTTCAAAAAGATCCACTCTGGAGAGCGTTTTCGAAAAGCTTCGTTTTCAGTGACCGAAAACGCCGTCTCCGTGTGGACGCTAACCCAAAACGGATAAAAAAGATCCGTTTTCAAAAATATCCGGATACGTGTGGACGGGGCCTAAGATCAACGATGTTGCTCAAAGAGTATGGTTCAGAATGAGGTTGTTCGATCAGTTATTTTATACCCTTTGCGTAAGAAAACCAAATTGTTATCATCTTTAGACATATTTCAATCATTGACTACAAAGACATAAAAGAAAATTTAATGATGGCTTTCATAATCGAATTATGTAATGTCTTAAGGAAGCTTGCAACCAACTAATAGATGCTTTTTTACACTACCTTTCATGGTTCCAAACTTTACAAAGCTTCATCCGCAAGTATTTGGTTGCAAGAATCCTTAACTTGTAGGCTCTGTGTGTCTTTTTGTTATCTCTTTTTTTTGTGTTATGACCCCTGGGTAGACAAAATATTTTGCTCCTTGGGGTATCGTCTCCGTAGTAGGGTAGCGTTAGGTGTAGGTATAGTAAGTAATCATGTATTGTAAATTTTTAATAGAATATATAAAAAAATAATCGAATTTTTGCGATTTTCAAAACAGGAGTACTTTTTGGGACAGCCAGTAGTAGCCTCACATGAAAATTGAGGCGGTAGTAATGACTAAGATGACTGGTTATTTCATTCAAAATGTAGGCTAGGTGTCCGCAATAGTTCAAGGTTGTTGGTCAGTTCAAAGATTGATGCATATCACTTACAAATGAATAGTTCGCTCGCTCGCGTAAAGTTTTGAGCAAAGTCCTTGACTTTCGTCAATTTCATTTAATTTCTGTTGCTGTTGCAGCTATATCCGTTCGGTCTTTCAGCAAAACTACTTAAGTCCGCTTGGAACAAAAGCATCGGTCAAAATCGTAAGATTGAAATATGAAAGTTGCACGTTGATATCATTATCTAGCAGTCGGCATGCCCCAGCATCATTTGGTGTGTTTCGGGACGTAGGAAAGCAGCATCTCAAACTTGGGTGGAACGACATTTCGAGGGGACATTTTTACTTAAGAAAAGCAGCGATTTTCCAAAAACGAAAAGGGCACCTCTTTGTTTATGGCAAAATCTTGTGGGGCACGTGCCCTCAGCGCCCCCCCCCCCCTGTTCCTACGTCTACGGCTATGTTAAAATTCGGCTAGTAAAGCTATCAACATAAATTTTTAACGGAAATACTATCTCTGATGATATTTAACTCGTTACTCCGGAGACCAGATGTTGGCAAAGCTACCTTCGAATCCAAGTACACTTTTCTTGATCGATGAAATATAAGTCAATTCGATTAATTTCTACCTTTTACCAGAAGATGCATATTCATCTAGTAAATCGGCACAGGGAAAGATTGATTCAAATATGGAATGACCTTCATAGACCTACTTACTTCCTTGCCAAAATTAGCATAAAGAATGGTCCATCATACGGTGAAAGAAGCAATTACTCGGTCCCAGTAATGAATTTATAACATTAATTATTTTAGCATCCGAATTGGCTGCTGATAAAAGGTTTTCCAAATATGACC
Organism: Aurelia sp. 4 Dawson et al 2005; assembly: GCA_964019985.1. Taxonomy (NCBI): domain Eukaryota; kingdom Metazoa; phylum Cnidaria; class Scyphozoa; order Semaeostomeae; family Ulmaridae; genus Aurelia; species Aurelia sp. 4 Dawson et al 2005. Next base: position 11,457,888 of record OZ026492.1, read on the forward strand.
CTATTGACCTGGCAAAGTGCCTTCTCCCTTTCACCTTCCTCTCACAAAGACGAGCAGTACCAGGCGAGTCGAACAAATTAACAATGGCGACTTGGAATAAAAAGTATGCCGTCGATACTATTAAGATATTATTCTATCATAGACCTTTTAGCTATTCTGAAAAAGAGTCTCAATCGAACGACGTTTGTTTACGTTTTCAAGAATTTTCGAATGTGCACAATAGCAATAGAAGCCCTAACGTCACTCCATCGAACTTCGTGTATAAAAATGTATAAAAGTATCGCTCGATCCAGATTCTTTTTGTAAAATAGCTAAAAGATCCATTCAAAGGGCAACTTAGCTGTGAAAACTTTGTATGGTAAAAGCATTCATTTCTTAGACCAGAAATAAGAAAATTTTGGTAAAGGGTTTGTATTGCAACGTCTATTCCACTTTCGATTCTGGTCCATGATTCACTTGCCATTGATATATGAATTGAATACAATTGTTTGTTTGTTTTAGAAATAGAAATTAGATTTCAATGGCAAGTAAATTATGGACCAGGGCCGAAAAGGGGATTTTCGTTCCCATACACCGTACTTACCAGAATATTTCTACTCGCTGCATCTAAAAGATGAGTGCGTTACCAAACAACATCTTCGTGTCAATGTTAGCCTTTGACTGACAGATTATATTTTAAGTTTGATGTACCGGTTGTCTCTCGTCCAATACCCTGGATTGATCCAGAACGGGATCGATCTATTGATCTAGTTTGGGATCGATCCCAAATCTTGCAATTTTTTTACGCGGGATCGATCCAAAATTGCGTTGCATTTACAGAGGATCGATCCAGGCACCTTAATCACTGATGCCCAGACTTCTTATAACGACTTGAGCATGCGTTAAGACTTCGCGCCATCTTTTGTTAGGATGACTGAAAGGTGCCGTTATGAAAATGCCTTGTTTGCCTTTTCCAGCTGGCTTCGCTTTGCAACCGTGCCAGTTTGGGATCGACCCAGACGCTAACAGGAGGCTCAGACGGGATCGATCCCTACCTGGATCGCTCTAGGAAACGATCCGAAGCTAGCGTGGATAGTAGATCAATCCCGAGCGATCCTGTTTAAACGCAAGGCCGATCTGTACCAGTTTGGGATCGATCCCGTTCTGGATCGATCCAATTTTCTCTCACATAAACGGGGTCTGACATAAACTCTAAAATATCAGAAGCTTAACTTGCCTTGTAACTCTTTGATATCAAAGAAGAGCGTGTAACAGAATCGAGGTTCTGAATCATGTGGCAATCTTTACTTCACGATTTGAAGATAGAGCATAGCCTGAACAATCATTTCTTTGTACACGCTTCTCTATACGCTTCACGTTTAGCTGTTTCACTATCTGACCCAGACGCTCGAACACAAAATGCCGTCCTTTTGTTGAGATTCCCACGACATAAATGTAGTTAAGATGACATTGTTTTGTAAGTAGCTCATCTTCTTAGGACTGCAGCTTTTTTGGGATAGCTGTGGTTAGTTAGTCTGTGATTTTTCTATTACCCACTTTATTACATTAGGGAGACGCCCATGGTGATTTGGATGCAGCATAGGCTGACTTCATTTTTCAATCACTGTCTGAAAAGATACTTAAACTTCTAACAGTTAAAGATAGGTAAACCACTGCAAAGGAAGCAGTGGCGACTAGTTATGACCTCGCCGTTCCGCTGTTAAATTTCTAATTATTATACCACGTCTCAGGCCAACGTGACGTTGAAACTTTGATAACCTCTCCCTCTTTGGTCTCACCTGCGATCACGTTTATTGCATCGTCAATCTGTTTCTTAGCGGTTTCGGGATGCCTTGAAACTAGGCAAAATTAACGATCTAAAGGCAACCATTCCCAAACCTCTCACTCTAATTTGTTGGGGAGACGAAGTACTGGACCCTTTTGTTTTGCAACATTGTGTTTCCGGTTTGTTGATAGCGAATCAACGCTAGGGCTCACACTGTCATGCGCATCAGTACTATTGTTCTTTGCTCTTGTTCTCAAAGGTCAAGCTAATTTGCATATTACATCATTGAAGTAAATTGTTAGTGCGCATGCGATCTGGAGCCCTTTTTGGGGGATTATGCCTCGAGGTTCACAACTTAGGCCGTTCGTATCCCCAACAATAATGTTTCCTGTGCTAAAGCATCTATATCGTGTCGTTCCGTCGTTGGGCTGCTTACAAGGCGCTTAAAAAATTTTATAACATTCCATATCCTTCTAGCCGATAAAGCTGTCTTTTCTAACAGTCTGTTATTTCTCCATCGTTTATCTGTCTTGTATACTCCGGTATCTTTGTCTTCAATGGGCACATGTCATGAATGTGATTGGCTCATGCGATACAATGGAATTCTAAGCTTCTTTTTAGTATTAACCAATTGCAAACGTGACATATATCCTTCAAGGTACAGTAATGCCTCGAGAAAAAACTTTTTCAATTTCAGGTATGACTTGTTTGAGATAAACTTCAAGTTAGGGTAGAGCTTTTTTATAGGAAACATCTTGCACTACGGATTAACCGCCCTGTGACGAGATCTGGGTTTGTGGAACAAAACACATTAAATTTGCGCTTCTTGTGTGCCCGGCACTATTGCACTATAAGATATTTCACAAGGTATACAATGCGAGAAGAAGTGTTAAACTTGGAAAGCAAACACTGCATGATTTTGGCCATAATTAACTTTTATCAGGAAATACATCGACAGCGTTAACACCATACACTAAACTTCCAGTCGTAGACAATTCCGCAGTTGAATGCTATGGATCCTGAGATCATCTTAGAGCTTGCTTACAATAGCCTGCGTGCAGCCCATGAATTCAAGGGGAAATTTCAACAAAGGAAAGAGTAGGGCCTGCATGCAGACTAGCTTACAAGCGAAAATCTGCTTCGAATTCGATTTAGACTTAGAAACGCCATGCAATCCCAAGATTCGACGCAAGCAGTTTCATTGGCTTCGATTCTTCATTTGAACTCGTTTATTGTCAATGAAGGATATTTATCTTCGGCCTGAAGCTAAATTCACACTTGAACCATTTTTTCTTTATAGCCATTTGCACTAAGAATTGTTATTTTTATATATATAATCCATTAAGATAAACACAAATGTTTACAGCTACTGTGCCTGTCATGGCGGGAATAGACACTAGGTCATCGGAAAACGAAGAATTGTAACTGCTGAAAAGAGGTTTGCGCATCGAAAAGCGCACAGACCTCGCCTAGACAGTCACAACAAAAATAGAGAGAACTTTATTAAAAGGCCTCAGAGTTGTGGATTTATCTGGTATTTGAAACTCGCTGACTCGTCAACAGCCAAAATGAAGGCAAGTCTGCAAAGAATGTTCATCACGTTCAAAAATTTCTTGGTTGTGGACAAATATGTTTTTATTATCAGCTTCTCTCATACTGGGATCAAGTGAGGAGAGCTATAATATTTTGATCTGAACGTGGTCTGGGATGTGGTTTTAACGGAGCGTCAGCTTTAACTATAATTAATAGAATTTATTCTAGCAACAGTTATCATCGATTTGACGACATGATAACCAAGATGAATAATGAATAAGGCTTAATTCACAGTTCAGTCGTTTTTGTTGCAGCTAAGGCATGACTAAAGGGGCACCATTTAATCCTATCTGACCTGGGCGTTTTGAAACATTCAATGCCTGGGAGACGGATTCCTCCCCCCTCTTTTTCTCTGTTGTTGTTTGAGATATGGTACCTAAGGACCAATTTTCAAATTTGAAATCCAGAAGATTACTGCAGGATTTTAGAGAATTTCCTTTTTATTTTCTCTTAAGATAGCAGACCCGAGATCTGGACCTGACGGGATATGCTGCTCAACAGCGTTTCCTTTGTCGTAAAAGTTATGAGGAAGGGTATTCTTTTCGCACTAGTATAACGGGACAGGGACAGGGTAAAGCAGTTGATAAGAAAATCATGAGATAGGTATCATATAGAAAGGAGCAGTGTTTGGGGTTCTCTTCCTACAATTGTTAAAATATATCGTTAGCTCTAAGTATCTGGTTTCCCAAAGCGTAGCTCTTAGCTAGCCTCACTACCATAAGGACCCTCAAGTTACGCTCATCTGATTGAGTTGAATTGTTGTTGTTGTTATCGTTCCACTGAGAATTTTACAGCTCCACTGTAGTGGTAGCGATATCAGTTCAGGCCATTTTCCTGTCTCTATGGTTCAGGCAAAAAACGAGACTACGATATGTGATCTAGTCTTGCTCGAAGTATCGGGTGTCCCAAAGAAAGTACTCCTGTTTCAGAAATCACCGACAAATTTTCTTGGGGCTAATCTTCAAATTTCCTTTTTAGGCAAGTAGATAAAAGATCAAATTAGTTTCCGAGGTATAATTGATCTTTTGAATGGTTTCGAAATTTAGTAAATTGAGCTCCTTTTAGGCCACCTGGTTTTTGAAGCATCCTGCAAAATGCACTGATGATTACCAGGTTAATGTCATTTTGTACCTCTATTGGTAAGAAACCAAAAAGAACATATTATGATTGGTTTACAATCAAATTTCATCTATTCTTAAACGAGATTATTTTTGCGACACCCGGTATCATTTATTGATCATGATGATCGATGCTTTGCAAGGCCTTCACGGAAAGAAAAAAGATTGCTTAGTTGTTTACCTTGATACAGAGAGCAATACACCTTCCTCAATATTAAATCCTTCCCTCTACAGAAAAGAATGTTTGCCTAAGTCGTGCAACAGTCTGAAATAATATAATAGGCCAGTTCAAATCTCATCCAGGGTTTCGTAGTAGAAAAAGTTATCGTCGTAATTCTTTTATGGGCATAACTTAGTTCACCATTGGTGTTGAGTCACGGTGCGGGAAATGCTAACAATTTCGTCAATGTAGCAAATGTCGTAACCAGCCAAGGGTACATATTATATAGGCCGACAAAACATTGATACTGTTTGGATCATCCTTGGCTATGGCCAATCGTCTACTGTTGATAAAAAAGATATTTTCAAAGCAGGGCCGATACCAGTCATGACTGCATAGGGGGGCGAAAAACCAAAATTTTCCGACGAGAAAACCATCAACAACAACAGCAACAACAACAGTTGTAGGAACATACGTTAAACTTATGCATTATATGATCGATCTAACTCGTCAGTGACTAAAATTTGGCCACATTTCGCAATGCGACGTTTAAAACCACCACAATTTGTGAATATCAATAAAAAATATGCCGTAAATTCAATCATTTCTGTTAGAATTTATGTTTTAGCATTAAAAAGTCATGTTTTTATGCATTATTTCTCCTCAAAACCCTCCAAAACTAGTCATTTAAATTACAAAAATTCCGACAAGAGAGCAAAATTTTCCGACAAATGGTCTCGTGGGGGGTGCTCCGCCCCCAGCCCCCCTATTGGCTTCGGCCCTGTTTCAAAAATTGGATCTGTTTACGAAGAATTCAGAAAAGAAATATCGTTATCAAAAACCAGCAAGCACCAGCCATAAAATGCGCAGCAACAAAAATTATTTAATGATTTTGTTTTGTAGTAAAAGTGAAAATTGGCTGTAAAGTAAACATCACAGTTGCGTTCGGAGGCTTACCGTATCTCAATTTAGAATTGAAAGAGAAAAGAAGGTGCAAAACACACATTACACCATCACTTGATATGCAGCTTAATTCAAGGACGCCACAAACAAATCTGTATGTCTACTTTGTAATCTTTGGTGATTTACTTGGCTTACTGAAGTTATTCAAGTTTCATTGTCTCCACTGTGTTTTCAGGGCCTATCACCAATAAGACAGATTTTGGTATTCCAAGATGAATATCTGAGCAAGGATTTTTTTGCTCCGCAACCCTAAGCCAATTATTGTCAAAGGGCAGAACGTAGCAACAAGAACATGATACTTTCTTGGGAATACCAACTAGCTTTCATTTATTTTTGGACGGCTTCCATATCCACCTCTCCGGCAAACCAATTGTGACTGTTGTCATACCAGTTCGATTCCAGCATCGGACTGTTTTCCGGTGAGTGCCGCCAGACTGCTGGAACGATGGGTCAATCGAAAAAGAAATGTGCAGTCTGTTCTATCAACACATCGATCTTTCTCGTAACTCAAAGGTTCTCCATACCAGAGTTTCAGATGTGATAAGCCACGATCTAGAATGACAAATGCTACTGCAGCCTCGTTAATGTATCGTGCCAGAATCGCACCTTGTTGTTCTACAGGGCACTGGAATGATTTCGGCAGGGCATTTTTGTTTATAGGTTATATGTCCTGCATTGCAGTCGAGCAAAAAGTGTTGAAGTGGGGAAGTTGCGCAAAAAGTGTTGAAGCGCAAACGCTGCACATTTTCAGAAAAAAATCCTTTCATATCATATCGAATCAGCCCCATGCTATGACTATTCAGCTGCTGTGGAGCACGGAGACGGAGCTGTGCCGGAGATTTTTCGACCCAAAAATCGGTTCTCGACGGAGACTATGTGCCTTGCCGACTACATTGCTAGAACAATTTTCTCTGCCAAATAGCGTCCCTGTTGTGACATATAAACTAGGCCTAATCAAAGCTGCGATTAAAGAACAAAGTTTATCCATAACGTTTCAGAAAATACGCATCCCAAATTTTATTCAAAAAAGATCGAATGTTTGAATTCGAATCAGTAAATTGCTTTTTGGCCTCATATATAATGCATTCTTATGAACTCAGTTACAGTATGGTACTTAGATTTTTTGTACGCTAGAACTAAATGTGTGTTCTCCTTTGTTTATTCCTTTTATTGTTTTGTTATCGGCTCAAGCTAGATAAGCTTTGCTTTTCTTGAGTCAGCATACAACTTTATTATGTACTGTTCTGCATTAGGAATTGTGTTCCACAAAGAAAATTGAGTTGAATTGATCTGAATTAGTTGCAAGAGCTTGTGACTACCGGGGGTCAGTAAAAACGCCCGGCATTTGAAAAATGCTGCTCCCTGAATACCAAAGCAATGATATTGAAAACTGTCTTGTTTTATTCCTGATATGTCAAATTAGATTCAGTAATATACCCAGCTTTAATCAGTTTTTCCTTCCCGTCGAAATAGGGGGATTTTTTGCAGAAAGCTCCTTTCAAAAACCTGCAGAAACGAGTGAAAGCACCAAGCAAGATTTCCATTTGTTCTCTTTCCTAGAACTGATGACACTTTCATGTGTTCCTGTATTTTGTCCTCATGGGAGAATGGAATCCCCCTGAATATGTTATTCATACTAGGGGAAGACTTTTCAACCTGACAAGAAAGAGCAAGTGCCAAAGCGTGCCGAGTGCGAGGTAAACGCATTACAGAAACTTGCTTGTAATTTTATCACGTTTTCAAGGTTTCTCAAGGGATATCTTATAGAAACTCGCTTACAAAATCTGAACTGAGTGGCCGATTTTAGCGAGGAAAGATTCTAAAAGTAATTGAACGTGTGAACCATTCAATCAGATACTGCAAAATATCACTCCTTATGTGCTCAGGGAGATGTAGCTTTCAAACGTCGGGCGTTTTTTGTTTTTACTCATCCGGTAGATATCCTGCAAAAATTCGTCTTGCTTTTATTGGTAAAAGGCCAAAAATCCATTTAAAGATCTATTTTAAAAACACACACCTTTTAAAGTGGCAGGGATAACATTAAAAGGTCAGTGACACTTTGCTTCCATACTGGTCTCTCCAGAGGTTTGAAAGAAAAGTTCCTAGCCTATGATGAAGAGGAAAAAATTGCAAAAAATCATCTCGAAAATTGGGAGAAATGCTGCATGTTCTTTCTGGACCCTATGCACTTCAGTGTCATTATGGTTGATTGGTAAGATAATACTTCAGCAAATCTATTTTCATTACCAAACTGGGAGAAAGGTGAAACCAGTTCTACGTACTTTTTACCATATCAACCAACATTTTGGCTGAAAGATCAGCCTTGAGATGGGCTAGAGGTGACGTGCTGTAACGTGATCTCAAGCTATAACCTCTTGGCAGTGGAGAATCTTCCTGTGAACCTTTATTGGTGATATCTGTCGCTATCGCTCGCTATACGATCATATTATTATCTAGCCTGCGTGTAGACTATACCCAAGAAAATGGTATAGTATGCGCAACGCCGCTCGCTGTTGTGTAGTGCGTGCTTCAGCATCTATTTGATAACAAAGAACATGCATTCTTGCAACAGCCAGTAATATCGCTTTCCTGCGAATCAAGGAAGCAATCAGATTTGAGAACGGCTATCATGTGATTAAATCTCGGGTTTCCCTTTGTTCTCTAAGCGGACGACATTATCAGCACAATACTCTGGAATTTCAAGTACCCTACTACAGACAATACACAGACGCTAAGTAGAAAGGGCCATTCAAACTTCTATTGAAATGAAATGCTGACTCATTTGAGCGGTGTTGCGCAGACAATACGTTTTCCCTGAGTATTGTCTGCACGCAGGCTAATTATTACCAATGTCAATTCATTTATCGTAGATTACAATACCATAGCTAACATTGACGAAGGCAGCTCCCTTGCAGCCCTCCTACGGAGAAGTAGATTCCAACGCTACCAGACAGATCTAAGACATCCAAGGCAGCAATCTTGAATAAACTTTTCGCTACTCACATTGCTCAATTGTCACAAACTGTCGGTGATATTTGGAATCTTTTTACCTATGATTAAGTAATGCCACGTTGTCCCACGCGTAGAAGATATGAGAATGGTTCATGTATACTCCTCAGTTCGATGTGATTTATAGAAGCATGGCCTCTACGAGAATCTAAGCATATGTAATCATTTGATAATTATAGCTGTGCAAAGGCACGTGCCTTGACACGTGCATAACCATATTTGGGTAATTGATCAACGTCAGAAAGGTGGACAAGAAGTACCAATATGTGGTAGGCCAGAATTTATCCTTTGCTTGCTTGAGCAACTTTAAATGCTTAGATTTCTTTTGACAAGAGTTAGTCAACTCATTGTTCACCCATTTGGGACATTTAATAGACCTTCTAGCTATTCAGCAAAAGAGCCTGGATCGAGCGTTATTGTTATACCTGAGATTCGATTGAGTGGTGTTAGAGCTTCTATAATAATTGTGCACATTCGAAAATTCTACAAAATGTTGAAAAATATCGTTCGATTTAGATTCTTTTTCAGAATAGCAAAGAGGTCTATTCCGAATAGATCCAATCGAAGTAAAGTCATTAGATATTCTCTCTAGATGCCCTCGGTTTTGAAGTTTATAATTTAAGTGCAAATCAACACTAAGTGCTTTCCGTGACTCCTCCTACATATGCCAATAGATAACCTCTTAAAATCTTGTGGCTTTTTGCAGATATTTTTAATGTTAATTGGGCTTCATATCATGAATGAAAAAGCAATCCTGTTCCACAGCGATGTCCTCATCATCATTGATTGATTTAAAGCTGACGTGATTTAAGAACAATTAAGGTCTGCTATAAACACCAGTAGCTATGACGGCTTGCCATAGCGAAGATGCCGAACAAAAGCTGAACCATGAAGACAATTTTGTATCCTTATTCCAACGTCCCTGAACAAAATTGCTCTATTGGGGTGGGGGTTGCAAAATAATTCGAAAGAGCTGTTCCTGTTGTCTCCCAAGACCATTTGCTGCGTATTTGAGTTCTCTTGGTGTTGAAATACAGTCGACCACCTCTCAGAATTTGATTGTAAAATTTTCTATTGGCATTGCCCGAGTAAAATCTGTCCTCCACTTGCAGTAGTTTTGGTCAGCGACCAGCGCGCTCGCTTTGTGCGCATGCTCTTTTGCTGAGGAGCATGGGCACTCGGCAAACGCGCACGTTGCTGACCAAAACTGCAGAAGTGGATACCGGCTTTAAGTCTCATGTCTGCCTGAAAGGACCGTCGATAAGTGGGGATAGCCAAGGTAGTTACCGGATTATTCAGCGGACCATCAAATTTCTTAACTCTCCTGGCATCGCAAGAAGATATTTTATGGGCCATAGTTCGAGTTTTATTTCCTTTTATTCGCAAATGTATAAAAGGACGATTAGATAGCTCTGTGTTGAATGGATTATGATCTTGGTGATGCACTGTGTTATATGAATTCCAAGTAATTTCTATCCAATATTTAAAAAGGACAAGTCCGGGGTTGGTATAGTTGTTGATTATTCAAGGGATTACGCTGTTGTGAATGATGTGTGGTACTTTTTCAATTTTATTCTGTGTAATCTGCGAAACTACATATTTCAATCTGCTAAGAAGTGCAAAATGACGTCACTTTCTATGACGTCACTTAACGTTGACCGGAACGAGGCTACCAAATGTGTTGATACATTATACTATTCACATTGTTAGCCTCCTTATCGCGCCTCCACGCACTAGCACAAAATACAAATGGGAGCGATATTTGGCCTAACTTACGAAGATTCATTAACCAACTTATGAAAGTTGGAGGCATCAAAACTTGGAATTAACTCACGACTGGTGTTCAGCAGTTGGTAAGGTTGCTTTTTAACAATAACATTATCAACCGCGGGCTCATCCTTTAAAGAGTTGAAAGTCAATGGCTTTAAAGCTCTTTAGTTAAAGAGCGTTTTGAGCAGTTAAGTGACAGCAGAATTTGTCGTAAACAGCCATAAAGTTACTTAAATTAATCATAGTCGTATCCTTCAATTACAATTCGAAGTCAGCGTTCCTTTGCGATCTTTAACATCTGTTCATTTTAAAGAGATTAATTTGAGAAGACGTTTACAATTACGAAACAGACATACCAAGGTTTAAACTGACATCCTTACATTAACAGTAAACATGACGTAAAGACATAAAGTACCAAAAGTTGAAATCCCGACCATCAACCCTATTATTCGGACAATGAATATAAGATGCCGCAAATGTTCGACCTTGCTGCTGACTTGATACACCCTTGGAAAACTTGATGGGGAGGCGAAGAATCGGCTGCATATTTTGATTATAAGATCTTTATCAGAACTTGTTTACTACGAAAGGATTATTTCATTTGCCAAAGCTGATCAAGGCAATCAGTTGATCATTGATAAGTAAGCGGATCATTGGCAGGATTTTCATTACCTGTGATATTTTTCGTGCCTAGAAAACCTTATCTTTGACAACAGAGAAAAACTGCGCACCCATACGTGAAAACTCGTAACTTTGAGCCCCCTAACTTCTTGCAGCAGATCCAAAATTAGGCAACACTTGATATTTTCTTCTTAGGGCTTTAAACTCTTGATTTATTATTTCAGAAAGCGTACCTGTCGGAGCATTTCCTGATCTTGGATTGCGCGATGACGTCATTTTTACGCAGTTTCTTCTCGTCCAGCTTTGACTTAAACCTATTCTCAAGACACGAAATGGTCGCTTCTATATCAGATTGTCACAAACAAAGCGAAGAGCTTTGCGTGTACTAGCTAAAAATCTAGTCAATATGAAGTACAAAGTCATATAATGATGAATGCATTCATGGGGCTGAACCCAAGGCAATATAGCAAGAGAGGCAATGAGTAGAGTAAAACGAAATGTTCTTTTTGCTCAGAAGGGTTCATTATAGCAATTCTCGATAGCCTGTTTCTTTGATATCAACCGATCATCAACAACAATTTGCAACTATGTTAGAGGTAGAATCGACTAGAATTTGATTTACTTCTCAACTGATTCTTTGTGGGAACACAACTGTTTACTTAGGTGTTGTCGTTGCCCCTTGAGTGTAAAAACCTTATTTCACCACCATTCCGTTGTTGCTACTGTTATCACAATTGTTCATTTGGTTTCCCATATGAGACTCAAACAGATAACCTTGACAGTCTGATGCTCCCTATTTCTTCAAGATGCACTTCAGGTATCTGTTTTGCTGAATCTTTCGAGTTGACGAACAAGCCAGTGATTTATTGGCTCCATAAAGAGGCGTGCACTTTTGAACAGCTGCTTAAATTTGGGATGCGTTTGTGGCAGTTTTAAGTACTTTTCCTTTCACATAGGAACAGTCCGCCGCTGTAGTTTAGCCAACGAAATCTCCAGTGATTGATTCGAATTACAAGGAATCTATTGCTCTAGTTGACCTTCTCAAATGAAATGACAAGCCCACAACTCTAAACTCGTTTTATCTCGTATGATGAGGAAATTTGGCTCGCAAGGTCAAAAGATTTGAATCTCGTAGACACTTTTCTCAAGCAGAATGAGGAAGACTCTTCTAGGAACCTTTATGAATAACTTAGGAACGGTCATTAAGAAAAGCAAAATTTAGAGATTTGCAATGTATTTTTCACCAAAAGCACATTTTTGCTAGAAATGAATTTAGATTATCATGTGAGAACTGTTTGCAGTTATTGGTCAGGATCTGCAACAAACGAGAAGAATGCTCATTGCTTTAGAAATCTTTAGCTTGGGCTCAGTTTATTCTCCTTGAATTTTCCTTTGCTGACAGGCCAAGCTCCCATATGGTATCTGTGGTGGTGCACTGGCCCAAATCTAAGATGCCAGGCATCCTGTGAAATAAATATGGCACAGCACTGGTCTAAAATCGTATTTTCTCCCCTCGAGCTAACTAACGTCAAACTCAGTCAATATGAAGTCTTACTTCAGTGGTCTAATTTCCTCCTCCATGTAGGAAGAAAAACGATGCCGACTATAAACTATATACTATATAAACTATATACTCAAAATATATATATACATATATATATATATATACATATACATATACATATACATATACATACATATACGAAACTTACTATACATATATATACATATATATATATAGCAATGAGCATTCTTCTAAAGCATAGATTTCTAAAGCAATGAGCATTCTTCTCGTTTGTTGCAGATCCTGACCAATAACTGCAAACAGTTCTCACATGATAATTTAAATTCATTTCTAGCAAAATAAAAAATGTGCTTTTGGTGAAAAATACATTGCAAATCTCTAAATTTTGCTTTTCTTAATGACCGTTCCCAAGTTATTCACATATATATATATATATATATATATATATATATATATATATATATATATATATATATATATATATATATATATATATATATATATATATATATATATATATATATATATATATATATATATATATATATATGTATGTATATATATATATACATATATATATATATATATATATATATATATATATATATATATATATATATATATATATATTATATATATGAACTCAGAAAAAACACATTCTTGTAAACGTTTCGGCCGAAGCCTTCATCAGTATGACTGTTCAAAATTAGCAGGAGCATACATATAGATTACGAATTCCAAAAACAATACAAGACAAACAATAGCCTAAGCGGGATCCTACTCATTACAAAGCGTATAAAAAATGTGTTAAATAGCCGGCAATACAAAGGTGGCGGGAGAAAGATCAAAGAAAGCGCAGAGTTAAGAACTGCTGAAGCCGGTGGCTGTGTCTGTCTCGCCGAAGCTGAAAGGATCGCATATTACAACAAAACAAACAATAGAAAGATCCGAGAGTGGATAGGCAGAACAGAAAAGCCTAAAAAACAGCGTGTGTCCCTAACGAAAAGCTCAGTGCTAAAACCAAAACAACACAACAACCAAAAATATAACAAAAATGAAATCTATGTATCAACCTGCCTAGTGTTTAAACCCTTAGGGGTAAAGCAATCCAGCCGATATTGCCAGAAGCTTTCCCGCATCCTATTTCCCCCCGTTAGCCTATCGATTATCTTAACGCTAATATCCTTCAGAAACCCCTGGTGGCCTTCTTCAGTAAAATGTCTGAAGAATTCCGCCTGGGGTACTGAGGCCCCCGAATTAAACTTACGGCTACACGCCTTGTAATTATTAAACCTAAGCCTAAAAGGCGTGCAGGTGCTACCAACATATTGTACACCACAAACAGTACATTCCAACAAATACACAACATTTGACGAGTCACAATTAAACGAATAGTTTATTGTGACTCGTCAAATGTTGTGTATTTGTTGGAATGTACTGTTTGTGGTGTACAATATGTTGGTAGCACCTGCACGCCTTTTAGGCTTAGGTTTAATAATTACAAGGCGTGTAGCCGTAAGTTTAATTCGGGGGCCTCAGTACCCCAGGCGGAATTCTTCAGACATTTTACTGAAGAAGGCCACCAGGGGTTTCTGAAGGATATTAGCGTTAAGATAATCGATAGGCTAACGGGGGGAAATAGGATGCGGGAAAGCTTCTGGCAATATCGGCTGGATTGCTTTACCCCTAAGGGTTTAAACACTAGGCAGGTTGATACATAGATTTCATTTTTGTTATATTTTTGGTTGTTGTGTTGTTTTGGTTTTAGCACTGAGCTTTTCGTTAGGGACACACGCTGTTTTTTAGGCTTTTCTGTTCTGCCTATCCACTCTCGGATCTTTCTATTGTTTGTTTTGTTGTAATATGCGATCCTTTCAGCTTCGGCGAGACAGACACAGCCACCGGCTTCAGCAGTTCTTAACTCTGCGCTTTCTTTGATCTTTCTCCCGCCACCTTTGTATTGCCGGCTATTTAACACATTTTTTATACGCTTTGTAATGAGTAGGATCCCGCTTAGGCTATTGTTTGTCTTGTATTGTTTTTGGAATTCGTAATCTATATGTATGCTCCTGCTAATTTTGAACAGTCATACTGATGAAGGCTTCGGCCGAAACGTTTACAAGAATGTGTTTTTTCTGAGTTCATATATCTATTTCTATTACGCATTGAGATTGAGCTTATGAGTATATATATATATATATATATATATATATATATATATATATATATATATATATATATATATATATATATATATATATATATATATATATATATATCGAAACTTAAAAGAAGGCATTAACAAAAACAACTCTCGATTCTGTGGCGACTAGTTTCGTCTGTTCATGCAGACTCTTCAGGCTAAAATCTTTTTAAATTTTAGTTTAAATTTAAATTTAAAGAAGAAAAGATTTTAGCCTGAAGAGTCTGCATGAACAGATGTAACTAGTCGCCACAGAATCGAGAGTTGTTTTTGTTAATGCCTTCTTTTAAGTTTCGATATATATTTTACTTGCGTATTGTACTTCTTTCGTTTCGACATATATACATACATATATATAATTTTATATATAAATTTTAATTTTATTTTAATAATAATAATTAAAATAATTATTAATTATTAAAAATTATTAATTATTAATTATTAAAAATTATTAAGTAATAATTTTATATACAAATATATATATAAACAATATACTCCGACTATAAACTGTGCCAACCATGTTGCTGGAACAGCTTTCAAGGGGATTTTTAGACGTCAGACATCGAAAGCAACCTACATTGTCCACGCAAATGAGGAAGCATGCATCATTTTGCTTTGGAAATCTTATCCTTCATTTTGGAATCGCTAGGAATTCATGAATGGCTTTTCATTTATTCTAATATTTTGGCCTCTGCCAGTATCAGCACCTATGAAGGTAACCAGACATATTCCCGGAGGCCTAAGATGACCGATTCAGTAACAATCAAACTTAAGATGACACTTCAGCAACCGTATGACGTAGGTTTTCTCTTAGCAATGGAAAAGGAATGGAGTTTCGCAAAATTTTTCAGCTTTAGCTTTTCATTCAGTAAGCAAAAAATATCAGTTACTGAGTAAACCTGAAGATTGAAGTTACCAAAATGGATATCTATCAATGAATTGATGTCAAATGATCACATTTTCCGCATTCTTCCTATATTACTCTTTGGCCCAATGTCTTTTCTCAGCTGATCAAATCATTGGTTGTCGAATTTGAAGAGCAAAACTTCAAGGCACTTGCTCCATAGGTTTTTTGAACACAATTTGTGTGATTGTGTCGACAATACCTGGCCTAAATGCTCCGAAGTGAATAAATGTATTTCGTTACCTTGCTTGTCCTCTATTCACTCCTTATCTTCTCTTTCTTGATTGGAGGCCGATGCCTTTGCTCTCGACAATTTGATATGGGCCTAAAATTTCGAACTGTACCGCGCTCTGTGAATTATGACTTGAGAACAAGTTCCAAGATCAACGCGGCGTCCCAACGACAAAAACTACTTCTCAGGTCATAATTTACAGAGCACGGTACTGTTTTAAATTTATGCCCATAAAGTGTCTAGAGCAAAGGCATCAGCTCTCAAGCAAGGAGAGAGGTCCATGAATGAATCGAAGACAAGCAAGATAACGAAATGCATTTATTCATTTAGGAACATTTAGGCCAGGTATTGTGGACACGATCAACACACAAATCGTGTTCACAATACCCATAGCTGTGCTCCATGAAATAAAAACCCTTTAAAAGAAATGAGGTAACCGTATGAATCTTATTTTTCTTACCAATTCAGCAGCAACTATTGATTCTGTATTTTAATGAGCCACTATGTGTCTTAATACGGATTTTGTGGGGTCTAGCGATGTGAATTTAGCTTCAGTCAATGGCTAACCACTCTCAAAATTTTCCTCGATTGTTGATTTGAAAATAAGTATCTTGTTTATTGATATTGGTGCAATCAGAACAGAATATTATTCGTGAAAGCTCAAAATTGCGTCAACCTCCTAGACTTATGACGATGAGTCCGTTCTATCCCTGCGGTAAACCTTGCTCAAGAGGGACCCATAATGAAACAGTGAAAAACTTGGCTGTATCTCCTGGATTCGATCGATCGAATCAGGATCGAACGACTGCTGTAGCTCCGTTCAACGGTCACTTCTCAGAAAGAAAATGCGATGAAAACTACGTTGAACAGACACTTAATCAACGAAACTTGTCATAAATCTGAACAAGGAAGTTCAGTTTACCTTGTAAGTGCAAAATGAGTCTCTCAACGCTACATTTTCCAAGTTTTTAAGACCAAAACAAACCAGAGAAATCTTCAACAACCTGCTGCAGCAACGTCGTTCAAAATGTGGTCAACTGCATCGTTCGAATTGAAAATTCGACAGCGTTGTTCTTTGCCAAATCTCGCAATCTGATAAGTACGTTAGGAATTGCAAAGTTTGGGCCTAAATAGGGCCAGGTTTTTTAAGAGTAATTTTATGATTCTCTGTTGACTGAAGCGACATCATCAAGTCAAAGAGCACAGGGAAATAGGAGACTCATCGTCCTAAGTCTATCAACCTCCAGCTTCTTCGTTTGGGTCTCAACAAATTTTGAAGAAATTCGAATAAATAAACGATAGCCTTGATCAAAGTTGAAAGTACCAGTTCATGTTAAATTGTTTTTAGAACTCAACCACTATGCAGTTTTCTATTTTTCTTTAACCCAATTTGTACTGAAGGGGCGCTCCCCCCTTCCAACCAGACTTTTCTACACTGTGCTAAAACGACAAGTAGTGTAATCGCCAATCTTTGTGAATTTTAGTAAAATTTAATGTACTATAAAAAGCATGGTATTCATATGTTGCCAAACAGCGATGATTCTTTTCCTAGTGTTGCCAATGATCCTACGTGGCAACCTCGTAAACTTGAACTCTGATACAAAAGCCATAGCCGAGAATTCGGCCCAATTTATCCAAAAAAGAATGAAGTGACCATAAAACAATTACGGTCGGAGAAGGTATTTGTTGAAGAAGAATATCTTTTCTCGTACATAAAATATGAAATTTCGAAGAAAGGTCTAAAGTGTCTGAAAGTGCAAGGCACTTCTTTTCCAAGAGTTTGAAGGGCATGGTCAAGAGAAATTTTCCTGGGATCTTCGCTCCCAGACCCCTTCCCTTCCCTCGGTCACTTATATTTCTACATCCAGCCCTTGACCAGGTCAGGTGTCAAAAGAATACGAGTAGGAAAATCAAGAAATTGCAAGGCTGCCAATCTTGTCAGAGACTTGATAACAACAATATGTGATTTGAAGGGGCGCCAATATGCTGCCGCCCCCCCCCCTTAACGAAAAAACCAAGTCCTGCACTGGCCTGCAATGGGAAGATGATTTTGTAACTTCTCACTTTAGATATGGACCAAGTGTCATGTTAAACAGTGGGCCGAGGTCCTTTTGCGCTTAAAGCTTTTGATTCCAAAGCTTTCAAAAAATGCTGCCAAACCTTAAAACGATCTCTGTTGCTTTACTGGCCGAAAAGCAGCAGAGATTAACGTTTATCCGTCTGCGTTTCCAAATCCAAATATAGCTGTCGTAATACCTTGGAGTTTAAGGATCATTACCCCTATGATCATTGATATCTCTCCGTGCATACGTATAACTATTCAGAAGGATCTTAAATTGGAATAATTTTTGTGAGCTTTTGATAAAAATAGCTCTACAAAGAAAATAGGCCATGACATATGTGGGAAATGATCTACATAAAAGGGCACATGTCAAGTTAGAAATTGGTTTATACAGCAAAGAAGTGTGGAGTGGAATTCCATGGTTTTGTGAACTTTCATTTCTGCTTCACGAATTTTTATTGCAATGAAAATTGAGCCTCGATCCTGTGTTTTGCAATCTACAATAGAAGGAATTGTATCGTGTGAATCAATCAAATTCATGACAAATGACAGTACTTAACAGAAAATGCTGAGACTAGAGTTTGATCTCAAGTGGCTCGAGCCACTCTTTTTTATCTTTAGGTGGTTTGGGAGTTGTACTTGTACTCAGCAATTTTGTGAACAAATATCTCAATAATATTTCCTGTGACTGCAAGTGAAATCGGGGCAAGTTCTATCACGCAGCTGTTTGGCTCCCGAAATCGATTAGATTCTATCAGTCTGTCACTTGTCCATACAACTAGAAATAGCTATCGCTAACTAATGCCCACTCTTCCTCGCTTTAGTGGAAGCCTGAATCACATTAGGAAAACGTTGCAACGGCTGCTAAAAACTTCGTTTTGAAATGCTCTCGAGACCACAGACAGCAAAAAATACTCTCGCATGGTGGAAGACCAAGCTCCTCGTTTTATTCAACTTGGAAATACTAATACCTAGAATTTTGGTTTGGCCTAACTTAACCTACCTGCTCAATTTGCTGCGAGAACACAGGTGAACTTCCTGCCAGGGCTTTCTCATTGAAGCCTGCATTGTAAACAAATCCCAAATCAAAATTTCCAAGCCATTTACATATCAATAATTTCGAAACAACGAAAGCCTTAACCCTATCGGACCTGGGGGGGGGGGTGGATTCCGCCCCTTTCGTACATTTTCATCTATACGTTATTCCATGTTTTGCTGGATGCCTCTGAGATTTAGCAAGTTTAACTTTCTATCATACAGCAATGAAACGGTAACAATTTGACGCTATATTTTAGCCTTGTCTCCATAGTAACCAAGTTGTCGTGCACCACTCTGTGAAAAATATACATTGTATCTCTCTTAATCCTTTGTAATTGGTCCAATTAAGTCTAAACTATGAATTTACATCTATTTTGATCTATATATTTCATTTCTACGCAAAAATTCAAGTTTTACGACCATTTAACACACATTCATTTTATGACGTCATATGACGTCTTAATGTTAATTATGCTCTAGCAACAACAGCAACAATGCTAATTAAACGATTGCTTCAAAAATTCATTGCTCATATGATGAACAACCTTTGTGCCAAATTTGGTTGCAATATCTCAAGTAACAACAGAGATAAACAGGGGGGGCGGAATCCGCCGCCCCCAGGCATTGAGTGTTTCAAATCACCCATATCAGATAGGGTTAAGCCTGTGCACAGGCTGTAGGATGAAAAATGAGTGTTTAAGTGTAAATTAGAATATTTGAATGTAGTGTGTACTTGCCTTGTGTGATAGTAAACTTGTCTTTTCTTCACTGTCCATCTCCTGTACGAACTGCATAATGCAATAAAGCGATTTTACTGTCGCAGTCAACAGCTTTGGCGGCCATGTTGAAACTTGCCTTGTAACGAGCGTCATCCTCTGCATTATACAGCTCGTACAGGAGATGGACAACGAAGAAAAGACAAGTTTATTACAAAATGCAAGTACACACTACATTAAAATATTCTAATTTACACTTAAACACTCATTTTTCATCCTACAACCTGTGGCCTGTGTGGCAATTCACGAAAACGGAAGTTTTGTGAAGACCCAGACAAACGCTTGTTCGTCGACCAGTACAATATTGATTGTCATGAAATCAATTGTCATTGAGCTCCGGATCTCATGAAAACATTAGAACAAAGACCTGAATTGTTTTACGTCATAATACAAAGTGGTGGGAATTTTTGCTGATACATTTTTGTACTAATCTTTCAAACAGGCTTACTTTCCCGCGGCAGAGTACAAACCCACACGGAATCACTATCGCCATTCCGCGTGGGCAACAACAATGTGCTACCTACTGGTTTCAGGAGTCAATTCCTGCGGTAAAATCCCGTATGTAACAACCTACATTTTTAAAACTAAGCTGTTTTTTCCCTGTGCTGTGGATAACACAAGAGCAGGTTGAATGGTCTTAGATTTAATGTCGTTGAGTTACTTTGTGCGCTTCCTTCAAAATATCTGTGTTTGTCTTGATGAATCCCATGCGAGGACTAGGCTTGGATCAATTTGCCTGCGGCGCTGCGCTGGCCCAGCGCTGTATCGAGTAATTGCTTCGGGTATAGTTTGCTGCCTTTTGTAACTGTCGATCGCTATGTTATGCGAAAGTATCCTCAGTCTTGTCAAAGCTCGCTCTTCAAAGCGGGCGTCCATATTTATGCCCAACAATCTTTTGATTTTCACTCTTGAAGTCATTCGCTGCTCTTTTTATGTAAACAGAAAAACAAACAGTCAAATTGAATTTTAAGAATGTCGATCCATTTTGTCTTTTAGTTTACACATCCTAATTAGAATCTAATGGAAAGGTTATTTGTTTCGCAGTTTAATTTTTGGCCTAAATCACGCTTCATGTTCACCACTCCCAACTTTTATAGTTGTTGTCTGATTCTTTCTCATTCTCAGGTACACCCTCTCGTCAACCCCATGCACCCTTTAAATGCCAATAGCTCCTTCAATAGCTCCTCCATCTTATAATGCACTATTTTCATGCCCAGGGGGGCTACTTCATAACTTCCAATATGGGGAGGTCCATGCCAATATTTGGGGGTCTGAAATTTTAAGTAAATCAATATTTGGGGTCTGTGAATTACAACCTGGACAAAGTTCAATATTTAGGGTCCACAAATCTGGAAAAAAGGAAGAATCGTTGACTTTAGTGCGGGTCTCCAAATTATTGGACTCAATATTTGGGGTCCCCAAAACGTTAGGCTCAATATTTGGGGGTCAGCAAGGAAATAGTGGCATAGACTGCCCCGTATTGAAAGTTAGGGAGTACCCCCCTGGTTTTTCATGTTGCATTTGTAAGCTGTATACGAGGAAGGCTCTTGCATGCGGTTTTCACTGTACTCTTGTAATGAAGAAGTTTTGTGCACCTTGCATGTTTATGTCATCAAAATCACTCATAGATTGACAAGATGATATTTTGCAATGTAAATCACCTCCAATGACAGTCAAATTGGGTGCTTAGCTTGCTCCAACCTCAACAGAGAATTTTTAGTGAAGAGAATGTTGACACTGTGGATACGGCAGATCACTCAAACAAATTTTGGAGGTTTATCACTTTCTCAGAATGAAGATCCCAGTAAGATGATTGAATTTAAGTGGGGTAATTTTATATTTTGCTACGGAAAATTGGCTTTACAACTATTTGCCATAAAGCAAAGGTTTAAACTGACATAAAAGCACCCTTTGATGTCAAATCATCACTTTGCAGTTCTAGGGTCGCTTATGATGTAAGGATGAGGAGCGACCATACCTGTGTTGAAAGACTAGAATTGCGTTTATCTAAAGCCATTTGGTCGACTCCTTTGTTGAGGAGACGAAGTAATGACCCATTTGTTTTTACACATTGTGTTTCAGCTTTGTTGATAGCGAATAAACGCTGGCGCTCGCAATATCATGCGCATCATAGCTATTGTTACGTGCTCTTTATCCTCAACGGTCAAGCTAATTTGCATATTACTTCATCGAAGTAAATCGTTATTGCGCATGCGATATGGAGCCCTTTTTAGGGACTCCTTGAGGCTCACAACTTAGATTGTTCATAGCAAATCTATGAATTTTATGGGTACACAACACAATAAACGCCCTGCGCCAGTAGAGGCACATCATGATTTGATTAACTGAGATGTGACATGTCACAGATAAGATGAGTACGGCTCTGGCAAATTTTGCTCGGGGCTAAAGCCTTTATGTTCTTATGCGCTCCGATCAAAGACAATTTTCTGTTTGCCGAAAGGCTTCCACCGATTTGCCTCTTGCACATGACTGGTTTCTAGCAGAGCACACAATGTTATTCTCAGACAAGCATAAATTGCTCTAAGTTACACAGACTGCAAATGACGAACGTGTTCTTCCCTTGCTAAGCATAAATTGAGGAACGCCAATCTTTTTGTGTCCGAATATTGCATTTATTGGTCTGCTGTTCGTCGGGTGTAAATTGTGAACGAGACCTTTTCTATCAGAGTTATTGATTGATAGTATTTGAAGGGAGTGTAGATAAACAAAGAAGATCATTGCGACTTTCGCGACGCAAAAAGCATACGCGTATTTTTGTCATAAGAAACTACGAATGTAGGCAACGACTGAAAGTTTCTTGAAATCATCAGATTTTGAGTACTCGAAGTTTCTTATGAGTTTCTTAATTGTTTCATAAAAACCTTCATGTTTACCCTTGAAAGTGACAACTTGACGCCAAAGCTCCTCATTAATTATTCATAAGGATATGTTCCCTGACTTGACCCGACCTAACCGCAAGGATTTTGAGAAGCAGGGGGTCAGTTGTAACTGTCTACACAGGTGCGCTGTTGTGGAAATAGTGGCCCAAATATATAAGAATCTTTTCGCTTTGTCACATAGCCATGTATGTTACAATGTTGGTTTGCCCTTTTCCCCCGTTAATTTGCGCTATGATTTAATTTAAGCTTGTTCATTGCACTGCTCAGCAACAAAGATCGTAACAAAGTGCTTCTTCAGCAAAAGAATTTCTAGTGCCATATTTGGTTCAAAAACAATGTCCTTTTGTTGAAAATTCCATGAAAGACTACGCTTACGATTCGTCCAAACAAATCATTCAAAATCAGTTGAAACCTAAAGGATCATCGCAAACAGCACTTTAATTCCACCTTTATCGCAATAGATCATTTTCACAATGACGCCAGTTCTTATGAAGTGTATCCAGGAACATCAATTACCTCGATGCAATGTGGATCAAAATCTCAAATGCGTGTATTGCTCTCGGCAAGGAATGAAATAGTTTCGTACGTGTATTTGCAACACCATAGATTTGATGTAGATTTCTTGATGTGCAGGGAGTCTCATCATTTGCCTCGAATTAATTTTAATTGTGTAAAAGGTTTGTTTGTCTTTGCAGTTGCTTGGATTTTTTATATAAAGGGAGCATAATATTTACACCAACCTCATATTTAAGGCACCAAACTTGCATTTAGAAGTGAGGTCCACAAATTACAGCGAATTGCCTATGATCTCCAATAAGTTTAAAACACTTCCTCCTGTTCCTAATCTTTCCTGTTCTTTGTCCATAAAAACTTCCATAATACAACAAAAAGTGTGCATCTTTGAGAAACAGTGCCCCTAAAAATAGTTTCTCGGTTAAACACAAGCTCCTAATCCCAATGTTTTCACTGCATTCCAATATCATTGCAGTGGAAATACGTTGTTGCGCAGGAACATAAAATGTCGATTCGTCTCTGCATCGTCAACTTTGTCAGATGCTGCGCCCCCCACCCCCTCAGCCATCATACCCTCGAGCAAATCCCGTATCTAAATACAGCACAATCTGTGTCTTGTCTCATTTGCAGTAATTTGACTTTTGCAGGCAACGAAAAAGCTGTCATTCAAGCTGCAATGCGTCATTGGGAAGTGAACACATGTCTCAGCTTCGTTGATCACGATGAGGAACAAGAGTATGCTCTGTTTCAAAACGAAGGGAATTGTGGGTAAGGCTCATATCCTTAGCATGAAGACTTGTCATCAGAAATGATCAATATATTACGTATTCTTCCTGGATGCATGAGCTCGTAGGATTCTGTTCGAAAGTCTTGAAACATCTTTACGAATAGCATGGAAATTGTCTTGTAAGAGGAATAAACATGTCCTGCATCTCCTACGGCCTTGAGTTGGATTTTTAGAAGTTTATTCTTCATTGGGAAGCAGTCCAAATTGCTACTGCGCATGAATTATTTGACTTTCACACAGAATTTCTACAGTGGATGAGCCAGAACAAACAATGCACTTTTGATAGGCCAGTGGCCCCCTGAATTTTGGCAGGTATTTATGTTTCTTGAAGGGTTTTTCGCGAGAAATTGCCTCACAATTTCAGAGCTGAGTATTCGATTTGAATGAGCTAAATTTCTTGATGGATTGCTACATTTCCACCGTTGAATTATGATTTGCTGTTATCATTTTGCTTTCATATTCAGGGAGCAATAGCCTTTCCGACTGGGATAGCTGTTTTCGACTCCCATGCACCAAACGAGACAATCGTAAAACAGAAATTATTGTCCCTAGCATATTCAATGGCACTAGAATCGAGACTTGGATATTTGATTCTCTGTGAAGGTTGCTTTGCCCCTTTCGTGACAAGTCTGCGAAACGAGGAGAAGAAATAAAATTTCCTGACGCTGTTCTCATTTCAGTCTGTGGCTCAAGTTCATATAATTGCTACATTCCCTGTTATCATCATTGGTGAAAGAACCCTTCAAGAACAACAAGCAGTTTCTTCATATTAAAAATATCTGGATGAACGATAATATCTTTATTACACATTTTGTAGAAATCTGAGGAACTCTCAAATGTGCACAAATGATGTAAGCTCTAACGCTGTTGAAGTTGAATCAAACCTTTCGCATAAAAATCTATCATCGATCCAGACTCTTTGTTGTACAGGGGTTTTTCCTACACACACAGTAGCTGCGTTTCCATGCACCGGGTGAGTAAAAGAGTCACATGGCTTGATATTCAAAATCAAAATGTTAATGTATCACTCAAAGGCTAACGTAGATGTGAAAGTTTTGTCTGACAATGCCTCAATACCTCTCATCTTAAAGACAAAGAAATAAGGAAAAGGCTTGAAAGGGGTTTTATTGGAACCAAGAATCCACATTCCATTTTGGTCCATTATTAACTTGCTGTTGAAATTTAAATTCTATTCCTGAAACTGACAATGGCATTGAATTCGAATTCAAGTTACATGCATGTTTCTGATTTGTGGGTCTTGAGGATTTGTGATTCTACCAAACACAGATTTCTCATCTAAGTTAGCCTTTGACTGATAGATTAACTGCAGTTTTGGATGTCGACCGCATGCTTTCAATTCTACAGCCTTCCAAACGAGCAAATTTTTTTACTCAACCAGTAGCATTCAGTTCTTTATCTTACCTGCTAGATGCTGTTCATATGTTGGACGTATGGGTGATGAACAAGGCCAAGGAGTGAATCTTGCTGATAACTGTATTCGAAATGGTACTGTAGCACATGAAATTGGTCATTTAATTGGATTTTGGCACGAGCACACAAGACCAGATCGAGATAGATTTGTTGAAATACTGAAAAGAAACGTTCTAACTGGTGGGTAATGTCTACTGGTTTTATTATACTTTACAACTTTTTTAAGTGCATAATGATTCGTTATAATACTATTGTCTCACAAGAAAACGAAAATAACTTCGTTCCTATTTCAGATAATTATCTCCTTAGGCAAACTATCTCCTGCTCTAGCACTTTGGCAAGATAACCTCATGTGATGTGATAATGCAAGCGTCAAAAGTTCCATGTCTCAAGTGAGAATTCAAAGCTAACTAGTTATTGTTATTGTCTAGGAGAGCTCAAGAACTTCAGAAGGCTGGGGCACTCAGAAGTAAATTCATTTCACATACCATATGACTTTGGAAGTATAATGCATTATTCAAAGACAACCTTTTCTAAAAATGGCTATGACATCACGATCAGACCATTGCCAGGCATGTATGATAAGGGGATAGGACAAAGACTGAAGCTCAGTCCCCTTGATATCAAGCAAGCAAATCTCTTGTACAAATGTGCATGTAAGTACTTTTCTTCCAAAACTTCACCATTTACCGGTGATGTTACCACTAGCGTTACCACTGCCGTTGACATTACCATTTACTATGTGACATTTCGTATGATTTATGATAGCACCCAGCAAGCAAATCCCTGACACTACTGTTCATGCAAGTACTTTGACTCTGAAACCGTGTGTTGTATGATTTGTAATTCATAACCATTTCCATTACCGCCACAACTAACGTTACCACCACCACTACAGTTTACTGCTACTGTTGTCGCTTACTGTGCAGTTTATCACATTATTAATCCAATCCCTCTCCCTGGGAACCGGAATTCTTTCTTTTTGCCGCCCTACATCCTACTAGGGATGGCCAGTCTAAAGCAAGAAGTAGGCACAAGTTAGGCTCTCATATGGTACTGATGCCAACAAAAACAGCTATAAAACAACTATTAATACCAGATACATAGCAACTTACAATACTGAATGTGGGGCTTGGAAGTGCATTGTGGCAAGAAGGTTTGGTATGGTTGGGCAAGACCCGTCGAGGGATGCAATATCCCATAAGGGCGGGCAATGCCAAGCCATGGTTTTAGTTTTGTCTTTTGGGGTGCTGGCGATACACAAGCGATACAGAGTGCCGGGGCTCTGTCGTCATGGCTGGCAACCAACAATCCGAAGGAGGTTGCGCAAGTGCTGAGAGGGGGCCGGGCTCCCAAGGCAACACTCACGTACCCCTCCGGTAAAAATATGTCAGACGCTGATGTGAATGTGAAATGAGCTGTTTTGGTTTAGTGTTGAAATAAAACCTGAGATTTTTTCTTGTAAAATAAAGCCACTTATCGATTTAGAGCTTGATTGCATACGTTGGGAGTCAATCTTTTGTGTGGTATTTTTGAGTCTTTTCTGGGGAAAGTACAGTTTTACAGTACTTCCTGCCACCACTACTTGCACTTCATTTATCTCTAACTATCCGGTGATAAAGTCCATTCTATGCTGTAAAGTTAATAATTGAGATACGACTAGGATTAAAACACAAACTTTGATTACATGCGAAAGTCAAGTTGTTTGCTAAGGCCTGCACTCCGGTTAAGAATTCTAAGAATATTCAGAGGGAGGGTGGGTGGGAACTTTTCCTGGTATCGTAACTCAGATTTGAACTACACGTTGTTTAACTCGAAGTGAAGGCTAAGAGGGGTTTTTGACCGCGTGCTGGACATTTTATAGCATGGGAAGTTAGGGTGTGAGCAAAACTTTGATTGGTCAAGCAAAATCACATGGCTCAGAGGTACCCTTTTTATTGGTCGAATCTAACTCACAAGCTAGGAATCTTAAATGGTTCCAATTTGTTTAAAGCGACGACTGCTGCTATTTAAATCCCAAGATGATGATCCGAGGTATGACGATGCCAAGGGCATTTCCTGGCTGCTCGACAATGTTTGCCTAAGATGAAATTCCTTTCCTCTGATTTAGTCATCACGGTTCTTCTTTTAGCTGTTTAAGCCGCCTCGGGGAAAGCGACAAAAGCCCGCCTGTGTGTTCTAAACTGTAAGTGTAAGGGGTGACATAATTATCTTGACTCGATTGACACTATAGCTCCTTCCCATGGGAGAGGGAGGATTAACAACAGTTCACCTAAGCCTGAACTTAAATTTAATCCAATCCCTCTCCCTGGGTACCGGAATTCTTTCTTTTTGCCGCCCTACATCCTACTAGGGATGGCCAGTCTAAAGCAAGAAGTAGGCACAAGTTAGGCTCTCATATGGTACTGATGCCAACAAAAACAGCTATAAAACAACTATTAATACCAGATACATAGCAACTTACAATACTGAATGTGGGGCTTGGAAGTGCATTGTGGCAAGAAGGTTTGGTATGGTTGGGCAAGACCCGTCGAGGGATGCAATATCCCATAAGGGCGGGCAATGCCAAGCCATGGTTTTAGTTTTGTCTTTTGGGGTGCTGGCGATACACAAGCGATACAGAGTGCCGGGGCTCTGTCGTCATGGCTGGCAACCAACAATCCGAAGGAGGTTGCGCAAGTGCTGAGAGGGGGCCGGGCTCCCAAGGCAACACTCACGTACCCCTCCGGTAAAAATATGTCAGACGCTGATGTGAATGTGAAATGAGCTGTTTTGGTTTAGTGTTGAAATAAAACCTGAGATTTTTTCTTGTAAAATA
This sequence comes from Aurelia sp. 4 Dawson et al 2005, assembly GCA_964019985.1. NCBI lineage: Eukaryota > Metazoa > Cnidaria > Scyphozoa > Semaeostomeae > Ulmaridae > Aurelia > Aurelia sp. 4 Dawson et al 2005. Next base: position 11,486,076 of record OZ026492.1, read on the forward strand.
AAGCCACTTATCGATTTAGAGCTTGATTGCATACGTTGGGAGTCAATCTTTTGTGTGGTATTTTTGAGTCTTTTCTGGGGAAAGTACAGTTTTACAGTACTTCCTGCCACTAATTACACTTGTGTGATTGCCCCAGATAGACGAGAAAAGTTTGCATCCGTGGTGGATTTGGTTTATGGTAAATGAGGCAGGGCCCATGGGGGGGGGGGGAGAAACTCCAGGAAAACAATGAAATAAAGAGATTGTAGGAAATTTGCTGGTTAGCTTTTATTTTTAAGAGAGAGGCACAATACCCCATGTTTCGTTACGTTTTGAACCCCAAGAAACTCTCTACCTTGTAAACCAGAGGAAAACCTTTTTTTTTTTATTTATTTTTGAGTTATGACATATGACTGGTATATTTGATTACATATTGAGATTGCAGTAAACAGCTGTAGATTTTTGATGCACTTCAGGAAGTGTACAATCCTCTTTTTTGTGAATGAAATGCCATTTTTTGATTGAAACAGGGGCGCATGATGTCTAGGCCCTCAACTTTGGTCGGAATTGCACCCTTATTGAAGTTGTGCACCTGCCCTCCCTTTTACCAGAAACAGCTAAGCTATGATTTTAGTTAGTGCCCACAAATCCAGTGCGATATTGTTGGGAAAACTAATTTCTTGGGTGAGGGAGGGCATATAAATAAGTTACTGTATGAGCTTTGCTGAAGCTTCAGCTAGGGTCCTTTCAGGTGTTCTGATATATGTTTCATAACAGTCAGAAGCCCAACGTCCCATAGTTTTAATCAACCATGTGGGGAGATTTGCCTTTGCTGCTGTGGTGGCTGCACCAATACGAAAACTGTGCCCAGCATAGGAATTGGCCTCAAAACCTCCTTTGGCAAGCAGATTCCTTATTTCTTGTGCGAAGTCATCTCTGTTGAGGAATTTTCCAGATTTGTATACAAATAAAGGCCCACTTTTTGAACTGGCTGAAATGTAGTTGAGCATAGCCCTAACTGGGCATAAGTGGTTATTAGTGGCTCCAATTGTTAACAGAATTCCTTTACGAAAGGGGTCTGTTTTTGATGACTTCAGGTGCACCTGAATAAGCTCCGGGTTAAGGCTGGAAGGCCGAAATGTTATGTCTGATGCTGCCAGGTGGTGCTTTTTGTCAAAGGCCTTGTCACAGGGTCACAGGTGAACTCGCTGATTCTCATGAAGCCAAAAAAGGCCAGACAGATTGCTGCCCACAACATCCTGCTGTCCTGACTACTCTGATGGTGTAATGGCTGTAGTAAATCATGAAACAAATTTAGGTGGGTGGTGGTAACTGGCTTCCTTACATAAGTTGAGGTCCCCTGGGATCTTTTTATCCCTCTCAGTAGATATTGCAACCTGCTGAATTTGTGTAGGGGCAAGTCCAGCTTGTTCTGGAAATGGAGATGTTTAACTGCGGCTAGGTAACTTTTTATTGTCCCATGCTGAACGCTTTGTGCCAGGAATGTGGCAAAGTAGCAAAGGATATCTTCAGTGGTTGGCAAAATGTTCCCTAATTCATGAACTCGAAACAGTGCACAGAATTGAAAAAATTGTTGTTCTCCTGTCATGTATGTCTTTTTGGTTGCCAAAGCCAAAGATTGTTCATTAAATTTAGTTTTGAGTTCTCTCAGAGCTGCAAAATGCTGGTGGGTATCTGTTCTGGCAAACTGTTTGCCCATGGGGCCAGCTGGCGGAACCGTGAAACCTGAAAGCGAGACAGAGAATCAGCGATTTCATTGTGCATGCCTGGAACATGCTCAGCCCTGCAATAAAAGTTATGCTGCAAAGTAAGCAATGTTAGATATCTGATCAGGTGCATAATTTTGGGACATTTCGCCTTTTTACCATTAATAATGTGCACCACAGACAAGTTATCGCACTTGAAAAGCACCCTCTTGCGGACCCACTGTTTGCCCCAGATAGCACATGCCACAACAATTGCATATAGTTCTTGCCAGGCAATTGATACGTTCTCACAACCTAGGACTTGATGTGGCTGCCAAGCTCCTTGAAACCACTGTGGACCAAACAGGCCGCCATACCCTAGAGACCCTGATGCGTCTGTGAACAATAATAACTCATTTGAGCTTTCCCAATAGTTGTTAAGAAAGAAAGCTTTGCCGTTCCAAGATTTCAGAAAGTACTGCCACATTTCAATGTCTAGATAAAATTCCTGGTTAAGGCGAACATGATGAAAGGGTTTTTTCAGGCCAATAGTGAGATTTATTATCCTCTGGAGAAACGGTCTGCCTGGTGGTACTACCTTGCATGCAAAATTTAGAGAGCCAATTAACGACTGTAATTGCACTAGTGTGGCTGACTTTTTTGTGGTCCAGCCTTTTAGCTCCTCCTGCAGCCTCTCTAGTTTGTCGTGAGGGAGTCTTGCTTCATATTTTGCTGTGTCAAGTATGATTCCAAGAAATTCTAATTCGTTGGCTGGACCAGCTGTTTTGCCTGGTGACACGGGAACCCCTAAAGCCTTAAATGCCATAAGCATGCTATTCAGACTAGTGTGGCACCTCTCCTTACCCCTGGCACGGTCTAGGTCAGATTCCATGATAAGAAAATCATCTAAAAAATGGCACACAAAAGAGATCCCACAGTGCTCTTTTAAGATCCATTCAAGGGCCTCAGAGAGTTGGTTGAAGAGAAAAGGTGCACTCCGTAAGCCAAAAGGTAGGAACTTTTCAAAATAATACTTGCCTTGCCAGCACATGCCCAAAAGTTCCCAGTCGTCGCGGTGTACTGGGAACAACCTAAATGCAGACTCAATGTCAGTCTTTGCCATGAAGACGTTAGGCCCTAACAGTTGTATGTTTTTGATAGCTTCATCTACAGTGACATAATTTAATGAAAATTCCTCTTTATCAATGAATGAATTAATTGAGTCACCCGTTTTAGGATAAGAGAGATGAAAGATCGTGCGGAATTTCTCAGTATGTTTCTTTGGTATAATTCCCAAAGGAGACACTTGAAAGTTTGGTAAAGGAGGGCGATCAAACGGCCCGGCTGTACGGCCTAAGGAAACTTCTTTAGTTATGTTTTCAGTTACCTTACTTGGGTTTAAGGCTGCAGTTGGTAAGTTTCTAGCTTGTCTACTCACCCTTGGGCCGTTGTAGCCAATGCGTGCACCTTCTGCCAGCTCATTGCATAGTTTTCTAACAAGATTTTGATTAGGATGGCTCTTAAGTTGCTGTTTTAGAACATCCACGTGTATAGGTGTAATGGCCTGCTCTTGTTCGGTATCTATTATTTCCGCGCGCTGTTTACCTGGTCCTGGTACCATTTTGTTGCTGTTGTTGTTGTTGTTGTTGCTGCTGTTGTTGCTGCCTGTTGGGAGGAAAGTTAGGTGCGACTGCTGGGGGGGAGAGGCCAGAGTTTGGGGGGCTGTTAAATGAAGAGGGGCCGTTCGTGGTTTGGGGGCATTGAAAGCTAGGGTGTGGTCCTTCGCAGTCGGGCTGGCTACATACGTGGCGATACCTGCAGGGAGAGAAAGCACATTTACGTCCTCGGTTGAAATTGCTGCATTTGTCGTCCCTCGCGGCAGCAATCCCTGGTCCGAAATTGGACCTAGAAGAGGGTCCATTGTAAAAAAGTGAATGCTCCGACAAGAGCTTAGCTTGATTTACAGTAAAAATACGCATCCATAGCTGCAGATCTATTTGGCCCCAGTTAAGTGATTTATCGTTAGCAGCTTTATACCGAAATTTACGATCATAGAGTAGCCACCCTAAGGACTGGTGGTAAGATGCAGCATAACGTATCAAATCTAAATAAGATACTAATTCTTTCGCTCTAGGCAATTTATCAAGAACTATTTTCATGTAAGCAGTAAATGCAGTCGTCCAGCTCTGGATATCGCCTATCTTCTTTTTTGGAGCCTGGTTGCTTGAGAGCTTGATAGTGGAATTTTCGCCCAGAGCCAAATGGAAGGACGCCTCTTCATGAGGGCTGCCTAAACCATGGAGATTTTCTGGCAATAATTTGGAAAGCTCAAAAAACTCACCGCTTTGTATACTTTTCACATAACTGCTGGGGATTTCTGGGGTGAAGCCACCATCAGGGGCAGTGAACGTGTTGTTGCTTTGTGGCAGCGGATTGGTTGGCTGTACCGGGCATGGCAACTGTCGCCCCAAAGTCTCTAGGTCCTCGATTCGAAAAGACTGTGGTGGTGTTGGCGCATTTTCGGCTGGTTTTTGTGTCGCCGCCAGTGTGATATCCGTTACTTGTTTTAGAATTTCACTGGTTGCCTCTTTTAAACTGTCTTGCACCACTCTTTTCACCAAGTTGGTAATTTCCGTCGTTAGGCCGGTCGTCGAAGGTGATGCGGCTGCTGCTGGTGCTGCTGCTGGGGGCGGATTTCGAACGGGAGAAGGTGCTCTCGGCGGTAAGTTCACCGACAGGGGAACTACGGGCAGCGCATTTGCTGGTTGACTTTGACTTACGCCTGATGGTCCCGGCTGATTCCTTACTTGGGGTACTGCTGGCTGTGCAGGCTGTTCGTTCGGTCTGGAGCTTCGTGTGCTAGCTTGCGTCGAATTTCTGGCACTACGTCTCACTGTTTTCTCCTTCGGCATTTTCCTGGTATCGTAACTCAGATTTGAACTACACGTTGTTTAACTCGAAGTGAAGGCTAAGAGGGGTTTTTGACCGCGTGCTGGACATTTTATAGCATGGGAAGTTAGGGTGTGAGCAAAACTTTGATTGGTCAAGCAAAATCACATGGCTCAGAGGTACCCTTTTTATTGGTCGAATCTAACTCACAAGCTAGGAATCTTAAATGGTTCCAATTTGTTTAAAGCGACGACTGCTGCTATTTAAATCCCAAGATGATGATCCGAGGTATGATGATGCCAAGGGCATTTCCTGGCTGCTCGACAATGTTTGCCTAAGATGAAATTCCTTTCCTCTGATTTAGTCATCACGGTTCTTCTTTTAGCTGTTTAAGCCGCCTCGGGGAAAGCGACAAAAGCCCGCCTGTGTGTTCTAAACTGTAAGTGTAAGGGGTGACATAATTATCTTGACTCGATTGACACTATAGCTCTTTCGCATGGGAGAGGGAGGATTAACAACAGTTCACCTAAGCCTGAACTTAAATTTACCATCACATCAAGCAAGCAAATTTCTTGTACAATCGTCCATGTAAGTACTTTATTTCCAAAACTTCACTGTGTATTACTTACCAATGGCATTTACATTTACAATTACCATTCAGTTACCATTACCTTACCATTTCTATCACCATTTCTGTTACAGTTACCGTTACCGTTACTGTTGCCGTTACCTTCCCTGTTACCACTACAGCTTGCTATGTAATTTACCATATGATCTTCTAAGATATCAAGCAGGAAAATCTCTTACAGAATTGTTCATTGTGTTTGTTGTTGTGTATCATTGAATAATACCATTGCAATTTACCTTGCAATTGATTGTAAAATCTATCAATATATCAAGCACTCTAATAAAGCAAGAAAGGTATTAATATCCTAACCAAGAGATGTCTTTAAGATTTTAGAATAGAAAGGCAGCTAGTCGAGCTTGCATGTTTAAATGTACCACAAAAAACTCTGGTCATGAATTTTTCTTTTATATCTTTGATATTTAGTCTTTGATATCCTATCTCCCCACCTTTCATGCAGGATATTTTCATGGAACGAAATATTAGCCACAAACTAAGGCGTGGCAATAATGCTCAACTTTCAAAGTTACGGACAACGTCATTTTTTGAGAGGATAGCCTGCCTTGAAAATAAATTATGGCAGTTATTACCGCTAGAAAGAATGCAATCCAATGCCCTTCCTATTCTCACAAAACGAATTAGATGCTGGAAAGGTGATGAATGCAACTGCAGGCTTTGCAAGACATATATTCCTAAAGTGGGGCTCCTAACAGGACGGACGTTTTTATCATGTAATCTATTTGTATATATACCCACTGTACATTTCTTTTTTATAAGTTTGTTTCCTGTAATTGTAAACATTTTAAAGTAGAAGTGGGCCTTAATTAGCTGCAAAGTAGCTATTCTTTTAACTTAGCCTACTAAAAAATAAAGAAATGATGATGATGATGATGATGATGATGATGATGATGATGATGATGATGATGATGATGATGATGATGATGATGATGATGATGATGATGATGATGATGATGATGATGATGATGATGATGGTGATGATGGTGATGATGATGGTGATGATGATGATGACGATGATGACGATGATGACGATGATGACGATGATGATGATGATGACGATGACGATGATGATATCAATTGCAACCAGATTTTTGCTTCCTGACTTCACTGAAAATAATGACATCTAACACTTCTCTTTTGTTTAGCTTGTGGAAGAACCATGACAGAATCAAACGGCAATTTTTCATTCTTGACATCAGACTTACCAAAAATGGCTCCAACCACTTGCGTATGGCGAATTTTCTGGACTGCAGGAGAAAAATTACACTTAAAGTTGAGTTCAATCTACTTTAGATTCAATTGCAAAAGAGCATACCTCGAAATAAGAGATGGCAAGCATCAGAACTCACGTTTATTTGGGAGATATTGCAAAGGAAAGAGCCCGCCAAAAGAAATTACATCGACTAATTCCAGTCTCTGGATAAAGTTCCATTATGGTTATAGATACTTCTACAACAAAAGAAGGCCAGTAGGTTTCAAAGCCGAATATAAAAGTAAGTCGTTACTGCATTTTTCTGTCTTACATTATATGACGATACTTAACTTTCAACAACGGTCTTCTCTGCACAACACAAATTTTAAAATCGCGCAAAGGTATAAGCCAGTTGATTTAGAAAGGCAGAAAAATGAACTTTTATTCAGGTATTTTAATTCTAGCATCGTGTAAGTTTTTTCGCAACTAAATCTGGTATTGATGCCATATCAATTTGATGGTGGACTTTTATTCATTATTGGAAGAGACTCGCACATGTGATGTTACTGCACACACTATTGACTATAAATTTAATCTTGTTAAACTTCACTTCTCACGAGTGAGCGTTACGCGATTTCTTGGTTTGCCATGTGTTTATAACCAACGCTTGTTTCATTTAGTTTCATGTGGAGGAACAATCAAAGCTAAAAGTGGCGAGTTGATGTCACCAAATTATCCAGATAACTACAAACCTAACCAAAACTGCGAATGGAACATTGTGGTCCCAGAGGTAAGTTCCCTTCACGGGGGGTCTACTTGATGTATCGACCACCCGAGGATGTGCCTGCCAACAGGATTTCGGAGATGTGCCTGCCAATAGGAACTTATTTTCGGCTAAAAATTCTGGGACAGGATTATACGTTTGCTGCTTTATTCAAGAACAAGTATGTCCATTTAGCCACTTAGATCATTTTCACGAGCACCATCAGTTCTCTCGGATCTCTTTCCAGGACAGTTATCAAGTTTTCAGGATTTTATCCTATCCTAGGATAAGGTCATAAAAGTTTTTCATGGCAGTCATATCCCCGTTGTTTTTCGCAAATGCAGACCTTCGGGGATTGTTTGGCGCCTACTAATTGTTACTTGAGCCGGTTATAGCCAAAAATATCACATGGGGTTTTGCCTTGAAGGACAAAGGTTAGACAACAGATGTTGATGGTAAGAGATTATCGACTAGGCAGGTCCATTTTGAAACCTAAAACACCACCAAGAACATTTATTGAAATAGGTGAAAAGTAAGTCATTTTACCTACCATTTAAGAATTTAACCTCCAATGAAAATACAATGACAACCTTTGATCTTTTAAGGAGGAAAGCTATTCACACCAGTGTAACCGGCGCTAGATACGTATTTATAGATACAGAAGACGCTTGATGTCTTCTTTTATTGATCACTTTCCAATAAGGAAGAGCCTGTTGTGTGAACCAAACAATCTGATCCGTTTTCAGCCTCAATAATACCCTTGAAGAGACATCATTTTGGCAACATTTAGAAACATTTCAATGAAGAAACTTGTTGTCAAAGATTTATGGCTAACAAAGGAAAATCGCAGTAGTAGTTCAATATCTGCTCCCTATTTTTGAAACACTCTTGTAAATAAAATGGAACAGGGAGCAAACTGTTAAGCTCTATTTGCCTTTTATCAAAGCTTCCCTTGGTTTTGACATCCTGCTTTTGCTATTCGTAAGGAGGTCTTTTCAAATAAGTAGCCATTTTATCATTTTATTAACAAAGGTCCCTTTGAAGGTGTCAAAATTTTCGAATTTCAAAAACACTTTGTCCATAACTCAATGCGCAATACTGTAAAGTTGTCTGGAAAGGTCTTGGAGATAGCTACGAGCTATATATATGATGGTGAACGTTATGATGGTATTTTTCTCTTGCAATGAATAAGCTCTTCAGATTTAAAACTTCGTAAGACAATGCTTTCAAAAAAAGTTCAGAATTATGCAATCATGCTTGCTCAGATGATTATTCACAACCAAAGAATTCGAGTAGGTTGTAAGGTTAAAAAGACGACCCATATTGATTGGGCAACCGACAAAAGGTAGTGAATTCTGTTTGCCCCTTTGATTTGTACCGATATCTCTCCTGACTATAGTGTGTGCACTCGTTTTTCATAAGGAATAGCTCATAAGAAAGAAAAGGTAGGATCATTTTTCTAAAACTTAAACTAGCCTACCTGAACCGAATGCTTTGACACTGTACAGAAACAGCAACTTCTTTGCCAATGTCTTGAATGCAAATCATGCGATGACCTCTTTTGAGATCTTACTAAGTCATTTATTTTGGGAGCCCTTCTAACAAAGTAAATTAACTGTAAATTTCCTACATTAATGATAGAGGACACTCTTAAAAAATTTTAGTAGCCAAAATTGCCCTAGAATTTAAGGGACTTTAAAATGTAAGAGACTTTAGTTCTATAAAAATAACCACATGATGTTTTATTATTTCCTCAGGGAGGGAAAGTAGCGATCAAATTCCAGTTGCTGGATCTTGAAGAAAGTGACAAATGCGAGTATGACCATGTCGAGCTTTTAGATGGAGTTACAGGAATCAGAAAAGCAAAAGTATGTGGCACTAAATTACCTAAGAAGTATATTTTGTCAAGCAAAAACAAGATGAGAGTGAGATTCAACTCTGACGCAGATGTTCATCATAAAGGATTCTTTCTCCAATTTATTACTGGTAAGATTTGATGTCATTCACATAAGTTTTGCCCCATTCACACTGCAAGTTAAACCAGCTTAAATTAAACTAAACCAGGTTTTTGAATAAGGCCTTCTGATTGGTCAATCCACGAGATCCAGTCATTTGATTGGTTGAAATTTAAACTGGTTTAGATAAAGCTGGTTTAACTGTGTCAGTGTGAATGCAGTACTTGCTGGCAGAAATATGTTTTTAAGTCCTATACAAGGGCCTTTGCATGCCGCTGAAATGATTTGTGAATGCACATATTGTCGTCTGTTTGTTGCCTCGATGAAAATGATCCATAAAATGACTTCCAAGGAAGGCATCGCACTGGCAAGGTGTGTTGGTTTTGTTGTTGTCATAACTGAGACTGTTTTCTGAGTCTATGTGCTGGTTGTGAAAGGACGCCTTTAGTAAAGCATAATGGGAATGACTATTGCATCTTTCTTCCATCAAATGGCTGGATAGGAAATTTTGGTAGTTTGTCGTGATTCTGCCATTGACATTTTGCAGGCATGTAGCAGCTACAGAGGCCGGTTCGGCACGAGGCCCCCAATAATTTCCAAAAGTTGCAGTTTTCATTCATCATAAATTGAATCAACTATTATGACCTTACTCTCCATAAGTGCTTCCTGGCGCCCTCCCGCTATCAGTCCTTTCAACGCCCCCCATGACAAGTTACCACTCTCTCATTGGGTATCTAGAATTGGGAGCTTCTTTGCACTTTCCTCTCCTAATTAAATCAAATACCATTCTTTTAAACGAGCTTTTGAAATGTGAATTGTGAGTCAAGAACTATCGAAGGTCAGTAACAACAACCAACTGCCTCCACCAGCTAATGGTGCTACATACGCAAAAATGCAGAGTTGATAGATTCAACCTTTTCAGCATCGCAAACGAATTCGTTGGAGTTTCCGATACGAGAAAATTTAATTTTGGAAGCTTCAGTTTTGATATCAGAAGCGCTTCGTAAAAGTACCGACTTTTAATCGAAGGAAATAAGTATATTCAATTATCATATAATTTTTCAGAGTATGATGAATGCAAAAATGGAAGTCACAACTGCTCTTATTCATGCAAAAACACTGTTGGTGGCTATGAATGCTCATGTGGCAATGGGCAAGAATTGCATTCCAACGGCAGGGATTGTGAAAGTAAGTGTATTCTTTCTGTTAGTCTGTTGGGTTCCAATTTAATTTCCTAAACGTCAAGGCTCGATTATAATGTGGACAATTTTCGTCACAGTGTCGTACATTTCGCCAAGAAATGCAGCAAATATGTAAAGCTTGATATACTTGAGAACCCATTTGGTATGTGATATGTCAATAGAAACTGTTGTAAAGATATTGCAGCATCAGATGTTCAAAACAATTAACAATTAACTAGCCGATGACGTAGAAATATTTCATTGTTCAGGATGAGGGAGAAGCATGGTCCTTTGAAAACGAATATAAATTATTCGAATTTGACTGAATTTAGAGATGTGAGCTTTGATCCAGTGATCAAAATATATTTTAGATGTAGAGACCAAAGTTTGCGTCTCTGTAGCAACATTTACTGGTCGAAGTTGAGATCGAAGGGTAAGCTTACTATGTAATTTCTGTTGGTCTGAAAGAAGACAGCAGGGCAGTATACAGGGTGTCTCATGTTATCGTTATTCTTCAATATTTAAACGTCGAACAATTTCTTTGAGACACCCAGCATCTAACTTATAAATATCCCCACCATAGCTTTTATCATTGGAATTGGAGATCAAAATGATCTCTTTGCTTTTAACGTCTTGTTGTCTTTGTTTTAAAATCGTAGCAATTCGGTACGACTGACAAAGGAGTCATTTTTGACTCTTCTGTAGCTAATGTGCTGACCATCCATCACACCAAATGCCAAGAAAGATAGCAAAACTTTGTCTTTCAATTTAGTAAGCATCATTCTATCAACGTTATTACTGTGACTTTAGACTTCCAGCAACTGAATTATCTAATTCGACCTTCCTGATATTAGCCTCCTTCCAAAGTTTAGTTCTAAGGAGTGGTGAGATTGTGCCGGGTGATTCAAAAAAAGTTTGCGAGTTTGGCAGGTTTTGGAATGGAAAGTGTGTGGCCGATACTCAAAACTAAAATGTTAATCTATCAGTCAAGAGCTAACTTGGATGAGAAAACCTTGTTTGGTAAGACCAAATATCTTTAAGACCCAGAACTTAGAAAAATGTGTGTAACGGATTGGTATTGGAGTCAAAAAGATTCCAAATTGCATTTTAGTCCATGAATTATGTGACATTCAAACTTAAATTCAGTGTCATTATCAGTTTCAAAAATGGCATTTTTATTTCAATACAAAGTATATCGTAGAGGACAATGGAATGTGGAATTCTGTTTCCCAAACTTTCCCCTTGCCTGTATTTTCCCGATTTCTGTCTATAAATAATGAATGATTTTACCAACAAAGATTTTTCTACCTAAGTTAACCTTCGACTGAAAGATAAACGTTTTAGTTTGAAAATCGATCACATACCATGGGCGGTAGGAGACTACTGTATAAGCCTAAAAGTGCTTAAATCGCCTCATAAAGAAATATGTTCATTCAAACTTACGATGCTGTGGTTGTTTCTTTCTTCTTCATTGTCTTCTGCCAAATATTTTCACCAATACAGTATGCACACCACAACTGAGGCCTAGTGGGCGCCAGCGCCATATTGCATTGATTCAACAGCCCCAGTACTACATGCGCATGCGTAGAATCAATGCAACATGGCGCTGGTGCCCACATGGCTACAGTTGTGGTGTGCATACTGCATTGGTGGAAATATTTGGTAGAAGCAAATGAAGAAGAAAGAGACAACCACAGCATCAGGGCTCTCACTTTTAAAGAAATTTCCTGAAAATAAGGAATTTTAAGATCTGTTAAGGAAGTTTTTGAGGAATTGGAATTTTTGAGGAAATTTTAAGGAATTTTGAAAGTTTAGAAGAATAGGATGGTTTGAATACAGAACAAGGTAATTCATGATTGTAAACCATTATACAAATTACAGTCTGTCTCAGTTTGATTATCCATCTTATAGAATGGCTTCAATATACCAATTCTTTAGCATGCGATAATCAGTTTTCACCCAAAAATGCATGATTACGATAGCCAACGCTAGGAGGCCAAAATCCCACCAGATGAAAGATGCAGCCGAATTGTCAATGCTAAACTTATCGATTGCAAAAGGAGAACCTTGATTTTATGTATCGAAACCACGCCATTTATCAAAAAGGGTAATGTTACACTTTCTTAGAACAAAAACAATGGGATTTGCAAATCTAAGGAATATTCTTGAAATCTGAGGAAATTTTCGTGACATTCTAAGGAATTTTACATGACGCAAAGTGAGAGCCCTGCACAGCATCGTAAGTTTGAATGAATGAATTTCTTTATTTGGCGATTTAAGCACTTTTAGGCTAACACAGTAGTCTCCTACCGCCCATGCACATACTTCTTATTCCATAGCCCGCAGACTTAAACTCTTTTTTACTTACCGAGTACTACCTGAGTGATTATGCTGTTTAAAGAAGAGATCCATTACACCTTGAGCTCAATCCAACATTTATGGAGATTTTTTAAGTTATTTGAACTTTTATCGGTATTGTTTCAACGTTGAGAACCTGATCTCACATCGTTATTCACTCATAGGGGCTTGTGGAAGAAAGTTTAGAGAGAGTGAAGAGACTGGGACAATTCTTTCACCAAGTTATCCAGACAACTACCCAATAAACAGACAGTGTTCTTGGGTTATACGGGCAAAAGAGGGATATAAAATTGCATTGAAGATCGTTGATTTTGATCTTGAAGACAATAAGGTAAGCTGTTAGGACAGTATGATAGGCGGTAATGTTGAAAATTTTTTTCGAGGTTTTTGTAATGCGCTTTACAGCAGAGATAGCTCAGTGGTAGCTTGTCTCGCTTGATTACAAATCTGAGGGTTGAGTTAGTGGCTCGATTCACCGACCTGTCCAGCTTGCTACGCAAGATAAGGAGACTCGCTAACAGGCTATAATTCAAGGAATCACTGCGTGATCACATGACAGACAAGGACACTGTGTCAATTAACTTGGCTTCTCACTGTCCTAAGAACTACCTTCGGATGTTTGGCAAAATCAAAGCAAAAGCATGTGATATCAGCTGTTTTCCTGGTTGAATTTCCGTGGATCTTTATGATACCATGTCTGCTTTCAACCTGGGTGACAGTGGAAGCTATGACCATGAACATCTATTCTTTATTCACTTTGTTCATTCTTAGTGCCTTTTCCACTGATCATGCAAAACAGCTTAAATTTGCTCTCTGATAGCTGGCTTAGCACTGTAAAGTTGATATTTTATTTGCTTTATCAAACATTATTTTTGGTTTGGAAGCACAGGAAAATTTTGACAGTCTCATACCTCTAACAAGAAATCAGGAGTAGTTTTGATCTCAGGTAGCAAATCCCTGTTAATTTAAAAGTTACCAAAACTCCAATGCACATAACCTTTGTTACTGAGCTTATCGAAAATTTTCTACAAAATCTAGGGTTAGGTTTAGGGTTAGGTTTAGGGTTTGCTATACCACAACTTGTGATGTAGCTCTCGCCGACGTCCACAAAAATGACTCATTGAAAGCCAGTACGACTCGCACTTCTCTCCACTTTTTTATTTAGTACGAGTTGAGACTACTTTGAACTTTCTATCATCTGATTCATTGTTACGATAGCTGATTGAAATGTTCTCGAAAACTTGTTATTGTTTTTATTATTGTTATTGAAGTAACAAAATTTATGATATTCATAATTTATGATTTGTGATTCAAAATATATATTCGTAACAAAATGAAATAGCTTGTTATTGATAACTTGATGTGGTCTCTGTGCTTTGTTTGGCATTGTATTTTAAGGGTGACCTCGAGGGAATTTTGTCGCGATTTTTTGTGGTAGTTAAAAGCTTTTAACAGTTTTTGCTGTTATTGATCGTTTTCTGTTTCATTATGAAGTTAAGCAGCTGTTTTGATTTGGCTATATTCTTTTAGGTATGCAATCCAAACTATGACTATTTGCAAATAAAGGCTGGTAAGCTAAATGAAAGATATTGTGGAGCAATTGATACTCCTAGAACGATAGAATCTGAATCAAATGAGATGACTATTGACTTCAATTCTGATAACACTGTTGCTGGCAAAGGATTCAAGGCCACGTATACACATAGTAAGTTCTTTGATGATTTCAGGACAAATCCCTAGAGTATATTATCTTTCATGAGCTCAAAGCAGGCATATTACGAGGAACTGTCTCACAGAGAAGCCAATCTACTGTTTGTGGTAGCTATGTGTAGAAACAGCTTGGTACGAGTGTTGTTTTATACTGAGTCATTCTTGATATCCTCGCAAAATGTCTTTCCATATTAGAAAAAATCTTCAATGACGTGTCAAGATGCACAAGCCTTGATGGTCATGTTGCATTTCATGTTGCCAATTATTAAATTTGCATATATATGCTAAACTGTCACTTGGGAGGAAGGGTTGTTATTTGGCAAGCTTATTCCCAGCAAATAGAGCAGACTTAAAATGTGCATCAAACAGTCTTAAATTTCAATTTTTCCACGACGTAGCAATCAGATTTCGAGACAGAAATGAAGAATTCACATTTCCATTGTAGTTCGAGACCATTGTGCGACAAGAAATGGTGGCTGCAGTCAGATATGCACAAATACTCTACGGCAGCCATTATGCAGCTGTAAATATGGCTACATATTGGATTCTGATAAAAAGACTTGCAAACCTGGTGATTATTCATTCCATTGTTTTTGTTCCTCAAATTGTGCATGTTAGTTGTCAAGGAGCGATTAAAGATCTGTGTTCCCAATGATCCTTTGCACGCGTGCAACCAGCTAAACGTACCCGACTCTTAATGAATGAAATTAGCCCGTTCGATCCAGTCATTCAAAACGAAATTAAAGCTGGAATTGAGAATGAGAATATTCAAGGAAAGCTGATCTGCATCGAAAATATATTCTTCTCTTTTCTTTTCCGAGTTATTGCATTATCATGAAAATTGTAAATTAATTTATGTCTTGAAATTTTCAAGCTTGTTATCTAATTTAAAAGCTTGCAAAATTAAAATGTTTACAATAAAATGAAATGAAACATAATATTGGTCACAAAAAGCTTATCTTGAACGCAAACGTACAGGCAAAAAAGCTGCAACTAGTATATCTTTCCTTGTAGTTGAAAACCTTTATAATCAGTCTTGTCAACGAGTTGAAATAGACTGATTATATGATCAACAATCATGTAAAGAAACAATTTTACCTCGTCTAAACTTTCCGTAATTTTTTAGAATGAATTACTACAAGTAGCCAGTTGATTGATAATATCATAATGCACGAGACTGTCATCGTTTTACAGGCGGATGTTTCAAGAAAATCAACAGTACAACTGGAACTGGATCAATCTTGTCACCAGACTATCCAAATTCATATCAATCAAACGAAGAATGTAAATGGAAAGTAATGACCTTACCTGGACAAAGATTCAACATTACATTTGAGGTGAGTTGACCATCGTCTACCGGGTGAGTCAATAAAATAATCCGTCATTTGAAAAAATGCTGCTCCCTGAATATCAAAGCAATGATTTTGAAAACTGTCTTTCTCATTCCCAAATATCCAGTTAGGTTCAGTAATTTACCCGGCCTTAATCCGTCATTCCTTCCCGTCGAAATGAGATATTTTCTACTGAAAACCAGATTCAAGAACCTGCAAAAACAAGTGACAACAGGAAGCAATTGTCTTTGTTCTCCTTCTTGGAAAAGATGATACCTTATGTGGTCATGTATTTTGCCCCCCTGGGAGATACGAATCTCCTTCAATAAGTTATTCATACAAGGAGGAAGACTTTCTCCTTCCCCAAGAGGGTAGCACATGCTAAAGTGTGCCCAAGTCATCACTGTGATGAAACATGCTATGGAAACATGCTGGTGATTTTAGCATGTTTTTATAAGTTTTCTTGAAGTCAATTTTTTCAGAAAATCCCTAGTAAAATCTGAACGCAGTGATCAATTTTAGCCAGGAAATTTTTTTAAATATTTGAACATGTTAGCTATTCAGTCAGTTATTGTAAAATATCATTGTTTGTATAATCAGTGACCAGAGGCCTTTCAAACACCGGACCTTTTTATAGACTCGCCTGGTACACCTAAAAATCAAATATTTGTTACGTCACTTCATCCAATTGTAGGCAGGAGAGACCATAGCTAGCTATCACAGGGATAAGTTGTTACAGGTACTAGTGGAATGAAGACACAATCCAACAAAGACTTTACCAGTGATGTATGTTGGAAGGTTATGATGTAGTTCTTTCAAATTTAACAGCAAAATCAAAACAGTCAAATTATTCAATTGAAAATGAAGCAAAAGCAACTTACTCCGACAACTATTCTAACTTTTCCTTGCAGGTGATATGAAGCCAGGATTTTTGTTGATGCAAATGAACATGACTGTCAAATGGCACGGAATCCTATTGAAATTTCTTTGATGACTCATTTCGTTTTCAATTCATTCACTATTATAAATTTTTGCTTCATCACAATGTCGCTTTCCTTGGCCATGATGCAAACTAAAGACTGCGTTAAAAACCAGCTGCCGCACATTATCAAGGTGGAAAATTCTTAAAGGAAGCTAATGTCGACCTCAATAACAAGTTTAGTCTTACAACGCCTGCCTGTGAAAAATAGTGTGCATAAAATTTTTGAAGAAAGATATTTAAATGTTTGTATTGATACTTGTTCCTCTGCATCCTGCAGCAGCTTCTCGTATACAAGTTGTGGTTTCTAATCAAAAGGTGGAACATTTTGAAATAGCAGTTTCATTCATCATCGTTGCCTTGTTTAATCGATAATCCATTCCATAAAACTATTTTTGTATTCCTCTCTGACAGAGTATCCAGTGTGACCCAGAAAAATCCAGCCAATTAGCAGTGAAATGGGTTGTTGGTAGAAATAGCGTTAAAAGGAAAGAAGTCTGCAAATTTGGGCAAATGAAAAGGATCAATTTCCTAACTGAAGGAAACATATTTCATTTGAATTTCAAACTTGGTAAAACGGATCAAGGAGCTTTCAAACTGTCATATACCACAGGTAAGTGGGATATTGGATGAGGCAAAATAAAGTATCGACTGTTTGTAGAATCGTACAAGAAAAATAATGCAACCAGTTTTTCAAATCCTTCATCTTATTGAGTTTTACACCAAATTTTTAAGACTTCGTTCTCAATTTATATGCATTGCTTCCTAGGAGGGATGCTTAGGTATATTTAGGGTAGGTGTGCTCAGGCTGGGATACAAAGTATCAACTCAGCAAATAATGTTCAGCCTACAAATAGACCGAAAAAGTACTCTTTTGACCCAATATATCCAAAGGTTATGAATTCATTATCGTAAATTTTTTAAGAATTCGGGAACTGATTGGATTTCTCATAATCTTTTATGATATTTAGGTACCGTAGAAGCTCTACTTTGCCCCTGTCCATTTAACCCTCTCTCTAATAAATTTTAGACCCAAAAAAGTATCCTGAGTACACCCGTCTTAGATATACCAGAGATGGCCAACCCCTCTGAAATCAGAGCTAATTTTACAGTCCAGTTTCTCATATTGAATAACAGGCTGTTCATGATCATGCAGAATTTTTTACCTTTCGCTGTCCAACATTGATGGGAAAACATGATTACATTTCAATAATTTACAGATCATTGTAAAGCAACGTTTAAGCGAAGGAAAACTTACTTTCACGGTTAGGATGGTTTGAAAACTGAATTAAGCTAAGCTATCGAAGCGTTGGCCAAAGCTCGAGAAAGCTAGTTTTCGGGAACCCTTCTTTCAAAGTTGAGACACTGTGAATTACGGTTACTTGCCAAAATTAAGTCAAACCCAAAGGTACTTAATTCTTCAAGTTGATTTCATATCATTTCAGTGGGATTTTAAGTAGCGAATTCATTTCTGAACTCGCTCCTCGCATTATCTAGTGATACGCATTATCGACCTTCTAGCGTAATGCTACGCTGCTGGATGCTTGCTTGCTTGAGTTTTATGAAAGTTGATTGACAAAGGTTAACACAAGAGCAAAGGGGCGATATCAAAATCTAACAGTAATTCAGTTGCAAGGAATTGTTTGATGTTTCCCCAGATATTGTGCAAAATTGATTTCAGAACAAGTAAAGTAAATTCTCTGAATACTTTCCTGTGAAAGGCGCCAAATGAATGTAATCTATCATAATCCAGTTTCAGTTGAGCATTTTCCGGTGTATATTGGCCTTTCTAAGGTCCACCAGACCTTTAAGTACACCAGGTACATCAGATTTTAAGGTAAACCAGACCCACAAGCTTTCCAAGATCCATTCCCTTATACCGGTCGTCAGTATTTTTAAGCAAGCATGTTACTGTTGAATGAAGGCGCAAAAAGCCGGATTGGCCAGATGAAAAGTGACCGTTATCATTCGTATACTGGTACAGCTGATTTGTTACTAATTCTTCAAAGAGCCTTGAGATGACAGGCAAGACTGATATTGGTCAATAGTTAGAATTCTCAGCCTTATCTCCTTCTTTGAAAATTGGAGTAAATCTAGCAACTTTCCATGAGTCAGGAAAACGACTTGTTTCAATTGATGTATTGAACAAATAAGCAAGCGAGTCTCCAGTAAAAGGCAGCACAAGCTTCATAAAATAGCTGGAGATGTTGTCAGTCCCAAAGCCCTTTACTGTCTTAACCGTGGCAAAGGCATCCCTGATCTTCTGCACTTCAATAGTCCTAAAATTGAATCTAGCCTTATGTTTGTTAATTTCATGGTCAACTGCAAGAAGGGGATTTGGGGCTGGGTCTATTTTGTCAGCAAGTTCCTTACCTACTGAGCTAAAGAAACTGTTCATTGTATTAGAAATATCTTTTTCATGAACAGTTTCTGAATCAGATTCTGAGATTATTTGAATTCTACACTCTGCACTCTGATAACTATTTTATGTTTACCCTTGATTTTTAGTAAATGCTTTTATTTACTACAGTGTGCGGTGGCAACGTTTTTGCGACAAGGAAAGTGCAGACGATTTTTTCTCATATCAAGTATGGATCTCAAAATTACCCTGAAAACCAAAATTGCATATGGAAAATCACTGCTCGTGGGAGAAAGAAAAAAGTCGAACTGCGATTCAAGAAATTTCAGTTGGAAGATAAACCATGCAATTATGACTTTGTGAAAGTGTATGACGGTGAGGCAATTGAAACAAATTTGCTGAATACTGAATGTGGACATGCAATGAAACAGTCAGTATATCGATCGAGCGGGAGAACTCTCATTGTACATTTTAAATCAGACGATAGCGTGAGCGCTACAGGGTTTGAAGCGGAGTTTGTCAAAGCACGACGTATACACAAGCGACATCACATTCGTCTCTTTGACCCGTTTAAAGATGGATACTATAAGTCAAAATCACGAGATCTTTATTTCTGAGAAGCATTCAGGGAATACTGGAATACCAAACTCGCAGAGGCTGGACTACGGCGACTGCAAGTTCACAGACGCGCGAGTCCTCTGCTCAGAATACCTTTGAGCATAGTCCTTATTACGCTGTCAACGGTAGCAATACATTTCCCTTAAAACCAGCAGATCTTATAATTGGAAATGTAGTCCATACGATCCTTCAAACCTACTGGAAATCAAAGTAAGCATTTTCTTGGTGGACGTTTGCTCTGCATGCAGTGTCTCGAATGTTCTGTTTGTAGCAAATTGGGATCTTTTTGCAAGACTATCCTGCTTGTTAGAGGGGTTTTCGCGACCGTCATACCTTGAGGCATCCTTTTGTGGTCTATTTTTGCGGCCATTTCAATTGTCCATGTTGATGGTAGATAGCGGAGAAACGGCACAAGTAAGGCATGCTGGCTGCCACGGCCTCTTTAACAAGGGATGTAGAAGCATTGTAATACAGCGTTCCCATTGACACTGTTAAATCAACTTTATCTAAACCATTTTAATTTCACCAATCAAATGCATTCCATTTGTTTGATCGACCAGTTACAATGCTTTTATACATCCGATGACCTGGGTTAGTCAAGTTCGTTTAGAGAATTGATACTATTTTTCGCACTTGCAAGTTAAACCAGCTTACAGTAAACCAGGTTCCGAATGTGGCTATTCCGAATGGGGCTATCTAATTGGTCAATCTAACAAATTGAATGCATGTGATTGGCTGAAAGTTAACTTGATTTGAATGAAGCTGCTTTGATTGTGTTAGAACGAAAGCGGTATAAACTCGTTGAATTTGCAAATGTGAATGAGATATAGTAAGTATTTTAAGGCATTTAGACTTCACTTCTTTGCATATGGGCAATACTCGTCAAAACTTTATTTATTTAATGCTTTTGAAGACACTTGTGTTCTCTTTCACGATATTTCGTCAGAGTTAATTGGAAACGTGAATTCGCTTCAGAGTTCTTAACCAGAACTTCTTGAATTAGAAGAGCAAGGCTCATATTTACGTGGATATTGTGTCCTCGATTTTTCCTTAGCGGCAATGAGATGGACACACAAGGGATTCCGTACTCGATTAGCGCTAAGCTACTTCTACGATCCCAGTGCTTGGCGATTAAACTGCGACTTCACCTTCACAAAAGATCGATGAATCACGACATGAAGTTGTCCATTTACCCATAGCAAGAAGCGAGAAATTGCTATCTTTTCACTGATTTAGGGGATTGTACGAAGGACATTAATGTGATTGGCATTCATGACTTTCAGTTGGTCATTGCAGCAGAGCTTCTAAGAATTTGGAAGCTTTTTAAGACATCAAATGTTCATCTACCTATGAGTACTTGAGGGAAATGTTGATATTAGGGATAAGGTGTAGTACGTAATATAATTATAGTTAAGAAAGTATTTAAGATGTCACAAATAATGTATTTAGCTTCAGATGGGGGTATATTTACGGTTAGGTCTATCGATCAAGAGTCGTTTTATTTTCACGGTTTTTTTCTTTTTTGTCATCCTGTATGAAACATGAATAAGTAATTTGTTGCATAAATGGAAGTGTTATTATTTGCAGATGTAGCTAACAATTCTAAATGAAACGGGGATACGGTACATTTCTCATGTAAGATATGTTAATCGTGAACTGGGCTTTTTCACGTGATAGAAGTTAACAAGTGTGCTCCCGAGCCTGTAATAGACACCCAAATAGTGATGTTTTTATTGCTCCTTTTGATGTAGGTAAGTGAATACTAGGATTCCATAGCAATTTTACAACATTACCAATTTCAAGGTTCGTGCAATGTGTGTCATGTGAAATAGCGCTCCTGAAACGTGACCGAATGCTTCTTTCGTTTGAAGTAATCCTTTCATGAATCTCGGCTTGGTTTTTAGATTTTGACAGTAAAATTGACTTGCGCATTTTGCTTGGTTACAGGAGATTTCTACCCACCTAGGATCTTCCTAATCGTCTGTTTTCCAAGATTTAAAAACTTTCGTATTCCTCCGGTCTATTGAATTGAGGACACGAGAATAGGGCTGCTTATTGGAACAATCGTATGGTCTATCTCAAGTTTGATGCAATGAGAAAATGCCCACAAATAACTAAAATTGAAGTTTTGACATGAGTAATATCACACAGTTGATGGCAGATCTCATATGGCACCTAATTTGAGAGGCTGACATTAATTTTCAAATCCAGGCGTAAAGTTTACTATGTTGTTGTTGTGGTTTCTCGCTCTTTGAGCAAATAATTTCTTCGTTGTCTGATGTGAATGAGCCAACTGTAAACCTGAAAATGAAGCAGTCGACACAGTTCGTTATATAGCGCTTCTTTATCTTGGATCATATAAGCACCTCTCAAGTTTCCCCTTGAATTTTTAAGAAATACTGTTGCCATTTAACCAATGTTGAGTGCAGTTGCCTTGAGGAAATATTGATATGTCCAAATGCCCGTCCAAATGGTTGAGTGGCTGCAATCTATTGCCAAAATTTTGTATCAAACGGGCTACAAGCCTAGGACTACCAAATTAAATTTGCTCCAAGTCTCGTTTGTTATCTTATTCGGGTCATCCCTATCGCTGGTGAGCTGCAAAAGTGGAGCGAGCAAATTCATCTTGCTCCAATTTCGCGTGAACGAACAGGCCCGAATAAGATAACGGACGAGACTTAGGGCAAGTCTACTACCAAATTAATCATTTGCTAAAAGACAAGAAGGTAAAAATGGAGGAATGAATCATCCCCATTTCTTTTCATTATTCAAAGGATAAAATGTAGAGTGAAATCATGTGGATAGAAAACTTAGATTGTATTTCATAGATATTTCGATTGGTTCATCTGAGAAGTCTTTATTACCATACATTAACAGTTGCATTCATACCCTCTTTTGAAGGATATCTGAGTCCAAATGGTCGTACTACTGCAAGGAGCCTCATTTCTTTGAATTCATTTTGATCACAAGACAGAAAATGATTCATTATGATATGACCATCAATGTTGTTCATAAGATGTAATTCGTCAGCAAATAAGCATTGATTTTCTCAGAAAGAACATCGCACAAAAATTGTTAAAACTGTAAAGGTTGTAAGTCTATGCGCGAATTTGAGCAGGAATTCACATACGGGAAATAAGCAATCATTTATTAGATCTAAGTGTTCTATCCACAATTAACGGCTGTGTTCTACGATACTGGTACACTGTAACTCCGGTGAAACGATCCAGCATTTCACCAGACATTTCATCTAACATCATATTGGGTGAAATGTTGGACCGTTTGACCACCATGTTGGATCATTCAACATTGTCAATTTCGATGTCTGGTGAAATTTGACAGAGGCCAAAGATGTTGGGTGAAAACGCCCAACGATTTCTTCGATCTGATATTTTGGGTCAATTGTTGGATCTTTTGACCACCTCATCCAAATTTGTTGGCTGTGCGCAACCGTAGTAGGTTACGTTTGGAGGAGGAGACAAAAGTTGTCGGTTATCGTTGTATAGCTTAAATGATTAAATGTCTGGTCAAACGTTGGGCCAAATTTTTGACGAAATGTTGTATTGTTTGGCCGGAGCTTTATCAAAATGTTATTTAATTTCAGTAGATATCGTAGCTTTTTTGTTTACTTTAGAGGCAGCCATTGAGTAGTGTAAATTAAAGAATTAGCTGTGCTTCGTAAAGGTATATTGTAATTAATGCAAGCTGCAGTTGGAATTTTCATGAAATAATGTGTATCTATACTGTATGTATCAATGAGTGAGATGTGGAACTATCCTGGTTACTTTCTAAATGACAACTCACAATGAAATATGTCCGCTAACCGAAGATTACTCAAGCGTTTTTGGGCTTTACCTCAATCTGTAACTTATAATTGGAGAAGCAGATAAAGGAAATATGCAGGAATATCAAACAGTTGTTGAATTAAGAACAATGAACAGGCTTTGTCTAGACTGATGACGATGGGTCTCTTGTTGCCCTGTGCTCTTTGACTTGATGATGGCGCTTCGGGCAATAGAGACTCATAGCATTACTCTGAAAAACTTGGCCCTATTTAGGCCCAAGCTTTGCAATTCCTCCAGTACCAATCAGATTGCGAGATTCGTGAATTACTATTGTTAAGGTGTAAATGTGATAGAATTTTCGATTCGATTGAAGAATTGAAAAAACTCTCACAGGATGGAGATTCGAAGCCGTGATTCTTTCATAATTCCATTGATGATTGAAGGAAATAGGCCCAAGTTTTTCACTGTTTCATTACGAGTCCCTCTTGAGCAAGGCTTACCGCAGGGATACAAGGGACTCATCGTTATCAGTCTAGGCTTTGTATGGAATGGAGATTGTACAGAGCTGCCTTGCTAGGTGATACTAGACCATCTTGAACATTTTTGAAAACTCGTGTTTGGAATAAGGACAAGAAAGACTATCTGAGCCTTCAAGTATTAGCTTTCTTTTCCGCGTGGAGCCTGTTACCTCTATTGGTCAAAATAGACTATGGCTCCAAATGCAGTGATTGCGTTTTTCTAAAATAGCTTTATGGCAACATTTCATCTACCATCTTCATGGCGATGGACTGTGACCCTCAATTCATTTTGGGTGCATTGACAAATTGAGCAGCGTACTATATAGCATGCCTCGCTACTTTCAAATACTCTATGCTCGTGCATGAGATGTAAAAATTGACAACTGAGTCGAGAAGCTTTGCTAATATGTAGACTTTCTTTAATTTACTTGATTTTGGCTTTAAAAAAGAACAAAGGAAGTGCTATTCTCGAATTCGCCACTTCCTATGCCTTTCTTATCACGTAAATCAACAACAACTTGCCAGATAGACTTATGCCCTATTCTTACTGGAAGTTAAGCCAGCTTAAATTAAACCAGATCTTCGAATAGGGCCTTCTGATTGGTCAATCCAACAAATCCAGTCATTTGATTGGTTGAATTTAAACTGGTTTGAATAAAGCTGGTTTAATTGTGTCAGTGTGAATGCAGTATTAGATGTGATCTCAAATTGTAAGTCGGAGGCGTACCCTTTGCAACATGCAACTGTGTAGGCAACGGAACAACTAAGATTACAGTTTTTCTGCAACATGCAACGCAGGCGGGGCACAACTTTTAAGACACCACGTATAGATCTGAGCCAAAACTCTCTCCTCTCTCATAACAGAACAATTGTTTCAAAGTTATCACAGTACAATCGACTCACCGTACAAACGACTCACCTACCAGCAAGAAAAATTTTAGACCAATCAGTATCTTGCCTGCTACCTCAAAAATATTTGAGAGAATTATTTTCAACCAACTATATGCGTCTTTCTATCTTATGCTGTCGCCATTTCTTTGTGGCTTTCGAAAAGGTTATGGAACACAGCATGCTCTTATAAGATATATTGAGGATCTCAGAAATTGCTTAGATAGTAGGAAAATCGGAGGCACAGTCCTTATGGATCTCTCCAAAGCATTTGATTGTCTCTCACATGAACTCTTACTAGCAAAATTAGAAGCATATGGGCTAAGTAAAGATGCATTATTACTAATCCAAGACTACCTGCAAGGGCGATTCCAAAGAGTAAAGATTAATTCTAAGTTTAGTGAATGGAAAAGAATAACCAAAGGTGTTCCCCAGGGTTCCGTCCTTGGTCCCCTTCTTTTCAATATTTTCATAAATGACATATGCCTAAGCCTAGATCAAAGTAAACTGTGCAACTATGCTGATGACAATACAATATGGATTGAAGGTACTGATAAGGAAGGCATAACAATTAAACTAGAACAAGAAATGAATCTCATAAACCAATGGTTTGAAGACAATGCTATGCAGCTTAATGGAGACAAATGCAAACTTATGATGATCTCCACCAAGCCAAACAATGTCGAAAAATGTACTGTTAATGTAAACAGACAGATAATTAAAGAAGAAGATAAAGTGAAATTGTTAGGTGTAACAATAGATAACCAATTAAAATTTGATGATCACATTAAAAATATGTGTAAAGAAGCAGGCAAAAAGATAAATGCACTTGCAAGAATAGCACCTTACTTAAATAAAGATAAAAGGAAGCTTTTAATGAAGACATTTGTTTTGATATTCTTCAACTACTGTCCCTTAGTATGGATGTATTGCAGTAGAAAAAACAATAAACTTATTAATAACATTCATGAAAGAGCATTGCGAATAGCTTATAATGACTTTTCATCAAACTTTGAACAACTACTGCTTAAAGACAACACAGTTACCAACCATACAAGAAACTTAAAACAACTTGCAACAGAAATTTACAAAACCATTCATCATGAAAACCCAAGATTCATGGAAGAAATTTTTAGCATAAATGAATCACCTTATAATCTTAGAGGGGTCACTTTCACTAGAAATAAGCCAAATACAGTAGCATATGGACTAGACACAATATCCTATAGATGTCAAGAAGTATGGAACTCAATTCCCACAGAAATTACCTCAAGTCCAAACATAAACATTTTTAAAGCAAGTATTAAAAATCTATCTACAATTTCTTGCTCATGCCGAATATGCAAACCATTTATAGGACAGATAGGCTATATAGAATAACAGGAAACTTCTATGGACTGATGTAGTTAGCTATTTGTTTATTATTAGTTGCTATTATTTCATTTGGTTTCTTAGATAGTTGGTTTTAATTAGCTGTTGACATAGCTATCACGTGTTATTCACCAACTTAAAATAAAGTGAAGAAAAAAAAAATCATGTTTGAGATGTCGCCTTCCGTAGCTCTGTTAATCTGTATGTTCTTCATAGAGAAAATATTACTTGAATCTCAACCTACAACGTTTGCAGCAACTGGGTGGCTAGAGAGATGTTTCGAAATTTCATGGTCTCATTTCCTGTCGATAATCACATAAACAGTCTAATAGTGAAACTGCAAACTAACGAGCATGTAATAAATTCCCTACTTTCTCGCTCTTCTTGTACAAATTATGTAAACAAACGAGTGTGTTATAGCTTCCTTTCTTTCTTGTCCTACCTGTACAAATTTGGATGAAACAAAGGATCAATTCAAGGAATTTTTTCGCGCTTGAGTGATTCTGAACAAAGTTCACCTGTTTCTGAATCAGTGTCTGAGTGATTATTTACAAAACGGATAATTCAGCAAAGATTGCACCCGAGGATCAAGCATTCTTTGTGCATTGGTATGTTATTTCATATTCTATATTATCAGTAACATCTGATGTTTGCTCGCATTTGAAGTCTAATTCGCAATTTTAGCTTGCCTAGCATACCTAGTTGAGTACAGGGGAGAATCAACTGAGCTCCGCTAATTTCTTTGCTCTGAAAGGTCATTAGATCAATTCCTGGGAGCTATTCATGCAGTTTCACAAACTTTTACCAATTAAAAAGATATGAAAATAATTGACCCTACCAATGTAAAGTTTAGCTTTGCCAATGCAAGTCCATCTTATCTGCAAACCAACTTTCATTGATCAAATAGTTAATCTAAAGTATACTTCAGTTTTTATCCATACCTGCCTTCATCGTTTTCTTTCGTATGGAAACCTCATCGTTTTTGAAAAACCGTGCAATTCGTGCTCGGTAACGTAATTCTACTTAATATTTCAGGTTGTGCAAATGCATGGTCAAGAACTATCTCATGGTTGCTCCAAAAGATAATTCTAAACCAAACTAAATGTGTTCCTACACCAGTCTAGAGTTTAGAAATTATAGGACAAGCATCAAAAATGAAACTGCGAACGAATCTCACCTTCCTCCTTTGCATGTTATCTGTCTAACAGCTTCCTCTTTATTTCAGGGTTTCACTTTCAGGCAAAGATGATTACAAGGATAATTTTAGCATTCTCATGTGTATCGTGCCTCTTTCTGGCAGTTTTCACAACACCAATTACAGAGCCTCTACCAGCAGAGCCGTGTAAGTATGCCTAAGGTTTAACTTCCCTCCATAACAACTTGATCAATGATATATCATTTATTCAGTAGAGGAAATCACTCTTACTATGAACTTCTTTTATCGACTTGTTAGTTATTATGACGAATTATGAAATTCAGATTAATACCCATGCCTACAAACAACGCAGAGTTGATAACAAAAATGTCCCTTTGTCCTAACGGGAGATATCTAATTCAGTGCAAATTGAAGTGTCCGTTTAAGTACAGCTGCTTATGCACTCTGTCAAAATATGCTGACAAGACGCTGATGAAGAGACCTCAAGTAGCGCGTTGTAGTTAGTAGAATTTAACAGATCACATGCAAAGTTGAAGTCAAATTTCGTAACGAGGCTGTGTTATGTGGTTCAGCTCTAGAAAAGCAACTGCAGGTGAGTAATCAGTCTGCTTGAATTTAAGCTTGCCATCGTTTGATTGCTGTGCCTTGAGTTATCACATAAAATCTCACATGAAACTGGCTTGCCCCCGCAAAGGCCCCGCAAAGTTGCTGTACTTAGGGCCTACTCACGTTTTTACCGGGCTGGGGTCTTTGCCAAGATCTCACCTCATCCTTAATGCCTATACAAATTTAATTCATGTTCATTTGAGCAAGTAGGCTAGCCCGCTTAGCGAGATCTCACCGGTGTACTGGCGAGATCTCGGTAGGTGAGATGAGAAATTTTCGATACATTAAATCCCCGCGTATAAGAACCTACTTTTTGAGAGCCAAGCTGAAATGGGTTCTTAATTCAAAGGTACTAAGACTAATTTGAAGGTATAGAGGTTCTTATTTGAAGGGTGCCTCATCTAGTCCCCTTGGAGAGTCTCACAAAGATTTTCAGCCCCATTATTTGTTTTAGAAGCGTTCTTATGGACATAACAGGTAATTGGGCAGGAGAATCAAACTTTCAAAGCCAAATGGGACTGCAATGACCTTCATAAGAGCAAACAACGATCAACTTTGCAACCCCTGCAATAAGAACCTATGTTTCATCAAACTGAAACAGGTTCTTAATTGTATGGTACGTAATTCAGGAAAAACAGCCTCTAGGTTCTTATTTTGGTATGTTCTTATATGCGGGGATTTCCTGTATGAACACTCCATCCCGGCCACCGCTACTTATCTAAGCATGTTTTGGCAAGCGGACTGGAATTTCTCCAGATGAACACAAGATGAAAACTGTCTCGTCTACCAGGCCAGCCCGCCTCCATATGAACAGGCCCTTAGATGGACACATTAGACTTAACTTGTACGAATGACAACAGAAGTGCATGTAACTGCTGGCTTGATCCATATCTACAAGAAAATATTGATATGATATCATTTAAAGCAGTAAGCTGGATTTCATTGTCGCACACGCTTTATTGTGAAGTGACTTGATTGGCTAAGCCAGACGAGACGTTGATCAAAGAAGGAAATCCTTTGCTACAGGTCTAACTTAGCAGTAATCTTACTATTTCAATTTTAGTTAAAGCCTTCTGCAACTAGGTAAATGATTGAAATAAATATAAACTAGAAAAACATAACTGCAGCGCGCGATATTTGACATCTGGTAGAAGTACAGTTTTTCTTTCTTAACTCAGAAGTAAAGTCCAATGACATACATTTAACATTGCAAGACAGCCTTACTAAGCATTTAAATAAAGTCTTCAAAAGACATTCTATGTCGAAAAATTTCCAAATAGATCAGGAGGAAAATATTTACCAAGTATTTCAGCAAATTAAACAAAATGATCGAATTATTTTTTGCATTGCTAACATAAAAGCCCTTTAACAACCTACTGGAAGAATTAAAAATTTTCTTAATTTTGTCTTGTGTAGCTACAATCCGAACAAAGAATGTGATATGTCCAGTTGGAAAGCCTTTCAAATGGTCCAAAGCAGATCCAGAAGGAAAAGACATCGCTGTTGAATATAAATGTGGGGAGACAGGCAAGTAAAAACTTATTAGTCAATGCATGAAGGTGCTGAATCAAAATTCGTTTTGCCATAAAAGTTGCAAATTTGTTTTGAATCAGTCAATTCAAAAACTGAATCATTGACCAACTGAATTAACAATTCATCTAAATTAACTCACAAATTTCTGACTGATATGTTGGATCGTTTGCCCTCTCCCTCATTCCCTCATCCAGGTAATAGTGATCCTGCATCATTCCCCATCCCCCCCGGTCAAGTGATGCTTCATCATCGAACCATTTCAACATATTTTGATCGATGTTACACCTACATCCACCAAGAAGTTAGACTTGCCAACAAACTTTGGGCCTGAAAACAAGGTAGCAAAAAAGCCATCAAGAGATCTATCAAGCCAAATTACTTCAAAACTTTTGGCTGAAAAAAGGTTTGATAATTTGACCAGTGCTCAACATCGCTCACGAGCATAAAGATAGCGTAAAGAGATACTAATTGCCCATTATATCTGCTGCAAAGAATGGCATCAATAAAACAGTTCATAAAATTGTGACCAGTGCATCTTGGAAACTGTCATTGATTCAGTCTGTTGATTTTTCAGTGACAAGTTTGATGACAGAACAAAGCCAGCTCGTACCTCTAAAGTGAACCTTGTGAAGCTTACCAATTAAGTAAATAAAGTATTTCCGGGAAATCTCCATTTTGTTCATATTTGTTGATTTCAAGTAGCTACTTGTTTCAGGAAATAAATCTCATTCAATGATATTCTCTACATCTGAGCCTTAAGTGCCAACTGACCCTAGGCAGAGTAGATATGTTATGGCATTAGATAAGGGCTGCACTAACAACTAGGCCTACTAGGCGAAGGCCTTAATGGAGCACGTATTCTTAAGGAGAGGGAAGATGATGTGAGGAGGACAAATATTCATAACTATTAGCGAGGCCGTCACAAGAAGCAAAAGCTCCCAAGTTCTTTAGTTACTTTTCCCCCTTGTTCTCCATACGACAAATAAAAAAAGTCATCAGTTTGTTCCTTGAAAAAGATTATTTTTAACTGTTGTTTTCGAAACATTTTAGCTAATGTTTCCTCGTATCCAACTTAAAAATTTTTAGTACTACCCTTTCCTTTAACTCCCTGGGAGAGTGAAACTAAAGGCTTTCATTGCTGTTCGTGGCAGGTGTGACGAAGACATTAAAATTAGCATGTGACAAAGGATTCAAGGCAACATATCGAAGAGATCTCATCCCAGAGGAGATGAACAGTGCAATCCTAGAGCAGACAGCAAAACGCGCTGCCATTGCTGAGAACCCAGAACCAAACTTTGGACTGTTTGCCTCTGGCAAGAGTATGGAAGTCCTGGATAAGGCAAATTTGGTGTATGCTTGTATCAAGTCATAAAAAGGCTACCAGACATGATCATGTAGTCTTTACACAATGTACATAAAACAGTGAAAGCTTGTGAATCTCCGTTCTGTGTGAAAAATAATTGCATCTGGCAAAGACTTGCGGCATGAAGATCTTTTATTTAAGTCAAAATATAAAGTGAAAGAGTCAACATTCAAACATGTAATGTTGATTTACTTTTGATTTGTAATTAGCTAGTTATCATATTTTTTTATTAAAGTTGTTCATATTCCCTTCAATCTTTGAGAGCTTTTTATGATCTTTCGTTGAAAAATGATGAATTATTCTCCTTGAAGTATGTTCACATTCAAATCGTTGCTTTCTTGATTAACGCTAGAACAGATATACAAATAGGCCAAACCAGACACTGGAATAGACACTGATCACGAAAGAACAAATTGGTTTTAAATACCGGCGTTGCTTATACGGGAGGTTGCAGGGCCAACTAGCTCTTTCTTATGGAGTTCTTATGCCGATTTCAAGTTCTGCAGGCAGTATGTACACGTAATCTAAAAGAATACTGACGTCTTCCCTAGGTTACTTAGCATTGGTGTAAACAATATCGCTTCGAATTGTTAAACTTAAGCAAAGATTTGATTGGGATAACATGCCCCTTGAATAGCCTCCAAAGCCTCTCTTGTTTATCCAAGTATATTATCCGGCTCTGCATTATCGTCGATCATCACTAAAAATCAGTGTCATTGACAAATATCATCATTACAATTTCCATGCAAATGTGACTAGATTAATTTTCCTAACGTAGAGTGACAAGGTATTGTAATTATTCTTGTAGTCAGTCGCCAATAGATTAGACTTGCTCCAAGTCTATTCCGTGGTTTATCAGCATTTAAGAAAATCATTACCTCTGCGGGGGTGCAAACCACGAAGAGGACGCTGTGAAGGAAAAGCGAAGGAGAAGGGATAGGGATAGCAGTGTCCTCTTCGTGGTTTACGCCCCCGCAGAGATAATCATTTTCTTAAATGCTAAAAAACCATGGATTAGACTTGGAGTAAGTCTACCAATATAGATTGATACAGAGAGATTAATATGAATTTGCAATGACAATTTTCCAACAACCATCTGCGTGAGCGCATTTAATCTCCATAAGCTGAAGCTGAGATGGCTAAAGTCGCTTTTGTTGTAGTTTACTTTAGTCTATCAATAACTGGGGTTTAGCTTAACTGTGATAAGTCTCTGGAAAGTCTTGCAATTCCTCCCCAAGTGTGCTGCCAGCTCCACTTTCTACTGAATGCAGTTTTGAAGTTTTCTGAAAATGCCTTCTGCAAGCTCCAGCGAGATAATATGTTAGTAACAAAAAAAGATATATCTTTGAAATTTTTTAATATTCCACTGGTGCCCTTAGGTTATGCGATACAAGTCATCCAAGGCAAGCTTTAGTAGTTTTAAATCCGGACGAGAACAAATACAGTATTAGTGGTCGAGGTCGTTTAGTTTCCATCCTTTTGATGAGAGTAATGGACCATGGTACCCTTGCTGCAAGGGCAATGCTATAGTGACCGAAATCCTCTATCAATGGCTCAAAGATCTCTTAAAGGTGATCTGAAGCGAAAATTTTTATTGATTCAAGTGAACAGCACTGTCGAAAGATACGGACTCCTGTTTAAATCTCCTTGATTCTCAAGGCAAAACTTACTTTGAGAAGCAGATACAAACTATAGCCTTCGCAGCCTTCGATGCCAGTTTTAGAGAGTCTGGTACCCAAGGTAACAAACCATACAGATCGTAACCGGTAAAAGAGATCTCCTTAATGATGACATTTGATAAATGTTTTTGCATTACTTCAAAGTTAGTTTACTGAAATAACCAGTTATCTCAAGGACTGCTTATGCCTTCTAAAATTAGCATATTGTATTCTTATTGTTTTGACTCTAGCATGGATATTGTTTAGCAAGAGAATAGCTCGCAGAGGCATTTCTTTGTCCTAAGGCTCCCTCTACTTACTTTAAGTGAAAACCTGTTTCAGATGCCTAAATTTTGGTTAACATGTGCAGTTGGGCACGTCCACTCTACCACTGCTTGTTCTGGATGAAATATGTGGATTCAAATGGAAAGTGGTGGCGCAGCGGAGCCGCACCGAGCAAGCCTAGTTTCTATATAAAGCAACTATGATCTCGGTAGTCATACTGTCTGCGGTAGGTAATACATAGACAAAACTTCAATCTCTAGCTGTTTTTGCACAGTTTCTTGAAACAAATTGAATATGCAATATCAAAGAACCTGAAGAGATGGGCTTGACGTCCTGAATTACTGTCAACTGCAGAGATATGCTTTGAAATTTTTCAGTTATCAAATGAGTAGATCACGATTTTAAGCAGTTGGAACGAAAGTGCATTTCATTTCTGTGGCTCTTCAGCTGCTGGTACACATTGAAAGAGGTAAGAGAGTATTGATAGCGAGTAAGGTTCAATAACGTTTGAGCCTTCGTTGGGCCTGTAGTTTTAAAAACTATTTTGTTGTGTAGATAGATAGCATGTCAACAAAAGTAACCAAATTAGTTGCACAGCATAGGTCACATAAAGTCGGTACACACAAATAAGAGACACAGTAAAATAGCTAAACTTCTTTCCTTAAATTTGAGAATGACCTACCCCTCGGCTCTCTAATTTAAGCTATTTCCTCTTCTTACCTTGAGGTATGAATATCTGTAATAGAAAACATTGGTAGTTCCAAAAGCAAGTGCAAGGTTTTTTTCAATTTTTTCTGAGTTTTAAACAGCACTAATTTCAACAGTTTACTCTATTCCAATCAAAGTTTCAGAAATTTCTGAGAGTTAGAAACTCTTCTGTTTAATCGTTAAAATTCTAGCCTATTCAAAGTTCCCATGTTACCTGATGCTATCAGCTACCATCTTTGTTTTATCTTGGTTTCGTAGTCAATAAACGAGAGAAAGCAACTAGAGCATTTTCATCGCGTGAATGTTTACTGTAAAGAAGCTAATCTGCACCCAAAACCCCCAAAACAACTGGATCTTATTGCTTCATAAACGGGTGACTGCAACTGCGAAGCATTATTGCTATTGTTTCCGAGCTTCATTTTAAATAGATTTCTTCTTTCTCTCGCGAACTTGCTTCTTTGAGCGATCATGAAATTGACTCTTTTGGTTGCACCACTTAGAAATCCAATTTCTGACTTACTGCTCTTCAGATTTAGGCCTCCGAAGCAAAACTCGTCACTCCTTCAAAAGTTAATTATCAGGAAAAGATTGTTCCGGGTATTTTTAACTGAAGATGGAGATTCAATCTTGGCTTCAGCACCAGAGCAGCTTACTTTTTCAAATGAGTTTCCAAGCTTTAGCAATGAAATGTATCGGATTTGTTTCTCATTTTTGTTCATCCAGCTTTTACAACTCTTTTGATGCATTTCTCAGTTATAGTTCAATGAGACTTCAAAGTTTTATCTAAACTTGTTGGTAGAAACACAGTTAAACGACGAAAACAGCAGCGAATGAGCCCGAGCGAATGAGTAGATTTAGACTGCGTTCACATGATGCCGTCACATTTAAAAAACGGTGAAAAATGTGACGGCTGCAAAATTTGAGCTGGCGTTCACATGATACCGCAACGATTTGAAAACGGTAGGAACCTAGATGACAAAAACCCATTGCAAGACTTTGATGCTAAGGAAGTGTACCTACAACCTAAGAATCGATCATTCTCGTTCCAAAAGCGTCCAAAAATGTTCTGTTTTCATCATTTTCAGGTGCTTTACACGATGCTGTTTGTGATCTTGAAAATTTACAACTCATGTGGGACAAACCTGCATTGCATGCTAGGTCTTCTCAATGATACTAACCAACTGTTCTGAATATCCTTGACTGTATTGATGATACAGAGCAGAAATTGGGCACGCATTTGAGAAATCTCGTTACTTTGAGCCTCTTAGTTCCTTGTAACAGATTTCGAAACTAAGCAACATTTCATAGTTTGTTCCTTGGGCCTTAAACTTTTGATTTATCATTTGAAAAGGCTTATGTATCCAAACACTTTCTTATCTCAGATTGCTCTGTGATGTCATTTTACGCTTTTTCTACTCTATCTACTGATGATGCTGTCCAATCACATCATGGTATAGTGGCCTATAGTCCCAACTTTGGATGGCTCCCGCTCCGCATTGAACATCCCCCACAGGCGCTGGATGCCTTCCATATACAAAATGGTATCCTTCTGCACACCCCCACAGTACTCAAGACATCCTCCCACCGCTTGTAGGATGCCTCTCCACTTGTAGTGAACATCTCCCACTGGTACTCAGAGATACCTCTCACTTTTCAACAGCTTCAAGCATTAGATCAAGGATAAATTCTTTAACGATCTTCAGAATCAAGAAAATAGCCCTTACATATATCATTAAATTTCTAAAAGCTTCACAGAATTATCCATCAACAAATCTTAAATGCAGCATTACTGTCAACTTTACATCAAACATTGCCTTTTTTGTTTTTTTTGTGAAAGCCTTTCTTTCATAGACACCTCTGGGGGGACCATTACGGAAACAAGGTTGTATTGACCTTTTAATGCCATCCCTGCCATTTTTAAGCAGGGGTTTTTTTAATCTATATTTTGCATTTAAGATTTGTATTATAGTGCACACTTGTAATTAGATTCTTTTTCTTTTCCTTTAAATTTCTTATGATCTTTTGTCCTTTTTTTTATCACTTTAATGGCAAATTTTTACTTACTTACTTACTTACTTGTACTGAACATTCCCCACTGTGTACTGCACAACGTCACCCTGGTCGAGAACAGGTCTTGTATTTTTTATTGTACGACAGGGAAGCCATTATTTTCCTTTCTTTCTATTGCTTCTCATCATTCTTTTTATTGCTTCTGTGGCACTGGGGTGACGAAATGCTACATGTATAGTCTCCTTCACATTTTTCTCCTTCGCATTTCACTAAGCAATTAAAATTCCACCACAGCATTGCCAAAGAAGATGCGCAGCATCCACAAGATGAAAATGCGATAAACGGAAAATCAAATCAAAATAAGCAGAGAATGCTAAATTTCATGGTTGGCTGCATAGAAGGCGTGAAATCTATTCTTGAATTTGAAAATCGATTTTTCGTTACTAAACCTGTATCCTTTGTCCTTCAAACTTCGTCTTTTGCTAGCTATATAGCAATCGTAACATTTCGCAGCTCAGACCAGCTAAGGCATTATATTTTCAAGGAGAGGTTTTAAGTTGAGAGTCACTTTATAACCTTGAATTCGAATTCAGTGTTAATCAGTACTTATACTTTGATTTGGACGTGTGTTGATATGATGAAATATTTTCACAGCAGCCAACTGCTAATGAATATTTGACTGTAGTATTCTGTCAAGTCGAACACGTACTTTCTGCCTCATTTACGTCACTTGGGGATTTAAGGCTTGTTTATGCAATTTCAAATATAGTTTTAAACGCACTGAGCTTCGGGAGCTTTGAAGGGGGCGTCAATGCTAATCTGCTCCAAGAGCTCATTTTGAAAGACCTATGAGTGATATTGAAACTATCAGGAAACATCTTGACTTGCTCCAAGGCTCGTCCGTTCGTTTTCGGGCCACTCAGTTCCCTCAGTGCGCAGTGGAGCGAGCGAGGCGAGCGGACCCGTTCCGCTCGCTTCGCTCGCTGCACTGCGGACTAAGTAGAATAACGAACGGACGAGACTTCGAGCAAGTCTAGGAAACATCAGAGAGTTGAACATGTCACAAAGCACGGAATTTCCCACCTACTGGAAGCTATATCTTAAAGGGAGTGTGCAATGGTAAATAGGCTTCTCTATAAATAGAACAAAGAAAATAAGCAAACACAGCATAGTTTCTTTAGCTATCGATTATTAACAACACGTGTGTGCCATCGATTTCAATGGACTATTTTTAGATGTTTCTGCTCTGTGCAAATGCATGCTTTTATCCTTGCACAAACCCTTTAACTAGGGGCATAGCTAGAGGGAGTATTGTATATTAGGTAAACGTTGTACGATAAAATATGGTTTCAAGCCTATGTTATCTTTAGAGTGTGACATAAGTGTGATGATAACATAGGTTTGCAAGGTCTCAGTGAGCCAAGTTCTTGGACCATTTTTCGTTTCTTGCAAGCTTGCATCTGCTATTTCATTACCATGTTTTAGAGGTAGTATGTGCCAACAATGATGATTTTCACACGCCCAAAATTCGGTAAATTTTTAATTGTCGGGTAAAAATTGTTGGAGGAATCATACAGAACAAAGGATATTGTTAATTAGAAGAAAGGCGTATTTAGTTAGGCAAAACGATAGAAAATATCTATGCAATAATCAACAATATCACAAAGCAGATTTTGCAAAATATATTGAAAGCACTTTTCCCAGAATTCATCATATTCAAATACCAAATCAAGTATGAATGTTGGAAAACTTCATTGCTACAGCCCTTTTCATAGTCAGAAGAGCAGTTAATGAGGAAAAAATTCTACGGTCCTTCACGAGAACAATGTAAAAGATCCAAACAATTAAGTATTCCTTGGTTCCCACCATAGAAAACATGTGCTTCGTACTTTCTGTAACGTACCCTCTCTCCTCAACCAATGTTCTGATTTGAGAGGCAATGTTTCCTGTGAAAATCCGAATTTGCTTCAAGTCTCTCCAGATCTCTGCTCTGCATTCATGTCTTTTGCTGACAAGAGAGAGACCAGTAGCGAGTCCAAGTGAAGATTTACATTCACAAAGCCCATAGTCACATCGATCAACACTGACTGGTACCGAGGTATGCAGTCCCAAAATTTTTCATAAAGGATTGCAAAATACGCACGCTAACCGGGTTTTGTGTTGTACAAGAAAATATAAAGCCCGAGGTCTTAAAAGTACAGACCGAGCTTGAGAGGTCTGTGCATGAAGACCGAGGGCTTTATACTTTCGTGTACAATACAAAACCGGTTAGTGTGAGTTTTATTACCTGAAAGCTTCTAATCTTAGCTCGTATAAGTTAGTGAAACACATTTTGTTACTGTCATATTGTTTGAGTTTATTGTAAATCTGACAGGCCTGAAATAGTTGCTGTGGCGACAAAAACGCGTCTTTGTATCGTATTATACAAGGCTATGGGAAACCCGAGGGAAATGTGCAATTAACCAATAGGAGTGGTAGGATTCTGTATTTCCTCGTCTTTGAAACTCCAGACAGGTAATAAATGAGTAGACACACCGCATGAAGTTGATTTTCACCTTTGCCAAAAAAGTCTCTCACCAATGGAAAATAGATAGAGTCGTTTGAGGATGATCTCAAATTAAGAAAAAGATCAAAATGAAGAAACACACTACACGTTTTTTTATACAAGAAACTTGGATCAGGTCATAGAACTAAAAGTTTTTTAATTGAAACATGAAATTTTGTCGATTATAGTACTAAAAGTTTCTTAATTGGATTCTTATTTTTCTGAATGTAGAATTAGCACTGTGGTCGCTAACACTGCGGCAGATATGTTTCTTGATATTCAAAACATCATAAAGGAATGAACAGTGTTCTGTTATGTTGAAAACACAAATGGTTAGATAATATTGCTCAAGAATGAAGGTTCAACGATCTATTCGCTGTAAAATCCATGCTTTTAACTTTGAAAAGTTTCTTAGTACTTCTGAGACATAGTACAAGAGTTTCTTAAAATTTTGGCCATCTTAGTTCTAGTTTCTTATAAACCAGTTTCTTGTAAAAAAAACGTGTACTTCTCTTGCAAATATAACAATTTTCAAGCGATTAACAAACAAGATATGAACCCACTTTGTTTAGTCGGCGGGTGGCATGACGTAATAACTTAATAGATGAGCCATTTTCTCGCCGCAAAATCTGCAAGTTCATGAAAACCCTTAGCAACAAAGCGGTAGGAAAGGCTTTCCTGGGATGGATGTAACTGTTTGATCAAAGCCATTAATGCAACTATGAATCTCATTCTTTTTCAATAACCCAGACTCTGAGTAAACTAATATCTCTGTACAGTTAAAGTCCCGCCTTTAAGGTACTCATTACACAAAGACAGCCTGATTGATTTCTTATGTCAAGATATACTTCTTCAAAACCTGGTGTGTATACCATGGTATAAGAAACACTTTTATACTCCAAACAGCAGTCGAAATTGTTAACAAAACGTTTTTGAAATATGCGCTGTTGTGCAAATATCTAATGGTTTGAGCCAGTATTGAAGGTTTCTTGAAATTATAGTAATTTGGGCTTGAAACTTTCATTCTCGTTTCTAGAGAATTGAGACTTATTGGAGACATATTCAAATATACGCGTTATAATATTGCTATGTACCATTGTATTAGAAACTGAACATGAATCAGCCTGTATAGTTTCTTGTAAAGAGGCACTTTATTCAGCGAAATCAAGCCTGAGTTTCTTATAATGCAGTTTCTTAAAGGCGGGACTTTACTGTATTGGAAATTGGATTAACAAATGCTTCTGAAACTGATTGTTATAAATACTTTAAGGCATGCCCGCCACACCTTCATGTGTCACTGGAATGATCACATTAATTGTATTGACATCTCTTTGAAACTCAACCAGCTCACCACACTGTCTCAATAGAGTGTCTGCTCTTAACGACGAGCAATAGAAGCTAATTATAACAACACAAATCGGATTGCAGCTAAATTTGCATTAAAGCTATATATCAAAGCAATTCTCAAGAACCTTGATGTTTGCCATCCATTCAGAGATCACAGTTTAAGCTGTAAGTTGATTTTCATATTCTCTTATCTCATTTTCAGGTTCAAAAAGAGAAGACAAGAACAAAAGGATAGAATGAGCTTCAAAATAATGATGCTCGTTTGCTATTTTGTATTTTGCCAGTACTTCTCAAAAGGCATTGGCGTCCCAAAGTGGTAAGTCTCCTATTTTCTACTTCTTCAAGAGTTTTGATGCTTTAAAAATTCCTAGCATTTGAGCTGTGGCTTTAGGAATAAGGGAAGCTTCGCTTATGAAAGCAGCGTCATGATCCCCGTCTACCGTGGTGAAACCCCAGGGAGTAAATACCATCTGTGTTGGTGGGATGTGCCATTTGGGGTGCCTTTTTCGAGCAGAAAATAAATTTCGGGGTATCATCTTTGGTAAAATTACAAGGAGTCATAAATTTTGGAGTCTCATCTAGAAAAAAAACTCTTTAGGGTATTGATTTTGATCAAATTTCACATACTAAGTTAAAATTTTGCATAGTTGTCACAATTTTAGGGTATACATTTTCAATGGCTTGTAAATTTTGGGGTGTCGCTTTTGCGAAATTTGTAGGTTTTAGGATGCGACTTTAGACGTCAAATGGCACACCCCGTCACCCGCCTATTGAAGTAACCTCCCCGGGGGATGAAACTCCACAGACGGGATGTGCCTGCCAGAAAACAATCCCTTGAGCCGGTCATTGAACAAGCATTTGAAAACATGATATCCGTCCTGAATAATGTCAGTTTCGTTTCTAAGTAATTTTTTTATTTTTCAATTCAAATTGGACCTGTCCTCGAAAAAACCTTTAATGGACATACCTGTTCTGGAATAAAGACGCAGGTATAATCTTGTCCCAGAATTCTTAGCCAAGAATGGGACCCTCCTGGCAGGCAAATTCCCAGGTGCTAAATACATGCATTACGTAGATCCCCCAGGTATGACCCTTTAAAAACGCTGATTCTGAATCATGTTATGTAAGAAGTGATTAACCACATAAGGACTTCCTGAATGCACTTTTCTAAATATATCGTGGCTGGGAATTAGACATTCAAGATGATTTATGATGATGATCAGTGATTAAGCGATTTCCATACTGTGAAAGACGATTACATGCTACCTTCCTTTAAGTTCAAAGCTAGTTACTGAAAAAATTTTGACCATGCTGCTTGTTTGCAGGGTGATCAATCGGATGTCAAGGAACCAGAAGGTGAGCCATTTTTTTTCATTTTTTCATGAAAAATGGAATAAGCTATGTTTACTTACACAAGACCAAGCCATCCGAACATCCTATTAGAAATGAACGTCTTGGAATACAGTAGTGTCCCACATACAAGAAACACAAATTTAAGAAACTCCAGCCCTAAGTCTCAAAATAATGCCCCTCTGAAAGAAAAAGGCTCAGGTTTGACAAATGCTGTCTCCTTATTCAAAGATTATTAACGTAAGAATGGTTTACATTCTTAGCTTTCCAATCTAATCAAACTGTATTTATTCAAAATGAAAACAAGATTTTGCATGCAACTGAAGCAAAAACAGCTTGCCAAGAATAATTGTGGCTTTCTTGCAAGGGACAATTCACGAATACAATACTCGTCAAAATAGTGTGTTTTGCTTTAGTGTCATACAGCTTGTTTCTGCGATCTTCACTGACAGTACCAAGTTAAGAAACTTAAAAAAACTTTACCCTGATTTGAAGTTTATATCTCATCCCATAAGAATCACATCAGGCCTGAAATTGAAAAAGTTGTTTCTTATAGGCGGGACACTACTGTGTGTGGAGGTGGGGACATTAAAAGCTTCCAAAAACAAGGCTTCCCTGATCTTTCATATATCGTGAAGAATGTTCATCGTTTGAGTTAAAGGCTTCAGAAATTTCATTCTGAAATAGATAAAGACGAGCAGCCTCTCAGTTGTTTGGCCATAAACATTTTATACATGTTTCCTTGATCAGTTGTTTACAGAATTCACTTTATGAAGTACTTATCCATGTCTCAAATCGATAGGAACGAGAATTCTTAATGAAGCAAAAAGAAATTGGAATGAAGAAAGGCCTCAGTGAATGCAGAAGACAGTTTCGCTGGGAAAGATGGAATTGTGACTTCTCTGAAAAGATTACATCCAAGATATTGAAAGGAAGATATCTTCCTAAAGGTAAACACTAATTCGAATAAATTACGCTGTAAACAAAATATGGCACATTCGATCAATAAAATGAAGGTGAAGTTGCGATTTTTAGCGCCAAGCGCTGGGATCGCAGAAGTAGCTAAGCGCTAATCGAGTCCGCGACAAAGTGCCATGACTCTCAAGTGGTGGGGCCCTACCACGTCTCGAACCTTCTCCACCTGACTGTTCTGGCTGCAGTGTCAGAGGATTACACAACTGCGCCACAACACCTTCAAAATGCCTTCCTCTGAAGAACAAATCCGGGGTTGACTAGACTTGCTCCAAGTCTATTCCGTGGTATATCAGCTCTAAGGAACATAGTTACTTCTGCTGGGGCGTAAACTACGAAGAGGAGGCTGTGAAGATTTCCCCAAGCAAGTGAATACATTTAGAAAAATGCTGATAAGGGGTTTCTATTTGAATGAGAATTCCAAGCTCGGTGCTGGTATGTGATTTGCTGTCCATGAAAACTTAGGCTCAATTCAATTCAATTCAATTTTTCAGTTTGTTTTTTAGTGAGCTTGTCAGGATTTCTAGCTACTGAAAGGTAATTCAGGCCACTGTGCATTCTGCATCCAGGCATGGGAACCCCAGTCTAACGTCCCTTCCGAAGGATGACGATTTGAGTTGTGAGGTCAGGCCTCCGAAGTCATCCATCCGGAGTTTTGACCTCACTCGACCAAGCTTAACTTCAGTCACCTGACGAAGCCACTCGGCCAGTCACCCCGCGATACCATCAATACAATTGACAGCTTCAGAGATAGAATTTACATCTCAGTGGCAAATAAATCTTGAACCAGAATCTAACGTAGAATTTTCGTTTAAAACCCACCAACATATGCGTACTTTCAGGGTCTCCATGTTGACTGATTGTACAAAAAAGTTCGCAACCTACGCTACCCTTTCACTGATCAATTAACATTTCAGTTTTGAATATCAGATTCGTGCCTTTCATTTGATGGCCCCTTAAACCAGCTGACTTCTTTTACTCAACCAGTAGAGCAAATCCCTAAAATATGTTCTTCTCGTGTACCTGTTGTCCAAGTACTCCTGTTTGAAAAGTCACAAAAATTTTATTATAAGACAGATCTTCAAATTTTCTTTTTTGGCAAGCAGATCAAGAACCAAATTAATTTACCAGGTAAAACTGACCTTGTGATTCGTTTATAAATCAGTGAATCTAGCTCTTTTTAGGGCCACCTGGTTTTGAAGCATACTACAAAAGGAACTGATCATTACCAGATAAATTTCTTTTTATACATTAAGTTCCTAGTAAGGTCATAAATTTCAGAAAGAAACACTAACTATTATTGTAGGCTTGAAGACCATTAGGAATCTCAATATAACAGCTCTTGGGCAAAGTTAACGATATTGATAAATGAGTATGGCTCAGAATGAGGCCTTTCAATGCGTTATTTCTTAGCCTTAAATTGTATCATTTTCAAACGTTTTTAGATCATTGACAAGGAGCTCAAAAAGAACATTTTTCGAAAGGCTCGATAATCAAATTTTTGCAATTCTCAAACGAAAGTACTTTTTCTTGGAACAGCCGGTCTGTTGTTTGAAATCCCTTGAGATATTTTCCACCTTTGTAGTAACAAAAGAAATAGCATTCATGAATGCACTGACATCGGCAGCAGTTGCACTTCAGATGGTGAGAGTGTATCAAAGAGGTGAGATAAAACTCTGTTGCTCAGAATTGTTGCTGAAAAGGACATTGAAACGAAAAGAAGCATCAACTGAAGTAATCAAAGATAAACAGATTGATTTTGGATTGTGGATCACTGAATATCTCACAGATATTGCTCGCCATCAGAAACGACGCCGTGATGATCGAGAGCTCGTGATTAGACATAACAACAAAATTGGAAGGAATGTAAGTTTAAAATGCCGAAACTTTTTTGGCTCATTTTGAAGCCTTAGAGCAGCTTATTAGAGATTGTCACAGCTGATGCGCAATGCCTATCTACCAATATTGGATTCTGCTTCCGAAAGACTTCTTTTTAAGTACTGCTGAGAAGTATTTTTTATAGAAATCTAGCAGTGTTTGGCATAGTTCACATTCTCTCATCATATAAAACGCAGAAATTTCAGATTCAAATTTTCCTACCACTAAAATGATCTTGGGTCCGTTTGTTTAAAGAAAAATTGCTCTGCCATGAATATGTCTAACAGTGACTTGTTCTAGAAAAGAAGACTTCTTCTTGATACTAAGATCCGATTACAGGGTTCCTCGTTTTGGCAAGGTGGAGGATCAAATTATATTGTGAATGCTCTAAGAACTACCATGATTTTGAAACGTACTTGCAAAATTTACACACGGGGTGAGCAGCGGCGGAGCCAGCCTCCACGAAGTGGGGGGGGGGGTAAGAAACGATGGGGGTCCGGAGGCGATGCCCCCGGAAAAATTTTTGGGACCACGCCCTTAAGAACTTTGGGAAACGCCCATTTTAAATATAGAAATGCTCCCATTTGAATTAGGGATACGTTCAATTTGGATAAAAAATGACAGATGAAATCATGTCAGTATACAACAAACCTTAATAAAGGGTTTTGAATTGTATTACAACGAGTATCACAGCTTGTAAAACTTTAGATGGGTCATTTAATAACGTTAAATATACATTCGATCTTGAATACAAATGAACTAAATGCAGAGAGCTGAACCATATCCTCACATGCTTCTTCTGAAAATAGAATTCTCGCCTAAAAACGTCAATTGCTGCGGTGTTTTATTCTTGATTTCGAGTAGCAATGCTGTGGCTGAAAGCTGCATCAATAATAGTAAACCAGAAAAAGTATGAACGGGAGCAGGTAAAATGACAAAGACAGAAAAAGAATTCAGAACAATGAGTTCATATCTTTTTCAATCGAATTGTGGTAGTAGTTGATTGAGAAAGCGAGATTAAAACCTGAAGGTATACCTACCCCTACCCTATGATTTTTATGAGGTTTTTTGACGAATCTAAATTACCATATTTTCAAAAGAGTGGGGGTTATTTACCCCCCCCCCCAAACCCCCCGTGGCTCCACCACTGCAGGTGAGCCAGAAAAAAGTTCCCACAATTGAATATTCATAACACTAAGACTACTTCACGGATCTGAATGACTCAAATTCTAGTT
Organism: Aurelia sp. 4 Dawson et al 2005; assembly: GCA_964019985.1. NCBI lineage: Eukaryota > Metazoa > Cnidaria > Scyphozoa > Semaeostomeae > Ulmaridae > Aurelia > Aurelia sp. 4 Dawson et al 2005. The sequence continues at coordinate 11,530,947 of OZ026492.1, forward strand.
AAAAGCCGAATGATCAAAGTATTTTCGTAATATTTCTACAGCTGTCCTACTAGCACTACAAATATAGGAACATTCAACTTTACAGAAATTTCATGGTTGCAAAATTACTGAAAAATAGCCCAAAACATCGATCAATGGATAAATGACTTTTCGCACAGAATAATGAAGGAAATGCAAATTCTCATAGATGAGAGATATCCTCTGCATATTAATTGCCATGGGATTGGAAATCTTTCGTATTTGTTTGAAAATCGATGCTTTAGTAGTCTTGGTGTTTTGAATTTTCAAAATTGGGAACTTTTTCTGGCTCACCCGGTATAATTGTCAGAGCGATTTCTTTGTCGATGCTAAGCATCCTTTTTTAAGAACTATAATGTCTCTTAAAGACCCATAACTAACCATGATTCTTTTGGAGCCTTAATCGATGACAGGCTCCTCACTTTGGCAAAAAGGTGGGGGATCCAATTACACTGTAACTGCTCTGAGAACAGTCTTGTTTTTGAAAGTTGAACCGTACTGGCAAAATGTACTCATGGTTGGCAAACTGATTTCTTTGTCGATACTACGCGTCAAAAATTGCAATATCTCTTAAAGACCCATAGCCACCCATGACTCTTTGTGGTGCCAAAGTCGACTTAACTGAAAGTCGCTTTGTCCTCTAGTATCTCTTTTCTTACTTTCCAGTTGGCCTGAAAAGGATCTTGGTTGAAAATCAACCTTCAAAAAAGAATGGTTCTAGATACGAGTTTAAAGATGTTTTTAGTCGTCCTTATGTACTGAGAGCAAAGTTTTCGTTACTTCTAATTCATCATTGAAAGAACTGAAAAATATTTTAGTGATAGAGCAATGACAGCAGTTTTGAACCTCTTTTTGGAGCATCCTGTAGAGACGTTTATGTACGTTTCAGGTTGTGAAATACATGGCTAAACGAAGGTGTAGGTGTCATGGGACATCAGGTGTGTGTGCATTGCAAACTTGTGCAGAAAACTTACCAACTTTAAAAGATGTCGGCACAACGTTAAGATATCTGTACGAAGTGGCTCATAAAGGCGTTGTTCATAAACATAAAGAGCTGAAGCTGTCAGGTAAAGTTGATGCAATTGAGTTAGAAGACGTACTGGTTTACCTATCAAAGTCTCCAAACTACTGCATACGTAATACAAGCCATGGTCTCCAAGGAACCTTAGGACGTGTTTGCAGAGTTCCGCATAGGGGAAGCACCAGGGGATCGATGAAAGGACATTGCAATAACCTATGCTTCAGTTGTGGGTATACAATCAAGTATGAGGTGAAGCCAAGAAAAGTTAGGTGCAATTGCAAGTTCAAATGGTGCTGCCATGTGAAATGTGAAATGTGTCTGCAAGATGAGGATGTCCTTGTGTGTCATAAACGTTGATGACGCTGTTGGTAGCAGCTTGTAATCTCCATTGAAAAGTCATCCTTAAAAGTGACATGAAGAGTATCAAATCACAAATGGCAAGTTTGCTTCTTAGGGACCGTTCATTATTTATTTAGGGGTTGGTACTGAGGAGAAATTTGTTAGTTCAAAAAATCTTCTTACCCAGCTGAATAGGTGATTGAAAAAAGATCTACCCAACTATTTTCAGGTTGAAAAAAATTTTACCCAACTCCAATCCATAGACTTTACTTCAATGTCAAAACTATAGATTGTAAATGTTAAATACTGTATGTAAATATTGGAAATATTCATGACAAAGATGGAAACAAAGTAGGTATTAAATGTGAAATGGAAAGTGTTGATAATTTTGAAGATGAAATTCACAATTTGGGACTTAAAAATTCAGCATTAGTTAATTGGAAAATTTTGTTTACCCACCCTTGAAATTGCATGAAAAACTATTCACCCAACCTATAATGTCAGAAAATTTCCTTTACCCAAACCATTTCTCTTCGGTAGCAACCCCTCTGTAAATAATGGACGGTCCCTTACACTGCATGAGTCAGATCTCATCATAGCTTACTTTAAAAAACATTATTAAGAGACAAATGTCGTTGATTGTACGGAGTAAGCAGTTGATTTACGCTGTCCAAACGGCTGCCTGGATTTGTAAAAACATTTAGGAATCGTAAAAAGGAGAAAATGTAATTATTTTTGCAAGGTGGCACACTGGTGCACCCACACTGAAAATTTTTGTGAAATTATTTCAAGGCTTGGCATCTTTGGCGGCAGAATCTTCTTGAAAAAGTTCATATCATCCCCAATAAAGCTCCTTTAGTCCAGAAGTTATCGTTGTATTTAGTACTTTCTCTCGATTTTGAAAAAATGGAATTATAAGTAATTTTCCACCCACTGTTCCTAGAGTCACCCGGTTGTAAGTAGATAAACCCATTAGAGTCGATGAATATTCGAATTTGTAGACAAAAAGCAGACTTCAAAGAGATTTTTCTCGAGATGAGTAGAACATAGTAACTCCTTGTAATTGTGTATACAATATGTTTGCTTCAGATTGAGAGCTTAGAGCTTGCAGCATCTGCTGCACATTAGACAAACATTATCTTGAAACTTGAAGCTTTAAGTATCATGACATTATTTAATGTAAACTGCACTCCATGCAAATCTTATCTGCTAAATCTGAAAATCTCTTTCTCTTCCTAAATTGCACTGGAGATGATTCAAAATGATATGGCTTTCTTTGTTGGGTATCCAATAAAGTTTCCAGCTCCTTCAATCAAACGCTTAAGAGTTGCTTCTTCAGCAATGGATTCAGCTTCCAGCTCCGTAGGCACGTAACAAGCAACCTCGTCCCCAGAGTCTTTTTTCATATTGGGACGGAGACGACAAATGACCGTACGAGGTTGCGTAACAAAATCATACATAATTCTTTGCTGTGAAAGCTTCTTGAAGATGGTGCCAGCGACTGCTAACAGTGCAATTCGCTCGCAAAAACTTGAAAGTGGAGATGCAAAAACGCCTTGATTTATTGCTGAATTGATAATAGGCATACTGCTGTAGCAATAGTAATTGAATCTGCAATAGTAATTGCATCTATCTTGAGTCAACATACAGAATAGCCTCATTCCATAGGACCCTCAACCTACGCTCATCTCATTGAATTTACGTTGTTGTTGTCGCTTCGGATAGGGCCTTATTTCTCTTTTCAAGACAGCAACAATTCTCCTTCGGGGCACAGATCTGTCCGCAGACCATTCAGAATGGGAGATCTCGAATACTGTGATAGAATTGGCTGATTTTCTTCTTCAATTCAAACTTCCCGCCAAAAGCAGACTAATGCACTTTGGACTGAATTGCTGCAAATATTACAATCTCGAATTACCGAAAGAATTTAGGCAATCTTTTGCGCCCCCAAACAAGAGAAATATCACTGGTAGGTAGGAGTATTTTGCTTAAATAGCTCGAAGAAAGATCCATCTAAATACTGATAGCTTGTCTTACAACGTAGAACTCCAGGAAGATCACTTTTTACGGTGTTTTGGATTGTTACAGTTTATAGGTTTAGGTGGGTGGTTTTCAGAAAACATAGCAGATAACTTAGGCCATATCCTTTTCTGGAAGTGTCAGGACATGAGTCGTAGTTGTAGTGACATATCAGTTCAGGTAAGGAGCGAACTAAGACACGTCACGAGTCTACATAAACCACTTTCACTACATAAACGAACTAAGACATGTCACCAGTCTACTGCCAACCAAGCATGGCACAGTGTAGTATGGTGAAGGTGAATATGAAGTTGCGGTTTTCAGCGCCAAGTGCTGGGACTGCAGAAATAGCAATGCCCTAATCGATTCCGCGACCCCTTGCCATGACGCTCAAAGGTGCTGGTGGGATTTGAACCCCGTCCGCCTGACTGTTCTGGCTGCAATGTCAGTGGATTACAGCACCTTCAAGCTACAAGCTACAAAGTTGGCAAGCAAAGGGCAGGTTGTTTCAAATACTAAGGATTGAAGACTTAACGAACTTCTGTTTAAAAGTAAAGAAAATACTACCCTTACTAATTCCTTTTGACTATTTCGTCTTTGTTAGAAATATGACGTCATAGATATGAATGAGACGTTTGTTCCATTTGACGTAAGATTACTCGATTCAACGTCACTTATAGATGTTTAATAGATAGAAAACTTAGTCTAACTTCAGTCTTTGAAGACTGCAGAAGAAGGTGACTGGTTTATCAGAGCTTCGCCAAATACAATAATTTTGAAAAGATGGAGTCAAAGACGAGTCTCCACAAAAGGGGGAATCCTTTGCAACCCAACGCAAGGAATTATCAGAATATCCAAGCTCAACGAGTTGGCAGTGTGATTAACTCACTCAAACAGAACATTAGAATGGCGGCTTTGCTTTCATCTCTGTGTAAAGGTGTAGCGGTGAGTTTGTGTAAGTTGTAACAACAAACAAAGAGGTGTTAGGAATAGTATTGATGACTTATTTGCAACAAATTTTTTAGACTGAATTGATAATTTAGACAAATTTGTATCAATATGTAGTATCATACCGATAAATACGTATTAGGGTATTCATTAATATGATATTTAGTGGAGATCCCGTGATGATTCATAAGTCGGTTACTTGGCAGCCCCAAAAGGGCTTAGAATATAGCAAAATAAAAGGATATAGCGTTTATATTAACTCAAAAAAGTCATGTATCTGCGCGACGGCTTTACTAACTTCAGGCACGTTGCAGCACAAGTTTGAATTGGTCAGAATTTCACTTCTTTTGAGCACGCTAAACAAGACAATGCATTTAGTTAGCCACCAAGGCAACTTGCTGTGCATCACAAAACTCCCTGTAACTTTATGACTTCTTGGTACGCAGCAGACCTCTCACTAAAAACTTGTGCAATAATAGTATTCTGTAACTCGCATATATGCACTGTTGGGCCTTGTGCATAGGCATTTTGGACAGGATTTGGGTGTTGATCATGACAACAATACCTGGCCTAAATGTTCCTTAATGAGTCATTAGAAGGCCGCATCAATCTGGGAATTAGTTCGGGAGCCATAATTCTTAGAGTGTGGTAAAATTCGAAATTTAGTCCCATATAAAATTGCCGGGCATCATCTTTGAAGCAAGAAAATATTAGGAATGAATTGAAGACAAGCAAGGTAACAAAATTCATTTCTACATTTCGGAAGATTTCAAACAGGCATTGTGGGCATGATCAACACCCAAATCTTGTCCACAATACCCATGGTTTGTGCAGTGCATTTCTGTGCTGAAAGTCTTTCCTATCCACTTATCCACCTATTGCCCTAGACTGTTCACTGAAGTCAATCACGTAACTGAATCATTGTCGGAGATACCTAATAAAATCTAACATTTTGACTGCTCATGCTGGAATTTACTTCAGTGTGAACCTATGAATTATTGATGTAGTAGAAATTATCAAACAAATTTGCTCTTGCTTGGATTTCATATTTGAATTGCAGCTACAGTATTCCATTTTTGTCCACTCTTCTGTCTGGCTTACCATTTGTTCAACTTGCAATTCTTTGAATTTCGAGGAAACAATAAACTAGGCTAAAATTCAGCCAATCAAAGTCATTTGATCGACATCGTTCAAAGCTGGCCCTTTGGTCAGGGACAATGCTATGTTTATTATATAACATGACCGGTGCAAAACGTAACGGGGCAACTACATTTTTGATTTTGTACAGAACAATGTCAACACTTTTTAGAAAGAAAATATAAAAGCATTAGCATTTGATAAGATCAAGATGAAGTTTTCAAACAGTATTGTGCATTTTGAGGAGAAGATTGAAAATCATGCAAGATGAGAAATACTTTGAAGGTGTGTATAATATGAGGCAATTTCATGTCTGTTGCTTGCAAGAACTATTCAATAGTCAAGTCTCTTCATCTTCAAAGTCAATTTTTTCGTTGACAAAAACTCGAAAGGGCAAGAATTAATTGTGACGTGGTCTTTGGCTAATTCATTGTCGGCACTATTTAACATCTGTTGTTAATCAATACGGGGCAAATACATATTTGAGGATGACGGAGCATTTGGTTTTTTTGGCAATGATTTCATGCAGGGTGAGCAGGCATTTTTGCAATACTTTTTCTTCTCCACCGGCCCTGTCATTCACAAAATTTTACACAGTCCCTCAAGTTAAAAGTACAATTCATTGTATTCAACAACTTTGACGCCGGCGATTTCATTGAGTGTTGAAGGAAAAAATGGCTTTATGGACGTGTCTTCAGCCTATTTTTACAGGTGATCTGAAGCGAAAATTTTTATTTGTGCAAATGAATGGCACTGTCGAATAATACGGCATCCTGTTTAAATTTCCTTGATATCTCATTTCGTTTTTAAGTTATCCAATGAAATCAAGTTTCAGTTGACGACGTCAATTTGTTTGCAAATTATCAGGATGATGTATTGAAAAATGGCTGTATTTGATCTTCGAAAGGTTACAATTGTAGGAGACATTTAAGCTGAGGTGAACAACTGCAATAGAAATCGCCTCATGGACTGATTCGAATTTTAGAAAGGCATGTCAGTTTAAGAAAAATACTACGAGTCAATTTCCTTTTGGAAACTGGCCAGCTTTGTACACTTTCTTTAACTCTTTGCAAACAAAATGACGTCATCAGCCAATAATACAAAATAGTGGATAACCCAAAAAATGAAACAAGGTATCACAAAATTATAAACGACAAACGAAATTCTTTATCGTTCAAAGTGCTATTCATTTGCATCAATAAAAATGTTTGCTTACGATCACCTATAACTGTGATTGCGTCTTACTTTCATCCGGCGCACAAAGAATAATGGTTAAATGATTTGACGCCTATGCCTAAAGTCAGTGATTTACAAAACGTCATCGTTGCAGGTTGAGAGATTGTCTTTGGGACTGATTGAAGAAATCGCACAACATTCTAGATTTTGTAATAATTTGATTGAGTGCAGGCTGAGAGGTAGTCCGTCTGAAATCGCTAGAGCTGATTGCCAATTCAAAATTTCATTTGAGAGAATGATGAAGAAAGCTTCCTCGGAGCTTAAAGCGGAGCTATGTAAGTTTTCGCATTTTGATTAAGTAGTTATGCTTAGGACTGTTTTTCCTCTGGTTGTTTTGATCAGTAAAGAATTGTCATTATGCATATTGACCAAAGTCTTTATTTGTATCTGGAATATTGTATTTCATTTCAAGAAATTTTAGGATGGCTTTATTAAATAAATACCAGATCTATTTCAGTGATATCTTGGAATTTTGTTTTATCCTATGGAATTTTGACCTACTGAAAACACGTATTTGAACGAGGTTGGGTCTCCCTCTTTTGGACACATCAGACATCATACAAAGGATAAACCTTGCGTTCCTTTGCCAATCCAATCTGTAATGATTTCATTCAAATTTGACCAGGTGGAGCTAAAGGTTTGAATCAAAACAATGTTGAAATCTTACACAATAATAAGTTTTTTATCATACTTAAAAGCAGTCTGTCCCATTCGATGAATGAATATGAAATCGATAAAAACTTTTACTGTATATTCCAGAAGTTTGTGCCAAGTTGCTCTAAGGTTAGAGCAGTAGGGGATAAACTGCTATTAATTTAAAGGCACTGAGTCGATGTAAGTACATGAGAGTTAACCCTTTCCGGAATTTTTGCTGACAAATTGCTGACATGATGGCTCCTTGTTATCGCAAAACAGTGGACAAGTCGAGAGCATTGGGACACAAAGTCTTCTTTCATTACCCTTAGGAATTTATCGTTTCATAACCCCTTGAAGTTTCTTTTATTTGATTCCATTGGTAATAAAATGGCATCTTTAGTTTTATGATTGAATAGAAGATGATATCAAGGCCAATCACCATGAAGCATGGTTTTCATTACATCGCAATTCAACGTCGATCTCTTTGTTTAATCAATCGCCGACCATCGCCGATGCTGCAAGACAATGATCAGTGATGCATTACGATTTAATGAAAGCCAGGCTTTAAAGCGAACTGTAGCGACTGTTTTGTGAGATTGCCGGTGAACTGCAGAAAAATCTATCTCCATTTTTTCACTCAATTGCTAGCGAGACAATAGAAACTGAAATGGGAATTAAAAACATAAATCAAATCTTATAACGTTCGATCGCTGAAAAGTTAAGGCAACTGGAACTCGAGGGCGAACGGCAGAGAACGGCTTGAAGATGTGAAATAGTGAACTACGTATTTCAACGGAGATCAGCCTTTGGTCATGAGCGGGCTAGCAGGGGTGAATTTAGTTAAACGAAAGAATTAGTCATCCTCCAAAACAAAGCGATTTTGGGCCAGACAAATAAATTTCACACCTTCAGCGCACTCAAGAGACAAGTTTTGCTTCCTCTGCTGATTCTGATTTGATGTGAGATCTATTCTTCAGAAAGGTCAATCACTTTGTTTGTTCAGACACCTGATTCCGATGTTTAAAAAATTTGCCCCTGCTGAGCTGGCTATTTATGAGAACTCAACACCTTTAACAATGGTAAATAAGTAGGGCCTCGAAGTCAGTTAATTGTAGCCTGCGCGCAGACTCTACAGTAAGTGTGGAGGAGTGAAAAGGAGAAAAAAGAGAAGCTAGAGCACAGGGAGACAAGAGACTCGTCGTCATAAGTCTACAATCATGTGGCAGAGTTTGCAGCAAATTTGATGAGAACATGCTTAGCCCCTGCAGACGAGGAACATATATTCTTCTTTCTACTGACAATTTGTTGCTAGGAATCTTCAGCTGTTAAAATCATGAGAAGTTATAAGAAATTATTTTTACTTGTCCAGAAGCAATATAAGATCCTTTTGATTATGAGTAATCACAATTCCTGGTTGATTCCCAGTTGCTATGATTTCAATTTTCAGATCTCTGTCTGCAGTCACCAGAATCGTCTCGGCTAGTTCAATATGTCGATGATTTATGGAGCATTGCGAGAGATAGATTGCTGACAACTCCTGTGGAAATGCTTAGCAGAGTCGAATATCTAGGTGATATATTCAAAAGAGCAAAGAGATCTCATAACTTGATCGTGACACTAGAAAGAGAGATCATAGAGCAAACATCTGAGAAAGATAAGGCGGTAGGTCTCCACTCATTTAAGATTAATTGATACACTTTGTTCACGCACCATCCAGTATTTAGAGGTTCGCAGTCTGAATCCTGTTTGAACCAGTTTAAATCAGTTTAAAACAAGCTTGGTGCAGTATAAACAAATTGAACAGGCCAGTATAAAATTGGGTGCAGTACAAAACCCGGGATAAATCATATCAAACCTGCTTTAGCCAGTTCAACATAGCTTTGGGGTAAAGCATGAACCACTTTAAAACTGGTTCAAGCAAGTTTAAACAGGTTTTGGTCCCGGACAACCTAGTTTAAGATCTTTTAAGAAAAAATTTTGATTTCTCGTTCAATGATCAGAGTTGACAGATGTATCCTGTTTGTTGACCCCTTCCTTTTTACTTGTCACAAGTTGAAGCAGTGTAACAACTTCGTTTATGCTTACATTCTAGATCGCTCTGCAGGACTGCTATTTGAAGTTGCTGATGTCAAAATTAGAAAAATGTCATCAAGATGCAAAGGACAATCGAGACCAAATAATTGCTAAGTCATCAAGTAAAATGGCAGCCCGTTCCAAGAAATATGAGGCCAATTCGCATATTTTGCGCGACGAGCGTATTTATCTTCAAACTGAGTTCAAACAATCAACGAAGGAACATTTTGCTTTAGAAACAGAGGAACGAAAGGTAACTTAAAGTCTTATGTTTATTTCTGTAAGGTATTTAAGAAAAAAATGCAAACCAGCAATGATTGGAAATTTTCAGCAAATGATGACAAGATCTGAAAAGACATGATAAAACGATCGGAAAGTACAAGCTATACCTTCTTTCCCATGATACTGATTGAGCCACACAATACTTCCACTTTTTGAAAATTAATAGCACCAAGATTACTTCACAAATTTGAGTGATTCAACTTTTAGTAAGAGGCCGAAAAATTAAAGCCTCTTTGTGACTTGTCGCGCTGTCCTGCCAGTACTAGGAGTATCAGTAAATTCAACTTTATAAAAAATTCATGGTTGCAAATGGACTGAAAAAAGAGTGTAAAACATTGATCCGGGATCCGGGGGGGGGGGTACTTGACCTAAATTTGTACGGGGATGTGCTCACGAAATAAAATTTTTTCACCCTGCTCTAGAATTTTTGCCCTCAAATGATACCCTGTTCTAGAAAGAATTGGTAAAAAGTATACTCAAAAACACAAAAATTTGAGTAAATGATAACCCATTCTAACAAAATTTCCTCTTTTGACATGTTTTGACAACCTGCTCCAGAAAATTTGCCTTCTTTTGATACCCTGTTCTAGAAAAAATAGGCGAAAATGATACCCTGAAAAACGGCACATCCCCGTCGGACAAATATACTAAGTACCCCCCCCCCCCGGGCACTGATCAAACTGTAAGGACTCTCCTTGCACGGAGCTATATTCCTCGGGCGTTTCATTTTCCTCAAGGATTGTAAGACATCAATTTTCAAAGGAGTACCCAAGACTTTCAGTCCCATGGCAATAAGTGTGTAGTGGATATCTCTTACATATGAACGATTGCACTTTCTTTGTTGATCGGAGGGAGGGAGATGCCTTTTGATTTGATCAATGTTTTGGGCCCTTTTTGGGTCATTTTGCAACCATTAAATCTTTCTAAATTTGTATTTACCTATGTTTCTAGTGCTAGTGAAACATCGATAAAAGTCACAAAAGTGCTTTGATACTTTGGCTTTTACTCTGAGATTGACATATGCATCCCTCTTTTTAAAACGAGTGATGGGCAGAAATCATTCTGGTATTGTGGTTTGCATCTCTGGAACAGCCTTCACGGTGAGCTTAAGCAAGCGCATTCTTTATCTACTTTTAAACAGAGACTTTAAAGCATGATCCTGGATGGCTGAATACAGTTGAATTGGGCTGGGGTTGGCCGGAGTTGAATCGGGCTGTGGTTGGTCGGACTCTTTGCCTGCCATTGGAGGTGCTCAAAGAAACTATGGCATTTTAGGGTGGGCCTGGGGTCTGATTTGTTCTGGTGCGGTCTACTCGTGTCCTGCCATTCCTGGTATGTTTATTGTGCATTGATTTTAATCACACTTTAGTTTTGTAATCAAATCATTCACTTTCGTTTGCAGACTTTCTAACTTGCATATTGTAAATTCTGGATTTCTTCATGGCCACCTGAAAAGCGGCCTTTTCTGACGGGGTCATCGTATCAAGAGAATATAAAATAGGATTAAATGAACATCATATCAAACGGTAATACAAAGCAATTTATCAACAACTTTCGATTTCAAATAGATACAAGATAGGAGTCAAATGTTTTAGCTGAATTTTGCTCGTGACCCATGGCCGGAAACCATCAAAATCTCGTTTTCACGGACCAATCAGACGGCGAATAAGTGAGGAAGACAACAGAAACGTGTGAAGATTTTTCTAAATTTTACCACCTTGATAAAATGCAACCAGGAAAAAAACTGCTTGAAATTTCCCGAATTTTTTTGAAGAAATCTTCTCTCAATACGTTTGGGTAAACAAGTTTGGATGCCGGTCAAAATATCTCCTGATTCCAAGGAGTTATGACGCCCTAAACCCACGACCTTCGTTCATTCTCAGCATTTCTGGGCTTCCAGCATTCTTATTACACAATCATTCCTAAAAAGTCTTCTAAGACACATGTGAAACAACACTAATGCCCATGAACCGATACTGCTGGTTTAGGGGCCTTTCTTGCTTCGCAGATGAGCAAATCTGACCTACTGTCTTTAGCTCTAAAATGCGAAATATGGCCTTTAGCTCTAAAATGTGCTACATCTTGTTTTTGGCTGGCTCAGACATTTCAAGTGTACCCACATCTTTTCGTTTGTTTGAGGCATCCTATAGTTCTGTGTATCTGCCAGACTGTGCTTGGTCTCCATTTGACGATTTTCTTCCACAAAGAATGCAGTAAATAGCGTCGTAGGCAACGATTTCTGCCTTTCTGCGTCCGAACACTGATCTATGATCGCGAAATCACAGCATGGGCTGTGCGTTGCGAGGCCTAGGGAAGAGGCGGGAAGATGTCGAAATATCACGTGTCACGTGATACGTGCAGTGCATGTTGTGATTCGTGATTTCGTCATTGCACAGCTCAAATGCTATTGCTGATATGGTTTATTTGCTGTTACAGAAATGCTTCAAACTACAAACAGAGTTGCAGGGCTGTATTTCGAGATACGATGAAACGGTTGGAGCACTACAGGTAAGAATGTCTTCAAATATGTCGATATGCCACCCTTCTGGAAAAGAAGTGAGCCAGGAAGATCTGTTCCATGAAATTAGTTGCTTGACTGTCTCGAAGGAATGATTCAAAAACTGCTTTGCTCAATTCAGTTTCTCAAAGGTCTGATATCACCACTCCTGAAAAGTTGTAATGAGGAAATTGTTTCACCGTTGAAATTTATAATATCACTCAGATCTTGATATGTTGACAATAACTTCCCAAACAGTCCCCTGAAGTCATGAGAGGTGCAAAAAATTACCGCGGAAAGGAAAAGGCTGGATCGAGTGTTTGTTGCGTAAGTTGTGAAGGATGCCTTGAAATCAGTATGGCCTACTGTCATATTGTGCATGCGAAAAGGGATTATTTACTAAAGTCAGCCATTTTCATCGAAAGAAGAAGAATAAATCTAAACGTCTACCTAGCATCAAGTCCAGAGGCATAACACTAGGCCAGGAAAAGTTCTCGTGAATTAGAGCATAAATAAAAGACTTCATGACCAGCTCCCGAATTAGATAAATTCAAGAACAAATCAAACTTGGCACTTCATTTCCTGCATGCTTACTTTTTTGCCTTCATGCTTACCTGTAGAACTTATTAGTCAGATAGAAGAATTAAATTTGTAGGATGAAATTGATGAGCAACTCAAAGAACAAGCAACAGAAAAATCATACCTTGCAGAAGTTGAAAGCCGATTAGCAAAGTTGAAGGTTGAGTACGATAAGATAAAGGAAGAAAGAAGAGCGAAAGAAGCTGAAAAGAAACAAGCACTGCTTGAATTAAGAGGACAAATGAGGGCAGCTTTATTCATCCAAGCATTATGGATAGGAGTTAAGGAAAGGCGACGTCTGAAGCCAAAGAAGAAAGGAAAATCAAAGAAGGGGAAGAAAAAGGGGAAGAAGAAACGCTAATGGGGACCATAAACCTATACCTAATAATTTTACGAAGTGAGGCTTATGATCGTTGTTTTCTCACACCCACTATATTTTATTGCTTTCTTCAGATTATATCATCTTCGATAAAGATTTCTTAATGCAAAATAAAGATGTTTTCTTTTGGAAATTTTCTGATTCTTATGATTCTGCGGTGCAAAAACATTTGGCGAGGCTAGATGCCATCGGAAAAAGTCTGTCATTGTCTTGGTCATTAAGTAAACTGAAATTATTTTAGATGCTTTTTACGAATGTCTCACTTATGACTCTGATAAAAAATTTGTCAAAAGGTGCAAAAACTTTGTCTCTCTTCAACTATGTTTTGGTTTGCGGCAAATCTCTCAAGTAAGGTCTTCTGTGAAGATTACATTCACACTTCCAGAATTTCAGCAACTTCCTATTGCATTCATTAAAGTCTTATTGAAATATCTTGACAAGTGAGGGGGAGACAATTCTCGCGACTGACCCTGTCCAAATCGATAACATTCAAATTTCTGTTTTCGAAGACAAATGACGCCCCCCCCCAGGAATATTTCGGTACTTTACAAATTACACCAAAAAGTTGTTTATGTTCGTAGACACTTGCTGCTTTGTGATTTTGCAATTGTAGTAGTTTTGGACAGTCAGTTGTAACCTCAGTAGACAGTTGCAGAAAGACATCCAGTGGCCTTATACATCAAAATACTTATTAGGAAATTCATTAAGATTTTTTACTAAATATCGAACTATCGTACAAAAGTTGTAGGTCAGTTTGAAAATCTCTAATGCTACGACATCTAATATCTAATAGACGTAATTGATGTTTTACCCAGAAACCTTCAAAGCATGCCTAAGACCTTTGATCAAATTTGTTAGCAATTTGGTCCACAGCTGTTAGACTCTATCTGTCTAATTTTCCTCATTAGAATATTTACTTGGAGATAAAGCGGCTGTTGTATATTCAAATACATTTTTCTTTCATTAGAGACTTTCTCTTCTGTTTTTATGGGCCTGAATTGCTTGTAAAATTCATCAGGGATTCTGGGTATGTTTTGAAGTATTTTGACATGAAGCGTTTCAATAAGACGAGTCATAATTTGAAAACGATAGACCGATTCTCACAATCTAAATCTCCTCATCAAATCATATAACTTGGCCAGACAGGTATGATCACTTGATAGGAATTTGATAAATGATATCATAGCTACAGACTTTCAGAAGTTCGAGTAATTTTTTTACTCACCCCGGTTTGCCATAGCACAAACTGATTCTTGTTTGTTTAATTCAGATTGATTATTCGTAGTTCTACCTTGGCACATAAAGAGCAAGCGCTACAGTGCTGAAATGTTTCACTTTCGTTCTTTAGTTTTAAATGTCACATCTGAGTCTGATTTCTTAAAGAATGTTTCGCAGATGCAAATGAATAGACAAAATTGGCTAAGTTTTTGTTACCCTTTTCAAGTCACGTGACCAGACTCTTGGGAAGTTTTAGTACTATACGATCTTTTGTATCTATCTGTCTATACTATCTGCCAGAATCTTCTTTTTAGAAGGAAGGCAATACCCGGTAGATGTAGATGTATCCACAGCACAAGTTTTCATGGTGCGAAATGTTTTAAAGAATTCAAAAGATGTTTTATGAAGAATCTGATCACCTGATTCAGTTTGCAATTTACACATGCATGCAAGGCTCTTTCCTGGGTTCCTCACTAGCAAGCTACTAAGTTTGAGTGATGAAACTTTCTAGCATCGTTGGGAAGATGAAGTACTGACCATTTTGCCTTGATACATTGTGTCTCAGCTTTGTTGATAGCGAATCAACGCTGGGGCTCACACCATCATGAAAATGGGTTTAATTAATTCTTGCTCTTGTTGTCAACTGTCAAGGTAATTTGTATATTGCTTCATTGAAGTAAGTCGTTACTGCGCATGCGATCTGGAACACTTTTTGGGGGACTCCTTGAGGCTCACAATTTAGCCTGCTCGTATCCCAACAAAGCAACACCGTTAGCACCCGTTTATAATAGCCCTGAGAATTAAGAATCTACGAACTGAGATTATCAAATTACACCAATGTTTCATTAGGACCAATCCATTGCCTTCATGCATTGGATAAGAACACAGAACGACTATCAGAACTGGTAGGTTCACATACGCAGGTGCTTACTGAAGTACTTGAACAAGATCTTTAGAGAAATATTCACTGTTTAGAATGAACAAAGATATCAACACGCCCTCTCATCTGACGACGTCCAAAGGACTTCAAGTTTGTGCAAAATGCTTTAGCCCTACATTTCAATTCTTTTAAAAACAATTAATCTTGCTCTTTCAGTGACGTGTTATCTGAAGAAACCAATCAAAAGGATGCGGCTGCTACATTATGCATTTGCTGGAAATATATCCTACATGCAGATCTTACCTTTCTACTGCAAAGGAGAGCCAATGAGCTTGACTATTTCTCACAATGAAAAAGTTCGGTCTTAATGCAGGCTATTGGAAATCCATCATAAAGGGAATCGATGAAGACAAAAACCAAACGGGGCCAAGTTAAAAAGCTATTTACTGTATGGGCCAGAAAAAAATACCAACAATTGAAGATTAAAAGCATCAAGTGTACTTTATATATTTGAATGATTCAACTTCTGGTTAGAAGCCAAAAGACGTAAGTGTTTTGTGATTTTTCTTGCTATCTTGTCAGCACTGGAAGTCTCGGTAGATTCAACATTATAAGAATTTCATGGCTGCAAATTAATGAAAAGACCTAATAGATTGATGAAGCTGTAGGGCCTCTCCTTTCACAAAACAAAACGCAATAGATGTTTCAATTCTCTGAAGAGTCAGAGAACATCAATTTTCGAACAAATACCTAAAATCTTTCGGTCCCATGGCAATAAGCCCGGCAATTGATGTGCAGTGGTTATCTTTCAACCATGAACACTTGCATTTTCTTTATTGATCTGTGCAAGGAGTCCATGAAAGTTTTATAAAGTTAATTTTACCTATAATTTCAGTGCTCATAAGACAGTGAGAAAAATCACAAAAATATTTGGAACCTTTGGCTTGTAAACCATCCACATTTGTAAAGTACTCTTGATGCTGTGAATTTTCAAAAGTAATAACTATTTCTTGTTCACCCGGTATCTTATTTTATAATTTCTACACTTGCTGTTTCATTACAGAGCCAAAGGAAAATGGATTTCTGGTCGTTTCCTTGGCCTTTTCATATCGGTTACAAAATATTGTTATGTCAGTTCCCTTAAAGGCTATCAATAATGAAAGATATCTTATCTATAAGACATTTATAAAGTCGCCTTTTTGGAGTCTACGGAGCTTTTCTTTTCAACGTCAGTGCTGTCACTAACCCATATAAAGCATTTCTTCTTTGGGTTCATTGGCGATCCAAGAGGACATTGGAAAGCTTTTGAAAATTCTCTAGAGTTTGATAGTGTTCCAATTACCCTGTAAAGAAAATAAAGTTTACTCAATATGCTGTGGAGCATTATTATAAAGAATGTTACATTTAAGCTATCAAATTTTGTAGTTAACTTGGGCTGATAATGAATGTTTCCGGGAAAAGTGGTGACGATTTGTGAATGCTTAATTGGGAATATTTTTGAAAAGTTTCGATCATTATCAATGAAGTCATCCTTCTCTCCTTTGCGTAGTGAAAAGTTTGGCGTGACAAATTTGTAAAAACTTGAATCCTTTACAGTATTCTTTACTTAACATCAGCTAAAGATAGCCTTCGTGAATTCTCTCTGGGAAATTAAGGGCTGTCTTTCCTAGTCGTGTCTCTAAATGAAGATTTCCAAGGTAAGAAACACGATAATTATGATCAATTGAAGGTATTTCTTCAAGCTGATGATTATAAAGATTTATAATGTTTAAATGACTACCTAAAGAAGCTATCTGAATTCCTTAACTTAGATCAGAAGACTGACATGCCATACCCCGAATGATTTAACAAAGCCCGTTGAATGAGCTAGATAACTTCCGAGAACTTTACCTGAACTTTTCCTCTGTATGTCGATCATTCAGTGTTGCAAGATATTGTTCATCTGGCCTGCTGTCACTGCAATACGCCTAAAATGGGAAGAAGCCAAAAATCTAACACTTAAATCATAGGAGCTAATATGAAAGCGTTTCAACGAGAGTTTCAGATCGTATTCTTAAAGCAAATTCGACGTACAAGCAGACCAAAAATCATTGTTGTCCAAAATTGTACTCTAAGTTTTAGGGAACAGGACATGCTAGGGTTTCTCGAAGGACTCTCAAGTCAATAAAAGCATTTCCCCTTGCTCCAATCTTGCTGAGCTCGATGGCCCTTGCCTCTACGCTCTGATATGCAAAGAGTTCGTCATCTTAAATCTAAATGCAGCAGCTTCCATTGAGTGAATTAAAAAGATGTACAACGATTACCTGAGCAAATGAGATATAGAAAAGCTGATCATTGGTGAATTTCAGATCTGGGAGAATATTGTCTTTACGTTTGATGCGAAGCCAGTTGTGGTATGCCTAGAAAGAAATGCGAGTCAAACTCTGAGATAACTGCATGTATATAACAAAGACTGAAGGAAACGCTAAAATCAGTGAGAATGAAGTCTGAATGAAATAATAAATTTTTCTATTCATCATTTTTTATCCATTTGCTCAAAAGTTATTTCCTTTTTGTCTACGAAAATATTAATGAGCTGCTCTACTGCTGGAAATACCGGGTGAGCCAGAAAAAAGCTCTCACTTCTAAGGGCCTGTTCATACGGAGAAAGTTTCCCCGTCATTTTCCCTCTTCACCGGGAAAATCGTTCAGCTGAGGTAATATTCCTTCACCTTTCATATGAGAAAAGTTTCCCCGGCAAGCCGAGACAAAGATCAATAGCACTTTGTCTCTGACGCCAAAGGATTAACCATAAACAAAAGAGATTCCCGGGAAAGTATTTATTGGAAAATATTTCCTCGGCTAGGCGGGATCCCGGTAGAATTCAAGCGAGATCTCGGCTAGCCTGGGAAATGTTTTCTCATGTGAATGCTTGTGATATTTTATGTGGTATCGCTATATGAGGCGGGATATCGGTTGAACAATTTCCCCGGTGAAACGGGAAAATGCCGGGGAACTTTCTCCACATGAACAGGCCCTAAAATTTCACAGAATCAAGAGTACATCACAGATTTAAATGATTCAAATTCTAGTTAAAAGCCGAAAGATCGAAGCATTATTTGCAATTATTTTTGGTGTCTTACGAGCACTAGAAATATTGGTAAATTCAACTTTAAAAAAATCTCATGGTTGCAAAATGATTGAAAAATGGCCTAAGGCAATGATCAAATTATAAAGGACTCCTAGCACAGATCAGTAAAGAAAATACAATTGTTCATTGGTGGGAGATATCCACTGCACAGTTACTGCCATGGGATTGAAGATCTTTTGTATTCTGTTGGAAAACTGATGTCATACATCTCTTGAAAGAGATGAAACGCTCAATGCGCATTGTTCTGTGGAAGAAGGATCCTTACAATTTGATCAATTCTTTAGACCCTTTTTCAGTCATTTGGAAACCATGAAGTTTTCACTAAGTTCAGTTTACCGATACTCCTAGTGGTGATGAGACAACGAGAAAAATTGAATCTTATAAGTTTTTTAAGTACTCTTGGTGCTATGAAAATTTTATAAGTGGGAACATTTTTCTAGCTCACCCAGTCGCTTTCTAATTTGGTGTTTTATTGACAAACATTATGGTAAATACAAAGTTTTCTAATTTGGTGTTTTATTGACAAACATTATGGTAAATACAAAGTCGTAACAAGTTGAAAAATCTCTTTTTTATTTCACTTTTTATTCTCAAATATTCAAAATGTCAAAGTGCTCGTCAACAGCTAGGAAAATATCTTCTATTTCTAATTTTTTATTTTTTATCAATCAAAAGTTTACAAACAAAGAAGTTAAAGGATGATACTATAGCATTTGTAGCAGGGAGCTCCCTGATTTGTAGCCAAGCGAGAAATGACGCAACTTGATGCAAACATGTCAAAATTATGAAAAACATGAAGTTGAAGTAAATTGAAAAAAGTTTTTTTCCGTGCAATCTTTCATGTTGAGTTCGAGAACAGATATTTTTTGCATTTTTGATAAGTAATTACTGTAAAAAAATCATACATTCGCTTCTTTTATTCCGAGACTTTCCATCAGTGGAAAATGCTCCTTGCATAACAATATTTGTGGAAAGGTTTCCATCTTAATATTTTATGAATTACTACCAAAGTTAATTTCAAAATAAACAATCGGTTTTTTATGCGTTAGTCCTATGATAACAGGAGGCCGATTTGACAGCAAGTATTACTCTTGCAGACTAAACAAAATTTGATAACATTTCCAGATTTTGATATCTTAATCATGTATTTCAATCTACGCCTACATATTAGTTACAAAATTATCACAAATATCTAAACGTGCTGGTGACCTGCAGTCTTTCTAGGAATAACAAGCCATTATGTATTGTAGTAAATATCCTTTGAAGGTCCCAGCCGAGAAGATTTTTCTGTTCTTTTAATTTCTACACAGTTATGGTCTTGTTTGATGAAATTTTCTCTCACGACATTCTTTTGTCACAGCAGGCTTCTAAACCACCTACATCGGCTGCCTAAGAATGCTATTGATTGTTCGGATAGATAAATCGAATCTGTCATCTATCATGCACTGTTAGCAACCAAAACAACAACAAAGTTAGTTTTTGAAAAGCAACCATGTTTGAGAAAAGTTATCAACATTCGCAACATTTGAGCAAATGTCTTTTTGCCAAACAAGTGCAAATTTGTTTCGAAGGATCCAAATCTTATAACTTTGACCTCCTCGTATCATTTGATCACTGTTTCAACGTGAGCCTTCAATTCTTTCTTTATAAGAGAAACTGGAAATTTTTTCCTATCTTCATAGAAAACCTAGAGTTGATCGACGTCCATACAAGTCAGGATTCTACCAAACTCTCAATTAGCATCTAAACAATATCTAAGAAATTCAAAACTAGCTTGCTTACCCTAAGTGAAGTCTTGAATCCTCCGTTATCTGCTATATTTTCACCCAGTGTAAGTTTTCCATTAATCTGTTGAACAAAAATGTATTAGTGGAGTCGAAACAGCATTTAAACTATTTGGTTTTCTTCAGTCATCAGAATTTGCCTCGTCAGTTCAGATCAATAAAAAGTATAATTGGAGACGATACTTGTTTCATTCCTTTGGGAGAATGGTTATGAAATTATGTTCTTGTAAAATCTTATTTCTGCCATAGTTACCAATATGCAAAGCTTGATTAGGAAACGATGGACAAGATCCTAAATAGCATCTAAAACCATGGTAGTTACCATGAGCAAATAATACATTTGGAAAGCAGGTTATGTTATTTTGTAATAGGCACATTGTTTGCACCCATTATATCAATACACTTTAAAAATCCAATGCCCTTGCCAGGATGCCCAATTTTCTGGGTGAAGTACAATAAAGTACAAAATAGCATTGAAGACAATAAATGAGATCTCAACTGACTGGGTATTTGCCTCTAACTTTGTATTTTGAATATTGTCCTTGCATGCATTTTGATCTCTTCTTGAAAGCTGACAGTGATTTATCTGTCCACCATTGCTTTTTGAGTTCACCATGTTTGTTAAATTTTCTTCCTGAAAGCATATTAAAAATCAAGAACACCTCACCTTTCCTGAAAAGATTATTAAAGTAACCAGAATCAGTTATTAAGGTGAAGATCAATTGAAAAATTACTTTTGAGTTTAACAGCAGCTCTAGATCACAGAAATATCTACTTTCGATACAATGAATGTAAGAAAGCATCATTCTCCTTTCAGGAAACAACGTGCATCTTATAAATGCTAAAGATGTTTGTAATTGTATCATTCTTTAGAATAATGTAGCCATTGATGTAAATGATTGATCCACGCGTTGAATAGGATAGCAAGCACAAATAAAGTCCTTGAAACGTCTATAAAGTGATTTCCATAGACAAGAAGTTTGTCTCCGTTTTCAAATGCCAACTGACAACGGCTATGCTATTCTAATGTCCATGTTTACCAGGATTCTAAGACGCTCTAAGCCTCGGGACATATGTACGCAACGAAAGTGTGATATGAACCTCAATCATAGAACAAAGTTACTTCGATTATATTTCGGCAACTATGAAGTGCTATACCACTGATACATAAGGAACTGAAACAAGTTATTTATACCTGTGTTGTCGAATCCATGGCTAAGTTCGTGGCCAAGAATTGATCCAATGGCACCATATGTCATTGCCCTAGAATAAAATAAGCGAAAGATAAAAAAATTTAGATTCATTACACTTTTGAAGAAAATCGCCAGAGGCGAAGTGGCCAACAGAACGCAATAATCTCAAATGACGTAAGAGAAAGTCATGTTCCATCATCATTGTAGCGCTAAATCAAGGACACCAGGATGAATAGTCCTTTTTAGAAATTTCATCCTGCATATCTGTTTTATGTTTTGTGTTAATTACCATTTAGGTAGACATAGATTTTTGCTCGAAGTAGTATTGTCTTGGCATTAGGGTATTGCATCATGTAAGTACTATAGTCAGTAATATGTTTGTAACTATTTGATAGAATATAAAAAGGTCCTGAATATATCAAATATGAAATGGAGCATTCATTTTATATCCCATATCAACAAAGATATTAGTACCGCTATTGACCGTTTAACCGAATTTCGCCTAAACAAGGGTGGCAACTCGATGTATCTTAGAAACCAGCAATGAAATGTGCAAAGGAGATTTATGATAAGTGGAATATTTACATAAATTCAAAGAAAAATTGCCTCTGCTTACATGGAAACATCTTCTCCATGAAAAAATGGAGGCTGCAGGATTCCAGCTGGAATGACTGAAATAAACAAGGTTTGAAATGTTATATGCCGGTGAGTCAGATGAAAGTTCCCACTTTTGAAAATTCATAGCATCAAGATTACTTTACTCATTCGAATGGTTCAACTCCTAGTGAAAAGCCAAAAGATCTTTCTCATTGTCTCACAAACACTGGAATTATAGGTAAATTGAACTTTGTGAAAATCTCGTGGCTGCAAAATGAATGAAAAAGGCCCTAAAACATTGATCGCATCATAAATGACTCCTCGTGCAGATTAATAAAGAGAGCGCAATCTTTCATTGGTGAGAGACCGAAATCTTTAGAATTTGTTTGATAATTGATGTCTTATAACTCCCGAGAGAGAAAAAACGCCCATTAAGTATTGATTTATGTAAGGAGAGTCCTTACAACTTGATCAATGTTTTAGGCCCTAATTCAGCCCTTTTGGGACAATAAAATTTATTTGGGACAATACTTCTAATGCTGGTAAGGCAGCAAGAAAAATCACAGATATACTTCAGTTATTCGCTATTTAAATAGGATTTGAATCATTCAAATCTGCAAAGTGCTGTCGGTGCTATGAATTTTCAAATGTGGGAACTCTTTTCTGGCTCTTTTGGTAGAGCAATAAAAATCCAGTCACGAGTGCATCACATAGATAGCACAACAGAAAAGCTTCCTTAGTGCTGAGACAAAATCAGGTTATGGTTTGACAATAAAAAAGGAGTGCAACAAAGGCTGTCTTGATGATAATTGCTTCTTGGCTAAGACAAAATCCTTTCTTCTTGCTTGTTTGCACCAAGTGTTTATTGCATTTTATCTTGCTACTTCCTCAAATGTGTGCTAGCATGTGAAAATAAACTTTTGAGCTAAGCCTGCATTATTAGTTGATATCAAAACATTTCATTATCGTAAACATGTTGTAAGAATGGATAAGTTTCGAAGCATCCTGTTTGCCTCTTTGTAGGATTCTATTTTGTTACAAACTCTCGTGAGTGATTCATTATTCACAGATTCTGATTTCTCTAGAAAGACAAAATATATCATTCATAACAGAAAATATCTTACTCATGCCATTCTCATTGAAACTGTACATAGCATTCACAGTCTGGGGATCCATTGGCCATCTGTAGAAAATGAAGTGCATTGATTAAGATGCTTAAGAAATTGCAGCAATAAAAATTTGTCTATTCATAATCTATATTCTAATCTCCAAGTCAAACAATTTATTTGTTTTCGATGCTTTTGCCATCAAATGAAAAATCACCGTAGTTATTTCAACAAATTTATCTGCTTACATAGTCATGTCGTCAAACATTATAAAAGAAATGATATTTGCGGGTAAACTGGAAATCTACTCCCTCAAATACCCTCCTCATATCGAGAAATTTAATTTTCCCTTGGTGGATTTGCAAAGGGAAATTGTCCGCTAACTCGAACATTAGCAATATCAATCACATCTATCCTTCCCCCTGAGAGAGTTTATGATAGCGGATTTCAGCTATTTCGAAACATACCGACCTAGACCTTTATAGGTAAACAGAAAAAGGAGTTCATCTTAGCGCAGACAACGAGATTTTTATTGACCTCAGCTACTTACTCATCCTTGTCGACCTTCTTCCTCAGCTTATTCAGCATTCTGTTATGTGCAAATCTGATCATTTGCATTCTATTTTCAAAGAGGTCGTCTGCGACAATGTGTAGCTAGAAGAAAGAAAGAAGAACTGCATAATCATCAAGCGAAGCTTTACTTTGACATCTCCTTGATTTCATGGATTTAGATATTATCTCAGGCAAACATTAGCAGCATTGGGCATAAAGCAAAAGTTGAATTTAGTACTAATCTTAGCATCTAAACCAAGATGCGGTAAATTTCTAGTGGGGATATCAGGGGGATATCAACAGACATGAATATTACCTTGTGATACTTATGCTCGAATCTTGTGTGATTGTTGATGTATTTTGGATATCCGACTTGATCTCTCATGGCATCAGCCTGCAGCAAAATTGGTGAGAGGCGTAAAAGACACTGGCAAATGATCTCATAGTTTGTTTATGGCTGTTATCGTAAATGCTGTTATTCAAGCAGCATGGAATTTAGCGATGAAGCAGTTACAAAATTCCACAAAACCCAGTTTTTAATATAAGCTTTTATCGCTCTTTTCCCCAAAGAATTCAGCAATTCAAAGATTTCTAAAGATATTTTTGTGTGAATGTTAGAAGCACTTCATCAACAAATGCTTCTTTCTTGCAGTTCAGTATCATCATCAACAGCACCTTTACAAAGACTTTTGAGCTTTAAAGAGCAAAATTGACACAGTTAAAACTGTCCCTAGCCAAGTCGTACATGCAATCCATTGTATTCGAAAGCATTGACCGATGCGACTTTATTGCTTCGAAATGGAAACGAAACAATGTCCATTCCTTAACTATCAATTGTTAAATGTCAGTGGAACTCCAAGCATGAGAAATCTTCTCATATATCTTTATTATTTTCAAAAGTAGGTACATTATTTTCATTTGACAATTTTGCGGACTTTCCATTTCTGGTTGGAAAGCAACAACGTTTTTAAATTATTTCCAAACCCTGGTCTGAATCATTTTTGCAAAAGGATAAGCTCCAGAATTCATGTTTGAATTAGGCACCTGAAGCTTCTTTCAAGTTCTTTCATTGAAGTAAAAGACATGATAGTCATTTATACATTTACACCACTCTTCAAGGGGGATGGGGAAAGGGTTGGAGCTCATGAAGAATGAACATCAGATTGTAGTAGTTCTTACCTTTTCTTCGACAGCATTCTTAGTTGTCTCATCCATCCAGTCAAGTGATTTGACATTATCTTTGAAAGCTGATCTAATGTTTTTGATCATATCTTCTGCCTAGAACAGAGGTGTCAATATCTTTGTTACAGTGAAATCAGAAAGTTTCATTGAGAAATTACTTACTAAAACCACACAGTACTGTTGCAGTATCAAAATCGCTTCTAACGACTTAGGAACTTCCATTTTACAATATGTAAAAATTGTTCTCTCTGCTTCTCTGAGGATCATTTTGCTGAGCCAGCGTGCAGGCTTTCTCGAGAAAGAGATTAATAAGAAGGAGAGCCACTCGTTTGCAGTGTAAAATTAAGTCCTGCACGCAAGCTACAATTTGGCGCAAATGCAAAGAAGACTTATCATTCTCTTATAGTCATAACTCCGTCTTACACATAAAATCATTTATCCAAATCTGAGTCTTTCTTTAAGGCTTTTGCAAAGTCATTACTTCATCTAAATACGATGAATCACGATCCATTAATTATTCTTACGCTTCTGCAGGACAAAACATTAAAAGTAAAATTTTGATGAAACTTACAACTCTTTTGTACTGTTTATTCTTTTTGATCTTTTTATGTCTCTGTTTGATGTATAACGCACCAAGAATCTCCCCTAGGTATTCATTAGTGTATGAAACACAAGTCTTCCATCTTTTACGTAATCCTTTTGATCCTAATATCTTCTCCTTGTAATGCATTCTGGCTTTCAAGAATTTCTTTGAAAGATATGGCACTTCATCTTGTATCACACTCCACACGATATAGTTTGCAAGAACTCTGTAAATGAAAATGATAAGAGTTATGAAATGATTCTAAGAATAGAAGTTACAGAATCTCTTGTTGAGTGTCCAGGGAAACATCAAGGTATGCATATCCGCAAAACAATAGTCAGCACTGGTCAACAATATTCAGCGATATTTACCAATCTTTACCTTGTATCTAGCCACATGCACCAATGAAAATACCAGTGTTTACCAATGTTCACCATTTTTCACACGTATTCACCAAAATTTTACTGCTATCTGCACATATTAACAAGCTATTTCAAGTAATTACCGTTATTTACCGATGATACCTACCAACATCAACCAATATTTACCATCATTTACCAATATGTACCAACATCTACCAACAGATACCAGTACATAAAAATACTCACAAATGCTTACAATTCTTTGCCAGTAATTACAACTACTACTAACAATTGCCAATGTCATCGCTATCTACCAACATCTACCATATTTGCAATAAAGAGAAAATATCTCAAAGATCTTTACACAAAATCCAAGAATCCATGGCAGTTATAGCAACAGTCTATTCTGAAATACTGAATTGCCGGTTTTGCCTCACTTTGGAGTCACCCAACGACCTTCCTCTCTAACGGCAACCAACGAAATTTTTTAGCAATGTTTAGATTTAGAATCAGAGAACTTTGTTTGCAGCAATGAATTCTAATGCCTTTTGGGAATGCAGGTTTCACCTCAAATTGAACGTACTTTTGCAAAGGTCTTTTCTTTTTTCATATCTGAAAATCTCACCTTTTTGGCGTCTTTCTAACAACATCCATCATCTTCTTGAGATATTTCAGAGTCGGTACGATAATCTTTTCTTTCTTGCTGATCTTCGTTCTGTTCTTAAAGACTTGGTTGATATATGCGAGCCATGGAAACTAGAATAAAGAATTACACGCTGTTAAGATACATTGAATAACTATAACATCCCTTTCAGAAAAACAGTTTATTGGACGCATCCTGAATCAAAAACATAATAACGATCAATTAATCTATAAGCAAGTCTTCATTGACTGCACTTGATGCTTGTAAGAACCATATTCAAGACTAGAGCGATATGTAAATATTTTAGACTCAAATAGATATTTAAGATTTTCCATTTATTGTAATTATTTTTTTCGTTATGTATATTAAATCATTGTATAGTATTTTAGATGGAGGGCCCCTTAAAAACCAGCATTTGCAGAAGGGCTGCCCTACTGAAAGACATGGAATCAAATCAATCAAATCAATCAGTCAAATCACAGTAATTTCTATCCAATTCTATTTATTGATGCATGGCTCTAGAGTTCATCTTTCAAAGGCCTCTTTAAACATTTTCTCAAAATGACCCATCTTTGATCAACCATAGTTAGTGGTTTGAACAGAACATCTCAAATGCTGGTATTATGAAGTTACTTGCTGCTTTTCTTCATAAATAGAATACAGAAACTGATGATTCCTCTGCTCGTAAAAAAAGGGTTTGATTCATGCATCATGTATTGCTATTGCACGTGCCGTCGGTTGGCGTTTGTTGTTGCCATTTTCATGGGCCATGAAAATGGCAACAACAAAGGCCAGCCAAGAGACCTCACGTGCAAGGAATGCTGGATGAAACAGACCCTTTAATACTGCTTTGAAAATGTTTCTTTTTGAATTACCTTCGTAATGGTTTCACTTTTCAAATCTTTGGTAAAAATGAAATGATTGTTGGCTATTACCTCTTTTAAAGAAACTACGTACTGTTGTCATATTTGGCATTAGGAAGAATTATGCAGAAACCATCATCAGCAGTCATAAACCCTAATTTTACGAATCGTGTAAGAGAGATGATGAGGGCAAAAATTTATGAATTCTTACATCAGGCACAGCTTTAGCAAGTTCATCAACAGTCATACTATGAAACCATGTGTCAGTTTTATCGTCATCTCGAACACTGATCTGTTAAACAAATTAATGAAAGCAATTTATCAAGTTAGCGTTGGTAAATATTTCGTAACAATATGATCCAAGCTTTAAAAAGGCGGAAACTTAAAGGGTCTGTT
Organism: Aurelia sp. 4 Dawson et al 2005; assembly: GCA_964019985.1. Classification (NCBI taxonomy): domain Eukaryota; kingdom Metazoa; phylum Cnidaria; class Scyphozoa; order Semaeostomeae; family Ulmaridae; genus Aurelia; species Aurelia sp. 4 Dawson et al 2005. The sequence continues at coordinate 11,558,600 of OZ026492.1, forward strand.
TCATCCAGCATTCCTTGCACGTGTCGTCTCCTGCCTTTCCTTTGCTGTCGCCATTTTCATGGGCCATGAAAATGGCGACAAACAAAGGCCAGTCAAGTAACGACACGTGCAAGGAATATTGGATGATACAGACCCTTTAAGGGTGCTTTCAAAAAGCTTTCTTCGAAAGATTTTTTCCAGACAATTGCCATCGTATATCATTAGTGCCATCGCAATCGGCGTAAATGGTCCGTGGGAAATTCTATGAGGCGCTTCTCCCATCTACCGCTTGATTTTTAAGAGTTTTTGAATATCTCTCGAAACTACGACGTATTCCATATTTCAGTTTATTTGAGGGTGCTAAGTAATCAAATTCCTAAATCATAAAACAGAGAAGTGACAGGATTTTGATTGATACTACATTATACACCCATAAACTATGGTTTTCTTGGACATTATTTCACACTGTGTCAAACAATTTGGAAATTACAGTTGTATTAAGTTTTTGAAAATTTTTCTTGAATTCCTGAAAAAGAAGAAAACAACCTCATCTTGAAAATACAGAAGATTTTAGCAATGTCCAATAGCAGAGGCATAGTAACATATCTAAACTTTCTTTGGAGCCATTCAGTTAAAAGAAATAGGAAATCAAATTTTACATCGACCTTTCTAAAGATTTGAAGCCGATGCTAACTTCCAAAAAAAAACACCACCAAATATTTTGCCACAAAGTATAGTTCATGTAACCACACGTGGTTTAGAGTGTTCAAAATCTGAAAACGTTAATTTTTCACATGTCAAAAATAAACAAGTAAAGAAATGCATTCTTGATTCTTGGTAACGATTTCCTAAGCTTTGCCTGTTTTGAATAACAATCCTTCTTCTTCCCATACTAGGCAGTTCTGGTAAGATTTTCCTGGTAAGCAAGAGCAAGAAGTGACTAATCATGCAAAAGTAGCATTTCACATAATGAGTAGAAAATAAAGACAGGACAGTGAAAATACAACATCGTAGACCCTAGGGCTGTAATTTTCTTATCAAAACTGATTCGAAATAAAGTCATACTTTAGCGAGCTCTTTCTCAAAAAGAACCGTCTCATTTGCCTGTATTTTGACATCTTCATTTGCTCCAAGAAGCTTCGCAACATCAACCAGATATTCTTCATATGCAAGCAACGTCTAAAAAAAATAACAGAATAAAAACAAAGGATTGATAAACTTTTGGCGAGGGTCTCCGCCAAGTAAATAGATCAAGCATTGCAATATATTTCTGGGCATTAGAGCATTGTTAACAATGAAAGAGTTTTATTATGCTAACACTACTAGGATGATTTACATGCGACAAATCGTACTTACCTTGGGTTTGTCAAAGTATATTTCTCTTGGCAGACTCGGTCCAGCTTGGTCAACCTATCAGAAAGTAAGATAGTTGAAGCAAGTGATGGTAACAAAAGAAATCAATAAATCAATACCAACTTTCATTACCTGATTGAAGTTTCAAAAACGATGCAATACAGAATCTCGCTACTCCTATTGGTTAATCGCACATTTCCCACGGGTTTCCCGTAGCCTTGTATAATAGTATACAAAGGCAAGTTTTTGTCGCCACAGCAACTTCTTCAGGCCTGTGAGATTTACAGTAAACTCAAACGACATAACTGTAACAAAATGTTTTTCATTAAATGAGGCGAATCAAGGTTAAAAGCTGTCAGGTAATAAAACTCGTACTAACAGGTTTTGTCGTTTCCTGTACAACACAAGACCGGTTAGAGGGCGCATGATACAAAATACAAAATAATAAAAATAATAATTAAAAAAATGATAAAAAATCAAATAGAAGATATATCCGACATGCAAAATGAATTATATGTACGTTTTTTCTTTTTCCTTTGTTATGTCTGTTTCACATTTGATGTGGCACATATTAGTCAACGAACCTTCATCCACAAATCGACAGTATTCAGACCAATATCATTGTGAACCAACCTTGATCCGACAGCATACGTGCAATATGAAGAGCGATAGATGGCAGTAGCAGTTGCTGTTGTCGTTGCTCTCCCGTCTCGGGTTCCTATCGTCCGGCATCATGCGCCTAGGCGCCTATGTTGCTGGCCTGACATCCCATGTGGAACAGATCCCAGTATTTAATCTTAGTTTACTTATTTTTATCCATTTGAATGTCTTTATGTTCATGGCCACAGGGTAGTCATTGTCTGCTGCTCCCTGTAGTCCCATCTCTGTAGTGTTGTGTGGTTGTATAGTAAATAGAAAGTATAGTAGAATGTAGATCCAGCATGTATTGTAATTTTATATGGATGAAGAAAATCATATTCTTGTAACACCCCTTCGAAACTGAAGAATTCTATTATCATAATATGTACCGGGTGTCCCAGAAAAAACGCAACAGATTTGAATGATTCTAATGGAAGCTGTTTCATACTCATTAGCAAACAATTATTTTTATTGAAATCTACAACATAGATTTTGATATATTTTCCAGTTGTTTTGGTGTCTTGGTTGTAAAGATAAAAATCAGCAAAGTTCAAAATTGCTTCCAGGTCAAAACCAGAGCTGCTGCATTAGCAATAGTTGATCAAATTGCCAAATATAAAAAAGACAGGTCTTAGCAATTACCGAAGATTGCTGACAAGCGCTCAAACACAAAAGTTAATTGAACATAGTACAGATACTTGTATGAAGATTTCAGTCATGACGAAGTTGCTTTTTCTAAGATGACTAGGCCATTCTTACAGTTATGCTTTCAATTGGAAACGAGCACTGAGTGCTCCCTTGAAACTAGATAACTCGTGAATCATTAAGGGATCTCCTCTGTCACAGTTTCTTGATCAAATTATGTGCTTGTCTGTTATCCTGTAAAGTTTTAGACAATGCCACACTTGTAATTTTGCATAATGCTTTGCACTAGTTGTGGGAGGTCTGGTTTTGCCATGACAGCAAATTTTGAGTTTGTCAATTTATAAGTCTGCAATCAGGTCACCTAAAATTCTGAAAAATATCTCAAAATTTAATCTAATTATTGCAAATTTCGAGAAAAATAATTATTAATCTTTTAGTTTGAAACAGCTTGTGTTAGAATATTTCAAATCTGTTGCGTTTTTTTGGGACACCCGGTATGATAGGTCATAACAACGGAAAAAACACTTCTGTATGTCAAAATTGCTTCCCGTAATTACTGAATGGAGCATTACGTGTGTTTCTTTCCTGCTTTCAGCTATGATTTTTTGAGACAAAAAAGGACACCGTGATGGAGATATGTGAGGGTGGAAAAATGACATCGATACAACATGTGGTAAATGCAACTTTCTGTGAGTGACATTATCACTCTTTGCTGCAACAATCAGGCAGGCAGGTGATGCTATCTAGAAAAGCTCCTTTGCAGGAACAGGTGATGCATTGAGAAAATGCAACAATTTCATCACACATTGTCCTGTTAATTTGCTTGGAAGTGATGACAGAATACATAGAATCTCATGAAAAAGGGAATGAAAAGAGGAATCGTAGCAAGGAAGAAAATTCTCATAGACAAGTCCAATGCTGGCATGATTTATGATAAACAACTAGATTATACTATTGTGAATAGTGCACTATACGTTTTCCCATCATTTTTCATCCTTTCTCTGCAAAATTGCATTCAAACAAGGATCAGATGACACTGACGTCGTAAAACAAAAAAATTCTGCACTTTTCTGAAATCACGCTCAACGAAAACTAGGCCATCTTATTGTTTTCCTGCTTCTTACTCTCTGCTAGCCTCGCTATCGCGCTGTAATGAAGAATGGCTACAATGCTTGGCCTGGTCACACAATATTTAGCTAATTTATAGCTGTTACGAGCGTCATTTGTGGGAAGAAATTTATTTGTCTTTCTCCTGGCCTTAAAGTCGCATGTTCACGTAATGTAAAAAACTTCCTTCGTAACGAAGATATTGCAGTATTTTTATAGCCCATATCACAGAGATTTACCTCTATATTTCTCAAAATAAAAGTTCTATTTTGAAGACGGACCCTTGAGCTGTGTGGATTTTAAGAGTAACTTTACCGTAGATTCACCCCACCCACCAAAATCTGTGCTGAAGCAAAATGAAATGGCAACTTGTGGGCAACAATGTAGATGAAAGAGATAACAGGTCTGTTTACGGTTGCGTGACCCTGCCCCTTTAAGCTTCATAACAAAGTAGTACTTTCCACTTGACACGTCAAGTTCATACGTTACAGCAGCAGTTGATAAGACTGTTTTCTAGCATCAATCTTACGAGCCGAAGATACATTCTTTTGATGGATACATGTGAAAGACTATGAGATGAATATGAATTTTCCAGAAACTTCAAGACATGGTTTCTTCACCAGTTATTTTTCCTTGCCATCACTTTGATTTGTCGTCTATTATGAAACTGACTTGGATATCATATTTTTTTATAATCTGTATGTATTGTTTTTAGTTGTGTCAAGTAGTTTCAAGTAGTGTCAAGTTTTAATTTCAAGTAGTTTTTCTTCCTTTTAGCTATGTTAATTCCCTTGGGGTAGACCCAGCCTTTTCCAGGAGTATTCGTCCCATTAGTATTGTAAAATAATTCTTGCAAGTATTGCATACCTATGTATTGCAGCATCTTATTGGATTATATAAATAGAACAAGAAGGATGAATATGAGATGATTGGCTCCTTTGCAATCACCACTGGGTGGGCCGTAACTAGCTTGGTGTGAGTTAAGATTTAACTTTCGTACACACTTGATAAGCAGTCATTGCTTGGCTGCTCGAATGGATTATAATCTCAGCAAACAAGGTATAAAGTTTTTCATTTAGCATTGCTTGATATCCAATAACATGGTATTTTCATTGTATTAAAGTATCAATCCTTTTTCGACATTCAATGATCATGGACGCCGGCTGATTAGCAGGTCTTAGCTAATTCAAGTCGAATCATTGACCCGTAACGCATCCATGCGCACTGTAAAGCTTTCAAGACTTGAGCCGGCTTCCCACGGAACATTTTCTCCCAAAGAGAATTTTTTAGTAAAACGGCGTATTTCCACTTGAGCGAAAGAAAATTTACTTGAAGTAAAGATTTAGAGTTGGTAGTGGTCTAAAGCTCTGAGAGATAGATTTATACCCTTGGCCAAATGGTCAAGCAAGCAAGGAAGCAAGCAAGCAAGAAAGCAAGCAAGCAAACAAGCAAGCAAGCAAGGAAGCAATTTTATTTGTTTACGCAGGCTAGGTATTGGACAGCTATACAGCTGATGTGGGCATGGGACACTACGGCTTGTGCCCTCAGAGTTGCCTCTGAGTACTAGTTTACCGACCTCGGAAGGATAGACAGCTGACTTGGCTGCTGGCTTGTGGTTTGTAGTGTCAGCGGCGGGATTCGAGCCCACGCGGGTAGATTCCACAGGATTCGAAACACTGCGCCTTAACCACTCGGCCACACCACCATTGATAAGACATCATTCTTGTCTTCTTAAGGCTGCTCTCCATAGCCAGCGTTTTGAGCGCGCGGGCGCTGCGACCAAATAGGAGCATGCGCATTTGATAAAATTTAGCAGTCAATCTGATCGCAAGCGACCGATTTTTGGGCGCTTTGGGAGTAGGAACAAGTTCAACTTCCATCGCGGGCGTTTTTAATCGCTACCGAAGAAATCAATCTTCGTCGCAGCGCCCGCGCGCTCAAAATTCTGGATATGGAGAGCAGCCTTTACATACCGGGTAAGTCAAAAGAAGTTTACACATGTGGCAGGCTATGGAAGGAAAAGCATGATATACTTTTAGCCAACATTCAAAGTGTTACTCCATTACAGTGAAAGACTACCATAGATAAGATTATTTTTAAAATCGCTCGTCTTTTTGAACCAAAAGTTGCAAAAAATTGTCTGTAAGACGCTTGTGTAGGAACACGAAGTCCACGTTTCATTCTGGTCCATGAGCTAACAACTATTGAAATTCATATTCCATTTCTGAAACTAACAATTACAATGAATTTAAATTTCAGTACCAAATAGATTATGGACCAGAATGGAACGTAGAATTTTCGACTCCCAAGCTCCTTGAATCTTCTTTTTTAATTTTTGGGTCTTCAAGATGAGTGATTTTACCAAATAAAATCTTCTCAGCTAACTTGGCCTTTTACTAAAAGATGAACGCTTAGTATTGAATATTGATCACATACTTTTCATTTGACAGCCGGACAAACGTGTAAACTTTTTTTACTTATCCGGTAGTTCTAATTGTGAAGGAAGGCCTTTGCTAAAGACGATGCTATTGAAAAGACGAGGGCGTAGAATAAAAGAGATAATTTGACTGAACCTCGATTTCAAAAGGTCATCTTATCGCACCGATAAAAATAGATACGGTACAAGACGAATTCAGCCGTGTAGATTCCCCATGAATATGTTCATTATCAATGACACCTACTCACACTTCTCCATATAAATATTTGATCGTTCTTCTAAACATTTGTTTGAAAAAATATGAATTTAATTTTGAGTATAGTTTATGGGAGCTAAGAATTTGCTGATTTTGCTGGTCTGCTTTTCAAACTACTGTTGTGATTGTGAAGCTCCTTGCAAAGGTTAGATTTTGCAAAAGCATGACTAAAAGAGAATCTTAATCTTGGGAGTGTTAAACTGATGTGAAACTTTCTAGGCTTGCTTGGGATTTCAAGGAAAAGCATAAGAAATTTCACTGTTTGGTCTTCAAGGGAATCGAGCACTTTTAGGCAGGTTCATTATAGGTTTTGACATAAGGAATTTGGCCAAAACTTGAGTGTGGATAGCAGATATTTTCATATCTAAGCGCGGCTAACGGTTATGGATTGCGGCAAAGTCGTTGCAGTTGCGGCTATGGTCGAAAAATTGTCGGCTAAAGGATATCGGAGCTAAAAATGAGTAGTTGTGCAGACATCGGACACCCAAGAAATAGACCCATTCGCTAGAACACAAATTTGATTCAGCAGGTATCGTCCATCAAGCCATTAAATTTACGATGCGCTCTTTCCGATTCCTTGGTAACGATGAAAACCAGATAAGTATGCATATATGATGCTCAAATCAATGAGCCACATGTCTTCGATGACATCTATTATCTATGTCTCAATATATACTAAAAATACTCCTAAATCTAGACGGGTAAACATTGTCTATAGCAAATACAAGACAATATGAACTTCTGAATCATCTTCACAGAAACATCAAACAGAAGTTTGCACATAGAGTGTTCAGACAAATTTTAGCGTTAAGTTCGATAAAAGGGCCTTCTTCCCGGGAAAATCTCAACAGATCTCATGTACCGTATGCCATAGAGATCGATTTTATGTCAGTGGCCATGAACCTTCCTCCTGAAAACGAAGCTCCAAGGCAATGTCTTGTGACCTATACCTTTAGCAATAGCTACCAAAGATATGACCCAGAGACAAGTGGGTATAGGTGTCCACTCTCAAGGATTCTCAAATCATATACGGCTACTGTAAGTTGCGATGGGGGTGCTAAGGACCCTTCAAACATAAGTAAAATTCTATAAATATGGTTTTCCTTAGCGCTTTTCGCAGTTTGGAGTACCTGCAATTTATGTTCTTTAGAATGATCTATATTTCTTTTCAATATGTCTTTATGATCTATCAACATATGTCTTCTTGTTTTGCCAAATTTTCTTGCATTCTCCTTCGCATAGGTTGATAACTTGGGCTGAAAAGGCCAAGAGAGAAATAGAAGCCTCTGCTTGTCATGGTGTGGTGGTGTGGCCAAGTGGTACAGCAGTACTTCGAAGGTTTTGGGATCTACCCACATGGATTCAAATTCAGTAATCGAAACTAAAACCTGCAACAGCCAACTCTGCTGATGATCCTCCAGAGGTCGTTAAACCAAACCTGTACACACACGTTAACTCTAAAGGAAGGAGCCGTAGTGGCACAGACCAAATTCAGCTATATATCTACCTGTAAGCCAGATGTTAAAATTTGCTTGCTTGCTTACTTGCTTGCTTGCTTGCTTGCTTGCTTGCTTGTTTGCTTGCTTGCTGGCTTGCTTGCTTGTTTGCTTGCTTGCTGGCTTGCTTGCTTGTCTGCCTGCTTGTTTGCTTGCTTGCTTGCAGAGAGTGCCGTCGTTGATGGCCTTCCCTACTTCTGATTCGTATCAACCTCTAGCCCATGGATACTACCTCTTTCTAATTCATAGGCAGTATCTTCTTTGTAATACCACTGTATGCACATGTTAAGTGTGTCTTTACTGGCCTTGCTGAAGCACAATACTGTCAGCTATGGTTTTCCTCTGTGAAGAGTGACTAGGCTTGCTATTCGACTTTGTTCTGTAGCTGAGGGCTCGTAGTTATTTTGATCAAAAATCCATTCAATTCCATTCTGAAAGCATTTCTGACAAATTCGCTCGGGATTGTCTCGAGTGAATTCGACGATAACTTAAGAACTTTGATGGAATGAATTTTCGAATATAAGTTATCCTTTGCCTCTCACGTATGCTACACGTATTTTTGACAAGAAGCTGCTTAACCCTCTCAGGCGCTGTGTCCCACTCTTGAATTTTTTCGTCCCACTTGTAGTGAAAAAATCAGTGTCGTCAGAAATGGTTGAAATTTGGCACAAAGGTCAATTTTGGGACCCTGATCTCGAATCTGCTTTCAGATTTTGAAAATTTTGTCACCTTTTGTCTCTGTGTGGCTCTAAAATTGGAACAAATAGAAAATGCTCCGTGAATTGATACCAACAGTCAAAAATAGTTAGACTGGCATGGAAATGCACCAAAAAGACAATTTGTGGCCACTGGATTCAAATCTACTATCACTTTTTGAAAATCTTGTCACCTAATGTCTCTATCTGGCTCTAAAAATGGAACAAACAGAAAGTACAATGTTAAATTCAGGCCAATCATCAAAATTGCTCAAAAATACATGAAAACTTGTACGAAAGATAATATAACGGCCTAAACTCAAATCTGGAGTCACTATTTGAAAAGTTTTGTCACTTTTTGTCTCTATGAGGCTCTAAAAGTGGAACAAATTGCAAATACCCAGTAAAATGAGACCAATAGTTAAAAAAAACTTGAAATAGCACTAAAATTGTGCAAAAAACACAACTGTTGGCCAAGCAAGGAAAATCTACTGTCAGTTGTTGAAAATTCTTGTCACCTTTTGTCTCTATGAGGCTCTAAAAGTGGAACAAATGGAAAATACCCAGTAAATTGAGACCAATGGTTAAGAACATTTGAAATAGCACTAAACTGTGTGCAAGAAACACAATTCTTGGCCAAGCAATTAAAATCTATTGTCAGTTGTTGAAAATCGTTGTCACCTTTTGTCTCCATGGGGCTCTAAAAGTGGAACAAATGGAAAATACCCATTAAATTGAGACCAATGGTTAAAAACACTTGAAATAGCACTAAACTGTGTGCAAGAAACACAATTCTTAGCCATGGAATTAAAGTCTATTGTCAGTTGTTGAAAATTTTTGTCACCTTTTGTCTCTTTGAGGCTCTAAAAGTGGAACAAATGGAAAATACCTGGTAAATTGAGACCAATGGTTAAAAACACTTGAAATTGGACTAAACTGTGTGCAAGAAACACGACTCTTGGCCAAGCAATTAAAATCTATTGTTAGTTGTTGAAAATCGTTGTCACCTTTCGTCTCCATGAGGCTCTAAAAGTAGAACAAATGGAAAATACCCATTAAATTGAGATCAGTGGTTAAAAAAACTTGAAGTTGCACTACATGGTACGCTTCTTACGTTTTGACTGTGATTGATTAACTGAACAAGAACCAAAGTTGTCATAGGAATCATCTGCGATTACCTGATCGCATTTTGGCGCCAAATTTTGTGTCACGTGAACATCACGTGATAGGTGCTGACGATAGTTTGCTTGAAGGTGACTGTCGTTGTTTACGTTGATTACATATTGTAAGCCACTCTGGAAAGCTTTTACACTGATGGTAAGTCATGATACCATATTCCATTACAATCATTGCAATAAAACATATTGAATTCGTTGTTAGTAGCTTCATATCTATCATAGTAACCATCATCTTTCTTGACCCAGCCTAAATCAATTGATTTACTTTCGTTATCTAGTTCGTTTGTCTTCATTCCTTGCAAGAAATTGCAATGCTCAGATGGTGTGGTGATGGCTTGCACCTTTCTATCATAGATGTCAGATGCAAGTGAAGAGGAAATTGATTGCAATGAAGAAAGTGACATTGACTTCTCCGGTATAAGTTCAGAAGAATCTGAGGGCAGCGACTTCGAAGAAGATCCTTATGACCCTGTAGGAGCGGAAAGTGACGATGACAAAGATGGTTGCTGCCACTGGTCATCAGTTCGTTGTACCCCTCCAAACGAGATAATCGCGGATGAATCTTTTAACGACTTTGGTTCTTGCTCTGTGAATTTCAATGAAGATTCCAAACCACACGATATAGTTGAGCGTATCTTGGATAACACTTTCATCGATCGTTGTATAGATGCAACAAACAGCCATGGAATGAATGACCAGAATTATACCTCGCGAGTTGGCCTGCTCACGAAAGATGATAAGGGTCGGTCATTCATCAGAGGATTCCTTGCTATCAAATGGCACCTAACTCTAATAAGGTATCCCAACAAGCGCTGGGCATGGAGTGACGATCCACTGAAGGCTCAAGTAGAAGTCAAAAAGATGATGCCGTTCAAAACATTTCAAGCATTGACCAAGCATTTTTGCGTCGTCAATCAAAGCCAATTGCCAGGAAAACGAGACCCAAATTATCACCCACTTCAAAATATTCTGTCTGGAGTAGAAGTGATGAAGGACAATTCTTTGAGTATGTGGAAGTCAGGTAGCCAGATTTGTATTGACAAAGGACGAGTTCGAAGTAAGAGTAAGAGAAACGCATTCAAGACACGAAACCCGGACAAGCCAATCAGAATGGGCTGGACCATTTACAAACTTGGCGAAAGAGGGCAATTCGGGAAATACATGATTACTAATCACTTGGTTAGTGTTTGCAAGAAAACTTACACCAGTACAGCCAACGGAAAGACATACAACATCGTCGATCAGCTGATAGAACAGCATAAAGATCAAGGAAAGTTGTTGGTTTTAGATAATGGCTTTCCAACCGTCAAGCTGATGAAGGATGCAAAAATTCTTTGGAACACAAGAGTCGTCGCTACCCAAAGAGGGAAATCAGCTCATTTTCCTGCCAACCATTCAACATTTGTGAAGCAAACAAAGTCTTTTGCAAGAGGTTATTCTAAATCTCTTTATAATGATTTTCTTACAGTTACTTACTGGAATGACAATAACGCAGTAACTTTCATCGACAATGACATAGAATCAGGCATGGACAGCTGGAAAACGACAGGATACACAAACAACCAAGGTGACGAGATTGGCGTACATATTCCCAAAGTTGCAGTGCACTACTGCTCGATTTATGGATGGGTCGACCGTTGTAACCAGCAGCTTGCTTACTACAACTCAGAGTTCAGAAGCATCAGGAAGCAAAATAGGATCCTTGATTCACTGATCGAAATGTATGCAGTTATAAATGGGCACACAATTTGGGAAAACAGCAACCTGCGCGTGAAGAAGTTTACCAGTGCATCATTTCGTTTTGAAGTTATTCGTATTTGGTATGCGATTTTCAAGCTGCACAATGGGCGAAATGAGATCTTATACTACCCTGAGAGACAGCCAAGGACAAGACGAAGTGTTGACAAAGTTGTCCTTTCACCAAGAAAAGGTATCAAGAAACAATTAGAAGAAAGCCTGCTGAATAAATTTTAACCTTTTTTTCACGTGAAAATTACCAGTTATACGTATATAATAGGAGCCTTCGCTAAATAGCAAAATGGGTACTGGCAGATTTGCCAATGAATGTTCTTAGGACTTGCATGTGCAATATGAGAGATACTACGAGAGTGACTCCAATGCTTGTATCCAGTCTCTTTGCTTGTTCCCAGATTAAGGGAATTTTGTTTTTGCAACATAATTTTTTGCTTTTTTGCTTTCTTGTCCAGGGAGCCACAAGTTGATTCGCATGGAGAGAACAGATGCAACTGGAGCCAAGCGGCGATTGCGTTGCAGAATCTGCAAGACCAAAACGTCTTACAAGTGTGATAAATGCTCCAACCCAGGGGAACCATTTGCGATCTGCAAATTATCTCCGTTGAGGTCTTGTTGGAATGATTACCATGTCCAAAGAGAATATGATCTACCAAGCAGCCAATCTCAAGAACAGTAAAGGGAAGATCGATTTGCTCAAAACAATTGATATGACTTCATGATTACGGCTTGTTTTTTGGTTTATCTTCCCAAAGAATGTGTCACATGAATGTGATGACATCCAGAAAACAGTTCGAAGTTTTACAAAGTTCCCATTGCTTCACAATAGAAAATGCCCAAAAGTGAAACAACAGGCAAAGTTTCAAATTCAATTCCCTAAACAGGAACTTGTTCTCATTTCTAGATGATACTGATATGGTAGATTTGTGCGCAATGCCTCGTCCCTTTCCTCAGCTCTGCGTCATTTATCAATGTCTCGTCGACAAACTGTAGTTCAAGAAAGCATTTTAGATCAAATATTAGTTCATTGGAATTGTCTATTCTGCAAGTTTCATACAGTTTCGGGTATTTTTCATGTTGAGGTCTATTCGTTGAAACGCTTTGCCCTTTTGTTCCATTTTAGGGGCCAATTAGAGACAAAACGTGACAAAAGAATTTCAACAATTGACAGTAGATTTTAACTGCTTGGCATAGAATTGTGTTTTTTTGGACAAATGTTAGTGCGATTTTAAGTGTTTTTAACCATTGGTCTCAATTTACTGGGTATTTTCCATTTGTTCCACTTTTATAGCCTCATAGAGACAAAAAGTGACGACGACTTTCAACAACGGACAATAGATTTTAATTGCTTGGCCAAGAATTGTGTTTCTTCCACACAGTTTAGTGCAATTTCAAGTGTTTTTAACCATTGGTCTCAATTTACTGGGTATTTTCCATTTGTTCCACTTTTAGAGCCTCATAGAGACAAAAGGTGACAAGAAGTTTCAACAACTGACAGTAGATTTTCCTTGCTTGGCCAACAGTTGTGTTTTTTGCACAAAGTTTAGTGCAATTTCAAGTATTTTTAACTATTGGTCTCAATTTACTGGGTATTTTCCATTTGTTCCACTTTTAGAGCCTCATAGAGACAAAAGGTGACAAGAATTTTCAACGACTGACAGTAGATTTTCCTTGCTTGGCCAACAGTTGTGTTTTTTGCACAAATTTTAGTGCTATTTCAAGTTTTTTTTAACTATTGGTTTCAATTTACTGGGTATTTGCAATTTGTTCCACTTTTAGGGCCTCATAGAGACAAAAAGCGACAAAAATTTTCAAATAGTGACTCCAGATTTGAGTTTAGGCTGTTATATTGTCTTTCGTACAATTTTTCATGTAATTTTGAGCAATTTTGATGATTGGCCTGAATTTAACATTGTATTTTCTGTTTGTTCCACTTTTAGAGCCAAATAGAGACATTAGGTGACAAGATTTTTAAAAAGTGACAGTAGATTTGAATCCAGTGGCCACAAATTGTCTTTTTGGTGCATTTTCATACCAGTCTAACTATTCTGACTATTGGTATCAATTCACGGAGCATTTTCTATTTGTTCCAATTTTAGAGCCACACAGAGACAAAAGGTGACAAAATTTTCAAAATCTGAAAGCAGATTCGAGATCAGGGTCCCAAAATTGACCTTTGTGCCAAATTTCAACCATTTCTGACAACACTGATTTTTTCATTACAAGTGGGACGAAAAAATTCAAAAGTGGGACACAGCGCCTGAGAGGGTTAAGAAGAAGCTCAAATCTCAGATCGCCAAAACCATTTAGCTTGATAAAGGAAATCCTTCAGACATTTCTACTTTACGTTTACTTGCTTCCTGTCCATATTACTCGGAAACTGCCTGAGGTTTATTTGAGCATTGGAAAGGCTTCAAAAACCAATGTTTTGAAGTTTTCAGAAGGATGTACGTAGTAAACATGAAGATTGTTACAGAAGCTTCACGAAATTCGTAAAAAGGTCTGAGTACTGAAACTGTGATGCATGTCTTTTTATGAGAAACTAGGATCAGGCTATAGTATTAAAAGTTTTTTAATTCAACATGAAATTCTGTCCATCGTAGTACTTAAACTTTCTTAATTGTTTTCTTATTTCTTGAATGCACGAATTATCAATGTGGTTGCTACTACTGCTGCATGTCTGTTTCCTGACATTTAAAACATCATATAGGATTAAACGGTGCTCTGTCATTATGAAAACACAAATGGTTAGTTAATATTGCAAAAGAATAAAGGTTCAACGATATATTTACCATAATATTAATGCCTTTAACTTTGAAAAGTTTCTTAATGCTTCTCAGACATAGTAATAGGGTTTCTTAAGATTTCGGCCATCTTAGTACTAGTTTCTCATAAACCAGTTTCTTATATATAAAAGTGTAATTGCAAAACATTTTCAGTACTGGCCTAAATTGTATCTTATACCGGGTGAGTCAAAAAAAGTTTAAGCGTTTGGAGGGCTGTGCAATAAAAAGTAATTTGACTGATATTCAAAACTAAGGTGTTAATATATCCCTCAAAGACCAACTTGGATGAAAAAAATTTTTTGTAAAATAAAACATCATTAAGACCCAACAATAACAAAAATTCTTGTAAGGGGTTGGTATGGGAATCGAGAATTCCACATTCCATTATGGTCCATGATTTATGTTGCATTGAAGTTTAAATTGCCAGCTAGAGATGCTGAATTCAAATGTCGATAGAAGGTAAATTATGGACCATGATGGAACGTGGAATTTTCCAGCATTTTCCTAATTTTTGGGTCTGTAACATGAGAGATACTACCAAACAAAATTTTCTCATCTAAGTTGATCTTTGACTGATAGATGAACATTTCAGTTTTGAATATCGGTCACATACTTTTTATTCCACAGCCCTCCAAACGCCTAAACTTTTTTTGACTCACCCAGTAGAGAAATATGTAAATTGGAATTCAATGGCAGCTGATCTTGATAAAGCCTGGTAAATAGCGAATCGAAACCTAAAAGGTTCAGCCTGCATATTTCTTAGCTCACCTTTAAAGATTAAATTCACTGACTCTTCTTACCTCAATTATATGCTTTTCGTTATGCACTGGATCATCACTAACATGAATTGAAAATAAAGGACCACCAGATGAAGTAAATTCTTGATGAATTCGTAATAGAACTTCTGATAGATCCCAGGTTTTCTCATTCCAGTCTGAATTTTTGGTCATTGGCCAAGATCCAAGATATCTTATTAAATTTCGCATTGGTTTGTCACCCCTTTTTTCGATCTTTTTCATGTTCATGCAGGATTTGTAAAATTTCTTCACTTTTTTCAATACTTCAGTATCCGTTTCGCTGCTCGATTGAAGAATCTTGCGAAGAATTTTCTCAATCTGCTGGTTGAGTTTCGAGAACGTTGAAAATGTGGAGCTAGTTTTCGGAATAGGATTTTTCTTTATCCATCCTCCGCATGCATACTGGAAAAAATCATCGCATGGATTTGCTTTTTCGTCCATACAGCTTTTAACATAAGTCGATACATTGCGGCAAACTTCAGTTGTGCAAACTACTTGCTCGTAATCACCTCCATTAGATAAGGAACGCCTTGCCTCGAGAGATCTAACCGCTCCTCCGGTCGTAACTAGTTCGTCGAAACTGCTCTCTCTAGAGTCCGAGTGGAAGACGTAAAAAACTCCTGCAAAAAGCATAAGTGCAAGAACTCCTGTTACGATCACAGATAAAGTACCAACGCATCTTCGAGATTCTTTTTTCTTTTCGCCATTTGCAGCGAAAGACGATGACTGCGTAAATCGTTCTAGTTCAGGGTCCATGGTGAACCAAGTAAGAATACCTAACCAATCTAATGGATCATCAATGTACAGCTTTTGAGCAAATAAAACTAAGCAAGGTTTGCATATCAAGTATCGTAGGCCGTAAAAACATTGAAGCTATTAAGTGCATTGTAGAAAACAATCGAACCGTTGTCATGTCATGCTCATAAGCAGAGTTACATTAATTATGCATGAGCTATATGGTTGGTTGTTCGAGTTTTAGCTTTGACAGTTGCGTGCTCATTTGTGAAGCAAACCAAATCATGCCAATTGAAAATCAGGGGCTCTTCTGTTTGGTTTCACCCCAAGCGGAACAGACCCTGGGTAATATCAAATCCATGCTAACCACGGTATTTTAGTAATTCGAAGAATATTAAAAACAGACATAAAAGAAGCTGCAACCTGTCAGCATCGGGATTTTTTTCTTTTTTATGTAAGCAACAAGACGGCCTGAGATTTTCTGTTTTTAAGATCATGAAACAATAAATTTATTTGAGCTAAAGATTGAATTTGTTTAGAAGAATGTAAGAAAACCGCAATAAACCATTTCGACAATTAAAATCGGAGACTGGGGAGAGCAGCTTATTCTGGTAAATGGCAGATGGAGTTCTTGTAAATGGCTGCCGCGTAGTTGGACCATTGAAGTGAATACAATGTAAACATTGAGTTTTGCAAGCTTTGGCGAAGATCGCTACAGCATTGGCGCTGTTTTAGAATTTCAGTTCTGAAATATCAGTTTTGATGTTCAACCGTCAGATTAAGAAAATTCGAAGCTTGTTCGAACTTTTTCCTTGCTTCAGTTTTAATCGAATTCAACAAGGATGGTCGAAATTAAAAACTTCCAACTTCAGTTGAATTCCATTCACTTGAAAATCGAAGTCAGAGTAAGCTGTCGTATTCAAAATTCATTAAAAGGAAGATCATTCATTTCGTCAAGTTATGCGGAAGTGCCTAAACTCGAAGCAAGCATCGCTGTTTGCAACACTGAAATAAAGGCTGAAAAGGAAATCAATTGTGAATGGAGGTAAATTACCGTTTTTCTGCACTTTGCATGGACAGCTATTTGCCTAAATCCTAAGACAGCTCCATTGCTGTGTTTTTATGCATGCAGTAGCGATTGCCAGGGGCGTAACTAGACCAATAATGTTGGAGGGGTGAAAAAGGTTTTTGCCCTGCAAGACCGAGTGGTGCCCTGCAGACTTTTCATTAAGATAAAGGGGCAATACCAACCTCCTTTCTACGTATGCTTATGGAAGCCAGCGATGAACTCGATTTCATTAAGTTGTTGGGTTAACCGTTGTAACTAAGCTATGTAACATCGCAATGGCATTTCTAATATCTGTTGTGATTGTTTTATTTTGTTGGCAACTTTGTCAACTGTTGATCATTCGTAGTGTAGGTGCCCCAGTGTTTTGCGTCAAAGAGCACTGTCAACAGTTGCTTTTTTGTTCGGGTTGTAAGTTATACATTTTTTCTACAAAAATGTAGGGGTACTTCATTGTTTTGTGTTTGGCAAGTCTGCCCGTACTAAGATATCCTCTAAGCTTGGATGCTGGTTTAGAGACAGGATGGGCATGGCTAGCCATATTTTCTTCAGCAAGGTTCATTATTAATGAAGTACCGATGCCTTTTAAGAATGTGACTGATTGATTGTGTAGTTTTGTCAAATGGAACGATAAAGGGTAGAATATTTGAATGTTGTTGTTGATGTTTCTTATTGGTTAAGGGTTGTTTTTGAGAATAATTCAGAACCTGATTGAGTTGTGAACTGATTTCAGAGAATTCCTAGCCTCTTTCCAGAAGTTGATCTCTAAGTTTTTGTAAGTTTTATATGAGATGTTCATCTTTCGTAATGACTCGACGTTACCGTAAGGTTTGTGAAAAGATTACGCTTGTTTTTGTGTGTTCAGGGTTGAAAGAATGGCGGTGTAAATGTAAATGTGTCAGTTGGCTGTTTGTATAGTGTATTTACTAATTGGCCTATTTCGTAAATGTATGTATTAGTATCCAGGAACTTTATGTTGCTTTTTGAAAATATGATTTCAAACTTGCTTGTTGGGTGTCTATTATTGGTAAATTAGTATATTATTGGTAAACTAGGAAGTTAAGCGCTCGCTTCGCTCGCGCTTCAACATTCCTAGCTCCTGCGGAGGGCTTTCAAAGAATATCTCATAATCCATGCTGAATGTACAATAAATAGTTGTAATTGTGGATGCAAACTTCTTGTTATGCATCCATCAAAGTGGAAAATTTTGTGTAGTCTGTTGTTTAGAAGGTTGATTGTGACATCCCCTTCTGTTTCTAAAATTAATGTCATGTTCTTAAGTTCATTCACAAAGCAATAATATTTTCTTGCCACAATTCACACCCAACAATGGCTGTGATTCACCTCAACTGCCTATAGGCATATGAACATCAGCAAATGCCCAGTACGCTAGCCTGCATGCAGTGTTTCTGTGGTGTAAGTTGAAAGAGTAAGAAAATAGGAAGACTGCACATTTGGCCAAGTGAACGATTGTTTGCATTTTGACAAAATAATCCATTGCAGTATGAACCAATAGACCATTTCGACAATTGAAATCGGAGACTGGGGAGAGCGGTTTTTTCTGGTAAATGGCGGATATAGCTCTTGTAAGTGGATGCCGCATAGTTGGGCCATTGCAGTGAATACAATGAGAACATTGAGTTTTGCAAGCTGTGGCGAGGATCGCTACCGCATCGGCACTGTTTTAGAATTTCAGTTTTGAAATATTAGTTTTGACGTATGTTCAACCGGCAGATTAAGAAAATTCGAATTATGTTTGAAGTTTTCCTCCCGTCAATTCTAATAGAATTCAAGAAGGACATTTGAAGTTAAAAACTTCAGTTGAATTCCATTCTCTTGAAAATTGCAGTCAGGGTAAGCTTTCTTATTTTAAAGACTTCAAATATATCATGTATTTCGTCAAGTTATGCGGAAAGGGCC
The DNA here is from genome assembly GCA_964019985.1 of Aurelia sp. 4 Dawson et al 2005. NCBI lineage: Eukaryota > Metazoa > Cnidaria > Scyphozoa > Semaeostomeae > Ulmaridae > Aurelia > Aurelia sp. 4 Dawson et al 2005. Next base: position 11,577,441 of record OZ026492.1, read on the forward strand.
TAAACTCAAAGCAAGCATTGCTGTTTGCAGCACTGAAATAAAGGTTGAAAAGGAAATCAGTTGCGAATAGAGATAAATTGCACGTTTGTATGTATTTCGCATGGACAGGTATTTGACTACATCCTTTGACAGCTCTATTGCTGTGTTCTTATGCAGTAGTGATTGCCATGTTTACATTATTCACTTTAACGGGCTCACTCCGTGGCAGCGATTTACCAGAACTGCATCCGCCATTTACCAGAACAAACCGCTCTCCCCAGTCTCTGATTTTAATTGTCGAAATGGTCTATTACCGCCCTTTTCTGAACCACAACAAAATCAGCTCACATAGCATCTTTAATTTGTTTTTGCTTGGATTTGAACAATTTGATACAACAGATTATTGTCATTAATTTCATTTTGCCGCACCAGGTATAAAACAAACCTCTTTCTGTGATGCACAGAAGTGTCCAGTTCTTTAAATTTTACAACAGAAAGAAGAATTCCTTCAGAAAGTGAAGGATTCTTGAAAATGTTAAGAATTCAAAGAATTTTTTACAATAAAGTTGATCAATGTGCTGTGGCTGGTACCATGAGCTTACATCTCACATCATATGCTTGACCTGCATATATCTATTTCATAATATTGTAACAATAAAAGAAATGCAGTGAGTTCTTGACTTTGCATCATGTTTCAGTTTGTCAGTGGAACTTCTTCACAGTATATTTATGTCAGGCTCATCCTGAAATAATTGTTACATAAATTCTAACACTGGATCAAAGGAAAATACAGTCAATTGTTGTCAACTTATGGCTGGAATCCATATGCGGTGCAGTTGTGCACTTCAATCAGACTGCCAAGATCTGCATCCTAGTATGATCATTCCAAGAAGCACCCCTTTCCAGTGATAATAGCTTGTTTATTGTCTCAACCTTAATTGTAACATCAAAATCTTGCTAATTCAATAGAAATAAGCCCCAGATAATGCTTTTGACACCAAAATACTTCATTTTGCATCAAATGATCCCATGTTATCATTTGAAAAATACAGCCCACTTTTCCTTAAAGTTTCTTATATCAAAGAGTCTAGAAATTGGGTGCCCTGAAACCTTAGCAAGGTAGCAGTCTGATCTGCTGGCCAGCTTAGAAAACTTGCATTCATAAGGTGTACAACTTTGCAGCTTGCAGCTACAACAAAGGTTCTTTGCATCTGATAAGGATCTATTTTTACCCTCACAACCTTTAAACTTTACTTGTGCTTGCACCTTTCATTTTCTTTCACTCATCAGTACGCAGAGGCCAAATCATGCAATGCATTCCAATCTGGTCTCCAGGAACCTAAAGGGAATGAAAAAAGTAAAATCCTAAATACAGGGTATAAACCATATAAACCTTTTGATCTTGAAATCTTTGTTCCATGAATTTCAACAATCAATAAAAGGGAGCACTGTATGGAACATTAATTTGGACACCAATGTTCATGTTCATCATCAAGAAGGACAAAAAATTGTTACTGTATATTGCATATGGCGCAAAATGTAAATGGTGCATTCACATTAGACCACCAAGATCGCATAATATGCACACATTATGCATAATTTTAGAATTATAGAAATTGATAATGAAAATGGACTTATGATCTCCTGATCACCACTACACATCCCACCTCAATAATAACTGTTTGTTTATGAGCTGTTTCCATACCGCACATAATCCTTTTGCCATCAAAATACTATTTTGCATTAAAAAATCTCATCTCAATCTTTAAAATATGAAACTAACTGTTTGTTATAAGTGGCAGTTATACCAAAGAGGGTAGAAATTAGATACTCTTAAAATTGGCTATTTGTAATATATACTACTTGAGAGGCTACTCCAGGCCAGCTTGGAAAATTTCAATTAATAGACCTAATCGGCTAAGGTTTGTTTTACCCATTTCAAGTCATATGACCATGCCCATGGGAATTTTTGGGTACTATGCTACTTTTTGCGCTCATGGCACAATTTTGCATGGCATGAAATTTGTCTGAGAAATCAAAAGATGCTTTATCAAGAGATTGATCACATGATTTGAAATGGGTATAAACAAACCTTAGCTGATTTTGTCTATGAGCTGTACAAATTTTTGCAGCTTGCCGCCTGCAGCCACAACAACATTAGCCTGTGTGCAGACTATACCCAAGGAAAAGGTATAGTCTGCACAACACCGCTCAATATCAAGTGTTGTATGAGTCAGCATTTTATTTCAATTGCATTTTGAATGGCCCTTTCTACTCAGCGTTTGTGTATTATCTGCCCTAGGGTACTTAAAATTCCAGAGTATTGTGTTGTTAATGTAAATTGCTTAGAGCACAAAGCGAAGCCTGAGATTTAATCACACGATAGCCATTCTCAAATCTGACTGCTTCCTTCTTTCGCAGGAAAGCGATATTATTGGCTGTTGCAACAATGCATTTTCTTTGTTATCACATAAATGCTGAAGCACGTACTACACAACAGCGAGCGGCGCTGCGCAGACTATACCTTTTCCCTGGGTATAGTTTGCACGCAGGCTACAACAACATGTTCTTGCATATCATAACAGAGTATCTATGTTTACTCTTACTGCCTTTAACAGTTTACTTGCAGCTTACTCCTTCAATTTACTTTACTACCACTGCGTTATGCATATTTTTGGGAAAAAATTTAGCAAAATGTTATGATACGATGCAATCTACAGCTTTGTGTGAAATTTCCATAACCTGTGCTGTAAATACTTCTTGAAATGTTTGGGATAAATCTACTTTGAGGCAGGGGTGGCCCAGAAATCTTCTGACAGAGGGGTAGGAGCTTCCACAGCTTCCTACCAGGGGCTGAAATGGCTAAAAAATGCAGTTTGCGTACGTCATTTTGGCAAAATTCCTCCAACAGAAACTGAAATTTCCTACGACATGGAGGGCTACATGCTTCCAACAGCCAAGGGGGCTGCAGGTCCCTCTAGCCCTCCCCCTTGGCGCCCATAGTCTGCATACTGTAAATTTTGTCTGCCACAAATTTCCACCATCAATTAGAGAAGGGGGCTGTAGGTCCCTAGCCCTCCCCCTGGTGCCCATAGCCCCAGTCTGCATTCTTTGTAGTGCGCGGGGAAGATCTTCCCCGCGCCACTTCGACCGCTTCCAGCCGCAGCCGCGCCATAACCTGCAATAGCACCATCTGTAGCAGTTATTTGAATAAAATTTACAAAATTCCCCGACCTACAGATGCGCCAAAATGTACTTCCCCGCGCCAAAATCGAAGAATGCAGACTGGCCACAGGCTCCATACTGTAAAATTTTGTCTGCCACAAATTTCCACCATCAATTGGATAACATGGAAATCTATACTCCAAAATTCTAGTTAAATAATTAACCAAAGTTCCCAGCAGTTGAAACAGTATAAATTTCACATCAAAACCACTGGCGGATAATGTTCCTTCATGCTGCTCTGCCACAGTGGCGGGAGGGCATTCTGGTATTTGAATGCACACTGGCCTCTGGCCTGGCGCCACCACTGCTTTTGAGGCCCCACCATGTCATAAGGACAATCAACTGATGCTTCAAGCAATAAGATAGCATGGCCATCATGGGGCCTAAAAGCTAGCAAATGAGGAAAATCCTTCAAATCAATCAGGATTGAGAGGCGTCTACAGCAATGAAAATGTTGTCTAACATTACCTTACCTTTCATCTGCAATGTTTACGAATTTCTTCTGATCTGATAATGCTCTCTTCTGAGTTTGGCCTGCTAAAAAGGCCGACCATAGCTGTGATCGTCTCTGCAGTAATTGGAAGCCATTCTTGCACATCCAGCTCGTCATTTGCAAGGGACACGACATGGAAAGTTGTGAAGGTCAAGGAATCCCCAAAAGGCTCCACGTCGCATGCGCATTTACGATCTATTTCGGTGACGTAATATGCAAATTAGCGGTGGCTTTTGAGAGCAGTGCAGGAAACAATAGGGCCGAAGCGCATGACATCGTGAGCCCTGGTGAGCCCCAAAGCTATTGATTTTACAGCCAATCAAAAAGTGAATAAACAAGGATATACATCGAATGGTCCCGTTGTCTTTTCGTCGAATGCCACCTTTGTCTTCCCATTGTGTTGATTGTTAAATTCACAATGGAGAACAAAGAGAACAAAGCTAATTGGATAATCGTTTACCTGCCTTATATATATAGATTAGTGAAACTCCTTTAGTTTCATTTTCTGTGTTGCCAAATCATGAAATTATCATCCACAAACCTTAGCCACAGGAGGGATTGATTTGTAAAGTTGTTGATGTTGAGAATCGTTTTTCGAGTTTAGCCATGAAAAGGTTTGCATAGTTTCGGGAGCAAGGTGTTCCCATTGCATTTCATTGGATTTGTAGATAGAATTAATGGTTGAAAATGAAATAGTTTGTATCTTAAGACGAAATTGAGCATTTGTGTTATAACTGGTATTGGTAACGGTAGGTTTGACAGTAATGTTGACGCATCTGCTCAATGTTTGACTGTATGCCCTCCTCTTGTGGTATGTTAGTATATAGAGATTTGACAAAAGAAACTAAGATTGAGTTTTTCTTGGTAGTTTCAAGTTATTATAGATAATTTTTGTTACGCAGTCATTTGCATCTTTGATGTAGGATGGTAACGTTCGCACGATTGGTTGTTGGTAGTGGTCGAAGAATCGAGAGATTTTTCATTCGGAGAGGCACAACCTGAAAAAATCGGGCATCCTGGTATGCTCTCTTTGTGAATTTTTTGGGAGAAGGTCAAACACTGGAGTACGAGTCTCGGTAACTCTGGCCTAAATTATTCTATTGTTGATGGGATGTTGATTCGCTTAGGAGTTCCCTTAGATTTGATGGTTCTTAGCAAGGTTTCAATGTTGAGCACTAGTTTCCTCCACGAACATCAGAGGTGGCGTTTAAAAGAACTGCCGCCAACTCCAGTCTTACTGTCTTATTACTAGTGGTTAGCATAGTTAAGTTAGTGCTGCTCAGAGCATTTTCGAAAAGACTTTTTCTACCAAGTCGGGGGTGTCATTCACTACGATAAAACGGCATGGCAGTTATGTGCCCTTCATATGTATGGGTGTTGCCCGGGAGAAGTTTGTGTTTAAAACAGCAAATATGAAGACAGCTGAGCATGACTGCAGCACGTATTAAGCGGTTGCTGCGCTGGGATAAAATCTCCTTGGCGCCCTGCAAACTCTTCGATTGCCCTGCGAAATCTACTGTATTTGTGATTAGGGGGTGTCACACCCCTCCACACCCCCCCCCCCCCACGATTTTCGCCCCTGGCGATTGCCATATTTACATTATTCACTTCAACGGGCTCACTCCCCGGCAGCCATTTACCAGAACTGCATCCGCCATTTACCAGAACAAACCGCTCTCCCCAGTCTCCGATTTTAATAGACGACTTCACAGAAAGAAAAGGATCATGGGTAAGTAGGTCAAAATTTGTCTATAGTCAAGTTTTCCTGCCTCTTGGGCGTGATAGAACGTCAAGCCACGAGATAGAACCTTTTTTCTCCATTCCATTAATGCTTTGGGGTTTCTCATAAATCTGTGATTTCCAAATGATGTTCCAACTTTGAAATTGTGCCCTTATCGTTCGAATTTGATAACACAAAAAATTGTACTGCGTTATTCAGATCTTTTGGCTTTTGTAAGGTTTAGATAGCCTCTATTATATTTAACTTTATATACTCAGTGTGCTGCTAGAATTTGAAAAATGTGCTTTTGACAGAGCAAAGCATTTCTTTCAGAAAGAAATTTCTATCGGACATAAGAAATCTACCAGACTTTTCCAATAAAACCTTTTGCATTAACAGACAAGATAGCTTCATTAAAAATTTTCACTCCTTATGAACAGGGGCTTTGTTTACTCGGATACAATGATACCATGGGAATTCAACTTATGCAGAGAGAATACTTGACAAATAATACCGGTCTCGTTGTAAATATACTACTGATGTGTAAATGATAAATCAAACAGTAGCATGCATAATCTTTTGTTTATATCAAGATAAACTCACATAGACAGAGTTAAACATTTTCTTTTTAACCCCAACGGCTGCGTAGGCCAAAAGTTACTTTTCTTAGGCTTGATTTCAACCCCCTTCACCACGTTTAAATTTCAAACATGTTTCATAAAAATATTACGCTTCTGTTCCTCTTTCGTAAGAGACCTTAGCTTTTACTATTTATAGCGTCTTTGTAGCCGAAGTATATGAGCACCTAAGTACGTGCCTAGCTGGTAGCCATCTTGGTTTCTAACGCATGCGGCCTGTGTCACGTGACACACCTAAATATACGCTACTACATACGTCACAACTCTACACTATTAAGCAAATGGAGCCGAAATGGCATCGAAAAACGTTTTTACTCTATATAATTTTGGTCGTACAATAGGCTATTCTCATATTGCACCAGAGCAGTGATCCTTTTTGAAGTTGTTAGAGTTCAGAAGCGTCCCAGGGGACTCCCTATTAGTAAGTGAAGGGGGGGTCAGACACTTTTTGGGTTTGTAAAGCGTTGTCTAGTATACCTTTGGGTATTTGGTGCATAATCGATATATTTTTGGGTTGCTGATGAGAAAATTTGACAGGGTGAGTTTGACAGTGCTTAGGCTGAGTTTTTCACCTTAGTATTGCAGGGAAGTTGCCAATAATGCTATAAAACATTTAGCTTTCATGTACCATGAAGCTATGAGTGTAATATAGTGATCACGTGATGGACTTTTAGCACGTGACTTGATATTTAACAGTGAGGAATGCACGAAAAGTGGTACCAGTTGTAAATATGAGCACGGGAGCATGATGGTGATTAAAAATCTAAACATGCCTCGTTTATTAGCCTACCCTACGGTCACCAAAATACCATAATAAGTATATTTTTTGGGCATTAAAAATGCCCTAAATTTAGTATATTTTTGTGCGTCAAGAGCAACGATTCAACTGTGAACTCATCATTGATCAGTGGAAAAGGTTAGGCCCACAAGACATCTCCGTCAGATTTGAGAAATAACAGAGGCTTATGTGTTTATATTTATGTATTGGGCAACTATGCATAACCCCAGGCGATTCATATCCTGTTTCAGCAAGGGTCAATAAATTTTGATCGGAGAATGAAGGTAACTTCCACCTCAAAATGAGACATTTGTCTAAAAGTTTAGGCAACTGTGAAAGGGGTATCCTTACTGATTCATCAAAGAGATTTTGGGTGGATTTTGTAAGCAGCTGTTCTCTCCGTTCATGAAAGTACTGGAAAATCACATTAACTGGTCAAGGTTTCTGGTCATATGATTTGAAATCAGGCTGGCTTTCCACTAACTCAGGTTAAAACAAAAACGGCTTAAAAGTAATCAGTTTTTAAAGGGAATTAAACTCAACGGAAGAAAGTTAAAGCTTTGAAATGAACGCGTTTTATCATTTTTCAATTGTTTCCATCAGCCTTTTTAGTCCTTTCATTTCCCTTCTGTTCTTTCAAAATTTTGTGAAGTGCCAAAAATATAGAGCATATTGCTGCTGTTGCAACTGGGTTAAAAGTTTTCTTTTAATGTGTTTCCATCAACCCATTTGTGGGCCAATGCCCGGGTTAAAACTGAACCACCGTGAGACCCCAGGAGGGGGACTTCTATTGGTATGTGACAGGGGGCTAGACACGGCATATTTTTGACAAACCCAAAAATATACTAAGGTAAGGACATTTCTAAACCCTAAAAATATACTCATCGCTTCACGATACAAATAACTAGAGGTTCAATGGCTTTTTCGGCAATCGCACTGCCTTTTTTTGGTGAAAAACTCATCCTAACTTTCAACTTTTCTCATCGGCAAACCTAAAAAAATATACCAATTTTGCACCAAATAGCGTACCCAAAGGTATGCTAGACAACGTTTCACAAACCAAAACACTCAAACCCCTCTGTCACCTACTAATAGCGAGTGCCCCCCTGGCAGAGGCGTTTTGGCCGGGGGCAGGGGTCCGTAGCCCACCCTGGGATTCAGATCGTCTGATTTTTCGAAAAGTTTAAGGTTTCGTCGAAAAATCACTGACTTTTGGGTTTGTGCTAAAAGATCAACTGATCGTCGATGCGCTTCACTGCGGTTCTTTCGACAACACGTGTTCTCTTCTCTCTTTTCTGGCAGAAATTTTTAGCGTTCGAAACTGACGTAGGGAGGGAATAAAATGAAAGTCGAAGTAAGAACTCAGATCCGAACAGCATCAACTGGCTTTGCTTCATGCTCGAAACAATTTTTGGAGTACGCGTTTTCTCTTTTATAAAAGACTAGTTCATAAGAAACTTGCTTTATGGCAGCTAAAGATTTAAGAAACTCTATCATTATGGTGTAGAGAAGTACTAAGAAACATTCGAAAGGCAATTCCAAGAAAGTAATGGGAAAATTGCTGTGAGCCTTTATTTTTGAGTGATATCTATGATGATTTTACATTCTGAGCTCAACAGAACTCTCTTTCTTGCTAAAAAATGGTGCTGTTTATCAAGAAATATAGCTTATGCATCTGTGGCAGAAAACCATATGTACCCAAAAGGTAAGAATCAAATCGGGAAGCTTTTAGCAGGCCCGTCCGAAGCGGGGGGGCTGGGGGCTGAAGCCCCCCAATAATTTGCTGAAGTTTGTTGACTTTGTAAGTGAAAATGGGTGTAAAAGCCAAGGTCGCAGGAATGAAAGTTTTAACTCGTATATATTCGAGGAAGCTACCAGAAACTATCAAAAATGCAATATCTTTTGATGCCATACAAGTCTAAAATTTCAAAATTTTCACGGAAAGACTCTCATCAGTCGTGATCCTTTGCTTCCGTCAAAGGCATATTTTCCAAAAATGGGGCATTTTCTAGCGATCTAAAGGGCGTGTTCATAAGAAATCTCCCGGGCCCCGGACCCCCGTTTTTACTTGCCTTGCTCGCACCTCGTTTCGTCCCCCCCCCCTCTCCCAATGTGAATTTCGTTCCGACGGGCCTGTTCAGTACCAAAATGCTGAAAATTTTTAAAAGTGGGAACTTTTGTCTGGCTCACCCGGTATGGTAGTTACCCTCAAGGCTTTGAATTAATAACCGTTGCGTTTATAGCATAGTTGCAAAGATTCTTTAACAGAATGTGCAATTCAAAATGGCGAAGGTTTTTCGCCTAACATTCCTAGACACAGCAGTTTTCAGACAGTGGAATAATTTGTTCTCGAATTATCAAGTACACCTTCGATGTCTTTTTTGCGCAGTTTTCTCCGTCAGTTTGTTACGATGTCACAAAGAAATCAACGAGAATCATTTTAAACATTGGGTAGATTCTATCAGATTTGGGATATGTTGCTGAGAAGGAGATTCGTCATCGATTTATGAAAAATTGGAACTTCCTGCGTTCTTTCTAGCCATATCGTACTTGCTATAGAGACTGTTAAATTCATTGATATGCCACAACACAATGACGCAGAATTTTCGATGAATGAGATAAAAATGTGGGACCTACATGAAAAGGTGGATCTCGGATAACTATAGATGACCAAATAGGCAGAACAGTTGCACGCAGTATGATCATGTAACAGACGCTATCCAGGCCCGTCGGAACGAAATTCATATTGGGGGGGGGGCTGAAAGGAGAAGCGAGCGAAGCGAGCAAAACTGGGAGTCCGGGGGCTTGCCCCCGGGAAAATTTTTTAAGACCACGCCCTTTAGATCGTTGGAAAACGTCCCATTTTTGGAAAATGTGCTGTTGACGGAAGCTAAGGATCACGACTAACGAGTCTTTCCATGAAAATTTTGAATTTTTTTACTTGTATGACATCAAAAGTTACTGCATTTTTGATAGATTCTGGTAGCTTCCTCGAATATGTACAAATTTGAATCTTCTACCTTACGACCTTGGCTTTTACAGCCTTTTTCACTTACAAAATCAGCAAACTTCGGCAAATTATTGGGGGGCTGAAGCCCCCCAGCCCCCCCCACTTCCGACGGGCCTGCTATCAGATCATCAGTGATTAGATTAATTCGAACAAGGGTGCAATAAGTTTTGGAATACTGATGAAATCACGACTAAATCTATCCCGGCTAAATTCGTTTCGTAAGTGACAGCAGCCCATAACGACTTTTGGGCCCCTATGCAACAACCCGCAAGTTGAATGAATAAAAAATGCGCCAGTAGAAATTTTATGATAAATCTATCTTTGAGAGTTCTGCATCTAAACACACTTTAGTACTGAATCACATAAATTTGTAATTAAGTTCAGCAATTCTTACAACTCAGCAACACATAAACTACTGCGCACGTACCTTGAGAAGAGAACAGTACATAGAAAAAAATCAGCATTAAAATGTTTGCAGAGCTTCTTCTGTTCTTTTACAAATGAGCCGTCAAGAACAAGGACAGATTTTGTAAGACAATAGCAGCAGTTCCTTTTATTGACACCTAAATTCAAAGAGATTTGCGATTGCAGACAAAGGAAATTCCCTCAAGCGGAAATTCAAAACGAAACGAAGACACAAAGTTTCTCTGAAACCAAGGTAGCTACTAGCTATCTCACTTTTTTGCATTCCACAAATGGTTTTCAAGAGCTAACATGAGCGTATATTGAAAGAAGGAGGATATATCTAAACATCTACCGCGGACATTTCATTTTTGCTGTTCAGAAGCTGAGAAGTAAGTGCTTTGATGGCACCAAAAAAAATAAGAGATTTGAATCACCTCCAAATCGGTTCCTGTACCAAACAAGTAAAATGCCCATGGTAAATATCTAGATATATTCTTCTTCTTTCAATATACGCTCGTGTTTGCTCTTAAAAACCATTTCTTGAATGCACAACAAGCGAGATAGCTACCTCTGCGCCTTCGTTTGTTTTGAATTTGCGCTTGAGAGAATTTCCCTTGTCTGCAATCGCAAATCTCTTTGAATTTAGGTGTCAATAAAAGCAACCGATGCTATTTTCTTACAAAATCTGTCCTTGTTGCCTTCAAGTCATTGGCAAATTAGTGGCCCCGGGAGGGGGGGGGGTCACTTGAGTTTCCAAGATACGGGGTAGTGCCATTCAAATCGTAAAAATACCACCCATAAATCCGGACAAATTCCTGAGAAGTATAGCCATAAATCCGGAAAATTTTCTGAAAATCATAAATCCATAAACCCATAAATCTGGAAATCCTGAAAATGCTCACCAATAAATGCAGTTTTACAAAAAAAACCATACCCATAAATTTGGAAAATGTTGAAAATTGTTGAAAAACATATCCATAAATCTGGCGTCTATCATGAAAAAGGTACCCTTAGAAAATGGCACAACCCACGTACCATGGACATGGTAAGTTCCCCCTCCCCCCGGGTTAGAGGCAAAGATTTCTGTCTGACAAAATATGGTGTAATGACAGCATGCAGCTCTAGTCATATTCTGAGCTCTAAGGATTCGAAGTAATTGCCAAGAATTGAAGGGATAATAATTTATGTTTCCTATATTGTGCATAGTAACACCTGGAATCAGTGGTTTTCACTGACAATGCAACTTATAGTAGTGAATGAAATCTTTCTAATGGCAATGTCTTAAATTTTACATGTAGCCTTTCTGCAAAAAAGGTAGCTCATAATCACTAATGATCAGTATATCTAAGTTTCAAATTATATATACAGAAAAATTCTTATGATCCAAGGTCTATAAGTTTGTATTTATTGACAATGCTTACTATGCATCTGCTTTATTCAATGTTATCATACCTGCAAGAAAAAATGAGATAGATTAGTCTTAAATGTATTTCTTTTTATGAGAAATTAAGAATTTTTGAAAGCACTGAAAGTTTCTTGAGATTATCAGATCTGTGTTCTCCTGAACATTTCATAACAAAGTGTTTTGAAGTCTTTCTAATGCTTAGACATTACTCAATTACATTCAAAGTAATATAATACAGGTAACAAGTGAGAATAAAGTAAGAACACGCTACTCTTGGGTGCCTAATTCAAGGGGGGTCTTAATAAATGGGGGGGGGTGGGAGCCCCTCAAAGAAACTAATAAACAATAATAAATGGGGGGGGACAGAAATGCGCAAAAACCGGGTTTTTACATTATCAAATAACTCTTTCTTCAATTGTTTTTGAAAGAAAACATTCGAATTAGTTTACGAGTGCACTGCAATGACTTCTTCTCCCAAAAGAAGACATTCGAATTAGCTTACGAAGTGCACTGCAATGACTTCTTTTCTAAAAGAAAACATTTGAATTATGCCAAAATTAATAAACGGGTGGATCTTAATAAGGGCCGGGGGGTGGATAAAATTGTTGAAAATTAATGAGCGTCCCCCTTTGTATTAGGCACCCAAGAGTAGTTTCTTATTATTTTGGCGATCTGCGAGTCTGAGTTTTTTATAAGCGGTTCTTTTATAAAAAAAACATGTGTGTAACCTGAGTGAACCTGGTGCTGGAAAAGCAAAAAAAAGTGCTGTGTTGGTCTAAAATAATGCATCCATAATCCCAATTCTCTGTGCTTTATGATGCTGAAACACTCAATTTTCTTTGTGAATATATTTCTTATGAGAAACTTGGCTTTGGGATTGGGAGCCAGGCTCTTAAATTTTACTGTTATGTCACAAACTCCAATTCAACACAGGCAAAACATGAACAAGAATTATGAATATAGCAAACTTTGCGAGATGTATTGACTGGTGATCCTCATCAATAAAACTCTTGTTTACCAAAGAATTTGAAAAGGGGAGCTGATGGTTTAAAAAATGTGTCCTTGGTCTTGGTACCGTCTGAAATGGCTAGGTAATCAATGAAAGTCTATAAAATGGGGGTAGCTGCTGCTCTGAGGACTCCCTCTTGGCTACCCTTGGATGAAGATCACCCATTCAACATGAAGTTTCCTATGTTTTGGAATTCTAGTTAATACCTTATGCGCATACTGTAGATAGTATGTTTTGTTGGAAGGACTTCCAAAATACTTTGTAATAATCACAAAACAAGTTGTAACATGATTTTTTTGTAATAAACATGCTAGTAGCAAATACCATAAAGCCATGCATTCTGATTTCACTACTGTACTTCACTCAAAGAAAGAAATAAGAAGAAACATGAAGAATTCCTCATGTAACATTTTCCTTCACGTGTGAAAAAAAGGCACACTCAGTGCTGCATACGTTTTTGTAGGAAATCTAATTCATCATGACAGGCAAGGATTAGTGAAACAATAGAAATAAGAGCATTGAGGAGCTCAACTAGGCCAAAAGGCTTCTTTCATGTGTTCTTAAAATGATGCTCATGAGAAGTGGCCAAAAATGACCATCTACACAGGCAGTGATGCTTGTTGAAGGTAATAATCTGCTTAATTCCCTAAAGCAGGGGCGGCTGGGAGCAAGAACAAGTTGCTATTAATTGTGGGCCAAGCAGACTCAGGAGGGTTCGGGGGCGTGGCCCAGGAAAAATTTTTTAGGCTACGCCCCTCGGTCTCCCGGAGAAACACCCTTTTTCTAGGAAAAGGTTTTTGAAGCGTGTTTGTTTTTGTGCAAATTGAACCATGTTTAGCCCTGGTACAAAAGATACTTACTGCAATAGTTCAGTGAAAATTCAAGGGGTATGGTAGGATTGATGAAATAATGAATGTTCTGAGTCACATAGTTCCAAAGTTCCCTTCCGCTCTTTGATTGAATGTGGGTATCACAGAATTGAGACAGTGCGGCTTGTGGTGATATCTTGAAGGGCTGGGAGCTAAAATCCGGCAGTAGATTGAATCAATCATTTGCGGCTTTCGGCCTTTAGGAGAGCCGCCGTGCTATTAGAATTGCGATTCTGGTAGCAAATGGCATGAACGGTCAAAGCGAAGCGACCAAGATCATATGCCAACCAAGATCGGCTTTTGCTCTTCATCTGGAAAGAGGTTTTTAATCACATTATTCTTTCGAGCTACCAGCCACAACAAACCCAGCTAGCAAAATTAGGTGCTATCCTCTCAATCATCATGACTTCCAGCGAAGATTTTGCATACTGGTTTTCAGTTTAACACTTGTAAACATAGTTTCAACTCTTTTCATGCCTTCCACCTTGATACTTTTCTCTTGTTCAAAGAAATTAAAATTCTTAGCAAAGGGAAGACCTGTTGAGTTTAGCGACAAAACAGCACATAAATTCACAGGTTTTCATAATTTTTGTGCAAACTTTGGAAGGCCTGCAACTGGATTTGCCTGTGCGATTAGATTCGGAAAACTAATAGCATGGCTGCGTTGAGGCATTGTTGAAAGATTTGACTGACAGATGAAAACAAGGGATTACTTCTCTGCGGTATCTTTGATAGGAGCTTGCTGCTATTAGCATCAGAAAACTAATAGCTGTGGCCAATTTGATTCAATGACAACAATACGAGAACTCTTTGGGAACATCGTAAGTCATTGGTATTGTTAACAGGAATTTTGTCTTAAAGGAGACCAACAATAACCAATTGAAAGCGTTGAGATCATTTGTTTGTAACTGATTGTAAAGGTCCTACAACACAGCCAAGTGAATATGGACAAATACATTGTGCAATCTTTGGAAAAAAACTGCTATAAGACTAATAGCACTAATAGCAGGGCCAGCCGCCCCTGCCCTAAAGAATTTGAGAATGGCTGTTATTTGCTCTTCTGTAGGGCCTGTAGATGTTTTTATAACTATGAAGTATTGTTTTGTAATATTCAAAACATCTACAATGGGAGGCTAATGAGACAAGACAGCGCCAACCAAAAAAAACAAATAAAACAAAAAACATGATCAAATCAATTTTCTATCTAACCTGAAAAATCCTCTTAACTGTAGTGGCAAGAATAGGATACATGGTAATGGAAACTGCAAAAACAACTACAGCTCCTTCCTACTTTCTTTTCTTTCATTTTTTATTGTTGTACCAGCACCTCTAGGGGGACCATTATGGAAATAAGGTCAGCATGACCCTTTAATGCTATCCCTGCCACTTTAATTAGGGGTGTTTTCCTTTATGTTTCTTGCTTTTATACAGTAAATTATAAATGTATATATCTATTTTTTATTTGTATTATAACAACTTGTAAATCTTTTATTGTGGCAAATAGATACATGCACACATACTGTACATACATAGAAATTGTTGGGGGACAGAAATAAAAATCATTTTAGATTTTTAAATGCATTTGGATAAAAATAAAATTGGTAGGGTTCAATCAAACCATGAGTGCTTTAAAGAGGATACAAGGTCTCAGCAGTACACATATAGCTCATCTTCCTCCCCCTGTATATTGTGGAAAGAAATTTCACTCATCTTATGTTTAAACATGGCTGATATTGTTTGTTAGATTTCAAGTTGATGCCTTTCACATTTTGGGCCAAGGTAATTTTGGCCAGGATATCGTTTACGAATTAGGAGGCTTAATGAAAACTGATACCTATGTGTTATTTGACTCTACTTGACTGGGTGGAATATTTTGTCAGGTTTATGGCGGGTAAACCCAGACTTCAGGTTTTCACAGCCTGTACATACAGTCTTCCTAATATGAGGCGTGCGATCGCACGCGCACGCCTCCGCACACGCCTAAATTGTCCAAGGCGTGCGAAATGTTGCATAGGCAAATCGGAAATTTTCCGAATTTCACAAAAATTTCAATCAAAAATTTTGCAGAGACATAACTTGCGCAGTAGAATTGGAAGTAAGATGCTCCTTTATTTATCCCTCGATGTTCCTACAATTTTGCTGCTGATAGCGTTTTGAGTTCTTCACAATAGGAAACCATTTGTTGCAAAGGTCAGCTCATTGGCGAAACAAGCAAGATGCAACATTACGAACGTTTAGATATTTATTCATTTGTCTTAGCAATGGATGCAACAAGAAACCTAAAAAAGAACTCAAAGATGTGGAGAATGAATTTGTCTTTAAAAGATTTACAAAGTGTTGTATTTTCCGACAGAAGTTTCTTCATAGCCGTTCATCTATCTTTCTTTCTTCTTCGTTGATGTTCCTTGTTGAAATACGGTTGTGAGAGATCAGGGAGTGACAACGGAGAATGATCAATAATACTCACATTAATTTGACTGGCACAAAACCTTTATAGGGTGTATCTCTGGAGTAGGGCCACTACAAGTTTTCGTTATCTTCCGGTAATTTTACAAAGTTTGGTTTTATTTCAACAGCGTGGACTCTCAACTCTCATCTCCTTCTCAAATCTGTTAATAACTTCTGTGTAACCTTCATTTGGTTTCAATTGACCTTCACACTTCATAAAACGAGAAAACGGGAGACTGGATGGCGTAACTGTTTTGATTTTCTCCAACTTGAAAATGGAGTGCGAAAGAGAATGCAAACAAACACAACGAGAAAACATTTTTGCAACTTTGTACCACAGAAGTTCATTGAGTTCATGTAGGAGGACTTTCTTTCCGAAAAGTCTGCAAAGACCTCGAATGGCAAACTTAAACCAACTGTAGGGTCTATGAATTAGCATATTTGTGCAAGAGCAAGAACATCAACACAAGTCATCATCGATTTGCAGACCTTACTCAAAAGATTAGGCCTCTGTTTAAGGTTTCTCAATCAATTTTCTCAATCAATTTTCTTAATTTCCATTAGTTTACAATACGAAAGGTCATCTTGACAGCACCACCTCATATTTCTTGAAAACAAGAATGGGAAACAATAATGGTAATCATTATGAAAAAATCACCACTTTAGTATCGCACACCATCGCACGCCCAAACTAACCAAGACATGCGAAATGCTGCACAAGGCCCATTTTTATATTACAAAAACTGGTACATAGTATTGTGTGTACAGCAACTTCCACAACACCAATAAACAAGGGATCTATTGTTTCAACATACCTATACATACATGTATAACATCTCAAGTATACAGTATAGCATGACTCAGTGCAGTTACAATGAAGTTCAAAGCTTAGGAAAGAAAAAGATATAATCTATTTGTGAGATTATTTTGATCCAACAGAGGAACGTTTACAATGATTGCAAAATCCACCAACAATAATTAAAAGTATCCATTCCAATTGTTTCCATTAGAACCTTAATGGCCTTCCAAATCTCAGCAAATCTCTAAGATGGAGAATTCTTGAGTTGGCAGTGAGTCCACCAACAAACACTCTGAAAACCAAAAACCATAGAAGCCATGAAGTTTACACACTGAAAACAGGCTGGCTAAAAAAATAAAAAATACTGCAACACAAAACATGTAGCTCTCAGGCAGAGCCCAGAGACGTCTGATTTCAACACTCTGAGTACACTTTTTTACCTGATAGCATCTAACCATCTACAAATGGTTAGATTCTATCAGGTAAAAGCACCTAATTGAAAACAGGCTGGCTAAAACAATAAAAAATACTGCAACACAAAACATGTAGCTCTCAGGCAGAGTCCAGAGACATCTGAGTTCAACACTCTGAGTACACTTTTTTACCTGATAGCATCTAGCCATCTACAAATGGGACATAAGGAACAAGAAGATGACTTCTGCATCTTCTTTCCCACACTAAACAACTAGACATTGTTTAAAACAGTGAACAAAAACCGAACGATGGTACCCTTGGCCTTAGATTGAGGTTTCAAGGCCTAGCTAGACTAGGCCTGATGCACTTTAATGAAATCAGTACAATGCTCAGCTGACTCTGTGTCACAAGAATATCTAACAGAAAACAGCACAAGAGACCGCATGTTTCTTCAAATTTTTTATTCCAATGTATGTTAATAAGTCAAGGCGTGCTGCCAGCTTTTTAACGACATGGTAGGAACCTCTGAATTTGTCATGTCCTCGATTCGCAGCCTCAGGTTACTCATACTCACCATGCAGCAAGTAAATTTCGATCTATCTTTCCCACTTGAAGGCTCCTTGGCCTGGACGAATCCTCACTGTCAGAGCACAGCCTTCAAATTCAATATGTTGTGTGGCTTAGCGAAACCTGAGTGAGGCACCCAAACGGCCTAGCATGCCGACACTCCAGCATGAAATTTGTTTCCAGCATCTTCACACACTTTATCCAACCCCCTGACATATCTCCTGCGAGCTGCCACAGCTGTTTCTTTCCGCATGTATGGAAGCCTGGCCCTGGCCAGCCATTGGTCCACTCTGTCCTTGATAGAAGGCTGTTCTTGCCACAATGATCAGGAGTTACCACGGCACAAACGTGCGATAAAAACATATAATAACTGTTTCCTTTGCGAAATACCGGAACCGGAAGTACTACGCACAACATGTTCACATGTTTGTAGCATGGCAAGTCTTGCTTGCGTTGCAAGTCTTGCTGGTTACGTCATCACATATGCTTGGCCAATCAGGTTTCACGACTAACAGTGATTGACAGCACAGGATGCATAGGGACTTGCAACGGAAAATGCTCTGCATTTTTAAAACGGGGGGTAAAGACCGTCTTATAGTTAGCCAATTCACCTGTATAAATAGCTCTCAAGAAAATTTTTTTACTTGAGTTACTATTGGAATCTCGACGAAGTGGTTCACTGTGACACAAACTTCCAGTACTACAGCAAAAGAACATCGCTTTCACAGGTATGCTGATTTGAAGTTACTTTAATTTTGAAATTACGTTGACATGCTCTAGAATATGTGTATCATTGTTGTGTTATATTGTAAATATTTTGAAGCAGAGATTTAAATATAGACACGTATTTTGCATTAGCAACTGCTCATAAGAAACGCAACAAAACGCAAACGAAACGCAATCGCCAAAAGATTTAAGAAGGCTTGGTGCTAGGAAAATTTAACGTAACACTATTTACTTTGACATAACCTTAGTTTTAAAGGGAGTGTGCTTGTGCAGTAAGAAATAGGCTGCTCAATAAATAAAACAAAGAAAATGGGCAAACACAGCATTGTTTCTTCAGCTATCGACTATTAGCAACGAGTGTAGGCCATCAATTTCGATGGGCTACTTTAGATCTTTCTGCTCTGTGCAAATGCAGGCTTAAAGCCTTGCACAAACCTTCCCTGTATCATATCAAGAGATACTCGAGTAGTATCTAACATACGAAAGGCTTCAAAAACCTTGTTTTGAACTGCCCATGAAGAGAAATGTATTGAACATAAATAATAATGGAACCTTAAAGAAACTCGTAAGAAGCTACCAGAACTTATAATCTGATGATGTAAAGAAACTTTCAGTACAGGCCCAGCTTCATGGTTTCTTTTTACAAACAAACACGTGTATTTGCACAAAAAATAGGTGTATTTGCCTGGATGCTGTCTATTTCTTAGCAAGTTCGTGATTTACTACATTTCTTAGTGCGAGATGGATTCGAAGTTGTAGTAAATCACTGATTTTCTTTTCGTACTACTTCCTTGAAATCACAAAAAAAAACCACATAGAAGGATCACGAGGTAACAAAAAAGATCACAAGCAAAAAGGACAAAAATCACTAATCACTGAAAAATTACTGAAAATCGCCAAAAAATAATTACAAGAACAAAAATCACAGAAAAATCACGTGATTTAAAAATAAAAAAGTCACGTACGCTACTTTGAGAAGTGATTTGCCCCTCGGACAACTCAAGGCCCACAGATAAATCTTTCGACGCATGCAAGTAATTTTTAAAAGAAGCTTGTGTCCACAGGGTTGGTAGGCAGTTTCTTGGAATTCAGGGTCAATTTGCTGCCAAAGTATTCTTATCAGTTTTCTATCAGTTTAATGGGCAAATTGTGGAGCTAATAAAGCTTGGTCAGAATGGCTCTCAAGACCTTCAACTCGTGACATAATTCGCCTTTAACACAATGTCAAAAGATTTTGTGATATGGTAAAGTGCGTTGTGAGTTGCAAATGCGAGTTGCGAGTTGCTTATATTTTGCGAGTTAGCTACGAGTTGAACTTATTGTGGGAGCTAAGAGTTACGAGTTGCACTTATTGTGCGAGTTACGAATTGCGAGTTGCACTTATTATGCGAGTTGCGAGTTGCGAGTGGAACGAAAGTTGCGAATTGGAAACTCAAAAGTGCGAGTTGAAACCAAAATTGCGAGTTGCCTGTTTTCCTTTGAAAAAAGGCCTTTTTCGTCAAATAAAAAGGTATTCTAAAGCTGCAATTCAATTTGCAACTTTTTGTGAGTTTTCTTCTAGAAAAAGTATATTTAGGCCGTGGTAACTTTCTTTATAAGAAGCCACTTATAAGATTCTAAGGCCTATTCTTCAAATGTTAAGAAACTTTTACAATTTGCAACCTTTTCTCCCCCCCCCCTCCCAGTTGTTCAAAAATATTACCGTAATGCTCTGGGAACTTGCTTGAGAGTTGTCTTGAAAGAAAATCGAAGGCGAATTCGTTGTCGTTCAAGACGACTTGTGCAAGTCAATGCTAATTGTTGAGCTCAAAAATTGTTGGTATTGTTGCCATCCTGTCCGAAATAGTTTCAGCGTGATTTGTTGCATTTACTTCAGTCAAAGAAGTGCCCTCATAAGAAACTATATACACACTAGTAATCATGAAAAATAAGAAACTCCAAGAAGAGATTAGAGGTCAATTCGAAGTTAAGAAACTTTGTCAATACCCTTGGTTATGTGTTGTGGATTGCTTTGAACATAAAGCACGTAACCAGCTCATACAATATTAAAGAAAACAATTTGCTTATATGATTTCATCATGATTTGGTTCTTCCCAGTAATTCTCTGAGGTTGAAAGCAAAAACCTACATTAGCCCTTTGGGAATAATGCTAAATTCTGAAATTCGATATGATGAACATTAAGAAACTCTTCTGTAAATCCGTGATTTTATAAAGGCTGTCCAAAAATCGCATTTGTTTAGCTACAAAAGATGGAAATTTAAAGTTTTTTTCGGGAACTCGCAGCTCGCATTTTGAATGTACCAACTTGCATATTTCTCTACTAACTCGCAACTCGCAAAACACTCGCAACTCGTAACTCACAACTGATGACTCGCAACTCACACTTTACCAATCCACTAGATTTTCTTTACTCTGCAGTGTCGAAACATTTCCGAGTAACTTGGGAAAATCAAAGGCACTAATTACAAAACTTTCTTAGCCTCCTAAGCGTTTCTTGGCTTTAAGGAGCCGTTTATCATAGCTTCAGTAACCCTTGATCTTGACTGTTTTAATTTAAGTCAATGGTTGTGCGAAAAAGTATGCATTTATGGTAAATGTAGCTTTAGAATTTAACTATTTGCAGTTATCATATTTACAAGCAATCTCGCACGTTTCATTCAAATCTGAAGTCCCCCTATTTTCCATTCAAACAAATTGTTTATAAGAAGCCGTTTAGAGGGAAATGAAGTGTCAATTTATATAATGTTTGGTTGGCAGCTTTAATTCTCCCAGCTGATTTGAACATGTTCCAACACTGTACACTAAAAGTAAATGTCTTGTAATTGCTTCATGTGCTAATAATGCTATACATTCATTCTTTATCAGAATACTATAGATTTGGGGAAGTTTTGTCCAGCTTCAATGTTGTTTAAGAAACTATCGTTTTGAGCTTAAATATGTTCTTAGCCCGAGTTTTTAACTGGGCCGCTCGAGTACATGGCCGGCCGAATGTTTGTCTGCGTAGCTGTTCCGTGCACATGTTTGGTTGATATGGCTTTGCGTTTACTCGAGGCTGGCCATCTTTGAGGGCGATGCACATCAGCATTATTATTAGCAATTTGCCGCCAAGTTCTCTGAAGACCATATTTCATTGGCCTCCTATTCAGAGCATTCCATCCTCGATTATGGTACAATGCAAATCTTTTCTAGTTGTTCACTTGCAGGCCATTTCCCCAGTTGACCGAGTGAAGGTCGGCACAGGGTCCAAAGAGTGTAACATGTTTTGAGATCTCACCAAGTATTTTGCAAGCCCTGATAAGAAACTGGTAAAATTTTTGGTTGCAAAATAGCCCTAGATTTTGAGGAACTGCCTGCCAACAGCATAGGGCTCGAACCTTCTTCTTCTTCTTCTTCTTATTTCTTATTTAATCACGACATCCATTCAGTATAAAAAAGTATAACAAAAAATAGTATGCTTAATAATAGATGTAAAAGCCAGTACTGTTCTTCCATGGATTCGTGCGAAAACATATTTTTCCTCAGCTTAGAAAATGACTTTTTAGCCCATTCTTAAACCGGGTGAGTGTGCCAGACTCTCTTATGTGTGTTGGAATAGAATTCCAAGTTTTTAGACCAGTATAATTGAAACTTTTTCTACTGAAGTCTAGATTTAGCCTTGGGATTTGGAGATCAGTTTTATTTCTTGTATCATACTTGCTTATCGAGGATCTCTCAGCAAATTTATCGTGCAGGCTCTCAGGACATATCTTGTTAATTATCTTATACATCAGAACCGACCGGTCAAATTGAAACATCTGGTCGATGCTAAATGTGGGTCGAATCAAAGAGTCCTTTATTTTCGATCCTTGAATGATTTCAAATGCACGATTTTGCAGTCTCTGAAGGGCTGTTATTTTAGTTTCCGATAAGCTCCCCCATACTACGTCAGCATAGCGAAGATGACTCTCAACAAGCGCTTTGTACACTTGAAAAAGCATTGATTGTGGGAGGATGCCCTTAAGTTTCTTCATTGCTGCAAGGCCCCCAGCAACCTTTTTCTTAACTGATTCATACTGTTCTTCCCAACTTAAAGTATCGTCAACTATTACCCCAAGATATTTTGTTTTGTCAACCTGCTTAATTTTTTCGCGATTTATGAATACTTGCGGTAATAATTCTCTATTTTTCCTTCTACGAGGATGATCTAGTATCATGTATTCTGTTTTGGTGGGATTGAGACTGAGTTTGTTAATCCTCACCCATTCTGCGATGTTTAATAACTCAGCTTGTGCTTTTTCTATAAGCTCTACTTGGTTGTTTGAGGATATTGTTATCTCAGTATCATCTGCGTACATGTTGGCTCTTGAGTGTTCGAGACAGTGCTCAAAATCATTTAAATAAATGATAAAGAGCAGCGGTCCCAAGCATGAACCTTGGGGGATCCCACAATCTATTTCCATAATATCAGATACTTGACCATCAATGGAACAGTACTGGCTTCTGTTAGTTAAATAGGATTTAAACCAGTTGTTCTCAATACCTGTTATTCCATATTTTGCTAATTTACTGATGAGTATCTCATGATCCACGGTATCAAATGCCTTTTTCAAGTCGAGAAAAAGAGCAAAGTTAGCTTTGTTGTTGTCGATACTTGAATACCAATGATCTGAGACACCAATCAGTGAGGTAATTGTAGAATGAAGCTTACGGAAAGCGAACTGATTCTGCGTTAGTTTTTTGTTAGATTGGAGGAAATCAATAAGTTGGTCATGTGCAATCTTTTCAAATAACTTAGATAGCACTGACAAAATTGAAATTGGCCTATAGTCATTCGTATCATCTTTGGCACCTGATTTATAAATTGGTGTAATTCGTGCTATTTTCCAACGGTCGGGGAAAGTCCCTAGCCTTAAAGAACTGTTAAAGATCATCGTTAGTGGTTTACAAAGAAATTCAGCAGCGTCTTTCAAAATTGCCGTTGGTATTTTGTCAGGACCAGCAGATTTTCGTTGTTGTAGATTTTGGATATATTTCAGAACTGTTCTCTCATTTACTTGTTTGAACTGGAAGACTGTTTCTTCTGTAGGATTATTAAGATGACAGAGAGGATCATCGCCCGGTTTAACTTAAAATTCTATGAGCAAGTCTCGGAACGACATTAACAAAGTGGCCATTTAGGACATTGGCAATTTGCGTTGAATCAGAAACTGTTTTGCTGCCATCCCTGACTTGCATAATAGTTGTTGAATTAGGGGCCTTATCTAGCACCTTATTTATGATTCTCCACATGTTTTTGGGATTGTCCTTGTTTTCATTAATCAAAGAGTGGTAGTGTAATCTTATAGAGGATCTAATAGTGTTTGTCACCTTGTTTCGCAAAGATTTATACGATTTGAGAAGTTTGGGGCTTTTTATGGAGTTTTTTTAACCTTGTTCGCAGCAGTCTGAGACTGGTCGGCGAAGGTTGGAAAAGTTGATTGGATGATCCAGGGCACTAGAGGGGCCTATAGGGGCCTCGTGAAGCAGAAACCTGAAATGAATTTCTTAAAGAACCAATTACACTAATTCTTTGTGAGGAACTTGGCTCTCAACTTCGTAGTGCTGTTGCAGTCCAGTTCTTGCATCAAAAGTTTCCTGCAGAGCTCTTAGGGTTTCATAAAAATATCTTACAATTTTGTTGCAGTTCACAGAGGACCGCTGTTATAGCTGTCAGCAAAGAGAATTGGAAGACAGAACAAAGCCATAAATGAATATCATATTCTTTGCAAATTTCAGTTTTGTTTAAACACTTCCCAGCTTGCATCGATAAGGTTTCGAATTGATCTTGGAGAGGGCTTGGAGAATTTTTTACTTTTTGACGTACTTAAGTTACCAGTTCAATTTTCTGTAACACAGTGCTTTTGATGTAGCGTCAAATCAGTTTGGATCCAAAAATGTAGCTCTACAACGACAAAAATAGTAAAATGACTGTCCTGTAGGATGTAAAATGGAGTACAAAATTTGCCTAAAACCTTGCCATAAAGTATACCTGTATTCTATGAAAATGGTTCCGTGATTTCCTGAATAAACATGAATAGGAAAATGGATCGAAATCCCTTCAAGGCTCTCTCAAAAATAAATGATAAATGTTGTGACTAACACAATCATGTAATGAAGGTGCTAAATCTAGATCCAGGATACAATCATAGCGCTACATTTCTTTTTAAGTTAAGAGCCAATGAAATTAAACTGCCAGTGCCGGATGACTCGGCATTTCAAGGTACTCGAAGCTTAAGGGGCTAATCCTGTCGGTGGATATTGGAAAGCAATATTACCTGACGTGATAGTGGCTGATTACCGTATAGGATGCTGCACCAAGGGCTTAATGTCACTAATTACTCGTCTCTACCTTCCACCTTCTATATGGTGCTAACAAATCCGGAATGGTAAGAATCTAACAAAGGTACCGACAGTGGAATCTAGAGCATGCAAATATGAAAAAGACGACGGACAAAAACAACTAGATTGGATAAAGAAACCAAAAAGTTAGAATATTGCCGAAAGTGACATTTTGCGTCCAAACTGCAACGCTGATATTCATTTGCATCATTTCATGACATTTCAAAATCACGTACTTGTTTTCAAGTATGCAATGAACTGATACATTTGGGTTGCAGTGAAGCTGAACTGGTATTTTTTGGCTGCTTGAAAAGTTCTCGTACTGACCCCATGCATATATGCTGAGTGTCCCCCTGGGGTCTTTTTTAAGGAAACTAGTCCATCTTGTGAAATTTGTCCTGATTATTTTTGTATCTTGACAACAATTAGAAGACAGATGCAAGAAAACTGGTGCCTTACGTTTATTTTGCAGTTTCCTCATTATGATGAATCGAGAACCTTTAGACTCAATTCTTTAAAACTACTCAACCTGAAGTTAAAAGCTATGAAACTTTTGTAATTTGTAGCTCTGATTTTCCCAGGTCACTCAAAAATGTTTTGTCACTGTACGACAGGGCAGAAATTGCATAAAATCATGTCAAAGAGCCATCTGAGCTGTTGAAGTGTTTGGTTACCGGCCGGTAGATAAGCTTTTTCAATGATAAATCAAGAGTTTAAAGCCCAAGGAACAAAGTGTCAAGTGTTGTCAAAATTCTGGAATCTGTTTGCAAGGAGCTAGAGGGGGAGGGGGTCAAAGTGACGAGTTTTCGCGCATGCATGCACAGTTTCTGCTCTGCCATATTGTACAGTAATAGTGAAACTCAATTAGAAACTTTTGGCAGCAATATCGCCCAAAATTTAAGTAAGTGCGTACCAACCACTGACCCAAGCTTCGTATGAAACATAAGATCCTTTTAAATGATAAACTAAACGACATTCTGTCCGCATCGGTCTTGAAAAGGGGGCATACAGCAAGAAACTAGGGGGGTTCCTTCTACCTTCGACAAAGCTCTGAACGTAAAGGATTATGGGACTAGATTATGGCGATTATGGAGCAGCCAGGATTTAGACTTTGCCAAAATCATAAAGTCAACCAGACGAAAAGTACCTGAAAATTTGTTGCAATGTTGTGTCCTGCAATGGATTTGCCCCAAGTCTATGTCATCAATCGAAAACAGATAGACTTATTACAGATTGACTGCCTCCAAAACTTACTGCAAAGAGTCCCCCGCAGAGGACTATTTAAACAGGGATTTTGAGTAGTTTCTCCTTTGTTCCCCTGTGTTAAAACAGTCCTGTGCGGAGCACCAAGCGCAGTCAGTTGCATTCATGACAGAACCGTACATCAAGAAACAAGACTGACGAAGATCTTGCCAAAAGAAACGCTAATGAGAGAGATCGCTCAATTTTCAACGTGCTTTAAGCCTAATTAAGTTGCTAATTAGGTCAAATTCGTGCCAAGTCAGGTCAAAGTTGTTTTTCAATCAATGAAAACATCATAGCCATATGTCAATCTTATGGTGTCAAATCTGTCCAACATGAAATAAGCCGACGTCAAATTTTGCCATAGGACCGCAGGAAACTTGTGTCTCGCATGCGCTTTCCGCGCGCTTTCCGCGCGCTTTCTTTATTTCGCTACCAATTAGCAGAGATAAAACGTCAATCAATTGCATTAACGAGTGTGACTCACTTGCTTACTTACTTACTTACTTACTTTCTTACTGACCTGGAGCCTCCTCTTAGATTACAAAGTTGGACTTTGTAATCAAAAAGGTGAGTGCAGTGGTAATAGTTTACACAGAATGAATAGACCTTTTAGCTACTGTGCAAAAGAGTCTGGATCGAGCGTCATTTTTATACAATTTTATACGCGAGGCTCGATCGAGTGGCGTTAGAGGTTCTATCACTATTATCCACATTCGAAAATTCTTCAACTTGCGTCATAACATCGTTCGATTCAGATTCTTTTCCAGAATAGCTAAAAGGTCTATTGCAGGTGTACTTGGTATGACTTTTATGAAGATAGAACCAGGGGAGAGTTTGATGTCACTATAAACATATGCTCAATCAATGCAGAACTGCTGAACTTTCATTGGCACCGCTGCTGAAAGGAATCATAAATTCTTATCAGACAGCAACAAAACCGGTTTTAGGAACATGCATTGCAATCCTGCTTGTATTGACTGGTGCGCTAGAATTTCAACCATTTTGCAGTTTCAACGTTGAAGCATCGCAAATTAGTGGTTATGACGCAAAAATACGCTTAAGATTCAAAATTCTAGTCAAACATTATCTTTGAAGGTCAATAAATTCAAGTTCTACTCATCATTTTGCCTATGAAGTCCTAAGTATGGGCCCGTAAATCACGGAAAAATCTGACAGGTGGGGTGAAATTTCCAACAAATTGCGCTGGCCTCGACCCTGCGTTTATTTCTCCAAAAGCTGGATTGGATTATTATCATCTACTGTAGTTGGCGTATATGGATCAATTTAAAATGGCAATGGCAAATGCCTGCCCTTGTGAAGTGTCTTTTCTGAGTGAGGCTAAATCCTGGAAATTTTCGAGCAATTTTATGAAGGCCATGTGATAACTTTTCAAAGGATGAAATAATGTGATTCCAGCAATAAATGAGGCCCCGTCCACACGTATCCGGATATTTTTTGAAACGCATCTTTTTTATCCGTTTTGGGTTAGCGTCCACACGGAGACGGCGTTTTCGGTCACCAAAAACGAAGCTTTTCGAAGACGCTCTCCAGAGTGGATCTTTTTGAAAACGCCGTTTTCATGTTGTCGTGTGGACGGGTGAAAACGGAGCTTTTCGAAAACGCTGACGTCACAGCATCGATTTACGACGTACCAGAGCATGCGCACAGATCTTTGGGGATCTCGCAAGGGTATTTTGATTGTTTGTTTTCTTTTGTCAAAGTTCGAACAGAGGAGTTTGAATGCAGCAACGTCTTCGTGTGGAAGGGGATATTTTCGAAAACGCTCCTCGTGTGGACGCGGATATTTTTTATACGGATAAAAAAGATGCGTTTGCATAAAGATACGGATACGTGTGGACGGGGCCTGAGATGCTCTTCAAAACGTACTTCAAACCAATTTAGATACATGCAAGAAATGGCAGAAGACGACGACCTGGTCAATCTGTTGGCATCATTGGGTAGCGAAGAGAGTAAGTATTGTATAGCTTGTGTTTGTCATGAATGTTGAAATACATCTATTTTAATGAGAAGCGGAGCCGTATCTGAATTTGGAAGCTGAATGAATTTCATAAAATATAGTTGTGATTTCCCCACTTTCTCAAACAGATTTGAGGAACTTTGAAAAGAGACGCTGAAATAAGACCGTTGTTTAGTCAGCATTGTTGTTTTAAAACCTGATTCTTCCATAGGAAATTTTCATACTGATGCTACTCGTAAATGTAAATCATTGTTGGAATTACCACATCAAATAAGTTCATTTTGGGTGTGAATTTTGTAAATATTTGCTTTAAAATCCAACTGCATGTTCAAAAAACAGTAAGGTTAGGAACAGGAAGAATATTGAAGAAAATGCCAAAGAGCTGAATAAATCGACGACGCATAAGTGTGCGAGGTGGGGAGGGAGGACTTTGCGTTGGAAAAGTTTTCGATAATTAGGCCCGCTCGGGAAAAAGTATGCCCTTAGTCGGGCCACTGTGTTCGTAAAAGATGGACTTTTTTGTCGGGCAGACCGCCTAGATTTTTTTCCCGCACGTTTATGATCGACAGTGACTTTGAAACCTTTGTTACTCGTTGTAACTTGGTTTCAAGGCATAAACCCACATCTAATCGGAGAATGTCAAAATTAATTAGATAATGATGATAGTTGCAAAAATGATGAAATAATGGTGATAACCCGGAGTGCTACATGATTTGAGAATGGAAAGGTGTCTCCGGGTCTCCCGCCCGGTTTACTGAAAACCAATCTCTTCTTCTAATTACCAACTTTTGCCTTTCTCCTCTCTCTTTATGATGGCTGTTGGCGAAAAACGCGAAAAATACACATAGTCAGCCAAACTGACCCTTGTTTTTGGAGAATTTGCAGAAGATTGAATCCTCTACGAAGGATAACAACCCACTCATATGGGCATATGTCCATGCCCTCAACACGCTATGTGTACCATCCCCGGCATGATAACGATACCGCAGAGCAAGAAAACATAGCCATTCTACACTGACTTGAAATATGAAATTCTGAAATGTTGGAACGATGAGGTCAACTAAGTCATGATCCTACCAATCACTTCAAGGGGCTTTCGGAGCTATGGCAAAGAATTTAAAACCTTGACAAGGTGGACCTGCACCAAGGGGTAGATGCACTGCAGAAAACAGGTCTTTTTGTTATCCAAAAAATCTTCGATATCTTTTTTATACATTCAATCTGAAAAGTTACAATACATATTACTTAATTACACTACTTACAAAATACTATACCCTACTACTAGTACAATACCATTTTGAGCGATAAACTACGACTACGAAATGGCAACATAAAACAGGAAAGACGAACATAGCAACTGTACGTAACGCCGTGGTAGACAAAGATTGCACATAAACTACACGTGACTGTCAACAAAAAATGAAAAATAAACCATTTACTTACAAAGGGACTTTGGTGGTTGAAGGTCAAGGTTTTAAATTCCTAATCAAGCCGACCAGTTTTATGGATATAGCAGAGAGTTAGCAGAAGTATATCTCTATTGAGACCATCAGTAAAATCTGCGATATGAGGGTAAAGAACAAAGGTGAACAGTACAAGAGGACAGTTATAAGAAGAGAGACAGAAATGTTTCCCATTCTAGGGAGTGGTCCAATGATAAACACAATTTAGATAGCTGCAGCTGGTTGTTACATGATTACCGCATAAAAATGATTTTTCCTGGTTATGACATAAAACTGTATCCTGCTGTTGATTTTAGAGGTGGGCGAATGAGGGTACCCTTTCCTAGAACTTAGGTCACGTTTGACCAAGGTGTAGTAACTGCAGGCAGGGGCAGGCAAGTATTGTAGAATATCTGACTCCATGTTTAGCCAAAAGAGTTGAAAATAACTGGTTCTTTTAGAACATAGTGAGTTTCATAGACCAACCCTAGGCTTAAAATGCATCTCCATATATCATGTTTGCTATCACCGACATGGAACCTTGATAAAATCTTGCGACCAGTGCCTAGGGAAAACGTATTGAACGAAAGTCCTTCTTTGCATAGAATTTATCTTCTAATATCATGTTTGCCGTTACTGACTTGAAAAGCTCCATAAAATCTTGTGACAGTTAGTCCATAAATCAGTACCTAAGGGCAATTTTTAAAGAAAGGCACCATTTTGGTTTTATAATGCACTTCTCGATGCCATGTTTGGCAGTGCTAAAATAAAAACTTTGACACTTTGGTAATAGTTTTTTATATGAGCTGGTTAAGGGATCTTCTTCCAGCATCCTCAAATATATTGCCATTTTCTCCTCAGTTTTGAAGTAGTCTCAATGACTTGCTTTTGACAAAAGAGGGGGTCAATTTCTTGATAAAAGTGCCAAACTTGGGGCGGGACACCATTGCTTGCCAAAATGAGACGTATGTTTTGCCCTTTTAGAAGAAGATAATGGCCCATCAGCTGGAGATAGATCAACAACTGAGATCAACAGCCAAACTACCGCTGCAACGAATGATATCGATCTTCCTTTATCACAGAATTATCCAAAATTTCTTGAAATACTGTCATTGCCTTGCGACTATTCCAAACTTTCTTTCAAAGGAGCAATGGACAAACCATTGTACATTGCCATTCTCAAAACTCTGGCTCTTCGAAGTGATCGAACGACTTACATACATTTGAGGTCCACCCTTTCTTGTCGCCAACAACTTGGAATTGCAGATTTCATGAGCAGAAATCAAAGCAACTTTTACTATCGAGGCAATCGTAACAAACCTATATATTCTCTCAAAGAGGACATCCTAGGTAATCTGGTCCTCAGCAAATATGACGGCATGCCTGTTATCATGCACCACAAGTACAAAAAAGCTGGGGGAATTTTCCTTGAATCAAAAGAGGCTATCTATGCTGAAATCGTGGATACTGTACTTGAAGATATCCATTGCACAAAACTTCCTGATGGAAAAAAATCTTGTGCTCCGGGTGGAATAAACGCCACAAGTAAAACATTTCACAGTAGATTTTACTTCAAAGGCATCTTCAAAAGAATTAGATCATTCCTTGCTGCTTGTGAGACGTGCAGATTAAATACTGCCCTCCCAATGACGCAGGTGACTCCGCCACAACCAATTCGTTCTTTCGCACCACACGAGCGGATACAATACGATCTTATTGACATGGCTCCCAACAAAAAAAGGTCGTTCATGAAAAACAATCCTTGGCGTTTTCGCTACATTTTAAGTGTGAAGTGCTGCTTTAGCAAGTTTTGCTGGCTTTTTCCACTTAAAAACAAAACTGCACCTCTTGTTCACAAAACGATAAAATTTTTGTTTGACGTAGAGGGCCCACCAAAAATTTTGCAATCAGATAACGGCAAAGAATTTGTGAATAAGCTTATTAAAGATTTGAGTGCAGCCTACGGATTCAAGCTTATTCGTGGCAAACCATACACTCCACAGCATCAAGGGCAGGTGGAAAATTTGAACAAAAATGTCAAGTCGTATCTTCGCCGGCTTCTTCAAAATGCATCTGCGAATGTACAGGCAGAATCTTGGCCTATTTTGTTGCCTGGCATTGCTGATAAAATAAATAAGTCCTACCACTCCACCATTGATGACATTCCCTTTAGGATCTATAGGAACAAAGAAGCTTCTTCTTTAGAATATGTTTTTGTGCCAGATGATGTTTCTTTTACGACTTGCTCAAATGAAGTGCAAGTTGACGAGGAGTCAGAGGATGATGATGACTACGAGGAGGAGTATGAGGATGATGACGATGAAAGTGAAATTGGCACTGACAACTCTCCAATGACGGAGCAAGAGTTGATGCAGTCATGTCTTGGCTCTTGCTTGAATAAATCGCTATTTTCCCGTGAAGAAAATGAAATCGAGCCATCAAATATGGTCGATGATGAATCAGTTGCGTGCAGCCCTGAAAATGAGTTTGAGGCAGTAAATTTTTCTTCAGCACTTTTTAGACTCTCTAGTTCTTCACAATGTAGTCAGTTGAACGCGCTCGAATCAACTGAGTACACAATTCACAGAAACATCGAAAGAGATCTAAGAAAGTGCAAGGGTGGAAAATTTAATGTCGGGGATAGTGTTTTGATAAGAAACCCGAAGATTTCAAATGCCAAGAGAATGTCAAGTCGTGACCCATTCCAACCGCTTAACATTGTGGGTGAAGTAAACGAAGTTATGACAGGGGGGATGTATAAAGTGACACTCCCGGATGGTGATGACATTTTTCAAAAAGCACTTTTTGAAGGAGAGATGATCCTCTTTAAAGAAGCAGAGCTTGAGAACTCCTCTGCCAATTCCTCTCAAGCTATTCTATCCAAAAAGGCATTATTAGATCAAATTTCTGACTTTGCCCTTGAAGTAAGAAAGGTAATGTACAGAAAAAAGATTCGACGGAACAAAATTTCTTGCTCAAATATAAACGATCTTTTCACAAAATATTTTGATGCGCTTGATTGTGGAGTTCTTGCAGAATGTTACAGAGGCAAAAACCTAGAAAAACAGAAAGAGTTCTTTGATTTATATTGTAGTGAAATAGATGAATTACAGCAAATGTCTTTTCCCTACTTCTTATACGGCACAGTTGGTTGGGAAAGGAAAAGGAGGGCATGGCTCAGTGAAAGATTGCTGGATTTTCTAAACACTAATTGCGAACATAGATGCGTTGATTGCTTTCTGAACGAAGCTTCAGAATGCCGTCACCCATGCTGCCAGCAACTTGCGGCAAGCTTCGCCGAAAGATGTGGAGTGAGAATTTCTCCACCTTCTTCAAAAAAAGCTATCAAGCAAAGTCCAAAAAAAGAAGATCAGCGCTCAAAGGCTAATACCCCCAAACCTTCCAAACAATTGGCCAATAAGAGAAAGATGAAAGAAGAAAGAAAAACGAAAGCTGGCCCACCAAAGAGAAAGAAAACTGATACCAGAAAGCCTAACATTGATCCGAGCAACAAGGAAAAACATGTCTCTTCTGTGCAGGAATCTTTTGCAATGTATCAGGTGTATGAGGGCGATAGCAGATATAAGATATCTGTCCCTATTGAGATAAAAAAATCACCAGGAAACCCTTGTGTTAAGAAAGAAAACAGTCCTGGTCTCAAACAGAAAGTCGAAATGTCTGTTAGGAAAGCAATTGCCTTCCTTGAACAAAAGAATCAATTTCCCGATCCAAAAATGGGAACATTATTAGCAAGCTTCTTACAAAAACTGGAAGGGTTAGATTTGGAGAATTGTCGTGATGTCGGATTTGCAGACGAAATGTTGAGCTATTTCTTGAACATAGTGTTCACTGCCTTTCCGGAATATTTAAGACAACATCTTCGAGTCTCTCATTACGACCAAAAAGGCAAAACATTCAAAATTCAAATGCAAGGAAGTACACTTCTGTGTGGAATGTGTGCATTAAACAATGTTTTCGGTGACACAATTTTTGAACCAGAACTTTTGAATTTCATTGCTGATCTGCTTTGGCTAGAACAAGCTTCAGTTCATGAAATAGGAACTGAATTTGAAAAACTTCGTTCTGAATCAGGAAGCTATAATATCGATGTCTTGATCAGTGCTGCTAAGCATGCTGGATTTAGCTATGTTCAGAAAACTGCAGCATTGCTCAATTTTTTCAAGAATGTAAAGCGTCAATCTTCAGAATTGGATTCAACAAAATTGCTAACCTCCTTTATGCGAACTCTAGGCATTGCTAGTGGGCAAAGAATGCTCTTAAACACTGGATCAGAGCACTATGTTGTTCTTGTTTTTTACGAAGACCACTGCATTATTCTAGACAGTATTCATGGTGTTCAAGCGCTTAATGCAACTTCTACCATTGAATATTTGTGGAGAGAAAGTCAGTCTCCTTCATTTGGCTGTACCATCTTTCTTCAAACGATCTTTATAGCAGAAGATGAAAATACCTTTGAAACACCAAAAGAAAGATATTCTGTTACAGAGATATTAAAGTCAGGATCTAAAATTGCAGACAGTATTGAAATTTCTGAGACATATAAACATGTAAATGCACATGACCTGCGATGTCTAAAATCGCAAGGATATGTAAATGATGCTATTATTTCATCTGTTTCAATGGCTATAAATGCATCATGTCAAGGTGTATTTGCCGTAGATTCTCAAATAACGACAAAGCTAGTCGAAGATCCAAATTACTCTATAAGCAGAAGGAAGAGAAAGTCATTTGTAGATTCAGGAAAAAAACGAATAATTTTTCCTGTAAATTCTGGAAGAAATCATTGGTGGGTTCTTTCAGTTGATGTGACCGCCAATACATATTGTGAAATTGACTCCTTGTCAGTTAGCCATCGTTCAGAAAGTAATCAGCTCCTCAAGGCTCTCTCTTTAAATAACTATGAAAATGCTACATCTTTTTCTAAAAGCCATATTGTGAGTCCTCAGCAGGGAACGAATACAAGAGAATGTGGCATGTTTGCAATTTGTGCAATGGTCTGCCAAGCAAGAGGAAAGCCACTTAACTACACTCTATTTGACATGAGTAATGCACGACATCTAGTAGCAAAGTTCATCGTAGATGGGAAAAAAGCAAGTTTGGCAAGCTCTTCTTTGTGGGAAGGTAATTAGCTCTTTAACCATAAATAATGCAAATTGCTTCTTTAATTTTTTCGAACCACATCCACTTGCTGAATTGATCCCTGCCGTCGTTATTTTCAGCAGCTTTCTCTTCCAAAATCTGCCATCACACAAACAAGCTTCAAAATATTATTCTTTAGCTCTCTATGCTTCTTAAGGGCCCATTGCTAACAATGACTTATTGTGCGCCGAAAGAAGAGCAAGGACAATGAGAATTTAGGCCAAAAAGGAACTTGAGACAAGTAAAAAGGTATTGAGGCCAAAATTTGACTTTGACACCATGGAGGATTGTCGTTAGCAATAGGTCTTTAGCCCTGATAACTTTGTAAGGAACTTCTCAAACTTCTGTCTTTGTTTGTATGCACATGCAGCTATCAATTCATTGCCCCAAGCCCCCTCTACCCCTGGATAGCTGAGGCTAATACGTTGTCATACCTTACTTTCTATGATGAAAGTGAGTGATTCCCATGCGATAACATTCTTCAAACATGGGGGGCGATAGCTCGAGTTTTGACCCGCTGAAAGCCTCTGCATGCAATGCAAGAGATAGGTGGAATTTCCAGCGTTTGCTGTGCATTTTATCAGGTTACAAAAACTGTGATGGCAAGTAAGCATACGATCCTTAGCTAAACAAGCGAAGACCCTTCAGCCAGTTTTTTCCTCGTTTTGACGAGCTGTTGACGCCAGTTTATATAGAAAATAAGGCTACTGCGAAATTATCCTTCAAAAGCTATAGAAGAAGCGAATCGCCTTTGGTACTCCCACTTTCCGGGGCAAAATTGTATGTAAACAGTAGGCGAATTGCCCTGCAACAGTCCCACTTATCTCGGGGTACTAAATTGATAGTTGAATGATATTTTTTAACTTTAATTGCACAACTAAGTCGAAAATTTGTTTCAGCTTGATGTACAGCAGCATAGGACTCGAAACTTTGCAAAATTTAGAATGCCATGAGTGAAAGTGAAGGTGTAGTTGCGATTCTTAGGGCCAAGACGCCAAGCGCTGGGATTGCAGAAGCAGAGAAGTCCTAATTGAGTTTGTCATGATGCTCAGTTGATGGGGGCTCTATTGGGTATGGAATGCAGTCCATCTGACTGCTCTGCTTGTTTGAATGTAATTACTTTATCGGAAGTACTTCTACCATATTTGTTACATATTCATTATCGCAATTCTGTCAAGAAAGGTCCCTCATCTTCTTGAGAAATCAAAATTTCTTGACATTTCTCTCCAGTATGTTTGTGAATACTTCCTTTCTAGGTCTGGATGATGATTCTTTGAAAGATTTCCTGGATAATCAAGACCGAGAAATAACGAATGATGTGAGTTTTCAAGCTTCAATCTTTTGGCGATTTACCATTCAACGTTTGCAAACCTTATATCGGGTCATTTAACCAAGATGAATTGCCTTTGACGATCGAATTTCAATGGAATCACTGTCGATTGCATGAAAGAACGCAATGCATCTTGGTCAAGCACCCCTGACCCCATCTTTTCCGTTATAGCCTTATTTGAAAGGCTTTGTTGGATCATATCCTAGCATTCTTTATAGGCTGCAACCCAGTTCAGGACATCTCTACCTGAGTGCTCCCCCCACCCCAGATTGCTAATCTAAGTTTACACGAAGCCGTCCTTGATACCAAGAAAATAAGAAAACAATGACACTATGACACTATGCGTTGCAAAAATGATCAACACATTCATCTGCCTTTCGATCACGGTCTCGTGGCATGTAGTTTGAGACAGACAGTAGTTTAAATCTGTATGTTCAATTGCCCAGGGGGTGAACTTCAAATGGCGAGTGACGAGGATTTGCCATTTGACGTCTGAAATCACACCCTAAAATTTGTAAGTTTTCGCGAAAATGATACCCCAAAATTTACAAGCCATTGAAGATGTATACCCTAAAATTATGACAACCATCCAAAATTTTAACCAAGCAAGTGAAATTTGATCAAAATCAATACCCTAAAGAGTCATTTTGCTAAAATGACACCCCAAGATCAAAACTTATGACTACTTGTCACCTTACCAAAGATGATACCCCAAAATCCACTTTCTGCTCGAAAAAAGGCACCCCAAAAAGTGACACATCCCGTACAAGCATATATGATTCAATTGGCCTCGGCGTAGTCATAGTCTTTTCTCTCTCGGGGTATCGTTCCCGGAGTATTGTATAGTTGTAAAATAGGAATCTTGTAAGGTAGTGTGCTTGCAAATTTTATACCGTTATCTCTCACTGGTCATAAAGAAACATTCTCTGAGCAGGACCGAGTATCTGCATAATGCTCCAGATTGCATAAAGACCAAAATAGTAAGGAAAAGATACTAGAACATGTCACAGAACAAATATGAGTTGAGAAACTGAACATGTGGTATTCTGCAAGATCAAATCAGTTTATGGAGAGTTATCTCTTTGTGTTTCAATTGCGAAAAAGTGGTATCAAAGGCTTCCGGATTGCCAACACCACAAATTGCATATCAATCCTTATTCATTATGTACTCAACAAAGCAGTCGCAATGTTAGCGTTCTTGCTCTTTTAGGCTGAATATTTGTGTATGGTGCATGGAAGAAACGTGAAATTGCTGGCTCTAAACGACGACGGCAAGAAGTTTGTGTTTGATATGGCAAGAGACAATCAGCGCACAATACCAACAGGATTTCATTATGCTGTGATTGATGATTTTGAGGAATTTTTTTCATGGAGGAGGAAACAAAAGAAGAAGCATGGTTTGTGGGTCGATATTTATGACCTTTCTCCATTTATGAGGCGCTTCCTTCGTGAAAACGCCAACTTACTATGGGATGAAGTCACCTTTTTGGGTGATGATTTTGTCAAGATGTCAGTACGAGACTGGCAAATCTATCAAAGTTGGTATCAGGAATTAGAGGTACGACTGCGAAACATGGACGACTGAATTTGATTGAGTACTTGCTATTAGATTTCTTTTAAAAATGTGTACACCTAAAATGCTGTGAAATTTCCAGAAAATCGAACGCAGGTGCAACATATACTATAAATCGTACGAAAGATGAGCTGACGAAATTAACACATCTGCGTTTGAATACATTAGTGCCAAATACAGCATACAAAAAATAAGTTGCATAAAAGGAATGTTAACGGGGAAAGCATTAAATCAAATCATCTGAAGATAGAATGAAACACAATTAATGCAGAAAATGATATGCCAATGCTATGTTAATTTATGTTCTGTACGTTCTCGGACGGAAAAACTTATCATTGTTCAGTTAACAGCCTGGGGTTCATTTGATAAAACCAATGAATTTTAAATGCCATTAAGCTTTTCAATATTTATTCCAAATTTGATTTGCTACACCAAGCAAAACCCGAATTCACTATTGCTAATAAAAATATATCAACATGATCTCAGTTTCAATCACGGGCAAATTCAAAACATTTATAGCTAAAAGTCATAACCGTTCTGAAAGTTCATCATCCAGACAAAAATCAAATCAAATTCAGCTGTACATATTTTGATTAAGTCTTGCCTTCTTATATACCCAATATTCCAACATACAATAATAGCATAACTTCTGATGAATCACAAAACAATTCAAGTGCCAAAGATCTTCTAAAGTTTTAAAGAATTAATCATTAACGATGTATTGCCTGCTGATGTCCTTAACATGTTCCTGATTTGCTGAGTTCTCATTAACAATGTCTTGCCTGCTGATGTCCCTAACATGTTCCTGATTTGCTGTTTTATCATTAACAATGTCTTGCCTGCTGATGTCCCTAACGTGTTCCTGATTTGCTGATTTATCCTTGCCAATGTCTTGCCTGCTGATTTCTTTAATTTGTTCCTGATTTGCTGATTTATCATTAACAATGTCTTGCCAGCTGATGTCCTTAACATGTTCCTGATTTGCTGATTTCTCATTAACAATGCCTTGCCTACTGATGTCATTATCCACTTCCTGATTTGCTGATTTATCATTAACAATGTCTTGCCAGCTGATGTCCTTTACTTGTTCCTGATTTGCTGATTTATCATTAACAATGTCTTGCCAGCTGATGTCCTTAGCGTGTTCCTGATTTGCTGATTTCTCATTAACAATGTCTGGCCTGCTGACGTCCTTAACGTGTTCCTGATTTGCTGATTTCTCCTTGCCAATAACTTGCCTGCTGATTTCTTTAATTTGTTCCTGATTTGCTGATTTATCATTAACAATGTCTTGCCTGCTGATGTCCCTAATGTGTTCCCGATTTGCTGATTTATCCTTGCCAATGTCTTGCCTGCTGATTTTTTTAATTTGTTCCTGATTTGCTGATTTATCATTAACAATGTCTTGCCTGCTGATGTCCCTAACCTTTTCATGATTTGCTGATTTATCCTTGCCAATAACTTGCCTGCTGATGTCCTTAACATTTTCCTGATTTGCTTATTTATCATTAACAATGTCTTGCCAGCTGATGTCCCTAACGTGTTCCTGATTTGCTGATTTATCCTTGCCAATAACTTGCCTGCTGATTTCTTTAATTTGTTCCTGATTTGCTGATTTATCATTAACAATGTCTTGCCTGCTGAAGTCCTTAACGTGTTCCTGATTTGCTGATTTCTCATTAACAATGTCTTGCCTGCTGATGTCCTTAACGTGTTCCTGATTTGCTGATATATCATTAACAATGTCTTGCCTACTGATGTCCTTAATTTGTTCCTGATTTGCTGATTTATCATTAACAATGTCTTGCCTGCCGATGTCCTTAACGTGTTCCTGATTTGCTGATTTCTCATTAACAATGTCTTGCCTGCTGATGTCCTTAACGTTTTCCTGATTTGCTGATTTATCATTAACAATGTCTTGCCTGCTGATTTTTTTAATTTGTTCCTGATTTGCTGATTTATCATTAACAATGTCTTGCCTGCTGATGTCCCTAACCTTTTCATGATTTGCTGATTTATCCTTGCCAATAACTTGCCTGCTGATGTCCTTAACATTTTCCTGATTTGCTTATTTAGCATTAACAATGTCTTGCCAGCTGATGTCCCTAACGTGTTCCTGATTTGCTGATTTATCCTTGCCAATAACTTGCCTGCTGATTTCTTTAATTTGTTCCTGATTTGCTGATTTATCATTAACAATGTCTTGCCTGCTGAAGTCCTTAACGTGTTCCTGATTTGCTGATTTCTCATTAACAATGTCTTGCCTGCTGATGTCCTTAACGTGTTCCTGATTTGCTGATTCATCATTAACAATGTCTTGCCTGCTGATGTCCTTAACATGTTCCTGATTTGCTGATTGATCATTAACAATGTTTTGCCTGCTGATGTCCTTAACGTGTTCTTGATTTGCTGATTTATCCTTGCCAATAACTTGCCTGCTGATTTCTTTAATTTGTTCCTGATTTGCTGATTTCTCATTAACAATGCCTTGCCTACTGATGTCATTATCCACTTCCTGATTTGCTGATTTATCATTAACAATGTCTTGCCAGCTGATGTCCTTTACTTGTTCCTGATTTGCTGATTTATCATTAACAATGTCTTGCCAGCTGATGTCCTTAGCGTGTTCCTGATTTGCTGATTTCTCATTAACAATGTCTGGCCTGCTGACGTCCTTAACGTGTTCCTGATTTGCTGATTTCTCCTTGCCAATAACTTGCCTGCTGATTTCTTTAATTTGTTCCTGATTTGCTGATTTATCATTAACAATGTCTTGCCTGCTGATGTCCCTAATGTGTTCCCGATTTGCTGATTTATCCTTGCCAATGTCTTGCCTGCTGATTTTTTTAATTTGTTCCTGATTTGCTGATTTATCATTAACAATGTCTTGCCTGCTGATGTCCCTAACCTTTTCATGATTTGCTGATTTATCCTTGCCAATAACTTGCCTGCTGATGTCCTTAACATTTTCCTGATTTGCTTATTTATCATTAACAATGTCTTGCCAGCTGATGTCCCTAACGTGTTCCTGATTTGCTGATTTATCCTTGCCAATAACTTGCCTGCTGATTTCTTTAATTTGTTCCTGATTTGCTGATTTATCATTAACAATGTCTTGCCTGCTGAAGTCCTTAACGTGTTCCTGATTTGCTGATTTCTCATTAACAATGTCTTGCCTGCTGATGTCCTTAACGTGTTCCTGATTTGCTGATATATCATTAACAATGTCTTGCCTACTGATGTCCTTAATTTGTTCCTGATTTGCTGATTTATCATTAACAATGTCTTGCCTGCCGATGTCCTTAACGTGTTCCTGATTTGCTGATTTCTCATTAACAATGTCTTGCCTGCTGATGTCCTTAACGTTTTCCTGATTTGCTGATTTATCATTAACAATGTCTTGCCTGCTGATTTTTTTAATTTGTTCCTGATTTGCTGATTTATCATTAACAATGTCTTGCCTGCTGATGTCCCTAACCTTTTCATGATTTGCTGATTTATCCTTGCCAATAACTTGCCTGCTGATGTCCTTAACATTTTCCTGATTTGCTTATTTAGCATTAACAATGTCTTGCCAGCTGATGTCCCTAACGTGTTCCTGATTTGCTGATTTATCCTTGCCAATAACTTGCCTGCTGATTTCTTTAATTTGTTCCTGATTTGCTGATTTATCATTAACAATGTCTTGCCTGCTGAAGTCCTTAACGTGTTCCTGATTTGCTGATTTCTCATTAACAATGTCTTGCCTGCTGATGTCCTTAACGTGTTCCTGATTTGCTGATATATCATTAACAATGTCTTGCCTACTGATGTCCTTAATTTGTTCCTGATTTGCTGATTTATCATTAACAATGTCTTGCCTGCCGATGTCCTTAACGTGTTCCTGATTTGCTGATTTCTCATTAACAATGTCTTGCCTGCTGATGTCCTTAACGTTTTCCTGATTTGCTGATTTATCATTAACAATGTCTTGCCTCCTGATGTCCTTAACATGTTCCTGATTTGCTGATTTATCATGAACAATGTCTTGCCAGCTGATGTCCCTAACGTGTTCCTGATTTGCTGATTTATCCTTGCCAATAACTTGCCTGCTGATTTCTTTAATTTGTTCCTGATTTGCTGATTTATCATTAACAATGTCTTGCCTGCTGAAGTCCTTAAGGTGTTCCTGATTTGCTGATTTCTCATTAACAATGTCTTGCCTGCTGATGTCCTTAACGTGTTCCTGATTTGCTGATATATCATTAACAATGTCTTGCCTACTGATGTCCTTAATTTGTTCCTGATTTGCTGATTTATCATTAACAATGTCTTGCCTGCCGATGTCCTTAACGTGTTCCTGATTTGCTGATTTCTAATTAACAATGTCTTGCCTGATGATGTCCTTAACGTTTTCCTGATTTGCTGATTTATCATTAACAATGTCTTGCCTCCTGATGTCCTTAATATGTTCCTGATTTGATGATTTATCATTAACAATGTCTTGCCTCCTGATGTCCTTAACGTGTTCCTGATTTGCTGATTTCTCTTTAACAATGTCTTGCCTGCTGATGTCCTTAACGTGTTCCTGATTTGCTGATTTATCCTTGCCAATAACTTGCCTGCTGATTTCTTTAATTTGTTCCTGATTTGCTGATTTATCATTAACAATGTCTTGCCTGCTGATGTCCCTAATGTGTTCCTGATTTGCTGATTTATCCTTGCCAATGTCTTGCCTGCTGATTTTTTTAATTTGTTCCTGATTTGCTGATTTCTCATTAACAATGCCTTGCCTACTGATGTCATTGTCCACTTCCTGATTTGCTGATTTATCCTTGCCAATAACTTGCCTGCTGATGTCCGTAACCCGTTCCTGATTTGCTAATTTATCATTGCCACTGTCTTGCCTGCTGATGTCATTAACTTGTTCCTGATTTGCTGATTTATCATTGTCACTGTCTTGCCTGCTGATGTCATTAACAATGTCTTGCCTGCTGATGTCCGTATCCACTTCCTGATTTGCTGATTTATCATTAACAATGTCTTGCCTGCTGATGTCCTTAACATGTTCCTGATTTGCTGATTTCTCATTAACAATGCCTTGCCTACTGATGTCATTATCCACTTCCTGATTTGCTGATTTATCATTAACAATGTCTTGCCAGCTGATGTCCCTAACGTGTTCCTGATTTGCTGATTTATCCTTGCCAATGTCTTGCCTGCTGATTTCTTTAATTTGTTCCTGATTTGCTGATTTATCCTTGCCAATAACTTGCCTGCTGATTTCTTTAATTTGTTCCTGATTTGCTGATTTATCATTAACAATGTCTTGCCTACTGATGTCCTTAACGCGTTCCTGATTCGCTGATTTATCCTTGCCAATGTCTTGCCTGCTGATTTCTTTAATTTGTTCCTGATTTGCTTATTTATCATTAACGATGTATTGCCTCCTGATGTCCTTAATCGGTTCCTGATTTGCTGATTTATCATTAACAATGTCTTGCCTGCTGATGTCCGTAACCCGTTCCTGATTTGCTGATTTATCATTGCCACTGTCTTGCCTGCTGATGTCATTAACTTGTTCCTGATTTGCTGATTTATCATTGTCACTGTCTTGCCTGCTGATGTCATTAACAATGTCTTGCCTGCTGATGTCCGTAACCAGTTCCTGATTTGCTGATTTATCCTTGCCAATGTCTTGCCTGCTGATGTCCTTTACTTGTTCCTGATTTGCTGATTTATCATTGCCACTGTCTTGCCTGCTGATGTCATTAACTTGTTCCTGATTTGCTGATTTATCATTGCCACTGTCTTGCCTGCTGATGTCATTAACAATGTCTTGCCTGCTGATTTCATTAACTTGTTCCTTATTTACTGATTTATCCTTGCCAATGTATTGCCTGCTGATGTGTTGAATTTGTTCCTGATTTGCTGATTTAACATTACCAATGTCTTGCCTGCTGATGTCCCTAACGTCTTCCTGATTTGCTGATTCATCATTAACAATGTCTTGCCTGCTGATGTCCTTAACATGTTCCTGATTTGCTGATTGATCATTAACAATGTTTTGCCTGCTGATGTCCTTAACGTGTTCTTGATTTGCTGATTTATCCTTGCCAATAACTTGCCTGCTGATTTCTTTAATTTGTTCCTGATTTGCTGATTTCTCATTAACAATGCCTTGCCTACTGATGTCATTATCCACTTCCTGATTTGCTGATTTATCATTAACAATGTCTTGCCTGCTGATGTCCTCAACATGTTCCTGATTTGCTGATTTCTCATTAACAATGCCTTGCCTACTGATGTCATTATCCACTTCCTGATTTGCTGAATTATCATTAACAATGTCTTGCCAGCTGATGTCCCTAACCTTTTCCTGATTTGCTGATTTATCCTTGCCAATAACTTGCCTGCTGATTTCTTTAATTTGTTCCTGATTTGCTGATTTATCATTAACAATGTCTTGCCAGCTGATGTCCCTAACGTGTTCCTGATGTGCTGATTTATCATTAACAATGCCTTGCCTACTGATGTCCTTAACGCGTTCCTGATTTGCTGATTTATCCTTGCCAATGTCTTGCCTGCTGATTTCTTTAATTTGTTCCTGATTTGCTGATTTATCATTAACAATGTCTTGCCTACTGATGTCCCTAACGTGTTCCTGATTTGCTGCTTTATCATTAACAATGTCTTGCCTACTGATGTCCTTAACGTGTTCCTGATTTGCTGATTAATCCTTGCCATTGTCTTGCCTGCTGATTTCTTTAATTTGTTCCTGATTTGCTGATTTATCATTAACAATGTCTTGCCTGCTGATGTCCTCAACTTGTTCCTGATTGGCCTTCTAGTCATGGAAATGTCTTCGCTGCTGATGCTTCTCAAAATTTGGTTTGTGATTGAAAATGGCTTCCTTGCTGCATTCTATTTCGTTCTTATGTTTATTGAATAACGGTTTGCTAATTGTTGTTCTATCTTATCTGACTTCATGTAAGTGTAAGTGTTAGAAGTATTCTTTATTATATTCTTTAGTTTTATTGTTGATTACTATAGATGAGCTGTCGGCTGGGGTGGCTCGACAGTCATTGGAAGCAAAGTTCTTAAGACGAAAAATTAAGCAAATCCAAAACGAATTTTGAACGTTACATTTCGTAACATGTATTTTCCTTTTTGTCGTATATTCAAAATTTTCTGCTTACTTTTGTTGTCCGATTCCCATCATCGTGACTTTACTATTCGTATTTGTATATGAATATACAGATCT
This sequence comes from Aurelia sp. 4 Dawson et al 2005, assembly GCA_964019985.1. Lineage (NCBI taxonomy): Eukaryota > Metazoa > Cnidaria > Scyphozoa > Semaeostomeae > Ulmaridae > Aurelia > Aurelia sp. 4 Dawson et al 2005. The sequence continues at coordinate 11,622,255 of OZ026492.1, forward strand.
CAAGTGTTAAAGTTGACGTAAAATCCCTCGATAATTTTTGTTTGACACGATAAAATGTTGGTTGCGAGTTGCTTTTGCGTTTGCTCCCATTTTGGGAGCTGTATATTGTGAGTTTCACTCATTGTGTGAGTTACGATTTTTCAAGGGATTTACAATAATTTTGTGTGTGCCCGTTTGCTTTTCAGGCTTCCATTCATCGTTTACATCTTGTCCGAAGTAGTTTCAGCGTTAGTTGTTTTATTCAGTTCAGTGAGACCTGAAGAATCTGTATTGGTAGTCATGAAACTCTAAACTTAATAACGTTAACAAACTCTATGAACAGATTAGAGATCAATTCTAAGTTAAAAGACTTTGTCGATCGTTAGTTGTGAGCTGCAGACTGTTTGGACATAAACCATATTACCAGCTCTTATAATACCAAAGAAAATCATTTTGCTGATAATTTTGCGATTTGGTTCTTCCAAAATTCTCCGAGCTAAGAAGGAAAACTTACCAAGTGAGGCAGAAAGAAGTTGCCAAAATTGAAAATTCACAGCACCAAGAATGTTTCACAGATTTGAATGATTCAATTTCTAGTTGGAAGCGGACAGATTGATACAGGTTGATGTATTGTTATGATTTTTCTAGCTGTCCTACCATCATTTGGAGTATAGTTAATTCAGCTTTCTAAAAATTTTATTGTTGCAATTTGATTGAATAGGGCCCAGAAGACTGATCGAATCGTAAGGACTCTACTCACACAGAACAATGCACAACTGGTGTTTTACATTTCTCAGTTGTCATAAGACACAATTTTTAAAAGATACTAAAGATTTTGTCAATATCATGGTAATAAATGTGCTGAGGATATCTCTCACCCATGGAAAGCTTGACTTTCTTTATTGCTCTTTGCGAGGAGTCCTCTATGACTTGACTAGTGTTATATGTCCATTTTGAGTTATATTTCAGGCATAGAATTTTTTAAAGTTGAATTAATTTACATTTCTAGAGTTCGTAGAACAGTGAGGAAAATCACGCAGCTACTGATTCGATCTTTTGGCTTCCAACAAGAATTTGAATGATTCAAACCTGTGAAGTACTCTTGGTGTCAGAGCAGAAACTGTGCACGCATGTGTGAGAAGTCGTAGCTTTGAGCCCCCTTGCCCCTAGCTCCCTGCAGCAGATCCCCAAATTAGGCAACACTTAACATTTTCTTCTTAGGGCCTTAAACTGTTGATTTATTATTTCAAAAAGCTTATCTACTCAAACACTTCCTGATCTCGGATTGGTCGATACGTCATTTTACACAGTTTCTGCTCTGTCACTCTTGGTGCTATGAATGTTCGAAAAAGGGAACTTCTTTCGGGCTTACCCGGTATACTATCGGTCCTTTGTGAATGATGCTAGATTTTGATATTCGATTTGATGAACATGAAGGAACTCTTCTGTAAATCCTCGACTTAGTACGGGATGTCCAAAAATCGCAGTGTTTTAGCTACAAAAGATGGAAATATGAGGCTATTACCGAGCTTGCAACTCGCATTTTAAATGTACCAACTCGCCCATTTCACTGTTGACTCGCAACTTGTAGCTCGCAACCTTACTATACCAATCCACAGTTATGCTTTGACGTCTTCCCCGATCACTGCCTATGGGAAGGCGTATTTCCTTTGCTTACTTGAGAAAGTCTCAAAAATTTTGGAATGATGATTGTACACAGCCTTTGATTCATTTCCAACAATTTATTTTCGTGAAATACAGAGACTTTCTCAGATGAAAAGGAAAATCTCAAACAATGGGTGCTCCTTGCCGTGGTGTTTGAGCTTTTGACAAATGCACCCGGCAGCAGATGAGTATACGGGTTGGATACGAATGTCAGAGATTCATCGCTTAAAACATATTTCTCTAACTTTTATCGAAGAGTATTCCTAATGACTGAAAGCATTTAGCATGCCCTTACGTTGCATATCTTAGTAATTTATTGTGAATTCAGTGTAGTGCGTTTTGATGAAAATCACAATGACTCCACTTCAAAGTGTTTTTTCTGTTTTTTTTTTCTACGATGCTACTCCATTTGATTGTTCTTAGATCACATATGGAAAAGTAGTTCCCTTGAGGGAATTAAGTCATAAGAGAGTGCAAACGCATGTGCTGGTGAGAAAATTTATCATTACAAGCGAACTCTCTTGTAGATACCGCAAAATTTTCTCCGAGGAGTACCATCGCCTCAATCACAGGGAGCCCAGGAATAATTGGCAAACTCAAAACATAAATTGTACAAATTTTCTAGAATAGGAGTTCCGTAGGAAACTGCGAAGGATTTGCGAAGCCTTCGCAGCATCCATTTCAAGGCTTCGCAAATCCTTCACAGTTTCCTACGGAACTCCTATTCTAGAAAATTTGTACAATTTATGTTTTGAGTTAGCCAATTATTCCTGGGCTCCCTGTGCCTCAATCGGCACCTTAGCGCGTTCTCCGTGATTTAGGCTTGTTTAAAAACTTTTAAAAATGGAACGGTCTGGGACTAGTAAATAAAAATAAAGCGCGAAAATGGTTTGCAGAAGCCATGTTCTTGCTCTCTGACTGGATTTTCCATAAAACAAATAGAGATGGAAGAAACATTCTGAGTAGAAAGTTGAAAGAATCATAGTCATAAGAAACATTTTAGGGTAGGGTATGAAACTGCAGTAAAGGTTGTTATAGAGCCTTTAAGGAACTCGTAAGAAACTCCGAGCACTCAAATTTTGTAGCTTCTTAAAAGAAATTCGTTTAACATATCAAGGACAGAAAAAGCTGTCAAACATTTTTGTGACAACTCAGCTCATGTTGAAGAACGGGGATACCTCTCCTCATGACTCACGAGAGTCTTTCCATGAAAATTTTGAAATTTTGGACTTGTATGACATCAAAAGATATTCCATTTTTGATAGATTCTGGTAGCTTCCTCTTACATAGATGAGTTTGAATCTTCGTTTCTAAGACCTTGCCTTTTGCATTCTTTTTCACTTACGAAATCAACAAACTTCAACAAATTATTGGGGGGGCTGAAGCTCCTCCAGGCCCCCCCCGCTTCCGACGGGCCTGTTTTTGCGTCTTGGTAAGGCGTTCTTACAGCCATCTCAAGCGTATCATCTATTCGAGCTTGTTTTTACTCTAGTGTCAACCATGAGCATAATCTTCTAAATTTGATTCATCACTTGAAAGCTACTTAAATCCTACAAAAACCAAATTCTAAGATACTTTCATATGCCAGACGAAACATTAAGTGGTCAGGCCTTGAAATTATTTAAACAGTGTCATTTGCTATGCATTTAGAGTGACTTGAGTTGGAGCTCGTTTCGGCCATAAAGTTTTCAAAATAAGATTCTAAAGCGTCTGCACGTGGTCTGTTCTTAGGGTGAGTACAAATAGAATGTGCTTTAAGGAGGCATTGTTCAACCTCTTTTGAGCTTGTGATTGTTGTAACTTTACTGAAAATGACTCCCAAAGAATATATATCACTGCGAAACGAATGAGCAACAGCCCCAGAAAGGACTTCAGGATCAATATGAGCATGGAAAGAACGATATTTTTTTCTAAAGTTCATCGCTAACCTTGTGGCTTCTCCAAAGTCAATCATCATAGGCTGCCACTGCCTATTAACGGAGGGATCCTTTACCAAGACGACATTATCCACTTTAAGGTCATTGTGCAAAAATCCATTTTGGTGCACATGATGCAGTGTAGCAGCCAATCTGCACATGATAGTTAGCAGTTCGTTGTCGGCGATAATCTCGCTGTTTCGTACAATTAGTTTCATCAATGTTAGACTCTCATATTGCCTTGTGCAAAGTTGCATTACCAACATGAATGGTCTCGAGTTACAAACCACTCCAAAAAACATAGGTATGCATCTATGTGGGGCAATATTGATGAGGGTTTTTGCTTCTCTCAATAATCTTTCTCGTATGTACTTCAAAGTATAATCAGGAATTTCTTTGTACTCTTTAACTGCAACGTAAAACTTTCTGTATTGCATGATGTACACGCGAGAAAATGAGCCTTCTCCCAAACTGTCATGCTTACCCTCAAAAGGATGCAACATCTCACGGTCCAAAAACCTGTCTCTGGGAATAGCGGTTAGGGTTTCACGAGGTACGTCATATGCACTCACTTCGGCAACTTGACAGCCAACGCTAACACAGTTCGGTCTGTCTCTCTGAGTACTGGAGGCAGACTGCATGGTTGATGTTATTCTTTGTTTCAAACCGTAATAGCTGTAAGGCCCGATATCATGTTGTCTCTTTGAATGCGGAAAAGCTTGCTTTACTGCTTCCCCAAGAACTTTTTTATTTAAAAGTTTCCCTTGGAATTCGTCACATGCCTTTTGAAACAGCTGTGTCACTGGCAACTTCCATTTCCAAGCTCTTCCCTGCTTCTCTGCGTCGAATTCGTACTTCTGCAATAACCTAATAGTGAGAAAAAAAATCTGTTTTGGGCTTTATCGCTTCAGCGGTTGTAGTGTCATAACTGATTATAAAGAATAGTGTCATAACTGATTAAATTTCTCACAATCAGAATATTTGAATATTTTGATCTTAGAAATGCTGCTTTGTTTTAAGTTTTGCCTGCAAATTATGTTCACCCCAATGTTCTCACTTTCCCCAAATTTGAGACCCAAAAAAAGAAATGCAGCATTTCAGGAACGGAAAAAAGTAACCGTACACGTAACTGACCTAAAAAAATAAACTTTGCCAAAATTTTAAAACCAAATAATTAATCTCAGTATCTCTATCCTAGATGTACCTGAATACCCGCCCCTCCCCCCCCTCCTCTTAGGGCTCAATCTGCTTTTCAACCATCAAAACAGCAATCAGAAAAAGATCACTTTACCATGCAGTTACTTCTGCTACTGAACATCTCGCTTCAAGCTGTCTATTTTCTTCATTCTGACTTGAATACTTCTCACTCGAAAACAAATCTTCAGAAAGAGGGTTCAAGCTCCTCTTCATATTCTTAATATACGGAAAGTTTGTTGTGCTGTATATGGACCATTACAGTATTCACAAAACAGTGGCAGCAGTTATGTGCACGAGTAGAAATGGCCTCGTTTCGGTTTTTATCACAACTACCAAACTTTATCCTTCCTGACCAGAATAAAGTCAATATTAAAAAGGAATCAGATTTGCGGGTTTAAATCAATTATCATTTATGCAACTTTCGGTCCAATATTTGGCGGTCGTTGGGGGTGACGGTTTGCGGTTTTCTAGCCATTTCTGGAAAATGTTACGGTTCTTGACTTTAAGGATCACTGTTTCATGGTTCCGTTCTTCCTGAACAGTTTGCAGATATTTTTGGATAAATTTGGCTCGAGAAGTCAAATTTGTACAGAGCTGGAGATAAACCTACGAATACGCATTTGTCCAATACGATATGACTTTTTTGGGGAAATTCTACAACTGTTCACACTTTCCACTGGATTAAAGGCACTAGAACTAGCTTTTTCTTTTTTGGTCAAGAAAATGACAAGGAGGCAGTCGTCTGTAGCATAGGACCGCTGTAGTATTTGCATAAAGTGAAAAAATATTGTGACAGCATTAGCTGAATTTACAGGCGATTTTGCGGTTTCTTCTTAAATACTGTGGCGGTTTTATTGTTTTTGGTAGCTCCCCTATCTTCCGACCCCCACCCATATCGGTGATCAAATGACAGCGAAAGAAAGGAAGGGTGAAACCATGATCCTTAACCCTATCTCACCTGGGCGATTTGAAACGGTCAATGCCTGGGGGGGTGGAATCCACCCCCCTGTTTATCTCTGTTGTTGCTTGAGATATGGCTGCCAAATTTGGCACAAAGGTTGTCGATTATATAAACAATGAATTTGTGAAGCAATTGTTTACTTGCCGTTGTTGTTGTTGTTGTTGCTAGAGCATAATTAACATTATGATGTCATATGACGTCAAAAAATGAAAGTGTGTTAAAAAGTCGTAGAACTTTGTTTTTCGTAAAATAATGAAATATATAGATCAAAATAGATGTAAATTCAACTTTACACTTCATTGGACTAATTGTAAAGGATTAAAAGAAATACAATGTATATCTTTCACAGAGTGTGGCAGGACAACTTGGTTACCATGGGGACAAGGCTAAAAATAGAACACCAAAATTTTTACTGTATCATTGCTGTATGATAGAAAGTTAAACTTGCTAAATCTCAGAGGCATTCAACGAACACGGACAAACTTATGAACGAAAATGTACGAGGGGGGGTGGAATCCACCCCCCCAGGTGAGATAGGGTTAAGGCCAAGAACCGAAATATTTGCCATAAATTAGAACACGACCAAACAAAAGAATCTACCAATGAAAGCACTGTCTTCAAACGATCTTTGTGAACTACCGGTGTCTCAAAAAAGTACCCCCTTTTGACTGGAAACGGGAACGAAACGATAAAATATCATTACTCTCCGAGTAAACTGCCAAATTTATCAATCTTCAACTTAGATTCACATAACTTGCATTTAAGGATCGTCCACCAAACACCGGAGATAAAAGCTTGCAAAGTCAAAGTTTACAGTGCACCCGAAACCAGAGGTTTTGAAAAAGGGCCTAGCCATGATTTGTATCATGGACATTTTCCAAAGCATCTGTAAACTTCAACTTTCAATTTTTCGCTTTTGACAAGAATAAAAGACTCGTTGAAATCTGAATACTGTAAAATTCCCTAAATCCTGAATACTGTAAAATGCTTCAATTAATTGGATTTTCAAAAAGATATCAACGGAATATATATCAAGCACCAACAAACGCACATCCCTAAATTAACTTCGCTTTGATGTCTTCACCTTCAAGATGATATTGTTCGCAGGACCAGTTTTCATAAAATGTAAGTCTTTCGCTAGCAGTTGGCGTTTTCTGGACAACAATTGCCAAACTTCTGCCTTCTCTCGATGAAAGTTGCCAAAATTTCAGGTTTCTAGATACGAATTACCATAACTTCGCCTTTCCTGGAGCACTATTGCCAAAATCATACTTGCCCATACTAAAATTGTGAATAGGAGTCCAGTTCGTATACCCATGAGGGCAGCACATTCTCAGGTAGGTGCCTACACTACGGAAAAACCCCCATCCCCTGTGTCTTACCGTAACATTGACGATAACACAAAAGCCCTAATCGACGCTCACTTTTCTCATAACTCTGTAAATAACCATCACCCTAATTGGCACCAAGATTAAACCTGATTTTAATCCATGTCAAGGTTCCGATATACTGATGCCACGGGGGGTTCTCGAGTAAATTTCGGGTAGGGGTGTATCGCCCACAGTTTTAAGATGGTTGGCTAGAGCCATTTTTGTGAAAATGACACCCTTTGCTAGACTAAATTCTACATCAAAGTTGCTAGGAGTTGGCGTTTTCTAGACAAAAATAGCCAAATTCTAGCTATCTCTAGACCAAAATGATCAAAATTTCGGTTTCTATACAGGATTTACCAAAATTTGGCTCTTCTTCGACCAAAGTTGCCAAAAAGCATACCCTTGCCCAGACCAAATGGACTAAAATTTTGTAAAAAGTATACCACTGGCCAGACTAAAAGTACGAAAAAGTAAACCCTTGCAGACGGTACATCCCCAGGTACCTTTACTATGGAAGAACCCACCCCCCACCCCCCATGACTTACGCATTCCCCAGCTCCGAGCATAGCCTAGCCTATGTAAGTAGTTGGTTGTGGCGTGACTACCTTCGCACCCAAGCGTGTCCAGGTTGGTAGTCAGGCATATGAAAATAAAGCCGCAGAAAAACTGTATCCAAGCCACAGTATCCAAGCGTATGAAGTCATGATCTGAGCGTAGCCAAGACCTACAAAGAGGACATCCAAGCGTGTCCAGCACGGTATCCAAGCGTATCATAATAAAGCCGCAGAACAACAGAGCGTGATCGCAGTTGTATCCAAGCGTATGCAATCATGATCTGAGCGTAGCCAAGACCTACGAAGAGGACGGTGTTGTAATGACTTTCTGTGTACCTGTCAGGGCAGAGGGGAAGATAATGATTCAAAGGATCTTTCACAGAACAAGGGGAAGACGGTTTTAATGATGGGGATATGCAAGTAGGGGATGGCATCATCTTAAAGATTTTTCACAGAAACATTGGCCATCCTGGGTGGATGAATTAACAAATTTTTGATAAAAATAGAAAGATATCTCCACGCTGGGTCACCAAACCATTCCCCTTCCACTCGGTTCATGGGCACTCTCATTTCAAAAAGCTACCCTTAACCAGTAATAAATTCTTTCCCAAGGTGGGATGGTCACTGACTCACTTTTCTAAGCTACCCACTGGAAAAAACCTCCAAGTCAGTCAGTGAAGTCGATCATGCAGTGGCTGAAGATTCAAGGGAACAAATCCATCAACAGGCTTTCGAGGCGAGGGGAATATAAAAGGATGTCTTCCTCAGAGCAAAGTGAATGTGATTTGGGGTAATCAATCCCCAGAATAATTTTCGCCACAACATCTTTATAGGATCTTTATGTTATCCATTTATTATTTGATATCTTTAATTTTACTGAAAGCACTTTCATAGTTTCATATTCAACCGAGCAAACATATTTTGATCGGAATAAAAGGGACACCTCAGCGTTATCATAATTTTTTGAATATTGATAAAAATGATAGCTTTGATGTTATTTTGCTTTAGTGATATCCGTTTGGCTTAAAAAGCTTTGACACCGTTTGGAATGAATGACCAAAAATTAAACTATTTGTCAACATCAAATTGGCATTGCATCTTGCGGAGTTTCTTAATTTTGGGAAGAGGCTATTTCTGCTTCATATAAGCAGTTTCTTGAATGATTGTACCATCAAACAGAGTGACTTTGATCAAGAGGATGACATTGACGGCCACACACTCCCTTTAAACTGTACTCTTCTTTGCGTCAACTAAAACCAGCCGCTATTTTGGGGGAGGCACGACCAAAGGAGGTCAACAAGGATTCGATGATTGTTCATGCAATCAAATGCTTACATAATAGGTAGCAAAAAAATTAGGTTCCATTCGATGGATTCACCAGGGAAGATATTAGAATCTATGCCCCCCAGAACGTTAGAACATGCTCTTTCATGAGGATTAAAGGCTTCTTTTTTTACAAAGTGGTTTTGAAAAGAAGTACATTTTCATTAAAAATACTTGGATCGTACTTGAACTTTCAGATGCCTTATGAATCCTTTTCTACATATACATTCTACTAAAAGATTTACAATACAAATTGCTAAGTACTCTACTTACAAGCTCATTTACACTACTACTAGAACAGAGCCTAGAGCCCGGGGGGGGGGGGTAACATAGCATGTCGAGGGTACGGGTATGTGCCGCCCATATGAGTGGGCTTTTAGGTCCCAAAATTCTGAAAACAAGGGTTCCTTTTCGGCAGATTTTCCTTAAACGTTGGCGGGTTTTCCAGATTGTAAAAATTTGGTAGTTTTTCCGCCAAAATTCATCATAAAAGTGGGTATGACGGCAACTGTCGGTGATTAGAAGAGGGTAGCTTTCTGAAAACCAGGCGGCAGACCCCCACAAGTCATGTAATCCCCTCCCACGGGGGCCAAGAGGAGTGATAACTATGTCTACCCCACGGATGGCCATATGAATTTGTTAAGTTTGACCAAAGACAACAAGCCTGGTTTTCAATAGACCTTTTAGCTATTCTGTAAAAGAGCCTGGATCGAGCGTTATTTTTATACAATTTTATACGCGAGTTTCGATAGAGTAGCGTTAGAGCTTCAATCACAGTTGTACACATTAGAAAATTCTACAAATTGTAATGAAATATCGTTCGATCCACATTCGTTTTGAGAATAGCAAAAAGGTCTATTATCGAAACCTCCACATATAACTCCCAGGAGACGAAGTTATTCTGACTTAAACTTGTAGCCTTCTTTATAGAAAAAAGAGTTTAGCGAGGGGGGGGTATGGGTGTAGTCACCAACAATCATCGCCAAAGATATTTTTTGTGGTTTGCTCAGATCTTTTGATAAACTGAGTGAAAGGAGAAGGGATCTTTTAAAATGTGCATGAAGAGGACAGAAACGGAACCACCGTCAGGGACATAGCATCTATTGGGATAGCGGGGGCAAAACCTCCCAATTCCCCACCGGCGTTTGCTGATATTGAAAGCTAAAAAGTTTCCAGTGTGGTCTAAGGAGATGAAGTTTTCTTATCTGTCGGTATCTTGGCACTGAATAAATCTAACGGATTTTTCTAGCTCATTATCATCCGGCATACCCAAACGAAACGATGACAGGATGATTATCCTGTCGGTAACTAAGATCTGGTGCATTGCTGCAGTAAAATAAGAAGATATACGTCCGGTGGTGGAAATTGAAATGCAATATTACATGACGTGATAGTGGCTGATTACCGCATAGGATGCTGCACCAAGGGCTTAATGTCACTAATTACACATATCTACCTTCCACCTACCATATGGTGCTAACAAATCCGGAATGGTAGGAATCTAGAAAAGGTACCGACAGTGGAACCAGGGGCATGCAAATATGAAAATACGGCGAAGAAAAACAACTGGAATGAATGAATGAAGGAATGGATGAATGAATGAATGAAGGAATGAATGAAGGAATGAATGAAGGAATGAATGAATGAAGGAATGAATGAATGAATGAAGGAATGAATGAAGGAATGAATAAATTAATAAATGAACGTATCAATGAATCAATGAATTTATCAATTAATCAATGAATCAAGAAAGCGAGGCAAGGTGACTTAGAGATGATTTGTGAGATTAGGGCAAAGTTGATCGGGGGCTTGCCCCCAGAAAAGATTTTAGAAACTGATTTTTTACTGATAAAATCCCTATTTATCAGTGAGGTTCACCTGAATCAGTTATATCATTCAGCATGTATGTTTTGTTCGTAAGTCTGAATATTTCGATGACTTCAATTTTGCAATAGAAGTAACTTAACTTTGAAAACTTTTATTGGGCAAGTGTTACCCGAGCCTCAAAAAAGTACCAGAGACTCAAAAAAATAAACAAAAGAAGAAAGAAACATTTCTGTTTCCTCTTTTAATTTTTGAGACTCTGGTAAATTAAGCTAACTTGGTTCATTACTGACCGATATCTTTACAGTTTCTTGCGATAAGTATCAATATTTGTTTAATGCTTTCTGGAATTACCAACATCTTGTACTAAGTTTGAGAATTCGCTATGCTTAAATTAGACTTATCTCAGATCACCTTCAATTTAGTGGACAACAAAACGAGCTAATTTGCATTATAAATGGATAAATGCCTCGCAAGGTCTCATTAGCTGTCAGATTGAGGCAAAAGTAAGTTTGATGTTTTTCTTCATTCTGTTTCTACATTCCTGATTCATCTCTAACGCTTTATTGCTAAAATGTGAACCAAGCTGCAGCAAAATTTCTCCAGAAGTCCTTTAAAGGCCTTTAAAGCTATAGACATTCGTTCAGACTGCTGAAAAATAGGGAAAACATTGCAAAAATCGTTTCTATCTTTCGACTTTCAAGGAGGCATATACTATGACTTCAGACCAACTCAGACTTCCAAACTTAATGTTAATCTTAAGTGTAAGAGGCTAACAACGGTCGAAGGCCATGTGCAGCTAGTAATCAATATTATGAGCCAAAAAATTGACAATACCAAGCAGAAACAGACTTAAAGATCAAAAATTACGTATCCAGTTGAAAACTGAACTTGGTACTTCGAATTCGGAAGAACAGTGGTCCAGATCAAAAAGACTGTGCTTCCATCTTCAGATACTGTTGAACAAAAAAGAAATTGCTTTATAAAGGAATAAACTATAGGATGGTATGACAAAAATTATTCCACCAAATTTTGGCTCCTAAAATGTTCTTGGTAAAACTCTGCATCCAGCCCTATTTAAAGCCAATCTCAAAATCTTTTAGCGGTACTGATTCGTTCCTCAGGGTTGGTCATCTTCCTAGCGGGATCGTTCCGGGTCTGTCTCGTGAAATGTGCCTATTTATTCATTCACAAGATACAAAAACTGGGGGTGAAGCATCAAAAAAGAGACAAAAATGACAGAAATAAAAATGTTTTAGGTAAAATTGCTTTGTAAAAAACTCCAGTACATGGTCAGAACAGGGGGGGAGAATGCAATGTGCAAGAAGGTACATGATTTGATGATGACCTGCTTTTTCCTAAAAACTTAGCTGTTACCCATTTGTGTGGCGTGGACCTTGTTCAAAACCTGGTTGATTTATTTTCGTTCTCAGGTGGTCGCAAAATTTGCCACTCTTGACGGCCCCTGGCTCCCTATTTTGCTGTCAGGGGGGTTCAGGATCTTCAAAATAAACGTTCCTCTCTACTAACGATTGTCGAGAAGACTGACGCTTGACTGTTTCCGTTCCCTGAGGAATAAGTAAGTAATCCCCGGAAAATAATTGTGATGAAATTTTTCATACATTCTGTCAATTTAAAGTAAAAGAACTATAAAAAGCAGTCAAGTGAAGGAGTCTACAGATTATAATCAATCACAACCATCACTGCTTGCCTTGCATCTTTGAAATGGCCTGGATACTCTTAAACGCTGCAATTCCAGAAATCGTAAAAGAAGGGATCCTAAAATATATCGATCTTAATGATCTGATGTGTTTTGAGGTTGCTTGTCATGGACTTGAGTGCGATGTTGAGATGCTTGCAGATTTATTTTCAGAGAGAACTACACGCAACAAAGTGTTCAGATATAATGAGAAGCTCTTTGAAAAGACTATCACAAGCGCTTTGTTTGATTTGGTCAAGCTGGTAGATCTGAGCTGCTGTGATGTAAAGGCTGCTCATCTTCACATACTGGCCAAGCAGCAAGAAATACGCGGAATCAGTATCAACTTCTGTGAAGGAGTGACCACTGATGACTTGATTGCATTGCTTCGGCAATTAAGAAACCTCGAGGTTCTCACAATGAAAGGACAATCATGTGTCACCTCAGTGGTAAGTATAATTGACGGAATTTCCAAATGCACTATACAAAAATGTCAGGTTGTGATTTGATCTCTAGCCTTAGTTGCATTACTGCCTCTGGAAGTTGAAATAAGCTCAGTTTTATACAAAACTAGTCTGAGATCAGGCTCATCAAAGTCTTCTTTTCCTTCTCATAAGATTCTTAATGAGAGGAATTATGGGGGGGGGGTATTAGAATCTGCCAACTAAAGGACTAACCTTTGAAAAACCCTCCCACCCAGAAGAGAAAACACTCAAAACCCCAAAATTGCATTTTTGGACAAACTTTTTCTAATTCTTACGAGCAGTCCTTGATTAATTCCAAAACTTGTTTGCCTTCAGTAATTCCTCTTTATTATTGGAAGGACCTGAAAGCCTGCTCTTCCGTCTCAGTCAGCTCAGTCAACTGCACAAACCACGTTTTGGCCTGCTCCTTTACTGCAGCCTGTGAAACATCTTAAAATTACTCGCAACCCGTGAAACATCTTGGGATCAGTTCGCCTGCACTTTTACTCTGGAAAGCCCGAGAAATGAGGGCTAAAATGATCAATTATATAGAAATCAAGTAACAGTAACAATCCATGTTTGAAAACTTCCATACTAAACGAGGCTCTATCTTTAGGTATTGCAAAATATTGACGGAAGGAAGCTGAAAGTACTCGACCTAGAAGGATGCACGTTTTTATTTGATTATGGACCAGCACTAAAGCAGTTCACTGAACTTGAAGAACTATCTCTAGCAATATGCAATCCAGAGTTACGGCCAGTGGACGCTGGAAATTTCTCAAAGCTAAGGTAAAAGTTTTTCTTACGTAGAGTTATTACATCCACGCAATATCGCAAGCATGGAGGGGGTCCTTTAATAGGTGGGTGACAAGGGTGTACCATTTGACGTTTGAAATCACACTCTAAAATTTATAAATTTTCGCGAAAATGATACCTCAAAATTTACAAGCCATTGAAAAAATGTATACCCTAAAATTGTGCCAACTATCCAAAATTCTAACCAAGTAAGTGAAATTTGATCTAACTCAGTACCCTAAAGAGCTATTTTTCTAAAATGACACCCCAAAATTTATAACTCCTTGTGATTTTACCAAAAGAATAAAACACCAAAATTTACTTTCTGCTCGAAAAAAGGCACCCCCAAAAATGGCTTATCCCGTACCAGCATATATGGTATTTACTCCCCCCCTGGGAAAGCTAGTTAACCTCATCTTCAACTTGAAAATACTTATTTTGAGCACAACTAAGAAGAATTCCACGTCAAATTTTCAACAGGGGTGGGGTGGGGGTTGGGTCTCCGTTGAATTCCGGTTAGGGGTGTACTGCCCACAGTTGCAGAGTGGGACCGTTGGCCATAACAATTTTTGTGAAAATGTTCTAGACTGGAATGATGATAGACTAAATTCTAAATCAAAGTGCCATGTGTTGGAGTTTTCTACAGATTTGCCAAGTTTTCGCCTTCTCTGGGCCAAAAGCGCCAAAATTTTAGGTGTTTATACTGGAATAACCAAAATTTGACCTTCCATTGACCAAAATTGCCAAAAAGCATACCTTAGCTCAGACTAAAAATACCAAAAAGTATATCCTTGGCCAGACTAGAAGTTTGAAAAAGTATAGCCTTGCGGGCAGCCCGGTTCCCTTTACCAAGGAAGAATCTCCGTCAGTGAAATTTTCCAAACAGACGGAATTTGACATACTAAAGTGTTTGTCACTCGCAGCATTCCATTCAAATTCGAGCACATACTTTCTCTCCTAAACAATTGATCTCTGATCAGCTAGAAAAATTTGACTTGATGTATGGTTGCATACATACAGTGAGGCGAGGCTCCGAGATATAAGAAACCACTTTTTACACCTTAGTCTAAAATGTTTCTTGTATCTGTGATACTTCTCATTGCTTTTGGCCCAGGTTTCTTTATGTTTCTAATTTCTTCCCTGGAAAGTCTAAGAAAATAAGATATATTTGCCATATTCAGTCCTTTATGTATGCTATTAATGACTGTCAAGAGCATCAATAAGATTTAGGTAAAAACCTGTTAAAATCCAAGATATCTTATTAACCTTGCAGGAAATGGAATTCTCTCAGATCCTCAGACAAGAATTTAGTGTTAATCAAAATACAAAAAACCTTATTAGTGTATGGGCTTCAAGAGTTTATTATAAGTAGGGAGGCTAATGATTTTTCAGTAGCCTAAAAGTTTCTTTCAGGCGGTTTCTTAAATGCAGGGCTTACTGTACCTTTTGTGGCATACATGGTAGCACAAGGGTTGTATCATAACTTTCGAGTGGTGTATTACTCTCCCGAGAAGGCCTGCTAGACTTTTGTAGCCAACAGTACTTTTTGGGATTTTTCACGGATTGTTTCTTGAAAACAAAAGGATTTTTGGCACAGATGGTACGAGAATTTAAGATTGATACGCCCCTCAATCATCATATCAACTTGTCAACAGATGCTTGTCATTGGTGTTTTCTTGGCCTTGATTTGGACAAGGATTGCAAGTAATGGCGCTGTTAATCAATTAAGTTAGGTTGCCACACTAATACCCAGATGGTAAATCGGATTTTGATGAGATTGAAGGACCCTTGTGGAACCGTAAAGTCATTTCATTCTTACCGTAGGTTCTTCGAATATGGAGGTAGCAACGTGGCCGTTGGCATCGTGGATATATTGGCGGTGACCAAAAACCTACCCTGCTTACAGGAACTTTCTTTGTACAACGTGTGCGTTTGGAATCATGACAGCGCGGCATTGAAAGAAATTTCAACCCTTCTACGTGAACATAAAAGGTTGCAACGGATAGATTTTTTTAGCTGTGCACCTAAACTGGTAGAAATATTGAATAAGAAATGCAGAGAGTTTGGGATTGTATTGAAGCGCAAAAATAAGTCGAACATATCTGGCATTAATTAATTTCTGTACTTTGATTCAACTTTGGATCCTGGGGGTAACTTAAACAGGCGGGTGACGGGGTTGTGCCATTTTGACAACTGGAATCACAACCTAAAATTTAGGTATAAAATTTTGTTAAAAACATACCCTGAAAATTTACAAGGCCATTCGAAATATATAGCCTAAGATTCATACCCGAAAACGATAATGATATCGATACCCTAAACATTTACAAATCCATTCAATTTATATACGCTAAGATCGTGACAACAATGCAAAATTTTAACCAAGAATCTGACATTCGATCAAAATCAATACCCCAAATGTTAATTTCTAAACAGACATCCAAAAATTTTGTCTATTTGTGATTTTACCAAAACGACACCCTAAAACATACTTTCTGGCCGAGAAAAGGCACCTCAAACAATGGCACATCCAGTACCGGTGTATACCGGGTCAGCCAGAAAAGTTCCCACTTTTGAAAATTCATCGCAACGAGAGTGCTTCACAGATTTTAATGATTCAAAATTTAGTTAAACGCCGAACGATAGAAGAAGTTTTCCAATTTTTTCACGTTGTCTCCAAGGGTGTTAGGACACGGATGTTTTAATTGATAATCTATTACCTTGTTTTGATCCTTGTTTGTTTTGTAGTCTTGTTTTCTGTTCTGTTTCGTCTTCAACTGAGCGTGGTTACGCCCAACCGCTCTCAAGTTGTTCGAATAGAGCTCCCTTGTATTTCTGCTTCTCGGTTTTAAAACCTATCTTGTGCGAAGGTGCACTAAGACACAGAAAATACAAGTGTTCATGGGTGAGAGATATGAACTACCCGTTTATTGCCATGGGACTGAAAATCTTTGGTGTTTGTTTGAAAATTGATGCCATATAACTATTGAGAGAGGTGAAACACCCATGCGTATTGTTCTGCGTATGGATGGTCCTTAAAATTTGATCATTGTTTTAAGGCCCTTTTTCAGCCACTTTGCAATCATGGAATTTTTATGAAGTTGAATTTAACGATATATCTAGTGCTGGTAAGACAGCAGGAAAAATCACAAAAATACTTCGATCTTTCGGCTTTCAAGGCTTTTAACTGGAATCTGATCTGAATCATTCAAATTTGTGAAGTACTCTTGGTGCTACGAATTTTTAAAAGTGGGAACTTTTGTCTGGCTCACCCGGTATGGTAGTTACCCTCAAGGCTTTGAATTAATAACCGTTGCGTTTATAGCATAGTTGCAAAGATTCTTTAACAGAATGTGCAATTCAAAATGGCGAAGGTTTTTCGCCTAACATTCCTAGACACAGCAGTTTTCAGACAGTGGAATAATTTGTTCTCGAATTATCAAGTACACCTTCGATGTCTTTTTTGCGCAGTTTTCTCCGTCAGTTTGTTACGATGTCACAAAGAAATCAACGAGAATCATTTTAAACATTGGGTAGATTCTATCAGATTTGGGATATGTTGCTGAGAAGGAGATTCGTCATCGATTTATGAAAAATTGGAACTTCCTGCGTTCTTTCTAGCCATATCGTACTTGCTATAGAGACTGTTAAATTCATTGATATGCCACAACACAATGACGCAGAATTTTCGATGAATGAGATAAAAATGTGGGACCTACATGAAAAGGTGGATCTCGGATAACTATAGATGACCAAATAGGCAGAACAGTTGCACGCAGTATGATCATGTAACAGACGCTATCCAGGCCCGTCGGAACGAAATTCATATTGGGGGGGGGGCTGAAAGGAGAAGCGAGCGAAGCGAGCAAAACTGGGAGTCCGGGGGCTTGCCCCCGGGAAAATTTTTTAAGACCACGCCCTTTAGATCGTTGGAAAACGTCCCATTTTTGGAAAATGTGCTGTTGACGGAAGCTAAGGATCACGACTAACGAGTCTTTCCATGAAAATTTTGAATTTTTTTACTTGTATGACATCAAAAGTTACTGCATTTTTGATAGATTCTGGTAGCTTCCTCGAATATGTACAAATTTGAATCTTCTACCTTACGACCTTGGCTTTTACAGCCTTTTTCACTTACAAAATCAGCAAACTTCGGCAAATTATTGGGGGGCTGAAGCCCCCCAGCCCCCCCCACTTCCGACGGGCCTGCTATCAGATCATCAGTGATTAGATTAATTCGAACAAGGGTGCAATAAGTTTTGGAATACTGATGAAATCACGACTAAATCTATCCCGGCTAAATTCGTTTCGTAAGTGACAGCAGCCCATAACGACTTTTGGGCCCCTATGCAACAACCCGCAAGTTGAATGAATAAAAAATGCGCCAGTAGAAATTTTATGATAAATCTATCTTTGAGAGTTCTGCATCTAAACACACTTTAGTACTGAATCACATAAATTTGTAATTAAGTTCAGCAATTCTTACAACTCAGCAACACATAAACTACTGCGCACGTACCTTGAGAAGAGAACAGTACATAGAAAAAAATCAGCATTAAAATGTTTGCAGAGCTTCTTCTGTTCTTTTACAAATGAGCCGTCAAGAACAAGGACAGATTTTGTAAGACAATAGCAGCAGTTCCTTTTATTGACACCTAAATTCAAAGAGATTTGCGATTGCAGACAAAGGAAATTCCCTCAAGCGGAAATTCAAAACGAAACGAAGACACAAAGTTTCTCTGAAACCAAGGTAGCTACTAGCTATCTCACTTTTTTGCATTCCACAAATGGTTTTCAAGAGCTAACATGAGCGTATATTGAAAGAAGGAGGATATATCTAAACATCTACCGCGGACATTTCATTTTTGCTGTTCAGAAGCTGAGAAGTAAGTGCTTTGATGGCACCAAAAAAAATAAGAGATTTGAATCACCTCCAAATCGGTTCCTGTACCAAACAAGTAAAATGCCCATGGTAAATATCTAGATATATTCTTCTTCTTTCAATATACGCTCGTGTTTGCTCTTAAAAACCATTTCTTGAATGCACAACAAGCGAGATAGCTACCTCTGCGCCTTCGTTTGTTTTGAATTTGCGCTTGAGAGAATTTCCCTTGTCTGCAATCGCAAATCTCTTTGAATTTAGGTGTCAATAAAAGCAACCGATGCTATTTTCTTACAAAATCTGTCCTTGTTGCCTTCAAGTCATTGGCAAATTAGTGGCCCCGGGAGGGGGGGGGGTCACTTGAGTTTCCAAGATACGGGGTAGTGCCATTCAAATCGTAAAAATACCACCCATAAATCCGGACAAATTCCTGAGAAGTATAGCCATAAATCCGGAAAATTTTCTGAAAATCATAAATCCATAAACCCATAAATCTGGAAATCCTGAAAATGCTCACCAATAAATGCAGTTTTACAAAAAAAACCATACCCATAAATTTGGAAAATGTTGAAAATTGTTGAAAAACATATCCATAAATCTGGCGTCTATCATGAAAAAGGTACCCTTAGAAAATGGCACAACCCACGTACCATGGACATGGTAAGTTCCCCCTCCCCCCGGGTTAGAGGCAAAGATTTCTGTCTGACAAAATATGGTGTAATGACAGCATGCAGCTCTAGTCATATTCTGAGCTCTAAGGATTCGAAGTAATTGCCAAGAATTGAAGGGATAATAATTTATGTTTCCTATATTGTGCATAGTAACACCTGGAATCAGTGGTTTTCACTGACAATGCAACTTATAGTAGTGAATGAAATCTTTCTAATGGCAATGTCTTAAATTTTACATGTAGCCTTTCTGCAAAAAAGGTAGCTCATAATCACTAATGATCAGTATATCTAAGTTTCAAATTATATATACAGAAAAATTCTTATGATCCAAGGTCTATAAGTTTGTATTTATTGACAATGCTTACTATGCATCTGCTTTATTCAATGTTATCATACCTGCAAGAAAAAATGAGATAGATTAGTCTTAAATGTATTTCTTTTTATGAGAAATTAAGAATTTTTGAAAGCACTGAAAGTTTCTTGAGATTATCAGATCTGTGTTCTCCTGAACATTTCATAACAAAGTGTTTTGAAGTCTTTCTAATGCTTAGACATTACTCAATTACATTCAAAGTAATATAATACAGGTAACAAGTGAGAATAAAGTAAGAACACGCTACTCTTGGGTGCCTAATTCAAGGGGGGTCTTAATAAATGGGGGGGGGGTGGGAGCCCCTCAAAGAAACTAATAAACAATAATAAATGGGGGGGGACAGAAATGCGCAAAAACCGGGTTTTTACATTATCAAATAACTCTTTCTTCAATTGTTTTTGAAAGAAAACATTCGAATTAGTTTACGAGTGCACTGCAATGACTTCTTCTCCCAAAAGAAGACATTCGAATTAGCTTACGAAGTGCACTGCAATGACTTCTTTTCTAAAAGAAAACATTTGAATTATGCCAAAATTAATAAACGGGTGGATCTTAATAAGGGCCGGGGGGTGGATAAAATTGTTGAAAATTAATGAGCGTCCCCCTTTGTATTAGGCACCCAAGAGTAGTTTCTTATTATTTTGGCGATCTGCGAGTCTGAGTTTTTTATAAGCGGTTCTTTTATAAAAAAAACATGTGTGTAACCTGAGTGAACCTGGTGCTGGAAAAGCAAAAAAAGTGCTGTGTTGGTCTAAAATAATGCATCCATAATCCCAATTCTCTGTGCTTTATGATGCTGAAACACTCAATTTTCTTTGTGAATATATTTCTTATGAGAAACTTGGCTTTGGGATTGGGAGCCAGGCTCTTAAATTTTACTGTTATGTCACAAACTCCAATTCAACACAGGCAAAACATGAACAAGAATTATGAATATAGCAAACTTTGCGAGATGTATTGACTGGTGATCCTCATCAATAAAACTCTTGTTTACCAAAGAATTTGAAAAGGGGAGCTGATGGTTTAAAAAATGTGTCCTTGGTCTTGGTACCGTCTGAAATGGCTAGGTAATCAATGAAAGTCTATAAAATGGGGGTAGCTGCTGCTCTGAGGACTCCCTCTTGGCTACCCTTGGATGAAGATCACCCATTCAACATGAAGTTTCCTATGTTTTGGAATTCTAGTTAATACCTTATGCGCATACTGTAGATAGTATGTTTTGTTGGAAGGACTTCCAAAATACTTTGTAATAATCACAAAACAAGTTGTAACATGATTTTTTTGTAATAAACATGCTAGTAGCAAATACCATAAAGCCATGCATTCTGATTTCACTACTGTACTTCACTCAAAGAAAGAAATAAGAAGAAACATGAAGAATTCCTCATGTAACATTTTCCTTCACGTGTGAAAAAAAGGCACACTCAGTGCTGCATACGTTTTTGTAGGAAATCTAATTCATCATGACAGGCAAGGATTAGTGAAACAATAGAAATAAGAGCATTGAGGAGCTCAACTAGGCCAAAAGGCTTCTTTCATGTGTTCTTAAAATGATGCTCATGAGAAGTGGCCAAAAATGACCATCTACACAGGCAGTGATGCTTGTTGAAGGTAATAATCTGCTTAATTCCCTAAAGCAGGGGCGGCTGGGAGCAAGAACAAGTTGCTATTAATTGTGGGCCAAGCAGACTCAGGAGGGTTCGGGGGCGTGGCCCAGGAAAAATTTTTTAGGCTACGCCCCTCGGTCTCCCGGAGAAACACCCTTTTTCTAGGAAAAGGTTTTTGAAGCGTGTTTGTTTTTGTGCAAATTGAACCATGTTTAGCCCTGGTACAAAAGATACTTACTGCAATAGTTCAGTGAAAATTCAAGGGGTATGGTAGGATTGATGAAATAATGAATGTTCTGAGTCACATAGTTCCAAAGTTCCCTTCCGCTCTTTGATTGAATGTGGGTATCACAGAATTGAGACAGTGCGGCTTGTGGTGATATCTTGAAGGGCTGGGAGCTAAAATCCGGCAGTAGATTGAATCAATCATTTGCGGCTTTCGGCCTTTAGGAGAGCCGCCGTGCTATTAGAATTGCGATTCTGGTAGCAAATGGCATGAACGGTCAAAGCGAAGCGACCAAGATCATATGCCAACCAAGATCGGCTTTTGCTCTTCATCTGGAAAGAGGTTTTTAATCACATTATTCTTTCGAGCTACCAGCCACAACAAACCCAGCTAGCAAAATTAGGTGCTATCCTCTCAATCATCATGACTTCCAGCGAAGATTTTGCATACTGGTTTTCAGTTTAACACTTGTAAACATAGTTTCAACTCTTTTCATGCCTTCCACCTTGATACTTTTCTCTTGTTCAAAGAAATTAAAATTCTTAGCAAAGGGAAGACCTGTTGAGTTTAGCGACAAAACAGCACATAAATTCACAGGTTTTCATAATTTTTGTGCGAACTTTGGAAGGCCTGCAACTGGATTTGCCTGTGCGATTAGATTCGGAAAACTAATAGCATGGCTGCGTTGAGGCATTGTTGAAAGATTTGACTGACAGATGAAAACAAGGGATTACTTCTCTGCGGTATCTTTGATAGGAGCTTGCTGCTATTAGCATCAGAAAACTAATAGCTGTGGCCAATTTGATTCAATGACAACAATACGAGAACTCTTTGGGAACATCGTAAGTCATTGGTATTGTTAACAGGAATTTTGTCTTAAAGGAGACCAACAATAACCAATTGAAAGCGTTGAGATCATTTGTTTGTAACTGATTGTAAAGGTCCTACAACACAGCCAAGTGAATATGGACAAATACATTGTGCAATCTTTGGAAAAAAACTGCTATAAGACTAATAGCACTAATAGCAGGGCCAGCCGCCCCTGCCCTAAAGAATTTGAGAATGGCTGTTATTTGCTCTTCTGTAGGGCCTGTAGATGTTTTTATAACTATGAAGTATTGTTTTGTAATATTCAAAACATCTACAATGGGAGGCTAATGAGACAAGACAGCGCCAACCAAAAAAAACAAATAAAACAAAAAACATGATCAAATCAATTTTCTATCTAACCTGAAAAATCCTCTTAACTGTAGTGGCAAGAATAGGATACATGGTAATGGAAACTGCAAAAACAACTACAGCTCCTTCCTACTTTCTTTTCTTTCATTTTTTATTGTTGTACCAGCACCTCTAGGGGGACCATTATGGAAATAAGGTCAGCATGACCCTTTAATGCTATCCCTGCCACTTTAATTAGGGGTGTTTTCCTTTATGTTTCTTGCTTTTATACAGTAAATTATAAATGTATATATCTATTTTTTATTTGTATTATAACAACTTGTAAATCTTTTATTGTGGCAAATAGATACATGCACACATACTGTACATACATAGAAATTGTTGGGGGACAGAAATAAAAATCATTTTAGATTTTTAAATGCATTTGGATAAAAATAAAATTGGTAGGGTTCAATCAAACCATGAGTGCTTTAAAGAGGATACAAGGTCTCAGCAGTACACATATAGCTCATCTTCCTCCCCCTGTATATTGTGGAAAGAAATTTCACTCATCTTATGTTTAAACATGGCTGATATTGTTTGTTAGATTTCAAGTTGATGCCTTTCACATTTTGGGCCAAGGTAATTTTGGCCAGGATATCGTTTACGAATTAGGAGGCTTAATGAAAACTGATACCTATGTGTTATTTGACTCTACTTGACTGGGTGGAATATTTTGTCAGGTTTATGGCGGGTAAACCCAGACTTCAGGTTTTCACAGCCTGTACATACAGTCTTCCTAATATGAGGCGTGCGATCGCACGCGCACGCCTCCGCACACGCCTAAATTGTCCAAGGCGTGCGAAATGTTGCATAGGCAAATCGGAAATTTTCCGAATTTCACAAAAATTTCAATCAAAAATTTTGCAGAGACATAACTTGCGCAGTAGAATTGGAAGTAAGATGCTCCTTTATTTATCCCTCGATGTTCCTACAATTTTGCTGCTGATAGCGTTTTGAGTTCTTCACAATAGGAAACCATTTGTTGCAAAGGTCAGCTCATTGGCGAAACAAGCAAGATGCAACATTACGAACGTTTAGATATTTATTCATTTGTCTTAGCAATGGATGCAACAAGAAACCTAAAAAAGAACTCAAAGATGTGGAGAATGAATTTGTCTTTAAAAGATTTACAAAGTGTTGTATTTTCCGACAGAAGTTTCTTCATAGCCGTTCATCTATCTTTCTTTCTTCTTCGTTGATGTTCCTTGTTGAAATACGGTTGTGAGAGATCAGGGAGTGACAACGGAGAATGATCAATAATACTCACATTAATTTGACTGGCACAAAACCTTTATAGGGTGTATCTCTGGAGTAGGGCCACTACAAGTTTTCGTTATCTTCCGGTAATTTTACAAAGTTTGGTTTTATTTCAACAGCGTGGACTCTCAACTCTCATCTCCTTCTCAAATCTGTTAATAACTTCTGTGTAACCTTCATTTGGTTTCAATTGACCTTCACACTTCATAAAACGAGAAAACGGGAGACTGGATGGCGTAACTGTTTTGATTTTCTCCAACTTGAAAATGGAGTGCGAAAGAGAATGCAAACAAACACAACGAGAAAACATTTTTGCAACTTGGTACCACAGAAGTTCATTGAGTTCATGTAGGAGGACTTTCTTTCCGAAAAGTCTGCAAAGACCTCGAATGGCAAACTTAAACCAACTGTAGGGTCTATGAATTAGCATATTTGTGCAAGAGCAAGAACATCAACACAAGTCATCATCGATTTGCAGACCTTACTCAAAAGATTAGGCCTCTGTTTAAGGTTTCTCAATCAATTTTCTCAATCAATTTTCTTAATTTCCATTAGTTTACAATATGAAAGGTCATCTTGACAGCACCACCTCATATTTCTTGAAAACAAGAATGGGAAACAATAATGGTAATCATTATGAAAAAATCACCACTTTAGTATCGCACACCATCGCACGCCCAAACTAACCAAGACATGCGAAATGCTGCACAAGGCCCATTTTTATATTACAAAAACTGGTACATAGTATTGTGTGTACAGCAACTTCCACAACACCAATAAACAAGGGATCTATTGTTTCAACATACCTATACATACATGTATAACATCTCAAGTATACAGTATAGCATGACTCAGTGCAGTTACAATGAAGTTCAAAGCTTAGGAAAGAAAAAGATATAATCTATTTGTGAGATTATTTTGATCCAACAGAGGAACGTTTACAATGATTGCAAAATCCACCAACAATAATTAAAAGTATCCATTCCAATTGTTTCCATTAGAACCTTAATGGCCTTCCAAATCTCAGCAAATCTCTAAGATGGAGAATTCTTGAGTTGGCAGTGAGTCCACCAACAAACACTCTGAAAACCAAAAACCATAGAAGCCATGAAGTTTACACACTGAAAACAGGCTGGCTAAAAAAATAAAAAATACTGCAACACAAAACATGTAGCTCTCAGGCAGAGCCCAGAGACGTCTGATTTCAACACTCTGAGTACACTTTTTTACCTGATAGCATCTAACCATCTACAAATGGTTAGATTCTATCAGGTAAAAGCACCTAATTGAAAACAGGCTGGCTAAAACAATAAAAAATACTGCAACACAAAACATGTAGCTCTCAGGCAGAGTCCAGAGACATCTGAGTTCAACACTCTGAGTACACTTTTTTACCTGATAGCATCTAGCCATCTACAAATGGGACATAAGGAACAAGAAGATGACTTCTGCATCTTCTTTCCCACACTAAACAACTAGACATTGTTTAAAACAGTGAACAAAAACCGAACGATGGTACCCTTGGCCTTAGATTGAGGTTTCAAGGCCTAGCTAGACTAGGCCTGATGCACTTTAATGAAATCAGTACAATGCTCAGCTGACTCTGTGTCACAAGAATATCTAACAGAAAACAGCACAAGAGACCGCATGTTTCTTCAAATTTTTTATTCCAATGTATGTTAATAAGTCAAGGCGTGCTGCCAGCTTTTTAACGACATGGTAGGAACCTCTGAATTTGTCATGTCCTCGATTCGCAGCCTCAGGTTACTCATACTCACCATGCAGCAAGTAAATTTCGATCTATCTTTCCCACTTGAAGGCTCCTTGGCCTGGACGAATCCTCACTGTCAGAGCACAGCCTTCAAATTCAATATGTTGTGTGGCTTAGCGAAACCTGAGTGAGGCACCCAAACGGCCTAGCATGCCGACACTCCAGCATGAAATTTGTTTCCAGCATCTTCACACACTTTATCCAACCCCCTGACATATCTCCTGCGAGCTGCCACAGCTGTTTCTTTCCGCATGTATGGAAGCCTGGCCCTGGCCAGCCATTGGTCCACTCTGTCCTTGATAGAAGGCTGTTCTTGCCACAATGATCAGGAGTTACCACGGCACACATGTTCTGGCAGGGCAATGCAAGCAGACGCCGATGCAAGTGGTGCGTGACACACATCTCAAACTTCATTTGAAAGAGCATACATTGCATTATTACTGTCCATTTTAGATGCCAAAACGGAACAAATACCGAAATCTATTGAACAATTGGAGATGATTTATCATCACAATTGACGTTCACTTTAGTGATTACACGTCACCCACCAGGAATCACAAATCTTGTGCTGAATCACAAGCCACACTGACACGAAAGAAGACAAACTGATAAACAGTCCCCAAAAAGTTTTCACAGGCCTTATGTTGTACAGCAGGGCAGTTATCAACACGATGGACTCTGCTAAAGTAATAACATTGCTTCTCTGCATTCACTTTGCCAACCTGCATGCCGCTACGATAAAAACGAAAGTTTTGGTGCTTGGAGCTGGTGCAGCAGGGGTAGGATTTGCAAACAGACTGTTGGAAAAGGGGCAGACAGATTTCATGGTGCTGGAGGCAAAAAATGTTATAGGTGGGCGTTTACGAGATACAAAGTTTGGAAATCTTACGATTCAAGAAGGCGCTGGTTGGATTCATGGCGCAGGATCAGGCAATCCATTTTCTGTGTTGAAGGCAAAGACTGGTCTGAAAACAGTTCCTGATAATTACAATGATTTTATTGTCAGGTGAGTGTGATAGATACACATACTGCAATCTCGAATTGCATTGTTCGGAAGAATTTAACAGGGACATGATATCGCACTTGAATATCTCTGCCCCTAGTATCGACCCCACTGCAAACATCCCCCGCTAAGGTACATCTACATCTACATCTACATCGATACTGAGCAGGACCGAGTATCGGTATAATGCTCAGAGTGCAAGAAATAATAAATTAATTAACAAAAAGTGCTGGAAGATGCCACTGATCAATGATCACTCATCAGACCAAATCAAAAAGGGACTGGAAATTTAAGGGAACAAGGGGGCATTGTGGTAATGGATTGGTCAGTAGCATCTATGTTTAATGCAGGTGCAAATTAATGATAAAAGTTACTTGTTAACTGAAGTGAAAAAAAAAAAAGAAATCTAAAATACAGTTAAAGGCAATCCCTTGACCTGTCTGTGAGCAATGTGCGTCTTTGGATTTACAACGTTTATGTTCTTTAATTCAATTTCTTTCTGAAGCTTTCTCTTAAATGCCTCTTCTTTAAGTTGCCTGTATTCAATTGGTAATATGTTCCAACATCTGATAGTTCTTGGGAAAAATGAATACAAATATGTGTTGGTATTTGCGCCAATATTGATAAACTGCCGCTGACTTCTTCCTTGAAGCTGCATTGGTGTCATTATGTAGGATGGAATGTTTACCGCAATATTACCATTTACTGCCTTATGGAAGAGGTATGACCTTGCAATATACCGCCTTTCTTGAAGGGTTGGCCAGTTAAGATATTGTAGCATATCAGAGACACTAGATTGTCGATCATAATCTCTCTTTACAAATCTAGCTGCTCTCCTTTGTATTGCCTCAAGTTTCTTTATATGATTTGCTTGATGAGGATCCCATACTGTAGATGCATACTCTAAAATTGGTCTTACTATTGTAGTGTATGCTTTCGCCTTTGTGTTTTCTGGACAGCTGTAAAGATTCCTTCGAACAAGATTGAGGACATTTGTAGCTCTCTTTGTGATGTTGTTTACGTGGCTGTTCCAACTCAGCTTTGAATCTAATTCTATTCCTAGGTATGGATGGTGCACAACTACCTCAAGTTCTTCTCCTAGCATATTGTAAATAGTAGCTACAGGACTTTTCTTGTTTGTTATTCTAAGAACTTTGCACTTTTCTGCATTGAAATCCATCTTCCAGTCTTTTGACCAAGCAAGGAGCTTATCAATGTCCTGCTGTAAAGTTTTTCCATCCAATGGTGTTGAAATCTTTCTGTACACTAAACAGTCATCAGCAAATAGTTTGACCATGGTACCATCACGTATCTTTTCTCCTATGTCATTTATGAAGATGAGAAACATCAGTGGTCCAAGGACTGTTCCCTGCGGAACGCCTGACTGGACATGCACTGCTTTTGAGCAGATACCGTCTATAACTACTCTTTGTTCTCGTGTTACCAACCAGTTTTCGATCCATTTGTTTATCTTGCCGTCGATCCCGTAGAATTTTAATTTATATAGCAGTCTTTGGTGTTCTACTTTGTCAAAGGCCTTGCTGAAGTCGAGTATCAGAAGGTCTAGTTGTTCCCGTTTATCAAGATTCCTTGCGAGATCTTCTATGGAGCTAACAAGCTGTGTTTCACAGCTGTGCCTTTTCCTGAATCCATGTTGAAAAGGAACAAGGATATGACTACTCTCGAGATGGTCCATAATTTGCTTGTAAATAATGTGCTCAAGAACTTTGCATGTGACACATGTTAATGATACAGGCCTGTAGTTAGCTGGTTCCGTTTTTAGCCCCTTTTTGAAAATTGCAACAATGTTTGCACATTGCCAATCCTTTGGTACTGAGCCAGTGTCAATTGATTTCTGGAACAACATTGCAAACACAGGGGCGATAACGCCTGCATAATCTCTCAATATTCTAGTTGGTAAGAGATCTGGCCCAATGGCTTTGTTAGTTTTTAAGCCAGCAAGAAGATTCTGAACACCTTTCACAGTTACTGTGATGTCTCTCATGGTCTTGTGAGGGCTATATCCTTTGCTGGGGATGCTACTGTGGCAAGGTCTTGTAAATACTGACTCATACTGTGCTGACAAAGCTGCTGCCTTTTCATATCCTGTTGTGACTAATTTACCTTGATGATATAGCCCTATAGGTAGAAGGATGACGGCCAAGATCATTTGTTTCCCTTCTAAGTCTGAATTTAAAAACTTTCCCCGCCTTGTCTCTATTGCTTCCTCACCGAAATCATTGTGTTTCCGCATAAAAATTATCCAAGTTCCTTCCATCATTAGAGCCCAAAATTCCTTTCCCCGTCGTGATATTTTGAGTCCCCGCTGAAAGTGTATAATTTCCTAAGTTCTTCGCTGTATTCTTAGTGTTAAAGTCCGCCACATTGTGATCCAGAGTGTCTAATTTAACCTAACTTAAAGTGTTAAAGTTTAGATATTGATTTTAAAATTGGCCTAAATCAGATCTTACATACCGTTAGAGTAGAGGCCTGGCACTGTTTTGACTGCAAACAAATTTGACCCCGATCATCGATATTTTCCATTTTAGTCTCAAGGTCCTGTGACACTGTAAGATATTGGATGAGTGCAAAATTCGGGATTTTGCGTATGCAGCATGCCTGATTCAAAAATCTCAGTTCATACATTCCACATTTCGATTACTGATTTTTGTCATAGATAACACCTCATAAGATTGGATACACTAAGGCCCCGCATTTAAGAAACTACTTTTTCACACTGTAGCCTAAAATGTTTCTTATATCTCTGATACTTCTCATGTTTTAGGCTCAAGTTTCTTAAGTTGCTAATTTAATTCCTTTGAAGTCCTAGGCAAATAAGTTAAACCAAAATAGGACCATCTATGGGTATATCATCCATATTCAGCCATACATGTATGTCAACAATGATTGTCAAAGACATGAATTAAAATTTAGGCAAATATCTGTTAAATCCAAAATATCTCGCTAGTAATTTCTTAATGAATCATGTATGAAGCGTAATGCTCTGACTCTATCAGACCAGCAATTAATGTTACTCAAAATACAAGAAACTTTATTTTGGGTGCGAGCCTCAAGAGTTTCTTATAGGCAGGGGGCCTAATCATTTTTAGTAGCCTAAACGTTTCTTTTAGGTGGTTTCTTAAATGCGGGGCCTTGCTGTATCTTGTTAGCTATTACGTGGCCGCGCCGCAAAATAGCGAACGTATCAGATATTTGAAAGCACACTGTTAGATTTTATTGTTAGATGTTAGATGTCTTTTCACGTATTCTTAGCCTGCGTGCAGACTCTTGATAAAAAATTGAATAAAAAATTGAAAAGATTGAATTCATTATTTTCACTTCGCCCTCATGTTCAACTTCCCTGATTCGACTCTCCCTGCCGTGTTTTGCAAAAATCAGAACCTGGAAAGTTGAAACCAAAATTCCGATGCTATATACTGATGCGAATTCTTTTGTTTTCTTTCAATAGTTTCCACTGTTGATAGCCTTTTACGTCAATCGATCGCGGTGCCTTTCAAATCGCATTCCTCCATGTTAGATAAATGAAAATCGATTTGAATTCATTCTTCTCCAGAAAGGATCTGTCTCTCCCTCCAAAATAGCTTGGGGAATAGCTTAGAACGGATGTTACACTGGGCCACGTAATCTGCGTAATCTACCCTGGGTAGAGTCTGGTACCCAGGGTATGTAATATCTGGTAAGATATCTCATGGTATAAGAGGGCCTTCATTCTGAGCCAGTAGATGTGTCGAAACACCCGGGGGGTAACTTGAGTTTCCAAGATACGGGGTTGTGCCATTCAAATCGTAAAAGTAACACCCATAAATCCGGAAAACTTTCTCAAAAGTATACCCATAAATCCGGAGAAATTTCTCAAAAGTATACCCATAAATCTGGAGAATTTCTGAAAATCATACCCATAAATCCGGGAATGCCAAAAAAGCTCATCAATAACTGAATTCTGATAGAAAACAATACCCTTAAATCCGGAAGATGCAACGAATTGTTGAAAACCATACCCATAAATCCGGAAACTATCATGAAAAAGGTACCCTAAAAAATGGCACAACCCCGTACCATAGACAAGTTAAGTTACCCCCCCCCCCCGGGGTCGAAACAGTAACTTGCCTCTTTTGGTCAAGCAAGCAAAGATCTGATTTAGGCCCAACTTTGAAAGTCAATAGTTTCACTTTTAGTTGACTGATCTTGAAATCTTTGTAGTGCATGGATCCATAGCTTACGGTGGTTGCAACAAGTACAAAATCTTGCTTAGGATCTGGAACTTTTTGGCATTAATTTGATAAAAATGGCCTAATGGATCACAGTGCAGTGGGGGCAGGGCCGCCGAGAGCAAGCCCCGGGCCCCAGGGCAGCATGTGGATGCGGGCCCCTTGCTTGACAGTGACACATTACAATTCAATTTTCAAATTAACTTTATTCGTAAAAATACAAGTTGTTACAAAGATTGATATTGAATTTGAACTCTTTTTGGTTAATATTTGCCAATGAAGTTTCTTAGTGAAGGTCTAAGTGTTTTGGATAGGGAAGTCCATTCCACAACATTCTTATTTACTGTCTATCATTTTATCACCCCATGTTTGCTTCTCGAAAATTTCATAGTCTTTACTTTGACAGGCTAGATCTAGATATGTATGAATATATTCCCGAATAAGTGTACTGGAGAATTTGGTGAAGATTGTGCGATTTGATCGATGTTTTTAGGCCTTTTTTTACTGATTATCCAAGCATGAGATGTTTTAAAGCTGAATTTACTTATACTTCTAGTGCTGGTAAGACAGCAAGAAAAAACACTAAAATACTTCGATCGGAAATTTGAATCATTTTTTCTCTGTTATGTAGTCTTGGTGCTGTGAATTTTTGAAAGTGGGAACTTTTATCTGGCTTACCCGGTATATAATGAATAGAGGCCTGTGATGTTATCGCAAAGAGCAAAGGACAAGGACACACGTCATTACACCTTGCTTGCAATATAGTTAATGATCTATTAGGTACACTGGTTCTAGCTAAATCTTGGAAATTCCCTTGAAAATTAAACAATCTCCTTCATCAGTTTTCGTCGTCGACTAAAATTACATTTGTGCTCGCATCTATTCTCTTCACATTATCAAGTTTAGAGTTTTTAGTTTTAGCTATTTTTTCAACAATCAATCTCAAAATGTTTGCTCTCTCCTCGATTAGTTTATCTACTGAGAGAGCTCCTCCTTTAGAAAAGTTCTTCTCCATACAAATATCTGATGTTCTATGCAATCTGGAAGGAATTTTGTAATATCTTATTAATCTTGTTTTAATTTGTCATATCGTAAGTTTTGCAGATTTCGTTGGTTCAATTGAGTTTTGTATGTAGTTGAATTTTCTAAAATGAAATCGAACTAAATTGAAGGATAAAGTTCGATCTTACGGGGCCCAGCTCGATGTTATCATTGCGACATACAATGGAAAATCAAAGCTCCTCTTTCTACGGGCCCCGGCTACCCCCCCCCTCTCGGCGATCCTGATTGGGGGTACTCACTTACTTCATTATTTCATCACATGAAGTTGGACTAAAATCGTCAACTTATATGAATTTTAGGATAATTTCTTTCCGTAATTCCCGTGCTGAATAAGCCCAACTGCATTTTAAAGGAGCATGCGTTTGTAATGGCAAATAGGCTTTGTCTGCACAAAGAAAACATTCACACAGCAAAACGTGAATTCAAGGTCAATCTGCAAGGTAAGAATAGATTTTTTCTCAGAATATTTGTCATACATTGACAAGCGTCGAGTCGGCAGTGCTTTGCATTTTGCAACGGTAGTCACTGTTCATTGTCCGAAGGAGCATCGCAATTGAAGTCTATTGTGTCAGCTCAAACACTATGGCAACGATAACGGTTTCCTACAACAAAGTTATAACGCAACCATGTTACAGCGCAAATTAGACTGTTATTTGTTCGTTACACTAATGAAGTAACACTTCCAGCCTAAGCTGTGACGTGAATAACTCTCTGTGGACATTACATTGCGTCAAAGACACTTAACATCATTTGCACATTAAAAGTTTGAAGTTTCATTGGATAACCAATCGACATCAAAATGAAAATCAAGTTTTAGGGAATCAAAGATTTACGTGATCGATTCGTTGACAATTGACAAAGGGAAACTGAACTTCACAATTCCTAAAATATGTCATTTATGACATCATAGGCCTAATGAGGTCTTGCATTGTCTTCAGATTTTATCCAAAATACCAAAATCTGAACTTCTATCGAAAGGTCTAATCAAGCTGAATTCAGCTGTGTTAATTTGGAAGTCAATAAGATAAAATACACCCATGAATACATTCTATAAGTAGAACCAAAAGCGATGTATAGTAACATTGCTTTTGGTCATGTCCCATCAACTTGTAGCTCGCTTAGAAATTGCATTCAATGAAGATCCCTTTAGAAAATAGATAGCAAATGG
Organism: Aurelia sp. 4 Dawson et al 2005; assembly: GCA_964019985.1. Classification (NCBI taxonomy): domain Eukaryota; kingdom Metazoa; phylum Cnidaria; class Scyphozoa; order Semaeostomeae; family Ulmaridae; genus Aurelia; species Aurelia sp. 4 Dawson et al 2005. Next base: position 11,655,475 of record OZ026492.1, read on the forward strand.
ATTTCAAAATCATTAAAAATGATTCCAATGACTTGGGACAAAGGGCAGAGCCATGAAGTATGAAATTGTTTCCTGCAAATTACCCCAGACCCCTTAATTTCTGGCTGGCCTTGCCTTCGTTCGATGTTGGGCCGACCCTCTTCATTGCAGAATCACCCTGGCCCTATTTTCAAAGCCCATTCCAAATAGTTCATTCGTATTCGTATCCACCACTTGAAGCATAATGCCTCACCTCCCGCATTCGCATCCACCACTTGAAGCATAATGCCCCTACCACTTGAAGCATAATGCCCCACCTCTGCAGCATAATGCCCCACCTCCCGCATTCGCATCCGCCACGGTAGGCGCATAGGTTCGCTAGCGTGGGTGAAGAGACCCCCAGATTACTTGTAATGCAAAAAGTTCGAAGACCGAGGTAAAAAAGCTTATCCAATTTCATACCTCTCGTTGATACCAGAGCAAACCCCATCACATAATATGCTTATTCATGCTCATTCTTCGCACATAAAAACCTGAAGGGTCACTTAGAGTCAGTGGAAGGGGATTGAAAAGAATAGATTCGGGCAGACAATGCCCATTACAGAGCTCTAGAGTCGAATATTTAATAAAATTTCATTTTTGCAGAGATCTGAAAGGCAATGTTGTCAGTAATTCACATGCAACTTATCAAAAACTCAGAACGAAGATTGACGAGGTTCGTATTCTTGGAGATTCTTCTCCCTACTTATGTCTGCCCAAGGCTGCCTAAATTACCTCCAGGGTAATTACCTCCAGGGTATTTTTACCTATGATCTCATGGAGACATGTTATGTTAACCCAAAGAATTGGCATGCTAATTCTGCAAATGTTCTTGAATGTAGGGTCTTAATTCTGCGAATTAAAATGGAAGTTTGTGTTATAATTTCGTCAATTGTGAAAAATTCTCTGTTATTCAAAGATATTTGCAAAATACTTTCCAGAATAGGACCCATAATTCTGCAATATATCTTGAAACGGCACCCATGACTCCGCAACTTTTCAAAAATGTACCCCTCAAAGTGTCATGCCCCTGTGACAAGAATTGGAATGATAGGACAAGGAAATTCCAACGAGGGCACTTGATAGGTTTCTTCCTCTCCTAAACGACCCTTGATAGTTAGTTATTCTGCATTCTAAAAAGTGGCTACCAGCACAGTTCTAGCAACCAAGACCTAAAAAACTTTCCCGCAGTAGCATGCCATAAAGCGGGTAAACTTTCCATGCATGAGCCATTGCCCATCCAAAATAACATGTTCGAGGAATTCTCATCGTCAACTCGAAGTCCGCTAACATTGTCTACAATGTAAAACCTCACCACGTCAAGAAAAAGCAGCCATGCAATACCTATTGTCAAGAGGAAAATCATTTTTCGACAAAAGGTCTACAAAGATACAAAAGACATCAAGACTAGATTTGAGGTTTTTAATGAAATCATCGAGACGTTCCAATACAAAAGTTTTAAATCTTTCCTCACTCGCGCTTAAAAAGGTCGTCGTTTCGCTGCCCATTCCACTTTTGGAAGTGTTTTAGTCCTTCGAGACCAGCCTTTCCTTAATCGTTAGCAATCATTAGCCCCCCTTGGCACTGTTCTGATTTGTGTTTCTCCCAGGGTTTTTCTACTTTTACGAACTGGTCATCCCGGTTTCCCCTGTTGTTTTTCTTCCCTTTTGCATACGGCTTTTCCCTTAAATGGCATCTTGCCCTTTTTGGGACAATTCCTAATTCCTACTAGCGTGTATCTTCATCTTGTATTTAATCGTAATTCCATCCAACTGCTGAGGACCGATGGGTCTAAGAGGGCTCGAAACGTAACTTGTCAGTTTACTAATACATCATTTTGAAATATTCTTTGATTGATTGAAATTTGAGCCAGTCAGGATAAGGTTTGTCCTCGCACTTGCTGCAAGATGAAAAGCACCATAAATGAAAACTGATTTAAGAAAAGCCAAAATGACCTGTGCAAAAAGGCTCAATTTTTAAAGATTTGCAAGATGGTAGCAAGCAAAATTGTGTAGCTTTTATGATTAACGAATTTTAGCAATTTTTAATGACGTCGTAGCTTCAAAAACTAGCAGAAATTTTTAAAATGCTGTAAACGCATTCACTCTGACTCATTTAAACGAGCTTTATCTAAACCAGGTTAAATTCAACCAATGAAATCATTCAACTGTTGGATTAGCCAATCGAAAAGTCCCATTCGATATGGTTTAATCTGAGCTAGTTTAATACCCAATTGACACTACAAATAAAGACAGCTTAAACTAAACCCGGTTATCAAATGAGGCATTCTGATTGGTCAGTTCGACAAATCGAATGCATTTGATTGGTTGAAATGCAACCTGGTGCGTAGATAAAGCTGCATTAACCGTGTCAGTGTGAATGGGGTATAACACTGAAAATAATGACGATATCAAAAAGGTTCGTAGCAAGCGCCGCCGTAAAATTCCCTTCGATCTATTCAGGTGAAAGAATTAGGCAATAACAGTTTATTCATTTGATTTTAAAGTTTTGTAGAGATTCTAGCCCTCGGAAGGGGGGGGGGTTACCTTAGTACTTTTCGTGGTATTGGAACGTGCCATTTTTAGGGTTACTTTTTTCAAACCGTTACGCAATTATGGGTATCATTTTCACAATTTGTAGACATTTCACAGAGTTATGGGTGCCCTTTTCGGGGGATTTGTCATAATTTCCTGAGTTATGGCCAAGATATCTATTCGATTTTGCGGAATTATGGCCCTAAAATCAACTAGAATTTACGGAATTATGGCTACCAATTTTTCGTGCCCCCCCCCATAGTTCGAGCCCTATGCTTTCAATTTTTCATTTCTTTGGCTGATAGATTAACATTCAATTTTGAATATCTGCCCCGTACTGCTTATTGCACAGCCTATCAAACGTTTTAACTCCTAACTCCTTTTACTCACTTGACATATTTCTAACTCGTTTTAGCTCGAATGTGAACGAGCCTTAGGTATTTTGCACTCTGTCTTTTTTCCTCAACCTTAGTTCTACGCAGAAGTGGAGAAAATGCAGAAGTTCAAAGAATTTGACATCCCTGTGAAGACTGCATTCCAATTAGTTGGTTGGGACCCAACAACGCCATTGGAAAAAACCATGGATTATTATCTCAATGATTTCGAGAACGAAGCTCCGCCATGGGTTCTTAGTGCCCAGCAAGTTGGATTCACTGGTGAAGGGAAGGATGAAGTCGTCACCGATCAACGTGGTTTTGCATATATCTTGCGGCAGGTTGCGAAAAATTTTACGGCAAAAATTCGACTCAGTACTGTCGTTAAGAAGATAAGCTATGATGACAGAAAAGTTACTGTTCAAGTAGAAAATGGGGATATTTATGAAGCTAATTACGCGTATGTTACATTCAGCACTGGTGTTCTCACGCATCCTAGTTCGAAGCTTCTATTCAACCCTCCATTACCATCGTGGAAAATGAAAGCTGCCTACATGCTAGATTGCAGTTTCTACACCAAAATCTTCGTCAAGTTTCCAACAAAGTTTTGGGATAACAACAGGTTTGTATTGTTTTCTTTTGCATTTTGCCAGATCTGTTTTCTTCTAAAAGAGTGTCGCCAATCGCAGCTCATCGTTGGAACATTGGATGGACTTAAAGAGCAATTGTTATCCATGGTCCTTCACTTGCAAGCTGAGGTATCAGACTGCCCAAGGCCCCGCTTACACTATACCGTTGTCCGGTAAAAACGGTATGAAATCATGCTTAAAAAGCTCTTTTAGCAAGAAGACGTTAGTCTAGAAGACGCAAAATCAGCTTCAAAACTTTTGCAAGTCACTATAGAGACTTTGCGTACGTTCTATTTCTGAAACTGACAACCTGAGAATAGTATTTTTGAACGCCGCCCTCAGAAAGAGAATGTCGAGAAGGGAAGCTAAATACTGTGTGAGCATAATCCAAAAGCGATGGAAATGCGAGGATGCAAACCAGTCTTAAGAATTGTCTCTGTCTATGAGCAGCTTTCTAAGGAACCGCCTGAAGGATATGGATCCTCGAAAGAACTCACAAGCATTTACGTTTTCAAAGACGTCCGCGTCTTGCTGCTAAAACAGCCTAAAGTCACAAGCGGGGCCTGAAAATCACATTTCGTTTAAGCAGAAGCCATGGCTATTCACCGAAGTAGAAGAACCAACAGAAAAGTTTCGCTTTAGTTGAACTATTCATATAAGTTAAACTACTGCGCTGTAGATCTCTAGTGTTACGCGCTGTGGATGCGTCGATAACTTCCTTGACAAGTCTTTCATCTTTTTCGTAGATACGTATTGATAGCAAATGAAGATCGAGGCAACTTTGTCCACTACCAAAATCTAGACCGACCCGATTTATTTCCTGGTGAAAAGATGTTAGTAGCAACAGTGACTGGTTTTGAAAGCGAGAGAGTTGAAAAGCTCACAGATGCCCAGGTGAAACAAGAAATATTCAACGTCATGAAGAAAGTTTATGTGAATGCAACAGCTCCAACGGGTACGATTAAACATGGATCATTGCAGACACCTTTAGTTTGAACGAAATATTCATTCGATGCTACTACCTTGAGCTGTATTCGTAGCTTCTACCTTAATTAGAAGCGCAGTACCTGAAGCACCTCTCCGGAGGTACACCTTTCTATCTAACAATAGAACTAGAAATAACTAACGAATTTCTCTCGCTCGCTGCGCTCGCTCGCTCGATGGACTGGAGAGGTAGTAGCCACAACTAAAACTTACGGTAGTATGAATGTTTCCTTCAAAAATAAAGGTGTCTGTGATGCTCCATGGTTTAAAGCCTAATGTCTAGACCTGTAAATAAAGTAAAACATAAGCGCTTTGCGGTGAAGTGAAATAAACACATTAAGAAGATTTGCGCACGACAGTTCGGAAAAAGATGACGTTAGGGGGCATGTGACCAAGATGTATTTTTCCTTCTGTAATGGAATCAACAATGATTCTATGGAGATTCGCTCATCAAATGCAATGCATGTTGGTCAGATTGCCCCCCCCCCGACGCCATCCTTTGCGGAATCGTCTATCACAATACATGCAACGAGAGGATTTTTTAATTTCACACCATTCGAAACATCGGCCAAAAAGTGATGAGTCTCGCTTTGCTGCCGGGTGGCAAGAGCTTAGGCCAGTTCTGCAAGATTCCAAATCACTCATTCTAAAACGCTTCAAATTCATGTTTTGTTAGAGTCCCAGAGATCACAAAACCTACCAGCACCTAGATGAGTACTTCTTGTATGTGTTGCTTGAAGATTCCTTCGCTTTACAATAAACCTGCTATGAAAAGCCAAAACACTCCTCGTATTTCACCACAACGATCCTGGCAGCGTTCTTCAGCCTATCGTGACGGGAGGCTGAGGGGAGGCAAATCCTGGCAGCGAGGTTGAAATGTTGATGTCCTATTATTGGTCAGTTTGGACCATTCAATGGTTTGAACGCAGTCATTCAACTATGTTTTGGAACTCTGCAAACTGATTGTTCGCGTCAGTTTCGCGATGATTTGGCCGGATTTTCAGATTGATTATCAGTCCCAAGTTCCAGATGAAATGGAGTGCCATGGTTAGATTCAATAAATGAACTGGGACGGGTTTAGTCCCTCTACCTAATTTCAGGTGGGAGAAAATTCCTATGATAGAGATGTCTGTTATTTGGATTTCGCGTGAACATAACTTTTGTGCAAGCCAATCAGATGGCTAGAACAAGATAAAATAGAATTTCTTGCTTTCTGAATATGAAATGTATTAAGCAAGACGTTTCGAGCATTGCTGTTGTCAAGCTTTTGTGGAAATTAGGCCCCACGTTAACAATGAGTGCAAGTATTACGTGTGGCGAAGGGTTTAACATTCTGTATGTCATGCAACGTTTGGGAGATCTACTGGACGTGGTTAAAGTCTTCAAAATACTATGGTGTATATTCTGTAAAAATGACCAATGTCACATATTTCACATATTTTCCTCTGATCTTTTCGCCAATTGTTAATACAGTACTTGTCATTACTTCAGATGATTCCGCCCAAGCTTCACATACATTGCGTATTTATTCATGTTTATGCCACAATGACGAAAGGAAAACGTTCTTTGTACCAAAATCATCACAACTGATACCGTTTTTCATACCAAAATCGAGAGTAGCAATACTATTTCGTGTACCAAAATCGTGATACCCTTCTAATGGCATACGTCCCTAGTACTAACGTATGCAAAATGCCCTCTATATTGCAAGCTTTGCATTTTCTCTTTAGACATTTTCGTCAGTCGTTGGTCATTGGATAATACAACATATGGAGCATATTCAAGTCCTGTCATTGGAACAGATGCCACGACATACGTGCACTTGAGAGCCCCTGTCAATAAAACACTTTGGTTTGGAGGTGAGGCTGCCACGAGTACTGATGTTTTTGGTTATGCACATGGGGCATATTCATTTAGTATCAGTGATGCTGACAATCTTGTCAAGTGTATGGGAAACAGTGCAACATGTCCAGTGTACAAGCCGCGCACGGTTCCTACACCAGCAGGTCCGCCAAAGTCTGGATCAGGGACGTTCTTCGCATCTTTACTGCTAACGTTATTTGCATCATTGATATCTTTCATTTTCCACTAGAACATTTTTGAGCCTCTTATGAACCTTCAAAGGACAAGTCCGGGGTTGATAACATTAAAAAGCAACCTTACCAACTGCGGAGCACCAATGGTGAGTTCTTTCTAAGTTTTGATGCCTCCAGCTTTGATAAATTGTTTAATGAATCTTCGTAAGTTTGGCCAAATATCGTTGTCATTTTGTATATTTTGAACGAGTTTGCGAAGGCGTGATAAGGAAGCTAGCAATGTAAGGGGTATAATATAAACACATTTGGCAGCCTCGAGGTCAGCTTGAAGTGACGTCATATAAAATGACGTCATTTCACGCTTCTTAGCAGAATGAAATATGTAGTTTCGCAGATTAAAAGAGAAAAATTTGGAAAAAAGTGCTGCACACCATTCAGAACAGTGTGATCCCTTGAGTGATCAACAATTATAACAACCTCGGTCTTGACATTTAAAAATCATGTTAACGATAACATAAGGCTCAAATCCTTGGAAAACTTTGAAGTCAAATGTGTAAAATGTTATTGGCTAATTCTTTAAACTGAATAAATCTAAGGGAGGTTTAGGTCATTTGCCGTAATTCTAGAAAGAGCATTTTTGACAAGGACCGAGATACAGGGGGGCCCATGGGAGCCATGGCCCCCTCAAAAATTTACAGTTGTTGCTGCATTAGCTAAGTCTTCATTTTTTTGATCATCTTAGTGTTTCTGAATATCAGATAGGTACTCCACGTTCTTATGTATGTCTCGTTCAATTTCGACTTTTCATTAACCTAGGAAGCATTTTGAAGGTGTTTGCAACCCAACAAACTTGTCTCACGCCATGAACATGATGCTGTTAACTCTACGATAGCCCTTGAGTAAATCAAGTGTTTTTGTTTTTGAGGATGTGTTCGTCCCAACGTAGATTCACCTGCAATAGCAATCTGTATTGAGGAAAAAAGGTTACAATTGGTTTAAGCCAATCTGAAGAGCGTGATCTCAAATTTTTTCAGGGAATACTCCCACTCCCAGACCCACTTCAAGGTTTTGGCTCGCTTAGCTTCTCACCCGGTTTACCCATGGTGAATCAATAAATCAACCTCAATCGATAAAGGTGGCTCTGCACTTAGAGTGGCTCACTACTGAAAAATGTCGAAATTACGAAAAAGTGAAAGGTAGTTGTATACCAAGTCAAAGAGTTCAAAACACAAAAAAACAATAAGTTCAGGTGGCTCGCCTCGGATATAAATTTCAAACTACTACACACTGGGTGTCCTATCGCTCGTGTTTTAAGCACCAAACTTTCAAACATATGAGGAATTCTGTGGAGCAAAGTCTAATGATGATCCCGTCTTTCGTCAAGTGATGTTTTTGGATGCATGAATTCTTAAACAGATTTTTACGATGGTTATAATTAAATTACCAAGCCCTTTTTGGTTTGCCTTGATATTAACAAGAAGTATGACATTGGATAACGTTTTACACTCGATGTTGGAGCTTTTTGCATTAAAAGTCACATAGGGGTTTCTGGTTTCAGCTGTTGCACATTTTTTGTCTTTGAAGCTCGCAGCTCAGTGAGTCTTGAACGGATTTGCAACTAAAATATTATTTCGAAGTCTTCGAGACAAGGTTCTTTTCCCATGATCCAGTGAATGTAATCGTCATTCTATTATATTCAGTGTGAGTCCACAATAGGGTGTTTGATATCCGCACAACCACGCATTTTGAACTCTGATATCTGTTAACCGGGCAATTTTGTCGATCATAACCGTAACCGTAGTGATTCCGCAACAATCCGTAACCGTTATCACACTAAAATGTGGAAAATTTCCGCTAACCGCACTCAAATTTAGGCCAAATCCGCATATTCGCAAAACATATGGTGGAGCCACTTCAATAAAACATCGAACAGTAGTTTGGAAGACCCGGTCCTGTCCTTTGTGATTCTTATTGATTTATCGTATCATTATCTTATTGTTATCATAGATGCATCTCTCATTGAAAGTGTGCGATTCTTAGACCCCGTTTACACTGTGCCGGATAAATTTTATCCACATCAAAAGTCGTTCAGATAGGTGTCACGTTTACACCGGGCCTAAGCTATCCGCATGAATTTGAAAATCCAAACAAGACGGTTTTATCTCGATAAATTTTATTCACATGCACTGTGAGGTTATTTTTGATTCACAAGGAGGTTTTTTCAATAGGGGGCAGCCAAACACATAGTAGCGCCAATCCCGTTCCTAGTCGAGAATGACTGCATTCACGAATTTAATCATACTCTTAACCAATCTGCTGATCGGTCTTCGTCATCACAAGTCAATCAAGTAATCAATCAATCAATCAATCAATCAATCAATAAATCAATCAATCAATCAATCAATCTTAAATACAATCGTGTCAGTTTGTTGTCGTAGTAGTGTTTCCTCTTCTAGTATTGTTGAATTTTTCATAGTAGCATTTGTATTATAATTATGATAAGTTTTGTGTATTTGTAGTAGTGTATTTTTTAGTATTATATGTTATCTTGTAAATTAGTTACTGTAAAGTTATATTTGTATAATTGTATTTAAGATTGATTGATAAATAAATGAAACTGAAACTGAAGTCACATGGGAGTCACATTAAGGCCAATTAAGACCAATTTCCAGTCAGAGTTGAGGTCAAGTCGTTGATGATTGTATTATTGTACTTGTCGTGGGAGTTTAGATCATTGTTTGACGCCTGATTTTGCTCAAGAGGCTGCAGCTATCCGGCACAGTGAAAAACGGGAGCGCAAAAGTGTAGAAAATTTGTGCGGCACAGTGTAAACGTAAATCAATCCGAACAAATTTTATGCAGATATCCGGCGCAGTGTAACGGGGTCTCACAGTTTTTATCTACAAATGCAATTTTCTTAAAAGTGGTGATTCATGTATGCTGGTTTTGACTGCACCCGACTTAGTTAACTGTCATTTTTGAGACGTAGCCTTCCAGCTTGAATTGTATGATAACATATTTAAAACAGTGTTAGGTAGGTTATGAGAGATTGCATAGAGTTATGTTAAATAGTCTGTTTGTACCCATAGAGAATCTGCTGAGTCATGGTTTTGATAGTGGATCTGATTTGGATCTGATTCGCTAAAATTCATTTGTGAACTGATCACATAAAAAGCATGGTGCTGTAGCAGGTATTCAAAAATGAGAGAATCAGAAGGCCTTCTAGAATATCCATATTGAAGAGTTCGGATGAATGACACCCAACGAACTTTTTGTAGCAAAGTTTGACTTGAACAATGGATTTTAGAATATTTTTGAGAGGAAATTGCTTGCTAATTGTACTTGGCTGGTTACCAATTTATCAGGAGTACCATTTTGTGATGCACAATGAATTTTACAAATTCACAGAATTAAACAGTATCGGCAATTTTTCAAAGACCCATGTCTCGGCTCACCCAGCATCCATTGGTGGTTGCACTCCACAGTAGCACTTGATAGTTGCAGTTTTAGATGCTTTTGCATAGGAATATATATGCTATTTGCAATACCCTGACCTTAACGGCGCCGCATCCAACTACCGATGATTTATCACTCGTTTATCAGTTTCAAAGTAAGGTTATACCTGGTAGAAAGTGCGATCGTTGTCAGTTAAAACAATTCCAACAGAAATTCATTCATAATATTTACAAAAATTGTAGAGATACAAATTTGAAATCCTATTCTGATTCTACCAGACCTCACACTTCTTTGCTGGATTCATTGGTGTATTCTTCTTGCATTGGAACGCATCAGAGAATGCCTCGAAATTTGATAATGTTCCAATAACCCTAAGAAAAAGATAGTTAAAAGTGGACCTATCTTTATGACAAATTATCTGAACACAGCTATGGTTTAAAACCCTCCTCTCAAGAATTAAGAACTGAATCTTCATAAAGACTATACCGTGCGTGATCAAATAGTTTTGTGAACATCACTTTCTTAATCTAGCCTTGAGGTAAGTGAAAGGTACCAGGTGAGCGAGGAAAAAGTTCCCACTTTTGAAAATTCATAACACCAAGACTACTACGCGGATTTGAACCTGTCAAATTCGAGTTAAAAGTCCAAAGATCAAAGTATTTTTGTGATTTTTCTCAATGTCCTACCGGCACTAGAAGTATTCATAAATTCAACTTTATAAAAATTTCATGGTTGCAAAATGACGGTAAAAGGGCCTCATCAAAACGTAAGGACTCTATTCACACCGAGCAATAGGCCATGGGCGTTTCGCCTCTCTCAAGAGTTATAAGACATCGATTTTCAAACAAATACGAAAGATTTTCAATCCCATGGCAATTAATGTATAGAGGATCTCTCACCCATGAGAAGCTCCATTTCCTTCATTATTCTGTGCGAGAAATCATTTATGCATTGATCGATGTTTTGGCCATTTTTCAGCCATTTTGAAAGCATGAAATTTTTGTTAAGTTGTATTTACCTATATTTGAAGTGCTGGTAGGACAGCGAGAAAATCACAAAAATACTTTGATCTTTCGGCTCTCAACTAGAATTTAAATGATTCAAATCCGTGAAGTAGTCTTGGTGTTATGAATTTTTAAAAGTGGGAACCTTTTTCTGGCGCACCCGGTAGTTGCATACTGCTCTTAGTGAGCAGATTACTCATTGCTTTTCAAACATTTCGAAGTAAACGAGTTTTCTAAACTTAGTTTTACCCATGTTTATGACTTTCAGAAAGATATCACAACAGTCAGAAGAAGTAACTCAGCTACGGAGGGGGGAGGGGTAGCTACGGAGGGGGAGGGGCTCTTGGCTTAATTTCGGATGGAGGTGTACCGTCTGCAGTTTTAAAGTGGTACCCTTGGCTAGACCAATTTTTATGAAAGTGATACCATTGGATAGCTGCATCAGAAGTGTTACGAGTTGGCGTTTTCTAGAGCAAAATTGCCAAAACTTCGCCTTCTCTAGACCAAAATCATCAAAATGTCGGTCTTCTATGTAAGAATTACCAAAATTTGACTCCTCCTTAACCAAGAGTGATAAAAAGCATACCCTTGTCTAGACTAAGATTTCCAGAAGGCATACCCTTAGCCATACTAGAAGTGTGAAAAAGTATGCCCTTGCGAAGGGCACATCCCCGGGTACCTTTTTACTATGGAGGAACTCCCCATCCTCCGCCGCTTGACCTCAGTCTTCAAGGCTAACAACCAAACCCTGATTCATTCCAGTACCTGAAGTATTTCCAACATTACGAATCTTTAAACATGTGAAATTATGTTTGTTCCACCGAGCGTGGTAGATCACCAGTTTTGAAATTTCATTTGTTTAAGACCTACCTGAATTTTGATGGTGCATGAATTTCACTTAAAGTGGCAATGTATTCAGTCTTTTGTCTTACATTTGCGCAATATTCCTGAAAGAAGGATGAATACCTTTTATCAACCTTTATTTTTTCAGTTACTTTAGCTTGCTAGTATGTGGCCATAATTTTTTAAATATCTCAAATTCAGTTCCCTCGTTGTTTGAATTAAATGTTTAGAATGGAGCCCTAATGCACTTAGATGTAATTCAACTGTAAACTTTTTGACACATTGAACTAGACTAATGCCTTTCCGCCCCTTGTTTCCCTGTGATCTGATATTTGTTAATATCACTTTTCAAAAATACCTAAACAAGTGGGAGTTCTCTTTCTTATACCCAACAAAATCACTTCAAAGTCTGGTCCAAATAGCCTGAACATTGCAAAGGGAACTCCTCTGGAGGAACAAAGTAGATCCGTCGCCAACTGCGAGAACTATTGGCGTCATCAGCCGGTTTTTGCCTTCAGCAACGACAACTGTCTAACTAGCGCCTCCTGACTGGTAAAAAGCAAAAGCGTAGAAAGTTAATTGGTGGATACGAAATCACCCGACGCGGGTCTTCATTAGGTCCACCTTTTAAGAGAAATATTTTGAGTCTCTATTGAACAAGCGATATTAGCAAGTCAAAGAACACAGTGAAACAAGGGACAAAAAGGCTAATGTTTGACATTTTCAAAATAGAGGAGAATCCCATCTTTCGAAAGATCTTGAGCAAAGTTTAGAAAAATGAAAATCATTATAGGTCCAAAAGTAACTGAGAAGGAGAAACTAATTTTCAAGAGGTCGAAGATATTCTTGGAAGCTGAAATTTGTCGCTCTATTTGTTTATGATTTAGACATTTAATGATCCCATCAAGGTATCAAAAAGTTCAGTCTCCACAAAGACAATACTTCTGCTTAATGCTAAAGTATTAAATTCTTTTAATATAAACAACACATTATTGGAATATTAGATTGCCCTTCCACTTTCAAATGAAGTAAAGTTTGGCAAAATTGACTGCTAATTGAACTCTGCACGTTTCAGTAAAAGTTGAATAATTCTGGTTGAGTCAAAAAGTGAAGACATTTGCAGATCTGTGGAATGAACAGCAGCTACGTGGCTAAGATTCACAGCTAAAATGTTTACCTATCAGTCAAGGGTCAACTTAGATAAGAAAATTCTAATTCTGTCAGGTAAAATCACTCATCACGTAGACCTCGTCCACAAATGCATGGATATTTTTGAAAACGCATCTTTTTTATCGTTTGGGGTTAGCGTCAACACGGAGACGGCGTCGTCAGTCACCGAAAACGAAGCTTTTGGAAAACGCTCTCCAGAGTGGACCTCTTTGAAAACGCTGCTCTCGTTTAACGGGTGAAAACGGAGCTTTTAGAAAACGCTGACGTCACAGTGTCGATTAATTACCTATCACAGCATGCGCTCGGATCTCTGGGGATCAAGAGAGGGCATTTTGTTCATATGTTTTCAGATTTCGAATATCACAGTGTTTTCGTGTGGATGGGAATAATCTTGAAAATGCTCCTCGTGTGGACGCGGATATTTTTTACACAGATAAAAAGATGCGTTTTCAAAAATTTCCGGATACGCGTGGACGGGGCTTTGGACAAAGATCATGAGGTAACTGCTGTGAAGAGGTTTGTACACAAAAGAGAAGTCACTATTTCATACCTCTGAAATATGAATTCAATATGAATTCAAGTTGGTTCAGAGATTGAATTTAGGGGTTAGTAGCAAAAGCATCATGAAGCAGAATCGAATGTGGAATTCACTTTCCTAATACACATTCCTAACCAGCATTTTTCAAATTTCTAGTTTTAGGAGATGAGTGCTTTAAGGGAACCAAATCTTCACATTAAAGTTAGCCTTTGACAGATAGGCCAACATTTTAGTTTAGATATCGGCCGTACACTTTTCAATCTACGGCAAACCAAACGTTTGAACTCTTCTTTTAACTCACCCGGTAAAAATCAGCTTTTATAATGAGAACGTTGAAAGTTCTGCTTACCTGTGCGTAGCCTATAAAGAATAATTGTTTATTTGTAAATTTTAATCCTGGTAAAACCGGTTCTGGTCCACCATTAATTTTTAGCCAATCCATGTAGGCCTGGAATAAAAATTATGAGAATCAATGACACATTGATTAAAACTTTTAGCATTTTATGAATTGGTTGAAGAATATCTAAAACAGATTTTCGTCAAAGTGCGAAAGAGGGCTCTCACGTCTTTATGAACATAAAAAACTGGGTGTAAAATTCAATGACCTATTCCTTTGAACTGAACAGCCTCAAAGAAACTTGATCTATTTTGAAGAAAATCTGCCGTTGGACTTTTCTCAAATTTTCAATATTGGCAGAATTACAGTGTTTTTCTTCTGTTTTAAGAATTGAAGAAAAAATTTTCGAAAAAAACTTAAAACTGTCGCAATTTCTAAACCTCTTGACGAAAGATCAACGAATTTTCAAAAAAGCCATAGTTTATGGATGCCTATAATATGGTATCATGCAAAACTCTCTCACTCTTCTGGTTTGTGATTTAGAAATTTGATGACGTCACATCATAAAATGAGCTGAAATATAAAAGATGCCGTAATTTCGACAAAAAGTCGAGATTTCTGAAAAGTCCAAAGGTAAAATCATAGAAAAGTGGCTAAAATTTCTTTCAAGTCATTCAGTTAAGGAAACAGGTCATTGAATTTTACACCCGCCTTTTTTCGAAGATTTAAAGATTTGGAACCTATGCTGGCTTTATGCAACAAACATGCACATCATGGTTGTTAAAGATGCTACAAACAATATTTCTTACCGCTTCAAGAAACTAATTCTGATTTTTCAATAAAAACTATCCTAACTTTCTTCCAAAACTTTCCGTTCGAAAAAATTGGTATTTGATTTTGTTTTTAATTACATCTGACCTGATTTTGGCCAATCATTTCTAATTACTACCGAAACAGGCAGGATAAGTTTTTTAAACTTACATCATAAGATAACTTTGTTCCACCATTATCAGCAATATTCTCACCAAGAGTCAGCTTTCCTTTTACCTGTAGAAACGCAAAGGGAGCGAGGTTTATAAGGAAGTGGTCATGAATAATTTCCGGGGCATGGATGGAAATCGAACGAGAAGGGGTTTGCAAATCGTTGCAGTAAATTCGTTGGAATCAAAATTTTAGAGGAATCTTGGCTGGGGTGTGAGGTAAAAACCGCTAAATATCTGAATGTTTCTAAAGTAAGTAGACGGGGATCTGTAGAAATTATCTATAAATAGGACACAGAAACTACTACGAACGTTTGATCTTCCTCTGACTGAACGAATTCCATATACGTGTTGACTTTTCAAATACAATAGAATACGATATACTAAAATTAGACATGCATATGCTATATATCTCCGTCAACTAAATTTAAAAGGTGTTTTCAGTCCTGTGTAATTCACCCTCTGTCAATACTTAGTCAGGTTTATTTCAAAGAGTTAAGGCGGATTTCCATTCAGTGATTATTGTCGTGTGAATGATAGTTAGCGATCGACTTTAAGCGATCGCACAACTTCATTTCAATTCCGTAAGTAGTGTGGAAGATTCTTCGAGCTCTGCAAACTCAAATAATAACATGATCAAAGATGGCTGCTATCAACAGACGGTTGAAGCTGTTGCTACTCCTACGAAGGAAAGGATGAAAATGAGAAGAATAATAGGAACCAGGGCGAATGGGCGAATGCTCACGTCATCTGGACTAACTTTCCTGCTGGGTCTGTTATAACGCTGGCGATCGATTGCAAAAGTAGGATGAGCTTCTACTTTTTTGTGTGATCGCGCGCTCTGATTGTGCTACCAATTTATGCAAACTACGCATGAGTAGACTGCAAATTGATCGAAATTGTCGCGCGCGCAACGGAATGCATTGAATGGAAATCCGCCTTGGACAATGGCTTACTCTGTCGATTATGTCATTTCTTTCCATACCAGTGACAACATCGCATTCTTACTCATTGAATAAAAATTTTCTGTTTTGGGTCTGGGATCTATTATCGACAATTAGACGAGACTGGAAATTCTATGTGGTTGTGATTCAGGTGACTGGAGTTGCTTAAATAATCCGATGTGCCTCCAGCCCCTAGCTAAGAGAAAAGTGGACATGAATCAATAATCATAATTTCATCACTCGTTATATTTGGAAAACGATAACGCAAAAAGGAATCTCAAAGGGGGATTAACAACACCGCATTGCTGGAGCAACGTGAATGTCTATCGTTTTCGTAGCATATGCACTTGAAAGCGGAGCAATGTTTACGGGCAGCATTTTCATCAATAAAATCGATAGAAATGAAATGGAGCAGGGTGAATGTAGCTTCAATGGCATCATCCATGTAGCATCGTAGAGTGGTTTGGAAGTAGCGTTAAACAGCAACTTGTACTGTAAAACTTTTTATTGAATACAAAGAAGTGAAAAGAAAGGAAAAGTCTTACCCGGTATTTATCTTGGACTTTATATCTCGAATATTGATCCCTAATGCATCCTGCTCGCGCATTAAACTCTTTAAGTGCACTCACAGACCACCATTCTTTGACTATATCACCATTTTTATCGAACTTTCGCCCTAAAAGTAGATCAAAGTTAGAAAGATCCAAACGGTAAAGCTATCAAATGATCCTACGCACATGATAGAAAGTGCTGCATCAACCAAATGAGCTAACAAGAATTGCACGTTTGCCAATTCATCTCATTTCAGTCGATATCAGGAAAGCAGGATGTCATTATAAAACGTTTTCAACGTTTTGCAAAGGCTTGCTTGGATGAGAAAATACATTGGTTGAAATTGAAAGCATCTAACTGCCAAACGTGTTAACATTTTTTTTACTCAGCCGAAAGCAGCAATGTAAACTGATCAGGTAACAAAAGTAAGACCTTATATCTGGGACCATATCAACCAATCAGGTCATACCAGGTCGTAAGTAGATTTTTACTGTTGGACAGCACTAACAAGAACTTTGATTTACTTATCCACGAAAGTGTACTTACTTTACGTGATGGTCAATCACTTAATTCCCAACAATATTCGATTCCTCTACCTTTGCTTCAGTCATTATCATTCAGGTTTGCTCGTTCACTTCCTTTACATATCGGGATTGTAAGCATGCACTTTTTATTCGTGTGTTGCCTTTATGAATAAAATTGTAGCCCAGTACTTTTGTGAAATCTAATTCTGATGATGAAGCACAGAATTGCTTCGATGCATTAACTCATCATGGCCTAGTCTAGACTAGGCCATGATGAAATTGACGCATCAATTTTATCGTTTATCGGATTTGTCAAACATATTAACACTTGGAATTGTCAACAAACTGAAAGGTCTTTTTCAATATATGATCAATGGTCGCAATTGCGGTCCTTCGTTTTTGATGAGGCTTCCATTTCGGGCAAATACTCAGATTCTTAGCTACCTAAACTAGTAAAATCAATAATTTACCTGTGTTGTCAAATCCATGGGTCAGCTCATGCCCAATTATAGATCCAATAGCTCCATAGCTTAGTGATCTGTAAGGTAAAGAGCGTTTTCAGTGCAGGTTTACGTTAAACAACTAAACGTTTCAGAAGGATAAAGCTCCACCATTTGACACAAGCAAAGTGCTGGTTTTGAAGCGATTCTTTAATCCTGTGTGCCACAAATCAGCAACCACCTGTCAGATTGGCTAAAAACAGTCTCAAGTTCTAAGGTGAAGCCAATCCTATGCAACAATCTCACGAACGGGGTAACAGAGAGTACGGCTCCTCCATCTACATAAGCGGAGAACATTTGTTTGGGACACCATACATATCAAAGCAATTGCACCCAGAGATAAATAGTATTGTATAATATACTATACTGCACTAAAATGCACTATACTATGCTATACTATACTATACCATACCATACTATGCTATACTATAATGTTCCATACCATACTATACTACACTGCACTATACCATACCATACTATACTATACTATTCTACACTATACTATACACTATACTATACTATACCATACCATACTATACTATACTATAATGTTCCATACCATACTATACTACACTGCACTATACCATACCATACTATACTATACTATACACTACACTATACTATACTATACTATACTATACTATACTATACTATACTATACTATACTATACTATACTATACTAAACTATGCTATATTACATTCCTGATTTCATCTTTGTACTTTTATGACTCAAAAGTACGGAACCAAAGTTGAACGTACCTCGGGACATCTCCTTCATAGTAGAAAGGTGCTTGAAGAATCCCAGCAGGTATAACTGAAAGGAATATTCATTGGTACTGATGAAAGCTTAACTGAAGAAGAACAAGATTTTACCTTCATTGAAACAGATACAGTTAAACTAGCTTTGCCAAAACCACGCAGAATTTCAACCAATCAAATCATCTGACTTTTTTCGTTATTCCTACCCAACATCCAAAGGCTCGCTGTCATAGATTCTCGTTTCTTTGTTCCACTGTTCGTATATAGTTTCTCGGCATTGTATATTTAAGTTGTATTTTTAAATTGATATTCTTCATGTGAATGGCCGTGAAGTAGTCATGATCTTTTGCTCCCCTTGGTATCGTTTTGTAGTATTGTATAGTAGATCGTTCGAAGTCGTAGGTAATTGGTAAATAGACCTTTTAGCTATTCTGAAAAGGAACCTGGATCGAAAGATATTTTGTTACATTTTGTAGAATTTTCGAATGTGTACAATAGTGATAGAAGCTCTAACACCACTCAGTCGAACCTTGTGTATAAAAAAGTATAAAAATAACGCTCGATCCAGGCTCTTTTGTAGAATAGCTAAAAGGTTTATTGTAAATTTTTATATTGAATGTATAAAAAAAGCATCCAAAGGCAGTTCTAGGATTCTGAGAACTAAGCTCAGCATCTCGAGCAATATCCTGGTCTTTCCTCTTGATGTGAGCACACATCATGATTCTCTTGAACTAAAAAGAGCTGGCAACTCTCCGCACTGTCCATGACAGATTCGGTCGGGTGGACACTCAAATCATCAATCCACAGATGGGCAGTCAAGTATGAATGTACTACATTGAGCAACCCCTGCTTCAAACCCGTACAGATCCTGTGCAAATGGAATCCAAAAAGTGTTGAACTCTTTTGGATTTTGAATTTCGAATAAGGTATACCTCTTTACATTTTATTCTGCATTAAAGTCAAAAGACAGACATACATAGCAACTTATGTTAGGGACCTGGGCAATCTAAATTAGCCTATTGCATTCCATTGTATATTGACAAACCCCAATAGATGATCAAAAAATCTGACTAACTGAGACACTCGACCTTCTGTTGTGTTTTTTTCACGTTAAGGCTCAATCACTTACCTATTTCATTTTCATAAAACTGGTACATTGCATTAATCGTCTGTGGAAACATTGGCCATCTAAAAAGCAAGGAATAGCAGTTGTTATGGTGATGAAAATAATGGATTTTATCTACTAAATGAGCCAAATAGTATTTGCGTTTGGCAAAATGAACAACAATTCCAAAGTCTCTTGGATAAGCTGTTTTGAGAAATTCCCTCAAAATTTCAGAGTGGAGCGACCGAATTCAGTCAGGTAAATTCATTTGAATATGTTCACCGTTATATGATATATTTGCCAATATTATCACCTTGGTATCCACGGAGCAGTGGCCTGTCAGACTGAGTCTGTTTTTCCTTACTGGTGCCTATCATAGTCGGCAGTTTGGGTGGATTCGGCCATATTCTCGATTCTGAATACGGTTTCAGCAAGAAAATCAGTGCAGTATGCGGCATTTCTGTTGCAGCGCGGTTACATGAAGAGTTGGCGGTTTCTCGCTTACTTCGTGGCGGTTAGCGGTTAGTTCCGTCCCCGAGATATTGCCTTTTACGTTGCTTTAACTGGATGAACGTCATTAGCTATCGAGGCTTCGCATAGCTGTCAAAGTATATTCATATTTCATATTTCATATTTGAATCTTTTTAGGAGGGTAGCCCTTCGGCAGAAGCCGTTTTTCAAGGGGCCCTCCATTAAAAATTTACATACTATAAATAATCAAAATAAATCATAATTAAAATCAGAAACCATAATCTAAAAGCTTATTTACAATTATACAATATATACAATAAACAAAGAAATTAACCCTTGACAGTTTTCTTAAAACCATCCAGGGAGGATGCTGTTTTTGACTCAGCAGGGAGGCTATTCCATATTTTAGCTCCTCATATGGTCATCGCAATCAAAATTAGTAGATGCACATAAATTTTCTCAGGATCCCTGTTTCATTTACATGGAATAGCAATCCTGAAAAGATTATTTATCGTACTGAAGAAGATTGACGGCTGCGGTTTATGAGCAAAAATGGCCCGCGGTTGATGCATAAGAACGCGAATTTTAGCGGTTTTGTGGCATTGAGGCACCCTATGATCGACCCCCTCTCTCACTCTATGTGTGATGAAAACCTGATGCCAAAAATGACTTACTTTGTTTTATCCACAGATTTACGCAGCTTTCCAAACAATCGAGTTCGTATCCATTTGTCAACATTGAGGTTATTCACAAAGAAGCTGCTACCAATATCGAGCTGTAAAGAAATTGTTTGAAATTCCATGTAAATATTTAAGTGTTGAAATGCTAATGCATTCAACTTGTTTTGGTTGGAACATGGATGAAGGAAACGAAGTAATCTTTATTTGATAAAATTCATGCGCAAATCATGCCTGTGTCTTTATCGTGGTTTCTTCCTGCCTTCCATGCCTTTCCTCTGCATCCCTTCATCAACTGCAATCGTTGATTCAAGTTTTTTAGGCCATTGCAAACTTGAATCAACGATTGAGGAAAGGATGTAGAGGAAAGCCATAAAAGGCAGGAAGACACGACGATAAAGACATAGGTATGAATTGCGTATTTAATCTATTAGATAAAGATGATTCCGTTTCCTTTCACCCATGGTTTGAAGAAGTGTAAGGCTAAGAGACAGAGAGAGACTGAGGGACTGGAACGAAATATCATGCACGGGAAATGTAAGAGCAGTAGCTTTGTGCCATAGACCATTAGATGCATTTCTCACAAATCAAAGGCATAGTACTTAAAATCCAGTTACTCAACAAATCTAGATAATTTGCTAATAACAGGATACTGGCTTCCAAAATGCTCGCAAACCTCATGTTGCTCGAAATGTTTGAAGATTGGTTCGAAAGGTCACTCTTTAACTTGAACAGAAACCTCTGAATATCTTTAAAAGTTCTTTCTTCTGCTAACTATGACCTCAAAGTGAAGCTTGCATTCGCTGGAATATGTCTTACCTTCTTGAATCTTTTGTTAAGCTCATTCGGTTGGAGAATATAAGTAGCATAACCAACTTTTGCCACTAATGCGACAGTCTGAAATGAAATAGACGATTTATAAGAAATCAATTTGTAGGCACTATTTGTCATCTCTGCAGGCAAGCGGGCTTAAGGGCTCCATGGATAAATTGCAAAAAAAATATGTGTCCATTGTTTTCTGCAGTTTGTTTGATCACTACATACATGGCACCAATAAATATCCTTCAAAACCCGTTTGCTTTTGAGAAATTGCAAAAGATATAAAGGGCTTCACTTATTCCTCTCTCAAATAAAACGATGTATCTATCTTCAAACTTAATGCTTTCATTTTAAACAGAAGATAAAAAGTCTGGATAAGTTTTTTAACCGGCACCTAAACCGGCAATATTTCTGAGGCAGTCTGAGAATGATGGTTTTTCAATTATGCTACTAAGAATTTCAATAAAATTTTGAGCCAACTCAGTCATTAAAATTTCTATATTTCTGTGGCAGTCTGAGAATGATGGTTTTTCAATTATGCTACTAACAACTTCAATAAAATTTTGAGCCAACTCAGTCATTAAAATTTCTATATTTCTGAGGCAGTCTGAGAAGGATGGTTTTTCAATTATGCTACTAACAACTTCAATAAAATTTTGAGCCAACTCAGTCATTAAAATTTCTACATTTCTGAGGCAGTCTGAGAATGATGCTTTTTCAATTATGCTACTAACAACTTCAATAAAATTTTGAGCCAACTCAAATCATTAAAATTCCTACTCTCACAACATCGGCTAATCTTTTTGAAAACGCCGTTATCATGTTGTCGTGTGGACGGGTGAAAACGGAGCTTTTCGAAAACGCTGACGTCACACCATAGATTGACAACGTATCAGAGGATGCGCACGGATCTTTGGGATCACGCAAGGGTATTTTGACTGTTTGTTTTCTTTTGTCTAAGTTCGAACAGCGCAGTTTGAATGCAGCAGCGTCCTCGTGTGGACGGGGATATTTTCGAAAATGCTCCTCGTGTGGACGCGGATATTTTTTACGCGGATAAAAAATATGCGTTTTCAAAAATATCCGGACACGTGTGGACGAGGCCTAAGACTCGACTGACGGAGCAGAAGCGGTTTCAAGTTGTGATTTCTAATACTAAAGGATGTTTCTCACCCAAGTTTTATTACTGTTGTGATTGACCAGTTAAATCGGGCTTTTGAATTAACAAGTTCACGTGTTGTCTTCTTTTTCATTAACTGAAAATAGAAATTTTGTAGTCGAAGGCTCCTTCACAGTGACTGTTACAAAACTAAGTATATGATACCTTCTCCAGAATTCCTTTCCTAGTTTTTTTGTCAATCCAAGAATGTTTCTTTATTCTCTCCTGGAACGCTTTGATGATTTCTTTTATCATTTCTTGTGTCTGAAATATTCAAACAAATGATTACAAGAGTTCCAATCGCTTGAGTGCATGTTGGCCAACATAACGGACGACCCTAACAAAATCTTCACAACTTAAATCACATGGCTTCTTGAAAGCAACAGCATGAACGGAAATTTTAATCAGCACTTGGTTGAAAGGCTTAGTTACATTTTGAGACGTTGCTTGCTCAGTGAAAGTGACAACCACCGTGATTTCAAAAGCATGGTGGTCCTTTGATTTCTCACTACCGTAAATCCACCATAAAGCCCCTCACTTCGAACAAGCTCTCAACTCAGAACTAACTTTGACAAAAAAAGACTCCCTTGAAAATAAGCCTTCATGGTGGCATTTGTGTTCCACAAAGTGCTACATTTAAACATTCTTTGGCTTGGTATTGTGTTTATGGTCCAAGCTATAGTTCAAATTGATGGGTTTTTCACTTTACCCCATACTCGTAGAAGCTAGAATGGCAGTATTTAATCAGATCTGGCTACCTTATTATTTGATAGGCCCCCCCCCCTTCGAATAAGCCCTGGATTAAGTTTTACATGTCAGCCCTAAGCAACATCTTCGAGGCTTACAGTACCACAATCTCTTCAGATCCATGCTGTGGAAGGTTCTAAGAAAATGTACTGCAAATTCGATAAGGAACATGAAAATTTGAGTAAGGAGTAGAGATCAGTCTTTTTGAAAACAAGAGACTTTCCAAATACATCACCCTTTTTACAAAATTGTGATTGAAAAGAGCTGGTGATTATTCTACTGTAAAGAGAAACCTAGGAATTAAAATTTACTTTTGATTCAGTCTTTTGGACCATTCTTAAATACTTTATTATTTCAGGAAGCTGGTTATTGCCAAATTGCCAAGCACGTGAAGCTTTTTCTGGTCACCTGGTATGTGGAACACGCAGTGTTACTTTCTCGTGCACAACAGTGTGCCTACAATGGCGCTTCATCAAAAATTGATAACGTACTCCGAAAATTCACTTGCGATATGTTCCCAAATGAAAGACGTAAGCATCACCTTCTCTCGTGTAGTTTCCTTGAAGTAATTCTGTACATAAAGTGTTCCAATTGGCACACCCATGTTATCATTTGTGACACCAGTGCAAGTTCGCCATCTTGGATCTTTATCTTTCACGCCAGTCATTTTTTCGTTAAATGCAGCTCTTGCTTTTCTAAAGTCTCTTGATAAGAAACTGATTTTGTCACGAAGCATTTGCCAAACAACATATTTTGATAAGACTCTGAAGAAAGAAATGAAATCATGTGTAAAACGGCTTTTTATAGAAGATTCAAACGACCAGCAGGTTGCAGAATACAAGATTCTAGGTCAATAGTCGCCAATATGGCACAAGTTACATGATGTGAATTTTCTCCATTCTTCTCTAAAAAGGAGCTGTTTTTGGCCTAAAGCCAAAAGGAATCATCACGATAGCAGATAAACTTAGCTTGAAAAGTTAGATTCTAAAATAACGTTAAGTACACAAGTAAAATTCTAAAACAACATGTTTCAGTCAAGATGCTAATATGAACTGAGCAAAAAGGAAATTTTTATTCTTGTCACCCTTGTCTTGAAATTTACCTAATTCATTGTTAATGTGGACAAAGATATTTAACTCAAAATGTGTGGAAAGTTTTTTGACAAACAAGTCCCTCTTCTGACCCTTCTTTTAGAAAAGTCCATCTGCGTTTAGGGAGCAAAAGAAATTCATTGTTAAGAACTTTGCAAAGGTGAGCTGAAAAATGATATGTGGATATACCAGTTGAGCCAGAAAAAAGTTCCTACGTTTGAAAATTCATAACAGCAAGAGTATTTCACAGATTTGAATGATTCCGATTCTAGTTAAAAGCCAAGAGGTCGAAGTATTTTTGTGATTTTTTTCGTTGTCTCAAGAGCACTAGAAATATAAGTAAATTCAACTTTTAAAAAATTCATGGCTGCAAAATGCAGGAAAAATGGCCGGAAAAATCGATCAAAGCATAAATGACTCCTCGCACAGAAAAATTAAGGAAATGCAACTTCTCACGAGTGAGAGAGATTCTCCGTGCATTGATTTCCATGGGATTGAAAATCTTTCGCATTTGTGTGAAAATCGATGTCTGAAAACTCTTGAGAAAGGTGAGACGCCCATTGCCTATTGTTCGATGTGAATAGAGTCCTTACGATTTGATCAATGTTTTAGGCTCTTTTGCGTCATTTTGCAGCCATGAAATTGTACAAAGCTGAATTTACTTTTTACTTTTCGCGCTGGTAGGACGGCGAGAAAATCACACAAATACTTTGATCTTTCGGTTTTTAACTAACTGGAGCTCTGAGCTTCGTGTAAGCTCAAGAAAAGGGAGACATTTGAATGCAACATTTCTAGCAAATGCCAACAAGATTATAATGCGAGGGTGGTAAAGAATGATTGTGAGCAGTCTGAGGAAGCTTATCAGAACTACTATGTAAGTAAGCAAAGACATGGCTTGTCAAAAGTCTTTCGGGAGGAAGAAAACATGGTTGAAGAAAGACTTCTTACAGATTGAATCTGTGCACATACATTTTCACAAAAAATGTCATTATCACAACAATGGCTTTTGTCGATATAATTTCAATTATTCAATAATTCTGCTTGTGGTGGAAGATGAACTATCTCTTTGTGAGAAAGGAAAGCTTGTCCAAAAATTGCACCATATGCAATGAACGCTGAACATGCCAGCACAAAGCAGTTAGCAGGAAACTCGACCTTCCCAAATAATTTCGAAAGTAATGATGCTACGTCCTAAACATAAGCTAGATTTTGTTCTCTATTGTAACAAAATGCTGGGTCGAGCAAAAGCTGCCCTGCTGAGTAACACTTCCTTTAACAATATCAACACCTGGTTTTAGTGTAATGAGGTGAGTCTTGTTTTCTTGACGTATCTGACTGTGCTATGGTAAAACAAAGCATTGCAAAGGCGCAACTATATCATATATTATGACATTAGTGAACCGTCGCAGTGTACCGTACTACTATATCCACTACTGCTATCAATATAACAAGGAACTTGCAGAAATAGTAGGATCACGTACAATAAAGCTTTCAGCAGCACTTACTTAACATCATTAACAGCTAGTTGCTACAGATTAAGTCATAAAATTCAAATCAGTGTATCGGGTGAGCCAGAAAAAAGTTTCCACTTTTGAAAATTCATAACACCAAGACTACTACACGGATTTGAATCATTCAAATTCTAGTTAAAAGTCGAACGATCAAAGTATTTATGGGATTTTCCTCGCTGTCCTGGCAGCACTAGAAGTATTGGTAAATTCAA
The DNA here is from genome assembly GCA_964019985.1 of Aurelia sp. 4 Dawson et al 2005. NCBI lineage: Eukaryota > Metazoa > Cnidaria > Scyphozoa > Semaeostomeae > Ulmaridae > Aurelia > Aurelia sp. 4 Dawson et al 2005. The sequence continues at coordinate 11,681,450 of OZ026492.1, forward strand.
CTTTATAAAAATTTCAAGGTTGCAAGATGACGGAAACAGGGCCTAAAACATTGATCAAATCGTAAGGACTCCATTCACATCGAACAATAGGCCATAGGCGTTTCAGCTCCCTCCAGAGTTATATAAGACATCGATTTTCAAACAAATACGAAAGATTTTCAATCCCATGGCAATTGATTTGCAGAGGACATCTCTCATCTATGAGAAGTTGCATTTCCTTCATTAAACTGTACGAGAAGTCATCTATAAATTGATCGATGTTTTGGGCCATTTTTCAGTCATTTTGAAAGCATGGAATTTTGTAAAGTTGAATTTACCTATATTTGTAGTGCTGGTAGGACAGCGAGAAAAATCACAAAAATACTTTGATCTTTCGGCTTTTAACTAGAATTTGAATGATTCAAATCCGTGAAGTAGTCTTGGTGTTATGAATTTTCAAAAGTGGGAACTTTTTTCTGGCTTACCCGGTAGAGTACGATTTATCATGAACTGCCAAGGGTTAACAGTTTATTTTTAGCGCACCCAGTGGTTGCTTGGCATATTCAATCAATAACAACGTATCCGCTTATCGGTTTCCAGTTAATTCCATTGCAATGACAAGAGAGACTTTACTATGTTTGAAATGATACTGTAAGAGCCTGTACAATGTGAGTACTTTCCCTTAATTACAACCTAAAAATCTTACCTCTTAGGTGTTGTCTTTATTTTGTCTGCAATTTGATACAAGTAGATGGGTGACGTTGCCAAAATAACTTCTGCTTTTTTTATATCTGCTTCACGTTTGAATATGTGTTTCAAGTGATCATACCATGGAAACTTATAAACAGAAAAAGGAAAACGTGGTTAAGTGACTTTAATCAAAGAAATCAGATACTGCAGTACCTCCTGGTTTAAAGAAGGTGGTCAAATGGGAATTTGCTCAAGACGGAATACTAAGAAAGACATTGAAAACAAGAGAGGCAAATTTTCCGTTTTAGATTGTCTGTCACTGATAACGAATTAATCTGAAAGCTGATCGGGGAGAAAATTAGTTGGTAACTGATCAAGGTTGAATAATAAAAAACGCATCTCATCGCATACTTGTCATCTGTGGACCGAGATTTCTTTTATTTGCTTTCGAAAAAGAACGGTAACCATGCAAAAATAACCAGAGAAACAAAACTCGATTTCAAGAAATCTACCGGGTGAGCCACTTTTGAAAATTCATTGCATCAAGAGTAATTCAAAGATTTGACTGATTTAAATTTTAGTTAAAAGCCAAAATATCGAAGTATTTTCGTGACTTTCGTTGTTGTCTCGCAAGCACTACAAATATAGGTAAATTGAACTTTACAAACATTTCATGGTTGCAAAATGACTGCAAAATGGCCCAAAATATTGATCAAATCACAAAGGACTCCTCGCACAGATCAATAAAGGAAAAGTACAGATCAATAAATAAATGCAATTGTTCATGGGTGAGAGATATCAACTGCACACTAATTGCCATGGAAATGCATGAAAATCTTTATCATTTGTTTGATAACTGATGTTGTATAACTCTTGAGATCAAACGACAGAGATCAAGAGGTCAAGAGGACAAACGCCCATTTTGAATTAAAATGTTTGCGGCCCTTTTTTTGTTATTACTGCGAGGAAAATCACAACAATACTTCGATCTTTCGGCTTTTAACTGGAATTTGAATCATTCAAATATGTGCAGCACTCGGGGGGGGGGTAACTCCTATAGGGGACCTGGTATACATGTGCCTGTGACAATCCAGAGGGTAGACCCATAACCAGGGCAAGATTTTGAAAAAGGAACCCCATAACCAGGGCAAAAAATTTTCAAGAATCCTGTTGAAAATACGCTATCTACCATTAGTAGAGCTAAATTCCTTCAAAATAATGTTACAGATCTGAGGTTACACAAAGAAATGCACCATGGAATATGCAAACTTCAGTATATTTGACTTAAGTTATGGTCCTTGTTTATTCAGAACTTACCTTCTTTGATTGCTGACAAATTTATGGTTTTATTGTTTGATGGTCTTGGTCATCCTGCTCATTGTCCTTGGCATAGATTATGAGTAAGTTAACAGCAAGAAGGGTGGACGTTAGGATGGAGAAGTTAGACCTTTCTGTGTGACTTTCTGTAATAGCATTATCGAGTAAGCAATGATAGAGAAGAGACCAACCAGACGTTTCATTTACTGCTGCACTGAAAGCCAAATTCACGCATAACTTTGGACAATCTTCATCAAGCAGACCCATAACCATGGCAAAGTATTACAAACAGACCAATAACCCGGGCAAAACTTCATAAAATATGACCCAAAAACGGGGCAAAATATCGCAAACTATCCCATAACCCGGGCAGGCACATGTATACCAGGTCCCCTATAGGAGTTACCCTCCCCCCCCCCCTTGGCAGTATTGATGGTGCTATGAATTTTCAAAAGTGGGAACTTTTTTCTGGTTCATCCGGTAGAATAGCTTTTCACTTCGATTTAATAAAATTGTTGTTCAAGAAACCAAGCTAAACACATTCCGAAAGAAGAGCAAAAATTCTTCGAGTAATTTTCAACATCAAGCCACTTTTCTGAAATCAACATAAAGTCTTGAAAAATAATTGCAAAGCCAGGCATATTGGAAACATTGCGATTAACAAATTTTTCGATTGCCAAGACAATGTGGCAGAACTTCCTTTTTACCGCTCTCGAAAGACCAAATGGTACAAGAGAAATTAACTGCTATCTGAGGAGAGTGGTTTTGCAAAATGGCAACTCGATGCTCACTGCATGGGGGAGGCGCATTAGCTTCCTCGGACAAAGCCTATCTGGTCTACCCAACTAACCTACCCTGGGTGCCAGAGACTCAAAAAAAAATAATAGAGGAAAGACAAATGAGAACTGGTACAATTTTGGAACCATAACGGAAGTTTAACAGATCAACCTTCTACTTACACAATTCCTGCTAATCAGTAGCACTTCTGTTCCTTCAATCCATAGAAAAACCATTTTTTTTCTTCTTAATTTTTTTTCTTTTGAGGCTCTGGTACCCAGGGTAGAACAATCCAGGCTCATTAGAATTGATAAGTTCTATGTAAAAGGATGTGAACTGCACCTCTGACGAGGCAAAACGTAAGTTTTTCATACCTGGGGAACTACTTTGGACAAAATATTGACATTTATCCTTCTAAAGGTACCAGCTTGTTTTGCCTCAGCGGGTGTAGTTACCTGAAAAATCAAGGATCTTATAGTTTTTAACATAACGAATGCGCAGCAATTGCACATTGAAACCTCAGCGAAGGCGCACTAAAACACAGGAATACAAGGGGCTAGACAACAAAAAGCGGTGGGGCTACGTTCAATCGAAGGCACTGGTAAAGACGAAACAATGAAGACAGCAAAATTCGAGGTAAGGTAAATGAATATCCTACCGAAATAAGTGGGGTCCTAGCACCCTTGAAATGTTACTAACCTTAGCAAGCATATACTCAAATTCAATGATTTCTTTGACTTCATCTGTAACGTTCGCACAGTTGTAACCAAGAAGTTTCACTATCTGAACCATGTAATTTTCATAATCCTCTACTATCTACGGAAAATGAGAGCAATGAAGTTCAATATAAATCATCGACGTGAAACAGAGAAGTAGATTAATAAAGCCATTTGAAATAAAGCTCTGTTAAGCCCCAGGGGGGGGGGCTTATCTAATTTCAGACACTCAAGAGGGGGCTTAACAGAGAGTGGAGTGGGCTTAGTCACAAAGTCAGATGGCAAGGAATCTATTACCCCTATTTACAGGACTCTTGTGATAACAGTGTATTTTAGCACTGATATAAAATTTCGATTTATTATCATTTATTATTGGCTGCGGTCACGCTGGAATCTCACCCCGTTATAATCTGAATTATTTCACTTTATTGAAATTTATCTTTAATGTCGGAAAGTACGGCGTTTATAACGATACGAAGATACCCGGCCACACTGTGCCCGTGACGTCTTTGGAAAGCTGCCGGTGTTGTGGCTAACTATTTGGCCCGAAAGTAATTGTCACGTGGTTACCTTGGCAAATCATGAGTGGTTCATTTTTCTTAAACAACGCTGAAATTTAGGTAAGAGCCTTGTTTATCCCGTTGTTTTGGACACTATGGTTTTTTAAAGACCCTTGCCCCAAGAACGAAACGTTGTAACAGCGTTGTATGTGAACAGGAAGAGCGGTCACATACAACAGCGTTATAAGCCCGTTGTTTCGAAAGGAAACAACGGGATAAACCGCCTAGTAAGACCGCAGCCATTATTATCATTATTATTTGCGGATTCAACCATGGGTCGCAGGAAACGAAGTAATGGTTAAAAATGTAAACGCAAACATACTTGTGTCTTTACCGTGGTTTCTTCGGCCTTTCTTGGCTTTCCTTTGCTTCCCTGGCTCAGCTCAATTCATTGCTTCAACTTCGTAATGAATTGAGCTGAGCCAGGGAAGCAAAGGAAAGCCAAGAAAGGCCGAAGAAGCCACGGTAAAGACACAGGTATGCTTGCGTCTAACATTTTTAACTATTACTTCCCCGCCGCTGAACCACAAAACCGCAAACGAGGGCACCCTCGCTTTTGCAGAGAAACTGAATTAGGCCACTACGAACTTGAAGCAATGAATTGAGCTGAGTTAGGGAAGCAAACACGTCCAACTATTAGATATGCTCCAAGATTCAGACACAGATGGGAAAGACATACGACTACTAAGAAATTTGTATTGGGAACAAACAGCAGGTATAAGGATTGAAGATAAAATTAGCACCTACAAGCAAATAAAGAGAGGAGTGCGCCAAGGATGTGTGTTGTCGCCTGACCTTTTTAACTTATACAGTGAACAAATATTAAGAGAGATAAAAGATTTGAAGGGTCTAGTGATAGGAGGCTATAACATGAACAATTTAAGATATGCGGATGATACAGTGTTGATAAGTGACTCAAGAGATCAGTTGCAGGAGATTTTGGATAAGGTAGTAGAAGAGAGTGCAAAAAGGGGATTATCAATTAATTGCAAAAAGACTGAATGTATGGTGGTAAGCAAAAAATTGGATGTACCAGACTGTCAATTAACAGTTGGAGAAAGAGAGATAAAACAGGTTGAAAAGTTCAGTTACCTAGGGAGTTTAATTACATCAGATGGAAGAAGTGACAGTGAAATAAAGAAGAGGATCGGAATGTCAAAAGCTATTTTCGAGAAAATGGGGAAGATACTCAAAAATAGAAAATTATCAATGAAAACAAAATTAAGAGTATTAGATTGCTACATATTTTCTACCCTCACTTACGGCAGTGAATGCTGGACTATATCACAGACTATGGAAAAGAGATTACAATCAGTTGAAATGTGGTTTTACAGAAGAATGCTTCGAATATCTTGGACAGATCATATGTCAAATGAGGAAGTACTGGCTAAGGCAGGAACAAGAAGGAAACTTGTCGTAACGATCAGGAAGAGGCAACTGCAATTTTTAGGGCATGTTTTAAGAAAAGAGGAACTGGAAGATGTAGCAATAACTGGAAAAATTGAAGGAAAAAGAGCCAGAGGAAGACAGAGGCTCACTTTCATCTCAAGTCTCAGCCATTGGATGAAGATCAATGAAAAGGATATAATTAGAACTGCAAAAGACAGAGACTTATGGAGAACCATGGCCGCCAACGTTCTGGAAGAACAAGGCACTTAGAGAGAGAGAGAGGGAAGCAAAGGAAAGCCAAGAAAGGCCGAAGAAGCCACGGTAAAGACACAGGTATGTTTGCGTTTACATTTTTAGCTATTACTTCGTTTCCTGCGACCCATGCATAAACTCGACACATTCTCCATCCCAAACACCCTCAAGACTAATATGCAAGCTTGTCAAGCGGAATACATGGAAAATCGTTGGTAATTTCTGGAACTGCTATATAAATGGGGAGCTTCTTCAAAATTTCGGGCCAGAAGGGGCCTATTAGAGATAAGCTTATTAGAGAGGGGCTTGATGGAGAGGGAGCTTCATAGAGCTTCTACGGTATGCTGTAAACACAACTACGGGGTGTCTCAAATAAGGTACCCTTTTGACTGGAAATAGGAATGAAATGATCAAATATTATTACTCTCCGAGTGAGAAGCTAAATTTATCAATCTTCAACTTAGATTCACATGCCTTGCATTTAAAAATCTTCCACCAAACACCGGAGATACAAGCTTGCAAAGTCAAAATTTACAGTGTACCCGAAACCAAAGGTTTTGAAAAGGGTCTAGCCATGATTTGTATCATAGACATTTTCCAAAGCACCCGTAAACTTAAAATTTCAGTTTTTCGCTTTTGAAAAGAATAAAAGACTCGTGGGCTTCGCTCTGATTAAACAACTATGATGAAAATGTGGTAAGAATGATAAAGTCGTCCAAAATGAGCGTGCATGTGCTCCTTTTCCTCTTCTTTGACACTTTGGATGGAATGCAATGTACGGATTGATTCCTCAAAGGTATAATCATTTGCAGAGCAATTGAAGCATTTCAAGGTATAATTCTTTTCAGAAGAAAAAGCTAAAGGACAAAGTTGAAATCCTTTCGCAGTATGCCTGTGACATTAAATCATGGCTAGGCCCTTTTACAATACCCCTGGTTTCGGGTGCACTGTAAATTTTGACCTTGCAAGCTTGTATCTCCGGTATTTGGTGGATGATTTTTAAATGCAAGATATGTGAATATAAATCGAGGATTTATGAAGTTATCTGTTCATTCGGAGAGTAATAATATCTTATCGTTTCTTTCCTATTTTAAGTCAAAGTACTTTTTTGAGACCCGGTGTCAAATCATTTACCAGGTGAATAAAATAAAATTGACGCGTTTGGCGGTATGTGGAGTAAGGGGTACGTCAATGATATTCAACACTAACATGTTAATCATTCAGGCAAAGGTTGACTTAGATGAGAAAACTTTGTTTGGAAAAAATGGTTCATCTTTTAGCTCCACAATTTAGGAAAATGTTGCTTGGGGGTTTGTATGGAAGCGAGAATTCCACACTCAATTCTGGTCCATGATTTAATTGCCATTGAAGTTTAGACCACAGGTTTCACTAGCGGGGGTCTATTATAGGGTACCTCAAAACCGCAAAACCGCAAAAAAATTTACGCTCGTACCCGTCAACCGCAAGCCAGTTTCTCTTATAAACCGCAACCGCAGTCTTCATCAGTACGCTAAATATTCTTTTCAGGATAGCCATTCCATGTAAATGAAGCAGGAAATCCTGAGGTAATTTTTCGGAATCTACAATTCGCGATGGCCGTACTGTTACAACTATGCAAATGCCTGATAGATAAGAACGGTTACCTGGTAGAGGGATTTACGAAGTAAGCGAAAAACCGTAAACCGTTCGTTTTATTCCAATTTTCCGCAACCGAGTAGTAATACAAAAACCGTACCGGGTGTCCCAGAAAAAACGCAACAGACTTGATCAGGGATAGCGACGAGAATTTAGATCGAATCAACCCAAAATAATGTTTAAAATAATCCTCGATAGTCAACTTGAAGATACATACCTTGTTTGTTGATATTGGTGCATTGATGGAGGGAATGTTGATATTGAAAGTCCAATTTTACCTCCACTTCCAAACCAGTGCTTTCCGATTTTGGCCTAATCCTAACCCTAACCCACGGGAAAAGTATCCATGAATAAGATCCTTGAAAATGCTCACTTTTGCTTGGCTTTTTTGCGGTCGCATCTTGATTGAAGAGACATATTCCTTTGTGTATATGTGCAATAACATGTTTTTCCACTTTTATCTTTCGACTTTGTATTGAAATGTTTGCTTAAAGTATGGGTTCTTGCTCATAACTACTACGTTATGCTTATGACTAAGGAGACTCCCCTGGACAGCACGTTTGCACTTAGGCCAAGACCCACAAGCTCTGGTTTGGAAGTGGTGGCAAAATTGTACTGTCAAGATTAATGTTCCTACTATCAGCATCAACCAATAAGGTATTTATCTTCAAGTCAACTATCAAGAATTACTTAAAAATCATTCTGAATTAATTGGATCTAAATTCTTGCCACTAGCTCCGATCAGATCTGCTGCGTTTTTTCTGGGACACCCGGTATACCGCACTTATTTTCGAACACCAGCAGTATTCCGCATCCAAAATAAGGCCGAATCCGCCTTACCGCCACGCCCCCACTAGAACTGGTAAAACTTTTGAACCGTAACGAAAGTTTAAACCTTCTGTTTACACAATTCCTGCTAATCAGTTGCGCTTTTGTTCCTTCAATCCATAGAAAACTTTATCCTGGAGTAATGTAAACGCTCGTGAACTATGACAGATTTTTAGCGGATCATAAAGGCATCGGTATGTTGTAAACGTTGTCTTCAACAGACGATTACGCTAAAGTTGGCGCCGAGGAGCTCTTTACCAAGATGCAGTGCATTCTTTAATCGCATTCCTATAAAATCGTTAGATTTCGTAAAACGCAATGCATCTTGAAAGTTCCTTACCGCTATCTTTAGCGTAATCGTCCAGTCTATTTCTGAACATGGCAGCTATAGATCGAATTTATATTTCAATGGCAAGTATATAAATAATGGACCAGAAATGAATATGGAATTCTCATACCAACCCCATACCAGCATTTCCCTAATTACTGGGTCTAGATGAAGAGTGATTTAACCAAATAACATTTTAACATCTAAATTGGCCTTTGAATGCTGAATTAACATTTCAGTTTCAAATATCAGCCTCGTACACCAAGTTTCACCACAAGCCAAATGTGTTATCTCTTTTGACTCAGGCAGTTCTAAAAATTTGGCATTATCACAACAAACGAAATGAACAAACAAAAGGAAAGATACGAAGCCCAACGAAGTACCTCAGGATGTTTTACGTAGATTTCTCTTTGAAGGCTGAGCCCAGACTGGTCTATCTGAAAAGGATAAAAATTGAATTAAAAAAGATTCAAACTACACATCACCTCAAGTATCACTTTTATCAAACAAGTATCACTACAATGTGTCATGACGCAATACTTATTATTTCAGATGTAAACAATGCCGTATTTGGGCAAAAACATGACAATACCATATTTGGGGAAGAGTATGATTCAAAAGAATTCTAACCATATAAAAGTGTCTGCAATAAAATCACTTCAAGCCTGAACTCAGGAAATTAACTGTACTTGCTAGAAGCGTTTGCCAAATGTGAAATTACGAATTATGCGCCGATTCAAATGAATTGCTTCTGTAATAATAACTAAAATATAGAAATACATTTCACAAAGGGCCCTTATGATTCTAGACCACAAGATACGTTTTTCAAAACCTTTTTTTTTAATTGGGAAAGAACCAGGAATTCAACGAAAAGTTTTCTCAGTCCTCCCAATAATATGACCACGTTCACTGTCTTTCTTTTGAAACTGAAAATTTTTGGGAAAAATTTTATCGAACTTTTTCTTTGTTCCTCTTTGAAGAAACTTTCAACAACGGTGTCAAAGTAAAGTCACAAATATTTTCAGAACACTTTCATTTTTGGAGAAGAAAAAATGTATTTATGTGTGTCAATAATTCTGCTACAACTTAATTTACTGACAAAGGCCCATGCTGCACGTTACATACTTCGGTGTTTATCGACCATCTACTTGGGAGAGAAGAAAGTCGGAAGATATACTGAATCTATGTACTCATTTGAGAAGGAAGAGTCCACTAGCAAGAGGGATTAGCAGAGGTAATTTTTTTAGGAAGAATTAGGTTTCCGGAAAGACAAAATGGCTTACCTTTCTGAAGAATATATTTCACATCTCTGATTTCACTCAATTCAAAATAAACAAAGAAAGCAAAAAATTATGGTCGGCTGCATTGAGGGTGTGAGCTCCATTCTTGAGGCTGCTAAATCGCTTTCATACATATTCGTAAAATTTAACCTGGCTAGTGTGATCGAAGACTTTTCTTTGAGGTCACGTCCACACGTATCCGAATATTTTTGAAAACGCATCTTTCTTATCCGTTATTGGTTAGCGTCCACACGGAGACGGCGTTTTCGATCACCGAAGACGAATCTTTTCGAAAACGCTCTCCCGAGTGGATCACTTTGAAAAGCCCGTTTTTCTCTTGTCGTGTGTGTAACATTCTGTGAACCCGTAAATATCGGTAGAGAAACACGAGAAAAGACCAGGTTCTTACATGTTCGACATCACTGTAAACAACTCAAATTTCACACCACTCGCCATCACAAATATCACGACTTCTAGTCATGTGATACAGACGTGTAAAAACGGAGATTTTCGAAAACGCTGACGTCACAGGGTCGATTTATATCCATCCAGAGCATGCACTCGGATCTTTAGGGGTCACGCAAGGGCATTTTGTTTATCTAGTTTCGCATTTCGAATATCACAGCGTTTTCGTGTGGACGGGGATAGTCGGGGATAGTTTCGAAAACGCTCCTCGTGTGAACGCGGGTACATTTATACGTATTAAAATAGATAAATTCTCAAAAATATAAAATATCCGTATATGTGTAGACGGGGGCTAGAGTCTTCTATAATAGCAAAGTTTGTCAACTTAGAAACAGCTCACTTGCCTATATTTTGTTAGCACTTTCAACCCTTACCTTTATCAAATGTCTTGTTGAATTCAAATGATCATTCGTAACTTCTACAGTAAAAAATGGAGGTGCTGGATAGTATTTACTCTGTACGTCCTTCAATACATCAAGAATTTTCCAAGATTTGCTTTCCCAATCTTCGTTCCCACACATGCTCCAGCCACCAATGCTTTTTATAAAGTCAAGGGCAGGCTTAGGCCCATCAGCCTCAATTCTACTTGTATTCATGCAAGAATAGAAAAATTTTCTAGCTTTGACAAGAGCCTCACTTTCATCAGCCTGCGCAGGCGCAGTGAGGAGTGTATGCGTTGCATTCTCAATCTTCTTTGTAAGCTTCGTAAATGCTGTAATTTCGTTTTCACTTTCTGGAATTTCATTTCTTTTCTTCCAGCCACCACATGCAAATGTATAAAAATCTTCACAAGGGTCTGCAGACTGGTTCATAGCTTCCTGGATATATTTTCCAACGGTCACACATTCCTCTGACGTGCAAACATTCCTAGATCCATCATCTTCGATACCATCAGCATAATTTTTCTGCTTTTCTTCTTGCATCTCAGCTTTCATGCCCCGATTATCCTTCGCGTTTTTCTTCGCATTTGCGAGAATGCTTTCATAAAATGCAAGGGCTTTTTCTACGCTATTATTTGAGTCAACACGACGCTGAAATCCGGCTCCATTCTGCGTGTTAGTTTTTACGTTATTTAGAGCGTTATTCTGCGCATTCTCCACTGCTTTGCCTTGCTCATTGCTAACTGCTTTGTTGTACATAGCATTAGCCGTAATTCCACCGTTAGCTGCGTTACTGTGCATAGCATTAGCCGCAGTTCCACTGCTAGCAAGATTGTTGTACATTGCATTAGCATTAGCTGCATTGTTAGCTGCATTACTATACATAGATTGCGCAGTGGTTCCCACATCAGCTTTTTTCGTACTGTCTGCTAAAGCATCCTGTAAGGGATTTTGTTTTTTCTGGCTAGCTGCTACAGTTGCTGTCGGAGCTGCAATATTCTTTGCATTTACAGCTGAGTTCACTTTATTTTCAGCTCTATTTGCTACGCGATAATTGAAATATTTAAAAGATACTTCATTGTCTTTCGTACTAGGCCCAGATTTCTTCGCAGGCTGGGCATCGTCTTTTTCATCGACAATTGCTTCGTGTGTGTCTGGCTTTAGCAACGTAGGATCAATCTCTAAGGCCTGCAAACTCAAATGAAATCCATGAGCAATGCAAAATAAAACGACTAAATAATTACAACAGTTAGCCATTCTTTCTCTCTAATTCTACGACCGTCTACGGCCTAAGGCAACAGTTTATATAATTTCAAATCCAGGCATCGCTCGATCGTTACCACAGCATCCTAGCCGGCAAAATTATCAGTCGAGGCCTGGGAAGCACGCTTGTCACGCTCCAGTGATCTTGCGGTCATTTCTAATAACAGATGCAACAAATCTCCATGTTATACAACCAGATTTTTTCAAAACAATAATCATACCGGTGGCCGTTTTCAGCACCATTTCAAAGGCAGATGCCTAGCGTATTTGATCTTTTAGCCCATGCTCAATAGTCCAGCCTTGTCGTACCTGTATCTGCAATTGAGCACAAAAAAAGCTTTCTTGAGCATTATTACACCTTATTGATTAATGCTTCAACTGTAGCGTCCCGTATACATTGTAGTGTCTCGTGCGCATTGTATCGGACAAGTGGACAAGTGCAAAGCTGAGAAATTTAACAGCAGTGCACAAATGCAAAACTGAGAAATTTAACAGCATCGCTCCAGCAACTTAGATAGTCTAATACAACAGTTCGTTGTTACTTCATCAGCCGCTCAAGAGAACCCTTGTTTATGAGTTTGGGAATACTGACCTCAGCTAATGCCGAATGAAAAAATATACGTATGCATGGCTCTGACGAAGGCTTTAAGCCAAAACACGAAAAAAGAAATATTTCTCCTGTCAACGGTGTAGGACCTTAGATCTGAATGACTTCGGATTTCTCCGTAATTTTATAGAGCTTGAATAGCTCAGTGGAATTATCGGAGAGTCTGTTGGCATGAAGGTCGCGGGTTCAATTCCGGGCAGGAAAATATTTTTAATTCTCCAATTGTGGTAGCCCACTCATGAAAAATATTATGACCTCAGAAAGGAGTATTCTTTGTGAGAAGCAGCGAACATGCGTCACGCTGGGAAACAGCTTGGCGTACCAAATTGTATCTCACTTATTGATAGCAAAATATAATGAAACTGCCAAAGAGCTCGCCCTTGTAACTTTCAAAATCGTTTTTCAAAAATCTTGAGTGATTGAGACAAAAACATAAAATTCTAAGCAGAATTAGGTCGCTTAACAGTTGGGACATGGCTGACAAAACTTATAAGTCAAACCTGGAGCACCAGCACAAGTCGAGCCTTGCCTCGGTCGGAAACTTCAAGATGAACGATTGAACTAGAGATGGCGACGAGGAACTTCTTAACATGATCCTGAGTGTTCTATGATTTATCAACCAATCAAAATAACAGAAATTCTTTTTGACATAGGGGTTACGACGAGAAAACTCCCTTGCGCCATCTGCGATGCAGTCACCTGTTATGAATCTTACAGTTAAGACCTGAACTCAAGACAATCACAAGGCCTGTCTTGGTCTTTAAAATATATCAACAAAATAGCATTTAATGACATCATCATTCAACAAAAATCCTAACCTTCGCTACTGCCCATCTGGGCAATGAATCACTAAAGAAATAAGATTGCACAATTTGCACTAAGAAGCTACCTGCAGTGAAATATTGTTATCAAAGCTCTTCCAAAACTCTCTAATTAGGGCTGTGCTACTTATGCTGAGATTGGTTTCAATAGAACATTGATTAACTCCCTTATGGTCTGCAAAGTGATGCCAACCTCCGGGACAAACTCCTCATTTAACTGCAAATCATGAACTCAGTAAGGCATCTAAAAGAAACCATTTTAAACAACTGGTCGAACAGACTCATTTCATAAAACCGGAAATTCGTTGGTCATTTCTCCAGTCTAAATTCTTCACTCCACTCTGACAGGAACAAAATAAGGCTATTTCATGAAAATCTATCCCGTCTTCGAAAGCATACATAACCTATAGCACTAAGATTGGCGATAACCCAAACTACTCATGCTAAAAACTAAATTTGCCGAAATTCGAGGACATCAAGCAAAACATAGTTGAGATAGACTCTAAATACTTCCTTACGATCACAACTATCAATGCTGGCAGAATAGAGCATGATTTGTCTGTCTATCCCTTGCGATTCTAGTCCAGTTGTTTTTATGACTGCTACTGCCCACTGAACGATAATCCCCCCCCCCCACAAAATATCCTTATTCTCCAATGCAATGGACCTAACTACCTCTGGCCCCTATGACGTAATATCTCGTTTTCAAATTGTAGGTGCATCTGCATGAAGCAAAAACAGGCAACATGTTGCTAAGTTAGGGACCAACTTGAGAAAACATGACACTACCAAAGCTTTCAAACAGATCGTGTCAAACAGGAGCTACATAATTTCATTTTAGACGACAACAATTACTTAAATTCACTGTTTTTAGAATATGTACGTATAAAACGTTCGAAATAAATGAAATGCATGTCTTTATAATAATTGATACCACCACTTGCAATACTTTCAACTACCATGGACTGAAACTATACGGATTCCCATGAATAGCTATCACATATCAGTCTTCAGACAATCAAATTAAGGCTTCTTATCTTTTCAAAAACGTTGCTTACGGGTCAACTAGTTTCGTGTAACACTTGCATAGCCATATAGTTTCAGTTGAAATAAGAAAGACAATTCACAGCAATTACCACCATCAAATAATCTCCTCTTTCTACCTGGTGTCACTTGAAGTACTCCCGTTTAAACAGCAACCAAACTCGATTATCAAACCTTTGATAAAATTTTCTTTTTGACTCCTTTGCTAATGAACCATAAATATATACAGGGTGTCCCAAAGAAATTGTGCCCTGTCTGTCTGGCTGCTGTGAAGGAGATGTGTATTCGATTATCTCGGTTTTTACACATTTTCATAGGTCAGGCTTCAACTTAGAGTTTGAGACCTTGTTGGAGTCAATCTGACAAGTGGTTGCTGATCTACGACAGAGTGAAGGGCAAAATAAGTGGTTGCCTCAAAAAAGCTTTTCTTTTGTCCTCCAGCAATGTCAAAACAACGTAGGTCTTCAAAGAAAGAGTTCTTGGCGCCGTATCAAAATTTTACTAAATATTTCTAAGGGTTCAAAGATCTTTCTTTAAAACAGACAGCAGTATCAACCCATTAAAAAATTTAGCAAGAACCTCACGATGCTAGCACCCTTTCTTTGAAAAATCACTTTACTTTGAAATTGCTAGAGAACAAAAGAAGACCCGTTTTTAAAGCAACCACTTACTTTCCCTTTTTCTGCCATAAATCAGCAACCATCTGTTAGATTGAATCAAAAAAGGTCTCAAACTCTAAGTTGAAGCCTGACCTATGAAAATGTGTAAAAACTGAGATAAATGAATCTAAAATTCCTCCACCGAAGCCAAATGGACGGGCAAAATTTTTTTGGCAACCCTGTAGAGAAGATAAAATCTTGTATTTAATACAAAAAGTAAACAAATTTCACACTGAAAACTTTATTTTGAGCTATGATTTTGAAGCGAAGTATCAATCTTGCCTAAGAGTCAAATCATTTAGATTTCGTATCATACTTGAAGTCTCCAATGATACTGCGCGTTTCTTTTTTTCATTTATTACAAAAATCAAAAGCTCAACATTCACAAAAAATTGCTATGGCAGTCAACAGTTTTTACGTTGCACCATGATTGATTCAAAACTAGGCACTCCTAAAAAGAGCTAAATTTTCTAAGTTTTAAACCAATTACATGATCAGCTGTGGTTGGGAAAATAACCTGATCCCTAATCCACCTATCAAAATAGAAAATTGAAGATCGGCCGTACATTCAAGTTTCAAACGGGAGCACTTTTTTGGGACACCCGGCATATTTCCATCGAGCATGCGAAGGTTGTTTCAGGATACACTTTTTTATATAAGAAACTTGGATCAGGCCATAGTACTAAAAGTTTCTTAATTCAACATGAAATTCTGTCCATTTTAGTACTAAAACTTTCTTAATTGGTTTCTTATTTTTTGAATGCATGAATTGTCAATGTGATCGCTAACACTGTGGCAGATATGTTTCTTGACATTTGAAACATCATCAAGGAATAAACAGTGCTCTGTTATGTTGAAAACACAAATGGTCAGATAATATTGCT
This sequence comes from Aurelia sp. 4 Dawson et al 2005, assembly GCA_964019985.1. Classification (NCBI taxonomy): domain Eukaryota; kingdom Metazoa; phylum Cnidaria; class Scyphozoa; order Semaeostomeae; family Ulmaridae; genus Aurelia; species Aurelia sp. 4 Dawson et al 2005. Next base: position 11,697,324 of record OZ026492.1, read on the forward strand.
CAAGAATAAAGGCTCACTGATCCATTTGCTATAATATCCATGCTTTTAACTTTGAAAAGTTCCTTAGTACTTCTCAGACATAGTACTACAGTTTCTTAAAATTTTGGCCATCTTAGTACTAGTTACTTATAAACCAGTTTCTTATGAAAAAAACGTGTACTGAGAGCTACGCTTATCGAAGAGTTGTCGTGGTATTTGCTTTTGATGTGACCACATGTCATGATTCCTGTAGCATGGAATCGTAGAAAGTCTGTGGCTGTCCTCACTCTACGTAACAGCCTCGACAATGTAGGCAATCGAACAACAAACCCTCAAACGAGCAGAAGAGTCCACTACCCACTGAAGCATTCCCGGTGTTTACAGCATCTTTGTAAAGGTACCACGATGGAAGTTTAGGAAGCAGATAGTACATACCCGTGTCTTACTTATTATTGAAGGGTTTGAGCGATAATATACACTTGGCTACGGAAAACGGAATACTGACAGTAAGTTTTCTTAGCATCCCCGATTTAGAAACATAGAATTCTCTATCTTAGCAATCGGCAAAGCTACTCATGATGGGAAGCTCGTGAGATTGAAATTCCCTCAGAAATCTACACGTGAATACCTAATTTAATAAGTTTCTTATTTCTTTATGGATATGGCATAAAAAGTCAACATAGCTCATTTGTTGTGCGTGGAATCCTTTGTCTTCAACCAAATAATGTTTCAGCCATGGTTCTAGCTTGTCGCGTTGGCGAACGACCGTTAACTAAAAATCAAACAGCACAAAATCCATCAAAATCAAATAGCGTTGAGTTCTATATCAGAGTTCAAAATAAGATGCCATGTGTGGCAAAACTAGGCGTCAGAAACTTTAATACTAGATGAGTAATTAAGAAGTTAACAGGTTCGCCAGGTTTTGGAAACATCGAGGAGCTAAAAGCATCGATGAGCTAAAGCATGAAATGACCTTCCTGCCGATACCAAATAGGCATCTTCTATTAATAGTTTTAAAAAATCTATTTAGGATTTTCTTTTTTCTTTTATATTAGACTTTGTAAATATTGTACTAGGTTTTTAAATTATTGTTTTCATATTGTATTTTTCTTCGTCATTTGTAATTGTATATCAACGTTTTTAAGTGAGTGGCCCCTTGTAAAACAACTCTGGTTGAAGGGCTACTCTCCTTAATAAAATGCAATATGAAATAAATATGAAAATATACAACTAAATATATTGGAATAAAAAACACGTGGTCGACATATCAGTTAAGGACTAATTGAAATGCAACAACTTTGTTTGGTAAAATCCCTCATCTATTTGACCAAAAAATAAAAAAATGGCCATGGCATAATGGGAACGAGAAATCCACGTTAGATTTTGATTCATGATTTACTTGCCATTAAAATTTACATTTGATAGAGTTGTTACTTTCAGGAAAAATAACTCAAATGTCAATGGCAAGGAATTCAGGGGCTAGAATAGAAGCGAAGTTCTTGTTCCCACATGTTGGTATTTTTCTAACTTCTGGGTCAAAGAGATACGTGATTTTACCATAACAGATTAACAATTTAATTTCAAATACCTGCCAAGTGAATGTAAAGGTGAAGTTGCAGTTTTTAGCGTTAAACGCTGGGATCGACAGAGCAGAAACTGTCCATGCATGCGCAAAACATCGCAACTTTGAGTGCCCCTAGCTCCCTGCAACAGATCACAAAATTCAGCAACACTTGGTATTTTGTTCCTTGTGCTTTAAACTCTTCATTCATCATTTCTAAAAGCTTATATATCCAAATACTTCTTTATCTCCGATTGATCCATGACGTCATTTTACGCAGTTTCTGCTCTGTCGCTGGGATCGCAAAAGTAGCCAAGTGCTAATCGAGTCCGCAAACTCGTGTCATGACGCTCAAGTGATGGGGCCCTACCGCGTCTCCAACCCACTCCACCTGACTGTTCTGGCTGCAAAGTCAGAGGATGACATCACAGCGTCACAACACCTTCAAGTGCTTTTCATTCCTCAGCCAACCAAGCGTGTAAATTCTATTTGACTCACCCTGCTATAAACCGGATACAGCTACCGGGTGAGTCAGAAAAAACGTGGGGCGTTTGGCGGACTGTGACACCACATTTAGCTATTCGATTATCGTGAACTAAATTTTTCCGTGCAGCCAAGAGTCTAACTTAGATCATAAACCTTTCCCCATCGAAATCGGTCATTTTATGCATTTGTTAAAAAAGATTTTCTTCGTAAGACCCTGTATGGAAAACTTGCAAACTGGTGAAGCCTTTGACCACGCCCCTTCAGCATTTTAGCCTTGCCAGAGTTGCAGGTACACGTTGTATTGTCAGCGGATGCTGAAAAAGTTAAGCCTGGTTCACACTAGGTCGTTTAGGTCGCTATTATCGTGCAGAAAGAACCAAAATACAAAGAATCAGAGTTTGAATCCCTTGTCTTTTGGGTCTTTATGCATGACTCTGTGAATCAGGCTTTAGGAAAAAATTTTGTCTCTATGAAGTCCCATTGCCATTTACAGCGCGTTTATCTGTGTGAAAGAAACTTCTTCGCAAGCCAAAGAAGTGCACATTATTGATATCTTTCAAACGTATTCTCCAAGCAAGGCAAGTTATGATAAGACATCCCAAGGGAGAAAATACTACTTCCTATTTCATTCTCCCCTGATAATACCACGTTTACCTGTATCTTTTTCCAAGATAAAATACGGAAGGGGCTCAGGGAAAGACTTAATCAGTTTGCAAGATTCCGATACAAGATCTTACGAAGAAAATCCTTTACAAAAAATGCATTAAATGACTGATTTCGATGGGGAAACGTTTATGATCTAAGTTAGACTCTTGGCTGCACGGAAAAATTTATTTCGTGACAATCGGGTGGCTAAATGCGATGTCACAGTCCTCCAAACGCCCCACGTTTTTTCTGACTCATCCGTACATTTCTCTGATTGATTTTTCATATACAAAAAGACGTAAAGAAAGCAAACTTACAAAATCAACATAATGAATTCACTACGCACCTTGAGATACCTTTGTCTTTCGCTTTGAATTTCACTGATGATTGCTCGCACCCGTTTTGACAAAGGTGTATCTAATTCTGGTAATTGTGTCTGGATAAAAACGATGAGATCCGTGATAAGCAGGAAAGTCACAAAAATTTGTTGATTCTCAGAATGAAACTTAAAACCAAGATAGTAATTCTTTGTGAGAAAGAACGAAAAAACTATTTACTATTTGCAACTATGGAGGCAGCAACGACCTTAAAGTCCTTCATGAAATACAACTCACCCGCACGTAACAAAGATCGACTCGATGCAAAGCAACTAAAAAGATTATACAACTATATGCTGGGAAACGTTGGAACTCGCTTTTGGAGTAATCTCCCGTCTGGTTTGATATTATTTTTCAACTCAGAATCCTTCAGTACTAAATTCAAAGAAAAAATGTATTTGTAACCTATTAACGACCAAGCATAAGCAACAAAATTCTGACTAGTCTGTCATCTTTTAACCTTATTGGATTTTATTCTCGTAAAATCAGTTATTATACAAAAATTTTGTATGTTTAAGGTCATATATTTTTACACTGTTTAACAGCCCAAGCTAACCAAAGCTAGAGAAGCTCTGCCATTGTGTGGAATACAGCTTTATCGTTTGATATACTGTGTTAGGCTTGCGCATTTGGATCCAATATTGAAAGAAAAGTATCAGTAAAATGTCACTGCTCTTTAGAACAATGATAATTACATCTTAATTTCTCGAATCTCTTACCATTTCGATATCAACCTGGCCAATTGTATTTGCATGGAAAAGTTGTTGAAGAATATCTGGACTAGTTTGCAGTCCAACCCAAATAAACATCGAAATCCCATTTTCTAAAAGAAAAGGAACGACATTCAAGAAAGGGACAGGTGACGGAACTTTCACTAAGCAAATCTCCAGCTTTCACTAAGCAAAATCAACAACAGTAAATTATCGATAATACACACATACCATTCGTTATGCCAGGTTACAACTCCGATACATAAGTCAAACTCCAAGGACGGCTTGCGTTTGCACGGACCAAGTAGGCAAACATTTCTTCGTAACTTTTGCGCCTACCTGTTACAAAATTGGTTGCATTTTCTTCATGACTTCGTTGACACTTATCAACGTTGAACCGTTCAAGATAAAACTATATGATGCGGTTTTCTAAGGCTTTAAAAATCGAAGTCTTCTAATATTCACTTGAAAGATAAACTAAAACAACGGGCATTGACGCTACCTTTTCGTCGTTAAGGATTTGTTTTTGACATGTAAAACAAGAACGAACTGATAATTCAAATCAAAACCTACCGAGTAAATACACGCCACTGTCCTCCATGCGATCAATAGAACATCGAAGAATATCTGGGACTATTTCAGTATCATGATCAAGGTCTATGTTGTGCTAGAGATGGAAAATTTGAGAGCTTTAAGTGAAAAGTTACCGATACAAAGAACACAGCACGGAGTCACACTGATAAAATGGCATCAACATCTTCGAATAGTTTGATCATTCCGTTACATGAGTTCAATAAGTCTTTCACTGCATATTACTTTCGCCGAAAGAAAATATGAAGAGAACATTTGCTTCATATAGTCACTTGTACAAAAAGTCATATTGCTTTGCATACGAAAATGGTGTAGAAATAGATAGTCAAATAAAATGGAAAACAAAAATAAGCAAACATAATTTAACAACATAGGCAATAGGGACAATTAGACCATTTCACTTTGTCTCTGCAGGTTAAATCTGTATTTTTGTGGAAAATGCAAATCTATAGTTGTTGGCTGCTCAAGAAAAATTTCGATAACATAAATCAATGCGCAAGTCAATGATTTTTTTAATCATCCTAAAATATTAAAATACACACAAAAAACAACAACAGTTAAACTAGAATACACAAAGGAGAGATATGTCGTTCGTAGCGAGAAAGGACAAAAGGTCATCGAGGTCCCACTGCGAATGACATGTTACAAAATTTAATACAACGATAGATCTAGTATAACAAGAAACATACACTACAAAAATTTCGGTTTACTAAGTGCGTCAAAAAAGTATATCTCTGACTCACCTGGTGAGGCGGATTTCCACACAGTCAATCCCACCGATTGGACATGAAATCTTTAGCTGGCATGAGAAAATGTCTCTCTGAATTTAATAGCATGTTGCGCGTGACGCTGTATAAAGGCTATTTTCCGGTCAGTGGAATTTTCCGATAAAAATTTGCAGGCACTTACCAATGGGTACAATCTTGGGTAGAAGTAAGGAACCGATCCTTCCAAGTTCATTGAAAGAACTGCCTGCATAAGGAACGCTCGGTCATCAGAGCTCATTTCTGAACCTAGAAAGACAATTAACTTTCCTATATCTCGCATGAAAACCATACATGAGAGCAGTGAAAGCAACAAAATCAGAATCTATCAGAAACTCTTGTCCTATAAATGCTCAACACAGCTGGGGTGACTAGATCAAGACAACCAGAAACAAATTTCTTCAAACACACTGGCAAATTTTCACCCTGTACACGGCATAAAACATTAAATTTCCCAACTGAGAATTTGTACATAGAACCAGCCTTGCCTTGACCATAATCGAATCAGTCATTAATAGTTATTTTCTGAAATCATCTACCCCCAACGAACATTAACACCTTTGAAAATAATATTCACACACTTGAGGAAAAGTGGCAAATCAAAAATCTGAGCATTTTAAATCATTTAATCTTCTTACCTCCAGCAATGACATCTGATTTCACCAAACTGTTCATGTAAAGAGGAAGCAGTTTCATGCACTCAGGCAAAATCAACTGTCCCGAGGTAGATGGAGTTGCACAATGCTGTCTGTAGCACGAAAGGATATGAGCACATCTCTGTACAAGTGCATCTTTGATTGCTTGTGGATTTGAGTTCAGGACTTGTCTCAATGCTAAAATTTTGAAATAAGTCAAATCACAACCAGAAATGTTTTTTCCATAGCATTAAAAAAACAAGCAAAGCGTTTTGGAACTATAACGAAGTTTATCTTTCAATACCAAATTGTTTTTCTTTTGCAGACATTCTTGTACTACAACCAAGAGAACTCTTTTACATGACCACTGCAAGAGAATTTCAAAGTAGTTCCTTTCATTAACGTACTGCAGTCCATTTTTCATGTTGGGTGCTATGTATATGTTTTCAGCGCGCAACTTCATTTTCTTACAGTGCTTTCTTCTCTTAGAATTTAAAAATACAGTGAGGCCAAATCCTTTCAAGGGTCTGTTTCATCCAGCATGCCTTGCACGTGCGGTCTCTTGGTTGCATGGGCCATGAAAATGGGGAAAAACAAAGACCAACCAAGAGACGACACGTGCAAGGAATGCTGAATGAAACAGACCCTTTAAATCTAACAAAAAAACATCGTCCAAGCATGTTGACGATTGTGTGTAACCACCAAGGTTGGCCAACGAGGTCACAAGAACCAAGACTGCACAGAATAGAATAAGTAAGTTATCTCCTTTGGTGTCGCATAATTTCAAATTCATCATCTATTCTTGTAGTCTTTAACGGCGTTTCTACGTGACTTTTTCTCCACAAATGGTGACATTCTGTACCGAAGCAAAGGTTCCATATATTCAGGCAGGTAGGTGTAAATTCAAAGGCCTATTTCTTTGAACTTCCTTCTTTCAAAAACCTTTAGCTATTTCGCTATAATTCTACCGTTTGACTTTTCTGAAATGTTCAATGATTTCAGAATTAGTACTTTATTTTTCACGAATTATAAATTACGAATTCAAGAAAAATTTCGCGAGAAACTTACAACTATCATAATTTCGAACGTTTTTTGGAATGAGAGACACACTTTCCAGGAAGACTCAGTTTATGAATGTTTATATATGGAATCAAGAAAAAGTCATTCACTCTTCCGGTAACGATTTGGAAATCTGATGACATCACGTACTCAAATGAGTTGAAATGTAAACAACTTTGCGCTGTAATTTCAAACGTTTTGAAGATTTCTGAAAAGTCCAACAGTAGAATAATAACAAAGTAGAATATTTTCAAGCCATTCAAGTTAAAGGAATAGGTCACAACATTTTACAATAATCTTTTGTATCAATTTAAATATTTGGAACAGATGCCCTAAAGTAGACTCGTACCTTTCCATCCTTTGTTTCCATGTATTCTTTGATTTGTGATATCCCTTGGTCAATAGGGACTCATTTGTGTTACTCTTAAAAAGTGGGCCCACTTTTTCAAAATGGCCTGAACTAGCAGGAGTTCTCGTACACTGAACAATATCGCTTCAAAGTCTGGTCTAAGGAGCTTGAAAGTTGAAAAGGAAACTCTTAGTGTAAAGAATGATGCTATTCTGACTTACAAATCGCTAAAAAGCATACCTTTCAGTGATATTCCTTTTTAGAAAAATAATAGATCCATAACAGCTGCAAGAACTCTAGGCCACATCAACCGCTTTTGTGCGCCACAACAACCGTCTAAATAGCGCATTTCGATTGGTTACAAACTAAATTCTAGCAACTTGATTGGTGAATAGAGAATCACTCTGCGTGGGCCTAAATTGGGTCCACTTTTCAACAGTAATATTAAGGGTCCGAACTGACCAAGCGATATCAGAAAATCAAAGAACGCAGGGAAACAAGGGATGAAAAGGCGCAACTCTTGCTCTGTACCAGGCATGAATTATCATTGAAAGAACATATGATGCTTACAATGTTTTGCGAAGAAATTCATTAAAGTATCCAGTTCACAGCATCTGTACAAGTCTGCTAATTGTGAGCAACAATTGAAAGCTAGATTATGAATTCGAAGTCTCCTTTGTCCACCAACACTTGTATAAAGAAGTGCACATTGCACAAAAGCGACACCATCTTCAGGAATCTTATCGTCGTGTTTAATTTCGATGGCTATTGCCTAGCGGAAAAAAAATACATATATACATATATATTTATATCTCTGTTACTGAGCTATGTTGCAAAGTACAAAGGATCTTTCCTCACTTGGGCTGGCAACATAAAGGATTCCCAAATGGATCTCCATCAAATCAAAACAAATGAATTCAACTTGTTAGTGGGATAACATAGCGAGGGCCATCAATCACAAAAGAAAAGCAGTTAAAATGCAGCATTTCTCCGACGTGCCAGGTTCGATTTACAATAGTTTCAAAGCCCATCATTTCGTACCACCATATGCTATGAGTAATGATCATTTAACAAAGAAATGTAAGTTGCGGTCGAAGCCATGCAGTAAAAGGTTCAGGAAAAATCATTTGAACGGAAGCTTTTATTCCTGTTAGACGACTAGCGTTTTGGTTTTCATCTATTTAAAATGGTGATCTTCTTCTGCATGGACAATGGAAAATTTACCAACTTTTGCTCAAAAGGTATATCTTACGTTGCTCTTAATGTAGTATTAATTCTATATCACTCTAGCTATCAGGATTTGCGTCAGTATTCAATGTTTTAGGATTACTGTTTGCCCACTCTGTACTTAAATCTATGCATGTGACATATCTTATGCATAAACGTGAATCCGGAATTCCGTTCACTTGACATTAACTATGAAAGATGAAAAATACCTTTTCCGAGTCTATTGATCCAAGTTCAACATCAGTGGTGTTGTTCATGATAAAACTGCCATAGAAATCAACTGGTCTGAGTCCTGTCAAAAAGTACACACATCAAGTATCACGATAACGGAATGAAACGAATATCAAAACGGTAAGTCAGCAGCCTGATAACCAGACCCAAATTCAAAGAACTAGTGGTTGGCTAAACACTGCCACAAAGCTTGTTAAAGCCTCCTTTCAATAATGCTAGGAATCCAAGGTTTTGATGGAAGTTGATGCAAATAATTTGAAAATTTTTGCGACCATCTATGTAGCTCTTTGAATTTCTTCTGAAAAAGGAATATTACAGTTTTATATGACCTAGTTACTTTTTGTTAGACCTTGAACAGAAATTTAATCCATGATCCCAGGGTCTCCTTTTCAAACACCAACCATGCCATTAAACCACCTGCCCAGATAAAATTTCTATTCAAGGCCGAACAGAGTAATCAAGTGGTATTCAAACTGCACTGTTTCCTTTTCAGACAAATTGCAAAGAACAAGAAGGATAATTGGTTTGTTTACAAATAATCAACGAATTATTTGCATAAATTTTCCTCGAATACTTGGATTCTGAACAATACTGAAACGAGGTTTGAACAAGCTTTGTGCCGGTGTTGAACAGACCACTAGTTCCCTTGAACTTAGGGTCTCATTTGCAAACTAGTAAGTCAGAAATCTAAATGCATCTAAGAATCAACAAAGTCTGCTTTTGCTACTTTCCTATTGCTAACATTTGCTAACGTCAATGTCAATGACCATATGTCGTTCAGTAATGACAGTTGTTTCACACCTACCAACAAAAATACAGTAGTGTCCCGCATATAAGAAACAACATTTTCAGTTTCAGGTCTGGTGCGTTGCTTATGAAATGAGATGCAAACGTTAAATCAGGGTAAAGTTTCTTTAATTTCTTATAAGAAATATCATTTACTATCAATGAACTACTCAGACAATAGCACTATGATGGTAATACAAAACACACTATTCTTTTACATATACATATATACATGATCAATTAAGAATCTACAATACAAATTACAAGATACTTACCACACTACTTAAAAATGCTCTACGATGCTACAAATACAATACCACTAGAAGCAAGATATCATCTCTAACCCGTGGCTTTTGGAAGGGAGAGAAGAAAAAGGAAAAAAAGAGCAGTGTGTTTTACACACTATTCAGATTTGTATTTGTAAATGTCATTTCCACGAAAGGCTACAATCATTCCTGGAAGGTGCTTTTTGCTTCATTTGGATGCCAAACTCTTGCTTTCATTTCGAATAGAGACATTTTGATTCGATTGGAAAGCTGAAACTATAAACAATTCTTGGGTCAATAATCTTTAAATAAGAAACAAGCCTTTTTCAGACATGGGCCTGTTTCTTATCAAATGAGGTATTGTTTTGGAAATCAGGGCTGGTGTTTCTTAAATTTGTGTTTCTTATATGTGGGAAGGTACTGTAATCAAATCATGGTTTGAAGAGCTCGCATACTATCAGTTTTCGTCGTAAACTCAAAGATTTCTTCTTTGAACGTAATTATCAAAATTGATCTTATAATCGTAGGCACAAAAAGGTCACCATCCACCATAGTCATATTATCTCCGTGAAAGTCATCAAATGTATATTGCATTAGTTTTTTTACTGATGTATCAATTTTCTGTATCTTATATTAGTTATTTCATATACTGTCTGTAGTGCAATTTAACATATATGAAACTAAAACTGGTGAATTAGCTAATGACTACACGTATGCACGTGCAACATGTTCACCATGAGAAACAAAGGCACCCTACCTGTACTACATCGCAACCTCATTATTGCATCAAATCCTAGTTCTCTTGACAAGTTCTTCTTTAAATCTTCAATGAATTGTTTCCCATGAGTTGCTTCCTGTGAATGTCAACGACAATTGATAAAATTACTTGACCATAACACTCAATGGACGATGTACTTAAATCACTACCAAGTAACTTTTACCAGATTTCAGAAGAATACGGCATTGGAAAATAATGCCTTGAACAACGATGGGACTTAAATTGAGAATTTGCAAAAAAGCAAGGGCATTTCAAAGTTTTTCGCTAGTTTTAAGAAAAAAATCTGAAAATCAAGGAGTGAGAAAAAATCAGGGTCAAACTTCAGGCATAGGGTGGAATTTGTACCGTAAAAGTTACGAACTGCTCAGGGTATCTGGACCTTAAAGATCTCAAGGGTGAGCCTCATACCTTCGAAAAAAGCAAGAACAGCAGCAAAGTCAATAAAATAAATTCCAAATGATTTTCACTGACAAAAAGCTTTATGCTCAACGCAAAAAGCCAACGTTCCTGTGCTTTCAAACATATCTAAACCTGGTTCAGATTCAATAACTCGTATGCATTCGATTTGATGGAGTGACCAATTAGAAGCCACATACTTGTAGCCTAATTTAGGTAAAGCTCGTTTAAGTTGCAAGTGTGGATGGGGTACTATTACAGCTGAAATTCAATAAATAGCGAGTAACTGTCGAGGTGTTAACATGAAAGAAAAGCTACTGACAGCGTAAAACAAATAATTCAAAATCATCTTATTGGAGCCTGTTGCACCCCGGCAATTCAAATGGGAAATGCAAAGGTCAAATCCGTATGATTTCAATTTCTTTCAATTCACCCACCTTGAAGAATGAATATCTGTACACTTGTCCCCCAGTCTGAGTTGCTAGCAAACCAATGGTTGCTACATCAACATATGAATTTGGGAAAAGGAATAGATCTACCGAAACTCCACTGGCCACACATTCCTTGGCAATGTTAGCGTAGAATGGACTCTGTGGTGCTAATATTGTCTACAAGAAGATAAATAATCATATCAATGTCAAGTGACCGAAAGCTACGAGCAAATCCTGTGGGGGAGGGGAATAACTACCATACATACAGGCGCATGGTGTGCAATTTTTTTTGGGGGCGGGGCTTTCTTTCCAGCAGAAAATGAAGTTTTGGCAGTCATTTTTGGCAAGATAGCAAATAGACATAAATCTTGGAATGGTATTTAAGAATAATGACTCTTCATCGTATTAATATTGATCTAATGTTGAATACTTAATTAGAACTTTGAACTTTTGCCACAAATTTGTGGTACGTGTGTTGAATGGCCAGCAAATTTTTAGGCCGTGGTCCTTGCAAACTGAAACTTTACGGTGTGATTTCACTACTCAAAATGGCACACCTCTGTCATCTGCTATTGATGTTAACCCCACTCTGGGGTAACAAAGCAGGATTGTACACAAATAAATGATAACCCGGTAACCTATGCTGACACAGGGACTGGAGATTTGATGCAAGACAATAACGATGTTGTGACCCGATAGAAACCTTTATGAAATCCCCTAAAAGATTGTTACTAAAGCAACATCCTGCCGTTGGCAAATGCTTCACACAGCCCTTGCCACGCCATACATCAGAAAACGACGTACTACATAAGCTACTATGAAAATAGATTGCATATTCAGGAAATATGTGGGCAAACACAACAACAAAAATCTTTTAACTCTTCCATACTGATGACCAAAAGGACGTAAATTTATGACGTCGTACTTGAAACTGAATTTCGGGTTTTCGCTGTCTTTTGATTTAATTTAACGTTAAGGCTGAAGAGCTGCCATAGATTTTCCTCTCTACGGCATTCATCCTTGTAGTATAGTAAAGTAGTTTATTAGTAGCGTTAGAAAGGGACCTTGTAATTTAAACTTTTTGATTGAACATGAAAAAGGATGTAATTTATGAACAGCGTAATGAAAAATTATGGCTTAATATGTCTTTAGAGAAACTACAAAAATCAATGCCCTCCTGCCTGCCATAGATACATTCTGACTGAGACATAAAGCAACGACAAGCTGCAGTTTCGTATCAGGCTGCTTAAATACCTACAACTAGCATCACATCTTTTCACTGGGAAGGCAGAGCAGGAAAATAACATAGTTTAACTTACCTTTTCTTTATCCGTAGCAAGCAGTTTCCTGTCTTCTCTGTTCTTTAGTTTTCCTGGAGCCTCCGCAATCGGTAATGATGAATGAAATATAAATACTTTTCCAGAGACATTTGCAGCCTGTTGGGAAATCAAGGCAACTTGAAATACTACATAGCTTCATGACCAGTAAGTAAGAGGGCATTGAGTCCTCATGAAAAGGCCGTTACTGACCAATATAGTCTTCTGTTCAATCATCAAATAAGATTTGCTATGCTATCGGTACTGAAATAACACCAAAGAGATTCCTGAGAACAATTGAAGGATTGAAGAGGTTTTCATTCCCACTACTTTTTGCGATAGCAAATAACCATCAGCAGTTTTTAAATAAAAATTCAAGGTAGCTATACGGTGCTGTACATATATGGACCAAATTTTTAAGCTGATAACCTATTTTCAAGGATTCAGATAAGTGTTTATGTCACCTTGTCTGGTTTATTTACTTTCTACATTACATCACTGTCAATGCTAACTATGCACAAACAGACAAAGAAGGCATAGTATTGTTGGTAAGAATCATGTCAAGTGTCATTTAACAATAGGACACCTCGTTAATTTTTCCTTGCAAAGAGAAAAGTTAGCTCTTATTCCAGGTTTTCTACAAAACTGCTACTGCTCAGTAGCGTTTACATACCTAGAGCACCTTTGGAAGACAATATTTTAGCTAGTTTGGCATCGGAAAGATCAGTTTAATGACAGTTAATATTTGCTCAGCTAAGCTTCTCCCATACAATCACCATTCACGTCAAATTTTCCAGCATTGTCTGAGACCATCCAGGAATCCAACCAAAAGTGCAAAGAGATAAACTTACCTTAAGTGCTTCCATTCCTGCTTGCACAACAGGGCCAAGAATTACATCAGTTTCCCGAGATTCACTGAAAAGCTCTGGTATCATATCCAGTAAACTAGAATCAAGTCAAGAAACGAAATGAGCGTTATGAGCAGTTTTAGTTCGAGTGTGAATGAAAAATTGACAAACAAAACATTCCTTGCATGTCCTGGCGTGATTTGGTAGAGATGTGAAATTTAAAAATCTTGCCATACTCAAAAAGAAAGAGAAAATCATCTCATTAAACAACTGGGAGTATACATTTTTCACTTCGGTTTATTTTCATTTCAAATTCTTAATATTTCTCTATGATTCTCATAATTCTTTCTATTGATACACTTTAAAACGACAGCCTAATGATTTAATCACTCTTATGAAACCATACGGAGGCCCATTCAATTCAAAACCTAAGGCATCTTAGTATTACTATTTAAAAACTCCTCAAACTATAAAAAGAGGAAAAAGACAAACGCTTCTAATCGGAATTCTTTACTAAAATTGATCTTTACTCAGCTAATGCCGAATGTAGAGTATTGAGACGCACCTGTCAACAATAACTTTGGCCTTTTTAATGTCCACTAAGAATCCATCAACAAGTGGCACAAATACATCATTGATGTCAGAAACTACCATCATTTGTGGTTGTGCCAGGTTATCCTAGAGAAGAATTCAAATCAAATACCTACCACAAAAAACTAACGTAAAATAGCACAAACATTATTTGTATTATGCAGAGGTTGAGAGTAAAACGTAAGTCAGACAGAGAAGGAAAGTATACTGAAGAGCTGCTAAATTTTGCTAACTCAAATTCTCAACGAAGGCAATTTCTGAGTTCCCAAAACGCTTTCAATATCAAAGGTTACAACAGAACTTAGGCTATCGAAGGAAAAATGTGCAAATAAAAATGCTGCAAAGCACTACCAAGCGGCTAAACAATTTGACCTTCACAATGAAAGCTATGAGTTAATGACAAAACTTGTCAATCCTTCCACAGTAGCAAAAGCAACAAGCGAGCACCACAAAAACAATTGATGTCTTGGCCAGTTCAATCATCAACAGCTTTTTTTTAAAGATCTGCATACTTAAAGTGGCAGGCCTTTCATTCAAATGTAAATCATAAAAAATGCTCAAAATCGTTGAAATCAGAAACAAGCATCAAGGGGAGACATTTACTGATCAAACATCTTTAAGAAAATTGTCAAAAACGAATCAATCTGAGAGAAGCAAAAACAAGGCAGTATATGAGTGGTACCTTGACGTTATAAAAATGCAAGTTGTTGCTGTATGTGACAAATCCAACTTTGATCAGACTCTCTTCCATGCCAGCCTCTTTTGGAAGGTGATCAAGAATGGTGTGTAGCTCTCTGGTTAACTTCTTGACCATACCACTCTGCATACTTTGATAAGATACGTCAATCATGAAAATAAAGGCAGGTGGTGACGGAAATTTTTCATCCTGTGAGTGAAATATGAATGAAGTCAAACATCAATAAAAAAATTCCCTGTTATGGCAATACAGAAAATATAAATTTCTCATCACACAAAAAGGCCATTTCTGCAGGCGTCTTATAGAATGAAAATCTCTCTCGTAAGGTTAGCATAAAACAAAATACATGCAAAATATTATGCGAAAAACAAAATTGTTTTTGCCGTCCTATAAGATCATAAATCATCCCCTTTTTCAATGAAAAGAGGATAACTCTGTTGTGGGCTAACCTACACATGACAAATGATTGCAGCAACATCTGCAATGCTGTGCCTAAGCCATAGACACTGAGTAAAGAGAAGAGCAGGAAGCAGAATTCTCTTAGTTATCCATTCAGGATAATTTTAGTCCCACCAAGTAGTTACATTGTTTTGATAAATATATGATTCACCGAAGATTGATGTGTGCCAGTAGGCAGCAGAGGGAAAATACCGTCTACGTACATTTAACAAGATAACCCTGGTACTGCAGTTTATACTATAGAACAAAGGTACTAGGAGAAAATAAATGCAAAAAACAGGCATTTTTCAGCAGAAATCTGTCGGTTTCTGCGTCCGTTTTGTGCCGGTAACCTTCCACGATTTCTGCACTTTTTGCCTAGGTTTGCAAAAGTCCTTCGACATCATCTCCTCATTAATCGTCTTTTCAGTGGTACAATTTGTGAAACTTTTTTATTGTATATAGCTATCGTTTCAGTAACAAAGCAATTTCTTCGTCTTCGTCTTGGTACTCAAATTAAGAGGTCATATCATCATCAATTGGTACCATCTTCGACACAAAGGCTGGAAACCATGAACTTCCATTTCATTCTAACCTCAGCTGTTCGTTTCAATGCATCAAAGCTTTTTATTCCTGTCCAGTCTTTCAAATCGTCGATCCAGGCTCTACCTGTCCTCCTTTGTCTCTCTTTCCACGGATGTATCCTTCTATAATTTCATTATACATTGTCACACTAGAGCCTCGTAACACATGACCTGCAAATTCCATTTTTCTTATTCCTTTGTAAGACATGATCCAACTGTCCCATTTTGCCGAGAACATCCTTATTTGACGCAATATATGTCCATTTTGTTTTCAATATTCTTCTGTGGCACCACATTTCAAATGAGCTTAACTGTTTGACGATAGCAGGATTAAATTCCAAGCTTCACATCCATAACTGATTATGGAGATGATGTATGTGTTTAGGATCATTTTCTTTTGCTTCATGCTTACGTTGTGGTTTAATAGTTCTTTATGCTTCCAAAAGTAGCTTTTAGGTACTTCAATGTCTTTTGATCTCAGTCAAACAGTCCCCGTTTCCGTAATCCAACTTCCTCTTAGCCTGCGTGCATCCCCTACTGTTCCTGTAGAGTTGAAACTTCCCGTTGAAATCAATTCATTCTCTGACGCCAGTAGGGTCTGCGAACCAGCGAATGGAAGCCTGTTCTGAGTCACGTGCTGGTTCCGCAAAAACACGGAACTATTTTCATTGATTAATAAACAATTCATTGTTTTGCGAAGTACTTCTTGTGGGATTTACTTCATCCTAATTGCAAAATGACGTTGTCGAAGAGCAAAATGGCCTCGCAAGACAATGGATTGTTTATTAATCAATGAAAATAGTTCTGCGTTTTTGCGGAACCAGCACGTGACTCAGAACAGGCTTTCATTCGCTGGTTCGCAGACCCTACAGGGGTCAGAAAATGAATTCAGTTCAACGGGAAATTTCAACTCTACGGAAACAGTAGGGGATACACGCAGACTAACTTTCTCTGATATGCTTGTATGTAGGGTGACATAAAGACGAAAAAAGAACCAGGAAGACGAATGCCTACCTTGCAGTAGTCTGTAGTAGCGACAAATTCATATGATCCAAAGCAAAGCTCGGGCCTTTCATAAATATCTACTCGCCTCCCTTGATGGTCAAGATGACAGAAGTATTCTTGAGGCACTAAAAATTCAAATAAAATTACCAAGATCAGGCAACGAATTTCTTTACTTGGGCATTCATAAATTTACACTTTGTTTAAGAAGATAAATCGTAAAGTAAAATTATGTTTTGCCTGTTTTGAGTTTTCGGACCAGTTCTCGGTGTTAAATTGCGCAATTGCTATATAAAATTGGAAAAAGAAGCAACAAAATTTTGTGAGGACTTTCAAAGCTGATGCAAGAAAAAACTGCCAATTTGCAAGGAGTTAGTCATCCTTAAGATTCCTCTAAAACCGAAGAAATTTTGACAAATTTTCGTCTCTCAGAGAAGTACAGTACCTAGCAATCAAATCTTGATAAGACATTGCTAAACGCTATGATATTTGAAATATCAACTTCACTGATCTACGGTCTGTTAAAAATCTGTATTTACTTTCAGTTCTGGTAAGGTCTGATCCACAGTCTTTTCCAAGGAATCAAATATTTTGATGCACCGTCAGATAGCTGCATTTCTTTGAATTTGTTAAAGTTTGATACATGATCTACGAAAACATTCATTTTACTAATCTATAGCCGTTTTGCAGTAAACTGGATTTGATGCAAAAGTCCCAAAGCTGCATCGATTTGGAAGTCATGGTCATATTCTAATGAAATATAGTGCTTGGCTGCAATCAAAGAAGCTATATTCACTGTAAATTTTGTTGGAGTTTGATTTCGGTATGAATCTCAAACATTATATCCGTACCTTCCGACGAATGACTGCATATATTGCACACAAATCGTCGACCACCATCAATGAACTGCATAAATGGATTCATGTATGCTTTGCATCGATTACATCTGACAGGACCACTAGCGCCATTATCAACGATATATAATTTATTCTGAAACAAGAGGTGCATATATAAAATTTAACAATGCAGCCTGTATGAATAAAAACCAGAATTGATCACACATAACTCAGTCTGAAACAAGACGTAAACGTTTAAAGCTTGCCAATGCAGCTTATCTAAATACAAACATAAAAAGAACAAAGGAATACCGTGCAGATGTTCTCTCTGCCATGCTGCTTAGGTGCCGTGTTTCGACTTTGATTGAGAAGGCAAACATGAAACGAGACGTTTGAGACATTGTCTGTTCGAAATAACTGCTAGGGATACGAAATCATCACCCCGTTGTTATTCATGTATTGTGTTTCAGCTTTCTTGCGAGCGAATCAATGTTGGGGCTTACAATGTCATACCCATATTAAGATATTGAAATGAATCGCTATGTGCACACGATCTGGAGCCCTTTGTAAGAATCCTTGAGGACCACAGCCTTGCCTGTTGGTATCACAAACAAATAATTTAAACAAAAGCCTCTTGCATCGGAAAGCCCTGTTATAGATAAATAAAACTACGAAGTCTGAAAGTACCAAACTTGTTTCAATATTTTCTGTTCCTATTCACCGCTTCTGCTAACTAACAGACTACCAAATTTGAAACTATCAAACTTATTTCAGCATTTCTGTTCCTCCTCACTGTTCCTGCATACCAAAACAACCAAATTTGAAAGTACCAAACTTGTTTCAATGTTTTCTGTTCCTTGTCACCGTTCCTGCATACCAAAACTAACAAACTGAAAGTACAATAATTTTTTAAATTTTCCATTCTTTCTCACCGTTCCTACAAACCTAATTCGGATGCTAAGTAGAAGCGAAAAAACACTGGAGCCACCCCTGTAGAACCTAATATTGTTACAATACAAAGGTAGGTCTAATCAAACTCCGAGAAGCGGGAGTTCAGTTCAGAGTTCTGTCACATTTCACGTTTCGCCAGAAGACTTGATCAAACATGGGTATTCTCGGGACACCTGGAATTTCAGCGATGATCATTTTCAGTATCAAACCATCACTGACATATCAAACAAGCTACATTGTTACCAACCTCATCTGCAGGAATCTTTGCAAATGGTGTGGTTAGTATCGCCATTGGCACATTGCTCTCTTTCAGCATATCTTGATTACAAGGGATGTTGTATAACGTTGACCTCATGTATCGTGGACTGCAATTGCCTGAAAAGGAAGAAAAACAAGCTGTATCTTCTATAAGAACACGCAAGTGTATGTTTGAATAAATAATCACTGATTCAACAATGATTTTATCACTTTGTTTTGGTTTCAATGGATCTTCTTTCTCAAGATAGCCTTTCAGAACCCTTCCTAGCACAAAATGGCTATGACTGGCATTCTTCACCGACAAAATAAGAAAACTGCATACTAAAAGCACATTGAAAAGAAATGGTTAAGTCCTTAAAAATGACCCTAATGACAGAGCAGAAACAGCGCAAGTATGCGCGAAAACTTGCAACTTTGAGCCCCCTAGCTCCCTGCAACAGATCCTGTAATTAAAGCAACACTTGATATCTTCTTCCTTTGGTCTTAAACTCTTGATTTATAATTTAAAGAAGCTTATGCATCCCAACACTTTCTTATCTCAGATTGCTCGATGACCTCATTTTACGCAGTTTTCGCTCAGTCCACAATAACATTAATACCCAACCTAACTAGTTGTTGGAAAATTTAACACTTTGGTCCTTAAATTGAAGGTCATTTTCAATGCTTGGCCATTTTGGTCCTTGTTGAGGTCATTTTCAATCAATAAACATCTGCTCTTGTCAAGTTAAAAGGCAGATGTGCTGCAGAAATTTGGTCCAGATTTTTAGTCACTTCTGGACTGGTAATGCGACTTCCAAGAAAATTGCTCATTTAGAATAAAGGACCCCATCTTGATCAACAGATTTCTCAAAGCTGTGAGTTGATTTGAGTTGTCAAAGAGGCATCTCCCAAGGTAGTCAAACAAGTGTTCTTACCCAACCTTTACTACCACGGCAGCGAATGACCTAGAAGGTGCCCTGCACGAAAACATTTATTGTATTTGCGCAAATGACCGGCACTGTCGAATGATAAGGAATCCCCTTTAGATTTCTTTGATATTTCATTTCGTGTTGATGTTATCCATTAATTCTAAGTATCAGCTGCTGACATCATTTTGTGCACAAATTACTAGGACAATATATGGAAAAAATAGTTATCTTTAAAAGGTTACAGTGAAGGCAACATTTCAGCTGAGCTGAATGAAGTGTCTAATGAATTGACACTATGTCTAGAAAGGCATTTCAATTGATGAAAACTTCTTTGAGTCCACTTCTCTATGGAAATGTAGTAAATGTTGTATCCTTTGTATACTTTTTGCAAACAAAATGACGTCATCAGTCATTTGTACCAAAAAAATGAAACACGGTATCAAAAAATTTTTTCAACGACATTCTTTATCATCCAACAGTGCTATTCATTTGCATCAATAAAATTTTCATTTCAGATCAGCTTTAAAGCGTTGACTCTTAGATCTGTTGATCTTGATTAATTTTCATTTCTATCAGCTATGTTTTCAGCTATGTTTTACTTGGTTCGCGTAAAATGCAAGTACTTCTTTTCATAGATTAATCGAACATCGTAACAACTTGTATTCTACGAATAAAATTGAGTTGAATCGAATTGAATTGATTTTAGACGCTGGTAACAGCCTGGTTAAAGGGTTTGTGTAAGGTTAAAAGCTTGCATCTGCAGAGAGCAGAAATTCTAAAATTATCTCATTCAAATCGGACTTGCACACGGAGTAAACAAAGGATAATGTCACAATAAGATTTTTATCTCGCCACGAAACAATGCTGTTTCGGAGTAATCTCTTTGTTCTATTTATAGAGGAGCCTATTTACCATTGCACATTAGCTTTAGTCATCATATAATAACATACATACCGTCATCCTGTATTCTGCATTTAGAGGTGATCAACGGTGGCAGCTTTCCTCTTGTACTTGTTTGGAAAAGATTAGTAGATCGCCATTGTTCCTGATCATCATTCATTACCTGAATCTAAGAAAGATTTATGACAGAGCTAGTAAAAAATACGACAATGCAAAAATTCATAAAACTTCACAGATCCACTGCTGGTACCAATGTCGACTTTGGTATATATTATCTGAAAGTCGTTTTCGGCCTAAATTCTCTTTGCCCTGCTTTCACTCAGCCAACTAAGGATCATGGTTGATAATACAGTAGGTCTTTAACAAAACTATTCGTCATGTCTTAGCTACGCGTACGCTAAGCTTAAAATTGGGTGGTATTACAAGCCAAATCAACTATACAGGGTGTTCCAAAAACATGTGCACTGCATGAGCGGCTTCTGCAGAGGAGCCAGAGGTAAAATTTTTCTTTTTTCAAGAACTTTAATACAGGAGACTTTAACTATACGGTTCTTGCCAAGTTTGAGTAAATCTGATCAATAGTTGCAGATTTATGGAGCCAGAAAGTCAAAATCGTTGGCTGCTTCAAAAGAACGACAGTGATTGAAAAACCTGCAAATACCTAGCCTGGTTTCCCGATGTTAGCAAGTGAAGTCAATAGTTATAAATTGGATTTTGTGATAGCCAAGGAATAATAAATCAGTGGTTGCTAGAAATGGTGATATGCAATACATTTGCTGCAGGCCATGATATGCCTCCATCAGTTATTTTGCGTCTCAAAAGTTTTTCTGGCATACCAGCAAGGTTTATGTCCTTACTGATATGCTAAAATTCAAGTTATTTGGGTTAAAGGCATTGAATCATGGTAAATAGACCGTGTATACCCACTTTGCACAAATTGCTGAGTCATGAGATAGCCTTCGTCAATCCGATTGGCTGTTATTCAAACTGCACACATGATTTTGTAACCTCGCAATAAGCAAAGCAGACCAACCTTTCATGTCTCATCACATGAAGACAAACTGATCACATGAAAGCAGACAGACCCCAGCGGAGAATCGCTAATTACCATGACTCAATGCCTTTAAGTACAGAGTTAAAATCATCTGGTTTTGCAATAACCAGTGATTTGATTTTCTCACTCAATAAATCAGCAGCCACTCTTCATGTTTACTTAAACCCTGGACCGAACTCTAAGCCAAAATCTCTTTAATTTATGATTCCCTAACAGCTGCCATTCAAAGGGTGCACAGATTCTTTGGGAGGTCCTGTACAGCTTATATGAGCAGTGTTTTGATATAAGCCAGTCTCAAAAATTCTGAGCCCAATAATCATTCTTTTACCTAAAAATTAAAATATAACACAAAAATTTCTTGAACCACAGAGCGGAAAGAAGTACATGAAACAGCCTGGTTTTCTCACATTTATGAATACAGGGATGCATACATATGCAACAATATCTGCCTGACTCACACTTAGACATATTTTGGACTTTCTACAAGTCTCTCTCGCAGCAAAAACGGGAGAAGGAATAAAAGCGAGAGAGACTTGTAATACTTGGTAGCCTGGGTCGTTGGTTGGAAAGGATTCTGTCCAGTCAGCATCCTTTTACAAAAAGCCAATATCAAATCATATGCTTAGAAAGGACAATGACACAACGGAGCGAGGCTCTGCCATGTTCTTTGACAATGGCCCACTCAAGCTTCGAAGAAACAGTTGACAGCAACCCCGTCATTTTAAAAATGGAAGCCAGGGTCAATAGCTCATGAATATTAATGAGCCTGCCAAGTTTTACAAGTCTCTCTCGCTTTTTGTCCTTCTCCCGTTTTTGCCGCGAGAGAGACTTGTTGAAAGTCCAGACATATTTAGAAAAGCAATCAAAAAGGAAACTAAGTCTTCAAAAGGCAAAGAAAGACATTCTTCTTCTTGCATTCTTATCAGAAAGAAACATTTTGACAGTGTCTGACAAAGAATGTTCTTCAGTATATAGTCATAAAAAACTTCTTTTGTAAGTAGATATCTAAACAGTGTATTTCTAAAAGCACAATCATTGAAAAAAGAAAGGTATCACTTTGTTTGGCATACATACTGGGTTAGGCATTTGATCTGGATCTATTCTCTTTGGTGGTTGCTGCATGGGAGAACTGATAGGACCACTACCAGGTCCCCCTTGGCCAGGCATGCCAGGTCTGCCAGGCATGCCACCAGGTCCACTAGGAGGCATTGGTCCAGACATACTTCCAGGGGCACTAGTTGCAATACCACTTGGCATCGAACTTGGCATTCCAGGGCCACTCATTGGAGGTCGCATCATGTTGGGCTGTACTCTCTGTTGTGGGTTAGCTGCATTTTGACCAGGCATCATAGGACCTGTGAAACAATGGAGACAAACTCGTATACAAGTAAAATTACATGAGAAATTTTTGTCCTTTTGGACAGGGACAGTCAGAGAATCTTTGCTTTTCATCGTCAGGGGTTCCTCAAGGATTAATCCTTGGACCACTGTTATTCTTACATCTTAATGACCTAACAGATCTTATCAAAAAACCCAAAGTCATGAAATAAGCAGACGATACAGTATTGTACATGTATGGGAAAACTGCTACTATCACTGAGAAACTCAACAGAGACCTCAGACGGCTGGATGAATGGTGGTTCCATGAAATGAACTCATTATAAACCTCACTAAAGAAAGAAAATGAAGCTCTTCTCCCTGGAAACGCAAAAAGTAGTGGATGGATCATCGGATTTCAGAGTCAGCATAAACCATACGGAGATAACAAAAACAATGAGCCACAAGTATGGACCTTGGAGTCCAATCAACAGTATATACCCTGAATATGAACACATTTTTGACAAGTGCTACAAAAAAACATCCTCTCAACTCAGTCTCCTTTTGAAACTACAAGGATAACTGGATGTGAAAGCAGCAAAGGCCATACCAAAGTATGAATCTGCCAACATTCACTAAACTGCAGTCTCCTCCAGCTCTGCAACACAAGAACCTAATCAGACAAGCTAAATTCAATTTACAATAGAGGCAAAACCATTGTGAATAGAAAAGTTGTTTATGGATGCTAATCAGAAATATGCAAATTCTTCTCACTAAACATCTATGATACGTTTGCAGAATCAAATATTTGTATTCCCACAAATGTAATTTCTGCCAAAAGGAATCCAGCAAGTGATGAATAAGCTACACTTCAAAACCTTGTGCTTCTCACTCTGCTAATTGTTTGTTGGTTTAAAATGTGACTTTTAAAAGAATGGTATATATACCTTGGCTCGGATGATTAGGTCTTGGCTGATATTGCCCTGGTCCTGGTCTGAAACCAGCATCAACAGTTGGTGGCTGACTTGCAATTGGTGGCCCTGACAAGCTGTTGGCCGATAATCCTCCAGAGGTGCTGAGATGCATCAGTGTTGGCCTGGCAGTATTCCCTGGAGGTACTGATGGTCCATTGAATTGACTGGTCTGTAAGTTAATCAAAGCAAAAACATGCATCATTATGTTCTCATACATTTATTCTCTGAGAAATAAGTAGATATACAGACTCGGACGTACCACATTCATCTGATCTTTTGACGTAAGCCTTAATCAGCATGACTTCTCAAAATCAAAATGAGCATTAAACCTTGAAATACAACACAAAACAAAAACATCCTCCTTATTACAATGCATTTCATAAAGGGACTCCAAGTAATATAAGCCTGGTTTCCATATGATTGCAAGGATCGCTGGAAACGCAAGAATCTCACAAATTTGTGACCAGCGATCGTTGTGTCGAAAAGGAAACTATCTTCTTCAATTTGCCAGCAATCATTGCATTGCTACCGATCCTTGCATTTGAGATAGGAAATTTTCTATCTCTGCGATCGCAGTGATCCTTGCATCAAAGGGAAGCCGACTGAGCATGAATTTGGGCAATCAAGGTCTCTCTTTCAAAAGATATTCATTTGTCATCTTCTATTGCCAATGTGAGAATTGGATTTTGGAATTGCGATTCTTGTGACAAATGGAAACAAAATGAAGCAAGGATCGCTGACAGTTAATGGTCACAAATTTGTGCGATCCTTGCGTCACCAGTGATCCTTATGGAAACCAGGCTATGTGAAGTGGAATGAAAAAGATCAAATAAATTCAGCAGTTCTTCATTCTAAACTCTCTTTGATCTTTCTACTACTGTTTCTTTTAATGTCTATTACCTTAACACCTTTTATGAAAGGAATTGCAATAAGAAGCCCAAGGTTTATGCTTAGTCCAATTGTTATCCTGGAAGATGATTCATCAAAGTCTAAAAGTGCACCTGGGTTTTATGAAATACCAATTGGTCTGCATTTTAGAAGGAATATATACACCTTTCAAAAAACAGCCTACAGTAGTTTTTCAGATATTTCTGAAAATTTCTTGATAAGAAATTTCTGACCACATATTTGGATTCAGCACCCCAAGTTTAGTCTAACTGCAAATTTTCATAATCCTAGAGTATGTGAGTTTGATTTATAGTGATCGTTAATTTGAGAATTTGTATGGGATTTGACCTTGAAAATTATCCAGGGTGTAATTTTACACCTTCAGTCATGATTAATTGAAAAGGTATATTAAAGTTCAATACGGGCTACAAATATCAAAGCAATAATCTACTGTAGAATGATGTAGCGTGTAGACATGACATTATATCAAATTTTTGACACACTTTAGCAAATTAGGGTATGACATCTCAACTAAAGCTATTCTTTGTGTTTCTATGTTCTTCCCGCAGGTCCTAAGTAGCACCGGGAGGCAGTGTACTCCAAAACTATGTATATATTTATATGTTTTCTCTAATAACTTATTTTCTTGGTATATTGATAAACTGGATTTAAGCATAAAGATATTCATTATAAAATCATGCATCAAATGATACATACTGTAGGTTTGTTATCATTCTCTAACGCTGTGGTCTTACCGAAGTAAAACTGAAATTGTTGCTGTGAGGGTGGGCAGTAACCTGAGCTACAAATATGCAGAATTTCTTTCATCATTTGCACAAGCCTCAGTTGAATCAATTACAAACAGTACTGGGACACCCTGAACAGTGCACCCTATAAATTTGATTATATATATTTGGTATTACCATTTACTCCCAACAGCCCAGGTTTTAGGAACACTAACATTAAGCTCTTGAGAATTCTTAAGAATTTTCAAGAAAAAAGTCTTCACAATCCTATTTTCCAACATTCGCAGGTCATACAACACTGCCACTTTTTGAAACATAGTATGTATTACATTAAACAACAATGAGGAGTGCAAGGCCTATGCTGTGGCACCAATCTACAACTGGAGAAACATAACTTGTTTGGTGTTGCTTCCTTACCATTGGCTGAGACCCAGAAATTGGTTGGTTTTGTTGCAAAGAGCCAGGAGGCATCCCACCTGCCATTCCTTGTCCAGATGGATATCTTGGAGGCATACCAGGCATAGTACCTGTTGGTTGACCAAAAGTCTGGCTAGAAGGAGGGCCTGTTGAAACACCAGGCCTCATTCCTGGCCCTGGTCTTTGGAAGTTTCCTTGTGTGTCAGGCATCGCTCCACTCAATGATGAGGTTGGAGCAAAATTTTGTGTTCCTTGTGTCCTTTGTGGATGATACTGTCCTGGCTGACCTCCTGTGGGGCCCTGTGAGAAAGTAAACATTCTACAGTGGCTGAATGATTCTGGGGTTATTTCTGAAAACTCTTGAAAAAGGACAAGACAAGAAAGCAAAGGTCCCAATTTATCGAGATGTTTTCTTCGATTACGGGCATTGCAATTTTATCTCCTTGGAGACATACCTCAAGTAAGCTGGTTTGATAGATTTGGTATGATTCTCTGGAGACTGCTTACCGTTCTAAAGCCCTAACACTGAAAATTGGACAAAATTTGGGCACAATTTCCAGCTTTTATGTTAAAAAATTCTTAGTTTTTCTTTTGAGCAGTGCTATGTAAAACTAAATCAATACTTTATGGGATCTGTCAATAGACCTTTTAGCTATTCTGGAAAAGGCTCTCAACCAAATGATACTTTGCTACATATTGTAGAATTTTCGAAAGTGCACGATGGTGATAAAAGCTCTAACGCCACTCAATCAAACCTTGCATGTAAAAATGTATATATAAAAATAATGCTCAATCCAGGCTTTTTCGCTGAATTGCTCTTTATCAAAAATGTTGGCAAACACCAGAATTCTCTTCTATTATTATGAACTATATACAGTATAAAAGCTACTCAAATCATTCCATACTTGACTTCCTTGAAATTGACCTGGGTTTATCTGCATACCAGCCATTTGCTTGTTCATCTATAAAGCAACAACAACCTTCAGCAGGAAATTTTACAAGCAATAAAGCAAGAAATTTTAACCAAGGAAAAATTTACTGGTTCCTGCAAAGCCCAGCTCCATGAAATATGACAAAGCCCTCATACATTGGAAGATGATCTTTCTTCAAACCTGCAAAACTTAAAACCTCAGTACTGAGAGATACTACACTTCTCTAGCCAACTATTATAAAGCATCATACAGTACATAGTACAGTATACTGTATGTACTGTATATTGCAACTCTCTGAGTTTGAAATATATACAGATCAAAGTTGCCAAAAATAACATTGGGATTTTAAAAGGTTTGCTGAAAGAAGATATTTTTTAAGACTGTTTCAACATTTGTTTGAATGGTCAACTGCAAGAGTGTAAACATAGCTGTTTCAATATGTCCACTCCGTTTCCTGCAAGCCTTTGCTACTAGGCATGGTTTTCATAATGTGGGCTGAGAAGTCAAATTTTCGACAGCAAACAATATAATTCAAATTCAATGATGTGACAATATCAAGCCACAAAATAAAAAGAACTCTTCACTTTTCAAACAGTTTCGTGTTTCAAATTAAACCACATAATACAGTATGCTATATTACTGAATTCATCAGCATATCTTGGTCTTTGGCACAGAGATAGTAGTTCTCCATACAAATTTCTTAAATCTGCATCAGTCTTTGACACAGAGAACTATCCAGAGTGGAAAATTTGTTATGTAATTGCAATAACAACAATAATCTGCCAACATAAAAACTGATGACTCATTAATTTTGGCCAAGGCCACATTGGAATGTTTTTATTTTACATATGCACACTGAGATGGTCTTGCTAAAACTCTCTAGAAATTTTGCAGTTTTCACAAATGAGGACAATAGAACAGATCCTTTGATTGAACTGAAAACCACATAAGTTCCTGCACATGAAAGATATTGTGTACACATCGGAAACCCTCCAGTCTGAGCCTGATCATTATAGCTGCTTGAAAAAAGATTAACATCATGTCCCTGTTACTCTTGACAATCAATTCCACTGCAGAGATTTGTCTTGAAAGAACAAGGAAGAAAGATGTCGAACAAGACTAATATCTGGTAGTCAAAAAGTACTTCTCCATGCACATTTTTGGTATAACTTAAAGCCATAAATACAAATCCTAGCCTCCCTTATCAGTTGTCCTTCAATGCCATGAGAGACCCTCAGCAAATCACTTTGTTTTCCTTACTATGCAAATTACACCTTAATGACTTCAAAGGGAAACCACCCTAATCTCCATGACCATCATCTACGCAGAAATCACAGAACTGAATAAATGTCTGCCATAATAGTGACATAAAAACTTTAATTTTACAGCCCATGCCTGAAAACATGTTGATTATACCAAATATCTATGGTATGCATCAACATCAAGAACAATGGTAGAAAACTAGGTCCGCACATATTTCTTATGAGAAACCGCTTAGACCCAAGTCTATGACTGCCAAAAAACTAAGAAACTCCAGAACTGGTAAAACATTAAGAAACTCTTAATTTTGATAAAGGAAATCCTTAACATCTTTCAATTCATTTGTGTATATCACATAACTTTAAGGAAGGAACATGAGCAATTTCTTATCATAGGGTAGGCCTGAATACACCTCTTGTTTTGACATGGTCACAAGCATGAGGACAAGTGAACATGAAGACTGTCATGGAACCTTTACAAAACTTGTAAGAAAGTTCTGAGTAGTGAAAATCTGATAATCTTAAGAAACTTTTCAGTACTGGCCCAAACTCTTAGTTTTTAAGATAAAAAAAATCTGTGTGTTTTCTCTAGAAATCTGGCATGGTGTAAACCTTTTTGGTAGCAAAAACAAATCTTCTACACAAGCTAGGTAGGTAGGTTCTTGCTTACAAGAATATTTTTGTGGTTCAAAATCATTCTAATTCAAAGATGGGCCATATATTGCTCCCTTCAAAGACCTGAATACTTTACCTGATTCATAGGCTGTTGAGGTGGTGGGTGCCCATGTCCATGACCAGGAACGTTGCTCATTGGGTTCAATGAAGATGGAGGCGTCACAGAACCATTTTGCTGGGTACCAAACATTGGAACTTGTTGTCTCATAGGAGGTCCACTTGTAGTCTTTGCTGGGCCAGGAGGCATGCCTTGCCGAGGTGGCTGCCCTGCTGGAAAACCATAGCCTGGTTGGCCTTGTCCTGTTGGCATCCATGGCTGGCCTTGATTGGGCCTAATTTGTTGTGGTGGATTCATTGCCAGAGTGGCTTCGATGATTTCTAGCGCAGTCTGTGCTCTCCTGTTTACAAAAACTTGAAATTTTCCTTACGAGTAACTTAAGTGACTAAATTAACTCGATACTTGGTGTTTCGAGGCTGTAATGTCACCAATGACTCTTTCACATCTAACACGTAGATCTGTCCTCCATGTTGGATTTGCAACGGAAGTATTGACTCCTTTTTGTCCCTGTGTCTTCTGCCACGTCGGTAAAATTGAAGGTTCCCGGATGTCAAACTGCCAGTGGTCAAGAGATCAACCGCAAACTCCAACAAATTTGCGTCTTTGTTTCGATTTCAATTTCGGCAAACTGAAAATAACGATTTGCGGTAGTACGGTAGATGAAACCACCTAAACATACGTAAAACTTTGCTCTAAGGGACAGAACAAAGTTTATTTTATAACATGGCCGGTGCAGAACGTAAAGTTTTCTGCAATAATTTCATACGGGGCAAGCAGATTTTTTTCCAAAAATTTCCTTTTCCACCGGCCATGTCATAGAATAAAACTTTCACTGTCCCTAAGCCACTGCGGCAACACAAGTTACTCGTTGCAACATTAGTATAGTGAGTGACCTCTGGTATTTTTTATAAGAAACTGCTTATAAGACTCTCAGATCGCTAAAATATTAAGAAACTCTAGCACTGGGAAATATAACTTCAGAAACTATTGATTTTGACAAAAGAAATCCGTCACATTGATTGACTGACTGTGGTTTCACTTGTTTTCTGTATCATATTACTTCGATGGTACATGAGTACACGTTTTATAAGAAACTTGGATCAGGCCATAGTACTAAATGTATCTTAATTTCTCATGAAATTTTGTTCATTTTGGTACTAAAAGTTTCTTAATTGGTTTCTTATTTTTGGAATGCAGCATTATCTATGTGGTCGCTAACACTGCAGCAGATCAGTTTCTATCTTAAAACATCATAAAGGAATAAACAGTGTTCTGTCATGTTGAAACGCACATGGTTAGATAATATTGCTCAAGAATAAAGGTTCAACGATCTATTTGCTATAATATCCATGCTTTCAACTTTGAAAAGTTTCTTAGTAGTTCTCAGACATAGTGGTAGAGTTTCTTAAAATTTTGGAAACCAGTTTCTTGTAAGAAAACGTATAAATGTTTTAATTTTGAAAAAGCTTCTGAAAACAATATTTCAAACTGTTCACAGAGGAACAGAAAAACGGAACGAAGAATGTTCTGGAACATTTAAGAAACTCGTAAGAGACTCCGAGTACTCAAAATCTGAACCTTCAGTACTGGTCAAAATTCTTATTTTCTTATGAAAAACATAAGGTAAGCCCTCTTTGACGAGGGTTTCTCCAAAGAAATTCCGTTCTTTCCTGCAGTAA
Organism: Aurelia sp. 4 Dawson et al 2005; assembly: GCA_964019985.1. Taxonomy (NCBI): domain Eukaryota; kingdom Metazoa; phylum Cnidaria; class Scyphozoa; order Semaeostomeae; family Ulmaridae; genus Aurelia; species Aurelia sp. 4 Dawson et al 2005. The sequence continues at coordinate 11,727,923 of OZ026492.1, forward strand.
GTTATACTGGACAAATGCTCCATTCAGTTTATTCAGAGCAAGTTTGAAAGATGTAGCTAGTGGGAAAATCCTTTGTTCGAATGCAACTGAAACTTGAATGTCATTCAAAAGAATCTTAATATTTGATTTTCAGCACTTAGACTCTAGCCTGCGTGGAGACTTTACAGATATAGAGATAGGAAAGTCTGCACGTTGGCAACACAGAGACATGAAAATCGAAAATTTTGAAAGGAAAATCGGCAAAGGAAAATCAGAAAGAGAGACGTTCTCTCCCTCTTAACTTTTCTTTGACTCTGATACACAGGCAGTGGCGTAACGGTCTAAAGTTACCTTTAGTTCAAAAACTAAGGGCCCCCGACCTCTAAGGGCCCCAAAGGGGCCCCCAGCAACAAAAAATCCTTTGTTATGTTACGGTAAAACTGGTGCTCTAGCAATGATAAAACGACCAAGGGGCCCCATCATGCCTGCATGATCTTACACTCTGAATATATGGAAAGCGGTTTGATTAACTCTAACTTGTATCAAAAATGGATATGTCACTTTTATTGCAGATTTATGCACTTTTCTATCAACAGAAGCTTTGGCCAGCGGAGTTGCCAGGAGATGGGACATTTCTCCCTTTTGTCATATGTATTCCTCAGGGTTCTTTCAAAACATGGGGAAAGTTGTCGGGTATAGATACATACGGTAGGGTGTGAGTTTTTGCGAAAAATACTGGAACGTGACAGGAAGGGTCTCTACGCCAAAGTTCAGGTTGGCGTTTTTTAAATTTTCCCAGTCGAACTACCAAAGGATTTTCAAGGCTTCTAATTTGGAGCATGCTAACAATGTATTGTGAAAAGCATTTTTTAACCTAAGTAAAGGTTGCTTATGTGAAACTTTCTGCAGGGGGTGATTCATAGAAAACTTTGATTAACTTGTCAAACAGTCCAATTTGACACGGTAAGCGTTGAAAATAGATAGCCCTTCTGAGCAAACGTAAGTGATGTTGTCTCAGTTTTCTGAGCCAAACTAGCAGATGTATTGTGTATTGTCAAAATTTTCATGGGGGCTTGGCCCCCAGACCCCCTACCCAAATGCCCATCTTGATTCGTCCTTGATGCGCTGCTAGTGTAGACAACCCACTAGGTTGCAAATCATTAGCCTGAAATCCTTAACTAGAGAGAATCTCTATGTTTATAACATCATTTTACATATGCTTTTAACTAGGGGGCCCCGAACTGAAAAATCCCTAACGGCCCCGACTGCCTCCGTTACGCCACTGTACACAGGATGATAGACAGTTTGACGAAAACCTGAAGTTTGACCTCATCATCTTGCGTAATCAAGGGAAGTAAATAGTTGGAACTTTGAAATAAAATCCTTTGCCTTTGAGTTAGTTTTTTGAAACCAAAACTCTCCTGAAACTGGAACTGACGTTGATAGCTCTCCTCTTGACACTTCACTTTCAAAACAACTCTGTACATTTTTCAAATTTGAAAATTTGTTGAAGAGCAATTCTATATCGCTATAGGTTCTATTGATATCACATTCGTCCAGTTAGAATTAAGAAATCTTGAACTCAAAACTCGAAGTATGAAGTAAACTTTGAATAATGGAAAGGAAACCTTGAATGACTCACGGAACCCTTGTACCAGTTACTTTGTTATTTTGTCAGCTAGGCTGGGATATCTAGAGCAGAATGTGCATCTGCTTGTGATAAAACGTCACATCTTAGATCTTCTTCGCAAGGCAGTTACAATTTAGACCAAGAGCCTCAATTAATCCACTTCATTAAAGTTTCCATTTATTCTTTCCATAAAAATGTTTGCCCCACATCCAAACAATCCCTACATGTGCTGCCTTCTTCCAAGGTGGGTCCAACACCATTTTACATGATAAACTTTGGGAAGACATATCATAAGCATGCAAAGTTTTTCAAGCTAAAATGCTCGTGAAGTAAACCAGTTAGAAATGGTGTATTACTTCAAATTTCGTGTTATAGCAACTCTCGCTTGACATCTAATCCCAGTCTGCATCCTTCGTAGTGCGCGGGGAAGATTATCCCTGCGCCACTTTGGCTGCTTCCAGCGCCACAACTCTGTAGAAGCTCCATCCGTAGCAGTGTGTGTATGAATTTCATAAAAGCCGCAACCTTGAGATGCGCCAAAATTTACTGTAGAATGAGTTGCCCTGCGCCAAAAGCAAAGAATGCACACAGGACTATTTTGGAACAGTAGATTAACTAAAACAAGAACCAAACTGAATCAATTTCATTCCATTTCATATTCATTTTCATTTATTCAAATAGGGTAAAGTTATCAGTTAAATACAGAAATTATTTACAGGTAATGTGTTGCTTGACTTCAGCCTCTCCCGTATCCTCTGTCATACATTCCTCCTTGAAACTCTTCCTCTTGATATTGTGTAAATGCAGCAAAGATTGAGACTTCTGAGTCTGCTTGCATATCTTCCAACAGTTCGCTTGTTAGGTTGCTACAATGGCTCAAGTGTACTCTTAACAGCGACGGTGTGGAGTTTATTAAGTCATGAATGCCTGCATTTGTCAAAACACGGCTGAAACTGAAGGCGATAACAGCAGTTACCAATTTTTTGTACTCTCGAGTATCGAATAAACGGGGGAGATGAGAATAATCAGGAGGATGGAAGTGGCTCGATGTAACAATAATCGGGGGCTGGAACAATAGGGGGTGTTTAGATAAATTGAAAATAGTCGTTTTACTAGCTAACACGTATTTTTTAAATATTATGTGAACAGTAATATTACTGATACATTTACCTACAAACTCTGATTCTGTTGAATGCACTTCTTGAGATAGCCGGATAACCAGACCCAATTTCAAGTTATCAAACTATATTTACCATCATTTCACCTTTCCAAAAATTGATAAAAGAGGGCTGGATTAAAAGCCGGGGGTTGGAAAATTTGTCAGAGATTTATAAAGTGGGGGGAAGGCGATTATTCGGTACTCCAGAGTAAAAGACGGAAGGCAGCTATTAGCCCCTTTCATACTAAAATCTGTCTCAAATGAGATGTCCACAAATGAAAAGAACTGAATTGCTTTGCACGAGTATTTCTGTGAAATCGCAGATCTGATGTGGCATCTAGCTTGAGGCGAACTTTAGTAGACGAAGAAACCGTGTCGATGAATATGTCAGCTGACGGTCGTGCAAATAGTGTGGATTCAAATCAGACTTTTGACGGCTCCTCCACGTAGACAAAAACACCTTCGTTGAAAAATGCCTAGATAGACGAAAAAATGCATGAGCAAAATCATGCGACTTTTGCATCCAGCATTATGTATATCCCATCTGTGCAACGGGGGGGGGGGGGAGGGTTTCTCGGCTAAATTTCGGGTAGGGGTATACCGTCCACAGTTTCAAAATGTAACCGTTGGCTAGACCAATTTTTGTGAAAATGATACCCTAGGCTAGACTAAAATCTCCATCAAAAGTGCATTGAGTTGGCGTTTTCCAGACAAAAATTGCCAAATTTTCGCATTCTCTGAACCGAAATTTAAAAAATGGGTTTTTACAGGAATTACCGAATTTTGACACTTCATTGACCAAAATTGCCAAATACCCTTGCCGAGAATAAACTCGAATAAAATTGCCAAAAAGTATACGCTTGGTAGAAAGTATAACCCCGCATGCCAAGTTTTGTCTAGAAAATGCCAGCTCAGGGCACTTCTGATGGAGAAATCGGTCTAGCCAATCATTTCCACAAGAATTGGTCTAGCCAACGGTTACATTTTAAACTGTGGGCGGCACATCCCTACCTGAAATTTAGCTGAGAACCCCCACCCCCGCGGTCTACATCATTATGTACATGCTCACAAAGAGCAGCGCATTCTGCATCGGCCATGTAATAGAAAAAGTCTTGCACTGCAAGTCAGAATTGCCATAATACCTGAAGTTAAGTTCTTTGAGAAAACGTGGTCGCGAGCGTGCAAGATTCCTCGCAAGTCCATCTGTTATCGCCAGTCCATTACCACACGAGCATATCTGAAGCTTTTCTAAGTACTTCAGGTTACATATAATCGATGCAAAGCCAGCTTCTGTTACATTCCTACACCATGAAACATGTAAATTTCGTAGTTTAGAGGCCCTCCAATCAGCAGCACGAATATGAGTGTCACAGAGACTGGTAGCTTGCAAATGCAGATCTTCTAAGTGCTGGCATGCTTCTACAACGGCATCTAAGCCTTCTCCTGCAACAAAATAGACCATGGTATGAAGACAGTGTCACTAAACATGTGCAACTTTATTATGTGGTAGCTGTGGAGGATTTCAATTTCAAATGGATAGATAACTTAGCCAACTATTCTGCGTTCTGTCCCAGTATTGCACCTCTCCATACGTCAAGATGTAAGTTTTGGGAATAAAGAGTCAAAGCAAGGTTCTCCACCTTAGCAATAGCAAAATACTGCTTCTGTTCATGTTTACCGTGCAAAAACTTCACAAATTTGTTGCTGAACTCTTGTTATCTTCATCTGCTATCGAAGTAATGTGAAGAACTATCTTGTGAAAACAGGATATAAACGGGTGCTTGATTGCAAAGAAAACAGGGCAAGATGTCTTCGACATTACAAGCATTTTTTCATAAGAAACTCAGACTTTCAGATCGCAAAAGACTTAAGAAACTCCTGCATGTTTTTCTTTATTCTAAGTTGTTTCCTTTATCACACTAAACTGAAAGTACTAAATCTTGTTTTGAAATGCTCGAGGGGGGGGGGGGTACAGATCAGATGATATTCAAATACTTGCCCAAATTTTTAGTTCCTTGTAAAAAAAATGTGTACAGACTTTAGGAAATACTGGCATTTCAAACAAGCTTTAACTATCGATCAAATCATTTGATCAAAATATTGCGTTTTCAAAGCAATAATCTCAGTCAAATTTAAGAAAACTTTTAATTGAGTCAAAATTCCTCTGATGAAAGTTTTCGGGATATCTAATCAAGAAACACAACACAACTTTTAAATCTAACTAGCATTTTCTTGTCTAAAGTGCTTTTATAAGTTTAAGAATAAACTCCAAGATCAGTTTTCCTCCCCCAGCTAAGTTCCTCGCCATCGACTTGCTCTTGCGTCTAATATGCAGCAGACTTGGTATAAATTTGTTCTTATTATCCGTGTGTTGTTTTAGTAGTGTTGTTTAAGTTTAAGTACTTTTTCTTTCTTTTGATCTATGTAAATTCCCTTGGGGTAGTCACAGCATTTTGCTCCCCGGGGGGTCTTTGTCCCAGTAGTATTGTAAAGTAATTTCTTGTAGGTAGTGTAGACCGTATTATATTTTTGTAACATTTTATTGAATTATATATATATATAAAAAAAGAATAAACTGACCTTCAGACAGTGAAACGTATCTTTCATTTCACGTTTTTGTTTCAAGTAACTGCAAAATAACTTACCAGTCCATGGAAAACAATGTTTCAGTATTAAGGATGTCAAATATTTACAAGAATTGGCAATGAAATTCATCTGTAAACTTCCAAAATGGGCGAAACTTTGAACCATCAAAACTCGTACTTCAGCCAAACTTTCTATAAGATCTGTAATGATTTCTTCCTCGTTTGCAAAACTGCCGGCAATGCAAAATTCTTTCACTGAATAAAGTTTGCTACATATCAAGGGCAAAACATCTTTTTCTCCGCCCACGAAACGTAAACTTAAAGACGTGAGACCAGCGGGAAAGGACTTCTGAATGCCATTTTCACTAAAATTTCCTTCAAATGAACATTTGTCAAGTTTCAATGATTTCAGAGTCTCGCAATTTGCAAGTTGATGCAAGATTTTTGGTGTTACTACATAGCCACCAAGAGAAAGTTCTTGAATAGAACCGAAAAAGTAATCCCTGATTATTCTAACAAGCGTCTTTTCATCAAGTCTTTTACGATAAGGATGCATATCAACGTCTTTCCATAATTCTTTGTCATAAGACAATCTCCTCCACTTTTTGCACGTTCTAGATGCTTTGCTGAGACATGGTATCGAGAAGTATCCAAAAATCTTAAGAATGATAACTTCAGGGAGACAATCTATGGTCTGATTGGTATGATGGCGATCAATTTCGGTATCATCGATTTCATTGTTAACAATTAGAGACTCACATTCCTCGCTCACATGCTCATTACTTGATCTCAAATGACGCCTAGACAATAATCTTTTCAGTGCTAAATCTTTCTTGTAAAAATAGGACATTTCCCCTTCTAAGTCTTCAACTCTACTCCTTTCCAAGAATGGCACATCCACTGTCTTCCTCTTCAACTGATCATTTTTCTGTTTACATAAATACAAAATGAATAACCTCTTGATTAATCCTGGATCCTTGCCATCTTCCTTTCTATCATTGGCCCTACGAAGAGACAACGATTTGGTACACGAGCAGTAGCGAGGGACAGTTCGTGTCTTCACAGTCAGGCAGATATGGTTCTTCGTGCAACTGTCATCCATGGATAGCCATTATACAGAAATTGTCAATCTTTACTTGAATTTTTGTTACCTGGCAGTGACTTTATCCTCGGAGAAAACTGTTACCAATTAACAAGTTGTTATTGCTTCCCGTCTACCTGAAGCCATAAACCAATTCTTGGAATTGCATCCTTAACCATTACGTACGAAAATTTGGATATTTCATTGGCACTTTGTTTAAGTTGCTCTATGGCTAACACCAGCAAAGAAGCTGGCAGCAAGCAATCATAAAGTTTGTTTTGAACTGCCCTTCAATACTCTATCACATTCGAATGTCTTTAATTCGAACTCGAAAAGCTATCAAATGATTGAACCTTATTTAGTCGCATCGAATAACAAAAGACTGGATAGGAGGCAGACTCGTTACAATCGTACTTTTTGCCGTTGCATTAAGTGATATGACACTACTACAACTACAGCGAAAACAACAACAAGGGCCTAAGTGAAGGGGCTATAACTGCGAGTCTTTTCGATCCTGGGAAGTACCGACGTAACAAGGGAAATGTTTCTGCGGCCATGGACATTGTTTCGTCAAATAATAACCTCCAAGAATATGACACCTAGCCTACAATCAGTTACAAAATTGTTGAGCCACCCCCAGATTTTCAATTTCTTTGTCCCTATTTTCCTCCCTCCCCCTAATCAATGTTGCAGTACCACCAAAAGTTGCCGAGTCATGCGTGCCATCTCGATCTGGTTCTTTTCAAAACAACACTGACATGGCGCAAAGGGGGGACGAAAATGTCATTTTTTCAAGGGTGGCTCAACAATGTTTAACTGATTGTAGCCCTACGAAATAAACCGTGACCTAACCCTACCTTACCTAACGAAAACCTTCATCTTAACCTCGCATGCTAACCCTAACTACTCAAGCACAATATAACTAACCCAAACTCCCTATCTAATTGTCATAGGGGGCTTTTAGCATATTTTTCAACAATTTTGTTTCAGCCAGCAGTAACTAGTGAGCATTTCGAACTTGAACGTTTCAAGCATCTTTGAGAGTTACTGATAAGAGTACAGTCGAGACGTTTGACAAAGTCACAGTACATTCTCGTTTCCTGCATGCTACAGTCACAAATTAAGATATAGGATCCTGCTTGGCAAAAAGAATCTTGGGTATCATCATGGCCAAACTCTTCTAAGTCAAATCAATCATTGAAAAATGCGACAATGAACTACAATAGTGACATAATACAATGTTTCGAGCTCAACTGTCCACGAATAAAGAATAAAGAGTTGACCTCGAAACATAGTGTCACACCACTATTTAAGTCCACGACTAGTCGTGTGCTTTAAACAATTACTTGCTAATACATACCTAACGATGTGCAACATGCAAAACCAACCGTGTCAATCTAAATGAACCTTCAATGGCAAGAAAATCTCTTTGTATGCCTGCCAAAGTTTCCTGACTTCGAAGAAATGACTCAGTGTCTTTGAAGGTAAAAATCATCATGAGGATACCATTTATCAAAAAGAGTTCTGGTGCTACGAATATTCCAGACCATAGTCACTTAAAGGACAATTCCGAGGTTGTTATAATTATTGATTATTCAAGAGATTACACTGTTTTCATGCTGTGTAGTACTTTTTTCAATTTTTTTCCCTTTTATTCTTCGAAACTTCATATTTCAATCTGCTAAGAAGTGCGAAATGACTTCATTTTCTATGACGTCACTTTCACCCTGACCTGAGCGAGGCTGCCAAATTTGTTAATAATATACCGTCCAAATTGCAATCCTCCTTATCGCGCCTTTGCACACTCAAAATACAAAATAGCGACGATATTTGGCCTAACTTAAGAAGACTAATCGTCGAATCTGTAAAACTTTGAGGCATGAAAACTTGGAAAGAACTCACGACTGGACGACTGGTGTTCAGCAATTGGGAAGGTTGCTTTTTAACAATAATTTTGTCAACCCCGGACTTATCCTTTAAGAAGTTGAATGTTCATTGCAGAGATTATGAATGCAACGTTTTTCAGTACGGGGCACAATTGTCCTTTCAATGCAGGGATAAAGGCCACTCTCCATCAGATGTTTCTCGGAACGATCTCCATCAAAATTCCCCATGACACATATACAACAGAGTATTCCTGATCACCAAATTGAAAAAATGTGTTCGATGAATAGCAGTTTCGTCTGCCAATTTGTCGGTTGAGTTTTTTGGCCAGTGGAAATGTAGGAGTTCTACAGCCTCGCTCAAATTTTAGAAACTTTGCAAAGGGTATTCGCGATGAAAGCAACACAAGTGAAGGTCAAAGCAGGTTTTTCGTCGCGAGCTTTTAGGAGGATTGTCGCAAATCATTTGGTGAAGACTGGCTTTCCAGCTTTTCAATACGACTACGTTCAATGCTGGGATCAATTGAAAATCACTAAGTTATTGATAAGCCTAAATCAGTCTTTCTTTCCTCTCTTTGTACCCGGAGGATTCTGCAGCTGAAACTGAGGTGTCTTCTCCGCTGTCGACAATGATTTTCCAAACAATGAAGGCGTCAGTGAAGAACCCAGAGATAAAGAGGTACCTGCACCCCGGCTTGAAAGTCCCGAGAATGACAGGCTGCGGCTCATACCTGACGAAGACGAGCCTATGCCAGATTTTGATAACGATGATATTCCTAAACCACCAAGAGTAAGTTTGTCTGATGTGGAAGGAATCTGGGCACCTGTGAAAGAGGCGAGAGAACATTTTTCATCAATATTGAGATTTAATACTAAAATTAAACAAGCTGATGATTGCATCAGAGTCAATCTGAAAGGTGTTTATTTCATTCAAACATCACATTTGTTCGTTTTCAAATGTACTGGTTCATTTTAAGGAACTTAGAGGTTTACAAAACTTTAATATCAATCAACTAAATTCGTAAACAAAGTTACAAGCAATTTCTTGAATCCTACAGACAGAAATCAAGTGGAAAATTCTCGGAAGTAGGCATTAGCCGAGAAAGGAGATACTCTGTGTTTTCGTCCGATCAGAAAGTGCCGATTTTCAGGCCGAGTTTCAAAACCAAGCAATTTTTCTGGAGCCGGTTGTCGAAAGCTCTAATTAAGAGTGAAACATTTGGTAGAACAAGTTGTTCCTCTTTCCAAACCTAAGATTTGGAGTCCGATCGTTTGGAGGATTCGTAAACACATTTTTAGGTAGGTACACCCACGTACAAATCAATGTCGAGTACGGGGTATCACATATCAATGCAGCGCTCCCCTCATTTCTAACAGTGCCAAACGAAAAATTCCCTATAATTGGTCATACCTCAGTTATTACTAAATCGATTAGCAAGAGTGAAACACATGTAATTGAAGCTTCTATTTTCGAAAAAGGAATCAAAACTGTTTGAAACAGCACCACTTCCAGAGTGGACATCACAGCATCAGAGAATTCGGAAATTTTCATACTTTATACCTCATATGAATCAGCATGACATGTAAACTGTCAGATTTATTAATAAAACAAGTAACAGATCAAGACCGATGACCATGTAAGGTTGAAATAATATTCTATAAAATAACCTGTTGTCGATCGGTTGAGTGCTGCAGCCATCGCTACTGCTGATGGGCCTGCTAAACCAGCAAAAGGTGATGGTCCACTCCCTCTTGAAGTCCCTGTGAGAAAATAAAAGAGCTAAATGGCATAAAGTAAGATATCAGAACCATGCTCGGGACAGGCAAGGCGGGCTCTAAACAAGGAAACAAGAGCTTAGATTATACATGCATCTTATAATACAGCACTGTCTCACATAGCCTCACTGCAATTTGGAGTGAGGAGAATTTGTCTATGACATCAAACAGCCTGTTGTTTAATCGTGAAATGTCTATGCAGGGTGAGTCAAAAAGGCCTCGCGTTCGAAAGGCTACCGCTCCCAGAATATATAAGCAATGTTTTATATGATAGAATAGACAACATGTTCAATTATTTTTAGAATTTTCTGCCTGAACATCAATCACGCCATTCAGACTTTACGTCATAAAATTCTAAATGAAAGTGCCTTCAAGAAGTCTTAGAAATGTGCTAAGAACAAGTTTCCTCAATATGTTTATCTCATAGCAATGATTTTAGCACGCGACTTCGCACGTGCTATCCCTCGTGGGAGAATGAAAAAGTCTTCCATCCAGTATGAAAACCTTATTCTGGCAACCTCGTTACCAGGGTGTTCGTACGTCCTGCGCTGATCGCGAAGCCGAATGAACACCATGTTGCACTTCGATCAAACTGCCCAAAAATGGGCAGATTTTCAGGAAAAACCAAGCGACGGGAAATTCCTGTTGCGCTAGAGCTGTTTCTGCAACAGATAAATCAAAAAACCAAAGATAAACACGTTGCTCTAGAGCTATTTCTGCAATACATAAATCGAAATACTAAAAATAAAAAGTTTGAGGACCTTATTTCAACATTTTTAAAGGTATTCGAACAATAATCTGGGGTTAGCAAGTGTTTTTATTATGAAAATAAGCACGGTTTGTTTAATGGAAAACGGGCCTAAATTGAAAATTAGAGAAACTTTCACCACAGCTTCCAAAATGAAATGGCTCGTTATTCTTCGAATTTCGGAAATGAATTGCAAGTGGTGGTCGAAATAAGAAAAGAATATGGTTTTACGTCGAATCTCTACATGCCGCGGCCGTTTACCCCCACGCAAAACAAAGATACCGCGCAAAATGACAAACAGCCAGTCAGACTGCCGACCGGTCTCTTGTATCCTAGAGTAGAAGTAGAGAAACGAGCTCACTCTGGGGATAAGACTGTTATTCTGGGGCATTTCAGTCTCCCAAGAGTACAAAATGCACGAATGCTTCTAAATGTCATTTTTGCTGGAAGGGAAAACAATTGGAAATTCTACTCGTGGTTAGATTCAATTCTGTGGGTATTCGAAAGGGGGCTTCAGCAGAAAATTTCCCATATCGACGGGAAGGAATGGCAGACTAAAGCCGGGTAAATTAATTCAATATTAATGGTTTAATATTCAGGGAGCAGTATTTTTCAAACGCCAGGAGGATTTTTTCAATTCAAAGATTCAAGACGACACAGAAAAATGAAAACGTTACCTTCTTTACTTGTGATTCTTTATCTGTGTCCAAATATATCTGTTGTGTCATTTAAAACGATTCTTCGATATTGCAGATACTTGCCCTTTAAAGACTATGAGAATAGTGCGATGTATAGCCACAGAACAAACTTATCAAAATTGTCATGCTGAGGATAACATGATGATCAACACACGATCAGGCAACTAAAATTTTCCATTTTGCGGGAATGGAATCCAACCTAGCATACAGACCCAAGCAAACAACAATAAAAGTATAAATTTGTCATAAACAAAATCGACTTTGTACAAAGATCATAAGTTAAACAAGGACAGATTTCGTTCTGAGGCAATCAGCGACTTTGTTTACATCTGTGAGATTAACCAATCAAACTACGTAATCTCACATCACGTAATACACTGTGATTCTGCGGGAAATGAGAAGCTGTGGGGATGAATACAAAAATACCCTCCCCCAAAAACCGACGATGTGCAAGTGGATTTTTGACAAACCATGAATATTTCTACATTTTCTGTTAGACTTCAAGCTTGCCGAAAATTCAACCGCTTCGGATTTTGATATTCGACTTAGATCGAGAGAAATCTTTGTTCGAATAACGCCTTAAAATCAGGTTACCGCCCAATGTTTCAGGTTCAACAGAAAGATATCTCTTCACCAACTACTTCCATGATTTGCACAATGGCTACAAACATTGATTCAAAAACAACATGTAACTTATCTCCATGAAATTTTCGGTGTTGCACAGCTTTCAATAGGGACAGTTTCTTCTACGCCATCGAGAGCAACTTGCTTTTCTGAAGCACTACAATCACAGTCTAAAGGGTCAACTTCTGAGGCAATTTCAACAAGAAACTCTTGCAATACTATCACAAAAAAAGTGTAAGTCACAAGGTACTCACCAATTTTCCATTTTCTATCAAGAACCAACATCGGATAAGTCCAAGAAACCATAGGCTGCATGCGAACAAACGAGCTAAGACAGAAAATTAATTATTTCCACAAATTTGAACACCACAGGCTTCACTGCACTACAGTGTTGATGAAATGTCTACTCCTCTCAAATTCTGAGCTAAAATGGAGCAAGACTGATCACATCTCAAAAAGTAGCATTCGTTTGCATAAACAAGTCGATTTCAGATCTTTAGATAATTATTTCGCAGTTTTTGAGATGACAATTTGGGAAATAGACAACAGTACAGGAGAATAAATGTATATTTCACTTGACCTGACCCCTTCATCAGAATCTATCCTCATCCTGTTGTCTATTTCCCAACTTTTCCCTCGATAAACCGACGAATGATTATCTAAGGATAAGAAATCGACTTGTTTATGCGAGCCAACGCTACGTTTTGAGACGTGATCAGTCTTGCACCATTTTTAGCTCAGAATTTGAGAAGAGTAGACGTTTCATCAACGCTGTAGTGCAGTGAGGACTGTGCTTCTCAAACTAGTGGGAATTATCAATTATTCTGGCTTAGTTCGTTTGTTCACATGCAATGCAACCTAAGGACTTTACGACTTAACCAGCCTTGGTTTATCATAGAAATGAAGAATTGGTGAGTACCTTGTGACCTGTATTTTGTTTGGGACATTATTCGTGGAGTTTCTTGTTGAGTTGAGTTAGAACTTAGCCCTTTAGAATGTGATTGTAGTGCCACACAAGATGATATCGCGCTCAGTATCATAGCAGATAGTGCCCCTTTTGAAAGCTGTGCAACACCGAAAATTTCATGGAGATAAGTTTCATGTTGTCTACGAATCAATGTTTGTTGCCTTTGTGCAAAATATGAAAGTAGTCAGTGAAGAAATATCTTTCTGTTGAACCTGACACATTGGGCGCTAACCTGATTTTAAGGCGTTATTCGAACAAAGATTTCTCTCGATCTAAGTTGAATATCAAAATCCGAGGTGGTAGAATTTTCGGCAAACTTGTAGTCTAACAGAAAATGTAAAAACATTCATGGTTTGTCAAAAATCCACTTGCACATCGTCGGTTTTTGGGGGAGGGTATTTTTGTATTCATCCCCACAGCTTCTGATTTCCCTCAAAATCACAGTGTATCACGTGATGTTAAATTACGTAGTGTGATTGGTCAGTCTTACAGATGTAAACAAACTCGCTGATTGGCTCAAAACGAAATCTGTCCTTGTTTCATAAGTTAATAACATCGTTTCGCGCTTAACTCTTCGTCAGATTAAAGAAAACAGCAGAATCGAGTGCACGTCAATATATTCGCAGGGTAATGTTGAATGATGGATAAGGTATTAGGAGAATGCCAACAGAATAAGGCATAGAATGTGGCGTGGAATACACTGTGATAATAAAGAGAACAAATACATAGAAATAACAAAGGAAGCAAACAGAAAAAATCAGGTAAAAACAATGTTTGGCTCAAATAGTCTCAGTTAAGACTGCGTTCACACGATGCCGGTACATTCTGAAAACGGCGAAAATTGTAACGAATAGGCCTCCCGTTCACACGAGAACTGCACATATCTTTGCCGGCAGATTTTGAAAACGTTAGATTTTGGAAACGGAACCCCAAGAGGCACATTCTGAAAACGGTATCGAGTGTCACATTTTTCACCGTTTTCAAAATGAGCCGGCATCTTGTGAAAGTAGTCTAAAAAAGCCACCTTCACCTTGCAAGTTAAGCCAGCTTTAAGTAAACCAGGTTATCGAATAGGGCCTTCTGCTTTGTCAATTCAACAAATCCAGTCATGTGAATAGAGTATAAGTTAGCTGACTACTGTTCCTTCTTCGTTTATTTCGAAGTTAGGGAACTTTCATAAATCCAATTGTATCTCTCTTGCAATGTTCAGAAAAACAGGAGCAAGATCACCAAAAATACTTCAGACTTCTAACAATTAACGTTACATTGATTTATTCTCCGGATGATAAATTTTCAAACAGTTCAAGTTTCTTTGCTATACTTGGCACATGAGTAAACTAAATGAGTTATTTACAAAAACAGCGGACACTCCAAGGCATGCGGTTATTAAACTATCATGAGGTCAATGCTGGAGAATATTTAACCGCAGTCTGATGAACGGAAAGAACACAGTGAGGTCCATGCTAGGAACTAAGGTCTAAATAGTTTCCAGCATTGATCAAGTAATCGTTTAATAAAGGCTTTACCATATGGCAGAAACTTTTCCGAAAGAATGTTCATATTGCTGTACCGTTAACTGTTATACTGTTTTATCCAGTTAATCACTGCTGCTGGTCGTTAGGACGCTAGCCACACTCGCATTTTCTTCTTCTACATTGCAAGTCGTCTGCAAAATCTATAGGAATAAGCTAAACCTTGGCAGTCCATTTTAGCAGCTTTGGACCAAAGAAGGCAGCCCCTCCCTCGTTGTTGACTTCTAAGGTAATGCCAGTCCAATACGGCTTCGAAAATGCGGCTGTTACGGATCGATCAATGCCAATCAATATACTCTGTTGCCGGTCAGAGGAGCTGTATTTTCGAACGCCATACATATAATGTAACAGATTCAAAACAGTAGAAAATACACACCTGAACGGCTTCATGAATTGCATGCAACTGAGCAGCCAAAGCAAGAAAAGTATCATTCAACTGCCGAAGAACATTGAACAGATCTATGGTGAGAAATACAATATGCTTGCACTAAGGTAAAAACCAATAAGCCTGCTGTGACAACGGGAATTTTGAATAAAATTCGCAGAAAATGGAAAGATTCACATAAAAATGAAACTTAATTTCTTGCCGAGCTATAATTTTTCATCAAGGGATCCATCAATTCAGAAACGAAAAACACAAACAACGAAAGTTACCCATTCAAAAGTTATTCACGTAAGGCATAGGACAAGCTAGTCTACAGCAACAGTACTTTCATGAAAAACCAAATTATGAACAATTCAAGTTTCCTGACATTTAATGATAGTTTCAATGCAAATATTTGTGTTCTATGCAAGTGGTTTGTAGATAAAACAGACTTTTCTATGATTCTTATAACGATGTTCTTCGCTGCTCTTTGAATTATCTTCGAAAGAGTCCTGTCAACGGTTGATCAGTAAGCAGTAATAGGAGACAATATTTGCTTTCCTGCGAAAGAACGTCAGACTAGAACTCTTCCTTCCATTATTCTGTCAATTTTCTGCTGCCCCACATTTCGATTGAACTGCAATATTGTGTACAGTGTAGCTGCTACCGTAAAGGAAAAGCGCATAACTTAAATTTCTTTCATTCTTTCCTGCCTTGATGCCTTCCCTTCCTGTCCTCTTCCCGTCTCAATCTTTGTTGTCTTTGTCATCCTGTCTTCTTACCATCATTTGTTCTTCCTTCTCCCTTCTTTCTTTCCGTCCTCTTCCCTCTCTTTCGGTCTTTCATCATTTCCTTTTTCCTTCCTTCTTTTCCACTTTCTCTCTTTCTTCACTGCATGCAGACCCTACATGCAGACCCTACTAATTTATCTTCAGTGAGGTTTCTCCTCCTTCGAAGTCTGCACGCAAGCTATTTAGCATAGGCTCCAATCGCTGAAAAGGTTGGTTTATAATTCTCCAGGCCTTACTAGGAAAATGTTGGTAGGTGCATGGCCAATCGCACTGCTGGTGCATATCAGGCGTGCAGTGCGTTCCATAAATTTCATCATGGCATGTCCATTGCAATTGGAATCTACGAATTCTTGGACCCTGCAAGCAACAACGGGCCAAATTTTCAAAATGCTCCAGGTACATCTGAAAATTAGCCAATAGTGATATTTACCTATTTCTAATTAGGAGGGAAGGTAGCAGAAAATTTGGCATTCTCTATAAATTCTTCGCTAAAGTTCAGTGGAAAAGTAAATTGAATGAGCAAGAAGGAACTGAACTTTTAAGATCTAACATACTGAAAGAAATAACTCTTCAACCAAAGTGATACTACATCTTGCAGGATTATCTTTTGTAAACAACTTAATGATTATTATCAAGTCATTAAGGGTCTTTGGTTAAGTGCAAGATTTAATCCTCAATTTGAAAGGGGAGGGGTGCGATCTATCGCATTCTTTGGGAAGAGGAGGCGTGTGCCAACGTGTACAAGAGCAATCGCACGCCATTCCCAGTAAGGCCTGATTCTCTGTTCTATTTCGTTGAACTAAATGGCTTCAAAGAAACCTTAGCAATATATTGCAGTTTAGTTATAATTCTACCGTTGGATTTCCCCTGAAATCGTCATATTTTCAGAATTAGAGACTCTTTCTTCATGATTCAAGAAAAAAATTTGAAACGAAAATAAAAAACTTTAGTAATTTCTAAACTCTTTGACGAAACATGGAATGATATTCAAGAAAACCATGTACTGCAATTTTGAAAAATTGTCAACTTTCCAAAAATCCCAGTGCTTAAGTCTTGGATGAGACTGATAATATGGTTCCTTGCATTCGCTCAGCGTTTTTAATATAATGTTTTTAGCTTCACTCATACAAGGACTCACAACCAAACATATTCAAAACAGGGACTAAAATCTTAAGAAAAATATGAAGAAACATCGAATATCTTCTATTCTTCGAGCGTCAATACGAAATTCGCACTTCACTTCGAGCTTCGCTTCAAATGCGCTTCGTTTCGAAAATTCTAATTTGAACTAATAAGCCAATCAAATACCGATGTTGATTGACCATATTAAGAAAGCAGCGAGCAGATGGGTCACACCGTGAATGCAGCGGATTTGGCCAAAATTATTCCCTGTTTTGAAGCTGTCTTGCCATGATTCTCTGTTTGAAGCCAAAAACACCATCCAATTTAATGCGAAAAACTGAGACTCAAGGAATCAGTCTGGTTTTTGATTCAAAGCTAAAGTTTCCTCGCATCCACCTTTTTACACAGCTTTCAAGATTTTGAGTCTATGCTGCGCCACTCACAGGGATCTGTTTTAGCCTTGAAGAAAAGCTTCTACCACAAGTAACTTTACACATAAGTTAAAACAATGCTTTTACATACCTTGAGGGCTGAAATCATGCAATGGAGTAGATGTCGACAGATATAATTCCAGTTCATCCAACTCCTGTCTGTATGCTTTGATTCTTGTTTCAAAGGACATTACAAGCATGCAAAAATATTCGAAGGGTGCTGTGTAGTCATGTTGGAGACTAGTAGGAACTTCATGAAGTCTGCGGGCAATGTCAGCGAAATTCAGCTCCTGAAATTAAGTAGGAGATTTTATCTATGTGGTGTCGAAACGAACAGTTGACGTTGGAATACAGTTTAAATCTAGCGGGTGGACCAAAACGGAATTCAACTATTTGAAAATTTGTAATGCGGAGAATACAGAAAAACCTGCACATAAGAACCTACCACTGCGCAAGTAAGCCACACGAGGGTCTGAGGCTGTCCGAGTTCTTAAATTGATTCTTATTTTACTCAGTATTCAAGGCCTTTGGGAATCTCTTTTGTTCAGAATCAAAATTCAAGCCTGCTACTTACTGCCAATTCACAGAGCTTGAATTCATGACTTTTTATTCACGACAGAAGTTTGTGGAAGAATAAGAAACTTCATACAGTCCAATCAAAAGCTTTCAAGGAGCCACTTGAAATGGAAGTAATTTAAATCTTAACAGGACAATGAATACTGCATTTCAGAGTGCTTTGCACAATAAGGCATTATCATTTTGTATAGGTTCAATGGCTAAGCAACTGGAAAATTACTTTGATGATTTCTACAAATAAGTATCTATTTCAAATTTCAGGCTGAATGGGTTCTTATACGATGGGGCCCAATTTCAAAATTTCAGCCTGTGGGTTCTTAATCACTAGGTTCTTATATGTGGGTTTTTACTGTATTTGAGGTATTGGAATGAATCAAAGTTTGATCAATAGCCAAAAGTCTGAAGTATCTACTGTGATCTTTAATTGCATTTATCAAATTGGCAACACAGAAGAAATGATAAGACATCTAATCGTCTAGAAAAATATGCAAACACTTTTCAGTGCCATCAAGCTTAAAACTAGATTTTTGCAAAAGCATCAGATCATATATAAATGCTGTTGTTTTCGCAAAGATTTTTGATTCCTGATTCTTGAAAGGAACGGAATGTCCTATAGAGGGTATTTCAGAAAAAAGCAACCCAACTCAAATTTGAAATCTTGACAACTGCCACAATTTGAGTACATATAATGTATGCCACTGGAAAGTACAGTCTTTTTTCTTTCTAATGATATGCAATGTGGGTACCTTTATGGAATTATTTATCATCTGATTCAAATTTTAGTAAGTACACCCAGTTTCAAATGCATCATCTTTAAAAGCAAAATCAACCCCCTTTTTCTGGTAGAAATTATGAAAAAATTTCTCAAGGTATTTCAGGCATAGAAGCACTTGATCTGATGCCTGGAGGAGGGAAAAATACAATTTCATCCTCATGAGATGCATTTGTAGATAATGATAAAATATGCTCTTACATATTTGGATTATCATCTATGTAAATGCGATATCAATTACTAGCATCTAAAATAGGTGATACTTATGAAAGCGTTAATTAAGCAATGAAAAATTCAATTAATCCACCCAACCTGGATATCATTGGAAAGGAGTTAGATTGTACTTTCAGATGGTATGCCCCATATTAATTCAAATTCTATCATTTCCTGAAGAAACTTGAATGAATGTGGGTTGTGCTTTTTTGAAACATGCTGTGGTGATGAGATTGCCAATGATTTTAATCACGGGTTTTTGACCTCTTTTCACACACTTTGAAGCAAGGGAGCTGTTACGCGTGTGTGAAAATTTCACACCTTTCACACATGTGCTAATTGCTCAATATACCCTGCCTACTCACAACAGTTGTATTTGATCTTCATATCTAACTCTAGAGACAGGTCTTTATGTTAAAGATAAAAGCAACTGCTGCTAGTCAATATGACAATGGTCTACCTACAGTTGATATACAAGGTGTCTCAAAAGACTTGTTTGACATTTGATTAAATACTAAAAAATAACGATACGCCAAATGGACCCTTGGTCAAGTCACTCTTTTCCTGAGATTTTAAATTAATTTTTGACACAAGAATCTTGCAAATCCGATAAAAAATCATGGGGTTACAAGCTCTTGCAGTTCAAGTTTGTGCGAAATAGTCATACTGTATATGGTTTGCTCTGATATCAACAAGGGGCATGACATTGGATAAGCTTCTCTTACCTCCGTCCTCAAGCTTTTTGCAATACGAGTAATTTGGGGGGTCTCTGGTTTCAGCTATCGCACGTTTTTGATCTTCAAGAGCTTGTAACTCAGTGAATTTACAACCGATTGGCATGATATTAGTCTCTAAAATGATTTCATAATCTTAGGAACAGGTTTATGTTTCCATGAGCTTGTTCAAGTTGTCCATATTTTTCAATATTTAATCAAACATTGAACAATTTTTTGAGACACCCTATTAATTTGTTCATTTGTTCATTTCTTTACTTTAATGTTCAATTCTGATTAGTTATCTGATCATGCAAGTGTTGATGTATTTTTGTCATGATAAAGATTTGAGCTGAAACAAGAGGAACAAACAGAAAGCAAAGGAGACTGGCATACCTGTGAGACTTCCCCTTTCAGGTTTTCAACTCCTACTGCATCTCTCTGCATGCCATTGGATACTTCAGATAATTGCTGAAAGAAAATAAATTGAAAACATTAGATAAACAAAAAATTTAAGCAAGCTGATTCTGAAGACTAGCTATCTTAATCTCTTCTCAATGGCATAAATCATACTGAGCAATTTTTGTGTATTTTTTAAAGTCACTGGTTTGTCACAAAATAATGAAGCTTCCAGCTTTCAGTAGTGGTTTTGTTTGATGCTTCCACAAATTTGATGCTTTTCCATCAAATTAAAGCCTCTTATGGCACTGCTGACTGGTAGAAGGAGCCTTAGAGATCTGAACAGAGGCAAGTTTAATCAAGAACAAAAAGGAAGACCTCAAATACTTCTAAGTCATTTAAATTGCAAGTTAGAGGTAAAATATTACCTTATTGGTCATATATTAAGCTTTAAAATACAGTGCTGTATACATCTATATAAATACATTTTTCATTTATTTTAACTATTGGGACTGTAAGTATATTTAGTAAAATTGACAATTCATATAAATTATATAGCTCATTAATGAGAATTTTGTTTCACATTGTCATTGGTAATTAATGTTGCTTCAGAAACACAACTCATACTGGTAAATCATTATCAACCAAATTATATATCGGGTAAATCAAAAAATGCCTGGTGTTTGAAAGGCAACTGCTCTCTAAGTATAGAAGCAGTGATATTTTGTAATATCTTCTTAGACTGCTAAGATTTTCAATCATTTTTAAAATTTTCCCTCACTGAAATTGGTCACTCTTTTCAGTTTTTGAAAAGGATTTTCTAAAAAAAATTCCTTTAAAGAGAAACCTTCAAAACATGTTAAGAATATGAGCAAGTTTACCTAATAGCTTTACCTTGCAGTGTTGACTTGATTACACTTTAGCACATGCTATCCTCTTGAGGGAATGAAAGTCTTACCCCTTGTATGAATAACTTCATTAGAGGGATTCCATTCTTTCAAGAGGATGAAATACAGTACATGAACACATGCAAGTGCCATCATTGCTAGGAAAGACAACAAAAGGAAATTCTAGCTTGTTGATTCCATTCATCTTTGCAGGTTTTGGAAATGGGCTTGCGGAACTGCGGAAAATCTATTACTTCAGTGGGAAGAAAAGCCCATTAAAGCTGGATAAATTCCTGGACTAAATTAGACATCACAGAAGTACAAAACAAGTACAAAACAACGCAGTTTTCAATATCATTGCTTTTTTATTCAGGGAGCAGCATTTTTTCAAATGCATGGCCTTCTTTGACGCACTCAGTATAATAGAAACAAACCTGTTTTAAAGTGACAATTTCTTCAGTTGCTTTATGGATAAGTTTAGCAGAGTACCTTGCAATCTCATCTTTTCTTGCTCTTTGCTCTTTGATGTGCTTACTACGAAGAAATTCTTTATGACATTAATGACCTTTTTTGTAAAGACTGGCATACAAGAGTTACAATTAAACATATGCTTTTTGACATGGATTGCAGCTTTACCAAGAAAATCAGAAAGGAAGGACCATTCTTGGCGGTATATATCTAACATATAACTTTTGAAACACTGAAGTGTTAACTTGAAATTTCATGCAATTTTCATGAAGATCTGTGTTTTGGAAGTGGCACTATTATTGTACTTACAATCACTCTAATCTGCAGACAAAGACACAGGCTCCACAAAAACACCCAAAAATTGCAGGAATAGTTCCAAGTTCCTGAACAGAGCTGCAAAAATATTTTCCTTTCTGGGACCCTGGTAAGCAAAGAATAAATTTTCTGCACAGTCAAATTAGGTTGTGCAAAATACAGGATGTCTCTACTGGCCATGATGTGCTAAAAAGTTCCAAAGGATATTGTGACCAAGCGAGACTTTTGGATGTATGAAACTATAAAAGCCACAACCGAACAGAGAATGTGCTATTAGACCTCCATCTTACAAATCTCCAAGAAAATTATTTGCCATTTGGTAAAACGTGTACTGTCTACTTAGTGGAACATTTTTTGGACAATTTCACCAAATTTGTAGACGCAGTCAAGAAGTATCATTAAAATCTAAATACAAATATAAATATCTGCTGCTGTATTCAACCTCGTCAAATATGGCTGAAACTGCCGCTCACCTTTCTAAGAAGAAAAAAGTTTTGTGGTCCATCCATTTCGAAATTTTTGTGCTGTATTTTGGAATGAAAATGAATTTGTTGTAATTCAGATCTCTAGAATTGTGATTTGCACAGTCCAGCCCAGTGTAAATTACTACAGCTGCAAGAATTCATGAAGAATATTTTGTATTCACCTGAGGTCTGAAATACTGTGAGCATTTAAAAACAAGAGTTCTAAAAAATTAAAACTTTGTGACATAAGAGACCAAGATTAATACTGAGATCTATGTGGAAGAGGTGTGTTAAGTAATATTATGGCAGGGGCAAAAGAATATCCAGCAATAACATTTTTCTGAATTTAAAAATATAAGCCATTGCAGCGTGCACAAAGTAATGTAAGGGTTTTTAAAGTCCTTGGAACAACTGTAGAAAGTGCCAAATGTCTGCAGAAGTGAGACAGTCCCTTTCATTGTAAGTTAGGCACTCCTTTTGCAATGCAAATTTCAGTTACAGCACAGACCTTGCATACATTGACACTGTTTGCTCCTCCAAGAATTGTTGGATTCTTGAAAAACATAGAACTTCTACAGAAATCCTGGTTGAAAATCTTAGTCTTCAAGTATTTTTCCAGAATTTTCATCATAGCTGCGGTGAATAATTCTTAAAAATTCTTAAAACAAGAATTCTAGAGAATTCTTGGCATGTTGATGTGTGCAAGGCCTGTAACCTTACATTTTTACTGGGGATTGTGATAAATAGTATGGAACAATCAAATAAGTTTTCTCTTCCTTCAAAAAGTGTAAAAAAAATCATTTTCTTTCTTGTGTGGGCAAACTTTTCCTGAAAAATTTTCTGCCAAGGCTGAAAATTTTCTGGGAACATAGTTCCCAGGTACCAATACTTTTTGCAGCTCTCTTCCTGATTAACAAAAAGCTTAGTTGGTCAACAAATGATATTTGAACAGCAATCATTCAAGACCCTGGCTAACAATACTTGTCAATGTTTGTGTGCTTTGTTCAGATGAAGGATTTCATATACACTGCATGCATACAGTATATGTTTGGATCAATCTGATAACATTTGAAAGAGAAAAATTAAAACTAAACTTCACTGCTGAAGGCCTCTTTCATTGAATTTCAAAATGAAATTGTACAGTACAGCTATGAAAATTATAAATCTAACAGAATTCATTTTGAAAATTAATGTATTTCAAAATGCTTATAAAGGGAAAGAAATCAATGCATACCTCACTTCTTTGTAGATCTCCATCAATGGTGCAGCAACTTGGGCATCTTTAGGGTTCTCTGGAGGCTTTTGGCTGCAGCAAACATAATAAATCAATGTTGTGAAGTCTCAATGAATTGTACACAATAAGACAGTTACAGTATACACATCTCTCAAACTATTAAGGTTTATGAAAAAACTTGCTATTACCTTGTTATTTCCACTCAAAATATTAAGGATTACCCTAAATGAGAGCATATCTATTGGTTTCTATCCTTATTGGTTTGACTGATTTCTTTTTGTACGGTGCTTCAAGGCTGAGCAAGGCTGATTAATGCATGGAGGGGGATTTCAGTGACAAATTTTGGATGTTTGAATTATACATATGAACCCTCCATTGCCTTCTTGAAGCTTGATAGAGGTAAACTAATAAATGCCTCCTTGGAACGAATAATCCACATACTTTTTCCCCTTGTATCATCAAATTTCCATTTCTGACTTTCCAAAAGGCTATTGCCAGCTTTTGTTTGTATCAAAAAGGCCCCCTTTATGAAACTTGCCACCCAGGTTATGAATCCTTAAAAGAGGTCCTGCTAGCCAAACCCATTGTGCTACTTGCCAAAACCGAACATCATGTTCGTTTCCATAAACCTCTGTAGTTTGACACATTATGTGCTCTTGGAAAAAGCATAATATAGTATGGCCAAATAATGGATGTGGGAATGGATGTGGGAAAGGATGCATGGTTTTAGTAGAGCACGTATATGTTGTAATCAACTCCATGTATATGTTGTAATCCCCTCTATAGTATGTATATTTCGGAAGATTTGTCCTTGACCTTGTGCTTGTACAAGTTGATACTATTTGTCAATTTTTAATCAGGAGATAGACTTTTCCATTTGTTTGGCCCCAAGTAGTATAGACATTTTTTGGCAAGTGTTACTTTTGCATAATGGAAGGTAAACTTAGACCTTTGTGTCATGGCTTGTTGATTGGCTGGAAAGTTTCATCAGCATAAGCTGAAGTCATTCATTTGAAAAAAATTAATCATGTATATATGTACATGTACAGTAGGTTGATCAACTCTTTTCTTTGTTCTTTGTGGGAGGCCAATTTATAGCTTTGAATTCGGTAGCCCCAACATATGCTGTGTTTTTTAAATTCAAGTAAAAATTAAATTAAATTGAATTTGTGGATCAAAAATAAATAAATAGATATAAAAAGCTTAAAAATAGTGTTTTCCATCCTCTGACCAGCTATATGACAGACAGAAAGCTTTTTGATTTTAGAAGTCAGTTCTTCTCATATTTCGAACATTTCAAGTTTTTGTGACGCACCAGGTGTAAAGATAAATATTACTGAGCGGATGACAATGATTGAAAATGCAAAAATGTCATTTTCAACAGCTTCTACCACTATATAAGTACTTGAGAACTTGTTAAAAAAGTATGTTCCAGTCTTAGGGACAAGGTATTTCCTCAAATTATCTTAAATGTTTTAAATATCTTTAGATATATACAATGGTGTGGCAAAGTTTGGACAGTTAATACGATGTTGTTATGCAAAGCATTTTTACTCCAAAGGAATGTGATATAGCCAAAAATCTTGGACACATAAATTTTGGACAAGATATTTTCGGACAGCAAGTTTTCAATCTTTTTTCACTGAATTTCCGAGGCTTTTACAGAAATTTTCGACAACTAAAAATTATGTTTTCTGTTTATTGTTGCTTCTTTCATACTAAAATTGTCCTACATTTATCGATCGCTCTTCACTATAGAGGTGCTTGGTCAGAAATTTCCACAAACGATTGTTGTTGATGATGACAAGAATGTTCGTTAAGATGTATTTGATTAACAAAAATGTAGTATTCTTTAATAATCAACACTCTCACCACATTCCCTTCAACGCAGAGCTTTTTGTGAGCTAAACCATACTTTTTGAAAGAGGAGAAATGTTTGGCTATGATTTTCTATGATGCCAAACATTTCTTACACTTAATATTTCTGAATAAGAAAAATTTGGATATCAAATTTCAGTAATGCAAATTTCCAAAAATATAGCGCCCAAAATTTCTGGTGTTTATTGCATGATACATCCCATTGAGAGAATTAAGAGAAGAAGATTTCTAGTAAAAAGCCCTTCCAACAAAGTTTGAAAAATGCCTCCATTGGTTTTTCAGATTTAAGAACATGCCTAAGGCCAGCGGTCGCACAGTCGGGCACTTTTTCCAGCCCTGGCCACAACACTTTGAGGGCACTTTTTTCTTGAAAGGTAATGCGTCCATGTAAGTACAGCTGTGTATACACTCTGTCAAAATATGCTGACAAGACGCTGATGAAGAAACCTCAAGCAGCAAACTGTGATTGGTAGAATTTAACTGACACATGCAAACTCAATGTCAAATTTCATAGCGAGGCTGCCTGCTGTGGTTCAGCTCTGGAAAAGCAACCGCAAGTACTGTAAGTCATCACTTTGCTTGCATAATAACTGGCTATCGCTAAATTTTGTTTTTTTTCAGTGATTACATGAAATTTCACGTGAAATTACCTACATGAACACGTTACCTTTAAGAAAAGGGGCCACTTTCTAAAGACAAAAAGGGAGCTTCTTTGTTTATGCCCCAAGTGCCCCCCCCAGCTCTATGCATGGACTGTGACAAACATTATTTGCTGATGACCCCTGCCATTCTCATTACCCTGAAGAAGTTGCTGCAACTGAAGTTGTTGCCTTTTGTGCATTTAAACTTGCAGTGCCAAAAAGTGAAAGTCCTGTCGCTGTGGCAGCAGTGGATGATGCCAGCTGGAAAGGAGTTGCTGTTGCTGCAGTTGTTTTGGCGCCAAAAAGACTTGTTCCAAGACCAAGACTTGTTGCACTGCTTGTAGTAGTCGTTGAAAATAAATTGAATCCCGTTGTTTGGCTTGCTTGAGTAGCAGCTTTCGAAGTGGTGAAGGCATTGACAGTTGCTGCAGGTTTTCCTCCAAAAGCTGATAGGCCTAGGCCAGTTGAGGCTGCCCCAAAACTGAGCCCTGTAGAGCTTGTTGTTGCTGGCTTCGCTGCCCCAAATGAAAATCCAGCAGTTTGCTGTTGTTTTGTAGTGGTTGCTGCCCCAAACGCGGGTGTTGCAGTTGCCGAGGACCCAAATAATCCAGATGAACCACCAAAAGCAAATCCTGATGCAGCCGCCATTTTCCAATTAGTTTCAGAGGAACGAGGTCAACATGAGGCAGCGCCAAATCGAGGAATGAATGCTGCGAAGCAATAGAGCATGCAATTCGGAGATTCGGAGAAGGCTTGTGAAGGAGCTTTACCAGTCTTCACTTGCAGTAGACCTACACGTTTTTTACATAAGGAACTGGTTTATAAGAAACTAGTACTAAGATGGCCAAATTTTAAGAAACTCTTGGACTATGTCTGAGAAGTACTAAGAAACTTTTCAAAGTTAAAACATGGATTTTATAGCGAATAGATCGTTGAACCTTCATTCTTGAGCAACATTATCCAACCATTTGTGTTTTCAACATAATAGAACACCGGTTATTCCTGAGTTATTGAGGCCCCCCAGGGGTTATGGGGAACAAGGGAACTGGCCATTTTTATTCATGGGAACAAGGGAACATCTCAAACTTTTAACGGGGATCAAGGGAACATAAGAAATTGTATTAGGGAGCAGGGAACATTTTAGAACTTCCAGTGAAAATATTTCTTTACTTAAAAATACAGAGCCCCATCGTAACAATCAAGTCATCGCGACGCGACAGTCAACGAACCGCGCACACTGACTCAAATGAACAAGGTTGTTGTTGTTGTAAAAGTTGTAAAGTTTTCCCCAGCATTTCTTTCATTTCAGAAAACCATTTTCTTGTTCAAATAGAGATAGGGCTACGAGGAATAACCTAACGTGCGTCTTATTGCACAGTTTATTAGAGTTTGTTACTATCTAAACTAAAATACAACTTTTCCTCCTTTTAAAGGCAAGACTAACAGGCTCCTGCAGGTAGATCAGTGGAGAACATAGGATCCTTTTAGATGATCACAAAGTCTGTTCCTCTGCAAAATGAGGATGAAACACAAAGAAATCAAAATCCATTAGCTTTAGTTCGTCTATTTGTGGCGTCAATTTTTACTGCCCGTGCATCTGTCCCAAATAAGGTGTCATGTGAGATTTACGATGGCACAAATTTGTTTATGCAAAACACTTTAAGTGTTGTTATTCGCAGGCATCCAAATCTAGACCAAGCAGTCACCAAGATAACCTCTATGCAGAATCGTACACGTATCAAAGTCTAACATGAAAAACGCCGATGTCAAATTGTCCTATATGATCTCGGGAAACTTTTGTGTTTTATGCGCTTACTTTGCGCTTTCTTTATCTGAGTGCTCATTAGCAGAGATAAAGGTTTGTTACTTGCATTAATGAGCGTGGCTGACTTTTTTACTTAATGAATGATCTAGGGCCCCCTCTTAGATTGCAAAGTTGGACTATGTATCGGTAATCAAAACGCTTCCAGCTTTTTAATTTGACCTTCATTAACAAATGCATTGGATGGAACTGATCGCAATGGCCCATACCCCCGCCCATACCGAACTGCATAACTGTTTTGCGCCGTTTTGGTTGAACATGAATGTCAACCTAGCATTGAGATGAAAAATGAAAGCATGTCCATCGAAACACCTCGCGTGTGTGTGACAGTAAAAGCCTAGTAAGTTGAGTTTTCTTTCAAAACTAACTTGCAACTTGCAAGTCTTAGTTTTCTTTTCGAACAACGCTCTTTACTAGAACAACTGAAAAGTCTTCCACAGGAAAAAGAGCTCGCCGGGGAGAAGCCATCGAATCCAGAATATATTTCGTGGTGGGCCAAGCGTTTTAGAAGGCTATTTTGTGGAGATTTGCAGCAAGTTCACGGGGAAACCAAAAAGAAACACGTTGACTTCAGTTAGGGAACATGAGCAAAATTTTTTAGGGAACAAGGGATCAAAAGACTCCTTTTGAGGAACCGGGAAACAGTTCGATATTTCTTTTTAGGGAGCATTCAAAAAACATTGTTGGGAACAAGGGAGATTTTTTGGACTTTTTTAGGGAACAAGGGAACATAGACCCCCTGGGGGGCCTCGTTATTCCTTTATGATGTTTTAAATATCAAGAAACATATCTGCCGTAGTGTTAGCGACCACATCGCTAATTCTGCACTCAGAAAAATAAGAAACCCATTAAGAAACTTTTAGAGCTAAAATGCCCAAAATTTCATGTGAAATTAAGAAACTTTTAGTTCTATGGCTTGATCCAAGTTTCTTATAAAAAAACCGTGTATTTGGTTTTTGGTTCCTTGAATTTCAATTGCTGTATACCAACGCTGTAGCAATTTATCGAGAACTCGCAAGAAAGAAAAACTTGTAAAAAGTTTCCTTTTATAAAAGCAAAGTTTATTTTATAAAATGGCCGAATGGCCTTGTACACAACTGGGTCAGCAATTTTTATTGAGCAAACATGAATGGGCTTGAAAGGGGATGTAACTTTTCACGAGTTCAAAATAGGATCAACTTTTAAACATAAAATGGCTCACCTTGAGGACAAAATTATGAATCATGCAAGTTGAGAAATGCATGCCAAAAAATGTACAAACGACTCCAAATTTCCCTGTTAGTTTCATGCAAGAAGGATTCACCAGTCATTGACAAGAATTCTCCTAGAGATGAGCTACCCTTTCATGGACTTTGGCTAATTCATCGGTGGTATACGACATGTTCATGAATACGGGGGCAGATGCATTTTCAAGGAAAAGGCAATGATTTTTTGCAATGATTTCATTCAGGGCGAACATTTGCAACGATTTTTCTTCACCACCGGCCATTTAATATGATAAATGTTGCCTTGTCCCTTAGCTGGTAAATCTTCCTTTGCACAACAATCCAGGGGCAGACAAAAATAGCCAATTCTGTGCGCCTTGCACATCGCTGCGTCATTCTGTGGAGCTCACGGTACGTCACCGCACGTCTTTAATAAACAGTGGTAATATGGTATGGTCATACATTCAAATAAAATGCTTCTCGTCTTCTTTCGAGCAATGTTACACACTTAACGTGAAGTAAGTGATGAATGGATTTTCTCTTTCAAGGTAGAAACTTGAAATGCAGTAAGACACGAGTATAAGAACCTAGGAAAATCGATCTGACATGGGAATTAGAAATATGAATCAAATCGCAAAAACCATTCGTTGATGCTCGCTGAAAAGTTCAAGCAACTTGAACTCCAGGGCGAACAGCAAAGAGCAGCCTGTAGGTGTGTGTGTCATTTTATTTTATTTTGAAAAACTATAATACATAGCTTCTAGATACATGAAATAAGAGAAGCTAATCAATTTCGAAAATATTTACAATGGAAATCAATAATCAATTCAACCGTAATCCATTTGGGGGGTGTTTTCCACTCCCCCTCGAGGTTTTTCTTGCCGCGTTTTTCAAAGACATGAACTATGTCCCCAAACCTACCTGACTTTTACTAATTATCTATTTGCCACATTTTGACCGAAAAATTTTCAAACGATAGAGCTCACAGGTCATGTGACATGCCCATATTTGGAAGCAGGTACCAAATAAGTCATTGTTTTTTATTGTTTCAACGGAAAGATTTCATCATATTATGAAGTATTGTACACCAAATGAATCAGTAAACGATGAGCTTTAATTTGATACCTGAATTTCTGGAATTTGATGATGTCAGCATTTTTTGACAATGACGTCATAATGGCCGCCATTTTGGGCTAATTAGCAAATTTTTTGAATTTTTTCGACATTTTTCAATTGAAAAGACTCCAATGATACATTTTTAATGGAGTGTTACTACTTTGCAGCTTCTTTTCATCTATTTTTACAGAGAACAAATTAATTGCACAAATGACATCATTAAAATTGGCTAATTTCTGCCAAAATATTACTCCGAAATCATTAATTTCAATGAAATCATATTTTCATATCAGATTTGTGGCAAAAGGGAACCAAAAACTGCAAAATGTTCATGCAAAACCTTCTTTAGATTCAAATTTAACTTGGCAGCCTGATTTTTACCGATTTTCAACTTCATGACGTCACTGTGACGTCATAAGGTGTGACAGACAAACCCAAATTATGCTACGTGTTAGAAACCACCTGATCTGTAACTGTGCCAAGTTGCATTGAATTCTGAAGAGGCTAAGGCAGTTTTCAGAGAGGGGGTGGAAAGAACCCCCCCCCCCATAAATGGTAGCTCGAAAAAAGCCCATATGGAGTAGGGTTAACAATGATTAAGATACCACAAAGTGAACAACGCATGCTCAAGATGCTGCGATCGCTGACGTTGGTGATTGGCCTTTAGAAGCAAAACTTTATGGCATTATGTAATGCAAGGGAATGCTCTACACCCGAATATAAGGACAGTGCTCGTACATGTTGATCAGTGGCGGCACCAACTCTGAAAAATCCGAAAGAAGTTGGGGGATTTTGACGTAACATCTCAGTCTAAAGGTATACCCAACTAACTTTATGCCATTTTTCTTTAACAATTTTCCCGACTTTCGGGATTTGGGGGACGAGTCCCCCCAGTCCCCCCTGTGGTGCCACCACTGATGTGGATCTGTTTGAGAAAGGCACAAAGATGAGAGACGATCCCGGAGACGATGCATCATCTTCACGGATTTTCACTCATTGCTTAGGTAGCTTCATGGTTAATAGTAGCATCATGTTATCCCTTCCTTTGGTCATTAACAAATTCAATCCTAGGTGCGAGCTAGGATAAAATCCAAGCCAGGGAATGCCTTTATATGGGAGTTCTTTTTTGGTTACAAGAGCCCTTAAAGACAATTGCAGACGTATAAAAATCCAGTTAAAAAATAGAGCAAACGAAGACAGCATGTCTGTTTTTTTTAGTCAAGAATGAAATCATCAAATTCAATGCAATACAATACAGTAGAAACGCGCATAAAAGAACCTTGGTTTTTCCTGGGCAGCCTGGATAGATTCTTAATCAAATGGCTGTTATTCTAAATTCCAGCCTGCAAGGTTCTTTTATATACAATGCAACGTTGCAAACATTAATGCTGTTTTCAGTACAAGACAAGAATTCTGAAGAATTGTTTTGACTTCAAGAGAACAGTTTTAGGTTACAATTCTTGTTTAAAGGTCATGCAGTCTTTTGCATCACTGAAGAATTCTGATCAGAATGTAAGAATACTTGAAAATTCTGGGGAATTCTGAACACATGAAACCTGTTATATAAGAATCTCCTCCAGCTTGAGCCTCTGGAGGGTTCTTATTTATGGGGTTTAGGGGTTTAAAAGATTAAATCTCAGCCTCTAGACTAAGCTCTTATAAAAGCAGGTTCTTCTATGCGGGTCTCTACTGTAGGCTATACTTCGATAGCTCAGGCCTCTAAGTTTGGTTGCCTTACATCTCTGTCGTTTGGTCTTGCAACAACCTGAAAAATTTTTGAAAGACGAAATAGCAAAATTTCGCAATTTTGCAAACTACAATAACGTATGGGCTTACTGTAATTTGCGAAATCAACTCATTTCTCCGCATTTTCTCCGTTAGCATTTTCGCAAACTTCAATGAGCCTTCCTCGGCTCATCTTAACCTACCGCCGTCTCTACCGTACAGAAAAGATTCAGTAAATTTTCGTGACATGTATTTGCGTGTCTAAGACTCTTGTTATAAAGTGGCTTCATACGATGTGTGATTCAATGAACTGTTGCAAATGCCTGGTCATCCTAGTTTCACCTATTTGGATTGTTAGTGAGTTATTGTGTCTGGCGATCATTTTCTCGTCGATACTCGCTGCGTGTCTTGATAACATTGAAACCATTGCTGTGATTGATCAAAACCACATGACATGAAATCACGAAAGAAAGATTAAAAGAAGAGAAAAAATCAATTACTGAAGATTAACAGTTTTATTGAGGTAAGATTACAGATCTTCTGTCACAGCATTTACAACATTTACTAGTTTCACAAAATACCAACTACCTTACCATAAAACAGGGTGACTTTGGCCAGGAGAGTGACTTCAATCACTCAATCCATTATAACATTTATCTCTTCCACCTCAACTTAAATGAACGACAGATTTGAACTTTAACTCCTTTCCAAAAGGGAAGTTTATCAAATAACAGGTAGATTTGAATACTGCCATAAGGCAGAGAACGTTCCCATTTTTTTTAAATCATAGCAAAAAGAGTGCTTGACAGATCTGAATGATTCAATCTTCGAAAGATGGCAGTATTTTTTGTGATTTTTCTTGTTATGTCTTGCCAGTACTAGAAGCATCATTATGGGATCATTAATCGGGAAAAATCACAAAACTACTTCGTTCTTTTGGCTTCAGCCTGTAACTAGTATTTTCAAAAGTGGGAACTTTTTCTTGCTCATCAGGTGTATCTCCCAATACATTCATAACTTGTCTGAGACTTTTTTATACGAAATTGTTCCTCTGAAACTGCTTTGTTCGGCATGTTTCAATTCTAATAATTTACCTATGAAAAGACTTTGACCCAAAAGTGAGTTTTAAGTCGCCCTATCTGCCGAGTGACTTTGATCATTTACTCATGGCTGCAGAAGAAGTGGAAATAGTGCCAAAATATTGATTCCATGTCGTCTGATACACTACGTCTACATTATACGTCTGATATACAACGCTCACTTGAAAAAGATGTACTACATATTTTCATTTCTGATTGAAATTATGAGAAAAAATTTCAAAATGTATCCAAAGTCACCCCACTTTATGTCAACTAACTACTCTATTGCGGACTACGGAACCACAGACCACAGAACAACGGAACTAATAAAGAAAAAAATTAAAGAAACCTCGCGGAGGAGAGTATCAACTAACTATTTGATCAGCTCAATGCTGCTTGGTGAACAATGATCCTTTGCGGCCTGAGCCTGCATGAAAGTATACGATGAGACCCTCTCCTTACTCAATTCCAAAATTGAGTTTCTGTATACTGCTATGCTATTGCTAGAGTCTGTCTCAAATTGGATGTCACGTGAGATTAGCGATGACTTAAAATTGCTTATTCAAAACTCTTGATTTTATTCGCGGGCATATGACATCCAATTTGCTATCAGGGAATTTGCTACAGACCTTACAAATCGCTGTCATTGCCACACTGCCGCAAAAAGAATCAGTGCTCAACAAGAGTTTATAAGTTAGAAGCAATAGTGACGGTAATGATAAATAGTTAATATCAATAGGGACGTACAGAGAGAATCTACATTTGAAGTTGAAGGCATATGCAACTGTCGTACTTTTAGCTGTGAAGCAGCGAAATAAAAAGAATTTTGATCATCATTTTCAGCTGCTTTTCAAGGAGTTTTGCAAGGGTCTTTTTCAAAAGAATCTTTCACAATTTCAGATCGAAGTGACGATATCCACTTGTGAAAATTCCCTGCATCCTCGAAACTCCACCTAAAGATGGGGGATAGAGGGTTTATCAATATCGTTGCATTATCATAAAGTACAGTAGCTTTTTTAAATGGGAAATGCTTTTTGCACTCATCTGATTTACATACATAGCGCCTCTTTTGCTCAGTAGTGAAAGTGCTGTTCCCTTTGATGCTCTATTGGTAATTCGATAAGTGCCCATCCTGTTCTTAAACGCTTCAAGCAGACACAATGCTCCCTACGTCCCTTGATCTGATATTAACATTCAAGAATAAAATGAATCGTACTTCATCTGAGCTAACGATTAAGGAATTGTACCTTGCAACTAAATTCGTACCTTGCAACTAAATTCATAAAAAGACACATAAATTTCAAAGTATAAAATTATTTACATGAACATGTCTATAGCGAGTGGAGAAAGGAAATCAGAAGGGCGAAACGATATTAGAAAGGAGCCCTTTGGATGGAAAGAGCGCCGGCGCTTCTTAACGCGATAGACATAACGATAGGAAATTTTAGATTAAACCAAGAAACCCTGTAATTTTGGAAAATAGTCAAAGATGTCAAATACTAAAACGGGACGACTAAAGTTCGTAAAGTACATAGAGTTCATTTTGAGCCATTGATTTGAAAGAGGCGTCTATAATAATCTTCAAAATCAAATTTTATAGATCTGAAAACTTCGCTGGTAACAAGCCATTGAAATCACAGGCATTTCGCTCAGAATACTTTTATGGCTAACAGCATCAGATCATCTTCGGCAATTTTCGAGCCGCTGCTATTTATATTCTTCAGACACAGTGACCATGTCAGCCAAGGCTTCGAAAATTCTTTCTTGCAAATAAAAATCAATTTATATTGTAAATGCCATTCTGTCGTGGAAACTCGATGACCTTGTGTCATTTTCCGCTTAGAGTGGCATAGTTGAATTAAATCATATTAGTTGTAGTCTTTTTAAGATTTGATAGAAAAAAAGGCTGCTAAACTTAAGACAGTGAAAATGAGGGCAGATTATTTAATGGAAGGATCCGATTCTTTCAATTGACATGCAAGTATTGAGTGACTAACGAATGCACAACAGAAGGATTTCAACGGATGAATAATAGCACTACAAATGAAGATGCACCGTGCTGCATAAGATACCGGGATAGCTATTTCACTCGAGATGCGAGCACAAAGGAGCTGGTTACAGGAGTCGTGAGCATTGATCGAAACCAGCAGGATAAAATATAAGAGCCCATGGCGGGAAGACCTTTTAGCTTTTCTCTACCGGAGTCTGAATCGAACCATATTGGTATACAGGGTGAGCAAAAGAGCATTTTACGCATTAGGCGGGTTATGGAATGGACAAAATGTGGCCAATGCACAAAACTAAAGTGCTTATCTATCAGTCAAAGGCTTACTTAGATGAGAAAATTCGTTTGGTAAAATCACGCATTATTTAGATCCAGAGATTGGGAAAATGCTAAGCATGCTTGGGAAAGATGATTCCATATTCCATTCTGATCCATGATTTACTTGCTATTGAAATCAAAATTCTGTCTCAGAGGTTGACAATGTAAACTTCAATGTCATATCAATCATGGACCAGACTGGAACGTGGAATTCTCGATTCCCATACAAACGCCTTGTAAGAATTTTTCTGATTGTTGGGTGTTCAAGCTGTATGATTTCACCAAACATAATTTTCTCATCTAAGTTAACCTTTGACTGATAGATTTACATCTTGGTTTTGAGCACCGGTCACATACTTTTTATTGTATGGCCCGCTAAACGCGTAAACTTTTATTGACTCACCCCGTACACTTCGTAGAATATTCACATATGCAAATCATCAGCGAAGCATAGGTTTCAAATCTTTAAAAAGTTCGGTGTGAAATTCAATGACTTAAATTTTTTAACTGAACGCCTTTAAAGAAACTTGAGCTATTTTACAGTAAATCTGCTGTTGGACTTTTCTGAAATCTTCAGTATTTTCAGAATTACAGTGTTTTCTTCTTTTTTAAGAATTCAAGAAAATTTTCGAAAAAAACTTAAAAAGAATCGTATTTTCTAACCCTGCTCACGAGGATCAAATAATTTTCAAGAAAACCATAGTTTATGGATGCCTACAATAGGGTATCAAGCAAACCTCCTTCACTCTTCTGGTTTGTGATTTAGAAATTTGATGACTTCACATCGTAAAATGAGCTGAAAGATAAGAAAGGCTGTAATTTCGACAAATAATCAAGATTTCTGAAAAGTCCAACGGAAGAATCATAGAAAAGTGGCTAAAGTTTCTTTCAAGTCATTCAATTCAATGATATAGGTCATTGAATTTTACACCTGCCCTTTTTGCACCGATCGGAACCTCTGCTCATCAGCGATAATTACTCTAAAGCAATCCTTACAAGCCGTTCGTATAAAATATCATTCCGCCCAGGTTGTTTTACAGAAGGGCTAACAGGTCTATTTTATGTGTCTAATTCAGAAGCAAAACAGTGGGTGTATTATGATTTCTCGTGCATGTTGGTAGTAAACTCTGCAGAGTTGAAAAAGGTTATGGCATTCTCCAAATCTCCCATAAAGCCTTCAATTTCAGACTTTAGAACTTGCTGTATATCAAGGGCCATGCAACCCTGAGTACCAGAGCTTCATAAATCATGGATAGAAAATGGAGAAAGAAAGCAGGAAGAACTTTCTTTCCTGCTTCATCATTTTCCTTTTCATCATTTTTGTTTTTTTTGTTGGCTCTTGTTAGTACCCTGGGTAGGTAGAGCCATACGGAACACATAGTATCCCCAGAAATTGCACTCACAGCTTCTTCAAAGATCAACAGTGATTTTTGATTCTCTTGATTTCATTAGATCTTGTTGCAAACCATGATTTTCGACGCAGCACGGCCACTTCTAGCAATAGCATACTAGCTATAGGTGGGCAGTTGGCCCCCAGCCCCTTCTTTAGATCTATTGTTTCACTTTCTCAAAGGAAAGGCCTATTAAGCCTTCGATCTAAGGAGAGAATTGATAGCTCTTCGAGTTGCGATTCCTTAAGAGAGCCCCTGCAATGCAATATATCGATGTCGGTTGCCGCTCTGATAAATAACCAAAATAGGCAAGCTCATACAATACTACGTTTTCAGTCCCAGTTGAGAATGGTTTACAGTAGAGAAACGAGGAGTTCAGGAAAGAAGTCTAGCCTTCCACCTCGTTGCACATCACACCTTATTTACATTGTCATCGGTACATTGTCATCAAACTCAAACTCAGCAGTGAAATGCCTCAAAGAAGATGGTTGCCTCTTTATCCTCATTCCTGTGATGCTAGAACGCTTTGCAATCACTCGTTTGATAATAGCTACGGCATAATCGATGTGTTCCATCGTATAAACTCTCCTAGGTACAGCAAGGCGAACTAGTTCCAATGTCGCAGGTTTCTCTTCACCATTACGGCCACTTCCAAACATAACGGTTCCAATTTCGCACCCTCGGATTCCTCCTTTCAAATACAATTCCACTGCTAATGCTTGGGCTGTTTTGGAAAAGAGAAATTGTCTTAGTTGTCCGTGGAATACCGGGTGAGGTAAAATTAAGTTATCACGTTTAGTGCACTTTGGAAATAAAACTACGTGGCCGATGAATTAAAAGACGAAAAGTTAATCTTTAGACGAAAAACGACGAAACGTCTAAAGACGAAAAATAATCAGACAAAAGCTAACTTAGACCCGAAAATTTCCTGTAGTAAAAGCACTTATCTCTTAAGACCAATCTCAATTAAAATGAATTGTAGTGGTCGTCAGCGATTGCCGCATTTTGAGCCTACTTAGTTCAATTTTTCACAAATTCAGGCCGATCACTGCGGTTCACTCAAGAGTTCAAGATTCTTGAACTTTTCAGTGATCGCCAGCGAACACTTCAAAGTCTGGTTCAAAGAATTTAATTCCACTTCAGTTTCCATTGTCTCACTAGCAAATGAGCGAACAAATGGAGATCGATTTTTTCCTGCGGTTCACCGGCGATCTCACGAACCAGTTGCTGCAGTTCGCTTTAATGGAGATTGGCCTTTAGATCTAGAAATTAGGAAAATGCTGGTAAGGGGTTTGTACGCGAACAAGAATTCCATAGACAGTTTTGGTCTATGATTTGCTTGCCCT
Source organism: Aurelia sp. 4 Dawson et al 2005 (assembly GCA_964019985.1). Taxonomy (NCBI): domain Eukaryota; kingdom Metazoa; phylum Cnidaria; class Scyphozoa; order Semaeostomeae; family Ulmaridae; genus Aurelia; species Aurelia sp. 4 Dawson et al 2005. The sequence continues at coordinate 11,765,860 of OZ026492.1, forward strand.
TGGCTCAAAAATTAATAAGATTGTCAGTTTCAAAATAGAATCAAAGAAAGTAAGTCACTGACTAGAATAGAATTTGGAATTCTTGTTCCTATGCCAACCCCTTACCAACATTGTCCTAATTCTGGGTCTAAAAGGTGAGTGTCCTTATCAAACAATATTTTCGCATCTAAGTTAGCGTTGGTGACTCTGCTTTCCGCACTGATGGAACATAGAGCTCAAATCTTTCAATTCTTTTACAAAGTGGGTCTACAATTGTATCACATTTTTCTTTGAATTGGACCATGGGAGATTTCTGTAAATCTGCCACTGCATTTTTTTTATTCCTTGCTTACTTTCAAAATGGCGACATTTTGATCATTTTTCCAAAATTTATCAAAATTTTGAAAAAGTTACAGTCATGGTAAAATGTACGAAGATACATAAGGATAGATTGAAAAGAGAAGGTTTTATCACTGGCAATGAACGATGCAGAAACATTGGTAATAAAGGGCGACAATAACCGAGGTTTCTTGCCTATGTCTCCTTCAATTTCCACCGTGGCCATTGCCCCAGGCAGCCCGGAGATCAACACAAATGGACCTAATCGGCTGAGGTTGGTTTTACGCATTTCAAGTCATGTCATGTGATCACACCCCAGGGGGTAACTTGAGTTTCCAAGATACGGGGTTGTGCCATTCAAATCGTAAAAGTACCACCCATAAATCCGGAGAAATTTCTCAAAAGTATACCCATAAATCTGGAGAATTTCTGATAATCATACCCATAAATCCGGGAATGCCAAAACAGCTCACCAATAAATGAATTCAGACAGAAAACTATACCCATAAATCCGGAAGATGCCAAAAATTGTTGAAAACCATACCCATAAATCCGGAAACTCTCATGAAAAAGGTACCCTAAAAAATGGCACAACCCCGTACCATGGACAAGTTAAGTTACCCCCCCCCGGGGATCACACTACTGGGAACCTTTGGATGGTACTACGTTTACTATTCATGGCAAAAGTTTTATGGCACGAAATATGTCAAATAAATGAAAAGATGTTTTACCAAGGGATTCATCACTTGACTTGAAACGGATGTAAATATACCTTGGCGGTCGGCACTGCGAATTCTACGGAACATGCCATATTCCTAAGGCTGATTTTCACTATCTCTAATTTTCCGAGCGGGTGGAATTTTACGCGATGGAGGGGGGGGGCTGTCACATGTAAAGTAGAAATTCCACTCAGTCATTCCGAGCGGACTGGAAGTCTATTGCTTACGAGAGAAAGCTTGTTCTCAATTTGAGGGAACGGCTTGGTACCGGCCAAGCAACCTTTTATTGGGCAGATTATGTCCGTTCCGACTGAGTAGACATCAGCCTTAGAATCCTTATCAACTTCAAAGCAGTATTTCTCTCGCAAACAATAGATTTCCAGTTCCCTCATCAGAAAAGTTTAGTGAATGGAAATCAGCCTTTAGTAATTGTTTGATGCAAACGCTGCCAGTGTTATCAAATGCCCCGGTGGGGATGCGGAAAAATTTGCTGTCACATAACTATAGAGCAGGGAAAATTTTTTGAGCAAAGTCGCGGGAAGCTGAGAAATGAAAGGAAATTTCGGGTGGGAAATGAAAGGAATACCTGGATAACACAATGGTGGAATATGCGGCAAGAGCTGTTTTGCATCAATATAAACAGCGTGGCCACCAACAGGTTGAATGATTGGAACTCCAGCATCAATAAGACACTTTCCAAAATATTGAACTTGTCCCACTCTTTGTGACAAATATTCTTCCATGACAACTTCTTTTAATCCTTGAGCAATTATTTCCAAGTCTCTGCCAGCAAGTCCCCCATAAGTCGTAAAACCCTCTGTAAGAATTAAGTTTTCGTTACATTTTTCAGCAAGACTGTCATCATTCATTGCGAGCCATCCACCTATGTGACTTAGGCCATCTTTCTTTGCACTCATTGTCATTCCATCGGCAAGACTTGCTATCTCTCTGACTATTTCTACAATGCTGCTTTCCTTGTATTTTACCTCTCTTTGTTTGATGAACCAGGCATTTTCAGCAAACCTGCGATGAAAGATTTGATTACTGCCAACACTATGCTGCCAAGCTCTGTCTCAAATTAGATGTCACGTGAAAAACGCTGAGAAAAAACAATGTAAGTGTTTAGCATAAATAATTTGCGTTATCGCAAATTCCACCTGACCATGGGGTATTTGGACACCTCAGTTAAGGCTGATTTCTTTGGGGAGTTCTGTGGATTTCTCACCAACTCAGACAGGAGATTTGCGAGAATATTATGTGTACATGGGAGTGAATGTAACCAGAAGTTTGTTTACATGATGTCGGGGCGAGATTTCCACTCAGTAGGATTTTCCGAGCGGACTGAAATTTACACAATAAAATGTTTGTCATGCGTAACATTCTATTCAAATTCAGAGCGACATTTTCTCACGCAAACAAAAGATTTCCTGCCCAATCGTAAAATTTGACTGAGAGGCCGTTTACATGAGACCCGACACCAGACATGAAACTCGTGCCGGCATGAAACTCGTTCCGGCATGAGTTTTCATATCGGATGCTTGTCTGAGCTACTGTTGTGTTTACATGACGTCGGGGCGATATGAAACTTTCATTTCGGGGCGGCATGAAGATTTCATGTCGCCTTTTCATGCCGGCATGAAAATTCATGCCGACATGGAAAACCTCATGTAAACACCATTTTCTCATATCGGGGCGACATGAAAACCAAATCGATATGATAATATATAGAAAGTTACTCACGGCGCCACGAGGCCATGCCGGCACGGGGTTGATGTCGGATGTCGGGTCTCCATGTAAAGGGCCTCTGAGTGGAAATCAGCCTTTATGCTTCAGCCTGTATGTCTACATCTGCATAGGAAAATTCATTTCATTCTGCGGAGGAGGCTTGCTTTTCAATAGCTCTTCCCCGTAGCAGCAGAAATCGAAATTGAAAATAGGTTATCTTAGCAGCAAGTCGCGGACGTCTTTGAAAGAGGCCCCCCATAGTACCCCTGAATAACGGATTCACGTGTTGATTTTTCGTTTTTCACGCCATCACGGACTATAAAACAGCACTTTCACGTTCACGCTGCAGAAATTTAAGAATGCTCCAGATACACGTTTTTTTTATAAGAAACTTGGATCAGGCCATAGAACTAAAAGTTTCTTAATTTCATATGAAATTTTGTCGATTTTAGTACTAAAAGTTTCTTAATTGGTTTCTTATTTTTCTGAATGCAGAATTAGCAATGTGGTCGCTAACACTGCGGCAGATATGTTTCTTGATATTTAAAACATCATAAAGGAATAAACAGTGTTCTGTTATGTCGAAAACACAAATGGTTAGATAATATTGATAACTTGATCTGTTGGCGTTAATTAGCTTTAGCTATATCTTTATGTTGCTAACTGTAAATTGTTAATAATAAATGATAATATTATTAATGATAATAATAATAACAATAATGATAATAATAATAATAATGATGATGATGATGATAATAATAATAATAATAATAATAATAATAATAATAATAATAATAATAATAATAATAATAATAATAATAATAATAATAATAATAATAATAATAATAATGGTATAATAATAATGGTATGGTATAATAATAAATGGTAAGTTTGAGGTTAGGGTTAAAATGATCGATGGGGCTGATAATGTCTTTTCATTACGACGTAAGGAATTATTTTGGCAATACAGACTGGGAACTTTTCTTCCCAAGGGTTTGAATGAACGGGCTGCAGATGTGGAACTCGATATGTTTGCGTGTGGTATGGCCTAGTTCCTGCCATTGAATCTGGTTTCTCTGGGGGGTTTGGTTGGCGGTGCTCTGCGGTCTTCCTATTTGGCTTCATGTTTTTTTGCATGTGGCGTTAGGGTGGAATTCCCTATCAAGCCATTCAAGATTCAGCAATTTGCGAATCATTGAAAGGTCAAGTGGGAGGGCCGTGGGGTTGCCGTCTGCATCCCTTGGAGGTTTGCTCTGTGATCTATCTGATCCCACGGGGTGAACTGACATACGGGAGGGTCATAGGGGAGGGGACATTTGCTTATGTGCCAGTTACTTCATTTCTTGTTTACGCTGGAAAAAAGTTTGAATTTAAAGCGCGATTTTAATTCCCACTGGGTCTTGATTTCGGGGTCAGTCATGTTTACTAAGAATATGATTCTTTTTAATGAAATGTAATTTTAGTTTATTTTTAACTGAATTGAAGTTGTTTACCATGGAGTATAAATCCTCGGTTGTCCAATTAGAAAAGTATTGCTGACGAAGATTTTTAATCGAAACGTACAGAGTTTTTAACAGTTGTGTTTCTTTTTATTTTCTTTTTCTGTTAATTTTTGATGATGGTTTTGTTTCTTATAATAATAATAATAATAATAATAATAATAATAATAATAATAATAATAATAATAATAATAATAATAATAATAATAATAATAATAATAATAATAATAATAATAATACAAGCAAGCAATAAGGACCAACTACGTGAAGCACTATATAGATAAGAGCAGCGACAGTCCGCTGTGTAGAATGTGTGGTAAACGAGGTGAAAGCATACAACATATTGTTGCAGAGTGCGAGAAATTAGCCCAGAGGGATTACAAAAGGCGCCACGATAACGTGGCAAAGAAAGTACACTGGGATTTGTGTAGGAAACACGGACTTCAGCATTCCGATAAGTGGTATGAACACACCCCAGAAGGTGTTGCTAAGAACGAGGCTGTGAAAATTCTGTGAGATATCAATGTACAATGTGATAACGTCATTCAGGCAAGGAGACCAGATGTTATAGTAATTCATAAGGAAAAGAAACTCTGATAGTTGATATTGCTGTACCTGCGGATACGAGGATTGCAGAAAAAGAGTTAGAGAAGGTAGAAAAGTACCAAGATCTGAAAAGGGAAATAAAAAGGTTGTGGGAACTGCGATGTGCTAAAGTTGTTCCAGTAGTGATTGGTGCCCTCGGAAGCGTTACAAAAGATCTTGAATGTTGGATTGAAAAGATGGACATTGTGCCTGAGGTTGGAGTACTGCAGAAGACTGCTTTGTTGGGGACGGCAAGAATACTGAGAAAAGCGCTAGGACTTTAAAGAAGAAGGACATCTGTTAGCCTTTAGTCATATGTTGTGACTCGCCTAACAGGAAGAAAAACGGCAATAAGACCAGCCAGTGCAGAAATGCTTAAAATCCCATAATAATAATAGTAATAATAATAATAATAATAATAATAATAATAATAATAATAATAATAATAATAATAATAATAATAATAATAATAATAATAATGAATAAACTTAAACCATCTTCAAAAATTAACAAAAAGTAAAACAAAAACACAACTATTAAAACGAGACGTTTCGATTATAAAATCTTCATCAGTGCTTTACAATGAAAAAAGCCAAGTATTTATAGTTAAAGATGCACTTATCTAAGAGTCTCTAAGGTATAACTATAATGTAGAATATTTGAAAACCCTTTATTTTGTGCCAAATTAAAGCATGCTATTCCGTTTTCGAATGAAAAATTCCAAGGTTGTTTTTCATCTAGCTTCAGCAGTTTAACATCGACCAGGGACTGGAATCCACGCTATTAAAACCCAGGACACTGGACTAGATGGAGACTCCAAACAAAATACCCTCAAAGGACCTGCTTTTCGCAAATTGCTAAATCCCTGATGGCTTGATAGAGACTCCAAGGTACCCCCAAAGGACCTGCTTTTCGTAAATTGCTAAATCCCTGATGGCCAAATGGAGAATCCAAAATACCCTCCAAGGATCTGCTTTTCGTAAATTGCTAAATCCCGGATGACCATATAGAGACTCCAAATTACCCTCCAGGATCTGCTTTTGGTAAATATCTCGGATGGCTTGACCGGGGGCTCTATCCTGCCATCGTATGTATACTACACTGAGTATGTCAGAGTACACGTCCATCTGTCTGATGTCCCAGATCAAAAAATCTCTCTTTTATGTCGATAGAAGTTAAGTAATACCGCAAGCAAACATATCCAGCTCAACATCCGCTGCCCTTTCATTTAAACCATTTGGTATGAAAGTCCCCAATTTATATTGCCAAAACAATTCCTTGCGTCTAACCGAAAACACATCGTGAGCCCCATCTATAATTTTTACACTAACCGAAAATGTACCCTGTTGACCCTCGCCGAAAAAATGAGCAAAAAAGTTGGCCTGCGGGACTGGCTTACCACTGTTAAGGCTGCCACCATTGTACTTGTATACTATCATTGTTATTATCATTAAAACGATTTATCACCAAAATTCATAATCATCGAAAATTACCCCCCTCCGAAAGGTTTTTAACGGGTTTTGAGAAATCAGAAAATCAACCTCTGGAAAAACTGGCATGGACATGGGATGGACATGTCCGCCCCAGTCCACCCCGTGGTGACGCCATTGGACGGGAAGGAATTATTGTTATTTAAATTCGGTTGTTGAAAATTCTGATAGAAGGCTCAAATTTTGATTTCAAGTCACATCTTCTTGCCTCTCTTGTAAATAGATGTATGATGTACATACTTTTCCGTTTCGATCCTCACTGTGCAAAAATGCTTGACGTTACGAAAACTCCTGCTTGAGATGGCTCCTTTTCCAGAGATATCGAAATAGATCAAAATAGTAAAAAAGGGCGTCTACCACTTTCTACGAGAGTCTGAAGGGCGTGGTCAGCAATTTTTCTTGGGTCTTCGCCCCGACTTCTCATTTTTTCCATCTCCAGTCTTTTTGGGCTGGCGACGCCACTGTTCCCGTCTAATCGAGGTCTAAAGCCGGATCTCCACCAGACGGAAAAATGTCGAGCCGCGAAAAGTAGAACGTACTCCTACTATTCGCTGACCGACATTTTTACGCGGCGACTATTGGATTAGCGAATTAAGGCCAATTTCCAGTCAGCGGAATTTTCCGAGCGGGCGGAATTTTAGACGATAAAATGTTGCTCAGCCGTAACAATCTATTCAATTTCAGAGCGACATTTTCTCTCGTAAACAAAAGAATTTCTGCCCGCTCGGAAAATTCTACTGACTGAAATTAGCCTTTAGATTGTCGGAAATTTTTCTGCCTCGATATTTTTCCAATACAGTAAGCAACGAGCGTGGATGCAAGATTGTCGTGCTTTACCATTGTAATGATATGATCATATAAGGTCTGGAGAAGAAAATCAATTTTATATGGAGAATTCGTGATAATCCAGAGCTGAAGACTCCAAGAGGTCCTGTAATATCACTAGCATCATTCGATTTTACCTAGTTCTATTTGTAATGTTTTAATTTACTTTCCATGAGCTGTTTATGAGTTCAAAAAAGCGATGATCCTCTTTAGAAAAGTCTTCATTCGTGTGCAACAGATTCGATCAAAACGTTATCAGCCAATTCACTGCATATTACCTATGACCGTTAGCTCGTGTTTGTTATTGCCACGTGGCGGCATAATATTCCCAAAGAATCAAACTCACGCCCTCTGCATGTGTCTGGAAATATGGCTATAAAACGAAAAAGAAAAGACCACGATATCAACGTCGCTCGTCGGACGGATCCGTAGATGCTTGCGATGATGGATATGAAGTGAAATTGTAGGTAGAAACACCGCAACACAACGAAAAACAACAGCAGATGAGTCGGTTTAACGCTTATATATTTGACTTTACATATGTTTTGCCAATAATTCGTCCTGCCATGCAGGACTTCTTCAGGGCAGTTATAGGATATAGTTACATTAAAGATTTGAATATGCATGATTGGTTAGATATGATGGCTACGCAGAGGCTATGTTAGATAGATATGATGGTTAGATATGATGGCTACGCAGAGGCTATCCTTTGCATTGAAATTTTCAAAACAGTAAAACAATTAAACCCACCTTTCATGCAGAACATATTTATATTACGGTCTTCACATCATTCATTAAGAAATCCTAATAACTTGGCCCACTTTAGGCCTAACCAAACAACATTTGGGTCCCATAGTCTGTCGAGTATAGGGCCACAGATTTGGAACGGCCTGCCAGACGTAATAAAGTCAACAGAAAATTTAAAGAGTTTCAAGGCTTTGATAAAACAATGGAATGGTCCCATATGCAAATGTAGTGCCTGTAAATCCCTACCAGCTTAGTTTATATGTATTTTAGAAAAATATTTATTTTGTTTATTGTTATTTCTTTGTAAATTCGATTTGGATTAGTCAACTTGTATATATTTAAATAATGTATATATTGTTAGCTATTGTGGAAATCGAATTAAAATAAAGTTACACACACACACACACATGTCGCTTAGGTTCCCAGGGCTATGTCGCTTAGGCTACCAGGATTGCGTTATGTGGTAATGATAATGATAATGTAGTTGGTTATGATAATAATGAATGATGGTGATGATAATGATGATGATATGATAGTCTACTGTGAAATGATGACAACGATAATGATGATGATGGTGATGTTGAGAAGATAGGAAGAGAAAGATAAGGAAAGTGTGCTTGTAGATTCGGTTAGCATGGAATAATTTGTGTTAGCGGTCTGTGGTTCTGGTCAGTCCGTTAGGTGAAAGAGTGTTTGCCAAGCCAATGAAATATGCTTCCTTGGCTCGTCTAATACTCTCTCTGTTGTCATGTATCTGGAGTAGCGGTAGTAGTTGTAAGTCTTGTACTGAGTGTCCGGGTTTACAGCTGATTTACAGAAGTGTTCTGCAACCCCGGATGTGTGACAACGTCTGTTTATAATGTCTCGTCGATGTTCGTTGAATATGTCCCTTATACGTCGTCCCGTTTGTCCTATGTATTGGCAGTGAGTCTTTTTGTTGTGTAGGCATTGTTTACAATGCATTAAGTAGCTGAGGTTGGTGGGGTTGCAGTCAAGGCTTTGTCTTATGTTGAAGGTTTTGTTAGTGTTATAGAATGTGACTGTTCCTGTCCCGTCTTGAATATGTTGGCATGCATAGCAGTAATGGCGTGATGGACGTTTGGATATACCTCTGGGAGTGGTGGTGGCATTATTAGACTATCATATCATCATCATTATTATCACCATTATTCATTATTATCAAAACCAACTACATTATCATTATTATTACCATGGGCGAATTGCACACTGCTCCCCTCTCAGCAATCACCAACACCCCAGTAATAGTCTGGAAACTTTTAGTAGCAGCTGGGAAAATAGCAAGTCTGGGAAAATTTTTTTGAAATTCCGTCCTTTTCTTTGGCTTAGAACGACTCTCCCGATCACTGTCTCAAGCATTTCTTGTGAAATTGCTAACTGTCGTTATGGACGGACCTTTGCCCTAAACATTCAGAAGTCGGACCAACTTGGATTCACACAACCAAGCTTTATCGTGGACCGACTTTTCGTTTAATTTTGGACCGACTCTGAAAATATTGGGGGGTGTATCACTCCCCACACCCCCCTAATGTGCGTCCCTGCAAGAATTGATGAGATATATGCAAAATTTCCCGTAACTCGAGCTGCGAATCTGCCCTTCCGGGCCGCTGTCAGTGTAATGATCTTCGAAACGGCTGCAGATATTTGAATGATAAAGTTATTTCTATAGCGCATGCGCTCATAGTCCCCGCGCTGATTGGCTGTCAAGCTGACCCTACAACAAAGCGAGGAAACAATAGGGGGAGTGCCATATATATCCCCGACGAAATAACAGTCAGAGTGTCCGGCAGCCCATCAGTAGCCGTAACTACGGTTATGGAATTAGTCTACTCTTAGATGTCACAAAGTCCAACTTCTTGGTAGTGGAGGTCTACAGTTAACGTGGATCTGTACTTGAAATGGCTCACTGCTGAACAACCTAGATTCACGGAGGCAAAATAAGGTGGCTCACTAAACACAAAACCAATTTGTTAAGGTGGCTCACTACTGATAAAAATTTCACACTGATACTAATTTGGCGTCCTATCACTCATGCTTAAACAAAAAATGTAAAACGAATTTTTCATCAACATTTCTAGACGTTTCAGTATAAGAAATAACGAGTCAAGCCAGGCACAGCACCACTAGTTTTCTACACATACACTTTGAAAGAAATACAAGCGTAATTGTGTTCGCCATGAAGCAATGTGTATTTACATTGATGTATTTTCTATGTTTGAAGTTATGATAAATCTGCGAGTTCTTGGGCTATTTTCATGACGTTTGTAGCTATGCTCAAGTTGAGGCTGCAGTCTCTATAATAGACTGATTACATGACCGTAGTTATCGCTATTGAAGGGCTGCCGGACGCTCCTAACTACGCCTCGTTTCGTTGAAGGTCTAGGCAAGAACACAAACACTCATAACATATGAAAACTTCACAGTAAATGCTTAACGAAAGCAACAAAATGATACCTACGTACATGGCTGGACATTATCACTTACTGTTTTCATGGTATTCTTCTTAATCGTAAGACTTTGTTCTGTCAGGCTAAGTTCTTTGAAACTCTGCTTTGAGCTTCGAGTTTCCGTTGGTCGACATCAGTCAATCGAATTTGCAAAGAGCCTCGTTCCAAAGGGTGTTCAACAGTGCAACAAAGTCAGTCCGAAGAAATTGCCGTAATACTACGAGTCCCACTATGAGCGGTCTCGGTTTGGTGTACTAGTTTCGCTTTGAATAGCGATTACTGGGACTCATCGTAATCAGTCTTTCTCTGTATCATACTTCTGGATCGATCAAATTTTCCCTCTTGCAAACGGGATCTGAGACAGCAGGAAGAGAAGAGACATCACAATATTCCAGATATTTCAGACACATAGAAATGAAGTTGTTTTCAAACTAACCATGTTTTGGAGTGAAAACAGATCTAGTTCTGTTCCTAAATTTGGAACATCGACAACAAAGAAGTCTTTCGCGAGTCAGACTTCAACACATTCGTCTAGTCATCTTGTCGCCGATCTGGGCTCATTGGAAGGGACAAGACGTTATGTGTGGTCATCGTACAGGGCGTCCCAAAAAAGATTGGTCAACGTTTGACTGAATGTCATAAGGCAACGAACGACATGATGAGCTGGTTCCATGGTAAGATGACCCTTTCCTTAAGATTGTAAATCAATTTTCCACACAAGAATCTTCCAAATCCACTGAATACTCACGAAGTCACAAGCATTCGAAGTTCAAGTTGGTGTGGAAGCTGAAACCAGAGACTCTAAGCAGTACCTAACAGAATCAGTAGTGAAAGTTGCATGGGGCTATCGTTGGTTTTGTTCCTCATTCATTGCAGAGCAAACTAGGTGGAATTTGGAAAGGACATTCAATGAACTAGCTCTCTATAAAATTAAGTCAAGCTTACAGATGATTTTAAGAATACTGCTGAACAAAGCTTGAAATGATTTAGTTTCTCATAGGTGCATTCTTAAGTGAATTGCGACAACAAATTGTTACAATAATTAAATCACTGTTGACGTCCATCTGATTCGCCCTGATGTTCAAGAGGTATGAAATACAATAACAGTCTTTCACTACGTTGTTGGGAAGTCTTTGCAAACAAGTCATTTATTGTTCTCTGGCTCAACTTTTGAGCAAACTTAAATGCTTGAAACTCAGTGAATTTTAAACGAATTTGCAAGATATTGGTGTCTAAACTCAATATAGGATCATATTCACCTTTTAACAGGAAGGTTATTGAGAAAAATTCCGCCAGCTAACGTTTTTGAATCAAGGAAGCATCCTTGAAAGTAATACCAAATAAAACCAGTTTTGGCATGTTCAAGTCCTAAGCAAATTTCCTGTGCAAGGCACAATTTTTGTCAGGAAAATTTTACTCCAGGACAGGGTATTACTTTCAGGAATTTGACTCCGAGACAAGGTAGCTTTTCAGATTTTCCAGCGGCACCTCCCTTATGTTCGTAGACTAAGTACCCCCTCCCTCCGGGTTAACGTACGTGGCCAATATGCAAACCTAATATAATAATCTACCATTCAACGGATAGCTTAGATGTTAGGATTTTTGGTAAATCACGCATCTATTAAAGCCAAAAATTCGAAATACTGGTAAGTATGAGCACCCAAGTTCCATGTTCCATTCTGGTCCATTATTTACTTGCGATTGACATTCAAATTCTGTTATAAAAACAGACAACCGTGATGGATCCAAATTTTCAATGGTGAGTATTTAATGTTTCAATGTTTACAAAATTGTCTGAAAACACCTCACGGTCTCTCCGTAATACCAACACGGATCTCCGAATACCTCGCTTTGCAACCTCTTACGGGCAACGCAGTTTTTCATATCGAGGTGTCACCGTGTGGAATAAACTAAGCACTGAAATAAAAAATGCCCCTTCACTGGCTACTTTCAAAATTTGCTGAAACAATTTTTGAAAAATCAAAGGGTGTGAAAGTTCCTGTACAGCATCAAACTTTTTCTTTTCTAACCAGAATATATTGCATATTAATTTTTCGTTTAGTTTGTTTTGAATTGCATGTAAATTAACTTAGGTTGTTTCAGACAGGGCACACTGTAAATCATTTTTTCTTCTTAATTACTGAATGTATTACCTTGTATAAATAAATAAATAAAAATCAATCAATCAATCAATCAATCAATCAATCAATCAGTAAATCATAGAACAGAATCAAACATTGAATTAATTGTTCCCATACAAACTCCTCATCAGCATTTTTCCAATTTCTGGATCTAAAACAAGAATGAATTTACCAAACAAAACCTTCACATCTAAGTCTCCTTTGACTGAGAGATTGACATAGCATTTCAATTTTGAATATATTCCGCTTACTTATTATCCCGCACCCCTCCCACCGTGTTAATTTTGTTTTAGCTACTCACCCGGTACAGTTTTCGAGACACCCAGTACAAGATATTTGTAGCCAGAAATAAATTCTGCGGAGTGAGTCAAAAAACGCCGGGCGTTTGAAAGGCTACTACTCCCTGATTAGACAGGGTATCCAAAAAAAAATTTGTGCCCCGTTTGTATGGCTACTGTGGAGGAGCCGTCGATTCAACTATCACATTTTTTACACAGTTGCACGAGTCAGGCTTCAAATTCGAGTTTGAGACCTTGTTTAAGTCAATCTAACAAGCAGTTGCTAATGTACGGCAGAGAAAAGGCAAAATAAGTGGTTGCTTCAAAAACAACACTTCTTCTGTTGTTCGCCAGCCATGCCAAATAAAGCAAGTTTTCAAAGATAGGGTTCTAGCATCATATCAAAGTTTTTGGTGAGTCTTTTAAAGCGTTAGCAGTGCTTTCTATTCACAAGAGAGCACTTCCCGCGATTCAAAAAATGTGATGAAAATCTTAATACGACAGCAGAGCCATCTCTTTGGAAACTAATTTGATTTTGACATCGCTGGAGAGCAAAAGAAGTTCTGTTTTTGAAGCAACCACTTATTTTGTATTTTCTCTGCTATAACTTAGCGACCACGTGTCAGATTGACTCAAACAAGGTCTCAAGCTCTAAGTTGAAGCCTGACCCATGAAACTGTGTAAAAGAGAGATAATTGAATCTACAGCTCCTCCACAGTAGCCACACAAACACGGCACAATTATTTTTGGACACCCTGTATGAGTAATTACATTTTGCATTATCTGATTGAATAGCGAGCATACTCAATCATTTTTAGAACTTTTCTTAACTGAAACCCTTTACTCTGTTAAGGTTTTCCAAGGAATTTTCTTTTTTCCCTTTGAAAAACCTTAAAAACATGCTAAAATTGCAAGCTACTTTCCCTTATGTGTTTGCCTTACAGCTATGACTTGAGCTCGAGCATGTCTTCGCACGTGCTATCCTCTTGGGGAAATGCAAAAGTCTTCCAACTGGTATGAATAATTCCTGATGAATTGAATTATTTCTGATGAAGCGAAAGCGAAACGTCATATGAGCATTTTATATCTTTTGAAATTCTTTCTTATATTTATATAGTCAATAGAAAGGAGCTTATGATTTATGGTATGAATAACTGATTTAGGGGGGATTCCATTCTCCCATGAGAATAAAATACATTAACACATTCAAGTGTAATAATTGCTAGTAAGGAGGCAAAAGGAAATCTTGCTTATCGCTTCCATTCGTTTTTGCAAGTTTTCGAAAAGGGCTTTCTGCATAAAATCGCTCATGCTTGCGGCACAGGCATTGCTAATCAAAGCCACAATCCTAGTCGAGGTGTATTGCGACCAACGTGGCCAACGTAACAAATTGCAAAACTTCAGTACCCCCTTTTCTCTGTCACAGAAAACATCTCGCCTTCTTGCTTCAGGAACTTCGCCTCCCCACCCCCTCAGTCAATGTTGTGATTCTAAGCGATGTTTTCAATGCAAATTCACATGCAGTTACACTAAGATAACACCAATCAATTATACTGCATTCACCCTGACACAGTTAAACCAGCCTGATCTAAACCAGTTTAAATTTCAACCAATCAAATGACTGCATTTTGTGGATTGACCAATCAGAAGGCTTTATTCAAAACCCTGGTTTAGTTTAAGCTGGTTTAACTTGCAGTGTGAATGGGGCATTGCATAGGCTCGAATCTTTGGAAAACTTTAAGATTAAATGTATAAAATATTACTACCTAATTCTTTCAACTGAATAGATCGAAGGGAACTTTAGGTCATTCACCATAATCCCAGTGGGAGCATTTTTGATATCATCGTTATATTTGGAATTACAACATTTTTAAGATTTCTACTGGGCTAGTTTTTTAAGTAGAGACGTCATTAAATTGCTAAATCGTAAACCATAAAAGTAACAGACTTCTGCTTGCTACCGTTTTGTAGATCTTCAAACACCGAGTATCCTTCCATTGGTCACTTTGACATTCCTCCATCAGTTAAGATTTTTGTGGCTTTTACTACTTGTCATGTCAAAGTTTCAGGCACATTTTTTATACTCAATGTCAAAGCTACAATAACAAAATTACCTACTACACTACCTACGAACTACTATACAATGCACAAAAACAGTGCCAGGAGGAGCAATAAATCATGACTACCCTGGCATTTAGCATGGACCTAAAAGTTACAACAAATATTAAATACAAAGTGCTAGATATAAAGAAAAACAAAAGACTTTTTTACGATAAATACTTGAGCCGGTTTCACACTGGATGTCAGGCCAACATGGGCGATGATAGTGCAAAATTTTTGGACGTTGAATTTCGGGCTCCTGCTCTGGTACAACCCTTCATAGATCTAAAAAATGCGACCTTACCTTCCCTTCGATCTACTCAGTTGAAAGAATTAGACGATAACATTTTGCAAATTTGATTTTACAGTTTTCTAAAGATTTGAGCCCTTTGCTCCGATCAACATTGACTGAGAGGGAAGGCGACGCAGTCTCACAACCTTTGTCAAGGATTGCGGGTAAATGACTGAACTTATTTGGATATATCGGGAACAAAAAAGACAATTTTCAACATCGACGCTTTTATATTCGGCAAGCTGAATTTTTCGAGGGGCAAATCACTTCTCGAAAAAGCGTACGTGATTTTTGTGAATTTGAAATCAAATGATTTTTTCTGTGATTTTTTGTGATTTTAGTGATTTTAGCGATTTTTTCGTGTGATTTTTCAGTAGTTCTTCAGTGATTTGTGATTTTTGGTGCTTTCTGTGTGTGATTTTTTGTGATTTTGTGATTTTTGTATGTGATTTTTTGTGATTTCAAGGAAGATATGACAAAAAATCGGTGATTTGCCCACGGAATTTTTCAAACGCCGGGCCTTTTTACTGACTGACACAACGGATAAGATAACAAAAAACGTACCTGCAAGCATCAAGAAACAGTGGCTTCCCATAATTTCGACAAATGGTACTAACACAATGAAGATTTTCCAAGCTGACAGGTTGTCCTCCACCAGCATTATTTGTTAATGTTATCATTACAAGAGGAACATCTTTAGCATGCTCTTGTAGTAGATTTTCTAAGGCTGATATATCCATATTTCCTGAAATAAAAACTTGTGTCCTTTATTCACACAGACCGACATTCCAATCACACCAGTGAATTTGAGGTATTGTCCACGTCAAAAATGTGTGTTTTGTTTGAAATGTGAAATGCTACATGCTTGCAAAATACTGAGTGCTTCATTTGTCATACTTGGTACTTCTTCGAAGGTATTTGGTAGTCGTAGGTTTACGCGGGATTGATCCGCTATCCATTGAGATGATTACTTGCCACTGAAATATATGACTTACGACAATTGTCTGTTTCAAAGATGGACTTGAAATGCCAATGGTAAATGACACGTAAGTCATGGACCAGCATCTAGCGTTTTGGTCTCAGCTTCAGTTTTCATCAACTGATGTATCTAAATACATGACAGAATACCCAACAAATTTACCTAAATTAAACAATACAATTAATAATCACATGACAAAAAACAGAAAGCTACGGTACAAGAATATACCTGCACCAAAGATAAAAGAAATGGGAAAATGTAAAGTAGAAAACATAGAAAGAGCATAGGTTTCAGGAGCAATCCCCGTCCAGCAGGACAGTCCAGGACGATGGCAAAACAAGGAATGCAGGTCCAACAGGTAGAGCCCAGTAAGGACCCAGACCCCCAACACACCACCACCATCCCAAACTGTCCCACCAAACATCACATCACACCCAAAAACCAATGTTCATATGTATTTAGATATATCAGTCTTAGGTGGAGCTCTCTAATAGGTAGAATAATCGAGAGGGAGCCCCCAAGCCCCACCCCCACAAAAGTTATAAGAAAGAAAAAGCGTGCAATTTTCCTTCCGATACAAAACCTTTACCAGCATTTTGCTTATTTCTAACGAGAAAGTGGAGGGTTAGTAGAGAGGGGGGCTTATTAGAAATCTTGTCTGAGAAGGGAGGGAAAGGGCTTACTAGAGAGGGGGCTTAATAGAGAGGGTGGCTTAATAGAGCTTTAAAGGCACTTTTGGTAGAATTCCTCTATAAAACAAACGACGTATTGGGACGACCCCAAAAGCAATTCGTAGGTGGGATAATTTTCCAAACCAAGGTGGTTCAGCCAACTCAGTCTCTTTCTACCTTCCTTGAATTAGCAGCAGGTATTGTAAGGCTTCACGCGGAGACCTTGGTATGGCTATTCATTTTGTAAAGAAAATCGTGAAAAGTGAAATGGAAATGTTATACACATTACATAACTCTTAGAAGTATCGCAACACTCTCTTGCGCAGAAGTATTATTAAAACGGGAGACTGATTTGGTCCCGCAAGGCAAAGAGCGCGCAGATTGAGGAACGACGCCTTCCCCTCCTTCCTCACGAACCGCAATCGTTGCCCTACGACGCGGGACCAAATCAGTCTCCCGTTTCAAATCAGTCTCTTGCTTGAATGCCTCTGCGAAGGAAAGTGGTATGGCTATCACCTCGCCAGTCTACGGAAAGGTTACAATTTCACAAGTAAGAACATTTCCCTAGCGCAGCTTCTCATGTTGACCACATCTTCTAAATATAAGTCTAAAAAGCTTTGTTGACGCCGGCCAAAGGTGCAATCTGAATCATAGTTTCAACTGCATTACACCTTCGATAAGACATCTCAAATATTGCAAGTAAATACTAATGACATCTTTGTAGATGAATAAAGAATTTCCCACTAAAAATCTCGATGAAATTATGTAACGACTGGGGTGCAGTGTAAATTGTTTTCGCTGCTCTTATGTTTTAACAGCATTATCTGCATAAATCTCAAAAATTGTAAGTAAATAACAACCACATCTTTGTAGATGAATTAGGAATTTCCACCAGAAAATTCGATAAGATAATGTAGCAACTGGGGGTAAAAATTGTTATCGCTGTTCTTTTGGTCAAACATTATGTCTCCATTCAAAAATATCACATTGTGCAAGTAAATGATTATGACGTCTTTGCAGAGGTAAATAAGGCATTCGCCACTAGAAATTTCGATGAAATTATGTAACGATTGCTGCATAGATTGTTCACGCTGCACATCTTCAATGATAAAAATCTCAAACTGTGCAAGCAAATGATTATGATCTGATTATGCAGGTAAATCAGGAATTCTCAACTATGAAATTTCGATGAAATTATATAACGATCGGGGCATAAGTTTTTTACGCCTTTCTTTTGATAGAATAGCACATCTCCAATAAAAATCTCAAATTTTGCAAGCAAATGATTGTGATGTCTTTGCAAGTAAATAAGGAACTCTCAACTAAGAAATTTCGATGAAACTATGCGACAATTGGGGCCATGAATTTTTCACACTGCTCTTTTGGTATAATAGCACATCTTCAATAAAAATCTCAAATTTTGCAAGCAAATGATTGTGATGTATTTGCAGGTACATAAGGAATCCTCCACTTGAAAAAATTTTGTTGAAACTACACATTTTTGATGAGAAACTGGTTCATAAGAAACAAGTACTAAGATGGCCAAAATTTTAAGAAACTCTAGCACTATGTCTGAGAAGTATTTAAAAGTTAAACGCATGGATATTATAGCAACTATATCGTTGAACCTTTATTCTTGAGCAATATTCACTAACCATTCGCGTTTTCAACATAAGATAACATAACATAACATAACACAACATAAAATAAAATAAATAACCTAACCTAACATAACATAACATAACCTAACATAACATAACATAACATAACATAACATAACATAACATAACATAACATAACATAACATAACATAACATAACATAACATAACATAACATAACATAACATAACGTAACATAACATAACATAACATAACATAACATAACATAACATAACATAACATAACATAACATAACATAACATAACATAACATAACATAACATAACATAACATAACATAACATAACATAACATAACATAACATAACATAACATAACATAACATATACATAACAAACACTGTTTATTCCTATATTATGTTTAAATGTCAAGAAATATGTCTGCTGTAATGTTAGCGAACACATTGATAATTCATGCATTTAAAAAATAAGAAACCGATTAAGAAATTTTTAGTACTAGAATGGATAACATTTCATGTTAAATCAAGAAACTTTTAGTACTAATGGCATGATCCAAGAAGCTTATAAAAAACGTGTATGCAACGATTGGGGCATAAATTGTTCACGCGGTTCTTTAGCTATAACAGTACATCTTCAACAAAAATCTCAAAGTTTGCAAGTCAATGATAACAATGTCTTTGCAGGTAAATAAGGAATTCTCAACTAGAAATTTCGATGAAAATATGTAAAAATTGGGGCATAAGTTGTTCAGTCCGTTCTTACGGTATGATCGCACATCTTCAATAATAATCTCCAATTTTGCAAGTAAATGATTATGACGTCTTTTCATGCAAGTGAGAAATTCTCAACAAGAAATTTCGATGAAATTATGTAACGATTGGGGTATGAATTGCTCTCGTTGCTCTTTAAGTTGAACAGCACATTTTCGTTTAAAAAACCCCACAGAATCAGGTGATAACGATGCTGCCTCATGCTTAATGAAAAAAGCAATTTCCAACCTCAGAACTAAATGATTAGTGGTAACAGTACAATATTTTTCTAATCACAGTCATGTGAGTCATGATAGACAGACACATTGTTACCACCAACATATACAAATAGACGATTGCGCTAAAGATGACGGCGCGAGACAGTTTACCGAGATGCACTGCGTTCTGATAAAAAGTCTTTTCGAGACAAATGATGGAGACATAAGGCAACTTAAGGCAGGGAGCTTGGCAATTAAAATATAGTCTATTGTATTCCATTGTATAGGATGATCTTGAGACATCATCAAAACAATTGGAAAAATGATGGCAGCCGCCCATCTTTAATTCTATTTTTAAACTGGACGATATAAATCCGTCATTTTGAATTCGATTAAAGAACGCAATGCATCTTGATTCAGCGCAATCGTCTATGACTGGGTGTTCCAAAACATAGTGTGTCCAAAAAAACCAAACTGCACTGTCTAGCCTTTGATCAAATATCTTTCTGACTTGTTTTTTCAATGATATTTACAGATGTTAAAATGCTTGCTCTCTTTGCTTCAAGGTAAAACATATTACAAGTTGAAGAACCTCATTTTGAGCCAAGATTTTTAAGCAAAATAGTCAGTTTCATGGTCTCGAAGTCTCCAATGATGGTGTGTATTCGTGTCGATTATGACAAAACAAGAAATTCATCTGGCAATCATTAGTGTTTCTTTGCAGTATGATTGAAACGAGGCAGTCCCCCAAGCAGCTAAATTTAGTAAGATCAGCTATGGCTAGTAAAAAATCTGATTCTCGATCTACTTGACAAAATTGGAAATTTGAAAATCGGCTGTGTAATCATATTTTGTTGATTTGTCAAGAGGGAGTATTTTTAAGGGCACCTCTTCAATTTTAAGTATGAATAATTGTTTGGAATTCTTTACTTTCCTCACACTTGCATGTAATTTCAAACAGTTTTGGCAAGATGCCTTTCCAATTGGCCAGATGCCTTGCGTCATGTGAAATTTCTGACCCAGATTCTCATTCAGCACCATAATTCTTAGCCTGCTCGCAGACCAATTGTCCGGACGGCGCTCCCTGGTCCGGACAATGAGTCTACGCGCACGCTACCTAATTCTAGTCTAATTGCAAGTTTTCATAGTCTTAGTGCTACCAGATTTAATGTCAACTCAAACTCAAACTCAAATTAAACTCAAATTTACTAATCCGTAATATTGCGACAGTACAGGTGCGGTGTTTTTGAGCGCTGGGGGCTTTGGAGGGAGGATAGTAGCGGCGACTATGGTTGTCGGTGGTGTTCTCTCTACCGGGGCCTCTGCGGCTCAGCACCGTCGCCTGTGCTGGCCTGACGTCCAATGTGAAACAGATCCTAGTATGTATCCGTATGTAATCGTTTAGCGCTTTAAATGTCTTTTCTTCGTGTTTTCAGTTTCGTTTGTATGTATTTGTCAGTAAGTTTGGTTTAGTGTTTTATGTAATGACCCTTTGGGATAGTCATGGGTTCTTGCTTCCCGGGGTCGTCGTCCTTGTTATGTAGTCCAGTAGTTTGTAAGTGTAGTCTTAGGCAATTCGTTTTTGTAAAATTTTTATATTGTATAAAAAAAGATTTAATGTTATGAGGACAACAAATTTGAAAATTCATAAGTTATTTGACTGTGAATAATGACTGAGGGTTTAAAGTCACACCCTGAACGACTTTCACGTTCAAATCCCATATTAATTCCCAAATTTATTATCGCTATAAAATCGAAATCACAGACCCATGAATATGAAAATTTGCAATTCAACCAAACTTGGGGTGCTGAGTCCAAATCTGTGGTTAGAAATTTCATTAAAATGTCCAGTACGAGACCGTTAGTTGAAATGGGGTATTATCCAATGAAATTCTTCAACACCACTCACACATCTCCCAATGGTATAGTTTCATAACCCACTGAGCCATTAATCAAATTTCGACTTAAGACCGTTGAAAAAAGCACAAAGGCCTAAATTAACCAGTAGACCTACATTACCTCTACCTTACCCTAAATACGAGACAATGGGCGGTGCCCCTCCCACATTTCATTTCCGGTTTTTTGTTATTTAATGAAAAAAATTTGAATAAGTTTGTTTCCCGACATTCTTACTCACGATTAGTGCCTTTTTGACAGCTACTAACAAAAGGCTTTGCATTGAACACATGTTTTGAAAAGGAGATTGTTGGGAGACGAATTATGACCCTATCATTATTGATACATTTGTCCATGGGTCGCAGGAAACGAAGTCATAGTTAAAAATATAAACGCAAACATACCTGTGTCTTTATCGTGGCTTCTTCTGCCTTTCTTGGCCTTTAGTGCTTTGCTGCCAATTAGGCCAGTACAAACTTGAATCAGTGAATTGAGCCATGGCAGGGAAGCAAAGGAAGGCCATGAAAAGCAGGAGAAGCCACGATAAAGACACAAGTATGTTTGCGTTTACATTTTTAACTATCACTTCGTTTCCTGCGAACCATGATTTTTCCAGCTTACTTTTGTGCTAATCAACATTATTGGGGTTAACAAACAATGTCGTGCGCATCGTTGCTATTACTTCTTCTCTTTTTCTCAACGGTCGAACCATTTCGCATGTATGTCATTGAAGTAAATGGCTCCAGCCCTCCAGCCACAACGCTTCTGGACAAAGCATGCACAAAGAGAACAAAGAGTATGCACTATCTTGACCTTAAATAACTGCCCATGGTGGTTCGCAGACGAGTGATCTAGTGCGAAGTACCATACGCAGTAAGTTAAAGTCAAGGTGGTGACGACAAAAGAACTGACATAAGGAACACACATTCGGTGAGTACAGACGAATTGGCTCACAACCAAACAAAGGCATTCTCTGACACAAAGAAACAGTAGGTAAGGGTGGCTCGCTATGGAAAATTCTACACTGATGGACATTTGGATTCCTATTTCTCTTGCTAAAGTTGCAAAAAAAAAGAATTCCATTAACTGTTTAACTTGGCTAGGATTCCCGAGAAGTTGAGCTTTGAATGTGAGACATTCTCAAATACCGTACTTTATGGGAGACAACCTGCGTTCTGTCGCATATCCCGGAAAATAATCCTGCGATTATTGAAGGCAATGAAAAGTAACGAACACTAATCAGTCACGAAAACCGATATGCATCAAAATCCGGAAATGCTCATTAGCTCATTGCAAAATATTGGTTACAATCGCAACAAAAATGAAGCTTCAAGACCCCCTGCTACCCTTGGTCCTCCACAGGCACGAAGCAAGTTCACATATACCAAAAAAGCTCTGTTAAGCACCTTCTCTATTAAGCAAAACCCTCTCTTATAAGCCCATCCTCTCCAAGTCAAAATTTGAAATAAGGCCCCTTCTCTATTAAGCATCCCCACTTATATATCAAATCCTGTCATTTACCAAATATTTCCCATTCATTTAGCTAGAAAGCCTTGCATGTTAATTGCAATATGGTTTGGGACAAAAATTGTGTCGAATTTATGTACTTGAGCTCTAAAATGTTATGTTGATTTCGCAAAATATGGGATCAAAGTTTTTTATGAATAAGTCCCTCTCTTTGATAAGCCCCCTCTCCATTAAGCCCCCCTCTGGAGCATCCCAAAATAAATAAACCCCTCCCATTGGGGAGGGGGCTTAATAGAGTTGTGACGGTCTGTACCTTTTTACTTTCTAGAAAATAGGCTTGGATCGAGCATCCAAATCTGGTAGAATTTGGGAAGGAAAATGACAGTGCAATCTCCGTTCTGAGTTGATACAATGTGGCATGAAGATGCTGCGGATCTCAATGCCTTTCAGAGACCTTTCGATCTTTTGATCGACTTCTTTGCATAAAGTGAATCATCAATAGTTTAGTTTACACTAAGTGCCATGGGTCTTTTAGCTTTGTTTCTCGTTGTTTCCTTCCTTTTTAGCTGACTTTCTTCCAACTCATCAACGGTTGAAACCAGCAAGCTTTGATCTGAAGTTTGCAGAAAGTCTTGCATGGTCGCAATTTTGAACTGCAATAGACCTTTTAGCTATTCTGAAAACGAATGCGGATCGAACGATACTTCATTACAATTTGTAGAATTTTCGAATGTGCACAATTGCGATCGAACCTCTAACGCCACTCTATCGAACCTCGCGTATAAAATTGTATAATAATATCGCTCGATCCAGGCTCTTTTGCAGAATAGCTAAAAGGTCTATTGTTACGCGAAACGGTAAGCTTACAACCTAACAAATGAACAATAATAACGAGAAGAGGGCGAATAAAGCTTCTCTGAGCATAAACTGAATCACAGTTCGCTCTGAGCTGGGCTATCGTTAATAAACTCTCTGAAAAGTGTTTCGAGATCCCTACAAATTTCTTGCCACAGCTCAACTTGCAATGTTTAAATACTGAGAACGGTGGTCCAGCTTTCGTTTCCCTTCTCAAAGTTTACCAGATCTGGACGCTCGATGCAAACCACTTTTAGAAAATTCACTACAGTTAATTCTTCTGCCAATTCACGGAGGGTTTTCTTTTGGCTAAATTTCGGCTAACGCCGTCGCCGTCCACAGTGCGTCGTCCACAGTTTCAAAATGGTACCGTTGGCTGGACCAATTTTTGTGCAACAATGATACCCTTGGATAGACTAAATTCTACATCATAAGTGCAATGAATTGGCGTTTTCTAGACTAGAATTACCAAATTTTCGCCTTCTCTCGTCCGAAATCACTAAAATTGTGGTTTGCTATACAGGAGTTACCAAAATAGACAATTACACTAAAAACGGCGGCGAGGAACTTTTTACCAAGATGCATTGCGTTCGAAGCGGCAATCTTTAAACAATTCTATAGGAGTTCGATTATAGAACACAATACATCTTAGTAAAAAGTTCCTCGCCGCCATCTTTAGCGTAATTGTGTATTGACCTATCTTTTACCAAAATTGTCAAAAAGCATGCCCTTGCCGAGACCAAAATTGCCAAAAAGTATACCCTTGGCCAGACTTCAGACAAAGTATACCCTTGTGGGCGGCACATCCCCAAGTGCCTTTACTATGGAAGAACCCCCCCCCCCGTATGTCAATTCAACTACTACAGTGCTGATGCACATTTTCCACTTGGGCCAAATTGATTGTCAGACGGTCTGAAATTTTGCAGCCTGCCTGCAAGGGACCCTGGGTGAAAAAGGCAATTTAACGGGGGACACAGTTAACAACTCTGGTCTGGACCAAGTAAGAAATATTGTCGATTGTATTTCACAACTTTGATGCGTCGCATTTCATTGTGTAGCTAAAGAGATAGAGTAGAAACTGAGCACACATGCGCAAAAACTCGTAACTTTGAGTCCCCTTAGCTCCCTGCAACAGATCCCAAAATTAGGCAACCCTTGATATTCTCTTCCTCGGGCATTGAACTCTTTATAGATCATTTCAAAAAGCTTATCTGTCCCAAGACTTCCTTACCCGAGAATGGTCGATGACGTCATTTTACACAGTTTCTGCTCTGTCCGAGGGTGTTAGGATACGGATGTTCTGATTGATTATTTATTTACCTTGTTTTGCTCCCTGTGTCTTGTTTTGTTGTCTTGTTTTCTGTTCTGTTTCGTCTTCAACTAAGCGTGGTTAGGCCTGACCGCTCTCAAGTTGTTCGAATAGAGCCCCCTTGTATTTCTGTGTCTTATTGCGCCTTCGCACAAGAAAGGTTTTTAAAACCATTCTTGTGCGAAGGCGCACTAAGACACAAAAATACAAGGGAGCTCTATTCGAACAACTTGAGAGCGGTTGGGCCTAACCACACTCAGTTGAAGACGAAACAGAACAGAAAACAAGACAACAAGACAAGACACAGGGAGCAAAACAAGGTAAATAAATAATCAATCAAAACATCCGTGTCCTAACACCCTTGCTCCGTCAGCAAAAGAACGAATAATAAGTGTGTGGGAGTTTCTTAAGCCTACTTTCTTAATCAAGCCTACTTGTAGCGGCTATGAGGTAAAAGAATGTCGATAATCATTTCTACAGTGGAAAGCTCCCTGATCTGGACAAAATAATCGCGTCAGCAAAGGCTGATTTTTAGCAGTATGCGCACTCACATTCACTGCTTGTTTATGAAAATGCAGATATGCCAGGCTTCCATAGAATAGAGACGGAAATCCAAAAAGTTGAGTGAAATTAGATTTTTCTATTAGCTTGCTTACTAAGAAAAGTTCTGGTTTCACAGAAAATTATTTTACTCTCTGTCTGTAACTCCACGATGATGGCGCCAGCCACAAAAAAGTGGTGAGGATGAACATCGCTTCACTGCAACATTAGGCGTGAATCTGGGGGCGTAGCCTTCAGCAAAACTTTTATGACACAGGGCCTTTTTATAGTCACGTAACGCCCATGTTACCGTCAGAAAACTCTTATTACCTAGCAGGCTCTGAAGATAACTGCCAGATTCCTTCTAGACGTTCTATGTATATATGTATGTATGTATGTATGATTAGAGACAAAAACTACATATCTAATTCAATAATCTAATCTAAAAACACCCCATGGTAAGAAATGGTAGGGATAGCATTAAAAGGTCAATGCGAACTTGTTTCCATAACGATCCCTCTAGGTGTGCTATTCAAAAGGAAAAAGAAAGAAAAGTTTTCGAGAAAAGAAGTAAAAAGTTTCTTGATGGATCTAGACAAACTGGAAGATTGAACGTGGAGAAATGTGGAGGCATTTGCCTCCAATTCCTTTCAACTCTCCGCAACTGTAACGCCATCAAAAGCATTCATCCATCGCCGTCTAAGGCTGCTGTCAAGAGCACTCTTTTTGAGGGGGGGGGGTATTAAAAAGAAAGAAGCTGTGAAATAAGAAAACTGTGAATCTTATATTTACCCTTGAAAGGATGAAGAAACTCGGGGTCGTTAGCCTCTGGTATTGGCAAATTGATGGCAACTGCACCACATTTTTCAATGTTGGCTCTCGTAGTATCAAAATGAGTGTTGTTTGGTACGATCTTCTGATGACTGCAGCATGAGCTGAACAAGATCCTCTCAGCAGCACGACCTTGATGAGTTGGAATTATGTGCTTGAAATCAAACAAATTAGAGACAGCATGTTTGAACTTGTACCAACTATCGCTGCAGGCGTAACTTTCATCTGCTAAATGCATCGCAGCCATCTGCTCTTTTGATAAAGCACCTGTTCCTGAATCTGTTAAAAAATCCACCATGACGTCTTCAGCGCGGACAAGAAACAAGTTGTAGTTGCACCTATCTAGGATGTCTTGCCGTTCATCTTTTGAGGTCATTTTGACTCTTTCTACTACTTTCACCTTGAAAGCAGGGAAACTGACATCAAGTTGATCAGAAGCTGTGATGACATTTTTGTTTAAATCTAGTGTATCCTCCATCTTTCAGTCTTACTTTCCCAATCAAAAACAGCGACCTCTCTGCGTTTCTTACACTTGAATCTGTCTCATATGTACGAAGTACGTGGTTCTTATTCCTACGTGATAGGTTTCCATTCATATGCTAAATAACTTGAAGTCGCCAATCCCCTGTCAAGTTTGACAATCAAACCGTGATTTCCTTTGAAATCATTATAAATTGTGTAAGCGGCGGGTCAAGTGGAAAAGCCGCAAAATGCCAAAGGGGAGGTGGAATAGATGCAGTAGGAGTGCTGCCTTCACCTGCGTCATTTCCTCTAGCCTCGTTATCATGTTTCTTTCGTTGAATGAAAATTTTAGTTTGCTTCTTGGTCATGAGCACTTGAGCACCAGTCCAGTGTCAATCTTTATTTACGATGTATGTAACCATTGCTTTTCATTAAAGGAAATACACACAGTTAAAGCTGTGCCAAGATTTTAGGACGTATTTCACAACTTTGACACGTGGCATTTCATTGTGCAGAGAGGAAACGATGGGTGCAAGGGCGTTTCTTTACTCTATTCATAGCCACTGCTCGATAAAGGTATATCGATTCATTTGTGAATAACTATTAATGTACATACAGGGAGTCCCAAAAATCTGTCGTTGTTAAATAACGATGACATGAAAAGAATGAGGGGCAGAAAAAGCTACCCCTAAGACTTAAGATAATTTTACATACCAGAATCTTGCAAATCCGATGAAAATTCACAGAGTTACGAGCTTTCAAAGATCACATCTTTGCGACAGAGGAAACCAGAGACCCTTAGATAACTTGTGATGCAAAAAACTCCAAAATCTAGGTAAAGAAAGGTTATCAATGTTAAACGTCTCGATCGTTAGTATAAGAGCAAACCAAATAGGACTTCTGAAGTAATCAGTTCCTAACTTTATTCGGCAGAATTCCCCAAAACATTCATATGCTTGAAAGTTAAGTTGTCGAAAATCTTTTGATCTTCCCAAAGCCCACTTGATTTTCTTTCCTTTGGAATAACCAAGAAGCAAAACAAACGATAGCGCAAAATCTTGAACTTCAAGAGCTTGTAGCTACGTGCATATTAGCGGATTTGTACAATGCTGGTGTGTAAAATCAATTTAAGATCACAGGAACAGGGCTATCTATCATGAAACCCTTAACTATGTCGTTATTGCCCCGCATCAAAGCGGGACTTAGTAGTACTACATTCATAAATGATGTACGGGGAGAGCATCTCAATATTTTTGCTTTCACTGTCCCTGTTTTGTTGTCGTCTTTCTGGTTAAAGAGGGTTTTGATCTTATTGGAGAAGAGATTGTGATCATGAGGTTGACAAGATGGCGGATTGAGGAAGCCAACTGAAGTTGTCTTGAGTTGAATGGTTCTTTGCATTAATCTCTTAACAATAAAGATCAAAGGACAGCTACTACATTAATTTCGAAAATTTTCCGACGTTTTAATTTTCTGACAAATGAGTAGTCCGAAAAAATAATTGTCCAAAAATTTTAGTGTCCGAACTTTTTAGTAGTCCGAAAATTTAATTGTCCAAAAAGTTAAGTGTCTGAATTTATTAGTGGTCCAAAAATTTAATTGACTGGCAAATAACAATGACAAAAAAGTTTCTTTGGATAAGAAATGAAATTCCGTTACAAGATTACTTTTTTTTAATGGAGGAACGTTGGAAATCTCAATGAAGGACAGGCAACGTCTCCATGAAAGAAAAACGTAATAATTTTTAGTGAACTTAAAGATTGTGACGGATCTTATGAAACTGTTTTGACATCCTGGAATGCTGAAATTCTGATCATTTAGGAAACTCTCAGCACTGGCTCAAATTCTAAGTTCCTAATAAAAGACGAATATTTGACCTCTATTATTGTTGTTTTGTTCCTCTCATTATTGCTGATGTTATTGTTGTTACATGAGGGACAAGTCTTTTTGCCCCAACTTTAATTCACGATTCTCCTTATGATGCTTGTATTTTACTATGCTGGTTTCCGTTTTGAGACATAGAGTGAAGAAATTTTGCTATATCTGGTGAATGATTTGCCTACTCATTATCAAATCGTATATGTCCGAAATTTTATTCACCTGTTTGAAAATGTCCGAAATTTTGTCCGAAATGGTTCGAAATCGATAATAATTTCGTCCAAAAATTTTTGTCCTAAAATTAAATGTCCGAAAATTAAACGTCCGAAAATTTTGGAAATTAATGTATTTCAACTGCCACATCATAGTTGACCACGGTCACAGAGACCTTTTCAATGATCATGACATAGCTGTTCATAGACGCAATGAATTCTGGGAATTGTAATCAATCAGCATGCTTCCTGGGGCTCTCCCTGGCAGACAAGTTCTCTTGTTCCGATCAAACCGGTGGCAATTACCTTTGTGATGGAATTCAAATGTAAACATCATCTTTTTGCACTTAAAGATATTTTTCATCTGCTACATTAACTTTGGATTTCGGTGTGATATTTGTCCACCATAGACCTTTTAGCTATTCAGCAAAAGAGCCTGGATCGAGCGCCATTTTACACATTTTTTATACACGAAATTCGACCGAGTGGTGTCAGAGCTTCTATCACTAATGTGCACATTCGAAAATTCTACAAAATGTAGCAAAGTATCGTTCGATTGAGACTCCTCTTCAGAATACCTAAAAGGTCTATTTTTGGCCCAGACTTCACCTTACGGACCCAACCTGGTGCCATGGGCCAGCTTTCTACGTGATGGCGGCCCTGGGAACGAGGTTGTTTAAGGGCGTTTTAGAGCTGAACACCTCATGCTTATTTTCGATGGAGCACCGGCATTTTAAAGCCAAATTTTTCCTGGCATCTTACACCTTCGGTTCATAAATTTCTCATAAAAATTACCCTAACTTTCGAAGTTTTCGCAACAATAAAGTAAGGGCCTTAGGGCCTGGCCTGATAACAGGTCACCTACCAGATCCGGGTCTGACGCACCAGATTCCACCATCCCATAGAATCCTTTGCATTTTCATATTACGAATGCAGCACCATTGGTATACAACCTCATCCCCAGGGCCTGTTCGTCTCCGTCACAATATGGCAAAAGGCCCTGGGGACGAGGCTGTATTGGTATAGTGAGATCCTATCCTACCAAACTTGAAATCTCATCTAGTTGGGTGTGAAAATGGTCCATATAAGATAAACAAAAAAAAACTATGGCGAGGTGAATTGGTTTAATCCTTGATTCTTATTGGTCGATTCGTTGGAATTTCATGGCAGCAAGACTTTACTCCATCTCGACTCCGGGGCTGACAGGGGAGGCGAAAAATGTCATACAAACAGTGGTTGAAAATTACATCGCCCGTCAGCCACGGGTGTAGCAGGTGACATGTTCTCCTTCATAGAAACTGGTCCTAAACCATTCGGAATCTACAGCTGATGTGAAAAAATAAAGAGCCACAAAGTAAGTGCCACCGCAGAGAAACTCAACTTATAGTTAAACCAGTTTTATCTAAACCAGCTTAAATTTCAATCAATCAAATGATTGGATTTGTAGGATTGACCAGAGAAAGCCCCAAACGATAACCTGGTTTAGTTGAAACTGGTTTAACTTGCATCGTGAACGAGGTATTACAAAGAATGTGAACCTGTTATTGCACTTGATCTCCAAACTCTTGCACTGCAAAACTTCGACGAGATATGATGCTGGGTTTTAAAATCAGGAGAGGTACCGTCGAATTGGACTATGCCAATTTCTTTGAGTTAAGTACAACTAGAAAATGAGGATATAAGCTCAAGCTGTTCAAGCAAAGAAATCGCTGGAAGGTTGATTTCTTTGCTTTAACACGTAAGACGGTGTTGTGGCAGGGTTGTGGCGCTGTGGGTAATCCTCTGACTTTGCAGCCAGTGCAGTCAGGCAGCCAGGGTATGGTTCCAGAGCCCCACCATTTGAGCGTCGTGACGAGGGGTCAAGGCATCGATTAGGTCTTCTTCGAGGGGCATTTCACCTCGGAAGGAAATCCGGAAAAGATCCATAAATCCTCAAGAAATTCTTTGCAAATCTGGAAATCTGTTAAATTTCCATGAAATCCCAAAAATCCATCAGTCCCTTTCAAATGCTCCATTGGCTAAGATTTGTTTAATAAAATCTTCGTAATAGTACTAAAACATGCCGTAAGTCGGCAAAAGAGTGTCATAAGCTTTAACGCAGTTTAATAAACGTAGCTGAGCATGAGCAGTTGAAAATGCTGAGTGTGAGAGTTGAGACCAACGCGCAGGAGGTTTTCGTTAGTTACCATGGGGTTTCATTTGCGATAAGAAAATTCACGAGGAAAAGTACTGCGTGGTATGCCGTAGGTGATTGGACTCAGCAGTTGTGGTTCATTGCTGCATCTCTTCACTGCTACAGAGGATATATCTATACAGTTCTACGAAGGAGAATCTCCTCCGCAGAATGGCATGAAGTTTCCTCCCCAGAAGCAACAAGCCTTAACACCTGATAACAGTTCAGTTTTGGAAACATTTACGCTGATTTTGATGGCACCTTTGAAACTTTGGAAATCCCTAGAAAATCTCTCGAAATCCGAAAATCCCTGAAAAATCTGTCCAGAAATCCCAATAACAACCCTTAGGATTTCGTAAATCCCGGAAATCTCGTACGCTATTTTCAGAGGTGAAATGCCCCTCCGTCTCGCTAAATCTGAGGCTCCAGCGTTTGGCGCTAAGTTACCCGAAGAGACTGTTGATTGTACGACAGCACTACATTTCGGAAAACTTTGTGAAAGCTTCCAGTATGAATGCATATACAGCTTCTAAGATTTCATACAGGGAAGCCTCCCTTATTCGAAATAGCATCATTATTATCATCACTATAGACATGTGAAAGAGCATCTAAGCATCCCTTGGATGGTCAATAAGTAGAAGAGGCAGATAAACGAGGGAGTCTGGGGGCAAAGCCCCCAGGAAAATGTTGAGACCATTCCCAGTAATTTGGCTTAGAATACATCTCCCGAATCCATTCCAACTTTTTAAGAAAACATCACTTACTAGGTTACTATTGCTCAGAAGACCGATCTAAATCCCACATTCACCGTGCCACTTAAACAGTTTTGGGAAAGCTTTTTATAAATCACCACATCCAGGAAACTTACTTGAAAATAGATAACAACAGAAGTCTTAGGAGCCCTAAACAAGGAGCCCTAAACAGCGTTACGCCACTGGATGGGCGTCAGTTTTAGGGTAGTTTTTGGCCTGAAAAATCTAGGATTGGGGTATACTTCTACCGGGAGACTTCTGTGACTAGGGTATACTTTCATTTGGAATTTTCAGGGATTGGAAATTACTGTTATACTCAAAATTTTGGCAATGGGTGTTGAATGAAAGTACAGCTGGATAATTCCAACAACACCTGCTTAGTTTCAGGTGAACAGATTTCAAGTATTTTCGTGTGCTGAAAAACGTCCTCAGATCAGAGCATCGTTCCAATGGTCACTTGGGACAAAAATTCTCATAGAACTGTTTTCGTTACTTCTTCAAGATTCTGGGATTGGGTATAAATATCTGACATGTATTCTGGGATTTGGTATCTATATCGGACAGGTCGTAACAGAAATGCTTGCGGCGTACACCCGCGTATGAATATATTGAAGTACCCCCTGCCCTCCCGGGCTATTGCATATGTTCCAAATCTTGAAAGCGATTACAGTAAAGTACTTTTACCGATTTCCTGGATATGAATACCTTTAAAAAGAATTTACATTTTTCATAAATATTCGATTTTTTTCATTTTTCCATTTCATTTCATTTTTCACTATTTTCACTTCATTTTTCATTTTGAAAATATTTTTGCACGGTAGCCCCGTCAATCATAATGACTGATTTTCAGGGGGCCGTGCCAAAATTTTGAAATTAAAACCTTACTAATACTAATAATTTAAAAACGAAGGAGAATACATATTACAACTATATTTATTCACAACTAATTACAACACTATTTAAATCTGACTCTTTATCTTGTTCTCAAATGAAGGCAAAGAGGGAAGAGAGAGCTTTCTTGGCCACGCGGCAAAGTTCATTCTAACTTTTCACTCCAAGAAATACAAACGCATTCTGCCCATTACTAGTTTTCAGGGCAGAGCCCATCTTAAAATGAATTACTTCTGGCTGGTCCCCCCCGGGTGGAGGGTACTTTACTTGAAGATTGACGGGGGTCCCCGCCCGGTTTTCAGGAACATATCCTCTTCTAATTACCAAAACTTGCATTCAGATCCACTTTTATGATAAATTTCGAAAGCTCCACATTCTTAACGATTCCAGCCAAATCCATCCTTCTCTATGGAAAGTCTGCAGGAGCAACTTTTGGGCCAAAAAATTCACCCATATGGGTGGCATATAACCGTACCGGTAACATGTTATGTACCACCCCCCCCCCCATTTTTCTCCTTGATCAGAGAAAAATAGGGTCATCGTTTCAAATGGTAAATACAAAAGAACTAAAAAGGGGCTGGGGGGCCATTGCCTAGTCAGTTAATGTGTCGAAAAAGGTCCTGATAGATCTTGTTTGTTGGATTCTCGTGTTAATTCGATTTGGTATTCGTGTAAGCCACTTCAGGATGCAGTCCTAATCCAATTTCGCCTTCAACTCAGAAGGCTCAAAACAGCAGATACAGACAAATGATAAACTCTTGTATCGACTACTGACTGGTGGACTCCTCTAACTCCCCTGTTTGCGCCAGACGGTTTAAAGAGCCAGTGTCACCAACCTATAGTGGAATAGAGGTAGAACCCTGCCATATCCGCCACCCGCCAGGCATATTTTGCGTACGCCAGGAGACCTATAGCATGTCGTTAAACTATAGGATTTCAAGATTTGAAACTTTGTTTACAAGGGCGTATGCCAAAATGCAAGGTCATTTCCGCCATATAAGGGCCTGTTCATATGGAGGCGAGCCAGCCCGCTTACCGGGCTGGAGCTCTTTGCCGAGATCTCACTTTATTCCTAGTTCCAATACAATATTTGATTTCTGTACACATGAGCAAGTGGACTTGCTTCAAGTCTCGCTCTGAAGCAAGTCTAATGAGCGAGCGGGCTGGCCTGCTTGGCGAGATCTCACTGGAGTGGAGGACTGGCGAGATCTCGGCCCAGGGGGGGGGGACTTGGTTCAAGGTGACGTACCCGTTGGGAATTTAGGGTCTCAAATTCTGCAATTTACTGCCTCTTAAGGTCAAAAAATTTCTAAATTTACTACCGCTCAGGGTTGTAAAAGTTAATATGATAAGTTCGTGGCGATTAAAAAAATTTGATGTACTGAATTGTTGTTAAAGACTCTGTAAAGACGGAAATCAACCAGTCATTCAGTTGCCTCAACCAGTCATTCAGTTGTACAAACCTTTCAAAAGAAATCGCAATTACCCACTAGAAAAAAGTTCCGGAGGAAACCCGGTTCGGTGGCGGAATTCAACCGGTAAAACACCGGTCACAACGGGTCCACTGGAATCCCGGCAGGAGCTCAATTTCATACCGGC
The DNA here is from genome assembly GCA_964019985.1 of Aurelia sp. 4 Dawson et al 2005. Taxonomy (NCBI): domain Eukaryota; kingdom Metazoa; phylum Cnidaria; class Scyphozoa; order Semaeostomeae; family Ulmaridae; genus Aurelia; species Aurelia sp. 4 Dawson et al 2005. The sequence goes on from OZ026492.1 coordinate 11,800,163, forward strand.
GGAATTCCGCCGGGAGATCCAGTGGAATACCGGTGGATAAGCAAATCATACAAAAATAAAAATAATTTCTGATCAACAATTGACCATTCACCATACTGTCATGTTCTCACACAAGGACCACTAGGAGAAGTTTCTCCCATCCCAGTCCTACCTTTACTGCTACACCTGTAATATTTCAAAGTAAATGGAAGTCACTTTCTTGCTCATGTCTGCTATACAATAGCACCGTTATGTCTGGAACAATCGTCCTAAATTTATTACTGCTTGCGGAAAAAGTTACTACTACTTAGACCACCAGTTACTACCACCTCGGCTAAAGTTACTACCGCTTAGGCTAAAAGCCACTAACGCTAAGGGTTTTGGGTTTTGCAACATTTTGCAAGGGATAAGTGCTGAATGAGGCCATTAATAACGACCTCAAACAACTGGATACTTGGCTTCAAGGCAACAAACTCTCCTTAAAGGTTGCTAAAACACATTCCATGCTTATTTTCACAAAGCAAAGCACAATATCCTCAAAAGTCGACATGAAGACTTGGATTTGAAAATTCGCGAAAATGAGCTTGAAGTAATCCAAAAAACAAAATACCTTGGTGTGCAGATCGATAACGCTCTTAACTGGAAGGAACACATCAAAACTGTCTCTACCAAAGCTTCTACAGCTATTGGCTTCTTAAAACATGCAAAGACGTTCCTAACATTGAAGACTCTTTACACTGGTATTGTCGAGCCATATCTTCCATATTGTTGCTCTGTTTGGGGTTGTGCCGGTTTGACTGAACTTAATCAGTTGCAAAAACTTCAAAACCGAGCTGCTAGAATTATAACCAACAGCAGCTTTGACACCCCAAGCAGACCACTTATCGACCAGCTGGGCTGGAAGACAACTGGACAACTCGTCGCTGATGAATCTAAAACAATGGTCTTCAAGTCCCTGCATGAACTGGCTCCCCAATACTTATGTGACTTTTTCACCCGAAACTGAAAGTGCCCTTCGTATGTCCTGTTTTCTCAAATGTTTTTCTTATCGAGGAGCTAAAGCATGGCATGACCTTCTTGACGATACCAAACAGGCATCTTCCCTGAATACTTTTAAAAAATCTATTTAGGACTTTCTCTTTTTTTATACTAGACTTTGTAAATATTGTATTAAGGTTTTTATATTATGGTTTTCATACTGCAATTTTTCTTCGTCATTTGTAATTGCACATTAACGTTTTTTAAGTGGAGGGCCCCTTGTAAAACAACTCTGGTTGAAGGGCTACCCTCCTTAATAAAATGAAATATCCAATATATGAATATCAAATACCTTGAACTGCCAAGTCCCCCCTGGGGATCTTGCTGGGCGGGATGACGAATTTCCCCTATGAACACTGCATCCCGGCTATCGAGGCGAAAATGTCGCTATTGCTCATGCGCTGCTGATCTAAACAATGGGTACGTGTCTCTTTTTGACACGTACCAAATTTCTGTCTATGCAAGCGGGCTGGAGTTTCTCCATGAACACAAGTTGAAAATTGTCTCACCTACCGGGCCAGCCCGGTACTTGGGCTGGCTCGTATCCATGTGAACGGGCCCTAAATATGGCGGAAAGCACCTTGATTCCAGTCTGGCCACCCACAGTTCTTTGTAGATGTACTGCAGTTTCAGACAAGGAAATCAAGTATGACCTAATAAATATAGATCCACACTGCAGCAGCTGGACGGGCGGACTATTCTTATTATCATTATCACTATTACTATTATTATCATTATCATCTTTATGTCGCCACTATTTCTGCAGATGGTTAAACATTCCCGCTGCCGGAACAGTTGAAATATTACAACTCTCGAAAACAAAATTTGGGATGGAATTTCTAGATATCAGGTCTAAATTCACCCTTTGCAAAATAAAAATCAGACAGTGTCTGAATAAGTCACCGAATCCAGACATATATAATCTTTTGAAGGGTACATCAGAGAAAAATATCAAATACGATACATTTTCTACAGCTAAAGAGGCACTAGAAAGCATAACATCTCAAAAAAGAAAACACGGTAAAAAATTTTCAATTGCAAGGCTCAGTAGTTAAAGAGCTATGGAACTGCGTATTGCCTTCTGCTCGGGAGTACTACCCATGTAGATGCTACCACGTAACATCTAAAATCAAACGGTTCGCTATATGAATGACACTCTGCCCTCGCTCTCCAATTTATTCAGATGGGGTAAGAGTCTTAAAGCCAGTTGCAGTCACTGTAGACATGTCCAAACAACGGAGCACATTCTCTCTGGCTGTTCGCCTTGCTTAGACAGATACACATGGCGTCACAACTCAGTTCTCTTAAACCTGGCAAACGTGTTACAACCATACGTTAAGAAGATTTTCGTTGACTTACCTGGAAGATTCTCAACTCCAGACATCATCACTGGACCTAGTCTAAGTCCTGACATGATTGTAATTGATAAAAGTAATAGGATGTATACATCATAGAACTAACTGCTGGTCACGAATCGAACGCTGAATCAAACGCAGAGCGTAACTCACAGAAAATACAGTCAATTACTTCATGATGAAGCATCATATAGGACGTATAAGAGCATTTATTTCATCAACCTGGTAATGACAACCGGAGGCGTCTTCTCTAAAGACACGAGATCATTTTTCACAATGCTGAACACTCTCAAAATAGACAGTTCTTTGATCAAATACACAGCAGTTAAAGTGACATGTATCTGCATCAGAACATCTTACTACATATTTTGTATGAGAGATAAGGACTGGTCCTCACCTGAACTTATGGAATTTTGAAACAAACTTTCTTTTTTACAAGCATTTACTCATTTCATACTGTGTATGCGATTCAGCCATGCCTAGAGAGAGTGGTTGCATTGAATAGGCATATATCGAGTCTTTTCCTTTTTTATACCATTTTAGAAATATATGTACTAGGATATATATTCAACGAAAAGGTTTCCATTATTATTGCTATTATCATTATTATTGATAATAATAATAGTAATAATAATGAATAATGATTAATAATAATAATAATAATAATAATAATAATAATAATAATAATAATAATAATAATAATAATAATAATAATAATAATAATAATAATAATAATTATAATCATGCGTAGTCTTTCTTTGAATGATTATAATGAGCACGAGAAGAGAGATATTACAGCAAGCCACTCCACTCGGCTTTTTTAAGGGAAACAGAAGAAGTAAGGGACGAGGACAACAGTTGGCTATGGGTTAAGAAAGGGTATTTAAAGAAGGAAACAGAAGGACTGATCATGGCTGCGCAGGATCAAGCAATTAGGACGAATTGGATAAGACATAACATTGACAAAGAAGACATTTCGCCGTCGTGTAGGTTATGTGGGGAAAGAGATCAGACAGTAAGCCATATAGTATCAGAATGCAAGGAGTTGGCTCAGAACGATTATAAAAAAGCAAGGCATGACAAAGTTGCTGCTATCCTACACTGGCAGATGTGCCAAACATATGGATTTCCCACCACTACAAAGAGCTATGAAAACAAAATTTACAAATATTACAAATAACAAGTTACTCTCGAGTACTGAATAATCGTCCCCCCTGCTTATTAATTTTTTAAAAATTTTCCAACCCCCTGCTCTTATTCCAACCCCCCTTTTATTAATTTTTGGAAAAATGAAATGATATTAGACATAATTTCTGAATAAACGCAAGAAAAAGTCTCAAGAAGTGCATTCAACAGAACCAGAGTTCAAAAGTAAATGTATCAGTAACATCACTGTTCACATAAATATATAACAGATACGTGTTTACCTTAGAAAAGGCCTGTTTCCTATTTCTCCAAGCAGCCCCCCGATTATTCCAGCCCCCCTGATTATTGCTATGTCGAACCATTTCCAACCCCCCCCCCCCGATTATTCTCACCCCCCCCCCCTCCCCGTTTATTCGGTACTTGAGAGTACAGGAGATGATAAATTATAATACGGTTACAAAGGACATCAGAAATTTGTATGGAGAAGAATTTTCTTAAAGGAGGAGCTCTCTCAGTAGATAAACTAATCGAGGAGAGAGCACCCCCTTTGTTAAAAACCTATTATTCGATTTGAAATATCTGAAACATTTGAGATTGATTGATGCAAAAAAGAGCTAAAAATCGAAACTTGATAATTCCTAGAGAACAGATGTGATTTGAGTTGAAGGCGAAAACTTGTCACTGAAGGAGATTGCTTGATATTCAACGGAATGTTGTTCCAAGATTTAGCACCAGTGTACCAAATAAATCTTTCACCATATTGCAAGGTGTTGTGACGTGTCATGAAAATATCACCCTTACGAGCCTGCCTTGTATCATGTTGATGAACATCTGACAGAATTTCAAAAAAATTGTGAAAGACAGAAGGAGATATCCTATTAACAGACTCATAAACAAATAAAAGCAACTTCAAAAGAAATAAATCATACAACTTAAGAATCTTCAGATCAGAAAAAATAGGAGAAGATGGAGAAGTAAAGTTCATGAATCCAATAGCTCTAACAACTTTCTTTTGTAGAAGATATATTGGTTTGATATGGATGTCATAGGTAAAACCCCAAACAATGATTCTATATTGAAGAAAGGATGCAAACAAAGAATTATACAAGGAAACTAGAACATCAGTAGGTGAAAGATGTCTGATTTTGAAAAATATACCACAAGTTCTTGCTAAATTTTTGAAAGTTCACTTAAGTGATACTTCCAATTGAGGTTCTCATCCAAAAGAAGACCAAGGAACTTGACATATTTAGCCTGTTTTTAAGAACATTACAGTATATACAGTACAAAAAATACAGTATAGAAAAGTGCAGAACTTGATTTTCCCCTTACACATTTAAGAAAATAATAGATGTTTTCTTTCGTGAGTTTCCAATCTAAATCGGCTTCATACTCTCCAAATTTATTTTTTCATGTGTTTTGCTTGCATTATAAAGTGATAGTTACAGATTTATTCCCTATCACTGGAACATGACCCCTCTTTAAGCATGCTCAATATTTTCACGTTTGTGTTCTTGCAGGGACTCTAAGCATAATTATTGTCTGGTTACAGGAAGGGAAGTATTGTTCATGCCCTGGGGGTTGGCCAGATCATTCATCTTTGCCATGTACTCTGGAGTACCGAATAAACAGGGGGGTGAGAATAATCGGGCGGTTGGAAATGGTTCGATATAACAATAATCAGGGGTTGGAATAATCAGGGGGGGGGGGGGGTGCTTGGAGAAACAGAAAATAGTTGTTTTCTTAGGTAAACACGTATCTCTTATATGTTTATGTGAAAAGTGACATTATTGCTAAATGCACTTCTTGAGACTTTTTCTTGCGTTTATTCAGAAATTATGTTTATTATCATTTCATTTTTCAAAAAATTAATAAAAGGGAGGTTGGAATAAGAGCAGGGGGTTGGAAAATTTTCAAAAATTAACAAGTGGGGGGGGGAGACGATTATTCAGTACTCCAGAGTAAGTAAAAGATCTAATGAATATTCTTAACAAATACCTAATGCAAATTTAGCAAAAGGGGCTTGCCTGCATTTTCCAAGAATTCTTAAGGGTGAGGTCACGCAAAATTTTCCTGGAGCTACACCCACGACCACTCATTTGCCAAGTGCGGCTCTGCCGCTGTAAGGGGTTACTTTTTCTTCTGTATAACTTTCAAATCAAATGATTTAATCTTGATATTGTTACTTGGTTTGTCAATTTTCACAGGCTCATTAACCCACCATCCACCATGGACAGACTTTTTCCTATCTTTCCTTCCCTTCTTCTTTTTATTAAACATGCCTATTGCTTTGTCCATTTCAATACGTTCTTTCTCCCTTTCCTTTCTTACTTTTACAGCATACTGTAAAATAGGAAAGGGTACCTTTTGTCCTTTTGGTTTTCTTGCTCCCAATTCCTGAGCCTTTTTTTCCTCATATTTCTTCCGTTCTTTCTTACTAAATCCTGTAACACCAAATTCTTTAACATCTTGGAAGATGGATTTAAAATCATCAGTTTGATTTTCATCACTATTGCCTCTTCTCTTCTTCTGTTTTGACTTTATATTGTCTTGACCTGTTCCAGATTTCTTGCCTGGCTCTTGGAAGACAACAACCTCAACTGCTTTTCTTTTCTTAACGGATGCTCTCTTTTTTGTTGGTTCCATCACTATTCATCTCACTAAAATAAATATGTATGCATGGTATTAAGTTTCTGCAAGGGAGAAATGGGGGTGTTTTAACACTGGATAACATGTTTCAAACTTCAGGTGTACCAAATTTTCATTCAGACCTGTCAAGTGTCAACTCAAGTGCACAAATCAAGGTTGCTTTGTACAGTGTAGAATTGAATGAAGAAAAATCATCACAATAAAATAAACATGATTTTAAAAACATCGTACAGCCTGGGGTCAACTATCATTTAGACGAAAACTGTCTAGCCTACCTTTCAGGATCTGCATGAATTCTTTTAGCTCCCTTTGGTTGTGTTTCCTTTTGCCCTTTTCCTTTGTTTGATGTCACATGTTGACTATCTAAATCAAAATTCAGACCACCCCTGTTAAATTTACCTCTTTCCAGTTTCTTGCATGTTTCACAAACGAGGCTGTTTGAAAAGGCCTTGGCAAAAATACAAAATGAAGATGGCGGGAAGAGTTACTTGTCAATTTCGAGGCCATTTTTGGAGAGCCCTCAACATTGAAAGATGCCGGTGAACACCATTTGATGACACAGTGCTGTGCAGCAGCTACAGATTGATCTTTTGTTTGTTGCAAAACTGCTGACTGGAAAGGAGTGCTCTCGCTTGAAGGCTTCTTTGAGTTCTGGGTGCGCAGCAAAAAGCAGTTCATCCACGGAACGCACACTGACTGGACATAACAACAAGAGATTTATGGTGATGGAGTGAAGCTATAAGATGATTGCAAAGAAGCTGTTTGGTGGCACCAATCTACTATGCCAAAACATAATAATCAACCTCAGACGCTACCAATGCTTGTTCCCCCATAGCAGAAAGCACGTCTTGATGATTAAGAGACTGAGGTGGTTGTGTGTTACTTTTATATTTGTCCACCCTATACGCTTACTCACATAAGTATTGCACAAACAAAAACAAGGTGGCTACCTAAAGTTTCTTGCAACTCAATCAACAAAATTTGTATAATAAAGTACCAGCATTTTACAGGTTTCTGTACTGGGTGTTTTTGGACAGACATTAATTGCTAATTCATCTTCTCTTTAATTAATGTAAAATGAAGTGTTATTTTGTTGATTTCTTTGATGAATTAGCAAAAAATTTAGAACATCGAACAAAACTTTAGTAAAAAATCTAGGCCATGTTGAAACAAAAAATGAACAGATTTCTTAGATCGAAGGTAACAAAATCTTGTTGTTTTCAAATCTGGACTCTGCAGACTTCATTGCCTTGAACAAAGTTTCGCTCTTTCAATAGGGTAAAAGAATAAAATTCAAGTAAACAAGGAGGAAGTCATTCTGGGTAAATGAACTTGAATCACTCTTAGGAGAAGTCATGTTGAAAAAAACAAGCTCAAATCACTTTCAAGGTTTTAATCACCTCCAAACTAAATTTGAGCAAGAGGATATTGTGAGGTATATCCAAATCAAGATAATTAATGGTCAACCACGTACCTAAAGTTTCCCATGAACAAAATTAATGCTAATGTGATAAAAATAGTGTCAAGTACTGTATATTCTTACCTTGGAATGGCTTCTTTCAGTTCACCTCTGTTTTATAGCCAGGTCGCATTCCTCACAGAAAAAAATTTGTCATAGCGATAACATTTTGTCCCATTTTGTCCTATGCTGGACAGTTTGGTTGCTGTCCATAACACTAGCCCGGGTCGACCAGAGCCTTGTTAGGGAAATCTGGTAGCTGTGGCGGGTAGCTGCAGCGGACTGATGGTAAAACATCCGTGGCCCCTGCTGGAAATAAGTCTCTCAGACTTTTGCGGACTAGCCACGTTAAATATAAATACCTACCTACCTACCTACCTACCTATAAAGTTTGCAGAATATAGATTTGAAAATTGCAAAGTTTTGTTATCTTTGCTCTAAGAAATCTATTCATTCTTCATTTTGTTATGGCCTAGTCCTTTAGTTATCCAGCCAAAATCTTGTTCAATGTTGTCCTCAGGTTTTTGTTAATTTATCAAGGAAGGCAACAAAACAACATTTCATTTTACTGTTAAATAAAAAGTAGACAAACAGACAATTATTTTCCCGCCAAGACACCCTGCATAGAAACCCTTATATGCTGATGCTTTTGTCATGCAAATTTTGTTGTTTGAGTTACATGAAATTTTTGGCTGCCATTTTGGATACGGTGGTGCAATACTTACGTGAGGTAAGTGTACATATTGAATTGCAGTATGTTTAGTATTTAGGGCCTTGCTTTACTTTTTTGATCTATTCATTTATTTCTGATTTTGCTACGGGGTCAGTCACATGTCGATTTCGTCCCTGCTTAGCACCATTTCAATGCTAACTTTCAGACCCCCCACACTTAGCATCGGTCCATTCACAACTGACAAATGGTTGAAAAGGGCTGCAGTAGGCTTTACGGGAAAGATACGGGAAGTATAGGGCCTAAACTATTTTGCCAGGGTGCATTCCATGAAGACCTACGCCGAACGTACGCTGATCCTTAAGCTTTCATACGCCCGGTCTGCTATCACAACAATTGTGCAAAATATGATACCAGCATGATACTTGGTAGACTTATGTAATTTGACATGCCAAAAACGATGCAATGTGGACACGAGCTGAAAAATGCCCCAAAATGCCATTTTTAGACGGGGGTACTTGGTCCCAGTCCTCCATAGGGGCCGCCTTCATTAAACGGAAACCGTAAGTGACAGAGAAATGAAACTTTTTGTTTTCCAAACATTTTGATATGCTGAAAACGATAAAAAGTAGATCAAATCAAAAAATTACCCCTAAATGCTATTTTTAGATGGGGGTACTTGGTCCCAGTCCTCTATAGGGACTTCATTCATAAAACGGAAACCGTAAGTTATAAAGAAATGAAAATGTTTAATTTGTACGCATTCCGAGATGCTGAAAAACATAAAAAACAAATCAAAACAAAGAATTACCCATAAGTGCGATTTTAAGATGGGGGTACTTGGTCCCAGTCCTCTATAGGGACTTCCTTCATAAAACGGAGACCGTAAGTGACAAAGAAATGAAAAGGTTCGATTTCTACACATGTTGAGATGCTGGAAACGATAAAAACAGATCCAATCACAAATTCACCCCTTAACACTATTTTTAGACGGGGGTGCTTGGTCCCATTCCTCCATAGGAGCCTCCTTCATAAACAGAAACCATACGTGATAAAGAATGGAAGCTTTCTGATTTCTTAACATTTCGAAATGCAGAGAACGTTAAAAAACAGACCCAATAAAAATGTTACCCCTAAATACTATTTGTGGACAGGGGCACTTGTTCCCAGTGCTCTCTTGGGGCCATTTCCTACTGATACCGAAGTTGGATTGGTCTCACAACTGTCAACAGAACTTTCGTCGATCGAGACTCTCGTGGGCTTTACTATTTCGAGGCGGTGTCCGATGGTCGGATTTGAATCTCGATGACCGGGACGGCCCTTACTACTTGTGGCAAATTTTGCATTATTGAGTCAAGAAATTCGACGAAAGCGTTTCATTGCAAGCGTAGTGATTGAAAAATAAAGTAATTTACGTTAGGAGTGCTCTATCCGTTCTTTCGGTTGAAGAGGTTTTGATAGCCAAGCAGCACAAGTTTCTTAGTTTCTCCTAAATGAAGGCATGGAACCCTCTTTTGACTTAATTGGTATTTCAGAGCACGACACTATCCAGTCACTGGGTACCATGATTGGAATTTAGTTGCAATCTCATCCATGTAAATGATACGCCAAGCTTGAAAATTTATTGCTAAGATCTCGATTCAATATGTCAAGTTTTTGCTATGTTAAGTTATGTCACGTAACTTAACATAGCAAAAACTTGACAAAATGAGGCATCTAGGTAATGTCTCGATGTACTTCAAGATAATAGCATAAAGTACGAAAGGAGCGCCAAAGAAAGTTTACATAGATTCTTTCGGGTGTAAATAAGTCGGTATGAAGTGAAAATTTTTTTTTACTGGAATAGCGTTTCAAATTTATATGAAAATTCCCTTAACATGTTGGATGGTTTGGTTCTATGGCAATCTCCTTGTTGCTATGGCCTGTGCGCAAAAAATATTATAACTTATCCTTCTTGCTCTAGATCAATATATTCTAGAATTCAAAGACATGAAACAATTTTCTTTTACGTTTTTCAATTTTATGATCTTCAATGAACTGCTCTTGCAAGTACTTGTCATGAGCAGTTGCTGGATCGCATGATCATTTAATTAAAAATGGTGAGCAATTTGCCATACTGTTTCTGTTTGCACTCATATTTTATGGAAGTAGTTACTGAAGAAGCATAAGTCTACTCAGTTTATTCCAAATATAGACATTGGAGGGAATTCTAATTCATTTTCAAGAAAATATGTAAATGGCTTAAAGTAGTCTGTTGCAACGAGATTAGGTACCTAAAAATCAGCTGAATCAAGTCTACATATCCTAGGAAAACAGCAACTGGGAGTACTTCTTTAACCTACACGCGAAAGCTGACTTTCAATTCGTCGTCAAGAGCTTCGGCAATCTTTGATGGTAGCTGCAGTTTTGTAGCAATCGTGACAGATCGAATGGAAACCAAGTGCCACATTGCAATTACCGCGAGCAACCCAAAAAAGTTTCTGAAAGGTTGAATCGTTGATGATCGCGGGGAGAGATCTCAATTTTATTTCAACGATCACCAACAACCCGTAAAGATCCACAAAGATTATCAATGATTGAAAAACTCGAATGGAAAGTAGCTAAGATAGCAGAGTGGCCAACTTTCAGGATCAAACAGGCTGTCATATTTTTAAAAAATCCCAGGGATCGGAAAAGATTGTCAGCAGTTCCCTTCAAAGATCTAAAGATCCTAAGGCACTCACAGGTTCACCATGGTCCCGAAAAACTGTTGAGGGCCAAACGAAAACAGACATATTTCGGCGGGCTAGGATCACTTAAGTATGTTCGTATTCTTCAGAAACAATAACTTGCGTTTCTAGATCACAAAAATTTGTCAAGACAGAGAAAAGTTCAATTCAAGCCTTAGGTACGGCCAAAAAATAATGTTTAGGAGTAAATTTTTGAACAGATTAGTTTGCTACCTTTTACTGCATATCAAATTGTGTCGAAACCAATAACTTGCATTCCTTTATGGCTTACAATGCCTATCTTACAAAAGAAAGCTGCAATAAGAGGACTGGGACCAAGTACCCCCGTCTAAAAATAGCATTTAGGGCTAATTTTTTTACTTGATCTATCTTTTATCGCTTTCAGCATATCGAAATTTGTGGAAAACAAAAAGTTCTATTTCTTAATCACTTGTTGTTTCCGTTTTATGACGGAGGCCCCTATGGAGGACTGGGACCAATTACCTCCGTCTTGAAACAGCAATTGGGGGCAAATTTTTGATCGGATCTGCTTTTTATCGCTTTCAGCATCTCAGAATGTGTAGAAATCCAAACTTTCATTTCTTTATCACTTAGGCTTTCCGTTTTGTGAAGGAGGTCCATATAGAGGACTGGGACCAAGTACCCCCGTCTAAAAATAGCATTTAGGGATAATTTTTTGACTTGATCTATTTTTTATCGTTTTCAGCATATCGAAATTGGTGGAAAACAAAAAGTTCTATTTCTCAATCACTTGCGGTTTCCGTTTTATGAAGGAGGCCCCTACGGAGGACTGTGACCAAGTACCCCCATCTAAAAATGGTATTTAGAGGCATTTTTCAGCTTGTATCCACATTGCATCGTTTTTGGCATGCCAAATTACATAAGTCTACCAAGTTTCATGCTGGTATCATATTTTGCACGATTGTTATTGATATTTTTGCCAACAGATCGGACTATACGCCAGGCATTTTCAGGGAAAGAGCGCTGCTAAAAATCTGAGTACTAATGATTTTAAGAAACTTTTGATTACTGGCCCAAATTCTTAGTTTCTTATAAACGAAATGCATGTATTATCACAACAAACTGTAAAAACATTGAGGACAACTTAACATTCATGTCAAGGTAAGCAGATTTTGAAATGCCGTCACGCCAAGAACCGATTTTATTGAAAAAATAACGCCCCTACACCAACAAAAAAGTCAGGTCTATGCCTAAGATCTCCAGGCCTACAGTAAGTGCATGAAATGCACACTGGCTCTTTTGGCATTCCAACAAAGCTTCAGCAAACAGTCTCAGACTGAAAATGGGCCCAGGAAGGAAAGTAAAACATACATACAGTACAGTATATTATCGCAATCTTCACAATATCACAGAAATACAGTATATCTTTATGAAAATCCCCACCCATTAACATCCAAATGATGCTAAGTGAGGACAAAATCGACATATGACTAACCCCTAGACTCATCAAACTGGCCATTGTTTCTCGATGTGGCAACATTATTCAAATTCATTTGCTGTTGGTGGGGGTCCAGACTTGTTTCAATGCACAGAGAACGTTGGTTCTGGCTCTGAATGATTGCGCTGAGGAAATTACATCACAAAATAGTTGTGCGCAGATTCTACTGCAAAATACTGTTTTGCGCATGGTGTGGTGCTTAACAAAAAGATAGGATCTCTGCTTTACTCCAAGAGCCGCTTGACTGTCTTTTATAAAATTCTTGCCATTGCTTCACGGAACCATCCAGATGAAGAGCAAAGCTATGAGGATTGCACTGAAACCACTATGTTCTGAGCAGAAGCAAAATTCACAAGCATCTTTTGAAAACTGTCTAGGCAACACAGCAAATTGGTTGGCTAATCTGCGCAGAAATCAGCCTCACAAAGAGCTTTGCGCAGGAGGAAAACAAGCTAGAAATTTTGCATGCTAATCACATTCCCTGCGTAATACAAACTTTACTACCTAGGTAGGGGTCCTTAAGAGGGGTAGAAATCTGCCATTCCCACGTAATTTTCAGTTAGAAGTTGCTGTTCCAGCCTTTTTTAGCCAAATTTCCACATCCAGCCACCTTTTTATCGACATGATGGCACAAATGAATATTTTTAGACATCTTCATCCATCCAACTGTGCAAAGTTTTGAAGATATTCTCATAGTGCTGACCAGAAAAACAAAGATCTGACCACAACCCCTTTTTACAAGACAACAGATGAGGGATCCACAAATGCATGAAATTTCATGAAAATTCTGCATTCCACTTATCATTTTCTAGAAAATCCACATCTGTTATGAATTGAGAATTCTGTCATTCCAACGAGAAATCGCTATAATTCCATATTCTGTGACGAATTTTCTTCAAATTTCACCATTCCACTAACCCTGATGAGCCCCGCCTTCATCTTGTAATTGTTCCATTTACTTTGATTTTGTTATTGAAGTTTGTTTTTGCTATTACTGTTCTGTGACACAAAAATGCTGCCATTTCCACACTGGAATTGGTGATTTTAGCCTGCTGAAGATACGTGGTAAGATCACTGTAATGTTTGCCAGGCAGAGAATTAAGCAAAGTGAGCAATGAAAAATCTGGAAGAACTGCAAACAGAGGGTTGATATTTTTCATGAATGTCAAAAGACCTAACTGGCTAAGGCCTGTTTTACCCATTTTCAGGTCATGTGACCATTCTCTTGGGGATTTTTAGTATCATGGTACATTTTGCACTTATGACACAACTTTGCATGTCGTGATACTGTACTTGTTGGAGAAATCAAATAATGTTTTATAAAGAGATTGAACACAATGGCTTGAAATGGATGTGAACCAGGATGAAAATTTTGTTTTGCTACAAGCTTTACACCATGCCAGTTGTTTAAAGACAACAGGCCTATTGCTTTACCATTGTTCTTGACATTTCTCCATGCCAAAGATATTTGGCATAACATGCAGTACATGTTTTCTAGCGTTGGGTGTAAATAAGTCTTAACCAATTTTGTCTATAAAAAAATCAAGTTAAAAAGTACCTTACCTAGCTTTCAAACTCGCACCAGTAAAAAAGGGTTCACAAATTTGGACTTTTAACCTAATTCCAAGTTAAGAAGATAAAGTAAACAGTACTTCCACATTCACACTGAAAACAGTTAGATTTATAAACTAGGTTGAATTTTAAGCTACTAGTAGGATGGACGAAAATTTATTAGGAACTCGAGAACTCAGTCCTATGTCAGAAATACAACTGCAGCGAGAATTGGAAATAACGCCGGAACTCATTCCTTCTAAACTTGTTTCATGTTTCTTGTGTAAAGAAGACGTGCAACTGAGCAAACTCAATATGAAAAGGTATGTTTAATCCTGACTAAAAATTCGTATCATTATTATTATTATTATTATTATTATTATTATTATTATTATTATTATTATTATTATTATTATTATTATTATTATTATTATTATTATTATTATTATTATTATTATTATTATTATTATTATTATTATTATTATTATTATTATTATTATTATTATTATTATTATTATTAGAAACTGGAAAAGAGCCTAGATTAGCATTTGGTGTGGTTTCTCCGAAACCTGATGGGTCCAATTCTGTAAAAAATGTTTTACTTCGACAAACAATGAATAAATGACAATCGAATGTCTTGTGTTGTTCCCATCTGCTACATTCTCCTTCGGATGACAATATTTTCATCTTATGCATCACCTTACGCATAAAAATTATCTTACGCATCGTCTTACGCATCATCTTACGCATAACAGCTATCTTGCCAATCATCTTACGCATCGAGGCTTTCTTACTCATCATCTTACGCATCATCTTACGCATCTTCTTACGCAATTTGTTGTAAAATGCGTAACTTACGCATGCTTACGCAAATTACAATAAGCCCAATTTCTAGCGACTTCCACGTTCTAGTAGTGTTATACCCCATTCACATTCCTAAGTTAAAGGCATTGAGTCCGTATAAGTAGCGCTCTCATGACCAATATCAATTTCTTTTCAATCATGAAACAAAAGTTATCATTTAATCCTCATTGAATTTAAGCCAAAGAAATTCCTCAGGAAAATGCAAAGGATTAAGAATTCTTTAGTCTCCACTGCTAATGTCTTTAGCACTAGTGTGCGATAACAAAGGGCCATCAGCGGTTTGTCCGCAAAAATTCAGGACAGCGTTAACGCTCAACTATTTATATGGACTCAATTCCTTTAAACCAGGTTAAGCTAAATATGGGTATCAAATGGCGTTTCCTAATTGGTCAGTTAAGTTGCGTGCATGTGGTCGGTTTTCTTACAAACCAGGTTTCTCCCCTTTTCGTGACACTTTGCGGAGGCTGTCCTTTCACTTTGCAGATTGAATTGGGGCAATTCTGCAAAACGAAAACTTGTAATTAATTAAATCCTTTGAATTACGCTTATTCATCAATCTATTTCCCAGAGAAAGATCCGTTTGAAGTGAATGTTAAAAATCTACTCTGTATCGTATTATTATTTATGTCTCTTACTGTTCGCTTGTATCTTGTCTTTGGTATTTGTTTTAAGGGCATCGATTCAGGTGAAATTGCGATCCTTGACATAGTTGCCGCCAGGAGTTAGCCTATCATATTCAATATCGCCTTGCACCTTAAGATATCAGATTCTTGAAAGTTCAGATATAACATGGGCCAAGCGTTTACGGAAATGGGTGGAAGGCCTGAATTGGCGTTCGCTGTGCTTTACAGGCAATCAGGATTGCATCGTGAAGAATGGTCAAAATAACAGAGCACTGAAGTTAACGTATACTGAACATATGGCTTATTATCATTTGGTGTGGTTTCTCCGAAGTCTGATAGGCCCAATTCTGAAAAGAAGTGTTTTAATTCGATAGGCAATAAATATTTTGTGCCAGTAGATTACATTCGAATGTCTTGTGCTGTTCCGATCTGCTATATTCTCCTTCGGATGACGATATTTTCATCTTGCCCATCATCTTACGCACCGCATAACTGCTATCTTACACATCATCTTACGCATTGAGGCTATCTTACGCATCATCTTACACATCATCTTACGCATAGAGGCCATCTTACGCATCTTCTTACGCATCTTCTTACGCATCTTCTTACGCATTTTGTTGTAAAATGCGTAACTTACGCATGCTTACGCAAGTTACAATAACCCAGAAATTGTTACGATACAGTATGTGCAATACCAGTTCTGCAGCAGGCAATGTGCAGCCATCAGTTAGTTTGCCCTTCAGTCTATAGGCTTTCAAGTATGTAAATGTTCTTGAGTTATGTGGCCATCAGTTACTCCCAAATGTATTTCTCAGTGCAAATGTATACACTGTAGAAGTGAATTCAATTTGATGACAAAATTCAAGTTACAGTGTAAGGTTAAGTACTGTATTACAGAAAAGTCCTCTAGGATTTCTGAACAGTGCTGTGTGGTATTGACTTTGTTTCTCCATAGATCAGCAACACTTGTAAGATTCACTCAAACTTGGAATCAAACTCTAATTTGAAGTCTCTTCTATTAAAAAATCTAAAAAGTGGGAAAAATTAGGTTCATATCTCATCCATGGTAGCCTCTTAACCAAGGCACATGTTTTTAGTATTTTACCACAGAAATCTTTGAAGGATTTAGATTGCACATTTCTTTTTCAGGTCAGTACGTAGTATGTCATCTGTTGACATTGGCAAGACACATCCCCAGAATAAGCCTGAACAGAAAGTGGTAAGGGTTTAATTTGTTTTGCCAAAGCCCTAAATAGTTCAAAGGAGATGAATAGGAAATGATCTAAGATTATTCCTTTTATTTCTTTAAATCAAACAAGTATGTTTATGCCATGAGAATAGTTGTTTGTTATGCTTCCAAATGTTGTGTCATTGCAGTTTTCAGAGTGTGCTCTGCAGAATTTAATGCAGCAGTTGATTTGTCAAATGGGAAGCATTGCTAGAACTATCTACTTTCTACATGCCTCCATAAAGCATAAACTTGACCAGTTTCAAAGATTCATGACTCACTTGTTAGCTAAAACCAATAGTTATGGAAATTCTTAAGTTTCTTACCTGAGCTTTGAGTAAGTAAATTCAAGAATTAAATTCTAAGATTTTTTTATTTGAGCTTTGAGCAAGGTTTTTACATTTTCCTGCACAAAACACCAAAATGATCAGAAAAACATTGATGAAATTTCCTAAAGAGTCGACATGATGGACAAATAGAAAACTCCTTCATGGTGATTTTGAGATTTTGAAATTGATTAGTTATATCATGCTGCACAAGCCCTTGTGCAGTGATATCGACAGCCTTTAAGTTTTGAGTTCTTTTTCTCCATTTTTATGTCCCTTCTAATAGTGGCTGTAACTGGAATAGAGTTAGATATTCTCTCAGTACCTATTCTATTTATAGGAACAATTCAGCATGTCCGATTTCAATCAAGATCATATCAGAAACTTTAGTATCATAGCACATGTTGATCATGGCAAGAGTACACTTGCAGATCGCTTGCTAGAGCACACAGGTAATGTAGCCAATTAGTTATAGTGAAAATAACTTGGCCCGCTCAGATCTTTGTGTTCAGAAGTTAGGCTTCATTTTCCATTATCCTGGGTATAAACCTCTGTTGATGAAAGCTTATTTTCTGCATTTAAAATGTGATGCATTTTGTTTGATAGATCATTTCCATATTATTCTGCGTTGGCTTAAATGAATTCTTGTTGATTAATGGGAATAATTTGCAGTGTTTTTACAGTTTCTAAGGGCCAATCATGAACTAAATTGACAAGTGAGAATGACAGAATAGTAGACAAACCAATTTAGTATGAATATATATAAATGTGCTTTGAGCAGCTATTTATGTATGGAAAAAACTCTGTTTGAAGCACAATTACTGTACTTTATTGCACATTAGTTTGTTTTTAATGGAACATTGTGCAACACACATACTGTACAAAGAGCTAGTTTGTGAATTCATATATCAATGGCCTTTGAAACGTGAAAGCTACATTGTAGTACACTCAGCATGAACTTTGGTTTTACATTTAGAGTTTCACTTGTTATCCAGGTGCAATATCACAAAATGTCAGCAATAAACAAGTTCTGGACATGTTGCAAGTAGAACGCGAACGAGGCATCACTGTCAAAGCTCAAGTGGGTGACAAGTTTAATGAAATACTATCCTAATACTGTCAAACTGAAACTTCTGTCAGTGTAAAATTTAAATTCAAAATTGAAATGGTCAAGAAATCTATTGAATATTTTGAAAATTTCTTAAAATATTTGTGATAGATTTTAAAAGCTTACAATGATAGGTTATTTCAGAGAAATCAATTTCTCTTCAAACAGTTGTAGCATACAGTATGTTGTTAGAAGACAAGTTGTCGAAAATATTCAGTTTCTTTTGCCAACTGAGAAAAATCATTCGAAGGTACAAAAAGCATTAATGAAAAGCATATAACCATGAATTTGTGTATTTCTTTTGTTACTGATTGGCAATTTGAATGTATGCAAAATCAATGGCGTCTTGTGATCACTGAACCGCTGTAACTTTCAGGAATGAATGTCTTGATCTATCTAGTTTTGTAAAATTTGAAACGCTCCTCCCATCCCTTGCTGCAATATTGTAATGTTATATGTGCCCTTGTTATTAATTTTAAGAAACTTGAATCGACTGGTATTCAGCAAGATTTCAAAGTTTAGTGACGATTTTGTGTGATAATTAGTTCTTATTTTCAGGACGAAAGATTATCGTGGTAACTTTTGTAAATGATCAAGGCTACATTTCTTTCCATTCTGCTATGCAGAGGCATAGCTTCAACAATGAACTTGCATCCGATACTGATAGCAAGTTGTTTGACCATTTTGGAGTCAGTAACCTTTTCAGTTTCTGTGATACGAATTCTCCAGGGGCAGATTATTCCAAAAGTCTGCATATTTATGATCGAAAATTCTTGGATAGAAGTCCTAAAGAAAATTCTAAAAATCTTCGAAAATCCACAAGAATCCCAGAAATCCCCCTCTTCCTTCACAAATGGTATAAATTCTCCAAAAATCTTTCGAAAATTCCCTGAAAATCTCTAAAATTGTTTAAATCCTCAAAAATGCTGGAAGATCACGAGAAAGATTGTAAAAGTTCGCAAATCTTTGAGAATCTCGAGGGGTTTGAAGACTTAGAAATCTTGAAATAGATATAAATTTTTGAAAAGTTTATAAAAGTCTCAAGAATCGCTAGAAATTCGAATATCTTGGACGCTATTTTTGGACTGATAAAATCCTTATAACGACAAGGTAAAGCCCTGGAATATTGTCTTTCTTTCACTTACTTTCTATTTTCATTATAGACTGCATCAATGGTTCACGAATTTGATGGACAGAAATTTTTGCTGAATTTAATCGATACACCGGTTAGTAAGTTTATTAATTCGTTACGTTCTCAATACGAAAGTGTTGGGATTTTGTTTGATACAATTCTTCATCAATTAAAGGCAAAGTTTATTGTTAACGCATGCAAAGATTGTCCAGTTGCAGAGAGCACCGTTCAATGTTTATCCCTAGCTATTGAAAGGAGTAGACATTCGTTTGCTGCATGCTTTTATGCCAGTTGCGTCAAGAAAGGTTGCAATGATGATTTAGGCTGCTAGCTACTTATCGGTTTCTTCATTGCTGATTATAGTTGTGTGAGTAGATGACAAGATTTTGTTAGCTGAGTCGGTCATTTCTTTTCGTTACAAGTGATTTTGTTATTTGATCTCAGGATCTTTCAAGACAGGCTTGCATTTCTGGATCAAATTTACCAGCACACAAGCTCCACAGCAATGGATAGAAAGCTATTAGGGCTATCTCTTACCCTAGGCAACCAGTTGTATTGATATAGAGCCAGCCCATTACTCTTTACACATGAGAATATTTTTTTGCTGATTTTCAGATAGTTTTCAGTATTGTTACACTGAATTGCTAGCAAATGTGATCAAGGATTTAGTCCTGTTTTGAGAGATTCCGAGCTTGAAGAATTTCAGTTAGTTGCAAACAGCTGAAGAGCAATACAACTGATTCAATAAACGAAATCTTTATCCAAGTTTACATGTTCCCTACACAAAAGTAACGAATTTTAAGAAATCAGGTGATCAGGTAGCGAAGGTGAAGTGCGGGCTGTAGGATCGCAAAAGTAGTTATCCCTTAGGTAGGAACCCTTATCATGACGCTCAAGTGGTAGGGCTTTACCAGGTATGGAGCCCTGGCCGCCTGACCGTTCTGGCTGCAAAGTCAAAGTATTACACCACTGTGTCACAACCCCTCCGAGCACATCACTCAAATCTTTTAAACTTTTAAAAGATGGGTGGAAATTCTATTGCAGTTTTCTTTGAATTGGATGGCTAGAAAGGAACTTAGGCTCCTTGGCTATATTTCAGTCCTGGATATCGATAATATATTGATTTCCTTCAAACTGGTGGCATTTTGATTTTTTACGAAAGACCTTTTATTCAATGTTTTTCGCTAGAACTTTCCATACTTTTAGGTTTGATTATAGTTAGTTATGCATGTTGCCAGAATAGTTGAGGATGTGACAACTAAATTTCCTCGTGTAGTTGCATGGCTGATGATGATAGGAAGAGGCTGTCGAAACGTACCAGTAACCATAACAAGGCCTAGTCCAACCGTTCACGTCTCAAGAGACCTTTCGCTATTACGAGAGAGGTACGAGGACAACACGGCCCATTCTGACAGCCTTGGCAACAGCTGGAAATCAGGGGAATCCCTCTTTGCGGCTCGTTTGCATCCCCCTTCAAACTCGAGTCATTTTTATTCTTTTGCATATTTTAAGAGTTGCACGAAACCTTTTGGTATGGGTAAGTGTTTTCTCTGGATTATCTTGCCATCTGGTGATCTTATCACCAATCAGTGAGCGTATTTTGAGTCATTTCTTCATTGCAGGTATTTCTCCTCGGCCTTAAAGCGGCTAAGTTTAGGCCCAACCGATCAATAGGCCTAACTTCAAACTGGAGGGAACACATGCAAAAAAGTGACTCAAAATATCCTTACAAATGGGCGGAAGGATGGCAATACGCCTCAGAATCCACAGAAAATACTTGCCATCATACTAAACAATCGTCGTGTAACTCTCGAAAGGTGCAAATATATCGAAAATAACTTGAGCTTGCATGGAGGCATGACCGAACCACAGGGAGAGAATTCCCCTGATTGCCTTCTTTTTACACTGATCGTCATTTCCATCCATATCGTCAATTTTTTGAAGAATTGGTGGAAAATTTCGGAAAGTTCAAATCATTGTAAATCCCAATCATTGGAGGAAAATGATAAATCTTGAAACACTACAACCTTTAAAATAGCAGGTTTTGGATTCGCTATAGCCACTTTCTTCTATAAACAAGGTTGCCTTCAAAGTTGGCAAACGCTCTTCCTTTTGAAGCAGCTGATTTAGAAGGCCTTCCAAGCCTACCATTTTGGGACTTCAGAGTGAATCAAACGCAATGTCCGAGGTCTTTCAAACCTAGCGTTTTCATAATTGCTGCCGATGAAATTTGCAGAAATACACAAACCACAATTACTTACAGCAAGATAAGCTTTTCACACATATTATTAATTTCATTTATTTACATTTTTTAAGTAACACAATTTGCATCCTCAATGTCGTAAATAGCTATGAAAACCACCAAAGTACATTTGTTTCGTTTCCAAGACGTTTGCTTGCCACTTCAAGTTCAGCTTTCTCTTAGGGTATCTCATGCAGTTTCCATCGAGGGCCATCATTCTCCTGTGCGCTGAAACGTGCCCAATTCTTGCTCCTGTTGGGGCAACCCTAATTGCTTTGTCGCAAACAGTTTGACGTGAACATTTCAACAGGGGTGGCGCCAGAAATTTTCCGACAGAGGGGCTGGAGCTTCCGACAGGGGGGCTAAAAAGACTAAAAAATGATGTTTCCGTGCGTTATTTTGTTAAAATTCCTCCGACGAGAACCAGAATTTCCTCCGACGGGGGGCTAGATCCCTCCGACGGGGGGCTGTAGCCCCCATAGCCCTCCCCTGGCGCCACCACTGCATTTCAAGAGTAGACATCATACAACCCCTACTGAAATTTTGATCGACGAATGAGATGGATGAAATATACTTTCTGTTACTGTATACAGACTTGTTACTTTTAAATGACGAGTTATAACTAAGCTCTGCAAGTGAGGCTCTGTTGTTAGATATGGACAGGCCAGCATTTCCTGCCTCAGTTCTTGTAGTATTCCGTTGGCCTTAATTGAAGTTTTGATTGACGAGTTATGAGTGCCAGACAGTTTCTGTCACTGTAGACGTACGGCTTTTAAATGATGGATTATAACTGAGTTCTACAACTGAGATGCCATTGTTAGACTTCAAGTATCCAACAAGCCCTGCCTCTGTTCTTGCAGTATCCGGTTGGTTACCGACTGTTCTCCATTTTCTTGTGACTAAATTCACGGGAGCTGTTTTGATTTGACTATTTCAATGGGCCAGGAAGATTGAATACATGAACACGTATGCATTCCTTGTAGTGGCTGAGTCACATGTATAGGTTCCTGTTGTCGTATGCCATGCTTTTGTTGGATGTCTGATATAGAAATCAAGTCCAAGAATAGCAAATGGAAACCAACACGCTACAAAACATGTTATTGAAATTGTGCTTGTTCGAATGGCTTTTTTCCACGAGCCAACATTGGCAGGCATGTCTACACAAACCATCGGTTGTATCAAATTACTTATTATCCTGAGAGTATGCATGTAGATGAAAATCAACATTATTAGTACAGTTAACATGGCAGCTAAGACAAAACCATAAAACGCTGTAGAATTCGTACCTTTTATCCATGGCAGCATACTACTGACAGCCGATGATATCCATAGATAAACCAAGAGGATACGGAGGCGCCTTGGTGTTAGAATCATTTCATATTTAAGTGGATATGCTATTTGAATATATCTCTGCACACAAACAATGGTTAAGCTCATTGTGGATGAGGCGCAGGCAACTGTTGTTAAGAAGAATGTGAACTGCTGCAGTCTTGCCATTAGTAAAGTTGTCGTACTCTCGACTCGTAATATTATTGTGATGAAAAAAGGCTGGCATATGCCACATATTAGAATGTCTGCTGCTGTTAAGCATTGGACGAAGGTGTGTTGAGTTTCACCGTGCGTGTCAAACTTAAACATTAAGACATAGAAAACAGTGATGTTCATTGCCAATGAGAGCATCATTGATACAACCTCTATTGCTGCAAGGGCGTGCATTGGACTCAAGCATGTGATAGCTGGATAGGGGGTCCACAGTTGTGGGTCTGACGAATTCATGTTCGAAACGTCAATGTAAACTATATCAATGTCTTTATTTTTACCAAGTAGTGGCTTCTGTTTGGTGTTGATTTGACTCTGCTTTTAGAACTGGATCTACATTGAGTTGTGAGAGGTTCCTTTCACCTCTCTTTATGTTTATGAAGCACTGAAGTTCATCTTCTTTAAGATACCCGAAGTTTCTATGTTCTCTCTTCACTGTTTCGGAGAGATTGCTGCCGTTTGCTTGAACTTCGATTGTAACGTCAGAAGTTGATCTGTTTTGGGTAACCGAAGTTTCTTCGATCTCCCTTTGCGATTACGAATCAATACATCCTGTCTTGATTTTGCTAGAGTTGGATTTATTTTGGGTTACTTGATGGTCCTTTGATCTTTCTTATCGTTTGCCAAATGCTAGCCCCTGTCTCGTTTATTTCAACTCCTCAGTTAGAATGTGATCTAGTCTGAGTTACTCAAAGGTCCTTTGATCTCTCTCCTTTTCACGAAATGACTTCTTTGCTTCAATTAGACTCAGTCGCTAGGATTAGATCTATTTTGAGTTACACGATCGTCCTTTGATCTCTCTTTACATCAACGAACTTTTGGCTCTTGTTTGGTTAATTTCTACCCTGCAGTTAGAACGTGATCTATTTTGTGTTACCCCAGGATCCTTTTATGTCTCTTCACATTTACGACATGACGGTCGGTTTCAATTCAACTCAGCTGCTAGAATTAGATCTATTTTTTGCTGATCCGATGGTCGGTTGACGGTTCCCCGCGTGTACAAAATGATAGCCCGATAACCCCCTCCCCGTTTCCGCCTAATTTTATTGTTTTAAAGTTGATCTATTTTGTGTTACCCAAGGGTCGTTTAATCTCTCTCCATGTTTGCGAAGTATTATCTCTTCTTTGGTTTCAATTCGAACTCTCTACGTAAATGTTGATTTTCATGATACCAGATTTCTTGATCTGTTGTGAATTTTGTGAGGCCCCAACAGTAACTAGGTTCATTCTTTACCACCCTAACTTGTCTTCGATGTTGATCGGTGGAACCACCCAAACTTGAGTACTTGCTTTGAATCTGAAATCAGAAATAAGATTGAGTTCGCAGGGTGCCGGCACATTTTGAAAACAGTTAAAAATGTGACGTATATGCCTCCCGCTGACACAAAAATGGCACTTTCTTTGCCGGCAGATGTTGAAAACGGTAAATTTTGAAAACGGAACTCCAACCGGCACATTTTGAGATCGGCAACGTGTGAACACTTGAAATCGATGTAAAGAGAAGGGGACATTTTTCGACGTTTTCAAATGAGGCTGATAAATTCTTATTGTGCAGGTATCTTTCTTTGGCATAACATTCTTAGGGAGACTGCAATGAGTTCGTTGCTGTCGAATTTCCTACCGTTGATTGTGCTGATAGCATGTGAACGCTAGCTCAGATTTTGCTACCGTCACGTTCTTCAGCGTTTTCAAAATGTGCCGGCATCGTGTAAACGTGGACGTAAGCTTTATTAATACGCTAAATCGGCCAGGGTTATGTTACCCATCTCAAGTCATGTGACCATACTCTTGGGAAGTTTCAATGTTATTCTAATTGTGGCATTCATGGCAGAAGTTTTCATGGCAGCAAATATGTTAAAGAAGAGTCAAGATACTTTCATCAAGAGATTGATCATTTGACTTAAAATGGGTGAATCTTGATTACGCTGTATGCTTGAAACATAATGCTTAATTTAGTTCACATCAAAGTGCTTGAGTTTTAATTTGTTTGACTTGTTTTTTCTTTGCGCAACTGCACACAGCCAGAGGAACAAGACAGATCATTTATGGTTTGACCAACTACACGCGTTGATGTTGGAAAATGCTGCTAAAAATGTTACGACGCCCAACTTTAACGACGCAAATTTAACGACGCCCAACTTTGTTTTTGTTGCGTATTTTTATCAAGATTGTGTTCACTGGAACTGCATTACTACGCTTTTAGGAATGACTTTATTTTGTTTTTACTGGGATTAACAGTGCCAAAGATATCTGAGCTTAAAACTGGAAAGCTTTTAATGAAGAGTTCTCTAGAATCGTTGAAGGCACTCATTGCAACGCAATGCATCTTGGTAAAAGCTCCATTTTGCCATTTTTTATCGTTATTGCCTGCTCCTTATCAATAAATTTTAGCAGTTTAGGTTTGCCGAACCTTATTATAGAAATGAAAAAATTATTTATTAGTGCTGCGTACAGCTGTTTAGGCATGTTGAATTAGTGATGATCCTTTGTAATCTTAATGGCTATTTCCTTTGCAATTCCAAGTCATTGTTTGGATATAAACTTTGTTGTAACACCATCCACGTAAATCACTAGTTGGTTTGTTATATCTTTTCAATGGCCAAGTAACGCCTCGAGCAGGACTATACGTTTGTCATCAGCTTTGGAACCCTCTTTCGAATACCGACAGTTAAAGATATTTCATTTTTCAGTTGCGAGTTTTTGTTTTAGCCACAAAAAATTCATTTGGATTTTCCTGGTAAACTATGGCTAAACCCGTCAGCCATTGGGTAAAGTTTTCGGGATCGACTGGTAGATCTTTGCTCTAACCAAAAAATGCGTTATCTGAAGCTTACGTGCTAAATTAGGCTTAATCAAAGTATTCTCGATGGCCGAAAACCTGAAGTACACTTTTGATTTTTCTTCATTTCCAAGCATTAGAAATACCTGAATTTATGAAATAACGTCATTAAAATTCCTTTATTCTAAAATGTGTGAATAAAGACAAGTTGAATCTTCAGAAAGATTAGAGATTGCTTGTTTGCAAACTCATTGTCAAGGTTTGCAAACTATTGATGTCGCTACGCCTATCTATGGGGACTGAAACTTTTCGCTTGCCTTGAATTCGAAAGCAATGGCAATTAACATTCATAGATGTAAGGTGTGAAAATCTTACTGCAACAGAATTTTTCATCTGTTTCAGAAAATGAAATTAAAGCAGAATTTCCCTCTGCGATTTTATCACTTGGTATCTATTGTATTTGCTGTCTGTGGACTTGATTGCGTTTTTGATTCCAATGTGTCCTTTCTCTCCGCAAGTGAATGTTATTATGAACGTCCAATAATTCCTTCTTTCTAATTTCTTGAGCTTCAGCTCTCTAGCTGTCGTTTACTGTGAACTGAATTATTCTTCGTTTCCTTGATTTGCGTCTTGAAATGTCTATTCGTTTCTCTTGATCTTGAATAATAAAGAGAAAACGCTACAATCTTCGTGAAAACAGCGCAGTCTCTGTAGCTTCTTTTTGAAGGAAATGAAGATTGTTCTAAATCGCTTTTGTTCTTTGACATATCTTTCGAAAGCTGCTGTTGACTGTAATTAACTAAACTTGTACTTGTCCTTTGCGACTTTCCTATTTGGACGTGGTCCTGGTTCTCTTAATCTGAATGATGAAGCGAGAACGCTACAATCTCTCTCAAGACAGTTTAACTTCTTCCCTTTCTTCTTGAGGCAAGATAAGAATCGTTGTGAACCGCGCCTGTTCTTTGACAGATGTTTTTAAAGCTGCTGTTGGCTGTAGTTAATTAAACTTGTACTGTTCTTTTGCGACTTTCTTATTTGAACGTCGTCCCGGTTCTCTTAATCTGAATAATGAAGCGAAAACGCTAAAATCTCTTTGAAGACAGCTGCACTTCTTCCCTTTCCTCTTGAAGCAAGATGAGAATCGCTCTGAACCGCGCGTGTTCTTTGACATGCGTCCTGAAAGCTGCTGTTGGCTGTAGTTAATCAAACTTGTACGGGTCTTTAGCGACTTTCTCATTTGAACGTCGTCCCGGTTCTCTTAATCTGAATAATGAAGTTAGAATGCTGCAATCTCTCTCAAGACAGCTTCACTTCTTCCCTTTCTTCTTGAAGCAAGATGAGTATCGTTCTGAATTGGGTTTTTTTCTTTAACAGATACTATGACAGCGGCTGTTGACTGCAAAATTGTACTTCGTTCTGTTGATTGCCCTATCTAAATGTCTTCTTACTGCTCTTAATGTTCAGTAATAAGTGAAAACGCCACAATTTTTTTCAAGGCAGCGCAGTTTCTTTACTTTCTTCTTGCAGTCAAATGAGGGTCGTTCTGCGTTGCGTATGTTCTTTAATAGATATTAGACAGCTGCTGTTGACTGCAAAATTGTACTTCGTTCTGTTGATTGCCCTATCTAAACGTCTTTCCAATGCTCTTAATCTTCAGTAATGAAGAGAACAAGCTATAATTTCTTTCAAGACTGCACAGATTTTCCCTTACTTGTCGGCGGCTGATGAGTGTCTCTGTGAAGCACATGTGTTCTTTGACAGATATTTTGAAGGTAGACTTAACTAAACTTGTACTTTCCTTTTTGAATTTCTTATTTGAACGTCTTTCCGCTTCTCTTCATCATCAGTAATGGAGAGCAAATGATAGAATTTCTTTCAAGACAGCACAGCTTCTTCCCTTCCTTCTTGCAGTCAGATGAAGGTTATTCTGAAGCGTATTTATTCTCTGACAGATATTTTCAAAGCAGCTGTTGACTGCAAGATTTTAGTTTGTTTTCCTCGATTGTACCTTTCAAAAGTCTTTCCACTTCTCTTGATCTTAAGTGATGAAGCGAGAGCACCACATTTTCTTTCAAGACAGCGCAACTTCTGGACTTTCTCCTTGCCGGCAGATGGGAATCGTTCTGAAGCACGTGTTTCGTTTGACAGATGTTTTGAAAGCTGCTGATGACTGTACTCTGTTAAAATTGTCCTTTTCTTTCGTGACTTTCTTATTTGAACGTCTTTCCGCTCCTCTTCATCATCAATAATGAAGCGGGAACGCCTCAATTTCTTGCAAGACTGCACAGCTTCTTAATTGCTTCTTGAAGGCAAACGAGAATCGTTCTGAAGCGCTTGTGTTTTTGAACAGATATCATGACAGCTGCTACTGAAAGATTGGACTTCGTTCTCTCGATTGCTCCATTGAAACATCTTCCCGCTTCTTTTGATCTTCACCAGTGAAGCAGGAACTCAAAAATTTCTTTCAAAACAGCACACCTAAACTTCTTCTTACCGGTCGATGAGGGTCGTTCTGAAGCGCTAATGTTCTTTAACAGATATTTCAAAATTTTCAATTGACTACTGTGAATAAAATCGTACTTTTCTTTCAAAACTTTCTTACTGGAGCGTCTTCCCGCTCCTCTAGATCTTGAAATATGAAGAGAAAGATTTTTACGATCTCCGAGAGAGCACAGCTTCTTTACCTTTCTCTTGATAAGAGATAATAGTCGTTCTGGAGCGTTTATGTTCTCTTGACAGGTATTTTGAAAGCTGCTGTTGACTGCATTGTACTAAACTTGTACTTTCCTTTTGTGACTTTGTTCTTTGAGCGTGTCTCCGCTTTCTCTGGATCTTCAGTAATGAAGAGAAGTCGTCTCATTCTCATTCGAGACTGCACTGCTTCTTTCCATCTTGCCGTTAGATGAGGGACTTCTATGGAATGCATGTGTTCTTTGAAAAATCTCCTTTTGACTGTGAGCTTGACCTATTTCGTCACGACTGTCTTATCTGGGCGTCTTCCGTCTTTTCTTGATGTTCTGTAATGAAGAGAAAAGTCTACGATCTCCAAGACTGCACAGCTTCTTGAAGCGACATGAGAATTTTTGAAGCGCTATTTACTGATGTTTTGAAAGCTGTTTTTTACTGTATTGTACTAAACATGTGCTTTTCTTTTGCGACTTTCTTATTTGTACGTCTTTCCGCTTCCTTTGATCTGCAATGATGAAGCGAGAACGCCTTAATTTCTTTCAAGACTGCAAAACTTCTTCATTTGTTCTTCCTAGCAGACAAGGGACTTCATGAAACACAGGTGTTGTTTGAAAAATCTTCTGTTCACTGTACTGTACTAAACTTGTACTTTTCTTTCGCGACTTTCTTAATTTCAATGCCTTCCCGCTTCCCTTGACCTTCAATAATGAAGAGAAAACTCCACAATGTCTTTCAAGACAGCGCACACTTCTTGCAGTAAGATGAGGGTCTTCATGAAGTGCTGGTGGTCTGTTACAGATGTATTAAATAAGCTGCTGAATGTACTTCACCAATCTTTAATTTTCTTTGCTGCTTTCTCTTGATTTTCCGTAATGAAGAGAAAACTCTACGATCTCAATAAAAGCAGCATAGCTTATCTTTGATGCTTTCTTTCAGAAACAAGAAGATTGCCTTTTTGAATCGTTTCAACCTATAAGAGATATTTTGTAGTAATGCAATCGTGAAACGGTTTCGCAATTTTCTATTTGAAGGTCTTCTTGCTTCTCGTTACCTTCAGCTAATAATACAAAACGCTACAATTTTCAGCCAGCTGGCATTTTTTCCTCACTATTTTCAGAAATGAACAGCTGTCTCTGCAATACCATTACAGCTAATTCGTTGTTGTGAGATAAAGTTTTCTCTGATGCGCGACTAGTGTTTTCGGGACCTTGTTGTAAACGTTTCTTCAGGACCGCTGTTCCGTCCTCGTAAATCTAAGATTTGATCACCTTCATTTCATTTCATTTCATTTTCATTTCATTTCATTTCATTTCATTTTATATACTTAAGGAGGGTTACCCTTCAACAAGTTGATTTTCAAGGGGCCCTCCAATAAAAACATTTAATTACAATTTAAAAAGAAAGTGAAAAGCTATTAAATAAATTAAACTATAAAACCATATTTACAATAATCAAAACCTATTTACAATGAAGTGAAAAATTCAAATCTAAAATCAAAATGAAAGGGATCACTTTTTAAATAGTTTTCTTGAAACTATATAAGGAGGTTGCCTGCTTTGACTCGGCTGACAGGCCATTCCATAATTTTGCACCTCTATATGAGAAACATCTCTGGCCATTTGATGACCTTTTCTTCGGTAACCTTAGGTCGGTCCCCGTATTACGAAGGCTATATGATGAGCAGAGCGAATTTCGAGTGAAAAGGCCACAAAGGTATTCTGGAGCCAGTTGATTCAGGGACTTAAAGACCATTGTCTTAGATTCACACGTAATTAGTTCGTCAATGGTCTTCCACCCCATCTCTTCGATAAGAGGTCCGCCTGGGGCATCAAAGCTGCTATTTGTTATTATCCTAGCAGCACGGTTTTGAAGCTTTTGCAACTGATTAATTTCAGTTAAAGCGGCGCAGCCCCAGACGGAACAGCAGTATCGAAAGTGTGGCTCCACAATGCCGGTGTAGAGAGTCTGCAAAGTTTCTTTCGGGAGAAAAGACTTGGCATGTCTTAAAAAGCCAACTGCCCTTGAGACCTTGCTAGAAACTGCTTTGATTTGTTCTTTCCAGTTCAAAGAGCTGTCGATTTGCACACCAAGGTATTTTGTCTTTTTGACTACTTCAAGATCATTGTCGCGAATTTTCAGATCCAGGTCTTTATTTTGACTTTTGATACTGTTCTGTTTTTGCTTGGTAGAGATAAGCATGGAATGGGTTTTCTCAACATTCAGGGAAAGCTTGTTGCCTTGTAGCCAAGTATCCAGCTTTTTGAGGTCGCTATTAATAGCCTTGTTCAGCCTAGTCAAATCGTGAGACTGGTAGCACAAACTGGTGTCATCAGCATACATGGACACAATAGAATCCTGGACAGCTTGTGGGAGATCATTGATGAAGATGAGGAAGAGAAGAGGGCCGAGACATGAACCTTGTGGAACACCAATTTCTATGTCCCCAATTTTTGAATCCACACCATTTACCCTGCAAAATTGTTTCCGGTTGGAAAAGTAGGATTTAAACCAAGAGAGTTCACGTTGCTGTACGCCGTAAAGCTCAAGCTTTTCGCAGAGAATGTTATGATCAACAGTATCGAATGCCTTTTTAAGGTCAATGAACACCAATCCCACAAGCTTTCCAAGATCCATTCCATTGTACCAGTCATCAGTATTTTTAAGCAAGCATGTCACTGTTGAATGAAGTCGCAAAAAGCCGGATTGGCCAGGTGAAAAGTGTCCATTATCATTCATATACTGGTACAGCTGATTTGTTACTAATTTTTCAAAGAGCCTTGAGATGACAGGCAAGACTGATATTGGTCGATAGTTAGACTTCTCAGCCTTATCTCCTTCCTTGAAAATCGGAGTAACTCTAGCAACTTTCCATGAGTCGGGAAAACGACTTGTTTCAATGGATGTATTGAACAGGAAAGCAAGTGAGTTTTCAATAAAAGGCAGCGCAAGCTTCAAAAAGTAGCTAGAGATGTTGTCAGTCCCAAAGCTCTTTGCTGTCGTAACCGTGGCAAATGCATCCCTGATCTCCTGCACTTCTATAGTCCTGAAACTGAATCTTGCCTTACGTTTGTTAACTTCATAGTCACCTTCAAGAAGGGGATTTGGGGCTGGATCAATTTTGTCAGCAAGATTCTTACCTACTGAGCAAAAGAAACTGTTCATTGCATTCGAAATATCTGTTTTATGAACAGTTTCAGCACCAGACTCTTTGAGACAATCAATGTTGCTGGACTTTGATCTCTTATTGAGGAGCTCATTGATTGCCTTCCATGATTCTTTCATGTTACCTTGACATGCAGAGATCTTATTAGTATAGTACTGCTTCTTTAGTTGGATGTTTAGGACATTGACCTTGTTACGGACCTGTCTATAAGAGTCCATAAGGAATTGGGACTTTCTTTTGGCTGCAGCCTTTTTTAGCTTATCCCTGGTCTGCATTAGTTTCTTCAGGTCCTTGTCTATCCAGGGGCAGTACTTCTCTGAAACACGCATTACAGTCATTGGGACATGTTTCTCTATGATCAAAGAAAATAGGTTTGACCAATTGCTCACAAGAATATCTGTGTCATCAGTTCCAGTAAGCATTTGCTCCCAACATATGCCAGAAACATCTGCCTGGAATGCTTCTTCATTGAAATTTTTCATCTTCCGAGTTTTGATCATTTTATGGCCTTTTTCCACTGCTCCATTAAATTTTCGAATGCAGTAGACCATATAATGATCACTCAAAGAAACTTCATAAACTCCGGCTTTTACAATGTTTCTCGCACGCGTTGTAGCAATATGGTCAATAATGGAAGAAGTAGTTAGAGTGACCCTGGTTGGTCTATCAATAAGCTGTTTGAAGCTGAACAACTCATACAGATCAAGCATGTGCTTTGAATTGTTATCTATGGGCTGCTCAGCTTGTTTTGGAGTGAGGTCACAATTAGTGTCCCTAAGAGGATTATTTCTTTGCCCTCTTTGTCCAAAAAAGAGAGAACTTTTTCCAGCTTATTGAAAGATCCAACTGGGTCACTGGGCGGACGGTACCAAGCAAGAACAAGAAAAGACTTGCTTTTTGGTGGTTCAACCTCAATACAGATAAGTTCCAAGTCATCAGAAGGGATATCAGGACGACGTTTGTACTGGATCGTTTGCACCTTCATACTCGTACTTTTCTTGAACTTCAGTAGCAAATAAGAAACATTAATATCTTTACCATACCGTTACAGCAAGATTCTTTCGTAGGAAATGTGAGTATATTTTCTTGTGAGCTTCTGATTTCTTTAGGACACTGTTGTGAATCTGATTCTTCTTCGGAATTTGAAACTTGATTAGGAAGTGAGGAACGCTGGTATCATTACCATACCAATACAACGAGATTCTTCTGTACGCAATGTGAGGTTGTTTTTCTTGTGAGCTTCTGATCTCTTTAGGACACTGTTGTGAATCTGATTCTTCTTCGGAATTTGAAATTTGATTGGGAAGTGAGGAACGCTGGTATCATTACCATACCAATACAACAAGATTCTTCTGTAGGCAATGTGGGTAGGTTTTGTGTGAGCTGCTAATGTCTTTAGGACACTGTTTAAGATGTGACTCTTCTTCGGAATTTGAAATTCAGTAGGAAGTGAGGAACGCTGATATCATTACCATACCATTAAAGGAAGATTCTTAGCAGCTAGTTTCTTCTGGACACTGTTGTGATTGTGACTCTAATTGTTCTCGAGAATTTAAAGGAGCTCTATCACGCAGGTGATTGGTTTAGAGAACAAATCGTAGGCGAAAGGAAGAAGCTAGTTCTCAGACTCTAGAATTTATCGCATGGTAAAAATTCAATTCAATTTCCAAAAAAAAACACTCTCTTTCCAATTCT
Source organism: Aurelia sp. 4 Dawson et al 2005 (assembly GCA_964019985.1). Lineage (NCBI taxonomy): Eukaryota > Metazoa > Cnidaria > Scyphozoa > Semaeostomeae > Ulmaridae > Aurelia > Aurelia sp. 4 Dawson et al 2005. The sequence continues at coordinate 11,833,588 of OZ026492.1, forward strand.
TTTCTGTTAATCCTGCCATACAACTATTTAATCCTTTTACAAGGAAATTTGTCACCTCATTTTCACTATTTAGGAAGGTTTCAAAAACATTGTTTCGAATTGTTCATGGGGGCACAAGTAGTGAACATGACGATTGTTGAGAAGGCTTTAAAACTAATAAGAAACTGTGAGTATTAAAATCTGAGATCACGTTTCTTTAATTTTTGATATTCTAAACATATACAGGGTGCAAAATTCAGTAAGTACTGTTTTACAATTAGGTCTTGTTAAAACATCTAATATGATCTTCTTGAAGTAATCTTAAGAAACTTCAGTACTGTCCCAAATCCTTAGTTTCTTATAAATTGGTACGTATGGTTTGCCTCGGAGTATCTGATCCCGCCTCCAAACCTCCAAGGCAGGGTCGACACATTAAATCTCCTCATTAGATATTAATGTTTCATGAGCAATTTACACATTGCGTTGCATAATTCAGCCTACATCTCACGTCAATAGGTGTCTTTGACAGTTTTGAGAGTAATCAAAATTTGGCTTGGAAATACTTGATTCATCATCGCCCCAAAATGCTTGAAAGCAACAAATTCTACATCGAAGCCAGCTGCTAAAGTGTGAACGGGTGCATGAATCACCGGTGGTCATTTCAATTTATGTGTATGTTATATTGCTTACACACGATAACCTCGTCAGCTAAGGCCGTTTTTCAGGGCGCTGCGATCAAAATCACAATTGACAGTTTGATGTCTTTAGCATAAAATAGACAAGGTAGTTACAAAACTAAGAAAAGTAGAAATCGATATATTATTGTCATAGCAAGAGTAGCGGGACACAATCAGACCAAAGCAGAACATTTCAGACACCCCTTTCAACCGCGAAATGTAACAATTCCTGGTGGCTCCTCAGAGCAGACAAAGAATGGTTAAGCCTACCGCACACGGAGAGGAAAATGCTTAGCAAAGTGGCATGAATGTCATTTTGCTCAGCAAAATTGTCGCCGTGTGCCAATGATTTTTGGTGAGGAAATACTCATTTATGCAGCTGAGGAAAATATCTATCATGTTTAATAATTTCTCAGGGGCGGATCTAGCCGGATTTTTGAGCGAGTTCCCATGACTAGACCGAAATCGAGCAAAGCAAGCCGAAAAGTTAGGGGGTCCGGGGGTAATCCCTCAGGAAACTTATTGCAGCTAATGCCCTTTAGATTTGTTTGAAATGATATCCAGTCTTTCTTAACTAACTATCAACTCGCAAAAAATTTTGCAATAAAGAAATCGCAAAACCTGTGCTGCACTCTCACATCAACATACGTTAAGGCCTAACGTTTTCATCAAATGCTTTAGCTTTACAGCCAGCCACAGTTTGCCTCACGGACACATAAGAGGGGCCTGGTTTATAGGTACAGTTAAAAATATTCTAAATCCTTCTATGTATTTGGTGGAGTAGTCAACATTGCTGGTGTATCATATTGCTGTGAATTACTTGAAGATCTTACCTTCATCCTTCGTCTGTTTCCTCGTGAACTTGCCGCCATTCATGCAATTTGTCAGAATTGTCAGCCTCAGTCTCAAGCAGACACTTATGTCTCAGTTCCGAACATCCAACAAACGATAAGGCCTCAGTTCCCGACTAAGGAAACAAAAGATGTCGCAGTTCCGAACATTCTAAACAATGTAAAGGTCTCAGTTCCAAACATTTACGCAAACAAACAAAACATGGAGAGATTCAGGCTCAGGAACGGTCGAAAGGGTCCCGCTGTGGTCCAATTGTATCATGCTGAAACTTACGAAACGACCTGACAACAAATCTTTTATTTCATTCAAATGAAATCACCAGGAAGTGCAACCGGTTGGAAATCGTTTATTATTCTTTTCATCATGAATCTCATTTTCATGATTATCATGATAATTTTATTCTCAGAGACAAATCTATGAAATTTTGACAAAGTTCTCGAACTCGTGGAACTTATGCTAAATCCGCCCCTGTTTCTGCCATTCGTGCCAACATTCTCACCGTCTGCGGTGTCACTGAGAATTTTGCTCATTGCCTTCGGTGCACACTAGCCAACAACCAACAACCCCCCGTGTCTCCATGCACCAAGACTCAACTTAGAGCATGCTAAAAAGGGCTTCTTTGCTTCTGGAATACAAGCTTGGAATGAACTTCCGCGGAAAAGTCGAGATTCCGAATCCCTATTCAAGGAAGATTTGAAAAGCCGCTTTTTGCTACACAGTGGGAAAAAATTGCCTTTGTTTGATAGGTCACCATGTGTGTATCAGTGTTAGATTGTTCTCAGTTCTCTAGGAATCACAGAGTTTGGGCCTTAATAGGGCCAGGTTTTTCAGAGTACTACTATGAGTCCTTTTGACCGAAGCGGCATCATGAACTCAGAGTGCACAGGGAAACAAGAGACTCATCGTCATAAGTCGAGGAGAAAGTGCTCGCTGTCTTCCTTGTCAGTACCTCGAGCACCACAAACACAAATTGCATTAAGGGCTTGTTCATATGGAGCAACTTTCCCCAGCATTTGCATGGTGAAACAGGATTCCCGTTAAGACGAAATCTTACCTCATATAGCTTTCCTACACACAATAGCACGAGCATTCACATGAGAAAACATTTCGCGTCCTACCGAGGTCTCGCTTGAGCTCCACGGGGATCCGGCCTAGCCGAGCAAATGTTGTCCCATATGAACACATTTTCCCGGCTAGGTCGGGGGAATGTCTTTGTTTATGGTTAATCCTTTGGCAACAGTTGCTTTAAGTCGCGGCTTGATGTGAAAAGTCAAGGAATATTATCTTGACTGAGCAATTTTCCCAGTGAGACGGGAAAATGCCTAGACGAGATCCACTTGCCCCTCAATGTCGCTGTTGTTGTTGTTGCTGATGGCCAGCTTAATGAGGGACTAGTTGCCAAAGAGTATCTCAAATCGGAAGTTTGGAGCGGAAAAATCTGCCCCTTACCTGATTGGAGCATCTTAGCGAAAACAATAGCTAATTCCTTTGTAGCCAATCGATTTTTGCTCTTTTCACTTTTTATTCCTCGACAACCTCCCTTTCAAACTGAGGCCAATGCATGGTCCGAGGTTTTCAAGAAAATGCAATGGCGTCAGATCTCCTTGTGTTCTCGCAGTTCGCAGCTCGATCGATCAGAGAAGTTGAAGGAATTTTAGCCAGCTATTATTCACAAAGTGAGCAATTGGACGGAATGTTTGCTTGTGCTGTAACAGGACATGGCAAAGTGTGATGCTTTTGCAATATCTCAGAGGCATTTTCAAGCACATCCAACTCTCGACCGGTGGCGGTCGCTACGGTATCAGTCTATCATTTTAGGCCCACTCCAGGTTTGTGACTTTTTGTTTACATCTAGCTCATGTATTTGAATTCATAACAACAATTAAACTTCAAACAGGCTACTTGGCATATGCATACTGAATTTCTTGCCTTTCCGCTGGGCTTTTGTTTACAGTTGTTTACTCTTGAATTCAGTGGTTTTGGGATTGGTTTTGATTTAACGAATGGATTTACCTAAGTAAAAGTTGGTAGTCTTAAGAAGGATTTGCATAAAGATACATTTTATCGCATTTTGTGAACGTAACCAAAAATGGTCCACATTTATAAGTGACTGAATCAAACATTTTATTTCGCATTATTGCCTGTTGGTGTACAAAGTTATGTTTTGTCTCGTGTTGGGTTGCACAAAGAAAAACAAAAGGTGATTGAAGCCCCGCTTGTGATTTTATTGTACCCTTTACTTTTCATTGATTTCAATGTTGTTAATCCACAGGAATTTGTCCAAATCAAGATAGCTGCTTCATCAGATCTCATATCAGTATGCATTCAGATGGCACTCATCTCAGGGAGAGATTGACTTTCTGATGAAACAAAGCACTGGAACAAAATATAAAGAACATTTCCCTTGAAAATTCCCTGTTTTCAGATGCTAATTAACTGGTTGCTAATAATGACAATGTATCATGCTAATATTCATTTTCATTTCATTTCATTTCATTTGTAATCTATTAAGGAGGGTTGCCCTTCACCCTAGTGGAATTATTTCTAATCTTGTTGACTCTTTGGTTCCCTGATCTTTGGTCACTCTGAACTTCTCTGAAATTTCAATTTTGTGTTCACTATACATGCTCCAATTTTGTGAGAGTCACAAACTGTTTGCAGTTGTTTCCAAGAATATTCTTGTTTGATGATCACTGATCACAGCAACAACAACCGCAAAAACATTAGTTACGTGGTCTGAATTTTAAGCATGCAATGATTATGAGAACGAAGCTATCGAAGCAATCCGATTTCAGACACTGTTTGGCAACAAGTCTCTGTATTGGCGACAAATCAGTTCTAAGGAGCATACAGAGATTGTGGAACCAGTCTAGAAAATGTCTGGGAAACGTTCTCCATACGAACAGGCCCTAAGACTATCAAAGTTGTGTCTAAATTTTTGTTCATTTAGTGCTCAGTAACCCAATCGCTGATCCATCAGTCAGATTTGTTTTGAAATGTTTCTGGTAACTATGCTTTCCGCTAAAATGAGCAGCGAGTTGCAGCTTTGCAAACCACGCTTATCAGGAAACAGTTAATTTCTCCAATACTACATTCTGTCGATCGAGGAGCAGCATAAAGGACGTTATTTTGCATAGTCTTTGGCAATCGAAATATGTATATATCGCAATGTGTCCTTTAAGGCTAGCTTTGCAAATTATTTTTCAAAACATTTTGTCGATTTTAGAAAAGGATTTATCTCCAAAACTTCTCTAAAAATTTTTGGTTTTCTTTCGCTATATCTTTATCCAGGTTGTTGATCTACAACTGTACCTAGTTTGATTGAAGAAGCAATGGTAGAATTGTCGCAATGAAATCTTATATTTATGTTTACTTTTCGACAGCGAAGGGTAGAAACCTTGGTCAGCAGATTACCATTTTACGAATCACATTTTCAAACACTCAGCCTTAGAATAACTTTGTGAAATGTTTCCCTTGGCAAAAGAATGAACGTGATCTGTTGCGAATGCTGTATCCAAGTCTCAATTAACATATCCTTGGAGCACGTGTGATAAAAGTATCATTTCTTGAATGCCACCATCAATTTCACAACCTTCCGTTTCGCGTCCTTTGAGACTTTCATGAGCATTCACAAAACATCAATTTCACTAAGCGTCCACAATGAACAGAGATCTGCAACTACGCTTTTTACAAAAAGGTTCAACTCTCTCTTATGTCCTAATCAGTTGACCAAGGCTTCTACCTTCGCTGTCGAAAAGTAATCAGGAATAATAAATTCGATTGCAAGAAATCTAGCCTGGCTTTATCAATCAGACTTGGTGAGGTTGTAGATCAAGAGCCTAGGGACAGAGCAAAGTTTATTTCATGATATGGCCGGTGCAAAACGTAACGGGGCAACTACTTTTATTGAGCTTATCAGAGTTGGATCAACACCTTTTTGAAGCAAATATCAACGGTGCAGAAGCTTTTTATGAGCTCAAGATGAAATTTGAAACGTAAGATGTCTCAGTTTGATGTCAAAGTTGTGAATCATGCAAGCAGAGAAATGCTTCGAAGGATAAATATTTTAGATGATGCAAAATTGCCTTGTCAGTTTCAGTTACTTGCATCAGTCATGTCAATTAATCTTCAAAGTAGATTTTTCATTGAAAAACGTTCGTAAGTGCAAGAATTGATTTTGTTATGGTCTTTGCTACTTCATCGGTGATACGCACTGTAAAACATCTGTTGTTCATGAATACAGGGCAGATCCATTTTCAAGGACTTTAAGGAAGGGCGACGGGGCAGTTAGTTTTTCTGCAATAATTTCATACGGGGAAGCAGATTTTTTCCAAAAAGTTTTCTACTCCACCGGCCATGTCATATAATAAATTTTGCACTGTCCCCTAGTTAAAGATAGCGAAAGAAAGACAAAACTTTTCGAATAGTTTTGGAGAATAATTTCCTTTTTTCTGCAATCAACAGAAAGTTTGAAAAATAATTTGCAAAGCCAACCTTAATGAAACACTGGGATTTATGTATCTTTGGATCGTCAAGACTATGTAGGACAGCGCCCTTCTTACCGCTTATCGATAGACCAAATAGTACTGGAGAAATTAACTGTTTTCTGAGTAGGGCTTGCAAAATAGCTGCTCTCTGCTCAGTAGCGCGCAATCAAAGTTAGCAATAGCGCGAGCGAAGAGAGCGCTATTCTTTGTGCCTTTGATCCTTATTCGACAGATCGATGGCAAATGCTCTCAAGCCCTGAATCTAATCCATTTCATTTTACTTTAGTCGTTGTAATTCTTGCGAGTCACCATAATTTTTCGTAAACTTCGCTCCTTTCGCAAAAACATTTCAGTCCAACAGATTTAAGTACTTAGAAATTTTTCTCCATTATGAGCGAAAATTAAGGCGAATTGTAATAAGTCAACCAGCAAGAGGGGCTGAGATTCAAGTATCAAATTCTAAAACTGCCATGGGGCTACCAAACTTTGTCTACTATGATTTTGATGTTTCATCTTGCTGTCTGAAAATTTTCGATTGGCAACTGCGTCCCCCCCATCCCCCGCTGTATTAACCGCTGTGTACCATACCATACAGTAGACTCTTTACCTGTTCCTTGAAATGCATGATATCAAGAAGATGACGCAGCAATTTAGACATGTTGCGTTTAAAGTAATAAACATCCTTCTTCGCATGCTTCGTTGCTCGTACACAACTTGAGTTTTGCAAACATTCTTTTCATACCATCACTGGTGAATTTCTAATTTCATAGACACGATATATTATTAATTGCATCAACGGCTTTTATTAGATGGCCTTTTCTATTTGGACAGAAAGTTTGTTTTGCCTTGTTATATTTCATTAACGTTGTACGTTAGAATCCGTCTCAAATCAGATGTCACGTTAACCCAAAGTTACTCATGTAAATGTCTTCAATATGTTTATTTTCAATATTTAGACAGTTTAGAAAGTTTTATATTTCCCAACATCATCGTCTTGACATCCAAGGGGCTGTGGCCTTTCAAACGGAACTTGTTTTCATTGCGGTATTTCTGCACTGGAAGTTGGACCAAGGGTAGTTAGACGCCGCAGTTGTGTTTTAGCGTACTAGCGTACAACTGGGAAAACGAGATTTTGATGGTTTCCGGCCATGGGCCACGAGCAATATTCGGGGGAAGCATTTGATTCCTATCTTAAAAGACCATAGAGATCGCAGGGATGGTAGAAAAATGCCAGAAGTACATATTCTGAGAATGGTATAGTTGGCAGACTTCGCAGAGAAATATCCCAAAGGAATGAAACCTCTGAGAATGTGACAGCTTGAACGTTGCTGTTCATCCAATTGAATTGGGGCCGTTGCAATGCATTGTATTTTTGTAATGCAAATCATAAAGCCTGATTCACACAAGCTAGTTTGTGTCGTTAGAGTCGTGCTGAAAGACCCAAAAGACAAAAAATCGTGGTTTGAGTTTGAGTCGGTCTACACGACCTTACGGCCCAAACGACCAAGTGTGAATCAGGCTTAAGAGAAAGGAAATTACTATAGTTCATTGTAGTGATCTCTGTGCCTTCTCAAAATTCTACCGAGGCTTCGGGAGCAACAGGTTTCTGAGGCCTTAGAAGTCCACCGTTTTCGTAAGACCTCGAAATAATACGTCAATGATATCTTTGAAGTCTACCAACAACAGAATGGCCATAATAATAAGCTTTCGTGAGAGTCATCTGAAGTCAGCGAAGCCTACTGCTTTTGGTAGAAGGGCACCAAAAGAATGGGATTCTAGTTTAGAAGATACCTAAAAGAATACGCACTAAGTCTGTACGGCTCTGTTTTATTCAAAAGATACGTTCTACCGAAGAAAAGATATATTCTCCTTTTAAAAAGAGGACCCTTTGACGGAAAAGAACAACCAAGCCTTTATAGCTTTAACATTAGTGTCAAGAGTTTAGCTGACGCAAGATGATATGCTAGCTTTTTTTGTCTAAGGGTTCTTGACCTCACTCCTTGATGGTTTTCGGAAGGAAATACTACACAGCCTAAGTCTAACGGAAACATGTAAAAAGTTAATAGACTAAAAAGGTGTCCCAATAACCGTGCTGGGTTACCTTTCAAAGGCTCCAATTGTGTCGATTACGAATTGTTGACTGAAAGATTTTGGCTTTAATTGATCTGGTTTGCTGTTCATCCATCACCATCTTACCAATGGGAAGCTTAGGTTAGCCGTTAGTGCCCTCTTGCAACAATTGTGTTTCTAGAGAATCACAAAAATGAGAGATGACGCATTATTGGCACTGATTTTCATTAATGCTTCCTTTGTTTCCCTAAGTGTAATTCTCCATCAGCCATCAAGATAATCTAGTTTTCACGATTTTATTAAGATTCTATCTATGATATAATTTACCTTCTTTCCAGGGTCATGTTGACTTCAGTTATGAGGTTTCAAGATCATTAGCTGCTTGTCAAGGCGTCTTGCTGGTTGTTGATGCTGCTCAGGTATGACAGCTTTATGTAACTGAATCAACAGACCAATCATTTAATAAGCTGATTAATCACTTAATCACTTGACCGAGGAAATGAACAAAGACAGTTTATGTGTCAAATCTTGCGCCATCATTTTCGACCAGCAAAAAATATCTTTTGCTATTTCACAATGATCCTGCAGTATTTTTGCGAATCAAAGCTTGAAAAACTTATATATGCATTAATCATGCAATAATCACAATGAAGCTGAAAAAGGATCGCTTTTAATAGACTTCTTAAACTACTTAGGGAGGATGCGCTCTTAGACTCAGCTGGAAGGCTATGTTCTTCCAAAAATTCAACTGGCAGGTTGACTCAACGGTTTCACTCTCTGAAAAGATTTTTGCTTATTTGCTATAGTTTTCTTTGGTAACCTCAAATCAGTCTTTGTATTTTGGAGGCTGTGGGAAGAGCAGATGTGTTTTCGTTGCTGTTATATGAGATAGATTGCAAGAGAAAGACGAATCTTTGATGCCGTTTCAGTTAACTGGAAGCTTTGATAACGCCTCGTAAGGTTGCACATGTTAAAGACGCGCTCTCTTGATAATCCATGTCATTGAAATTCAAACAATGCAGACGCCAAAAACATAGTTTCGTTGATAAGGCTGCATCGCTACTTGCCTATAAAAATTTTACTTATAGTACTTGATGGATTGGAATCAAATGGATTCTCACTGATAGCCGAAAGATTCAAGTATTTTTGTAATGTTGCTCTTGTTTTTTTTATGAGTACTGACAATATATACCCTTTCCGCATATATTGGTTGCTAAATGCTTCAAAAAGGGCATAAAGCCTTTAACCCAATCGAAGCGAAACATCTTCATCCGAGCAGCACTAAAGTGTATTTTCCACGGGTATAGGCACCTTTATTGCCATGAGATCGAAACATGGTAGTATTTACTTAAGAATTAATTTCTTACGTCATTTGAAAGAGATGAAAGGCCATTGCATGTTGTTCCGTATTATTTGATCGATGTTTGAATGCACTTTTCAGCCATTTCGTAGCCAATCAGATTTTGCAAAGCTGAATATATCTGTATTTTTCTTCATGATTAAAATGCGAGAAAAATCACGGAAATCGTTCAGTCCTTCTTCTGTCAAATCATTTTCAGTTCGCAAAAATGCACCCAGTATTTTAGGCTCTACGTTTTTACAAACGCCTGTACCTTTTTGGACTTGCCCCAAATCAATTTCGTCAAAAAAATTAATAATTGGGAAAGGGTAGAATGAAGTCTCGAGCTTTCAGATAGACTTATTACAGATGACGAAATAAACTTGGAGTGTAGAACTTTATTAGCGCTCCTGGTGTAACAGCAATATACTAATAATGTGTTTTTCCTCTTGCGTCCCTTAACATCCTCGTGCAGACAAAACCTTCAAAAATGCGCTTGCAGGCACAAAGCATTCAGGACATTTTCAGTCAAATATTTTCCCAAAATCATCCTTAGGTGACCCCTAAATGGTACCAAAGTTTGATCATGCATGGGAGTTTGTGCGTCATGAGCCACTTAGTTGAAAAGCATGAACTGAAATAGTGAGATGTACTTAGACATTTTATATTTATACCGCATTTGCAGACTTACGCAACTGAACCAGCTTCTCTGATCCAGGTTAATCACTAGACTTATTACATGAGTCCTTGTTTTTGCTCCACTCCCTCCCCCTGCGAAATCCCACAATAATGCATGCCACAGAAAATAACAGTTCAATTTACTGGAGCAAACTTAGACGAATGTCATCACTCTAGTTAATCATTAATCAAATGCATTCAGTTTCCAGTATTGACCAATTAAAATTTGCAATTGTGAATGGGATATTAGTTTCACATTAGGTGTCAGGTGAGGTTTGCGATAACGGAAAATTGCGAGTGCAAGAGCCCTGATGTGTTTATTTACGGATATTTTAGCTTGATACCTTATTTGAGACAGACCCATCGGCGGATTTCTACTTAAAAATTTCTACCCGCATAGAGACGAATCGTGCCATAAAGTATGCGTACATGAAATTTCTCAGTCTCTCTCATTTTCTGCTCCATGTTGTTATTAAGTAAAAAAAAATTAAGTAAACATTACAGGTCCTATCCACATAACGGATGAGCCAGCAAAAACTTCACGAGCTAGATCGCACATGTTTTCTTGAAAGTAAATGTTATGAAGACTGACAAGGTATCAGCATGTAGCTGACAGTCTCCGCTATCTTTTGAGATGTTGCTTGGTCAGTTTAAGATATGCGTACTGTCCGCAAAACAGTTTCCAAAATGTGGAAATTCCTTCATTTGTCGGACCATTCCCTTGCTTTCAAGTCCATGTTTTGGAAAGTGTGAAAAGAGCTGAATTCCAAATTTGCTTCGGAGCTTTTGGGTCACCCGGTACTCAGTCAAATAAGTTCCAGAAAGAAATCAACCAGCAATCAAAACAACAAAAATCTAGAAAAAGCAAAAATATCAAAAAAACTAAGAGGGAAAAGAGAAACAGATGGAGATTACTGCTGTGAAGTTGCTTGAAAATAGTTACCGGCAATGTCTCTTCGATCGTTCAGTGAAGGATATTGTTACCTCAATAATCGTTCTGTTCTCGATGACATTCAAATCTGAGTTTCCATGCACAAACAAATTCATCTAAGTCCCCTGATTCCAGTCTCGTGACGCCCAGCCCCGGCACATCCACAAGCCGACCGAAGAGGTCCCGAAGAGGTTTGTGCGGATCGAGCCAAACCGAGGGCAACGGAAGAGAAATTGTCTTATCTTCGCTGTCCGTATGTTGCAGTACGTGTTGATACTAGTAGAATATTGAAAGTGGAAATCTACCTCTGTACCTTTCCCCCACCTTCCTCGTTGATTTTTGCAAATCAATCGCTATTTCTAGGGCGTTCAAGCACAGACCGTGGCGAATTTCTACTTGGCAATGAATGCAAATTTGTCTGTCATTCCAGTCCTGAACAAGGTACTACCCTATCATGATTAACCAGCTAATTGACTCATCTCGAAATACTTCAATTCAAGAAAGATGTTTATATCATGAAAGGTGTATTGGGTACCAGTTAGGAAGTACAAAGTAAGTAACGATGGTTGACAAATTCATTACACAAAGAAATTCTTTTGGCCAATAGATATTATAGCATCTAGTGTTTCCATTTGAATTTGGCAATCCTCGGCATGGAAGATGAACATTCATATCACAACTTTACATAGTTCACGAGCCACTGATATAAAACAAGAAGTGATACAATCTTAACAAATTCATTAAACAAAGAAATTCTTTTGACAAATAGATATTATAGCATAGTGTTTCCATTTGAATTTTGTAATCCTCCACATAGAAGATGAACATTCATATTACAACTTTACATAGTTCACGAGCCACTGATATAAAACAAGAAGTGATACAAACTTAACATGACTTAACAAACTTAACAAACTTAAAACTAAAAACTTGAAGGTGTTGCGGTGCCGTGGTGTAATCCTTTGACATGCCAGCCAGAACAGTCAGGCGGAGTGGGTTCGAGTCCCGGTAGGGCCCCACCACTTGAGCGTCATGACAAGGGGTCTTGGACTCGATTAGGTCTGCTCTATTTCTGCGATCCCATCCCAGCCCTTGCCGCTGAAAAACGCAACTTCGCCTTCACAAAAATCGCATTTACCAACAAGGGCTCCCAGATTTCAAATAGTTGATAGCTTTTTATTCTATGTTTAGCATTCACCGGGAAGACGATGCTGCCTATAGATACCTCTTAAACTGTATTAAAGAAATTCGAATTCAAAAAGACAAGATATTTAGCACAATGAGGCCTTTCTGACTTGTATCTTTATCAGAATGTGTTTGCATTGATTGTGTTATCACTTATGTCTATGGAGACACAATTCAGAAAGGACCCAGTGTGCTAAATTATCTTGTCGTTTTTGCATCTGAGTTTCTTTTATATAGTTTATTCGTACAACTTGCTGCCATTATTGCCTCTCTTAGCAGGTACCCTACCACAGAACAGATACTACATGCAATCGTAGTTATTAAATTGGTTTCAAGTTTATCAGCGAGCGGAGTTGGTGCAGAAACTGGCCGATGAAATTTTCAGCAGCTCGATAGCCTTTCGATTAAACGCTGATACAAAATATCGTTGATGACACTCCGTTTCAGGATACTGAATAAAATCTGGGTCATGAAATTTTGTTGGTCACCATACTTGTTTTTTTTCTTTATGAATTCAATATTAAAAGTACAATTTATGAATTCCCTACGACTACAAACGATCTACCATACAATACTACAAAACGATACCAAGAGGAGCAAAAGATCATGACTACCCCAGGGCCGTTCACATGAAGAATATTAATCTAAAATACAACTAAATATACAATTACGAAAGGCTACATACGAACAATTGAACAAAGAAACAAGACTCTATGACAAGGAACTTTACAAAAATGAACGTGGTATGGGGGCTTAGTTACATTTGGCTTTATTTAATCGACCGGTTGTGTGAGTGTATAGTAGAGTTAACTAAACCATACTTGTTACTAGGTGTCCTAAAAATGTACTCAATTTTAAAGAACTACCAAAACTCGGTTATCAGGCTCATCATAAATTTTCTTTTTGATCTCTTTTTTTGATGAACCGAATATACCCCAAGCTGATTACAATCAAAGCCGAAGAAGCGTACCATGTAACTTCGGAGATTATCTGAAAACAGATTTCCATGGTTTGATAATGATTCGAGCATTGCTTAGCCTGCGTGCTGACTTTACCATTGTGGAGGAGTTTTAGGGCGGCAAGGAAAGGAACCTTTTCCTTTTCGCCCTAAAACTCCTCCACAATAGTAAAGTCTCCACGAAGGCTAAGTATTGCTTCGTTATTTGCTTCTGTTTTATTCGAATGTTGTTTCCGTCGGGCGGAGCATCGTGGATTGTAAAAAGAGTTCTTTCCCTAAAACCAACAATGATTGAAAAATTCAAGGATTTTGTCATGCAGAAAAAGCAAAACCCAATGAATATATGATTCCGTTTTGAATATCAAACACATAGGTGATACGCTTCTCCTTATTTGACTGTAAATGACTGTTTTCATTACCTAAAGGGAATAACGTGATCGGTAGAAAATCCTTTTTCTGAGCACTACTCTTTGAGCAACATCGTAAATCTTGAGTTAGAGCAATTATTTTGGGATTTCTCATTATCCTTCAAGTCGACCACGATGAATTGTTTTTGTCTGACATTTATGACCAAAGTAGGAGCTTAATGTACAAAGAGAAATTAATCAGGTGATCATCATCGATGCTTTTTGCAGCATGCTTCAAAACCAGGCTGCCATGAATAGTGCTAAATATTCTATTTTGTAAGCAAATTATAAGATCAGCCATTTAGTAGAAACCTACATGAAGAACGCGCTTTTATAGGGCCCTTGAGGCTGAGATTTGATCTTTTAAATCCCCTTGGTAAGAACCCCCCGGAAAGCTGAAACTGGGAGAGGTTCTTATGTGATTGGTTTCATGTCTTCAGAATTCTTCAGCATTTTCAAGATTTCTTGACATTCTGATCAGAGCTCTTCAGTGGTACAATAGACTATCAGATTTGCCACAGAGAATTCTAACTTAAAAATTTTCTCACGAATTCTTCAGAATTCTAAAAAAACTCTTCAGAATTCTTTTGCTGAAAAGAATTCTGACCCTAACCCTAACCCTAACCCTAACCCTTATGTGTGCAAAGTGTGTACTTCATACTAGAACCTTTCTAAGAACCTTGCAGGCTAGAATTTAGAACAACAGCCCTATAATTAAAAACCTATTCAGGCTGCCCAAGAAAACCTAGGCTGTTTTATGTGGGTCTCTACTCTACCTGGGAAAGTAACTTTTTATCTTGGATCTTCTTACCAAAGCGATAAATTTACAGATCGGCTATGCAATCAAACTTTAATGATTAGCAGTATTAGGAAAAAACACTTACCTTCAGAGTGATTTAATCTGTTTTATACTTTTCCCGTTTTCGAGTCACCAGACATGAAGGATGACACGATGTACGAAAGAACCCACGCATAACTTCTTATCGCAACAACTTGGTTGGGTTCTAATTTCCATGAAATTAATTATTTAAAAGAAGATAAGTCAAGGTTTTTGTAAGAGACCAGGTTATTTTACGCTTCTGACTAACAATAGTCATGTATGAATATCACTCATCATGGAGTAAGTCTGTTTGTCGAGGCATGCAGCAGCTCACTAAATATTTGATATCATTTTTCGAGGAATCTCGTTGCTGTACTTGCTCAAATATTTGTGAGAGTAAAAGGAATCGATAATCTTTTCAGCCTTACAGAGTTTCGTTTCATCTTCATGTTCAATTATTCAGTTTTAAGGAGAGAATTTGGAATAGTAACTGGTCTTTTCTATAAATAGAACAAAGGTAACACCCAGACAAGACACAGAACTGTTTCCTTGGCCACCAATTTTTCACAGTACATATAATGGGGGGACATCGAGTTTTTTGCCCTTTGTAAATGCAAGCTTTTTACTTCGCACAGACCCGTTAAGGCTGTTCTCCATATCCAGCGTTTTGAGCGTGCGGGCGCTGCGACCAAGATTGATCCCTTCGGTAGCGATCGCAAGCGCCCGCGATGGGAGTTGAAGTTGTTCCTACTCCCAAAGCGCCCAAACATCGGTCGCTTGCGATTAGATTGATCGCTGAATTTTATCAACTGCGCATGCTCCTATTTGGTCTCAGCGCCCGCGCGCTCAAAACGCTGGCTATGGAGAGCAGCTTTTAAAGAGGCTGGGTCACGTAACCGTACGCAAACCTGTTATCTCTACCGTATAATCGATATTTTTAACACGCAATGGGCAAAAACATGTATCTTTTATTGATTCTAAACTGTCAAATCAGCTTGACCATGACGTAAAGCAGGCACCCTCCGTTGCCACTTTCAAACGAAAATTAAAAGGATGTTCTTAAAAGCTCTAATAATAATTTTGCTTCTTCTAATTTTGCTAGTCAGTTTGTCATTTCTTTAAGACGTTTTCTATGCCCCCCCCCCTGCAAAGAGCAGTCTTTCATGACTTACTGGGCTACTACGCTTAAAGAAGTTGAAAAGAATAGAATAGAAAATGCACACACGTAGCCATTACATTCTGCACAAAACTTTGGAGGATGGGGTGAATCCACAATAAAGTTACCTCTAAAGATCTATCAATATCTCTGTAATAGTACGATATGTGGTGGTTCTTTTGTTTCTTTACGAAATTAAAGACTTCATCTTCAAAATAGTACTTTCATCTTGAGAAAAGTAGTGGTAAATATGTGATATGGCTGGACTATTAAAAATACTGCAAATTTTTGGTATTGAAAGGACTTTGTTAGCTTTAAGTGACCGAGCCCTTATTATGTCATAGACTTGTCCTGCATGCAATCCGTCATGAATGCTTTGGCTGTATCAGAGGCTGTTCGCAAAATGTTTGGTCAGCTCTCTTTCAGCAAAATAGGCTTGTCTATAGGTATTGGAAAGAAAATACTCAGTCACAGCAATTGTTTCTTTTGTGATGCATTGTTCACAGCACACGTGCAACTTCGATTTGAATGGGATATATTTATATCATTTTGCTCTTTGCAAATGTTAGCATTTTAACATTGCACAAACCCTTTAAGTCTAAAATGTCACTTGGTTAGTAGCCTCACGAAGGCCTTTTGGTTAGTTACTCTTGCTGCAATGGGACGGTGCACGAACATAAGTCTGTTGTTTTTTTCGTGTTTACTTTGCAGTGAGCAGAGGGAATTGAATTTTTGTAATTTGAAGTTCTTAAGGTTCTTACTAACGTCACATCACGTGCTTTTACTCGTTCAGTCAGGCATTAAAAGTCATAATTTTGACAAGTAAAATCTGCACTAAGTCATATTTCCTCTCAGCAAACCAGGAGAAGAATGATTTAATACAGATTCTACGTGTCAAAACTGTTCCTAGGAAATCGAGCTTGATTTGCTTGATTTCTCGAGAATTCAAAAGTACAACCGGACACTGAAGCGTTTAACAGTTTTGCTTCACGAACCTCTGTCCTGCTCACAGAAATGGAGTTTCGTTCACCTAAAAGATACATTTTTGCGATAGTCTCATTGCTGTTGAGATGAAATAGAAAATATAGTTAGATCATTATTGTATGGAAAATTACAAATGTTGATACTGTAAGGCGCTGCTTACAAATGCTGTAATGTTGATTCAGGTTTGACGACCCCCTCGTTTTCAGTTCCGTTGCATAAATTGATCAAACTGGAGCTCTTTTTGTAATTGCATTTCTATGGTTCTAGAAAATATTTATTTCGTTTCGCTAGGATAATCAAGTCGAGAGGCATATCTGAGATTGACACTAGCAAGTTTTTTATGAGGCACGCTATAGTTTAATTTATTTACTGTAATCGGTAATGGCCACGTGTTAGTCATAGTGTCTTGCTCCTCATGCTATCGCCTCCGGGCTCCCAGGCTAGACTTATGACAATGAGTCTCTTGTTTCCCTTTGATCTTTGACTTGATGATGGCGCTTCAGTCAACAGAGGCTCATGATGAAAATATGATATTGCTCTGAAAAACCTGGCCCTATTTAGGCCCAAACTTCGCAATTCCTAAAGCACCAATCAGATTGCGAGATTTGGCAAAGAACAATCATGTCGAATTTTCAATTCGAATAATGCAGGTGACTAGATGTTGGACGAAGTTGCTGCGGCAGGTAGTTGTAGATTTCTCTGGTTTGTTTTGGTCTCAAAACCATGGAAAAAGTAGCGTTTGAAGACTTATTTTGCACTCATCAGATAAAGTTAACTTCCCTCTTTCCGAGGAGTGACCGTTGAACAGAGCTATGGCAGTCGTTCGATCATGATTCGATCGATCGAACGCAGGAGCTAGGGCCAGGTTGTTCACTGTTTCATTATGGGTCCCTCTTGAGCAAGGTTTACCGCCGGGATACCAGGGACTCATTGTCATTAGACTACTCCCGGGCTATCGGCCAAGTAGTATTGCAGTATAGCGTTTGAGAAGTGTGTAACTATAATATCACACATTGTAAGTTCAAAGTAACGGAAAATAGCGAGCTACTATTCATCAACGAAGAGACTTTTTATTGCAAAATGTAAGCGACGGCGTTCACCCAATCTTTTTTAATTGTGATGAATAATGAATGCTTCTTATTTTCAGATTGACCTCAAATCAGCATATCCTGAAAAGGTCGCAAAGCAAATGGAAAACATTTTTGGGTTTGATAAAAGTGAGATTTTAAAAGTGAGTTTATTCAATTTTGAATGAGCTATGGAACTTGCTATTTGTTAAAGCGTCGAGTTTTAAAGAATTCATTAATGGATTTTGATTAGACAAATTTAAGAAATAGTGCTCAAGTAGATGCATTGATTATATCTGGCAGCCTTACTAAATTGGTTCTATCCTTAAAGACTGGTAACTTGAATTGAGATGCCTTGTCAAGAGACCTGATTAGCAGAATATGTAGTAGTCTTAATTCGATGAGTGGCCAAAAATATTTTCTTGAAGAGATTCTGTCCTAGCTACTTCAGAATTTACGAAACTACGACCCTACCTCCAACGGCAACGCAATGTTGTTTTTGTTTGAGAACATTGACTTCAATAAATTCCTTTTTCCTTGGTGCAAATTTGCTTCCCAATGAAGTTGTCCTACTTAGTTGGACAACCTAGAAATCCCATTTCTGTTGTTCTGTACCGCAAATCTATTCCTCCAAAGCAAAACAAGATGCTACTTTTCATTGCTACTTTTAAACTGGTACTTTTGAAAATAGATGCGCCCTTGGCACTTGATTGAAGTAGGAAGTTTCGCCTTGGCCTTTTGAAAGATAATTGAAAAGTTGCTTATCTTTAACTTTTTGGTTTGATGAAGTTGGTGTTGTGACTGACATCGTCATGGTCTCGTCAGTTCTCAACTTCCTAGCGAAGCCACAGCCAAAGGGATGGGTTTGGCAGTTTAATGGGGAAGGAAGGTCCTGGTTGATTCTTGTCTGATTCCGTAAGAGGTCGTAAGAGGTGGATGACAGTGGTAGCAAATGGGACAATGAAACACCATACCATTATAACTCTCAATGTTTCCTTTCTTATTCTGATTAGCGGAGATAGGCCTCACGGCTCATTTTCTCGTATTAAGACCTTGTCGGCAAGTTGATCCGAGCCGAAAGTACTCCTAAGCTGGAATTTGGCTTCAATAACAGGTGTCCCGCCCGAACCAAATCCCAGATCAGCTCTACGAGGTTCCAGGTTATCTACCAGGTTCCCAGATCAGCTCTACGAGGACTGCGTTATTTATATCGAGGATAAAAACAATTTTCTGAAGGCACTTTAATTTTAATGTTCTTGATACGTCATCTAGATGGTTTACCGGGTGACCCAAAAGAAAAGCTTCACGAGCTACATCGAACATAGTGTCCTGAAAGCAAAGGTTAGGAACACAAACAAGTTATCAGCATGCAGCTGAAAGGCTCGGCTATCTTTTGAGATGTTGCTTGGTCGGTTTAAGGTATGTCTACCTTTCGAAAGAACGGTTCCAAAAATACGAAATTTATTTGCTTCTCGGACTATTCTCTCGTTTTCCAGTCGATGCTTTGGAAGATGTGAAAAGAACTCAATTCCAAATTTGCTTTGTAGCAAGAAATTTGAATGAGGAAGAGAATTCAATCAAATCGCAAAAAATTTCCCCAAGACGACTTCAAATCCATCGCTACGTTGAGTTTTCGCAAAACGTTGGCTGGAAGATGGTGGCGATGATTTCAGTCAAAATGAGGAATCTGGAATTCGAAAGTTTCTTTGAATCTGGATTCTCGGATGGTAATCATTGCTTTAAGTGATCATGTAGCATATCAAAATACAGTTAAGCATTTCCGCCAAACTATGATAGAAAGCTTTTGACAATAACTTTTGATTCCAGAGAGCTAGTTACACTCTAGCTCGTGAAGATTTTTTGGGTCACACGGTACTCGAAACTCTTCTTCGAAAAGTAGTATCGTGGATGCTACATGGACTGATTGCATATTCGTAGTTATCGCTATTAATAGATTGATGGACGCTCAAACTACAGCTCATGTCCTTACACTTCCAGAGACGGATATGGCCTAAATCACCTGCAGTTTTTTCTCAAAACCATCTACCCTAAAATGCCAAAAGAAGCAGTCTTCCTGGAGTGCCACACTGTAAAACAAGGTATCAGTACTTTGATGGATGTTTCTTCGAGCTATTCAGGCAAAAAACTCCTACTTACAAGTGAAGTTTTGCTTGTTTAGGGACGCAAAATATCTCCTAAATTCGTTCTGTACTTCGAGATTTTGATCACTGCGGCCGTTCAATCGAACGCACTTTTATTTGCCTTTGGCGGGAAGTTCAGATTGAAGAAAGTTCAGCCAATCAGATTACGTTATTTGCCATCATTCTTATTGGTCGAGGCATAGATCTGTGCCCCGATGGAGATTTTCGTCCGGTTTGAAAACAGTTGGGAAATAAGGCCCTCATTGAAGCGACAACAACAACATAAATTCAATGAGATGAGATG
The DNA here is from genome assembly GCA_964019985.1 of Aurelia sp. 4 Dawson et al 2005. Classification (NCBI taxonomy): domain Eukaryota; kingdom Metazoa; phylum Cnidaria; class Scyphozoa; order Semaeostomeae; family Ulmaridae; genus Aurelia; species Aurelia sp. 4 Dawson et al 2005. The sequence goes on from OZ026492.1 coordinate 11,853,623, forward strand.
AGCGTAAGTAGAGGGCACTTATGGAGTGAGGCTAGGTGCTACATTCGGTCAGTTTTCTCGGGGATCCTGCCTGTCAAGCTGAAACTTTGTGAGTTGTGTGTACCTTGCTTACAGAAAGAATCTCCCATGAGGATTTGTTCATTGATCTGCAAACTCTTATCTTTATAGCAATGATATAGAACATTTGACGTCTGTTCGTAGCATCTTTTTAAATGACAGCCAAATTTCGATACGATTTAATTGATAGGACTATTATTTGCAGGTTTCAGCAAAAACTGGTGCAGGCATTGAGAGATTAATGGAGCAGATTTGTACTGTTATCCCAAGGTTTGTATTTAGTATAGACTTGTCCCAAGTGTATTCATTATCTGTGATAAGTGTATGTGAAAGTTACAACGAACCTTTCCCAATTTTCATTGAGAAAATAGTCTTTGGACAAGTCTTTATGCAGTACGGAATGTGCGATGCCAACAGTGATCAGTCATTAGTGATTAGTGATTAGTCAAAAGCATAATCAAAGCAAGGTGAAAATATTTTGATTAAAAACTGTGATACGGGCTACTGAGGACAATCCTCATTCCTCATCGAATCTAACGCCATTTGTCACTAGTACAAAATTGCATGATAAGGCATACTGTAGCTACCGATTTAATTAATCTCGATATCTTTCGCACAGCATTCATTAAATAGGTGCTTTAGACTTCGCAATATGGTACATCACCCTTTCCTTCTTATTTCTTCGTGGTTAAGTTTTTTCATTTCAGTTTCATTTTAAATATATTTATCCAAAGATAAGATTCAGTTACAGTTTCATTTTAAATATATTTATCCTAAGATAAGATTCAGTTACAGTTTCATTTTAAATATATCTATCCTAAGATAAGATTCAGTTACAGTAACCGTTTTCCCATTGCCCCAGCAAAAAATGCTAATAAGATGCAAGCCTATTTACAATGATTTATTACTACATTACTAAATAGCTACAAAACTTGGAAAAAGAGACATAAAGATAGCACCTTCGATGCAGATCAGCTTTCCTTCAATATTCTCCATTCAATGCTTTTAGTTACGTTTGAATCACTGAATCAAATGGGCTGGCTAATTTCCTATTCGAGTTTATTACATGCGTTGGCTTTACGAAACGCAACAGATTTTTGGCCATGGGCAGTTCTCATTTCTTGGTATAGCAAAATTGCAATTTGTATTGTGTAGAACTCTGGTATCAGCATCAGACAATTTGGACAAAATGTTAACAAGGTATATTCTTGCATTTTGTCATCAGTCATACTAACTCTCGATTTGTCTTGAAAATACACATTATGACCTACGTTGATTTGGTCCCTTCTAGCCCATCTGGTTCATATCAAAATCCACTCAAGGTGTTGCTGTTTGATTCTTGGTTTGACCAATACAAAGGAGTTATTTGCCTCGTTGCAGTGATAGATGGAGAAATTAAAAAAGGTATGCAAAAATTTTTCGAGGAATAAAACTAGCTAAATGATATACTGAGAAAACAAACAAGTTCATTATTTCGAGATGCCTAGTTCATTATTTCGAGATGCCATCAACTGGGTAAAGAGGCTAATAGACCTTTTGTTGATTTGAAGAAAGGGACTGGGGAGAGCACGGTCCATTCTGACAGCCTTGGCAACAGTAGGAATCGGGAAATCACCGCTTCTTCGGTGACAAAATGCGGCTGGTCGTTGCATCTCCCTGCAAACTCAAGTTATTTTCGATTTATTTGCACTTGTCAAGAGTTACATGATACTTGCTTGTTATGGTAAATGTTTTCTCTAAATTATTTAGCCGTCTTGCCATTCTTCCACCAATTTATGAGTTTATTTTGAGGCACTTTATTGCTTCTGTTCACTCAAGTTTGAAGTTAGACCTGTTTATCGGTTGGTCTTAAACAGAGCCGCTTCAAAGAAAAAGTCAAATACCTGCAATAAAGTGGCTCAAATAGACCCACCAATAGGTAAGAGGATGATAAGACGGCTAAATAATCCAGAGAGAACACGTACCAGTCCACCAGTCTAAATAACTATCGTGTGACCCTTGAAAGGTGTAAAAAATCGAAAATAACAAAAGTTTGCAGGAAAGGCAACCGAGCCACAATGAGGCGACTCCCCTTATTTCCTACTGCTGCCTTGGCTATCAGAATGGGCCGCACTCTCCGTAGTCCTTTTCTCCAATTTGCGAAAAGGTCTATTGCTGAATTCTTATTTTAGAGGAGTAGCTAATGAACCAAACTGATCAAGTTTTCTGGATATTTGAGGGGTGGGGTACTGTTTTTCGATGTTGATCCTTTATGTAAAAAGAGTGATCCGTGTTGCCTTGCAATCAATGATAATGAAGTAAATTTTTCTTATTATGGATAGCCTAAATGTTCCGTAAATATTTATCTCTCGTAAAATGCGAATAAATGCATAACTGAAATGAATCACAAAACTACATTGCCAGAAACCGATTTAGAATTTACAATAACAAAACTTAGAAACATTTCAAATGATCTTTGCTTTTCTTAGGTGAGTATGACAGTATTATTTTACGTAAGTAAAACGTTCTACTCATAGAAAATGAGGCTGATGGTGGGACAGTGGCTTCTTCATATTTCGATTATGTGATTCTCAACGTCAATTGCAAACTTATGTGTAATGTATTTCTCTTTGTTTCCAGGTGATCGCATATTGTCTGCAGCATCCAAAGAGACTTATGAAGTTAATGACATTGGTATCTTGAATCCCACTGAACATTCTACTAATCATCTGTAAGCTGACCTTATGTTATTAAAATCTTCAGTTGCCGTCAACAAGTCATAAACCACCCCCTCTTTCGTGCAGAATGAAATATTGACCTTGGAAGAAATATGAAAGTCCGTTCCTTCCTTTTGGTACCAGTGTTGGGCTCATGATATGATGCTTTGGTAAAAGTTTACTGTACCCAATGAACGAGTAGAAAAGCCGCCTTTGAATGTCTATTGATCCCTTTATAGAAATGCAATAAGGCTGGCAAGAATATTATTCCATATAGTGGACATGAACAAATGGACTTAAATCTTTAACTCCATTCTGAACTAACGAGGGATCATTGCAAGAGGGCCTCTTGAAGGCCCTTCAAAATCAAAACAGGCCTAAAATCAGCACGAAACCCGAGGGGGTAACTTCAGTAGGCAGATGACAGGGATATGCCTCTTTGACTTCTGAACTCACACCCTTAAAATTATGTAGTTTCCAATTGCCATACCCCAAAATTTACTGCCAGTTCGAATATGTCCCCTAAAATTGTGCAAATATTTAAAGTATTCTTCTCAGATGACACCCCAAAATTTGTGTCTATTTGCTATTTGTGATCTTGCCAAACATTATACTCTAAGTTCATTGTTTGACCATTATACCCATTGCCCCTTATGATGTATTACATCTGGCCAGTGTCAGATCTGGCCGCCATTTTGTTGTGATATCTCAAATGTTAACAAATACAGAAACAATAGAGATAGCTTGTTCCGAATACCCGACTGTGATCAACAATGGCCGACTCAACCCAGGTCCAATCTTTTGTCTTGCTTAAATTGTTTCTTTTAATTGTTCTATGATAAAATATTGTAGCTTCGAATACTCCTTGTTATGCAGGCTTGCTGGACAAGTTGGTTACATAGTTACTGGTATGAGAAAAACACAGGAAGCATTGATCGGTGATACATTTTGCAATCCGGACCAGATTGTTTCGCCCTTGCCTGGCTTCAGAAGACCAAAGCCGATGGTACGTATATCTTCCTTCACGTACGTACTCTTTGTTGCTCTGCCTTTCTTTCTATGTTCAACGACAAGATCTTCTCGCTGGAATTGTTGAATTAGTACGACTATTTGTGCAAATCATCGATCTTTTAAATGATGCTTTGACATAGCTTTTATTACTTGATAATCAAGACCTTTCTTATGACTTTAACAGAAACATACTCGAATTGACTTTACTTTTTATTCACGAAACTGATCGGTTTGATTGGTTCGACTAAGCTCTTTCAAGCTTCAGTTATTCTCAAAGCAACCACCATGCCCGTGCCAGGGTAAAGTAAACCAGGCAGAGTGGTCACCAATGAAAGCTCATTTCTAAGACAATAGAATAGAAAGAGATTTGCTGAAATATTTTTCCTGGATAAACTGACCCGAAGACACAATGTCAAAAAAACGTTAAAAAGTTTGCGCTCAGCCACAGTCTCATCTGGGTATACTTGAAAACCTCCAAAATAGTTCGGTGTACCCTGTCATACCCTAGTGTTTGGCTACGTAAGAAATTTCGATTATTATATGGCAATTCGCACAGCCGGCAGAGCCAGCCAATCACAACTTTGGAGCAGTGTTACTTGAGATCATCACAAATCTGTATACTTCCCTCCGAATTTCATACAACCCGCTGTACATTGTACAACCAAAGATATAAGGGCATGACCTCACAATCGACAAAAACGTTACACTTTTTACTTTTCTAAAAGGATTTTCATAGAGGGGCGTGCCGTCGTAAAGATTTCATCCCATTCGGAAAAAGATAAGGAAGAGGAAATGAACTATTTTTATCATTTAACCACGGTAGCCCCGTCGTTCTGTAGATTTTGCTGTACAAGTTGCCGTGCAAAGAGGGTAGAAAGAAGAAACCTGGTTTAAAAACTGAGTTATCTAATAAAGCTAACAATAATCATAGATATGAATATCCATACCATATTAATAATATCTTATTTCCCAAGGAGTAAAGGAACTCAGAGTGTCAGTAGCATTTCTCAATACAACTTGTTCCTATATAATTCTGGGTGACTCAAAGGAAACGCGTGGCGTTTGAAAGGCTACTGTTCCCATAGGATATAAGCAATAATGTTTGGCAATACCTGATTTAATAGCTAACATGTTCAATTATTTTTAGGAATTTTCCTGGCTAAAATCGGTTACTCCCTTCAGATTCTGTAAGCCATTTTCTAAAAAAGTCCCTTCGAGAAACCTTAAAAAAACGTGCTAAAATTACAAAAAATTTCCATAATATGTTTACCTCACAGCGATGACTTTCAACACGCTTTAGCATGTGCTTCTCTCTCGTCGGGTTGAAAAGCCCCCCCCCCCCCCAGTATGAATATCATATTCAGAGGAATTCCAATCTCCCAATAGGACAAAGTATATTAACATATCCAAGTATCGTTATTGCTATGAAGGAGAATAAAGGGAAATCTTGCTTGGTGTTTTGTCTCGTTTTTGCAGGTTTTCGAAAGGGGCTTTCTGGAGAAAATATCCCATTTCGATGGGAAGGAATGACCAACTAAAGCCGGGTATGTTACCGAACCCAATTGGACCTACCGGGAATAAAACAAGATAGTTTTCGGCGTCATTACTATGATAATCAGGAAGGACATTATTGTCAAATGTTGGGCATTTCATTTATGACTCATCCAGTAGCAGTGCCGTGTATGCGCGTCAGTACGGTACTGAATACGGCGGCCGTCTTAAATCCTATTATTGTCCATGGATTTGGTTGGTAAAACTTATCACTAACCTGATCCTTTTTATCCAGGTTTTTGCTGGAATCTACCCAACGGACCAATCTTTGTATACCAGCTTGAGGGTAGCCATTGATAAACTCACCCTAAATGATTCGAGTGTTACAGTTCATCCAGATAATAGGTACTTTCTTCATTGTTGCTTTTCTGTATTCTTCTCTATTCACATGAAATGTTACAATACATCTTACTATCTTGATATTACATTCTACCACATTTCATAAGCAATGTATCACTATGCAATACTAGGTCAACGATTCCACAGGGAGCGAAGGACAATCACCGTCCCCATGGTTATTGAAGTTCCGTAGAAGCTCTATTAACCCTATAGTGGTTGGGCTATTTGATAGTCCTATTTTGGTTGGGGGGCAAAAAAGCCCCCCCCCCACCTAACTCTTGACTGGTAATAGGTAGAGTGACCAAATTTTGTGTGCTAATAGCCTCAGGCATGTACTTTCTGAAAATGTAAAAATTAACCTAAGATTGGCCCTCATTTTTGCTCACGTCAGCATTTTCCTTTGTGTGGTCAAGAAAAGCGGCAAAATTGACTAAAATCAGGAAAATCGCGATAAAATTAAATTTGGAGCACATTTTCCACCCAAACATGATAATTGTGATAGAATGCATCAAATAACACTACACTACAAAAGAAATTTGCAAAATATTCAACTTACGTTCCTTTTTTCGCGATATTTGAGATTTGAGAATTTGCGATTTTTCCAGGGTCAGTCCCAGAAAATTGTCTCCCGCCCCCTCGTTTTTCAAAATATTTTAATGAAACTTTTTGAGAAGTTGTACAATAAGTAGTTGTAAAAATGGCTATAAATGTCTTCCTAGCAGAGTTATTAAACAAAATCTACTAGGGGGGGGGGCAAATTTCCCCCAACCAAAATAGGGTTAAGCCCCCGGGAGCTTATTCAATTTTAGACACGCCAGAGGTAGCCTGCGTGCAGACTCTACTGATTCCATGGGGGGGGGGGGCTTATTCACAAAGTCAAATAACAAGGATGTATATGATAGCTTCTCAGTTTTTTTACCCCATATTGTGCGGATTCAAAATGCAATTTAACGAGTCAAATACATACATATGGCATAGTTTTGTCCAAACCATGTCAAAATTAGCATGTAAACTTGTTTAAGCAAAATAAATTGAAAATCTTTGGTAGCTTCTTGAATTGGATATGAGTGGGGGGAGGGCTTAACAGAGAGCGGGGCTAACTTAGAATTTGGCGCAGAAAGGAAGGGCGTATTAGAGAGGGGGCTTGATAGAGAGCGGGGCTTATTCTAAATTTTGGTGCAGAGTGGAAGGGCGTGTTAGAGAGGGGGCTTGATAGAGAGGGAGCTTACTAGAGAGGAGGCTTAACAGAGCTTTTACGGTAAGGCGTGCAAGGAAATGAAAACTAAATAAATAACTACAAAATGCTACACATACGATTAAATACTGATAAACTGCATATTCTTGTTGTTATGTCTGCTAAATCATTATATCAAGATGAATTATTTCAAAACCGTGTACTACGCCACGTAAAATAATTAAAGAAAGAAACCCTTGAAGTACATGAACAGACATTTTGTGACATAGTCCAAAGGAGAACAAATATAGGCCAATTGTCACTTATTGTTCATGGCACAGCAGCGTAAAACCAGTTTTACACCACGTAACAAATATAGTGCGATGCAATAAATGTTGAGAAACAGCTTCCCTAGAGAAAAGTTGTTTGTTCGCAGAGCGAACCTCTTTCTGTCGAAATATAGTTGGAATCAATCCTGCTTTAATGTGAATGATTTATCGGCACTTTCCGCCCGACGTTTGTCGCGTAGCGGTTCATTTTCTCCTAGTGGAGAACAGACTTAATTCTCTGACTTGCAGCCAGAGCATTCAGATGCGAAGGGTTCAAACCCCAGTACTTGAGGTTCATAACAAGGGGTCGTGAACACGATTAAGTCTTCTCTGCTTCTCTACTAATGAACTTATTTTTATTTCAGCGTTGCACTTGGTCAGGGCTGGCGAATAGGATTTCTGGGAATTCTTCATATGGACGTGTTTAGACAGAGACTAGAGCAGGTTTATTGAAATTATATATCTTTTGCATGCTTATATAGACTCATTGTCCCTCATTTTGTTCTGCTCTTTGACTTGAATGATAGCATCAGCCAGCCATCCTGGCTGATTTTCGTCTGCTGTAGACTTCTCATCGCTCCAGCTGCTAGAAATTTCTAGAAAAATCAGACTTTGGTTTTTAGGTAAGGAGTTGCTGGTACCTTATTCTAAGTCTTCCGCAAGCTCTTTCGATTTTTTGTTTATTTTCAAACCGAATGCACAACAGACGATTACGCTAAAGATGGCGGCTAGGAACTTTTTACCAAGATGCATTGCGCTCGAATTATAAATCTTTAACGATTCTATAGGAGCTCGATTAAGAAGTGCAGTGCATCTTGATAATAAGCTCCTCGCCGCCATCTTTATCGTAATCGTCTATTGCAATAAATTTAGAAGCATTTAGAATCAAATCTTGCTCCAGAACAGTGCCAACCTTCTTCTTGCCCGCATACGCATAAACAATGATTTCATGTGAATCTTCCCATTTTCCCTTCAGTAATGTGGAAGATTGGATGATTCTAACAGTTTTTTGGAGCTTTCATAACTTCTTTTCAAAGAGAAGAAATCTGTAATCTTGAAAATGATCAAGTTATTGAACATGTCGTCTGTGTAAAAATGGCTTCTGATGATGCTGCGTTCGAATTATTTGTTTGAAGGAAACTTTGATAACTATAAGCATAACCATACTTGAACTTTTGACGCCAGTGCCCGGGGGAGGAGGTACATAATATGTTGAGGGTACGGGTATGTACCGCCCCTATGGGTGGGTTTTTAGGCCGCAGATTCTCTAAAGAAGGATCCCTTTTTCGGCAGAGTTTCCTTAAACATAGGTTGGTGTTCTAGAAATTGGCAGAAAATGGTCAAAAATAGGTAGTTTTCCGCTGACGTTCATCTTAAAATTGGGTGTGATGACTAGTTTCCGTGATTAGAAGAGGGTAGCTTTCTGAAAACCGGGCGGCAAACCCCCGTCTATACTCATGGCCCCCCCTCCTGGCGATAGTGTTATAATAGCTGTGTTTACTTGTCATATTTTTGCGTGCCAACACAAGAAACTTGCTCAATTCTAACAAAATAGGAAGAGCATCACATTAACTGACGTAAATGACACGTGAATGAAAACATCGCGAAGTGTGTTATGCAATGCAAAAGTAACTTAACCTAATTACTGACGTGATGAATAATCGATTAAACTCGAAATTTGTTCAGAAATTATTGTGTTGACCGTACGATTTCATCTTTAAACTTTCATGGGATAAAATGCCTGAAAACAATTAAGTGTTATTTATGTAGAATATTTCTACACCTCATGGCAGGGTTTGCAAATTACACAGGCGAAATGCGTAACAACCAATCTGCTTCTCCTGTAGTGCGATGAATCATAAGCTTGTCAAAAATATAGAACATTTGTATGACGTTTTACACTCACTTGTGAAACTTACCTGTAAACCTGATTTACAATTGTGCAACCATACGTAACTTAGATATACTGATAGACTTATGACGATGAGTCTCTTGCGTCCCTGTGCTCTTTGATTTGATGATGGCGCTTCAGTCAACAGAGACTCATAATATTACTCCGAAAAATCTGGCCCTATTTAGGTCCAAACTTTGCGATTCCTACAGTACCAATCAGATTGCGAGATTTGTGAATTGCTATCATTACAGTGTAAATGTGATAGAATCTTCGATTCGATTGAAAAACACGCGATTACGCTAAAGATGGCAGCGAGAAACTTTTTACCAGATCCACTGCGTTCTAAACTCGAATTCCTATCGATTAGTTTAAAAATTTCTGCTTCGAACGCGATACATCTTGATAAAAAGTTCCTCGACGCCATCTTTAGCGTAATCGTCTATTGAAAACACTCCCATGGGATTGAGATTCGAAGCCGTGATTCCATCATAATTCCATTGATGATTAAAGAAAATAGAGCCGGGGCCAAGTTTTTCACTGTTTCATTATGAGTCCCTCTTGAGCAAGGTTTACCTCAGGGATAAAAGGAACTCATCGTCATAAGTCTAATATACCGGGTGAGTCAAAAAAGGCCCTGCGTTTGAACGGCTACTGCTCCCTGAGTACATAAGCAATGACCATTTACAATATCTGATTGAATAGCTAACATTTTCAATATTTTTAGAATTTTCCTGGCTGAAATTGATCATTCCGTTCAGATTCTGTAAGGGATTTTCTAAAACAATGTCCTTCGAAGAACCTTAAAACACGTGCTGAAATTATGAGCAGGAGCAAGCCTCCTTGATATGTTTACCACACAACGATGACTTAGTATGCTTTACCACGTGTTATCCTCTTGGGGTAATGAAAAAGTCTTTCCCCTTGCGTGAATACCTTTTCAGGGGATCTCCATTCTCCAAAGGGGAAGAATTACAAGAACGCATCAAGAGTCATCATAGTTAGGAAGGAGAACAACGAGAAATCTTGTTTGTTGTTTTCACCCGTTTTTGAAGATGTTTGAAAGGAGGTTTCTACAGAAAGTCTCCCATTTCGACCGGAAGGAAGGGCCGATTAAATGCAAGTAAATTACTGAACTTAATTGGACATATCGGGAATAAAACAAGACCTTTTTCGATATCATTGATTTGATATTCAGGGACAGCAGTTTTTCAAACGTTGGGCCTTTTTATTGATTCATCAGGAAAAAGTAAGCCCCTACTTATGGAATTATTCTAATGAAATGAGGGCAAATCGTCAAATAAGTGATCCTTGTTGAAAATCAATTTTTTGTCCGCTACTTTGCCTTCACTTTTCATCAAATCGAACGTTCTGAAATGAACTGAATTGTTCTCAGAAAATAATGCGAAAACAGAAAAAGTCGTTTCTTTTGCTGACCTTGAGATTTCTAATCAAGTTTAAATTCAGTTTATATTGCAATCTTTATCATAGGAATATGGAATTCCTGTCATCGTAACAACACCAAGTGTGCCATATCGAGGTAAGCGTTCTCATCCTGTGTGTTTTTGGAAAACCAAAAGTTAACGCAGATTAACTTTGGAGACTTCTGCTAAACCTTCTTCTCATTACGATGTTATTTTCAATAATACTGCGACAAATTGGCGGAAAACATTTTTTCTGCAGTCCTTTAATCTTCTATCAACTCCTTTGTGGTTTTAGAAAAGTGGATTTGTATCTTACTGCGTGCAGTGTTTTAAATCAACCTTGACGCAGTCATATGCTACCTTAATGATGGTGAGCGAAAGAAATGCAATGAAATAAAGGAATTAAAGGAGAACTGATGTGCAGTATGGTAAATATGCACCTGAATCGCATAGAACGACGGAAATACCATTTAGATTTCTTATGTTTGATCTCATTTTCGAGTTTTCCGTTGATTTTAACCAGCTGTTTTGGTATCCTTTCTTTTAAAAATCAATCAGTATATTGTATTATTGGATGCTTAAATATCCTTTTTTATTTTAGGTATTATGAGGCAATCATGCTCTGACTGATGTAAAATGAAAAAGAATAAGAACTAGCAATAAGATTAGTTAGTGAGTGCGGCATTTCGGGAAATGGGAACAAGCTCTACCAATATGTGGACTGGAATAACAGTAAATGATAGGCCGTTCTGGTTCTGTTGACATTGCAGGATGCCTTTACCGCCCTGTCTTGCAACCACTCATTCTTGCAGGCAGTTAAGCTCTGTTAGCATTACATCACAAAATCAATGCCGTCTCCCCCCCCATCTCAAGACAATAACGAATCAGAAAGATACGTATACATTCCATAGGTCGTTAAAGTCGAATTTCCATATTGCTAACTCTTCCACAGATAGAGAAAGACAGAAAGATATCGCATCTTTTTAATCCAAGCCGAATAGTTTGGGGCAAGCCGCGAGCAAGTCATTTCAGATCTTATTCATGATGCGAGTCTGCCCTTGCTTTGTGATTTAAGAAGCAGACGCAAATAATTATCAATGTTTGCTTTTAACTGAGTTATTTTCGGACGCTTTATCCTATTTATAGCAATTTTGAATGGCAGAAAACCAAGAGAAATTGAGCTTCTAACACCATCTGAGGTAAATACCAATGCATATGTTTATGAACGTTTATTGATGTCTTTCGCTTTGTCAGCATGGTACCACAACGGCGATTATTTCCAGACACCATCTTATCCATCTTTGTTATAATTGCCTTGGGAATGATTTTTTTAGAAAATTTGTAAGGATGCATTAATCTGCTTGTATTTGGTCCTTACCTTAATGCATTTAAAGAGTTTGTTACTGCCCTATTTAATGGCTGTTTACGCCCTATTTTACACGCTGTTGATGGATCAAAACATTCTAGCTAATGAAATGATATCACTTTGATTCGTCACATGGATTCGTCCTAATCTATATTACTTGGATTGTCAACAATGTACGGGCTACGTAACACCGACGTCACGCAGTTACTTCTTCAACAAACTATAGGACCACTGATTGGGAGCAACAATAGGACCACAGACTAGCGGCAGTCACGTGATGGGATGCCATCTCACGTGGCAAATTTTCCATCGCAGTAGACTAAGTCGGTCGCAATATGATGTCGCAAAAGGGTAACCAATCCACTACCAACCTCAGGAGGGGAAGGGCGACGAAAATATGTGATGGTTGGTTTGCCTGCCAAAACAACTTGCATCTGGGTTCGTAAGATAGATGGTAAATGGGCGCTGTCACGTCACGTCACGTCACTTTGGGATGACCCCCATGTCACGTGACTTACTTGGCAAGTTGCCAACATCTATCATGTGACTTAGCACTTCTCCCTGCTCCCTATCATGTTACTTGCCAACTTAACGCGTTTTGAGAGACCCCACTACGGAAGTGACAACGAAGTACGTAAGCCTACTCACTTCTGAAGCAACATGTAGAACTCTTCTGTTTTTACTGAAAAATTGCCAAGTATCATAAAATTTCAGCAAATAGGCCTACTTACGTTTCACTGCCATGCTACTAATTTCTGAAATTCCCCTTGACTTGAATCTCCATCGCCCTGTTTTTGATGAAGGAGCTTTAATCCACTTTAAGGGCATTCATAATAGCTTTCTTCGAAACCGTCCAATCAAAACTCCTGAACATATTCAACATCTTAATGTTCAACTGTCAACATGAGATCCACTGCGACACCAAAATTTCTGTGTCGCCACAGATTTGCATGTGATTTTATCATGCCAAAACCATTAGGTAGGCAGTTTCCTATACCAAGCTAAGGAGTTCTCCGAAAACAATCTTTTTCTAGGAAGATCCCAGAAGATCACATCATTATTTGCTCCTTACTTCTATTCATTATGAAAGCAGAAGCCTGCACAGAGGTTCTCCCGCGCAGCATCTAAATTTCTCTTCCGAGATAAGAGCAAATTCCAATTGGCTAATTTCGAATTGCCAAACACATCTAGCTTATTAACCTTGCCAGTGGCTAATTGGAGTTGATGCCGATCCTTTAGTGAAACTAGCTACTAAAGATGAAAGCCAACTGGTATTGGCAAATTTCTAAAGATCAAATGATCCGACCCATCTAGCTTTTACACATTGCCATTGGCTAATCTGAATTGATTCTGATCCTATAGTCACGCCACTAAAGATGAAAGCGAACTGTTATTGGCTGATTTCAAATGAAACGACTCATCTACCTTTCACACATTCCCTTGGCTAATTTCAATCAACGTAGATCCCATAGTCAAGCTAAAGGAACCTACACTGTGTGAGGGGTATATCCTATTTACTTACACTAGATGTATTGTAATAAAGGTGATATGCAAGTGGGGGCAAGCAAGTGCCTGCCCCCATGTCACGTGACATACATGGCAAGTTGCCAATTTATGTGATGTCACTTGCCACCGTCCCAGCTTCCCTAACTGCCTCTCCACAAGCCGATTCCATTTCTTTAACAATTTTCACAAATGGTCTTTCACAGGGCAAAATATACCCTCTGCAATCTTCTTTTCTGACCTCCTCTTCGACAAAAGGGTCTGAACTCCGTGCAGAACTCTACAATAGTATTTCAGATACCTCGCGTTCCTCCCATATAGCACTCTCACACGAATCGAGCCAGATTTTACAAGAGAGCCAGCTCGTAACCCTTACAGTAGGCGAGATCATACGCTGGATTTGTTTATTTGCGATGTGCCTGAGAATGTGGCTCATCGTCTCTAAAAGTCAACGGCAAATTTATGCGTCGCATTCGAAATACACATTTTGCGAATTCCATTAGTTTCAGGTTTAACAGCTTTCTGTCCAGTTACAGGTTTATTTTATATTATTGCTATTCTTTTACAGGAATTGATAGTGTTTTTCTTATATGATACAAGTTTAGTGTGTTTCCATGGTTTATTTAGATGAGTCCGCTACCTAAAGCCATTCAGAAATTTTGTACCACTAATCATTTGTTTATTCATTCGATTTTAGTTTCCAGATTTGGTAAAGGTCGAACAGTTCTTAGAGCCAAAAGTCATTGGTACAATTATCTTCCCTCAAGAATATTTGGGGAAAATTATCACATTGTGTCAGGTATTGTTTGTTATTGTTTGTGCCATGTTTTGATCAATTCTCATTTTGAACCTTACTTTGAGCACATGGCTCAAATTTCTCAAAGCTTTTAAATGTTGATTGTAAGATTCTTTTGCATATTCTTTTGAAATGGATTGCGTGAAAGGAAAATGGGGTACTTTCCTGTAGATCTACCGTAGAATTTTCTAGCTTGATTATTTTATTGTCTTGAACATTTTATTTTTGCCGATGACAAAAGATATCATTTACAAAGACTGAAATCATTGTAAATCCAAGATCAATGGAGGAAAGCTGATAAAACCTTCAAGAAAACCATCGTTTAGAAGGGTCTACAGTATGGTGGCGACCAGAACTTTGTCGCCCTTCTGGTTTCAGGTTTTAGAATTTGATGACGTCACACCTTCGAAAATGATAAATCCAGCCATTTCGAAGGAAATCAAGATATAAAGAATCTGCATTGAAGATCTACAGCAAAGGTAGACTGATTGCATACTCGTAGCTCAATTGATAGACCGATCGACGCTCAAACTATGACTCGTGTCCTTACGCTTCCAAAAACGGACATGGCCTAAATCACCTACAGTTTTTTCTCAAAACCTTCCACCCTAAAGCGCCGAAAAACCAATCTTCCTAAAGTGCTTCACTGTAAAACAAGCTATCAGTAGTTCGATAGATGTTTCTTCTAGCTATTTCAGTAAAAAATTCCTGCCTATAAACGATGTTTTGTTTGTTCGAGGACGCAAAGGATCTCCTAGATTCGTTCGGTATTTCGAGGTTTTGATCGTTGCGGCCGTTCAGTCGAACGAACTTTTATTTGTCCATGGGTCGCAGAAAACGAAGTAATTTTTAAAAATGTAAACGCAAACATACATGTGTCTTTATCGAGACTTCTTCTACCTTTCTTGGCTTTCCTTTGCTTCCCTGCCTCAGCTCAGTCCATTGATCCAAGTCTGCAATGGCCTAATTCAGTTTCTCTGCAAAAACGAGGCTGCCCTCACTGTCTGATACCAATAATGGGCTCTTTTAGAAGCAAGACGCAGAGAAAAGAATTATGCTGGTGTCTTTTCGATTCACGTTTTCTTGCTAAAATAGGCTGTTTTAGCAAGAAGACGTGAGTCAAGAAGACGCCAGCATAATTCTTTTGTTTGAGGATGTAAATTGCAAAGTGAAATCAACTTCAGAACTTTAACGAGTCTCGAGAGACTTATTGTACGTTCTTTTCTGAAACTGACAAACTGAAAAGTATAGAGGAGTATCGCCCTTTTGGAACACTTTGTTGAACTAAGTAGAATTTAGTAATTTTAGTTACAATTACAAGATAGTGCTTACCGTTATTTTAATCCTTTGCTATTCATATCACCTTTCTAAAAGCAACGTGTCTGATTGTCGCTCCATCTTTCCATTATATTAGTTTTAGTGCCGAGAGGTTTGAGCGGCCTAATGTCCAGCATTCGCCCATTTGGAACGCGGGCAAAATTGTTACGAGCGCCTTGCGTGAAGCATGAAAAGCCAATATTAATGTAATTGATGTGCAACGTGAAAAGACTATTATTTCTTCGTGATCTTACCCCTCCCCCCCTTACCACCCTCAAGTGCTTGGAAACATGCTTTCCGATATTCCAACATCTCCCGTTGCCTCCGCCCAGTTTCCTACACGGAAATGACGTTTGAGCATGTGACACAGGAAGAAGTCACCTGGAAGGCTCGAGCAGTCATAGGTGCACCATAAGGGCGGCTTAGGCCAGTCAGCGTGGCTGTAAAATCAACACATCCGGTGCCTCAACTGTTCAAGCAATCGTTCAGGATCCCGCAGAGTTTTCATTTCAAAGGCTCAATGTCAACAACCAGACCATGCAGGTTTAGTTATTGCCGAAAAACTTCAACGAAAGGAGTAAAAATAAAATAGACTTGTAGAAAGGCACCTTAAAAGAATGATGACACTTACGCATTCATTTCAGGTCGGTACTTTTATCTTCAATTTGTAAAGCAGCGAAAGGAAATATAACAACAAATACAAATGACAACGAAGAAGATGGCGTCACCAAACCGTTTTCGCGCGCTTCTTGTGGGAAACCAGACCAAGGCCCCGGCCACAGCGAAGTTTTGCTCTGTAGGTGAAAAACTTGCAACCAATCAGGTGTACCAGCATATGGAAGACAATGGTTTGTTTTCATCAGGCCAATCAGCCTACTTACGCCTTCATTCTACAGTAACCCATTTACTTAAAAATACAGATGACTGGTACAATGGGCTGGATCTTGGTAAGCTTGTAGGCTTAGTTTTCATTGATTTAAAAAAGCTTTTGACACTGTTGACCATGAGATTCTTTGCCAAAAATTGGTGCATTACGGTGTCCAACAGCGGGAACTCGCATGGTTTAAATCATACCTGAACAATCGAAAACAATTCTGTCGGGTAAACGGTGTCAACTCTAAAACTGAAGGTATAGATATTGGTGTTCCCCAAGGCTCATGTCTGGGTCCCCTTCTTTTCCTTATTTATATCAATGATCTACCGCAAGCTGTCCAAAATTCAACCGTTTCCATGTATGCTGATGACACAAGTCTATGCTACCAGTCTTCGGATATAAATCAGCTGAATGAGGCCATTAACTACGATCTCAAACAACTGGATAGTTGGCTTCAAGGCAACAAACTCTCCTTAAATGTTGCGAAAACAAATTCCATGCTTGTTTCCACCAAACAAAAGCATAACATCCTCAAAAGTCGCAATGAGGATTTGCATTTGAAAATTCGAGACAATAAGCTCGAAATGATCCAAAAAACAAAATATCTTGGTGTGCAGATAGACAACTCTCTTAACTGGAAGGAACACATCAAGACCGTTTCTACCAAAGTTTCTAGAGCTATTGGCTTTCTAAAACATGCCAAGACTTTCCTACCACAGGAAACATTGAAAACTCTTTACACAGGCATTGTTGAGCCACACCTTCGCTATTGTTGCTCGGTTTGGGGTTGTGCCGGTTTGACAGAGCTTAATCAGTTGCAAAAACTTCAGAACCGAGCTGCTAGAATTATAACCAGCAGCAACTTTGACACCCCAAGCAGACCATTAATTGACCAACTGGGCTGGAAGACCATTGACGAACTCGTAGCTAGCGAAACTAAAACAATGGTCTTCAAGTCCTTGCATGAACTGGCTCCGCAATACTTGTGTGACCTCTTCACCCGAAACTCAAAGAGCTCTTCGTATGTCCTGCGCAATTCAGAGACAGATTTAAGACTGCCCAAGAAAAGTCAAGTAATGGGCAAAAATGTTTTTCTTATCGAGGAGCAAAAGCGTGGAATGACCTTCCTCCCGATACCAAACAGGCATCTTCCCTGAATAGTTTTAAAAAATCTATTCAAGATTTCTCTTTTCTTGTACATTAGACTTTGTAAATTTTGTATTATAGGATTTTATGTTATGGCTTTGTATTGTAATTTCCCTTTTTTATTTGGTAATTGTATATTGTAATTGATGTTTTTAAGTGGAGGGCCCCTTGTAAAACAACTCCGGTTGAAGGGCAACCCTCCTTAATTGAATCAAATGAAATGAAATGAAATAGTCAAATGTGTCAGTATCCGAGAGTGTTCCAAAAGGGCGATACTCCTCTACCTTTGAAGGCCGCACTGCAAAAACAAGGACGTTGAGAAGAGAAGCAAAATGCAATGTGAGCACATTCACAGATGATGGAAGTGCAAGAATGCAAACTGTTCTTAGGTAACTTGTCTGTCTGTGAGCAGCTTTCTGGGAGAGAAAGGGCTGGAGGATTAGGATGCTGCTAAAAGAGCTTAATAGCCCAATGAACCTATCACAGGTTTATCCCTTCTTTGAGTGCTAAGATTGTGCATGTTTTATTTTCAGAATAAGCGTGGAACTCAACTTCAAGTGACATTTTTGGATGAAACACGTGTCATGCTGAAATACTCGTTACCTCTTAGTGAAGTGGTTATCGATTTTTATGATCAGCTCAAATCATTGTCATCAGGATATGCAAGGTAAGCCTGCATAAACTAACGCAACGCTTTGTTGTTTTTATTTGGCTGTTTTCATGAACCTGCACCAAGTGATCAAAAAGCGTTGCCGAAATGGTAGATATGAATAATGATGCCTCATTTGTAGCCTGCGTACAGACAAAACCCAAACGTATAGTCTGCGCAACACCGCTCAATATCGTATGAGTCACCATTTCATTTCAATAGCAGTTTAAATGACCCTTTCTACTTAGCGTCTGTGTATTGTCTATCGTAGGGTACTCGAAATTTCCAGAGTATTGTAAGATTAAAGGGTTTGTTTCATCCAGCATTCCTTGCACGTATCGTGGCCTTTGTTTGCCGCCATTTTCATGGCCCAGAAGCAAACCAAGAGACGACACGTGCAAGGCATGCTGGATGAAACAGACCCTTTAACGTAGTTTGCTTAGAGAACAAAGCGAAACCTGAGATTTAATCATATGATAGGAGTTCTCAAATCTGATTGCTTCCTTGTTTCGCAGTAAAGCGATATTACTGGCTGATACAACAATGCATTTTCTTTGTTGTCACATAGCTGTTGAAACATGTACTACCCAACAGCGAGCGGCGTTGCACAGACTATACCATTTTCTTGGGTATAGTCTGCACGCAGGCTACCTCATTTGCAACAAATAGACCTTTATTTATTCAACAATATATTCTTAATCGAGCGATATTTATTGAACATGTTATAATAATATTCGATTAAGTGACGTTAGAGTTTCTATCACCTTTGTACACATTCGAAAATTCTACAAAATCTTAAACTTCGTTCGATTTAGATTCTTTCATCGAATAGCTAAGAGGTTTAAACCTTTCTTTCATCGAATAGCTAAGAGGTTTAAACCTATCACTCTCTGTTGGGGAGGCTAACTTAGATAATGAAACTTATTTCTCTGAAATTCTCAATACTTCTCTGCAGTTACGGGAGATTTGACTTAAGTGGTTTGAAGATGCTCTAAAAGTTACCAGAGATGGCGAAAAAAATTCGGCAAATGCCAATACATTCTATATTCGCTGTTTTTACTGCCTGCTGTCTCAGACATTTGCCAATTAATTTTTTCGAACAAATTTTCATTTGCCATCATGTTTTTACGAAATCCTTCCCGTTAACTCAAACATTCAATTTCTCGGGCAGGTTTCAATTTTCCGGTAGAGTTCGAGATGATAGATGTCAAGTTTATTTTCTTTTGTGATCCTGTAGACAGTCCAAGGAGATCAATGCGCTCTTAAATTTGTACATATCTCCTTATATTTATTAGCAAGATAAAAGTCAGTCTATGTAAACGTTTATTTCTGACGATGGAGTACTGAACTTAACTCGAAGTTCGTTATTGTAATGGTTTCGTGTTTCCAAATTCTTTCATTCATGTTGCAGTTTCGATTATGAAGAAGATGGTTATCAGGAAACCAAAATTTCAAAGGCAAGTTTTTTATTCGTATAAAAATTTTACAACTTATGTTACATTCAACCCATTCAACTTTATTTTCCTGATTACTTAACAACATTACAGGAACAGTACCATGGGGGTTGGGGTGAAAGACCATGACTACCCCATTGCCAGATATAAAGACAAGCGACGTTAAAGAGGCCGAGTCATGTAATGTAAACAAACTTTTTTCCAAAAGACGCTTTTGCAGTATTTTTCATAGGCTGCATCACAGATATTTGCCATTATTTTTCTCAAATGAAGGTGTTATTTTGAATATCGGCTCTTGAATTTCGTAGAGAAACAAACGAGGCACTCTCATGTTGTACGATTGCAGAGATATTAGTGGATTTTTAGAAGTAAATTCATTGTGGATTCACACATGTAGCAAACAACATAGATTATAGAGATAGCAGAGTTTACGAGTAAGAACTAATGGACACTCTACTAGATTCTCTCTTGTATTAGATCTCAGGTCAGGGTTGCGATGAATTTTAAAAAAATTTCACGAGCGCGACTCCTTTTGGTATTTTGTAATGAAAACACCTAACATTTAATGTAGAACAGAGTCTGCAAAGAAAAAGAACATTAAAGAACTTGTGGCTTCTTTGTACATAAAGAGATCTTGGTCAAACCGACCAGTTTCATGAATGAAACTGTCTTCTATTTTTGCTATGCTCATATGTATTTTTACCACCTGATTTAAAATGGCCTTAAGTAGCGGACTCATCTAAATAAACCATGAACGCACAGTAAACTTGTATCTTGTATGAAAAAACACTATCAACTCCTGTAGAAGAACAGCAATAATTCATGCGAAGAACACTTGAAGATCTTGCGGCGAAGCACGTATTTGGTGTAATAACGTTGTTGATAACTGATTACTTGATTTTCTTGCAGATTTAACAGCTTTCTCTCCAGTTACAGGTTGATCTTAGCTTTATTATTGCTGTTCCTTTACAGGCGTTGATAGTGTTTTCCTTACAGTGTACAAGTTTATTGTGCGTCGATGGTTTACATGACTTTTCATCCATTCAAGATTTCATACTCTTAAGCCCTTACCAGTCTTACGAGTACTGCCCTTGGTTTAATATATTTTCACATAGAACACACTAGAGACGTCGGATATCCATACAGGGTGATGAGTATCTAAAAAGAAATTTTGTTAAAAATAGCAGGATCAACCATGAGCGATAGGACACTTAGTTTGCAGCAGTTTGAAATTTTATCAGTAGCAAGCCACCTAAAGTGCAGATCCACCTTCATCTTAAAGCTCCAATGGGAAAAACCAATTAGTTTCGTAAACAAAACCAAACTCTATGAAAGAGGCAAACTGACAGTGATTTTAATCAGCATTGTTGGGTACTTTTTTTTCTATTCATATAAGAAATTTACAACAATTTTTACATTCTACTATACCTATTTAGCCACTATACAATACTACAGGGACGATGCAAAGGGGAGCGAAGGACAACGACTACCCCAGAGCCTGAACATAAAGACACGCATCTATACCTTACATACAACTAACTGTACACCACACACAGTTAAAGGCCAAAGAATACTGTACTTGATTCTGTTGGGTACTGGAAGCTCGTTTGTGGCAAATAGTTTCTTACATTTGTGTTGTTTCACAACTGTTTGTTCTAAAATGAGAACTTTTTAGAAACTGGAAAAATTCAGGCTCATTGGTTTCTTATATCTTGGTACATAGATTTTGTGAAGTCAGCCTGCAGGTTCATATTAGTACAAAATATATGCGGGCTTTTTCTGTCATATAGCGAAGCCGTTTATGCTATCAGTTTCCTACTGCAATCATTTCATGCTTACCAATGCTTACTTACGTTTCTGTCCGATTTTTATCCTTCTCTTTTGATGCCATTGTTTGATCTCTATAAAGCTTGATATAATGCTGAATGGCAAGGCTGTTGATGCTCTAAGCTGTATTGTTCATGAAACACAAACAAAAATCATTGGAAAGGCATTGTGCGCAAAGCTGAAGGATCTAATACCAAGGTTTGTAGTCTTTAAAGATATCTAAACCTCAAATCATTTTGCATCTGAGGAGAAAGCGGCACACCAACAGAATAAAACTGTTTGATTTAAGTGTCAAAGTTTCAAAGTCTTCAAGGAGTGTTGCAGTGACTGTTCTGGACCCTGTGTAGTTTGATTTCAACTTTGCAGCTAGGGTCCGCGACTTCTAGAGGGTGGCTTGGTAACTGCATTTTACTCACACCGAAGCTGACATGGGTTTTTAACATCCTGTCATTATTTCCGTCCTTTCATCCGAACGAAAGCTTGCCTGATGCCGTCATACTCTGATCATCTACAGAAAGTTAGAAAGTTTAAGTTATCGAGAGGAAAACATCAGGACGGCGACTGCAACGGCAACGCAAATGTTCCCTTTGTTTCCGAGCTTCAGCTTGAAAAGACTCCTTGATTTCCATGCGAATTTGCTTCCCTTGCGAAGTTGTCGTTTGTAATTGCACGACTTGGAAGTCCCATTTCTAACGTGTTGCTCTTCAACTTTGGATCTTCAGTGAACCTCAATAATTTTTAATTTTAATTATCAAAGAAAAAGAATCCTACAAAGTATTTAGATGAAGGAGGAGATTTCGTCTTGACTTGTTTGAGAACATGTGAAGGTAACGGATGGGAAACTATACTCGGTTTGTATCATACAAGACGACGTTCTGGCTGGCGTGGTCGTCCTCGCTGCTTAAAGTCCCTTCTCTGAATGTGAGCATGGTAACTAACAGTAAATCTCAGTAAAACAATTGCCACAGCTGGTTCCCGCAGCAGCAAGATCATGAGAGGTAATTGTTATGATTTATCAGTTCACGTATGGGAATGAGACTATGGATGCAGTTAATTTAGCATTTGAAAATAGCCATGAATAACGGACTCATCGTATCAAACCCATAAACGCAACACAAACGCCGTAAGCTCTAGCAAGAAGACTGTTATCTCCTTTAAAACAACAACAACCAAAATAAACCCATAAAACGCGTTTTGTCACACCCTCGTCAGCTCGGTTCATGCGGAGGACAAATTAACGATTCAGCAGTTTTCTTCCTATTTAGATCTCCGTATTCATTTTGGTCGTTGATCCTTCACAGGAGTTAACAGTCTTCCTTCTGCATCACAAATCATTTGTTTGAACCAAACATTTATATTTGGGCAATAAGTAATTTATGATGTTTGGACAATACGTAATGCTAAGGTTTTTTTAAATTGATTGGTGACTTTTGAAATGTTGAAATAGAAGAAATACTAGACAATTTTTTTCAAAACTTGTCAAAATGCGGTTGCCTCATGAAAATGCAATTCTTAGTCGTTGCCATGGAAACTATTCGTCTCTTATCATTTCAGGCAATTGTACGAAGTTGTGATACAAGCATCATTACGCGGGAAAACAATCGCAAGAGAATCGTAAGTTGCTAACTTTTGAACATAGCATTTTTCAAAGGTTGTTATCTTTCCCATAATCTTGTTAGCTTCCCAAAATATTTTCCTTGTTCTGACAAAGTCAATTCTATGGTAGATTCAGGTTACTCAAACTATAGTAGTAGAAAACGTACCCCACTGCTAAATGAATGATTTTAGTTGCAGATACATATTTGCACCTTCACCACGAACATTCAGCTGGGGGTTTAAATCATATGCTGCAGACAAAAAACTGCAGGGCAACCATCTTCAAAAGCCTTAGTTGATTGAGCCAGTAAATCATTGGATCATTTTCACCCTGAAATCGATATTCTATTTGGAAATTGACTGATCAACGAATTTTTCTAGAGTCAAGCCATTGCGAAAAGATGTTACAGCAAAATGTGTAAGTGTAAAATCTATTGAAGTGCTTTGTCTTGAAAAATTGAAGTCACATGCAAGTATTTACCGTTACCAATAATGTGTAAGTAGGTCAGAAATAATTTCCAGTGGTAAAAACATATTCTTCATTGTCCTCAGTCAGACTCTATGTTGATCTCTCTCCTTTAATTTATTCAATTGCATGTTGTCTAATTTAATGAACCTCAATTTTCTTTTTAGTATGGTGGAGATGTAACACGAAAAAGAAAATTATTGGACAGACAAAAAGAAGGGAAAAAGAAACTAAAGAAAATTGGTAACATAGAACTGCCGCATGAAGCATTTTTGTCTTTGTTAAAGAGGTAGCAAGGAATTTAAGCATAGGTAAACGCTCGATAAAAGGTGGGCAACTACGAATATGGTATCATGGGAATCGAATCTTTGCGAAAACTTAATGAGATGTGTTCCCTTCGATCAATCAAGGCGAAAAAGTGGAGCTTTACTATGCCTATGCACATACTAACCGGTTTTGTGTTGTACAGGAAAATATAAAGCCCGAGGTCTTAAAAGTGCAGATCGAGCTTGCAAGGCCTGTGAATTAAGACTGAGGGCTTAATATTTTCCTGTGCAACACAAAACCGGATAGTACGAGTATTATTACCTGATAGCTTCTAAGTTTGACTCGTATTATTCAGTCAAACACATTTTGTTACTGTCATGTCGTTTGAGTTTATTGTACTTCTTCCAGGCCTAAGCAATTGCTGTGGCGACAAAAAACGCGTCCTTGTATCGTTTTATACAAGGCTACGGGAAAGTTGCGAGAAATATGCGATTAACCAATAGGAGTGGCACGATTCTGTCTTGCCTTGTTTTTGAGGGTTCAGTCAGTTAATAACATTTTTTACACATTTTATGTTAATTTTTGCAACGATTCGAGCCGTACGCTGCGTATGATAAACGTACTTCACATACATGGAAATTTGAAGGTAGGTAGGTATTTATATTTAACGTGGCTAGCCCGCGAAAGTCTGAGAGACTTATTTCCAGCAGGGGCCACGGATGTTTTACCATCAGTCCGCCGCAGCTACCCGCCACAGCTACCAGATTTCCCTCACATGGCTCTGGTCGACCAGGGCTAGTGTTACGGACAGCGACCAAACTGTCCAGCGTGGGATTTGAACCTACGGCCGTCCTGACCTTTGGATTACGAGTCAGACGCCTTAACCACTCGGCCACACGCTCACTATGTAATCTCACTATGTAATCTAAATATCTATGTAATCTCCCCTTGTTGTGTCACGTGTGACAATGTTAGGTATTTACTTTGCGTTTGGATGGCGTGGATAGAATTTGAAGCCTTGATACACTATTTCATGGATGTTATGGCAGATTTATTGTCTGCTTCGAAAATTTTCGACTGAAGGACTTTGTAAAGGAAATTCCTGCACAATGTTTCTTACTTCACTCCTTACTCTTAGAGAAACATTTAATATTTTAATTTGGTCATGAATTGTACGTATATTATATGCATTTGAAAAACTGAGTAACTAGGAGTTTAAGATTTTATTAATCAAATGACTGAAGAAAATTTTTTCTCAAATATCTTCTGATGGTTAGTGTAAATCGAATCGAGAGCCATTTGGAATTTGGTCATGCATACGTTGGCAAATCGTTTTAAAAAATGAACAGAATTATCGTGAGAAACCTATTTGATGATTGGTCTTGAAAATATCTCTTTAAAGTAACAACTGCACCGAGTATAAAGAAAGGTAGTGAGTGTTCAACTAAACATTAGAACTCGAAGAAGTATACCCATACATCTAGTTTTTTAGCAACTTGCATTGCGTTGCATGAATTGAAGTTGTTAATTTTTCAAAGTCTACACCGAAGATATTATCCATCAAATTTCCAAATTCTGTCTTCTCTCCTGGTTTTGATATAAACAATAATCGTTAGAAAACTCACGACCAGGGCCATCAACAAAGCATAGAAAGTATCAAAAAGTACAAAACTGACAATAACAACCCATTTTCGGTAGTTATCAAAGAAAGATTATACGCAGATTTAAATAATGTCTCGCGATGATTTTTGGTTGAACCAAGTGGCACACAAACATTTTCAAAGCATATGAGCTGTCTCTTTCTGAAAAACAAAGGCATTTATTGGCCAGCGTCGCAAATCGAATTCCGGTCTGCGATGCAGGCAAGGTTTTTATTCTTGCAGGTGCTTCTTCATCATACGCTCCTTTTGAGATCTACAATCGAAAAGAATTCATTTGTGTACTGGATCTTAACGCGTTTCTGAGCTTAAAAGGAATGAGTAATGATAAAAAGGCCTGTCTATGACAACAAAAAAGAGGACATTACGACACAGCATCGTTTCTTTGGCTATCTATTGTTCTCTGCGCGTGTGCCACCTCGATTTGAATGCGATGTTTTAAATTTTTTGGATTCTGTACAAGTGCAAGCTTCTAAATTTGCACACACCCTTTACATCGAGAGCCCAAGCATCATACACTTGTCTCGAGTTTTATTTCACTGAGAATTACGGACTATTTGTCCCCTTTCTATCATATGGCTATTGATTTCCTCGTCCCATTAATATTCTTCGCTATCCAACCCCCCCCCCCACAATCAGTAAATCATCTATATGCGGTTGGAAGAAGGCTGTGTAATTATCATTTTTGGGTATGAAGAAACTTGCTGAACCTCTTTTACATAAAATTTCCTTCATTGCAGCTAATATTTGTGCAAAAATTCCCGCACAGAAAGTAGACATCTTAAAGTTCATTTGGTGAAGTTTAACATTGCCGGGCTAGATGTACAGTGTTTCACCTTTTTTTAAAGAGAATCGACTAGCAATATCTAGTTCACGTCACAATAGGCTACAGAAACGCCTGCACGCCGACTCTTTCTTTAGCTGCGCAATGAAACGGCAATTTTTTAAGTTGTCGAGCACATTTTTAACTTGGCTCTAGCCAGCTGATAACAATTGCTATTCCCTTTAAGTTTCTGTCTGATAAGACATTATTCAATTGCAAAGACCATTCCACAGACGTTTAGAAAAAAAGATCTTTATTTAGAGAAGGTAGCTAACATCATACCTACTTTGCACCACTTTTTCAGCATCAGAAAAATTACCGCCGACTGATTTCAATACTCTCAGTGCCTCAATGTAGTTCAATTTGGAGCTGATCATGAATTCCTGTATAAAGTAGAATAACATTAGATTTCGGCGAAATATATGAAAGATCCTCATTCAATAAGAGCGGTTTTTGCACCATGTAGAATGTCTGTGCATTAGTATGGAGGTTATCCTTTCATCACACAGCTCGTTATCCCTCCGAATAACTGAATGACCGCCTCCAAGCATGTTATCTCGTCAACGACATGATGCTATCTCTCTAACTCACTGAATGTTACCCCCCCCCCTCTCCTTCGAAAGACTACATATCCTCCAAACTACCACATTTTATCCCTCCTACAATATGATGTGGTCCCTTCATCACACTGAACAACCTCCGCCATACTTAATAACCTCCAGACTACCGCACAGACATTGTACGGGGCTAATTTGCTACCTACATTCTTTCCAGCAGTTTATGAAAGCAAATCATTTGAAATGCTTTCAGAAGTTAAAGGTGTTGAAGGTGCATCAATGTGCCTCTTCATCACTCTCACAAATGTGCCTACTAAGCCCGGTTTCCCAATAAAGTTGTCCCGCTCCAGGGTTTCCTTGCTATCGTCGTTTTGAGTTGGCTTACAGAATAAATAATGATTATAATATCATATTTATACAGATTAAGCTTGTTCAGCAACAATATGCTGTTATCAATCAAGGACCTGTCAAACCTAAGTACAAGAGAACATAGCAATATATATTAAAAACATAATAGTTGAAAGTCAAAGTTAAAATTTTTACAGAGATTCTTAAATCATAAAATTGAAGTTTCGGTCTTCATTTCGTCTGTTAGTTTATTGAAAACTTTTGCCCCTTGAAAGGAAAAGGCCTTCTTTCCTGCTTCAGATTTGACTTTAGGCAAAACGATATTCTTTGTATTGGCACGAGTACGCTGGCTGTGGTTTACTCTCATAAAGTAATTTTGAAAGGCGTCTGGCGATACACCATTCAAAGCTTTGAAGACTTCAAGAGCACACATCTTGTTTCGTATACTGCTGACTTTCTCCAGCTTTACACTGTGCCTGTTGCCGTTTATCACTTTCAGTGCACGTTTCTGAATGTTCTCGAAAAGGGCTTTCTTTGATAGTGAACAGTCTTCCCTATGTAAAAACATGGATGAATAATATTTTGAAGCAAGGAGGTTATAAAACATAAAGATGGGGTTTAAAGTGAAAGATGAATCTTTTAGATTCTGTGAAGGAATTCATGTGCTTTTGAACATTATTTAGCTATGGAGACAACTATGGCAAAAATAAAATTGAGCTCCTTAAAAGATTATTATTAATGATAGTAATCGCTTTATTTTGAAGTTAGTAAAAAGATCTACAATCCTGGCCATAAGGTGTTGAGAAAAAATCGACTTTCCCCTATTTTTTAGACCTCGCAACCAAAATACCGTCAAAATGTCCACTTCCCCCCACCCCCCATCTCAATGTTGTTTTTTTGTCTTCAGAAGATATGGCAGTTATCAGATTTTAGGATATCTTCACAAACAACATTGAATTGGGGGAGCGGGGGTTTGCTAAATGAAAAAATTCGAGATTTTCCAAACATTCTCAACACTTATGGCTAGGATTGTCTTTGGACCAATGAAAATCGCTCCTTAAAGAATGCGTATCAAATGGTCCTTGAAACTGAATTTAATACCAAAATGGAATAATTTGGCATATGTATCATTTCTTGACTTGCGGTGTGCAGGAAAGTAAGGTCATTTGTCTGATTCATATCCCTTAATCCATAATTCAAAGGATCCTAAGATACTTTAAAACTAGAGGTAAGGATATCTCCATACACAAATTAGATAACTGTCCCTCATAGACGCATCTCGTGCAAAATCCTGGTCTCTGTTAAGCCAATCACGAGAAACAGTACTAAGGAACTAGGGCATCCTACTGAGCCATGGAAATTACCTGAAAAGTCAACGAAGCTTAAGCAGCAATGATGGCCCATCATAGTTTCTTATACAAATACATGTATCGAAAAATGTTTGCCAACGGGTAACGCACGGGTAACGCAACGGGTAACGAAAATTTGTCTGAAAGCTCAGTACTGATTTCCAACGGGTAACACGGGTAACGGACTATTTATTAAAATAATACGTATTATTTTAATAAAAAGTCCGTTACCCGTGTTACCCGTTGGAAATCAGTACTGAGCCTTCAGACGAATTTTCGTTACCCGTTGCGTTACCCGTGCGTTACCCGTTGGCAAACATTTTTCGGATAAAACTGAACGTCTCCCACCTCCATAAAGTAAAGATTTATAGATAAACAGTCGGAAACTTTGGGATCTCCAACAATCTTTGCATTAGAGCAGTCTTCTAGCGATCTGGCGAAGGTTCTACAACCTACAATAAATAGGCACAATGATGCACCCCTTTGGATGGCTTCAGGGGAATCAAGCGCCGGCATACTTCTACCTCAAAAACGTAAGAAATTTATAATTCCAATTTAGGCCCCCATGGAATCTATAGGAAGACCACGGAGATGTGCTATCTATAGCTAACAAATCTTTCACAACTCTATGCGAGATAAAACCTCCATAAATAGAGTGAGATGCAAAGAAAATTCTGAGATGTATCGTTAAGGGAAAGCATGAAATTTTAGCTTAAACCGATCTATTCCTCGTTCGTATGCCAATCCTGTGCAGTTTATGATAGCCGCTAGAACGGCAATTAATAAGACAGTGACGATACTCAAAAAAAGCCGCTTAGCACAATTACTTGGCTCCAAAGAGCCATGCTCTGTAATTTCTCAGTTGACCTTGCTTTGCAAACTAAATTATGACGTCATAACTGCAAACCGTGACGTTGAACGTTAATTTCGTTTCCAGATTTGAATTCTACTGGCCAAAGTTGTTGGACAAGTGTAAATTTGAATTGATCCCAATGACTTTCAAAAATAACCCTCCTCAGACTGTCTTTGGACCAATGAAAATCGCTCCTTAAAGAATGCGTATCAAATGGTCCTTGAAACTGAATTTAATACCAAAATGGAATAATTTGGCATATGTATCATTTCTTGACTTGCGGTGTGCAGGAAAGTAAGGTCATTTGTCTGATTCATATCCCTTAATCCATAATTCAAAGGATCCTAAGATACTTTAAAACTAGAGGTAAGGATATCTCCATACACAAATTAGATAACTGTCCCTCATAGACGCATCTCGTGCAAAATCCTGGTCTCTGTTAAGCCAATCACGAGAAACAGTACTAAGGAACTAGGGCATCCTACTGAGCCATGGAAATTACCTGAAAAGTCAACGAAGCTTAAGCAGCAATGATGGCCCATCATAGTTTCTTATACAAATACATGTATCGAAAAATGTTTGCCAACGGGTAACGCACGGGTAACGCAACGGGTAACGAAAATTTGTCTGAAAGCTCAGTACTGATTTCCAACGGGTAACACGGGTAACGGACTATTTATTAAAATAATACGTATTATTTTAATAAAAAGTCCGTTACCCGTGTTACCCGTTGGAAATCAGTACTGAGCCTTCAGACGAATTTTCGTTACCCGTTGCGTTACCCGTGCGTTACCCGTTGGCAAACATTTTTCGGATAAAACTGAACGTCTCCCACCTCCATAAAGTAAAGATTTATAGATAAACAGTCGGAAACTTTGGGATCTCCAACAATCTTTGCATTAGAGCAGTCTTCTAGCGATCTGGCGAAGGTTCTACAACCTACAATAAATAGGCACAATGATGCACCCCTTTGGATGGCTTCAGGGGAATCAAGCGCCGGCATACTTCTACCTCAAAAACGTAAGAAATTTATAATTCCAATTTAGGCCCCCATGGAATCTATGGGAAGACCACGGAGATGTGCTATCTATAGCTAACAAATCTTTCACAACTCTATGCGAGATAAAACCTCCATAAATAGAGTGAGATGCAAAGAAAATTCTGAGATGTATCGTTAAGGGAAAGCATGAAATTTTAGCTTAAACCGATCTATTCCTCGTTCGTATGCCAATCCTGTGCAGTTTATGATAGCCGCTAGAACGGCAATTAATAAGACAGTGACGATACTCAAAAAAAGCCGCTTAGCACAATTACTTGGCTCCAAAGAGCCATGCTCTGTAATTTCTCAGTTGACCTTGCTTTGCAAACTAAATTATGACGTCATAACTGCAAACCGTGACGTTGAACGTTAATTTCGTTTCCAGATTTGAATTCTACTGGCCAAAGTTGTTGGACAAGTGTAAATTTGAATTGATCCCAATGACTTTCAAAAATAACCCTCCTCAGACAATCCTGGCCATAAGGTGTTGAGAAAAAATCGACTTTCCCCTATTTTTTAGACCTCGCAACCAAAATACCGTCAAAATGTCCACTTCCCCCCACCCCCCATCTCAATGTTGTTTTTTTGTCTTCAGAAGATATGGCAGTTATCAGATTTTAGGATATCTTCACAAACAACATTGAATTGGGGGAGCGGGGGTTTGCTAAATGAAAAAATTCGAGATTTTCCAAACATTCTCAACACTTATGGCTAGGATTGTCTTTGGACCAATGAAAATCGCTCCTTAAAGAATGCGTATCAAATGGTCCTTGAAACTGAATTTAATACCAAAATGGAATAATTTGGCATATGTATCATTTCTTGACTTGCGGTGTGCAGGAAAGTAAGGTCATTTGTCTGATTCATATCCCTTAATCCATAATTCAAAGGATCCTAAGATACTTTAAAACTAGAGGTAAGGATATCTCCATACACAAATTAGATAACTGTCCCTCATAGACGCATCTCGTGCAAAATCCTGGTCTCTGTTAAGCCAATCACGAGAAACAGTACTAAGGAACTAGGGCATCCTACTGAGCCATGGAAATTACCTGAAAAGTCAACGAAGCTTAAGCAGCAATGATGGCCCATCATAGTTTCTTATACAAATACATGTATCGAAAAATGTTTGCCAACGGGTAACGCACGGGTAACGCAACGGGTAACGAAAATTTGTCTGAAAGCTCAGTACTGATTTCCAACGGGTAACACGGGTAACGGACTATTTATTAAAATAATACGTATTATTTTAATAAAAAGTCCGTTACCCGTGTTACCCGTTGGAAATCAGTACTGAGCCTTCAGACGAATTTTCGTTACCCGTTGCGTTACCCGTGCGTTACCCGTTGGCAAACATTTTTCGGATAAAACTGAACGTCTCCCACCTCCATAAAGTAAAGATTTATAGATAAACAGTCGGAAACTTTGGGATCTCCAACAATCTTTGCATTAGAGCAGTCTTCTAGCGATCTGGCGAAGGTTCTACAACCTACAATAAATAGGCACAATGATGCACCCCTTTGGATGGCTTCAGGGGAATCAAGCGCCGGCATACTTCTACCTCAAAAACGTAAGAAATTTATAATTCCAATTTAGGCCCCCATGGAATCTATGGGAAGACCACGGAGATGTGCTATCTATAGCTAACAAATCTTTCACAACTCTATGCGAGATAAAACCTCCATAAATAGAGTGAGATGCAAAGAAAATTCTGAGATGTATCGTTAAGGGAAAGCATGAAATTTTAGCTTAAACCGATCTATTCCTCGTTCGTATGCCAATCCTGTGCAGTTTATGATAGCCGCTAGAACGGCAATTAATAAGACAGTGACGATACTCAAAAAAAGCCGCTTAGCACAATTACTTGGCTCCAAAGAGCCATGCTCTGTAATTTCTCAGTTGACCTTGCTTTGCAAACTAAATTATGACGTCATAACTGCAAACCGTGACGTTGAACGTTAATTTCGTTTCCAGATTTGAATTCTACTGGCCAAAGTTGTTGGACAAGTGTAAATTTGAATTGATCCCAATGACTTTCAAAAATAACCCTCCTCAGACAATCCTGGCCATAAGGTGTTGAGAAAAAATCGACTTTCCCCTATTTTTTAGACCTCGCAACCAAAATACCGTCAAAATGTCCACTTCCCCCCACCCCCCATCTCAATGTTGTTTTTTTGTCTTCAGAAGATATGGCAGTTATCAGATTTTAGGATATCTTCACAAACAACATTGAATTGGGGGAGCGGGGGTTTGCTAAATGAAAAAATTCGAGATTTTCCAAACATTCTCAACACTTATGGCTAGGATTGTCTTTGGACCAATGAAAATCGCTCCTTAAAGAATGCGTATCAAATGGTCCTTGAAACTGAATTTAATACCAAAATGGAATAATTTGGCATATGTATCATTTCTTGACTTGCGGTGTGCAGGAAAGTAAGGTCATTTGTCTGATTCATATCCCTTAATCCATAATTCAAAGGATCCTAAGATACTTTAAAACTAGAGGTAAGGATATCTCCATACACAAATTAGATAACTGTCCCTCATAGACGCATCTCGTGCAAAATCCTGGTCTCTGTTAAGCCAATCACGAGAAACAGTACTAAGGAACTAGGGCATCCTACTGAGCCATGGAAATTACCTGAAAAGTCAACGAAGCTTAAGCAGCAATGATGGCCCATCATAGTTTCTTATACAAATACATGTATCGAAAAATGTTTGCCAACGGGTAACGCACGGGTAACGCAACGGGTAACGAAAATTTGTCTGAAAGCTCAGTACTGATTTCCAACGGGTAACACGGGTAACGGACTATTTATTAAAATAATACGTATTATTTTAATAAAAAGTCCGTTACCCGTGTTACCCGTTGGAAATCAGTACTGAGCCTTCAGACGAATTTTCGTTACCCGTTGCGTTACCCGTGCGTTACCCGTTGGCAAACATTTTTCGGATAAAACTGAACGTCTCCCACCTCCATAAAGTAAAGATTTATAGATAAACAGTCGGAAACTTTGGGATCTCCAACAATCTTTGCATTAGAGCAGTCTTCTAGCGATCTGGCGAAGGTTCTACAACCTACAATAAATAGGCACAATGATGCACCCCTTTGGATGGCTTCAGGGGAATCAAGCGCCGGCATACTTCTACCTCAAAAACGTAAGAAATTTATAATTCCAATTTAGGCCCCCATGGAATCTATGGGAAGACCACGGAGATGTGCTATCTATAGCTAACAAATCTTTCACAACTCTATGCGAGATAAAACCTCCATAAATAGAGTGAGATGCAAAGAAAATTCTGAGATGTATCGTTAAGGGAAAGCATGAAATTTTAGCTTAAACCGATCTATTCCTCGTTCGTATGCCAATCCTGTGCAGTTTATGATAGCCGCTAGAACGGCAATTAATAAGACAGTGACGATACTCAAAAAAAGCCGCTTAGCACAATTACTTGGCTCCAAAGAGCCATGCTCTGTAATTTCTCAGTTGACCTTGCTTTGCAAACTAAATTATGACGTCATAACTGCAAACCGTGACGTTGAACGTTAATTTCGTTTCCAGATTTGAATTCTACTGGCCAAAGTTGTTGGACAAGTGTAAATTTGAATTGATCCCAATGACTTTCAAAAATAACCCTCCTCAGACAATCCTGGCCATAAGGTGTTGAGAAAAAATCGACTTTCCCCTATTTTTTAGACCTCGCAACCAAAATACCGTCAAAATGTCCACTTCCCCCCACCCCCCATCTCAATGTTGTTTTTTTGTCTTCAGAAGATATGGCAGTTATCAGATTTTAGGATATCTTCACAAACAACATTGAATTGGGGGAGCGGGGGTTTGCTAAATGAAAAAATTCGAGATTTTCCAAACATTCTCAACACTTATGGCTAGGATTGTCTTTGGACCAATGAAAATCGCTCCTTAAAGAATGCGTATCAAATGGTCCTTGAAACTGAATTTAATACCAAAATGGAATAATTTGGCATATGTATCATTTCTTGACTTGCGGTGTGCAGGAAAGTAAGGTCATTTGTCTGATTCATATCCCTTAATCCATAATTCAAAGGATCCTAAGATACTTTAAAACTAGAGGTAAGGATATCTCCATACACAAATTAGATAACTGTCCCTCATAGACGCATCTCGTGCAAAATCCTGGTCTCTGTTAAGCCAATCACGAGAAACAGTACTAAGGAACTAGGGCATCCTACTGAGCCATGGAAATTACCTGAAAAGTCAACGAAGCTTAAGCAGCAATGATGGCCCATCATAGTTTCTTATACAAATACATGTATCGAAAAATGTTTGCCAACGGGTAACGCACGGGTAACGCAACGGGTAACGAAAATTTGTCTGAAAGCTCAGTACTGATTTCCAACGGGTAACACGGGTAACGGACTATTTATTAAAATAATACGTATTATTTTAATAAAAAGTCCGTTACCCGTGTTACCCGTTGGAAATCAGTACTGAGCCTTCAGACGAATTTTCGTTACCCGTTGCGTTACCCGTGCGTTACCCGTTGGCAAACATTTTTCGGATAAAACTGAACGTCTCCCACCTCCATAAAGTAAAGATTTATAGATAAACAGTCGGAAACTTTGGGATCTCCAACAATCTTTGCATTAGAGCAGTCTTCTAGCGATCTGGCGAAGGTTCTACAACCTACAATAAATAGGCACAATGATGCACCCCTTTGGATGGCTTCAGGGGAATCAAGCGCCGGCATACTTCTACCTCAAAAACGTAAGAAATTTATAATTCCAATTTAGGCCCCCATGGAATCTATGGGAAGACCACGGAGATGTGCTATCTATAGCTAACAAATCTTTCACAACTCTATGCGAGATAAAACCTCCATAAATAGAGTGAGATGCAAAGAAAATTCTGAGATGTATCGTTAAGGGAAAGCATGAAATTTTAGCTTAAACCGATCTATTCCTCGTTCGTATGCCAATCCTGTGCAGTTTATGATAGCCGCTAGAACGGCAATTAATAAGACAGTGACGATACTCAAAAAAAGCCGCTTAGCACAATTACTTGGCTCCAAAGAGCCATGCTCTGTAATTTCTCAGTTGACCTTGCTTTGCAAACTAAATTATGACGTCATAACTGCAAACCGTGACGTTGAACGTTAATTTCGTTTCCAGATTTGAATTCTACTGGCCAAAGTTGTTGGACAAGTGTAAATTTGAATTGATCCCAATGACTTTCAAAAATAACCCTCCTCAGACAATCCTAGCCATAAGTGTTGAGAATGTTTGGAAAATCTCGAATTTTTTCATTTAGCAAACCCCCGCTCCCCCAATTCAATGTTGTTTGTGAAGATATCCTAAAATCTGATAACTGCCATATCTTCTGAAGACAAAAAAACAACATTGAGATGGGGGGTGGGGGAAGTGGACATTTTGACGGTATTTTGGTTGCGAGGTCTAAAAAATAGGGGAAAGTCGATTTTTTCTCAACACCTTATGGCCAGGATTGTCTGAGGAGGGTTATTTTTGAAAGTCATTGGGATCAATTCAAATTTACACTTGTCCAACAACTTTGGCCAGTAGAATTCAAATCTGGAAACGAAATTAACGTTCAACGTCACGGTTTGCAGTTATGACGTCATAATTTAGTTTGCAAAGCAAGGTCAACTGAGAAATTACAGAGCATGGCTCTTTGGAGCCAAGTAATTGTGCTAAGCGGCTTTTTTTGAGTATCGTCACTGTCTTATTAATTGCCGTTCTAGCGGCTATCATAAACTGCACAGGATTGGCATACGAACGAGGAATAGATCGGTTTAAGCTAAAATTTCATGCTTTCCCTTAACGATACATCTCAGAATTTTCTTTGCATCTCACTCTATTTATGGAGGTTTTATCTCGCATAGAGTTGTGAAAGATTTGTTAGCTATAGATAGCACATCTCCGTGGTCTTCCTATAGATTCCATGGGGGCCTAAATTGGAATTATAAATTTCTTACGTTTTTGAGGTAGAAGTATGCCGGCGCTTGATTCCCCTGAAGCCATCCAAAGGGGTGCATCATTGTGCCTATTTATTGTAGGTTGTAGAACCTTCGCCAGATCGCTAGAAGACTGCTCTAATGCAAAGATTGTTGGAGATCCCAAAGTTTCCGACTGTTTATCTATAAATCTTTACTTTATGGAGGTGGGAGACGTTCAGTTTTATCCGAAAAATGTTTGCCAACGGGTAACGCACGGGTAACGCAACGGGTAACGAAAATTCGTCTGAAGGCTCAGTACTGATTTCCAACGGGTAACACGGGTAACGGACTTTTTATTAAAATAATACGTATTATTTTAATAAATAGTCCGTTACCCGTGTTACCCGTTGGAAATCAGTACTGAGCTTTCAGACAAATTTTCGTTACCCGTTGCGTTACCCGTGCGTTACCCGTTGGCAAACATTTTTCGATACATGTATTTGTATAAGAAACTATGATGGGCCATCATTGCTGCTTAAGCTTCGTTGACTTTTCAGGTAATTTCCATGGCTCAGTAGGATGCCCTAGTTCCTTAGTACTGTTTCTCGTGATTGGCTTAACAGAGACCAGGATTTTGCACGAGATGCGTCTA
Organism: Aurelia sp. 4 Dawson et al 2005; assembly: GCA_964019985.1. Classification (NCBI taxonomy): domain Eukaryota; kingdom Metazoa; phylum Cnidaria; class Scyphozoa; order Semaeostomeae; family Ulmaridae; genus Aurelia; species Aurelia sp. 4 Dawson et al 2005. Next base: position 11,890,569 of record OZ026492.1, read on the forward strand.
TGAGGGACAGTTATCTAATTTGTGTATGGAGATATCCTTACCTCTAGTTTTAAAGTATCTTAGGATCCTTTGAATTATGGATTAAGGGATATGAATCAGACAAATGACCTTACTTTCCTGCACACCGCAAGTCAAGAAATGATACATATGCCAAATTATTCCATTTTGGTATTAAATTCAGTTTCAAGGACCATTTGATACGCATTCTTTAAGGAGCGATTTTCATTGGTCCAAAGACAATCCTAGCCATAAGTGTTGAGAATGTTTGGAAAATCTCGAATTTTTTCATTTAGCAAACCCCCGCTCCCCCAATTCAATGTTGTTTGTGAAGATATCCTAAAATCTGATAACTGCCATATCTTCTGAAGACAAAAAAACAACATTGAGATGGGGGGTGGGGGGAAGTGGACATTTTGACGGTATTTTGGTTGCGAGGTCTAAAAAATAGGGGAAAGTCGATTTTTTCTCAACACCTTATGGCCAGGATTGTCTGAGGAGGGTTATTTTTGAAAGTCATTGGGATCAATTCAAATTTACACTTGTCCAACAACTTTGGCCAGTAGAATTCAAATCTGGAAACGAAATTAACGTTCAACGTCACGGTTTGCAGTTATGACGTCATAATTTAGTTTGCAAAGCAAGGTCAACTGAGAAATTACAGAGCATGGCTCTTTGGAGCCAAGTAATTGTGCTAAGCGGCTTTTTTTGAGTATCGTCACTGTCTTATTAATTGCCGTTCTAGCGGCTATCATAAACTGCACAGGATTGGCATACGAACGAGGAATAGATCGGTTTAAGCTAAAATTTCATGCTTTCCCTTAACGATACATCTCAGAATTTTCTTTGCATCTCACTCTATTTATGGAGGTTTTATCTCGCATAGAGTTGTGAAAGATTTGTTAGCTATAGATAGCACATCTCCGTGGTCTTCCTATAGATTCCATGGGGGCCTAAATTGGAATTATAAATTTCTTACGTTTTTGAGGTAGAAGTATGCCGGCGCTTGATTCCCCTGAAGCCATCCAAAGGGGTGCATCATTGTGCCTATTTATTGTAGGTTGTAGAACCTTCGCCAGATCGCTAGAAGACTGCTCTAATGCAAAGATTGTTGGAGATCCCAAAGTTTCCGACTGTTTATCTATAAATCTTTACTTTATGGAGGTGGGAGACGTTCAGTTTTATCCGAAAAATGTTTGCCAACGGGTAACGCACGGGTAACGCAACGGGTAACGAAAATTCGTCTGAAGGCTCAGTACTGATTTCCAACGGGTAACACGGGTAACGGACTTTTTATTAAAATAATACGTATTATTTTAATAAATAGTCCGTTACCCGTGTTACCCGTTGGAAATCAGTACTGAGCTTTCAGACAAATTTTTGTTACCCGTTGCGTTACCCGTGCGTTACCCGTTGGCAAACATTTTTCGATACATGTATTTGTATAAGAAACTATGATGGGCCATCATTGCTGCTTAAGCTTCGTTGACTTTTCAGGTAATTTCCATGGCTCAGTAGGATGCCCTAGTTCCTTAGTACTGTTTCTCGTGATTGGCTTAACAGAGACCAGGATTTTGCACGAGATGCGTCTATGAGGGACAGTTATCTAATTTGTGTATGGAGATATCCTTACCTCTAGTTTTAAAGTATCTTAGGATCCTTTGAATTATGGATTAAGGGATATGAATCAGACAAATGACCTTACTTTCCTGCACACCGCAAGTCAAGAAATGATACATATGCCAAATTATTCCATTTTGGTATTAAATTCAGTTTCAAGGACCATTTGATACGCATTCTTTAAGGAGCGATTTTCATTGGTCCAAAGACAATCCTAGCCATAAGTGTTGAGAATGTTTGGAAAATCTCGAATTTTTTCATTTAGCAAACCCCCGCTCCCCCAATTCAATGTTGTTTGTGAAGATATCCTAAAATCTGATAACTGCCATATCTTCTGAAGACAAAAAAACAACATTGAGATGGGGGGTGGGGGGAAGTGGACATTTTGACGGTATTTTGGTTGCGAGGTCTAAAAAATAGGGGAAAGTCGATTTTTTCTCAACACCTTATGGCCAGGATTGTCTGAGGAGGGTTATTTTTGAAAGTCATTGGGATCAATTCAAATTTACACTTGTCCAACAACTTTGGCCAGTAGAATTCAAATCTGGAAACGAAATTAACGTTCAACGTCACGGTTTGCAGTTATGACGTCATAATTTAGTTTGCAAAGCAAGGTCAACTGAGAAATTACAGAGCATGGCTCTTTGGAGCCAAGTAATTGTGCTAAGCGGCTTTTTTTGAGTATCGTCACTGTCTTATTAATTGCCGTTCTAGCGGCTATCATAAACTGCACAGGATTGGCATACGAACGAGGAATAGATCGGTTTAAGCTAAAATTTCATGCTTTCCCTTAACGATACATCTCAGAATTTTCTTTGCATCTCACTCTATTTATGGAGGTTTTATCTCGCATAGAGTTGTGAAAGATTTGTTAGCTATAGATAGCACATCTCCGTGGTCTTCCCATAGATTCCATGGGGGCCTAAATTGGAATTATAAATTTCTTACGTTTTTGAGGTAGAAGTATGCCGGCGCTTGATTCCCCTGAAGCCATCCAAAGGGGTGCATCATTGTGCCTATTTATTGTAGGTTGTAGAACCTTCGCCAGATCGCTAGAAGACTGCTCTAATGCAAAGATTGTTGGAGATCCCAAAGTTTCCGACTGTTTATCTATAAATCTTTACTTTATGGAGGTGGGAGACGTTCAGTTTTATCCGAAAAATGTTTGCCAACGGGTAACGCACGGGTAACGCAACGGGTAACGAAAATTCGTCTGAAGGCTCAGTACTGATTTCCAACGGGTAACACGGGTAACGGACTTTTTATTAAAATAATACGTATTATTTTAATAAATAGTCCGTTACCCGTGTTACCCGTTGGAAATCAGTACTGAGCTTTCAGACAAATTTTCGTTACCCGTTGCGTTACCCGTGCGTTACCCGTTGGCAAACATTTTTCGATACATGTATTTGTATAAGAAACTATGATGGGCCATCATTGCTGCTTAAGCTTCGTTGACTTTTCAGGTAATTTCCATGGCTCAGTAGGATGCCCTAGTTCCTTAGTACTGTTTCTCGTGATTGGCTTAACAGAGACCAGGATTTTGCACGAGATGCGTCTATGAGGGACAGTTATCTAATTTGTGTATGGAGATATCCTTACCTCTAGTTTTAAAGTATCTTAGGATCCTTTGAATTATGGATTAAGGGATATGAATCAGACAAATGACCTTACTTTCCTGCACACCGCAAGTCAAGAAATGATACATATGCCAAATTATTCCATTTTGGTATTAAATTCAGTTTCAAGGACCATTTGATACGCATTCTTTAAGGAGCGATTTTCATTGGTCCAAAGACAATCCTAGCCATAAGTGTTGAGAATGTTTGGAAAATCTCGAATTTTTTCATTTAGCAAACCCCCGCTCCCCCAATTCAATGTTGTTTGTGAAGATATCCTAAAATCTGATAACTGCCATATCTTCTGAAGACAAAAAAACAACATTGAGATGGGGGGTGGGGGGAAGTGGACATTTTGACGGTATTTTGGTTGCGAGGTCTAAAAAATAGGGGAAAGTCGATTTTTTCTCAACACCTTATGGCCAGGATTGTCTGAGGAGGGTTATTTTTGAAAGTCATTGGGATCAATTCAAATTTACACTTGTCCAACAACTTTGGCCAGTAGAATTCAAATCTGGAAACGAAATTAACGTTCAACGTCACGGTTTGCAGTTATGACGTCATAATTTAGTTTGCAAAGCAAGGTCAACTGAGAAATTACAGAGCATGGCTCTTTGGAGCCAAGTAATTGTGCTAAGCGGCTTTTTTTGAGTATCGTCACTGTCTTATTAATTGCCGTTCTAGCGGCTATCATAAACTGCACAGGATTGGCATACGAACGAGGAATAGATCGGTTTAAGCTAAAATTTCATGCTTTCCCTTAACGATACATCTCAGAATTTTCTTTGCATCTCACTCTATTTATGGAGGTTTTATCTCACATAGAGTTGTGAAAGATTTGTTAGCTATAGATAGCACATCTCCGTGGTCTTCCTATAGATTCCATGGGGGCCTAAATTGGAATTATAAATTTCTTACGTTTTTGAGGTAGAAGTATGCCGGCGCTTGATTCCCCTGAAGCCATCCAAAGGGGTGCATCATTGTGCCTATTTATTGTAGGTTGTAGAACCTTCGCCAGATCGCTAGAAGACTGCTCTAATGCAAAGATTGTTGGAGATCCCAAAGTTTCCGACTGTTTATCTAAAATCTTTACTTTATGGAGGTGGGAGACGTTCAGTTTTATCCGAAAAATGTTTGCCAACGGGTAACGCACGGGTAACGCAACGGGTAACGAAAATTCGTCTGAAGGCTCAGTACTGATTTCCAACGGGTAACACGGGTAACGGACTTTTTATTAAAATAATACGTATTATTTTAATAAATAGTCCGTTACCCGTGTTACCCGTTGGAAATCAGTACTGAGCTTTCAGACAAATTTTCGTTACCCGTTGCGTTACCCGTGCGTTACCCGTTGGCAAACATTTTTCGATACATGTATTTGTATAAGAAACTATGATGGGCCATCATTGCTGCTTAAGCTTCGTTGACTTTTCAGGTAATTTCCATGGCTCAGTAGGATGCCCTAGTTCCTTAGTACTGTTTCTCGTGATTGGCTTAACAGAGACCAGGATTTTGCACGAGATGCGTCTATGAGGGACAGTTATCTAATTTGTGTATGGAGATATCCTTACCTCTAGTTTTAAAGTATCTTAGGATCCTTTGAATTATGGATTAAGGGATATGAATCAGACAAATGACCTTACTTTCCTGCACACCGCAAGTCAAGAAATGATACATATGCCAAATTATTCCATTTTGGTATTAAATTCAGTTTCAAGGACCATTTGATACGCATTCTTTAAGGAGCGATTTTCATTGGTCCAAAGACAATCCTAGCCATAAGTGTTGAGAATGTTTGGAAAATCTCGAATTTTTTCATTTAGCAAACCCCCGCTCCCCCAATTCAATGTTGTTTGTGAAGATATCCTAAAATCTGATAACTGCCATATCTTCTGAAGACAAAAAAACAACATTGAGATGGGGGGTGGGGGGAAGTGGACATTTTGACGGTATTTTGGTTGCGAGGTCTAAAAAATAGGGGAAAGTCGATTTTTTCTCAACACCTTATGGCCAGGATTGTCTGAGGAGGGTTATTTTTGAAAGTCATTGGGATCAATTCAAATTTACACTTGTCCAACAACTTTGGCCAGTAGAATTCAAATCTGGAAACGAAATTAACGTTCAACGTCACGGTTTGCAGTTATGACGTCATAATTTAGTTTGCAAAGCAAGGTCAACTGAGAAATTACAGAGCATGGCTCTTTGGAGCCAAGTAATTGTGCTAAGCGGCTTTTTTTGAGTATCGTCACTGTCTTATTAATTGCCGTTCTAGCGGCTATCATAAACTGCACAGGATTGGCATACGAACGAGGAATAGATCGGTTTAAGCTAAAATTTCATGCTTTCCCTTAACGATACATCTCAGAATTTTCTTTGCATCTCACTCTATTTATGGAGGTTTTATCTCGCATAGAGTTGTGAAAGATTTGTTAGCTATAGATAGCACATCTCCGTGGTCTTCCCATAGATTCCATGGGGGCCTAAATTGGAATTATAAATTTCTTACGTTTTTGAGGTAGAAGTATGCCGGCGCTTGATTCCCCTGAAGCCATCCAAAGGGGTGCATCATTGTGCCTATTTATTGTAGGTTGTAGAACCTTCGCCAGATCGCTAGAAGACTGCTCTAATGCAAAGATTGTTGGAGATCCCAAAGTTTCCGACTGTTTATCTATAAATCTTTACTTTATGGAGGTGGGAGACGTTCAGTTTTATCCGAAAAATGTTTGCCAACGGGTAACGCACGGGTAACGCAACGGGTAACGAAAATTCGTCTGAAGGCTCAGTACTGATTTCCAACGGGTAACACGGGTAACGGACTTTTTATTAAAATAATACGTATTATTTTAATAAATAGTCCGTTACCCGTGTTACCCGTTGGAAATCAGTACTGAGCTTTCAGACAAATTTTCGTTACCCGTTGCGTTACCCGTGCGTTACCCGTTGGCAAACATTTTTCGATACATGTATTTGTATAAGAAACTATGATGGGCCATCATTGCTGCTTAAGCTTCGTTGACTTTTCAGGTAATTTCCATGGCTCAGTAGGATGCCCTAGTTCCTTAGTACTGTTTCTCGTGATTGGCTTAACAGAGACCAGGATTTTGCACGAGATGCGTCTATGAGGGACAGTTATCTAATTTGTGTATGGAGATATCCTTACCTCTAGTTTTAAAGTATCTTAGGATCCTTTGAATTATGGATTAAGGGATATGAATCAGACAAATGACCTTACTTTCCTGCACACCGCAAGTCAAGAAATGATACATATGCCAAATTATTCCATTTTGGTATTAAATTCAGTTTCAAGGACCATTTGATACGCATTCTTTAAGGAGCGATTTTCATTGGTCCAAAGACAATCCTAGCCATAAGTGTTGAGAATGTTTGGAAAATCTCGAATTTTTTCATTTAGCAAACCCCCGCTCCCCCAATTCAATGTTGTTTGTGAAGATATCCTAAAATCTGATAACTGCCATATCTTCTGAAGACAAAAAAACAACATTGAGATGGGGGGTGGGGGGAAGTGGACATTTTGACGGTATTTTGGTTGCGAGGTCTAAAAAATAGGGGAAAGTCGATTTTTTCTCAACACCTTATGGCCAGGATTGTCTGAGGAGGGTTATTTTTGAAAGTCATTGGGATCAATTCAAATTTACACTTGTCCAACAACTTTGGCCAGTAGAATTCAAATCTGGAAACGAAATTAACGTTCAACGTCACGGTTTGCAGTTATGACGTCATAATTTAGTTTGCAAAGCAAGGTCAACTGAGAAATTACAGAGCATGGCTCTTTGGAGCCAAGTAATTGTGCTAAGCGGCTTTTTTTGAGTATCGTCACTGTCTTATTAATTGCCGTTCTAGCGGCTATCATAAACTGCACAGGATTGGCATACGAACGAGGAATAGATCGGTTTAAGCTAAAATTTCATGCTTTCCCTTAACGATACATCTCAGAATTTTCTTTGCATCTCACTCTATTTATGGAGGTTTTATCTCGCATAGAGTTGTGAAAGATTTGTTAGCTATAGATAGCACATCTCCGTGGTCTTCCCATAGATTCCATGGGGGCCTAAATTGGAATTATAAATTTCTTACGTTTTTGAGGTAGAAGTATGCCGGCGCTTGATTCCCCTGAAGCCATCCAAAGGGGTGCATCATTGTGCCTATTTATTGTAGGTTGTAGAACCTTCGCCAGATCGCTAGAAGACTGCTCTAATGCAAAGATTGTTGGAGATCCCAAAGTTTCCGACTGTTTATCTATAAATCTTTACTTTATGGAGGTGGGAGACGTTCAGTTTTATCCGAAAAATGTTTGCCAACGGGTAACGCACGGGTAACGCAACGGGTAACGAAAATTCGTCTGAAGGCTCAGTACTGATTTCCAACGGGTAACACGGGTAACGGACTTTTTATTAAAATAATACGTATTATTTTAATAAATAGTCCGTTACCCGTGTTACCCGTTGGAAATCAGTACTGAGCTTTCAGACAAATTTTCGTTACCCGTTGCGTTACCCGTGCGTTACCCGTTGGCAAACATTTTTCGATACATGTATTTGTATAAGAAACTATGATGGGCCATCATTGCTGCTTAAGCTTCGTTGACTTTTCAGGTAATTTCCATGGCTCAGTAGGATGCCCTAGTTCCTTAGTACTGTTTCTCGTGATTGGCTTAACAGAGACCAGGATTTTGCACGAGATGCGTCTATGAGGGACAGTTATCTAATTTGTGTATGGAGATATCCTTACCTCTAGTTTTAAAGTATCTTAGGATCCTTTGAATTATGGATTAAGGGATATGAATCAGACAAATGACCTTACTTTCCTGCACACCGCAAGTCAAGAAATGATACATATGCCAAATTATTCCATTTTGGTATTAAATTCAGTTTCAAGGACCATTTGATACGCATTCTTTAAGGAGCGATTTTCATTGGTCCAAAGACAATCCTAGCCATAAGTGTTGAGAATGTTTGGAAAATCTCGAATTTTTTCATTTAGCAAACCCCCGCTCCCCCAATTCAATGTTGTTTGTGAAGATATCCTAAAATCTGATAACTGCCATATCTTCTGAAGACAAAAAAACAACATTGAGATGGGGGGTGGGGGGAAGTGGACATTTTGACGGTATTTTGGTTGCGAGGTCTAAAAAATAGGGGAAAGTCGATTTTTTCTCAACACCTTATGGCCAGGATTGTCTGAGGAGGGTTATTTTTGAAAGTCATTGGGATCAATTCAAATTTACACTTGTCCAACAACTTTGGCCAGTAGAATTCAAATCTGGAAACGAAATTAACGTTCAACGTCACGGTTTGCAGTTATGACGTCATAATTTAGTTTGCAAAGCAAGGTCAACTGAGAAATTACAGAGCATGGCTCTTTGGAGCCAAGTAATTGTGCTAAGCGGCTTTTTTTGAGTATCGTCACTGTCTTATTAATTGCCGTTCTAGCGGCTATCATAAACTGCACAGGATTGGCATACGAACGAGGAATAGATCGGTTTAAGCTAAAATTTCATGCTTTCCCTTAACGATACATCTCAGAATTTTCTTTGCATCTCACTCTATTTATGGAGGTTTTATCTCGCATAGAGTTGTGAAAGATTTGTTAGCTATAGATAGCACATCTCCGTGGTCTTCCCATAGATTCCATGGGGGCCTAAATTGGAATTATAAATTTCTTACGTTTTTGAGGTAGAAGTATGCCGGCGCTTGATTCCCCTGAAGCCATCCAAAGGGGTGCATCATTGTGCCTATTTATTGTAGGTTGTAGAACCTTCGCCAGATCGCTAGAAGACTGCTCTAATGCAAAGATTGTTGGAGATCCCAAAGTTTCCGACTGTTTATCTATAAATCTTTACTTTATGGAGGTGGGAGACGTTCAGTTTTATCCGAAAAATGTTTGCCAACGGGTAACGCACGGGTAACGCAACGGGTAACGAAAATTCGTCTGAAGGCTCAGTACTGATTTCCAACGGGTAACACGGGTAACGGACTTTTTATTAAAATAATACGTATTATTTTAATAAATAGTCCGTTACCCGTGTTACCCGTTGGAAATCAGTACTGAGCTTTCAGACAAATTTTCGTTACCCGTTGCGTTACCCGTGCGTTACCCGTTGGCAAACATTTTTCGATACATGTATTTGTATAAGAAACTATGATGGGCCATCATTGCTGCTTAAGCTTCGTTGACTTTTCAGGTAATTTCCATGGCTCAGTAGGATGCCCTAGTTCCTTAGTACTGTTTCTCGTGATTGGCTTAACAGAGACCAGGATTTTGCACGAGATGCGTCTATGAGGGACAGTTATCTAATTTGTGTATGGAGATATCCTTACCTCTAGTTTTAAAGTATCTTAGGATCCTTTGAATTATGGATTAAGGGATATGAATCAAGACAAATGACCTTACTTTCCTGCACACCGCAAGTCAAGAAATGATACATATGCCAAATTATTCCATTTTGGTATTAAATTCAGTTTCAAGGACCATTTGATACGCATTCTTTAAGGAGCGATTTTCATTGGTCCAAAGACAGTCTGAGGAGGGTTATTTTTGAAAGTCATTGGGATCAATTCAAATTTACACTTGTCCAACAACTTTGGCCAGTAGAATTCAAATCTGGAAACGAAATTAACGTTCAACGTCACGGTTTGCAGTTATGACGTCATAATTTAGTTTGCAAAGCAAGGTCAACTGAGAAATTACAGAGCATGGCTCTTTGGAGCCAAGTAATTGTGCTAAGCGGCTTTTTTTGAGTATCGTCACTGTCTTATTAATTGCCGTTCTAGCGGCTATCATAAACTGCACAGGATTGGCATACGAACGAGGAATAGATCGGTTTAAGCTAAAATTTCATGCTTTCCCTTAACGATACATCTCAGAATTTTCTTTGCATCTCACTCTATTTATGGAGGTTTTATCTCGCATAGAGTTGTGAAAGATTTGTTAGCTATAGATAGCACATCTCCGTGGTCTTCCCATAGATTCCATGGGGGCCTAAATTGGAATTATAAATTTCTTACGTTTTTGAGGTAGAAGTATGCCGGCGCTTGATTCCCCTGAAGCCATCCAAAGGGGTGCATCATTGTGCCTATTTATTGTAGGTTGTAGAACCTTCGCCAGATCGCTAGAAGACTGCTCTAATGCAAAGATTGTTGGAGATCCCAAAGTTTCCGACTGTTTATCTATAAATCTTTACTTTATGGAGGTGGGAGACGTTCAGTTTTATCCGAAAAATGTTTGCCAACGGGTAACGCACGGGTAACGCAACGGGTAACGAAAATTCGTCTGAAGGCTCAGTACTGATTTCCAACGGGTAACACGGGTAACGGACTTTTTATTAAAATAATACGTATTATTTTAATAAATAGTCCGTTACCCGTGTTACCCGTTGGAAATCAGTACTGAGCTTTCAGACAAATTTTCGTTACCCGTTGCGTTACCCGTGCGTTACCCGTTGGCAAACATTTTTCGATACATGTATTTGTATAAGAAACTATGATGGGCCATCATTGCTGCTTAAGCTTCGTTGACTTTTCAGGTAATTTCCATGGCTCAGTAGGATGCCCTAGTTCCTTAGTACTGTTTCTCGTGATTGGCTTAACAGAGACCAGGATTTTGCACGAGATGCGTCTATGAGGGACAGTTATCTAATTTGTGTATGGAGATATCCTTACCTCTAGTTTTAAAGTATCTTAGGATCCTTTGAATTATGGATTAAGGGATATGAATCAGACAAATGACCTTACTTTCCTGCACACCGCAAGTCAAGAAATGATACATATGCCAAATTATTCCATTTTGGTATTAAATTCAGTTTCAAGGACCATTTGATACGCATTCTTTAAGGAGCGATTTTCATTGGTCCAAAGACAATCCTAGCCATAAGTGTTGAGAATGTTTGGAAAATCTCGAATTTTTTCATTTAGCAAACCCCCGCTCCCCCAATTCAATGTTGTTTGTGAAGATATCCTAAAATCTGATAACTGCCATATCTTCTGAAGACAAAAAAACAACATTGAGATGGGGGGTGGGGGAAGTGGACATTTTGACGGTATTTTGGTTGCGAGGTCTAAAAAATAGGGGAAAGTCGATTTTTTCTCAACACCTTATGGCCAGGATTGTCTGAGGAGGGTTATTTTTGAAAGTCATTGGGATCAATTCAAATTTACACTTGTCCAACAACTTTGGCCAGTAGAATTCAAATCTGGAAACGAAATTAACGTTCAACGTCACGGTTTGCAGTTATGACGTCATAATTTAGTTTGCAAAGCAAGGTCAACTGAGAAATTACAGAGCATGGCTCTTTGGAGCCAAGTAATTGTGCTAAGCGGCTTTTTTTGAGTATCGTCACTGTCTTATTAATTGCCGTTCTAGCGGCTATCATAAACTGCACAGGATTGGCATACGAACGAGGAATAGATCGGTTTAAGCTAAAATTTCATGCTTTCCCTTAACGATACATCTCAGAATTTTCTTTGCATCTCACTCTATTTATGGAGGTTTTATCTCGCATAGAGTTGTGAAAGATTTGTTAGCTATAGATAGCACATCTCCGTGGTCTTCCTATAGATTCCATGGGGGCCTAAATTGGAATTATAAATTTCTTACGTTTTTGAGGTAGAAGTATGCCGGCGCTTGATTCCCCTGAAGCCATCCAAAGGGGTGCATCATTGTGCCTATTTATTGTAGGTTGTAGAACCTTCGCCAGATCGCTAGAAGACTGCTCTAATGCAAAGATTGTTGGAGATCCCAAAGTTTCCGACTGTTTATCTATAAATCTTTACTTTATGGAGGTGGGAGACGTTCAGTTTTATCCGAAAAATGTTTGCCAACGGGTAACGCACGGGTAACGCAACGGGTAACGAAAATTCGTCTGAAGGCTCAGTACTGATTTCCAACGGGTAACACGGGTAACGGACTTTTTATTAAAATAATACGTATTATTTTAATAAATAGTCCGTTACCCGTGTTACCCGTTGGAAATCAGTACTGAGCTTTCAGACAAATTTTCGTTACCCGTTGCGTTACCCGTGCGTTACCCGTTGGCAAACATTTTTCGATACATGTATTTGTATAAGAAACTATGATGGGCCATCATTGCTGCTTAAGCTTCGTTGACTTTTCAGGTAATTTCCATGGCTCAGTAGGATGCCCTAGTTCCTTAGTACTGTTTCTCGTGATTGGCTTAACAGAGACCAGGATTTTGCACGAGATGCGTCTATGAGGGACAGTTATCTAATTTGTGTATGGAGATATCCTTACCTCTAGTTTTAAAGTATCTTAGGATCCTTTGAATTATGGATTAAGGGATATGAATCAGACAAATGACCTTACTTTCCTGCACACCGCAAGTCAAGAAATGATACATATGCCAAATTATTCCATTTTGGTATTAAATTCAGTTTCAAGGACCATTTGATACGCATTCTTTAAGGAGCGATTTTCATTGGTCCAAAGACAATCCTAGCCATAAGTGTTGAGAATGTTTGGAAAATCTCGAATTTTTTCATTTAGCAAACCCCCGCTCCCCCAATTCAATGTTGTTTGTGAAGATATCCTAAAATCTGATAACTGCCATATCTTCTGAAGACAAAAAAACAACATTGAGATGGGGGGTGGGGGAAGTGGACATTTTGACGGTATTTTGGTTGCGAGGTCTAAAAAATAGGGGAAAGTCGATTTTTTCTCAACACCTTATGGCCAGGATTGTCTGAGGAGGGTTATTTTTGAAAGTCATTGGGATCAATTCAAATTTACACTTGTCCAACAACTTTGGCCAGTAGAATTCAAATCTGGAAACGAAATTAACGTTCAACGTCACGGTTTGCAGTTATGACGTCATAATTTAGTTTGCAAAGCAAGGTCAACTGAGAAATTACAGAGCATGGCTCTTTGGAGCCAAGTAATTGTGCTAAGCGGCTTTTTTTGAGTATCGTCACTGTCTTATTAATTGCCGTTCTAGCGGCTATCATAAACTGCACAGGATTGGCATACGAACGAGGAATAGATCGGTTTAAGCTAAAATTTCATGCTTTCCCTTAACGATACATCTCAGAATTTTCTTTGCATCTCACTCTATTTATGGAGGTTTTATCTCGCATAGAGTTGTGAAAGATTTGTTAGCTATAGATAGCACATCTCCGTGGTCTTCCCATAGATTCCATGGGGGCCTAAATTGGAATTATAAATTTCTTACGTTTTTGAGGTAGAAGTATGCCGGCGCTTGATTCCCCTGAAGCCATCCAAAGGGGTGCATCATTGTGCCTATTTATTGTAGGTTGTAGAACCTTCGCCAGATCGCTAGAAGACTGCTCTAATGCAAAGATTGTTGGAGATCCCAAAGTTTCCGACTGTTTATCTATAAATCTTTACTTTATGGAGGTGGGAGACGTTCAGTTTTATCCGAAAAATGTTTGCCAACGGGTAACGCACGGGTAACGCAACGGGTAACGAAAATTCGTCTGAAGGCTCAGTACTGATTTCCAACGGGTAACACGGGTAACGGACTTTTTATTAAAATAATACGTATTATTTTAATAAATAGTCCGTTACCCGTGTTACCCGTTGGAAATCAGTACTGAGCTTTCAGACAAATTTTCGTTACCCGTTGCGTTACCCGTGCGTTACCCGTTGGCAAACATTTTTCGATACATGTATTTGTATAAGAAACTATGATGGGCCATCATTGCTGCTTAAGCTTCGTTGACTTTTCAGGTAATTTCCATGGCTCAGTAGGATGCCCTAGTTCCTTAGTACTGTTTCTCGTGATTGGCTTAACAGAGACCAGGATTTTGCACGAGATGCGTCTATGAGGGACAGTTATCTAATTTGTGTATGGAGATATCCTTACCTCTAGTTTTAAAGTATCTTAGGATCCTTTGAATTATGGATTAAGGGATATGAATCAGACAAATGACCTTACTTTCCTGCACACCGCAAGTCAAGAAATGATACATATGCCAAATTATTCCATTTTGGTATTAAATTCAGTTTCAAGGACCATTTGATACGCATTCTTTAAGGAGCGATTTTCATTGGTCCAAAGACAATCCTAGCCATAAGTGTTGAGAATGTTTGGAAAATCTCGAATTTTTTCATTTAGCAAACCCCCGCTCCCCCAATTCAATGTTGTTTGTGAAGATATCCTAAAATCTGATAACTGCCATATCTTCTGAAGACAAAAAAACAACATTGAGATGGGGGGTGGGGGGAAGTGGACATTTTGACGGTATTTTGGTTGCGAGGTCTAAAAAATAGGGGAAAGTCGATTTTTTCTCAACACCTTATGGCCAGGATTGTCTGAGGAGGGTTATTTTTGAAAGTCATTGGGATCAATTCAAATTTACACTTGTCCAACAACTTTGGCCAGTAGAATTCAAATCTGGAAACGAAATTAACGTTCAACGTCACGGTTTGCAGTTATGACGTCATAATTTAGTTTGCAAAGCAAGGTCAACTGAGAAATTACAGAGCATGGCTCTTTGGAGCCAAGTAATTGTGCTAAGCGGCTTTTTTTGAGTATCGTCACTGTCTTATTAATTGCCGTTCTAGCGGCTATCATAAACTGCACAGGATTGGCATACGAACGAGGAATAGATCGGTTTAAGCTAAAATTTCATGCTTTCCCTTAACGATACATCTCAGAATTTTCTTTGCATCTCACTCTATTTATGGAGGTTTTATCTCGCATAGAGTTGTGAAAGATTTGTTAGCTATAGATAGCACATCTCCGTGGTCTTCCCATAGATTCCATGGGGGCCTAAATTGGAATTATAAATTTCTTACGTTTTTGAGGTAGAAGTATGCCGGCGCTTGATTCCCCTGAAGCCATCCAAAGGGGTGCATCATTGTGCCTATTTATTGTAGGTTGTAGAACCTTCGCCAGATCGCTAGAAGACTGCTCTAATGCAAAGATTGTTGGAGATCCCAAAGTTTCCGACTGTTTATCTATAAATCTTTACTTTATGGAGGTGGGAGACGTTCAGTTTTATCCGAAAAATGTTTGCCAACGGGTAACGCACGGGTAACGCAACGGGTAACGAAAATTCGTCTGAAGGCTCAGTACTGATTTCCAACGGGTAACACGGGTAACGGACTTTTTATTAAAATAATACGTATTATTTTAATAAATAGTCCGTTACCCGTGTTACCCGTTGGAAATCAGTACTGAGCTTTCAGACAAATTTTCGTTACCCGTTGCGTTACCCGTGCGTTACCCGTTGGCAAACATTTTTCGATACATGTATTTGTATAAGAAACTATGATGGGCCATCATTGCTGCTTAAGCTTCGTTGACTTTTCAGGTAATTTCCATGGCTCAGTAGGATGCCCTAGTTCCTTAGTACTGTTTCTCGTGATTGGCTTAACAGAGACCAGGATTTTGCACGAGATGCGTCTATGAGGGACAGTTATCTAATTTGTGTATGGAGATATCCTTACCTCTAGTTTTAAAGTATCTTAGGATCCTTTGAATTATGGATTAAGGGATATGAATCAGACAAATGACCTTACTTTCCTGCACACCGCAAGTCAAGAAATGATACATATGCCAAATTATTCCATTTTGGTATTAAATTCAGTTTCAAGGACCATTTGATACGCATTCTTTAAGGAGCGATTTTCATTGGTCCAAAGACAATCCTAGCCATAAGTGTTGAGAATGTTTGGAAAATCTCGAATTTTTTCATTTAGCAAACCCCCGCTCCCCCAATTCAATGTTGTTTGTGAAGATATCCTAAAATCTGATAACTGCCATATCTTCTGAAGACAAAAAAACAACATTGAGATGGGGGGTGGGGGGAAGTGGACATTTTGACGGTATTTTGGTTGCGAGGTCTAAAAAATAGGGGAAAGTCGATTTTTTCTCAACACCTTATGGCCAGGATTGTCTGAGGAGGGTTATTTTTGAAAGTCATTGGGATCAATTCAAATTTACACTTGTCCAACAACTTTGGCCAGTAGAATTCAAATCTGGAAACGAAATTAACGTTCAACGTCACGGTTTGCAGTTATGACGTCATAATTTAGTTTGCAAAGCAAGGTCAACTGAGAAATTACAGAGCATGGCTCTTTGGAGCCAAGTAATTGTGCTAAGCGGCTTTTTTTGAGTATCGTCACTGTCTTATTAATTGCCGTTCTAGCGGCTATCATAAACTGCACAGGATTGGCATACGAACGAGGAATAGATCGGTTTAAGCTAAAATTTCATGCTTTCCCTTAACGATACATCTCAGAATTTTCTTTGCATCTCACTCTATTTATGGAGGTTTTATCTCGCATAGAGTTGTGAAAGATTTGTTAGCTATAGATAGCACATCTCCGTGGTCTTCCCATAGATTCCATGGGGGCCTAAATTGGAATTATAAATTTCTTACGTTTTTGAGGTAGAAGTATGCCGGCGCTTGATTCCCCTGAAGCCATCCAAAGGGGTGCATCATTGTGCCTATTTATTGTAGGTTGTAGAACCTTCGCCAGATCGCTAGAAGACTGCTCTAATGCAAAGATTGTTGGAGATCCCAAAGTTTCCGACTGTTTATCTATAAATCTTTACTTTATGGAGGTGGGAGACGTTCAGTTTTATCCGAAAAATGTTTGCCAACGGGTAACGCACGGGTAACGCAACGGGTAACGAAAATTCGTCTGAAGGCTCAGTACTGATTTCCAACGGGTAACACGGGTAACGGACTTTTTATTAAAATAATACGTATTATTTTAATAAATAGTCCGTTACCCGTGTTACCCGTTGGAAATCAGTACTGAGCTTTCAGACAAATTTTCGTTACCCGTTGCGTTACCCGTGCGTTACCCGTTGGCAAACATTTTTCGATACATGTATTTGTATAAGAAACTATGATGGGCCATCATTGCTGCTTAAGCTTCGTTGACTTTTCAGGTAATTTCCATGGCTCAGTAGGATGCCCTAGTTCCTTAGTACTGTTTCTCGTGATTGGCTTAACAGAGACCAGGATTTTGCACGAGATGCGTCTATGAGGGACAGTTATCTAATTTGTGTATGGAGATATCCTTACCTCTAGTTTTAAAGTATCTTAGGATCCTTTGAATTATGGATTAAGGGATATGAATCAGACAAATGACCTTACTTTCCTGCACACCGCAAGTCAAGAAATGATACATATGCCAAATTATTCCATTTTGGTATTAAATTCAGTTTCAAGGACCATTTGATACGCATTCTTTAAGGAGCGATTTTCATTGGTCCAAAGACAATCCTAGCCATAAGTGTTGAGAATGTTTGGAAAATCTCGAATTTTTTCATTTAGCAAACCCCCGCTCCCCCAATTCAATGTTGTTTGTGAAGATATCCTAAAATCTGATAACTGCCATATCTTCTGAAGACAAAAAAACAACATTGAGATGGGGGGTGGGGGGAAGTGGACATTTTGACGGTATTTTGGTTGCGAGGTCTAAAAAATAGGGGAAAGTCGATTTTTTCTCAACACCTTATGGCCAGGATTGTCTGAGGAGGGTTATTTTTGAAAGTCATTGGGATCAATTCAAATTTACACTTGTCCAACAACTTTGGCCAGTAGAATTCAAATCTGGAAACGAAATTAACGTTCAACGTCACGGTTTGCAGTTATGACGTCATAATTTAGTTTGCAAAGCAAGGTCAACTGAGAAATTACAGAGCATGGCTCTTTGGAGCCAAGTAATTGTGCTAAGCGGCTTTTTTTGAGTATCGTCACTGTCTTATTAATTGCCGTTCTAGCGGCTATCATAAACTGCACAGGATTGGCATACGAACGAGGAATAGATCGGTTTAAGCTAAAATTTCATGCTTTCCCTTAACGATACATCTCAGAATTTTCTTTGCATCTCACTCTATTTATGGAGGTTTTATCTCGCATAGAGTTGTGAAAGATTTGTTAGCTATAGATAGCACATCTCCGTGGTCTTCCCATAGATTCCATGGGGGCCTAAATTGGAATTATAAATTTCTTACGTTTTTGAGGTAGAAGTATGCCGGCGCTTGATTCCCCTGAAGCCATCCAAAGGGGTGCATCATTGTGCCTATTTATTGTAGGTTGTAGAACCTTCGCCAGATCGCTAGAAGACTGCTCTAATGCAAAGATTGTTGGAGATCCCAAAGTTTCCGACTGTTTATCTATAAATCTTTACTTTATGGAGGTGGGAGACGTTCAGTTTTATCCGAAAAATGTTTGCCAACGGGTAACGCACGGGTAACGCAACGGGTAACGAAAATTCGTCTGAAGGCTCAGTACTGATTTCCAACGGGTAACACGGGTAACGGACTTTTTATTAAAATAATACGTATTATTTTAATAAATAGTCCGTTACCCGTGTTACCCGTTGGAAATCAGTACTGAGCTTTCAGACAAATTTTCGTTACCCGTTGCGTTACCCGTGCGTTACCCGTTGGCAAACATTTTTCGATACATGTATTTGTATAAGAAACTATGATGGGCCATCATTGCTGCTTAAGCTTCGTTGACTTTTCAGGTAATTTCCATGGCTCAGTAGGATGCCCTAGTTCCTTAGTACTGTTTCTCGTGATTGGCTTAACAGAGACCAGGATTTTGCACGAGATGCGTCTATGAGGGACAGTTATCTAATTTGTGTATGGAGATATCCTTACCTCTAGTTTTAAAGTATCTTAGGATCCTTTGAATTATGGATTAAGGGATATGAATCAGACAAATGACCTTACTTTCCTGCACACCGCAAGTCAAGAAATGATACATATGCCAAATTATTCCATTTTGGTATTAAATTCAGTTTCAAGGACCATTTGATACGCATTCTTTAAGGAGCGATTTTCATTGGTCCAAAGACAATCCTAGCCATAAGTGTTGAGAATGTTTGGAAAATCTCGAATTTTTTCATTTAGCAAACCCCCGCTCCCCCAATTCAATGTTGTTTGTGAAGATATCCTAAAATCTGATAACTGCCATATCTTCTGAAGACAAAAAAACAACATTGAGATGGGGGGTGGGGGGAAGTGGACATTTTGACGGTATTTTGGTTGCGAGGTCTAAAAAATAGGGGAAAGTCGATTTTTTCTCAACACCTTATGGCCAGGATTGTCTGAGGAGGGTTATTTTTGAAAGTCATTGGGATCAATTCAAATTTACACTTGTCCAACAACTTTGGCCAGTAGAATTCAAATCTGGAAACGAAATTAACGTTCAACGTCACGGTTTGCAGTTATGACGTCATAATTTAGTTTGCAAAGCAAGGTCAACTGAGAAATTACAGAGCATGGCTCTTTGGAGCCAAGTAATTGTGCTAAGCGGCTTTTTTTGAGTATCGTCACTGTCTTATTAATTGCCGTTCTAGCGGCTATCATAAACTGCACAGGATTGGCATACGAACGAGGAATAGATCGGTTTAAGCTAAAATTTCATGCTTTCCCTTAACGATACATCTCAGAATTTTCTTTGCATCTCACTCTATTTATGGAGGTTTTATCTCGCATAGAGTTGTGAAAGATTTGTTAGCTATAGATAGCACATCTCCGTGGTCTTCCCATAGATTCCATGGGGGCCTAAATTGGAATTATAAATTTCTTACGTTTTTGAGGTAGAAGTATGCCGGCGCTTGATTCCCCTGAAGCCATCCAAAGGGGTGCATCATTGTGCCTATTTATTGTAGGTTGTAGAACCTTCGCCAGATCGCTAGAAGACTGCTCTAATGCAAAGATTGTTGGAGATCCCAAAGTTTCCGACTGTTTATCTATAAATCTTTACTTTATGGAGGTGGGAGACGTTCAGTTTTATCCGAAAAATGTTTGCCAACGGGTAACGCACGGGTAACGCAACGGGTAACGAAAATTCGTCTGAAGGCTCAGTACTGATTTCCAACGGGTAACACGGGTAACGGACTTTTTATTAAAATAATACGTATTATTTTAATAAATAGTCCGTTACCCGTGTTACCCGTTGGAAATCAGTACTGAGCTTTCAGACGAATTTTCGTTACCCGTTGCGTTACCCGTGCGTTACCCGTTGGCAAACATTTTTCGATACATGTATTTGTATAAGAAACTATGATGGGCCATCATTGCTGCTTAAGCTTCGTTGACTTTTCAGGTAATTTCCATGGCTCAGTAGGATGCCCTAGTTCCTTAGTACTGTTTCTCGTGATTGGCTTAACAGAGACCAGGATTTTGCACGAGATGCGTCTATGAGGGACAGTTATCTAATTTGTGTATGGAGATATCCTTACCTCTAGTTTTAAAGTATCTTAGGATCCTTTGAATTATGGATTAAGGGATATGAATCAGACAAATGACCTTACTTTCCTGCACACCGCAAGTCAAGAAATGATACATATGCCAAATTATTCCATTTTGGTATTAAATTCAGTTTCAAGGACCATTTGATACGCATTCTTTAAGGAGCGATTTTCATTGGTCCAAAGACAATCCTAGCCATAAGTGTTGAGAATGTTTGGAAAATCTCGAATTTTTTCATTTAGCAAACCCCCGCTCCCCCAATTCAATGTTGTTTGTGAAGATATCCTAAAATCTGATAACTGCCATATCTTCTGAAGACAAAAAAACAACATTGAGATGGGGGGTGGGGGGAAGTGGACATTTTGACGGTATTTTGGTTGCGAGGTCTAAAAAATAGGGGAAAGTCGATTTTTTCTCAACACCTTATGGCCAGGATTGTCTGAGGAGGGTTATTTTTGAAAGTCATTGGGATCAATTCAAATTTACACTTGTCCAACAACTTTGGCCAGTAGAATTCAAATCTGGAAACGAAATTAACGTTCAACGTCACGGTTTGCAGTTATGACGTCATAATTTAGTTTGCAAAGCAAGGTCAACTGAGAAATTACAGAGCATGGCTCTTTGGAGCCAAGTAATTGTGCTAAGCGGCTTTTTTTGAGTATCGTCACTGTCTTATTAATTGCCGTTCTAGCGGCTATCATAAACTGCACAGGATTGGCATACGAACGAGGAATAGATCGGTTTAAGCTAAAATTTCATGCTTTCCCTTAACGATACATCTCAGAATTTTCTTTGCATCTCACTCTATTTATGGAGGTTTTATCTCGCATAGAGTTGTGAAAGATTTGTTAGCTATAGATAGCACATCTCCGTGGTCTTCCCATAGATTCCATGGGGGCCTAAATTGGAATTATAAATTTCTTACGTTTTTGAGGTAGAAGTATGCCGGCGCTTGATTCCCCTGAAGCCATCCAAAGGGGTGCATCATTGTGCCTATTTATTGTAGGTTGTAGAACCTTCGCCAGATCGCTAGAAGACTGCTCTAATGCAAAGATTGTTGGAGATCCCAAAGTTTCCGACTGTTTATCTATAAATCTTTACTTTATGGAGGTGGGAGACGTTCAGTTTTATCCGAAAAATGTTTGCCAACGGGTAACGCACGGGTAACGCAACGGGTAACGAAAATTCGTCTGAAGGCTCAGTACTGATTTCCAACGGGTAACACGGGTAACGGACTTTTTATTAAAATAATACGTATTATTTTAATAAATAGTCCGTTACCCGTGTTACCCGTTGGAAATCAGTACTGAGCTTTCAGACAAATTTTCGTTACCCGTTGCGTTACCCGTGCGTTACCCGTTGGCAAACATTTTTCGATACATGTATTTGTATAAGAAACTATGATGGGCCATCATTGCTGCTTAAGCTTCGTTGACTTTTCAGGTAATTTCCATGGCTCAGTAGGATGCCCTAGTTCCTTAGTACTGTTTCTCGTGATTGGCTTAACAGAGACCAGGATTTTGCACGAGATGCGTCTATGAGGGACAGTTATCTAATTTGTGTATGGAGATATCCTTACCTCTAGTTTTAAAGTATCTTAGGATCCTTTGAATTATGGATTAAGGGATATGAATCAGACAAATGACCTTACTTTCCTGCACACCGCAAGTCAAGAAATGATACATATGCCAAATTATTCCATTTTGGTATTAAATTCAGTTTCAAGGACCATTTGATACGCATTCTTTAAGGAGCGATTTTCATTGGTCCAAAGACAATCCTAGCCATAAGTGTTGAGAATGTTTGGAAAATCTCGAATTTTTTCATTTAGCAAACCCCCGCTCCCCCAATTCAATGTTGTTTGTGAAGATATCCTAAAATCTGATAACTGCCATATCTTCTGAAGACAAAAAAACAACATTGAGATGGGGGGTGGGGGGAAGTGGACATTTTGACGGTATTTTGGTTGCGAGGTCTAAAAAATAGGGGAAAGTCGATTTTTTCTCAACACCTTATGGCCAGGATTGTCTGAGGAGGGTTATTTTTGAAAGTCATTGGGATCAATTCAAATTTACACTTGTCCAACAACTTTGGCCAGTAGAATTCAAATCTGGAAACGAAATTAACGTTCAACGTCACGGTTTGCAGTTATGACGTCATAATTTAGTTTGCAAAGCAAGGTCAACTGAGAAATTACAGAGCATGGCTCTTTGGAGCCAAGTAATTGTGCTAAGCGGCTTTTTTTGAGTATCGTCACTGTCTTATTAATTGCCGTTCTAGCGGCTATCATAAACTGCACAGGATTGGCATACGAACGAGGAATAGATCGGTTTAAGCTAAAATTTCATGCTTTCCCTTAACGATACATCTCAGAATTTTCTTTGCATCTCACTCTATTTATGGAGGTTTTATCTCGCATAGAGTTGTGAAAGATTTGTTAGCTATAGATAGCACATCTCCGTGGTCTTCCCATAGATTCCATGGGGGCCTAAATTGGAATTATAAATTTCTTACGTTTTTGAGGTAGAAGTATGCCGGCGCTTGATTCCCCTGAAGCCATCCAAAGGGGTGCATCATTGTGCCTATTTATTGTAGGTTGTAGAACCTTCGCCAGATCGCTAGAAGACTGCTCTAATGCAAAGATTGTTGGAGATCCCAAAGTTTCCGACTGTTTATCTATAAATCTTTACTTTATGGAGGTGGGAGACGTTCAGTTTTATCCGAAAAATGTTTGCCAACGGGTAACGCACGGGTAACGCAACGGGTAACGAAAATTCGTCTGAAGGCTCAGTACTGATTTCCAACGGGTAACACGGGTAACGGACTTTTTATTAAAATAATACGTATTATTTTAATAAATAGTCCGTTACCCGTGTTACCCGTTGGAAATCAGTACTGAGCTTTCAGACAAATTTTCGTTACCCGTTGCGTTACCCGTGCGTTACCCGTTGGCAAACATTTTTCGATACATGTATTTGTATAAGAAACTATGATGGGCCATCATTGCTGCTTAAGCTTCGTTGACTTTTCAGGTAATTTCCATGGCTCAGTAGGATGCCCTAGTTCCTTAGTACTGTTTCTCGTGATTGGCTTAACAGAGACCAGGATTTTGCACGAGATGCGTCTATGAGGGACAGTTATCTAATTTGTGTATGGAGATATCCTTACCTCTAGTTTTAAAGTATCTTAGGATCCTTTGAATTATGGATTAAGGGATATGAATCAGACAAATGACCTTACTTTCCTGCACACCGCAAGTCAAGAAATGATACATATGCCAAATTATTCCATTTTGGTATTAAATTCAGTTTCAAGGACCATTTGATACGCATTCTTTAAGGAGCGATTTTCATTGGTCCAAAGACAATCCTAGCCATAAGTGTTGAGAATGTTTGGAAAATCTCGAATTTTTTCATTTAGCAAACCCCCGCTCCCCCAATTCAATGTTGTTTGTGAAGATATCCTAAAATCTGATAACTGCCATATCTTCTGAAGACAAAAAAACAACATTGAGATGGGGGGTGGGGGGAAGTGGACATTTTGACGGTATTTTGGTTGCGAGGTCTAAAAAATAGGGGAAAGTCGATTTTTTCTCAACACCTTATGGCCAGGATTGTCTGAGGAGGGTTATTTTTGAAAGTCATTGGGATCAATTCAAATTTACACTTGTCCAACAACTTTGGCCAGTAGAATTCAAATCTGGAAACGAAATTAACGTTCAACGTCACGGTTTGCAGTTATGACGTCATAATTTAGTTTGCAAAGCAAGGTCAACTGAGAAATTACAGAGCATGGCTCTTTGGAGCCAAGTAATTGTGCTAAGCGGCTTTTTTTGAGTATCGTCACTGTCTTATTAATTGCCGTTCTAGCGGCTATCATAAACTGCACAGGATTGGCATACGAACGAGGAATAGATCGGTTTAAGCTAAAATTTCATGCTTTCCCTTAACGATACATCTCAGAATTTTCTTTGCATCTCACTCTATTTATGGAGGTTTTATCTCGCATAGAGTTGTGAAAGATTTGTTAGCTATAGATAGCACATCTCCGTGGTCTTCCCATAGATTCCATGGGGGCCTAAATTGGAATTATAAATTTCTTACGTTTTTGAGGTAGAAGTATGCCGGCGCTTGATTCCCCTGAAGCCATCCAAAGGGGTGCATCATTGTGCCTATTTATTGTAGGTTGTAGAACCTTCGCCAGATCGCTAGAAGACTGCTCTAATGCAAAGATTGTTGGAGATCCCAAAGTTTCCGACTGTTTATCTATAAATCTTTACTTTATGGAGGTGGGAGACGTTCAGTTTTATCCGAAAAATGTTTGCCAACGGGTAACGCACGGGTAACGCAACGGGTAACGAAAATTCGTCTGAAGGCTCAGTACTGATTTCCAACGGGTAACACGGGTAACGGACTTTTTATTAAAATAATACGTATTATTTTAATAAATAGTCCGTTACCCGTGTTACCCGTTGGAAATCAGTACTGAGCTTTCAGACAAATTTTCGTTACCCGTTGCGTTACCCGTGCGTTACCCGTTGGCAAACATTTTTCGATACATGTATTTGTATAAGAAACTATGATGGGCCATCATTGCTGCTTAAGCTTCGTTGACTTTTCAGGTAATTTCCATGGCTCAGTAGGATGCCCTAGTTCCTTAGTACTGTTTCTCGTGATTGGCTTAACAGAGACCAGGATTTTGCACGAGATGCGTCTATGAGGGACAGTTATCTAATTTGTGTATGGAGATATCCTTACCTCTAGTTTTAAAGTATCTTAGGATCCTTTGAATTATGGATTAAGGGATATGAATCAGACAAATGACCTTACTTTCCTGCACACCGCAAGTCAAGAAATGATACATATGCCAAATTATTCCATTTTGGTATTAAATTCAGTTTCAAGGACCATTTGATACGCATTCTTTAAGGAGCGATTTTCATTGGTCCAAAGATGTCTGAGGAGGGTTATTTTTGAAAGTCATTGGGATCAATTCAAATTTACACTTGTCCAACAACTTTGGCCAGTAGAATTCAAATCTGGAAACGAAATTAACGTTCAACGTCACGGTTTGCAGTTATGACGTCATAATTTAGTTTGCAAAGCAAGGTCAACTGAGAAATTACAGAGCATGGCTCTTTGGAGCCAAGTAATTGTGCTAAGCGGCTTTTTTTGAGTATCGTCACTGTCTTATTAATTGCCGTTCTAGCGGCTATCATAAACTGCACAGGATTGGCATACGAACGAGGAATAGATCGGTTTAAGCTAAAATTTCATGCTTTCCCTTAACGATACATCTCAGAATTTTCTTTGCATCTCACTCTATTTATGGAGGTTTTATCTCGCATAGAGTTGTGAAAGATTTGTTAGCTATAGATAGCACATCTCCGTGGTCTTCCCATAGATTCCATGGGGGCCTAAATTGGAATTATAAATTTCTTACGTTTTTGAGGTAGAAGTATGCCGGCGCTTGATTCCCCTGAAGCCATCCAAAGGGGTGCATCATTGTGCCTATTTATTGTAGGTTGTAGAACCTTCGCCAGATCGCTAGAAGACTGCTCTAATGCAAAGATTGTTGGAGATCCCAAAGTTTCCGACTGTTTATCTATAAATCTTTACTTTATGGAGGTGGGAGACGTTCAGTTTTATCCGAAAAATGTTTGCCAACGGGTAACGCACGGGTAACGCAACGGGTAACGAAAATTCGTCTGAAGGCTCAGTACTGATTTCCAACGGGTAACACGGGTAACGGACTTTTTATTAAAATAATACGTATTATTTTAATAAATAGTCCGTTACCCGTGTTACCCGTTGGAAATCAGTACTGAGCTTTCAGACAAATTTTCGTTACCCGTTGCGTTACCCGTGCGTTACCCGTTGGCAAACATTTTTCGATACATGTATTTGTATAAGAAACTATGATGGGCCATCATTGCTGCTTAAGCTTCGTTGACTTTTCAGGTAATTTCCATGGCTCAGTAGGATGCCCTAGTTCCTTAGTACTGTTTCTCGTGATTGGCTTAACAGAGACCAGGATTTTGCACGAGATGCGTCTATGAGGGACAGTTATCTAATTTGTGTATGGAGATATCCTTACCTCTAGTTTTAAAGTATCTTAGGATCCTTTGAATTATGGATTAAGGGATATGAATCAGACAAATGACCTTACTTTCCTGCACACCGCAAGTCAAGAAATGATACATATGCCAAATTATTCCATTTTGGTATTAAATTCAGTTTCAAGGACCATTTGATACGCATTCTTTAAGGAGCGATTTTCATTGGTCCAAAGACAATCCTAGCCATAAGTGTTGAGAATGTTTGGAAAATCTCGAATTTTTTCATTTAGCAAACCCCCGCTCCCCCAATTCAATGTTGTTTGTGAAGATATCCTAAAATCTGATAACTGCCATATCTTCTGAAGACAAAAAAACAACATTGAGATGGGGGGTGGGGGGAAGTGGACATTTTGACGGTATTTTGGTTGCGAGGTCTAAAAAATAGGGGAAAGTCGATTTTTTCTCAACACCTTATGGCCAGGATTGTCTGAGGAGGGTTATTTTTGAAAGTCATTGGGATCAATTCAAATTTACACTTGTCCAACAACTTTGGCCAGTAGAATTCAAATCTGGAAACGAAATTAACGTTCAACGTCACGTCACGGTTTGCAGTTATGACGTCATAATTTAGTTTGCAAAGCAAGGTCAACTGAGAAATTACAGAGCATGGCTCTTTGGAGCCAAGTAATTGTGCTAAGCGGCTTTTTTTGAGTATCGTCACTGTCTTATTAATTGCCGTTCTAGCGGCTATCATAAACTGCACAGGATTGGCATACGAACGAGGAATAGATCGGTTTAAGCTAAAATTTCATGCTTTCCCTTAACGATACATCTCAGAATTTTCTTTGCATCTCACTCTATTTATGGAGGTTTTATCTCGCATAGAGTTGTGAAAGATTTGTTAGCTATAGATAGCACATCTCCGTGGTCTTCCCATAGATTCCATGGGGGCCTAAATTGGAATTATAAATTTCTTACGTTTTTGAGGTAGAAGTATGCCGGCGCTTGATTCCCCTGAAGCCATCCAAAGGGGTGCATCATTGTGCCTATTTATTGTAGGTTGTAGAACCTTCGCCAGATCGCTAGAAGACTGCTCTAATGCAAAGATTGTTGGAGATCCCAAAGTTTCCGACTGTTTATCTATAAATCTTTACTTTATGGAGGTGGGAGACGTTCAGTTTTATCCGAAAAATGTTTGCCAACGGGTAACGCACGGGTAACGCAACGGGTAACGAAAATTCGTCTGAAGGCTCAGTACTGATTTCCAACGGGTAACACGGGTAACGGACTTTTTATTAAAATAATACGTATTATTTTAATAAATAGTCCGTTACCCGTGTTACCCGTTGGAAATCAGTACTGAGCTTTCAGACAAATTTTCGTTACCCGTTGCGTTACCCGTGCGTTACCCGTTGGCAAACATTTTTCGATACATGTATTTGTATAAGAAACTATGATGGGCCATCATTGCTGCTTAAGCTTCGTTGACTTTTCAGGTAATTTCCATGGCTCAGTAGGATGCCCTAGTTCCTTAGTACTGTTTCTCGTGATTGGCTTAACAGAGACCAGGATTTTGCACGAGATGCGTCTATGAGGGACAGTTATCTAATTTGTGTATGGAGATATCCTTACCTCTAGTTTTAAAGTATCTTAGGATCCTTTGAATTATGGATTAAGGGATATGAATCAGACAAATGACCTTACTTTCCTGCACACCGCAAGTCAAGAAATGATACATATGCCAAATTATTCCATTTTGGTATTAAATTCAGTTTCAAGGACCATTTGATACGCATTCTTTAAGGAGCGATTTTCATTGGTCCAAAGACAATCCTAGCCATAAGTGTTGAGAATGTTTGGAAAATCTCGAATTTTTTCATTTAGCAAACCCCCGCTCCCCCAATTCAATGTTGTTTGTGAAGATATCCTAAAATCTGATAACTGCCATATCTTCTGAAGACAAAAAAACAACATTGAGATGGGGGGTGGGGGGAAGTGGACATTTTGACGGTATTTTGGTTGCGAGGTCTAAAAAATAGGGGAAAGTCGATTTTTTCTCAACACCTTATGGCCAGGATTGTCTGAGGAGGGTTATTTTTGAAAGTCATTGGGATCAATTCAAATTTACACTTGTCCAACAACTTTGGCCAGTAGAATTCAAATCTGGAAACGAAATTAACGTTCAACGTCACGTCACGGTTTGCAGTTATGACGTCATAATTTAGTTTGCAAAGCAAGGTCAACTGAGAAATTACAGAGCATGGCTCTTTGGAGCCAAGTAATTGTGCTAAGCGGCTTTTTTTGAGTATCGTCACTGTCTTATTAATTGCCGTTCTAGCGGCTATCATAAACTGCACAGGATTGGCATACGAACGAGGAATAGATCGGTTTAAGCTAAAATTTCATGCTTTCCCTTAACGATACATCTCAGAATTTTCTTTGCATCTCACTCTATTTATGGAGGTTTTATCTCGCATAGAGTTGTGAAAGATTTGTTAGCTATAGATAGCACATCTCCGTGGTCTTCCCATAGATTCCATGGGGGCCTAAATTGGAATTATAAATTTCTTACGTTTTTGAGGTAGAAGTATGCCGGCGCTTGATTCCCCTGAAGCCATCCAAAGGGGTGCATCATTGTGCCTATTTATTGTAGGTTGTAGAACCTTCGCCAGATCGCTAGAAGACTGCTCTAATGCAAAGATTGTTGGAGATCCCAAAGTTTCCGACTGTTTATCTATAAATCTTTACTTTATGGAGGTGGGAGACGTTCAGTTTTATCCGAAAAATGTTTGCCAACGGGTAACGCACGGGTAACGCAACGGGTAACGAAAATTCGTCTGAAGGCTCAGTACTGATTTCCAACGGGTAACACGGGTAACGGACTTTTTATTAAAATAATACGTATTATTTTAATAAATAGTCCGTTACCCGTGTTACCCGTTGGAAATCAGTACTGAGCTTTCAGACAAATTTTCGTTACCCGTTGCGTTACCCGTGCGTTACCCGTTGGCAAACATTTTTCGATACATGTATTTGTATAAGAAACTATGATGGGCCATCATTGCTGCTTAAGCTTCGTTGACTTTTCAGGTAATTTCCATGGCTCAGTAGGATGCCCTAGTTCCTTAGTACTGTTTCTCGTGATTGGCTTAACAGAGACCAGGATTTTGCACGAGATGCGTCTATGAGGGACAGTTATCTAATTTGTGTATGGAGATATCCTTACCTCTAGTTTTAAAGTATCTTAGGATCCTTTGAATTATGGATTAAGGGATATGAATCAGACAAATGACCTTACTTTCCTGCACACCGCAAGTCAAGAAATGATACATATGCCAAATTATTCCATTTTGGTATTAAATTCAGTTTCAAGGACCATTTGATACGCATTCTTTAAGGAGCGATTTTCATTGGTCCAAAGACAATCCTAGCCATAAGTGTTGAGAATGTTTGGAAAATCTCGAATTTTTTCATTTAGCAAACCCCCGCTCCCCCAATTCAATGTTGTTTGTGAAGATATCCTAAAATCTGATAACTGCCATATCTTCTGAAGACAAAAAAACAACATTGAGATGGGGGGTGGGGGGAAGTGGACATTTTGACGGTATTTTGGTTGCGAGGTCTAAAAAATAGGGGAAAGTCGATTTTTTCTCAACACCTTATGGCCAGGATTGTCTGAGGAGGGTTATTTTTGAAAGTCATTGGGATCAATTCAAATTTACACTTGTCCAACAACTTTGGCCAGTAGAATTCAAATCTGGAAACGAAATTAACGTTCAACGTCACGGTTTGCAGTTATGACGTCATAATTTAGTTTGCAAAGCAAGGTCAACTGAGAAATTACAGAGCATGGCTCTTTGGAGCCAAGTAATTGTGCTAAGCGGCTTTTTTTGAGTATCGTCACTGTCTTATTAATTGCCGTTCTAGCGGCTATCATAAACTGCACAGGATTGGCATACGAACGAGGAATAGATCGGTTTAAGCTAAAATTTCATGCTTTCCCTTAACGATACATCTCAGAATTTTCTTTGCATCTCACTCTATTTATGGAGGTTTTATCTCGCATAGAGTTGTGAAAGATTTGTTAGCTATAGATAGCACATCTCCGTGGTCTTCCCATAGATTCCATGGGGGCCTAAATTGGAATTATAAATTTCTTACGTTTTTGAGGTAGAAGTATGCCGGCGCTTGATTCCCCTGAAGCCATCCAAAGGGGTGCATCATTGTGCCTATTTATTGTAGGTTGTAGAACCTTCGCCAGATCGCTAGAAGACTGCTCTAATGCAAAGATTGTTGGAGATC
Source organism: Aurelia sp. 4 Dawson et al 2005 (assembly GCA_964019985.1). Taxonomy (NCBI): domain Eukaryota; kingdom Metazoa; phylum Cnidaria; class Scyphozoa; order Semaeostomeae; family Ulmaridae; genus Aurelia; species Aurelia sp. 4 Dawson et al 2005. Next base: position 11,921,386 of record OZ026492.1, read on the forward strand.
CCAAAGTTTCCGACTGTTTATCTATAAATCTTTACTTTATGGAGGTGGGAGACGTTCAGTTTTATCCGAAAAATGTTTGCCAACGGGTAACGCACGGGTAACGCAACGGGTAACGAAAATTCGTCTGAAGGCTCAGTACTGATTTCCAACGGGTAACACGGGTAACGGACTTTTTATTAAAATAATACGTATTATTTTAATAAATAGTCCGTTACCCGTGTTACCCGTTGGAAATCAGTACTGAGCTTTCAGACAAATTTTCGTTACCCGTTGCGTTACCCGTGCGTTACCCGTTGGCAAACATTTTTCGATACATGTATTTGTATAAGAAACTATGATGGGCCATCATTGCTGCTTAAGCTTCGTTGACTTTTCAGGTAATTTCCATGGCTCAGTAGGATGCCCTAGTTCCTTAGTACTGTTTCTCGTGATTGGCTTAACAGAGACCAGGATTTTGCACGAGATGCGTCTATGAGGGACAGTTATCTAATTTGTGTATGGAGATATCCTTACCTCTAGTTTTAAAGTATCTTAGGATCCTTTGAATTATGGATTAAGGGATATGAATCAGACAAATGACCTTACTTTCCTGCACACCGCAAGTCAAGAAATGATACATATGCCAAATTATTCCATTTTGGTATTAAATTCAGTTTCAAGGACCATTTGATACGCATTCTTTAAGGAGCGATTTTCATTGGTCCAAAGACAATCCTAGCCATAAGTGTTGAGAATGTTTGGAAAATCTCGAATTTTTTCATTTAGCAAACCCCCGCTCCCCCAATTCAATGTTGTTTGTGAAGATATCCTAAAATCTGATAACTGCCATATCTTCTGAAGACAAAAAAACAACATTGAGATGGGGGGTGGGGGGAAGTGGACATTTTGACGGTATTTTGGTTGCGAGGTCTAAAAAATAGGGGAAAGTCGATTTTTTCTCAACACCTTATGGCCAGGATTGTCTGAGGAGGGTTATTTTTGAAAGTCATTGGGATCAATTCAAATTTACACTTGTCCAACAACTTTGGCCAGTAGAATTCAAATCTGGAAACGAAATTAACGTTCAACGTCACGGTTTGCAGTTATGACGTCATAATTTAGTTTGCAAAGCAAGGTCAACTGAGAAATTACAGAGCATGGCTCTTTGGAGCCAAGTAATTGTGCTAAGCGGCTTTTTTTGAGTATCGTCACTGTCTTATTAATTGCCGTTCTAGCGGCTATCATAAACTGCACAGGATTGGCATACGAACGAGGAATAGATCGGTTTAAGCTAAAATTTCATGCTTTCCCTTAACGATACATCTCAGAATTTTCTTTGCATCTCACTCTATTTATGGAGGTTTTATCTCGCATAGAGTTGTGAAAGATTTGTTAGCTATAGATAGCACATCTCCGTGGTCTTCCCATAGATTCCATGGGGGCCTAAATTGGAATTATAAATTTCTTACGTTTTTGAGGTAGAAGTATGCCGGCGCTTGATTCCCCTGAAGCCATCCAAAGGGGTGCATCATTGTGCCTATTTATTGTAGGTTGTAGAACCTTCGCCAGATCGCTAGAAGACTGCTCTAATGCAAAGATTGTTGGAGATCCCAAAGTTTCCGACTGTTTATCTATAAATCTTTACTTTATGGAGGTGGGAGACGTTCAGTTTTATCCGAAAAATGTTTGCCAACGGGTAACGCACGGGTAACGCAACGGGTAACGAAAATTCGTCTGAAGGCTCAGTACTGATTTCCAACGGGTAACACGGGTAACGGACTTTTTATTAAAATAATACGTATTATTTTAATAAATAGTCCGTTACCCGTGTTACCCGTTGGAAATCAGTACTGAGCTTTCAGACAAATTTTCGTTACCCGTTGCGTTACCCGTGCGTTACCCGTTGGCAAACATTTTTCGGATAAAACTGAACGTCTCCCACCTCCATAAAGTAAAGATTTATAGATAAACAGTCGGAAACTTTGGGATCTCCAACAATCTTTGCATTAGAGCAGTCTTCTAGCGATCTGGCGAAGGTTCTACAACCTACAATAAATAGGCACAATGATGCACCCCTTTGGATGGCTTCAGGGGAATCAAGCGCCGGCATACTTCTACCTCAAAAACGTAAGAAATTTATAATTCCAATTTAGGCCCCCATGGAATCTATAGGAAGACCACGGAGATGTGCTATCTATAGCTAACAAATCTTTCACAACTCTATGCGAGATAAAACCTCCATAAATAGAGTGAGATGCAAAGAAAATTCTGAGATGTATCGTTAAGGGAAAGCATGAAATTTTAGCTTAAACCGATCTATTCCTCGTTCGTATGCCAATCCTGTGCAGTTTATGATAGCCGCTAGAACGGCAATTAATAAGACAGTGACGATACTCAAAAAAAGCCGCATAGCACAATTACTTGGTTCCAAAGAGCCATGCTCTGTAATTTCTCAGTTGACCTTGCTTTGCAAACTAAATTATGACGTCATAACTGCAAACCGTGACGTTGAACGTTAATTTCGTTTCCAGATTTGAATTCTACTGGCCAAAGTTGTTGGACAAGTGTAAATTTGAATTGATCCCAATGACTTTCAAAAATAACCCTCCTCAGACAATCCTGGCCATAAGGTGTTGAGAAAAAATCGACTTTCCCCTATTTTTTAGACCTCGCAACCAAAATACCGTCAAAATGTCCACTTCCCCCCACCCCCCATCTCAATGTTGTTTTTTTGTCTTCAGAAGATATGGCAGTTATCAGATTTTAGGATATCTTCACAAACAACATTGAATTGGGGGAGCGGGGGTTTGCTAAATGAAAAAATTCGAGATTTTCCAAACATTCTCAACACTTATGGCTAGGATTGTAGCTCTCCATCACAATGATAGGAACAAGTTCATAATAACTATTTACAAGAAAATGAAGCTTATGATACGATGTAATGCACATGTTAAATTCCGGGCGAGCCAGAAAAAAATGTCCACTCTTAAAAATTCGTAGCATCAAGAGTAATTCACAGATTTGAATGGTTCAGATTCCAGTCAAAAGCCGAAAGATTGAAGGATTTTTGTGATTTTTCTCGCTGTCTTACAAGCAGTAGATGTATCGGTAAATTTTACTTTATAAAAATTTCATGATTGCAGAGTAGCTGAAAAAGGGCCTGAAACATTGATCATATTTTAAGGACTCTCCGTACTTAGAACAATACGCAGTGGGCGTTTCACCTCTCACAAGAGTTATACGACATCACTTTTCAAATAAATACTAAAGATTTTCAGTCCCAAGGCAATGAATGTGCAGTGGATAGCTCTCTACCATGGAAAATCGTATGTTCTTCGTTGATCTTTGCGAGGAGTCCTTGTGATTTGATCAATGTTCTAGGCCCTTTTTTCAGTCTTTTTGCAACCGTAAAGTTTTTGTAAAGTTCGATTTACCTATGTTTCTAGTGCTCGTGAGATAACGAGAAAAATCACAAAATTCTTCGATCTTTCGGCTTTGATTTAAAACTTGAATCATTCAGATCTGTGAAGTACCCTTCGTGCTTGAATTTTCAAAAGTGAGAACATTTTCTGGCTCACCCGGTATGATATAATCTTTATCTAAAAATTTTGCAGCCTCGTTTTTCTCTACTTCATTCAACAAAAAGCAATGCACTAATAATGGGCCAGCATTCAATAGCTCTCATATCTAATTTTCAACCTTACCTTAAACCGTCGTGACAATTTGATTCTCCTGAGTTCCTCTCTGCCTGACGAGCTCTGCAAGTATTTCATTAGAGTTTCATTGACTTTTGGAACGTTTCTTTCTAAATAAAAAGAAATGGGGGCTATTTAAAGTTCTGCCTCATATTCCTACTTCGTACGTGCTGATGTCTGTTTAGAACAAGTATCAGTTGTGAAAAATGACAGTTTCAAAATTATTATTTCCCATACTTTTTGAAGGACTATAGGACAAAATTAAAGAAAGCCAAGGTCATCAAAAAACCTTCAAAATATAGATTTTCAAAAAACTTATGCTGGAGAAACCCTTGAAAAGGTCAGAAATCTAGCGATGTGGTTATGTTCGATTCCTTCTATGTTTTACGTCACAGGTGTGAGGGCATACAATCCCTGATCACTTTCATAAACTGGTATCCCAATTTGGCAGTATGCTAAAATACAGACCATAGGACCTTGCCTTATGTGGCATACTTTTCTCCCGACATCAAGCAAAATCTTGCTTTTTTTACCGACCAAACAGACAAACATGATTTTTCTTGAGTCCTTTTATGGAGTTTAAGCCTCGTTCGGTTGAAGTTCGGTTTCAAAATAGAATTTCCGTGGATCTTGAGGCGCAAGTTTAACGCTTTTATTGACAAAAACGGGTTTTTTTTGCGTTTTCTTGAGCAGTTCAAGTATTCTGCTTTTCAGGAAAATAATTATAGCAAATCAATGGGCGCTGATACAGAAATGAAAGAATACTAGATCTAAGTTCGGCATTGTGTAATAGATTTCTGTTATAATTTTTGTAAAGTAACACGCACTTTTAATTTACCAACACCTCAAACTCAAATCGGGAAACATTTTTGGGACACCCCGTATATACATTCGAACACATATACACCATTCGGGCACCGTTCCCGTTGCAGGATGAGTAAGATGTCAGGCCAGTCTCCGAAAATTTGAAACTTTTTGATGTCGTTACAGTGATAGTAAGATTTCGAGTGAATATCAAACAATTTCAAAATTGCAAATTTCCATGGCGCTTGTTTGTTCCTGGAGAAAATATAAAAAAATTATCTGCGGCACAAAATTTGCAAATGGCCTTGAATCACGGACTCACAGTGAGAAACCCACCAATGCAACGTGGTAATCTGTTAAAATAAACCTGTTAACTCCTGCAAAAGAATTACAGCCATATTAACCTGTAAGAAGGAATTATTTTAAAACATTGAGAGGAAAGAAAACAAGTTAATAGCAGCAATAAAGAGCAACAATGGGTATCCAGAAACTCGTTTCGTCGCACACTCGTGAATTCGGTTCGCGGGAAGGGCAAATTCAAGATGCAAACAAGCTGATTTAGCACGAGAAAAAAAATAAAATGTAATGCAAACCCACGCGATAATAACATCAAAGAAAATGATTTGTTCATTGGACAAACCGAACTGATGCCTGATGCCTGATGCGACGAAAACTTTGTCGGAAATTCAACGTTGCCCTTTATTGCAACTATCAACTTGTTTTTCTCTCCTTTCAAGGTTTGAGATTAATTTGTTGTTGCTCCAACTGGATTTAAAAGTTTTCTTCATAGTTAGGTTAATGTGTTTGCTATTCTTTTTCAAGAGCTAATAGTTGCCTCAGAGATGACAGTGTTATGTCGTGTTTCCGGGTTCAGATGAGTCAGAGAAATTTTAAACTACTTTTAAACTTAAAAACTTAAAAACTTTTACTTTTGAATTTTAAACTTATAAACTACTCTAAAGATACTCACCTCTTTTAAAAGGTTGCTTCCCCTTGTTTTCTACTTGTTGTTTTTGCTGATGCTGCAGCATGGGAAGCTCTTTCCCTGAAAAAACCAAGTCTGTTAGAATCAACGTCATCCCCAGGGTCGTTTCTGCCAAGATCATTGATGTGCTGACATAATTAATGTATTCAGTATTGACATAAGGTACAGGACAGGAACTCGGGAACAGGTTGTGTTAGAATTGCAAACTCATAAGAAATAGTTCCAATCTTTATTTCATTTATATGCCTTGTACATGAAGCTCCCGAAAAGTGGCTTGAAAGTGTTGGCATTCATTTAGTAGCTGAGCCTAGTACTGTTAGTTTTGGATTTTCAGAACCTGCTTTGCCAACTACATGCAAGATATGGTATTATTGTATAATACAGCAATACTTTCGTTGAAAATGAGATTTGATTAGAAACAAACAGATCTAATGATAAACCTACATAGAATTTAAAGATAAATCAAGATCTCCAGTGTAATACAACATCATTAAGACATAACTTACCTCTTGTTGTCGTGGTTATTAAGGAGGTAAAGGCAAATTTTGGTCCAATGTTATGAAGGTGCTTTAGGAACCTACACTTCATACTTTGCCATGAGTGTTGAGTTACCTGTCAGAAAGAGTCTGGTCTCAATTCTTCAGTCTGAGCTTGGCCTTTCAGAATCTAACAAAATACGTTCAGCCCCATTGTTTGTTTTGGAAGGGTTTTTATGGACATAACAACTAATTGGGTATGAGAATCAAACTTTAACAACAAAAATTGGCACCAAAGAGAACTTCATAACAAAAATTAGAATGAAACTTTGATACTCCTGCAATACGGCCTATGTTTCATCAAACTGAAATAGCTTCTTGATTGCAAAGTGTATAATTTAGGAAAACAGCCTCAAGGTTCTTATTTGGTTAGGTTTCAAAGTGGTTTAAAGGCCATGACAAAAAATGAATAAAGAACATTAATATTGAGTTGGCCAAGACTTCCACACAAAAAGACAGTTCTATAAGAACTCTAATTTTTGGTTAATAGATTTATATAATCAATTACCATGTAAGTAAGTAAGTAAGTAGTAGTTTTATAGTCTTTTTATCTAGCCAAAGGCTACTCAAACGACTTTACACCTTACCCCCTGGTCACTATGCTTAGTAGCATATAGCAGGGTGCAGCCACAGACGGCGCTCATAACTACGGACCAGGTACCCATTTATACTCCTGGGTGGAGAGAGGCACAATTTGTGTTAACACCTTGCCCAAGGATGCTATCCTCAAATATGGCCAGTGTCGGTTTCGAACACACGACCCTTGGATCGTGAGCCCGACGCCTTACCACTGTGCCACCGAGGCCATGCAAATGAATACACTATGTAAAAATGCCAGTGTGCCTGAGTTGCTTTCCCTTGCTGTAAGTTGCATTTACTTCTGTTCATACTTTAAGTTCAGTGTGCCCTAAGTTTTTGTTGTAAATGTGAAGATTAATTTTTCCATATAACATACATGAGAACTCAGGCTTCTTGATGATAAAAGGAATGCACATCTTTGTGTTATTTGGAAGACCTGATTTGGTCCAAATCATTCAGAGAGTATTTGGACCAACAATTTGGACAAGTTTCTTGTTTTTTATGCAGCACTACAGGAAATCATTTTACCATATTAGGCATGACTCATAAAATAGACATTTATAGGTGAAAACCTTCTCTTTCTCCATTTGTTTGTATAACTGATTGCCTCCAATGGTGCCTGCTCCCTTGTCTGTGGCATGCTTTTTGACATAGTCAATGATAGCTGCATCTTCCCAACTGGAATACTCAGTACGCCTGCAAGTTAGATAGCATCAGCCTTGAATTATCAATACCTGAGCACACACCACAAAGAATAAATGGACTGATGTTATGTATATATGTTCTATTTGCTGTCATAATGGGTTTTTCCAAATACTTTGAGATCATTATTGTTGAAGATTGTCAATGGAGCAATGTACTGTAATTAAGTCTATTATAAGTTTGAATTATCAGAGTATAGAGTTCACATGTCTCATCTTATTCTTTGCTTCTTCTATTGTTGCATGACGTGCTCTGTGAAAAATGTAGATATCCTACAGTACTGACATGATAAAAGGGCTCATTGTTTAAAAACTTTAATGGAAAGCAGGAAGTCTAGGGCAAATGTATAGTTTTAGAAGGCCCAAAAACCAAGCAAATGAGTCCTTTCTTAGGGACCATTGAATTTCAATTTTGTATTTTCAATGGCAATTGGCCATTATGGGGGAGGAGCATTATCCTCTGGCTGTTGAGAAAACAAAAAATTTTATGGAAATCTCTATTGTAGAAAAAATCTTTACAACAATGCGTAGGGTGTAGAATAGAACAGTCTTGCTGTGCCTCTGAATATGATGTATCTTCAGTTGAAATCTGGCATGTTCCACAAGACATCTGTTTGCTGCTCCCCAAGTCTTAAAATGGCCAAAGATTTTAGGCCAATCGGAGGCACTTGGTAGAAGGCACTTGGTTGGGGGTTCCAGTCTTAATGGCCAAATGACGTTAAAAAACATAATAAAAATCAAAATTTGATGGCCCCTTATTTGTTGTTTCTCCTTGTGTTACATCTTGGATAATACTGTAGTAGTCTAAAATCAAAAGATAATCACATGCATCTTTAGAGACTTTTTAGATTCAAAGTATTCTCAATTTTTCTCAGTATACTGAACCTTCCTTCATGGATGCTAAAGTAGTTCTTTTGAGGATATGATCTCTCACTTGCATGACAGATGTTTGCAAACAAGCAAAGGTACTCACCCACCATAATCTATGTCCATCCTTGAAGGGTGAATCAACACTGTGTAAGATTAAAACAAATTGTTAAAGACAGATGAGTGACAGATGCATCATAATTCAATCATAATGAAGGTGTTGTGATGCAATGGTATATACATAATCCTCTGCCCTTGCAGCGTAAACAGTCAGGTGTGCAAGGTTTGCTCTCAGGGGTCATCAACAAACAATTTTCGTCACAGTTAACAGACTTGGGCCGTTGCTCAGACCCCCTCTCCCCTTCTTAGCGGACCACTAAATTCATAGCTAGATTTCCTCTTGTCATGGGCATCCCACAAACTCTTGTTACAGGCCTATTAGGTGTCTTGGGCTAGGGCCTAAGCCTACCGCAACTTCTTTGAGCTTCTTAGTGCAGATGGCATCGCAGCATCAAAATTAAGTAGTGCACGGTGGAAAAGTTTACTGCCACGGTTATTCTTTAAGGATTGGAAACGAAATTTTACTTACTTCAATTTTCGTCACAAAAGTAAGATTTTTAACGGATTTGAGCTGGACCCCCTCCCCCCAACGGCCCTATTCCGTTAACTGTGACGAAAATTGTTTGTCGATGACCCCTTAGATTGAGCCCCAACAATGGAGAGTCAAGACAAGGCAAGGGGTCAAGCTGACATGCCACAATATTTTTCGCCATTTTGCTGGCCAGATAAACTCCTAAAGCTAAATCATTTGATTTGATACGTTTGTTATTAGCTGATATTTGGCAATTGCTCCCTAGTTTCCCCCTTTATTTTCCCACCAGCAGGATTTAGGCCCGCCAACGGTTCATGCACTGCTGCAAGTATAATGGCGATACAATACAAATTTTCATTGCTGCAGGGATGCAGAAGCTCTAGGCCAACATATCGATGACCAACCTTGCTTAGTGTGAAGTAAATGATAACTCGCTCATTTCTATGAAAAACAATCATATAATGCAGAGTAATGGCCTTACCTCTCTTGTCAGCTCATCTCACTCAGGCTGCAACATCTGCAGTTTGCTTCCCTTCTTTGCCAATTTCTTTCCTTGTTTCCCTATGGTTTTCGGGCTTTTCGCGCCAAAACTATACATTCGCCCCAGACCCCCAGACTTCCATTCAAGTTTTTGAACAATGAACACTTTTATTACACTCTGCTTTTATCATGTCGAAACTACAAGACCTTACATTCTTCATGGAGAACCTCATGAAAATCTGTCTTTTTAACTAAATGTAGAAAATTGCATAGTCTCCTCCAAAATCGCGCAAAATGAACACACCAATTTTTCGGAGGAAACGGTCTGTAGGCCATACTGGAACTGAAAAGCAAACATGTTACGCCGATTATCTCCGGCGTGCATAGAATTACGGATTTTAGAAGTTATTGAGGTTATTGAAGCTGTTTATTTCGTTAGCCTGTGAATTGCTCCTCCACAGTCCCCCTGTTTTCCATTTTCAAAATCGTCCCATGGTTTACATAAAGTATCACTAGGTCTCAAGCACGGCCGTACAAAGCTCGAAATTTCGTCCAAATTGGCCAGATTATTTGCCATTATTTCATATCATATTCTGCGCCGTTTAAGGGGGGCTAACTTCCCTTGCTGCTCCGTGTTCTGTACGGTCATTTTTGCAAGGGCCTTTATTTGACACAAGGGAAAGGTTATTCTTCACCTCTACTCAATCGCTTCCTCATTGGCCCAACGTTATTGTACAACATTCGACATACAAAGAAAAGGGATGTTCAAAAAAAGCGCATCTAGTAGCGTTTCATTTGCTCAATTACAAATTATGTCATTACTGCATGAATTAATAAACAAAAATACGGTCTCTACATTTGATAACATAAACACAATGATACTTTCAACACAGAAAAAGTAAAATCCCTCTTCTTACTAAATAATATTTTTGGAGTCGTGCACACTTCCGACACGAACTCAAGAAATGGTTTTGTTTGAATCAGTCTCGTTCGAGAAATCTTTTTCCCACCAAACAGTTATTCAATACAGGAGATATGTTAGCATGTGTTCCCGACCCAAGCGAAACACGGGCTAGAAACATGCAAGTAGAAGCCACCCCAAGAAGCGAGAGCTTTGTAAATGGAAGCAAGTTGTCCTCAGTCAAAGATCGATAATCTTTCAACAAACTAAAGCAGAGCATATGCTGAAGGAAAACAATAACCTTTCTCGAACTATGATGAGAACGAACCAGTCATTCTGTCTGTGAGTTCAAACTTCTTTTTTTCGTTCAGTTTGGGGGGGCCCGGAATTTCATACCTAAAGAGCGATAAAAGACGGGAAACGCTCTTCTACATTTCTTAAAATTAATTGTTTACAACAGATGGTTTAAGTTTACTTCGTAGCTTATCTATATTGGCAAACTGACGTAGACTGGACCTAAGAAGTAGCAATGCAAATCCGCATCTCAAATTGATCATACCCTATTGCAACAAAATTTCTATCTAGAAGGTCTTCCAGCACCTGCCATACACAAATCATTCATTCCAAAATTACACGAAGTAAAACCCTAAATATAAGAACAATAATTTATCGACTCCCGCTTTCATTGGTTCCTAACTTTTAGCCGTTGACTTTCAAAAACATTGCAGTTAAGAGGGCCTGTATAAAGCAGGCAAAACGTAGATATCAATCATGGTGCATCTGACACTTAGTGACGTCCTGACACTTAGTGACGTCTTTCTTTCCAGTTTCAAGTCAATGCTGGAAAATTTTCAGAAGATAAGGCTCTTACTGCATATATTGGCATTTACTGTGCAATGCAAATCCAGAGAAGAACAAACATCATAATTCTTAAATACCTTTCCTCGACAACTACGCATTTCGAAATCCTGACGATCATGCACCAAGAGACCAAAGGTGTCAAAATACGAAGAGACCAACTCTCGTACAGCATTTTATTTGTAAGATATTCTAGAAAACCGTAAGGAGAGCAAAAACACCATAAACTAAGGCACAAGGATATGCCACTAGTAACTGCTGCGAGTCCATTGCAAGTACTGTCACAAATAATTTTGATGCTGACCAACTGCACCAGAGTATAACTGCTGTTGTGAGTATCGTACCAACACTCCCCCTAAAAGAAGAGAAAAATACTGAGGCATCGTCCGCTGGGCCACCGAGAGGTTTATGAGGTCTGGGAACAAAACTGCGAATCGAGCCCCCTGCGATCGAGGCGAGCAGGCAATTTTTTCGATCAAGCCCTTTGAAATGACTAAATTGAACATCTTTAAAATGGGGCACCCTCGACCCTTAGGCCTAGGGGCAAATTGCCCCTCCTACCCCCCTCTCAGCGGCCCTGATCGTCCGAACCGTTCAAATTCGGCCGTCTGGCGAGGACTAGCGGAAGATCTGCTTAAAAATCCAATTTTTCTGAGTATTTGATCGAAAAATTCTGCGTAAAATCTTTTTGGAATGGCCGTGACTGTTTCGTTGTAGCGAAAGACGAATATTTCTATAACTGACTTTATAAAAATTCGATCATGTTGGTTGAGGTAAGAAGGTTCCTCCATACATATCGCCAAGTATGAAGGTATGGAAGTGGATCGTCTATAACTTCTTGCGGATGGATAAGAATTCTGTCTCACAACTGAAAGATTAGTATTTTACATTTTAAGGAAGTTCAGTCGAATTTGCTTATATTTTCAGTGCTCACAAAAATGCGAGAAAAATCATACAAATGCGTTAAACATTTGGCTTTTAAGTAAAATTCGACTCATTCAAAACCATTCAGTACTCTTTATGCTACAAATTCTTGCTCATTAAATATAACATTGTACTTTCCTTAACATGATTTGCCTTTTCCTTCTGTTCTTTCCAATCCCTTTGATTTTATTTTTCGTTCATTTTTTCTTTCATGGGAAATTAAAAGCTGTTCAGCTCATTGCCCGGTGTAGCTCCCCTACAATGCTACATCGTTTTTATCCCTGCCAATATCTAAACGGCTTTAGGAACTGTTTTTCCATAACTTGTTAAGAGATTTCACTGAGCAAAAAGTTAACGGATCGACTGAAACAGTTTTTAATCACCTTCCACCTTCAATGCAAGTATCGTCACATAATAATCGTAGACTGACTCCACAAATCTCAGTTTATCGCATTTTGAATTATCTGTATTTTCCTCAAAGAACCAATTGCTGAAAGACTGTTGCAGTGGTTTGTTTGACTTTGAGGTAATGACATTTCTCATGACGTCTCATAAATCACAAATCCTAGTGACAAATGTATTTAGACTTTTATAAAAGAAACACATTATTTGGCAACAAAAAACCGTTGCGTTTTATGAGGTAGTTTCGATAGTTCAAGAAAAGACTTACCAGTTAAAGAGGAACCAAGAAAAATAAAGAACTCAGTTCTATCTTGTGAACCAGCATCTATTCCTATGCATCAGCAATCAAGAATTTTTCTGGCAATCAAAGTTAATGAAAGTAGTTCAAGCTTAAACTTACTGCAAAGTGAGTAGGACTGACACTCCAGACAGCATGACCATGGGCAACAGGCAATATCCAAGGACACTAACTACGCAGCTCAATGTTACTCCAGTCATACTCATCAAGTTTAAAACAGCATACATTGATAGACAACCAAGCACTCCTACTCCGTAAATGTACCCAAATCCATGCACTTTTCCAGACTGCAAAATACAATCACAATGTCTCATGATTTTCAAGAATTGTCAATGACTTAGGCCACGTTGGCAGAGACCAACAACAATCACTGCAAAGTTAATTTCATTCACATTCCATATTGTTATAAATATACACAAGTTGATAATCCCAAGAGACAAAAATGGTGAAGACATTCCAGTAGATATAAATGGTTAGATGAATTGGTTAAAAACATTATACATTTAGTTTGACATTAATGTGTTTTCAAATGTTTCCAGCCATCCTTGCTTTATCTTCTGTGATTCTGAATGATGATATGTAACAAATTTATACCATGGAACAACTAGATGAAAAATGTGCCAAAGAAGCATGAGTTACATTCTCTATGCCCAATGGGACCCAAGACTTCAGTCATAAGTGAGTAAATTGGTTGCTACTGAAATGAGAGCAAGGGAGGTAGATGACTGGCGAATTAAGTTCAGTTTGATCCCATAAAGCTAAATGGTCTTCCTGAATGAGCAGGTCAAAATCATTGTTGGCTCTGTCCAAAATGGAGAATCTTTAAACAATGTGGCATACCCTCAATGGATTTCTAGATTCTTAAGAATTTTTAAGAATTCTTCACATTCTGACAAGAATTTCTGAGTGGCATCAAGAAATACGCACTTTTAAATAAGAATTCTCAACAATGAAAATTTTCTCAATCAAGAAAATATATCGTGTTTACTGTGTGCATGGGCTGTTGCAGAATTGAATGAATAGGTTTTTACTCACCAACAACAAGAATGCCCCAAAAGCAATGCAGAAAACAAAAGGTCCTGCAAGATCTGTGTCATCCATAATATTTGGATCTGTTTGTTGCAAGGGATGTAGAACTGACATTGTCTGCAAAGAAGAATATTCTGTTTAAGGCCATATAAAATAAATCTATAAATTCTCATCACCCTTGCCTGGAAAATGAAGCCTACATCAATACTTTTTATATCTTATTTACAAAACATAAAAGAACCGCCATCTCATCAGTCATAATATTTGTGAAATTCTTTTATTCTAAATTTGATACCTGCAAACATATATTAATCCAAGACCATGTTTAGCCATTTTGGCACAGATGTGATCTGTTACAAATTTTTTCCCTGCAAGATCAATTGCACTACTTTAGGTCAGCACTTTCTGTAGCAGGAGCAATACATATTGGAAGTAAGAACAGTAAATTTTTGGAATTACCTGACCATAAAAAGACCAAAATGGGAAATTTTGAGGGAAACATTTTCAAATCAAGTTTCTTATCAAATGATCTGATACAGTCAAACTTGTCACAAAATATCAGACCAAAGACAACAGACAAAAACAAGAAAAGATACCCATATCTTGGAGAATGCCAACACATCAGTCACCTACCACCCATAGAAAAAGTTGCCATTTTGCCGTTTTTAGAAACAGTAAGTAAGTTCAACCATTTTTTCATTGGCGGGCACTTGCTGGCTAGAACAAAGATTGTTTGTTTGAAAACAATAGAAATAAACAATGCTTTTTACAGAAAAACATAGCCTCGCCCCTAATATACTTGAAATATCAAGCAATCTAACTTTTTGAGAAACAAAAGTTCAGTTTGGATACTGAAATCAAGGCTCACAATACTTCCAAAAACTGCAAAATTGCAACTGGCTTCAAATGAACACACCACACAATACATTCACACAAACTAACTATGTGCTCTCCGCTGAAGTCACAGAACTGATGAAAAAGAACAATGCAGTACTGTTTCATACCTATTTTTCCAACTCAACTAACTCGCCAGCAGAAGGTCAGAGATATTTGCAAACATACCTTTTGAATAATATGTTCAAAATTTATTCCAAGCTCTAAAAAGCAAAGAAGAGAAAGGTTTAGTGATATATATACTGTATATATATATATTTCAAATGATACTTAAGAAAATAAATTCCAACATACAAATTTCCTACAAATCACTTTCTAAATCATTATTTATATTTATATTTTTTGTTGGTTATTAGATGAAATTTGTAAAATTGAAATTCTAAAAAATGAAACTTGAACTTTAACTTAAGAAAAGAAATGTAATAGATGTATCCTCTTTTAACTGCTTTGCCATCACCATTTGTTTGTAAGAGCACAATGTTTAGTCCTCTGTTTCAGAAATTTTCTACTCACGTAATCATAGTTAATAAGGTACTAGAAGAAACGGATGCAAAAATCAGACAGATTTTTCAACACACTGAAACCGTTCAAACTTAAGTTATCATTAGAGTGTGACTAACTGTGTGCATAGTTAGTCACACTCTGATGATAAAGTTTGAACGGCCTCAGTGCGCTGAAAAATCTGTCTGATTTTTTGCATCCGTTTTCTTCTACTGCCTTATCATTTAGTATAAGCAATAGTACCAAGTTTTTAATCTTAGTTAATGTGTGGTCAAATGCACATGCATAGTGTGAATAAAGTTAAGCCCACCTCTAAGAAACCCACTTTTTTATCTCAGTCTACTTCCTACTGTTCTAAGAAAATTCAGGCACTGAGTTTCTTCTTAAGTAATTCCTTAAAGGTAGAACTTAACTGACTTGTATTTCAACAACTGCCACCATTTTACTTTCAAACATTCATGAACATACATTACATAAGGTCACATATGGGCACATCCTTTTTGGAGTACTTTCAAAATTTTTATTTCATCGATAATTGCTCCAAGAATTTCCTGCAAGGAACTTTATTATCCATGTTTTGCTTGCTTTATACTGTATTTTGTTAGTGCAAAAGAAATTTGACAGGAATAAAAGTATCTTGACCATTGTTGTTGAGTCTGGTAAAGGGAAGCACGTAACTGATGACTTATCATCTTAGGCTCATTTGATATGTAGCAAAATACTGGTATGAAATTTCTCATGATTGGAAAATAACATTGATTTTCAATTGGGCACCTTTGAGGGAGTGGGGTGGGGGTATTTTGAAAATGTTTAATGGATGCTTTGTGTGAGAGGATCAATTTGTGTTTGGCCCCTTGACAAGCAAACTTTCCACTCTTATTGCCATTTTGGGTGCTTTTGAAACCAAAATGAATTCTCGATTTGATGAGACCCTGTGTATGCAGAGTGTAATCGCATACAGCACATCTGTTTTCAAAGTACGAACCAAAAACTTATTAAGAATCCCATCCATGCAGTTGCCACCTCTTCAGACTGCTAACTAGTATGCAGCATTCAAATTTCCAAACAAACCTTCCAATAGTGGTGGCTCATCTTCAAAGCTAGCATAATCCGTTGATCCTTGCTTCATTTGATTATCAAACCCATAATTGTTTTGTTGTGGATTCATTATTGAAGGGCCTTGTCCACCATAACCAGGTGCTGCATTATAACTCTGGTCATAGCCTCCTCCATAGTATTCACCATAGTTCCCACTTTGATCAGCTGGGGAGCCTTCATACCCTCCTTGTGGTCCACCTGCATAAGAATATCCAGAGTCATAAAATTCTATTTGCTGACCCTCAGTGGCCATATCAGCAATTAAATATAATATTCTCCAGTAACAGTTACCATAAACGTCCAGTCTGACTCAGCTCAGTATGGCTGAAGTTTGTAGAATATTTGATCGACCGTCGTGTCGAAAATGCCTAAATGCTCTTTGGTGGTTCTTCCTGACCTCACAGCCGAGTGATGGGTCTTTCCCATCAACAAAAGCTACAGTTCTTTGCTTCTCTCATTTGTGAAACTAGGTCTAAAGCTGCATACAAGTAGTCTTTTCGTAATACGTGTTTTCTTTTCAGGAACTGGACAACACTCCCTCGGGCATCAACGGGCCAGCCACGTACACGTACAACCGTTAGTGCTGCCACAGGGATACAAGCCTTTCACCCCTGTTCCTGAACAGAACAGCAACAACAACATAACATAATGAGAAATGATTGAACTTGCTGGACTTTTCAAGGTGTTTCAGGAGTTTGGTCTCTTCCCCTTCCTTTCATGCATTGTGTTAACAAGATCCAAAAGTTCTTAGTTTTGGTAGTGCAAAACTGTAAGCTTATGTTCTGCTCTGCTCTGTTGTTTGCCACCAGGGGCGGACTGGCAGTAGAATTGGGGCCCGGGCGATTCGGTATTGAGGGGGCCCAAAGCTACTCAAGCGAAAGTTTTGCAGTGCACTCCTTTGGAAGATTTTTTGCGTACCACTACTTAGATTCTCTTCAAATGATATTGGACTCACTTTTCACAATTTGAATGGTTTTCTGTACAAGCTGAATTCTGTTATCTCTCAAGTGATCTTTGACAGGATCGAGAGAACGAAATGCATACTTGAGGGGGCTGACACTAATTGCGAGAACAGCGAGGGAAGTTGGGGGTCCGGGGGCTTGCCCCCGGGAAAATTCTCACGACCACGCCCTTTAGATTGTTGGGAAGTGCCTCATTTTGGAGAACTTACCATTTATAGAAGAAGAGCATCACGAGCGATGGGGCCCTCCGAGAAAATTTAAGAAGATTGCAGGAATTTCACGAGTAGATTCATCATTTTTGAATTGCAGAATATGAAAGGATAGTTTGATAGGTTCTGGCAGCTTCCTGGAACAGATATTTAAAGTTTACTGTTTAGATTTTTATTGTTATGAGCTTGAAAACTACCTTTAGTTTGAAAAATTATGTCAGAATCTGACCATCAGTTGCGAAAGTAAAAGGGACCATTTGATTTGTATGTCTATGGTGGAAATAAGCTCGACCACCATGGAAATGAAAATTTGTCATAAAAAATGGAGTATATCTCAAATACACAATCCAAAGGCATTTCAAAGTTACGTGAAATTCCGTTATATTTTCCATGATAAGTTCCCACATTTGAGTAGCCAGTAAGTTATCAAAACTCTCTTTGCTTGACTAAGTCCAGAAGCTTCACTTGCATTCACAAGTGTGTTAACCCTGTGATATTAAAGTGATTTGATCAACATTTTATATGTATCACAATAGAAGACATGAGTCTTTATCATCATTAACGGAACAAGATTTTTGATGAATTAAACTTCAACAGCAAAGTTCACTGGGAGATCCTGACTTACTCATGTCGTTTAAGTGAATGAAATAAATATCTCGACCTCAAGCAATGAGATTTGTTCATATTTCTGATTCGTATATTTTTCAAATCTTTTGATCAATAAGTAAGTTACTTCGTGAGTTGGACGGGCTTGTCGTTAACCAAGTTATCGTACAGCTGTGCTATGGATATTTTGGGAATATCTTAGCAAGTAAAGGTTTGACACTTATTCGTTTACCTACAAAAAAACAACGCTTTCTATCAGAGCTGTTACACTTTGGGAGGGGGGCCCACTCGTTACGCATCTGCATCTTTTGAATTTGTCAGAGCTGGCGCCACCGACCTTTCATGAAGAACTTTGGAGGACTCGTCCAGATCGGGGTTCGGGGGCGAAGCCTATTGCGAAATTTTGAGAAATGCTTTTTCTTGGCCTCAAACTTCAAAATCTTTTGACGAAAGACCTCTCTGGGAAAATTCTTGAACGTAGAGCATCAAAATCATCTGCAAATGGTCTTTCTGTCAAGCCAGTTACTGTACATGCTTTTCTATCATCGTTCTTTTTAAGTTTTCAGTTCATACCTCAAAGTTTTCATTATTTCACATTTCAGAATCCTAAAATGGTAAATACCTCTATCTTTTCTCTAAAACCTTATTCATATTTCAAATACCCCTTAGCGGGTTTCCCAGATCGCTGTAAGTCGGATGTAGATAAAGGCAAAAGTGCAGTTTGAAATTAAAAGACTGACAAGAGCAAGAGCTAAAGTAAGAAGGGGCCCCTACTCATAAGACATGTTCCTCGACCAGGTCTTTCTTGGACCCCTGGGGCAAGACCTACTCCAATTTCGTCAAGTTCTACATTTGCAGATTCCGCATTTCACATACCAGTTAAACGAAATAAGGCCAATTGGAATTTTGCAGTACCCTTATCTTACGAATTAGGGCCCACGTGCACTCCTTTGACATCCTCAATTGTTTGGCAAACAAACATAACTGTCGAGAAAGAATTATTACAGGGCCAGGGCCCTTTAACCAATTTTGCGTTGATTTCAACTAGCTGTTTTGCCACAATCATAACGTTGTCCAAAATCAACTACCTGAAGTATTTTTCTTCCAGCGCTGGAGGGGCCCACGGGGGCCCTTGCTGAGGGGGGCCCTTCGGGCTCCAGCCCGGTAGCCCGACTGGCCAGTCCGCCCCTGTTTGCCACACATTGCCACAGGAGTCACAGGGGGGGGGGCAGGGATGCAAGTCTTCCAGAAAATTATCCTTAGAAACAACAGCAACAACAACTTTATTTCAACAGCTTGATTGGAAACAAAATGGCGTTCGATGGCCTACCAATTCAGAAACTTGCAAATCTTCTCAAGACTGAGGATGAACAGGATGATTCAGATAATGAACAAGTAATTTGTCTTCATTTTATCCTTTGATCCTAGAGAGAAAGCTAAATAGCCTCTTCCTCGTTATTGTTTCGTAAGGGGAAAAGTGCGTTTTTGAATGATAAATGCAAGTAGGCCTCTGATGTTGATGATGCTAAAGAAAGGCCTCTTTTCCGGCTATGCTAAGGCCTCCCATCCCAGTGTGTGCAATCCAATGTTTTCCCGCCACATTTATGTGGCGAAGCAGCATGAAGGAAGAATTCCCGCCAGTGCTTTTCGGTCTGAAATTTGTACTGTTTCAGCTGCTGGGAACTCCAGATGGTTATTTGATTAGAAACTGTGTGGCGTAATTTTCATGCTACCTATTACTACTACTGGCTGGCAGAAATATGACTGAACTATGTAGGGGGTGGTGGACAAAATTTACGGAATGCCGACTGGTGGGGCCTTAGGTAATGATCCGATCACACAAACTATTAATTTGTTTTGCGTGAGCCAAGTTTCTTACGAAGAATGCCTTCATTTTTTTTTCATTTCATTTCATTTATTATCTATGGGGAGGGTAGCCCTTCGACACTGATGTTGGTTTTCAAGGGGCCCTCCCATAAAGTAAAATTAAATTAAAACTTAATTACTAAAATAAATATTAAAACTATCAAAATATAACTAAAAACCTACTTAAAACCTAAATCCTATTTACAAAATCGACTATTTACAAAAGAAAAAAATGTCCTAAATCGTTTGTTTAAAACAATTTAGAGAGGATGCCTGCTTAGACTCAGCTGAGAGGCTATTCCACAGCTTTGCGCCTCTATAAGAAAAGGATTTTTGGCCATTTGAACTTTTCTTGAGAGGAAGCCTAAGATCTGTCTCAGTATTATGGAGACTGTAAGAGGAGCACTGTGAGCTTTTTGTGAAAAGCTCACACAAGGATTGCGGAGCCAGCCCATGTAATGATTTGAAGACCATAGTTTGAGACTCATTTTGAATGAGCTCCTGAATGGTCTTCCAACCCAGACTTTTAATAAGTGGGCTGCTTGGGGCATCAAAGCTGCTGTTTGTTACTATTCTAGCAGCACGGTTCTGAAGTTTTTGCAACTGATTGATTTCAGTTGAACCTGCACAGCCCCAAACAGAGCAGCAATACCGAAAGTGTGGCTCCACAATACCTGTGTAGATAGTTTTCAAAGTTTCTTTGGGCAAGAAAGATTTGGCATGCTTTAAAAAGCCCACTCCCCTGGAAACTTTGGTAGAAATAGCCTTGATTTGCTCTTTCCAGTCCAAGGAGGAATCAATTTCCACACCAAGGTATTTGGTTTTCTGGACAACTTCAAGCCTGTTCTCATGAATTTTCAGTTCTAACTCTTTGTTCTGACTTTTTAAAATGTTGTGTCTCTGCTTGGTAGAAACCAGCATGGAATGAGTTTTGGCAACATTTAGAGAGAGTTTGTTACCCTGCAACCAGGTGTCCAATTGCTTAAGATCGCTGTTAATAGCCTCATTCAGCCAAGTTATATCTGAGGATTGATAACACAGAATTATCCTCAGAATTACTTAATGGCTCCATGACCATGATTACAGTATCTTTATATTTACTTCCAGTTACCTTATGAGCATCTCAAAACATTAGGTTCACGATTTTCTTTTTAAGCCTTCCGGATGATTAGACATAACACTACTCAAGTACCTTCCATCCAAAGTTTATGAAATAGTAACCAAATGAAAATAAAGTAAGGATATGTTAAGGACTTAGTTACTTTTCTCAATAACAAATAGAATATTAAAATACAAAAGACCTAAACAATTTAAGTCTATCTACTGTAAAGATGGAGGCGAAAAACATGTTACTAATTTGCTAGCTACTCATTTACTTGTTTACTATTATTTGCCAAAAATAGATAGTTCCTTGGCCCTTTCCACCCTGGCTCTTTGGGTTTTAAGCCATTGCCCAGGAACAAAAAATGCCCCCAATTATCTCCAAAAAACCACCATTAGTATACCATTGTAACTTTGTAAGCTGATTGGTCATGTGGTTTAGTGCCAAGCAACCAAACAATAGGACCATGTTGCCCGGCAAAACAGGCTAATTATCTCAGGATTTAAGAATTAGAACTTTGAGAAACTACTTGAAGGTAGCGCAAGTGGTGCAAAATTCATACTCAAATCAAGCTCTCAAACATAGCCAAATCATACTCCAAACAAGTAAGTATCAAGCTTGAAGCAGCTCCAAATATACAAATAATTTTGCAAAGGGATGGCATCATGAATTTGAATGAAGTCATTTATAATTTGCTGATGCTGGTAGATATAGATAATGTGAGATAAAGTGAAAGAGCTTTGCAAGGGCAATTGTTTGGTATCATGCACAACTTCATCAAAGTTAAAACAAAGAAAGTTATAATTTGTTTTGTTATTGTCATGAGCTTTCTCCCAATATGGGCATCTGCTGGTCACATGACGTGAATTATGACAATGGAAGGGTTAGAATTTGATTGCCATTGTAGAGAAATTCACCAATGTTTCAGCTCTCCTTAGATGTTATAATCAAAAGTTTGTGAATGAGGCATTGCCCCCAGTGGCACAGGCTTAAGCTACTGTATAGTTTCCCAGTATTGGAGTTTCTTAATTTTGTGTTAATCTGACAGTGGAGTTTCTTTTAAGCAGTTTTTATAAGCAAGATGTATGGATGCAAAAGGCTTCAGCAGCCACCCTAAGGTAGTATTAAAAACTAGTAGAGGTTGTAGCAATGTACAGTTCAGTACGTACTGTATGTTCAGAACTGTACATTGTAATCTAGTATTTCAAGCTATTCAATCCAAAGAAAGATGTAATAAAGGTTGACATTTTATCTCCTTAAAGATTTGGGCCACATACTGACAAACAGTTGATGAACTGTCATAGACCACCTAATTGTTTTCCAGCTACATGCAGCTCTTAACTTTTCTATCAGAATCCTACCAGATCTATATATCACACACCAGGAACAATTGGAGCACCTTCCAAGAAATCTTCTGCAAGCCCTACAGGTACATTTAAGCCTATTGTTGGAGGATAAGTCAAAGTCTTTTTGTTTTGATACCTGCACACACGTAAACACTATCTTCTTGCCCAGGATTCTTAAGAATTTTTAAAAGTCTTCAATGACACCTTGCTTGAAAATTTGGTTGCAATCTTCTCTATTTCCATCTCCATAAAATGAGACAGACATTTTTCTTTGTTTCTGGCTTCCATAATCTCTCTTGATGAAGACAGAAAAAAAGGGTATCAGTTTTGATAGTTGAGCCTTAAGTATGAACTTAAATTCCAAGGAGGACTGAGTGGGTAGTTTGAATTTTCATTAGATTGGTTTAGCCATGTTGTTTTTTTTCAAACAGCTGAGAGTATAAAGCATTGTTTTGATCAATACTTTACTATCAGTTAACACCCTACTTTAGTGAGTCGTGTTAGTTTAACCTTTGTAGCTTTACATGAAATAGGTGCAACCTTCTGCAGTATAAGAAGCTTTCCAATAGTGATATTTCGATTCTTTGTTTATCATTAGGTCACCCTAGCAAAGGGGAAAACATCAAAAGCAAGGATATTTGGGACGAAAATGAAATAACAGAAAATCCAATTGATGACAGGGATTTAGATTCAAGACCAAGTCCAGAGTGAGATATTTCGTTTTTTTTTCCAATGCGATACCTTGTTGATGTTTCAAAATTCAGGAGAAAGTTGTTGCATCATTTCAAACATTTTGAGCATGTAAATCTGAAATCAACCAGTTACCAATGCAAAATATTCAAATAGCACTATTGTTCAATGGATGTGCTACACCTTAAGATCTCATTCAGATCCTGGAGGAGAATAGTACTTCACTATCCAATCATACGGGCATATGTGCCAGTTTTGGGTGGTTGCTGGCACAAAAATTCTTGGAATAAGTCGTTTTTTTTAAAGAAAATTTTTGGGATTGGGGCCTAGTATTTGTGAGAATTGCCCAGGTTTGGGATAATGAACAATTTCCTGTTGTTCTTTAGTGCAAACACTGGTCAGAAAGAAGCCCCATCGATATTATGGGACTGGGCATCAAAATCCCGCCAAAATTCTGGGTTGGGTCAGTAATTCTTGGATTGCACACCCCGTTATGACCCAAATAGTGAAGTGCCCCCTGGGCTCCTGCTGCCAGTTCTTTTCAGTCAGATTCTCTTCGCGACGTTTTAAGTCTAGCAAAGTGAAGTGAAGATTTTATTTAGAAGCAACCATTGGCAAAGAGGATATGCCAGTACATACGAATTATGGGCAGGTAGGTTGTTTTGTACACACCATTGTAATCGTATTTAAGAAGCTAATCAAATTTTGTGATTTTTTAACTAAGAGATACAGTATTGCAATACAATTTATTAAATTACTTGTTTCCATTTTGATCTGGAAAAGGATAGGGGAAACCATTACTAATTGTAGCACTTCATGTAAAAAAAAGTCAAATTTTCTCCTCTCGAGCTAGACTTAACGGCGTGATTCCTTGTATTCGTTAAATAATTTTGATCCGATGTTTTCATTCTCTCTCGTATAGTTTAAGCGATAACCATACAATTCAATGATCCATATTGAGACTTATGTGAAGAGTCTACCTTATAGCTACTAACATACCATTTGTAATCAAGTTTTTGTGAAGTGGAAAAGGTAGCTTTCTGAGAACCGGGCGGTAGACCGCCGATCCATCCACAGGTCATGTACCCCCCCCCCTTGGGATTCGAAACTTATGTTCTAACAACTGTAATTTATTTACGTTGTGTACTTTATATCTTCTGTATTTTGTCGTTTACTTCACAGATATGAGTTGATGTTCAAACAAAAAGTCACAACAGATGACGTATTCCTAGGCATGTCTGGCAAAAATGCTTCAACCGCATGCTGTGAAGATATTGTGGTGAGTAACTTCGCCTTCAGTCAGCAATTTTGTTTTCTAAGGTCTAGCTACCGGGTGAGTCAAAACAGTTTAACTCACTTGGCGGGCTATGGAGGAAAAAGCATGTGACTGATATATTTAAAACTAAAATATCAATCTATCACTCAAACACTAACTTAGATGAGAAATTTTTTTGTAAAATCACACATCTTTGAGACCCAACAGTTAGAAACATGTCTATAAGGGGTTTGCATAGGAATCGATGATTCCACGCTCCATTGTGGTCCATGATTTATGTGGCATTGAATCATTGAAGTTTAAAGTTTCAGACGTATAACATTGATTTCGATGTCAAGTAAATCATGGACCAGAATGGAATGTGGAATCCCAGTTCCCAAACGTGCCTCTTACCAGCATTTCCCTAATTTCTGGGTCTAAATGAAAGATTCAAAATTTAGTTGCTAATATCAACCTCATATTTCATTCACAGCCCGCCAAATGCGCAAACTATTTTCTCTCACCTGGTACATTTCTGCGATTGAGTAAGATGATTTGCAGTGATCTGCAGGGAATAACGCTGGGTAGCCTGATGACATGTTCGTAGTGATCGCTATTGATAGACTGATGGACGCTCCAACTACGCCTCATGGACTTTGACACTGAAATTTGGGATGAAGTTTTCCCCTATCGATTTCATAACTTGATATGGAAACCATAGCAACACTGTACGAACTCCAGGCAATGGTGGATGGGCCTAAGTTGCCGGCTCGAAACTCCAGTGTCAAAGCAGCTCAGATTTTTCAGTGATATTAGCCATGAACAAAAGCCACAAGTATCCATACAAATGTTTCCTCAATCCAAGAATCAACAAACCTTTCACTGTTCACCAGGGGTTCCTCATTTTTGAGGCCAATTTGATTCCATGAACTTTACCGCAGCATTGAGAATTCCTACCTGTCGAAGGTCGCTTGCATCGCTTCTGAGACTACACAGCAGCCTCATTCCAGAGGGCCCACGTAAACGTGTTCATCTATATCAAAGTCCATAAGGCCCAGATTGAGCAAAAATAAAAAATGTTGTTGTTGTTGTTGTTATTATTGTTGTTGTTGTTGCGATATCTGGGACTATGTCGTGAGGCTAACACCGGGAATGCCAAGTAGGCATTTAGCTCCGAAGCATGCCAGAGAAAATGTATCCATGCTATGCATAGAAGATTAATGAAGCGCTGCCCCTGGCCCAGCAGTATGTCGTTATCATCCCGTCCTTCTTAACGAATGGCTCTTGGGCACTTTAGTTCAAAACCTAAGGGCCCCCGGCCAAAAGGGGCCCCGAGGGTCCTCAGCAAACAATTCTTTCGTTACCTATTTGCAAGCTGAGGCTGTGGCTATGATTAAAAAGACCACGGGGCCTCAGGCCTGCAAGATATGACAGTCTAAGTGAACGGAAGGTAATGTTGATTAACTAGCAGTTGTAATGTGCTCTGTAATGGAAAATGGAAGACTGACGAATCTACATTGTGAAAATATGGACGTGTCGATTTTATTGTAAAGTTATGCACTTTTCACAGTAAATCGATGCAAATGTTTTATCTTTGCCTGCACAACTTGTTTACTTCAAGTTTACATTGGACATGGCATTTATGTTTGTATTACATCATTCACAAATGCTTTAGCTGGGGGGGGCCAAAGTGGAAAAAATCCCTAAGGTCCCCGACCCGACTGTCTCTGTTACGCCACTGCTCGAAAGAAACGTAAAGTAATTCCACCGTAATTTTGCCAAGAACACTTAAGATGCCATAATTATTACGTTAAAGCTACACTCCCATAAATCTGCCCAATGCTGCTGGGGCTTGGCTGCCCTTCAGATATTTTTCAACCTTTTCGTAAATCTTTCCTCATAAGCATCAGACAAACATAAGGTTGCATTTCCTCATCATTAGGGCAATTTGGGCTTTGAGGGAATCAGCTCATCTCCCGAAAAGCAAATAACCCTCCCGAAGGTGGGGTTGGAAGGAAAACCTGCATTTTTCCCGCAAAACTAATCCCCTCGTCCATGTTGGACAAAACTTTCCAGATGCATCTGCAAAAGAAAAGAAGATCCAACATGAAAATGTGAAAGAGGCGGGTTGGTGGGAGATTTTGATTTGCAACCACTCATCACGAGTGTGCAAAATTTACTAAATTCTCATTCCAAACTCTGCTTTATACTGCATGGAAGAAACCATGCCGCATGCACGACCATCAATGAACACGCAGATGATGAAAAACGCTGCATCTCTAGAGAGTTAAAACAAAGGTAGTCTAAATTGCCAGATTTGTAAATCTGTAAAAAGAGCAATACAAAGCATGTTCGTTGCTTTAACTCCGATTAGAATTTCATTCTAATCGTCATAAAATACAGTTTTTTCGTTTTATAAGAGGGCTTCGAATCTAAAACTTTGGAGAAACTTGAAGCACCTTCATATCCAGTTGACGGAGGAAAACTTGAAGAATTTCGGAAAAAGACTTTATGTGGATCTGCAATGTGTCAGCAGGCGTATTTCTGTTGCTTTTGTTGTTTACGATCAAGCAAGAATTAGAAATCCGATGATGCCACAACGTCAACTTAGTTGAAAGGACTCTCAAGAAGATCTCTTGCAAGAATTGAAGGGAGTGACCAATTTCAGGTAAAAACTACTGGTTTCGGAGCAGCAGCCTTTCAAACGTCGGGGTCTTTGCTGAACTGGTATAATGACGCAATCTCTGGGAGGCTTCAATATGTTCAAGATGATTGTTAACTACTCTCTCCCGCAAGGTTGCTATACTCTTAATCTGTTCCACAGTTTCATGGTTTGTGATTCTGTATTCCTTTATTTCAAAATGACACCTTCTTGAGGTTAGTAATTGTTAACAACTATTGCTATGGGTCATCTACTATTTTCTAAATCCAACAATTTTGACATTTTGTTTCCAGATAAAAATGCAATTGCCAGAAACAAGCAAAACAGACATTGATCTTGATGTTCAAGATACCTTCTTGGATTGCAAGACACCTAGGCAGTAAGTTTTCTCTATCATCCATAGTACTTTGAATCTGTGTTGAAAGCTTGGTAATGTGATGCTGACAAGTTTGAAATCTTTATTAGGATATGCAAAGCCTGAAGTTTATGGCGTTGTAGAAGTAGATTGTTGCCAACTTCCTGACAAGGTACTTTCCTAAAAAGTGTTGCAAGACGGTTGGCATTGCAGACCAGGCTTTACAAAGATTAGCTGGCATAGGGCTGGAATCTTTGGAAATAGTCAACATAATTCATGCAAATTTTATTGCTCTGTTTTGATCAAACGGAACTTCGCCTACTTCACTGTTATCCCCTCTGGGATATCTCGACCTTTATCTGACGGGAACGTGCCATTTTGCCAGAGAGATTGGTACCCATAATTCCGTTAATTGAGAGGAATTTTTAGGCCCAAAATAATTCCCGCGAATCAAATGAAAATGTTGTCCGTAATCCCGGACATTATGAAAAATTTCCCGAAAAGGACTCCAGTAATTCCGTAAAGTGTCTCAAAATTGTGAAAATGATACCCATAACTCCGTCCCTAAAGAAACTAGTATGCCCCCAAGGTGATTCCACAATCCTCCTTAAAATTCTTGTCATAAAACGGAAAAAAGTAGATCTAAAGAGCAAATGCCCCCTTTACCCCTTAAGTCAATGTTGTTGAATTCTGTAACTCGGAAAAAATCATGCGGCACATCTCCTGAGTTAAGACAAACAACATTGACTTGGAGGGAAGGGGGGTTTACAGAATACTCCGGCTGAATTAGTAGGCACTGTGATTTTTGTCGAGAAATGCTGAAAATCTTTGTCTGCGACAAGACGTTTTGGCGAGGATTGCAGATTGAAATCTTTTGATATCATCATTATTTTGGAATCACTCATTTCTGAACTTTCTTAAGTTGTGACATGATAAAATTGCTAAATCGTAAACCATGCAAGCTACAGATTTTTGCTTGCTACCATCTTGTTGACCTTCAGAAACTGATTATTTCTTGCATTTGCCTATCAAAGGTTCAGATACCCCCAACTCGTACATCCTTTCAAAACAGTTAAGAATGCTCTGAAATACTAAGAGGAAAGGGAAGTTTCCGTTTCTTACATCAGAAATCATAGGGAACTTGTGCCTTTCCTCTAAGTTTTCATGGAGAAAATTCTCATGAAATGGTGATATCTTTTGCTGTGAAAACCTGTGACAAAGTTTACAAACAAACGCTCCGAACGAGATTTTGTGTTCATCCTAGCTTAAAACGAGTGAAAGAAATCGGAGTTTCATTCTAGTTCGTTGTTTCGCTGTTTCGCTCTATCGCAAGTAAGTTCTCTTTCGACAACTTTGCATATGACATAAGGTGTTTAGCCTGTTGATGCTGAAATGCTTGAAAATAAGCTTCAGTTCAAAACATTTTAGACTGTTGTCGTGTTAAATCATAACTGCCTCTCATTAGCAAATGGTTATCTCTCTTTCTCACAGCCGATTAGCACTACATCTGCCACACACAGTCGATAGTAAACGAGGAAATGCAGACTGGGACGCAAGCAAAAGTATTCTCATAGTAACACTACCTTTGAAAAGAGACCTAGATTTTATGAATTTTTAGTGCAGGCTTTATTAAAGTCAAATTCGCTTGAGTCAGATCTGTATTGACCGAGGCAAATAATCCAACTTTTGAAATCGAAGCTCTAGAAAGAAAGGAGGTCATTAAAACTGCGTTCTCGCGATACTGGCGCTGTAAAATGTGACTAATACGCCTCCAATTCAGACGAAAATGACAAATTTCGTGACAGAACAATTTGAAAACCGCTTTCAAAACGAGAATGCTCGATTGTTGAGTTGAGGTATAAGTAAATTTCTATGGCATTAAGTTCTTGAGAAGATTGCAACTAGTTTATTATACTTTGAAATTTCCTGCTGTTGCACCAGCTGTTCCACCTTCATTTCAAAATGTTAGCCAGTATCGTGTGAACGTAGTCGTAAGAATTGCTTTCATTCTCATCTTTTTCCATCTGGAATGTCCATATGAGTATTGAAAAGAAGAGAACTTGGACTGAGAAGAGAAGTGATACCAAATACTGTAACAGTCAGTTCCCGCTTTTGTTGTGAAACCCAACAATTTTATTTGCTCATGGGACCCCTGAATGATTCGACTTACCAATTCCAGCACAAGGTGAAGAGAGTTCAAAGGATTCATCTTATTGGGGCTGGGACTTATACTTTTTGTTTGACTTATGAAAAGTTCAGTTTATGCGAATCCGACTTGTGCGAGTTTGATTTAGTCTTAACAAGTATTCTACCCATCTGTCTTACACCATCCTTTGTGTAAGACAAAATAAGAATTTTCTTACTCTTTCTTGTTGGACATTTTGCCTTCTATACCGGGTGAGCCAGATAAAGTTTCCACTTTTGAAAATTTATAACACCAAGACTACTTCACGAATTTGAATCATTCAAATTTTAGTTAAAAGCTGAAAGATCAAAGTATTTTTGTGATTTTTCTCGCTGTCCTACCAGCAATACAAATATAGGAAAATTCAACTTTACAAAAATTTCATGGTTGCAAAATGACTGAAAAAGGGCTAAAACATCGATCAATTCATGAATGACTTCTCGCACAGAGTATTGAAGGAATGCAACTTCTCATGGGGTGAGAGATATCCCCTGTACATTAATTGCCTTAGGATTGAAAATCTTTCGTATTTGTTTGAAAATCGATGCCTTAAAATCTTGAGAGAGGTGAAACGCCCATGGCCTATTGTTCGCTGTGAATAGGATCCTTACGAATTGATCAATGTTTTAGGCCCTTTTTCCGTCATTTTGAAAACGGGAAATTTTTATAAAGTTGAATTTACCAATACTTCTAGTGATTGTAGGACAGCGAGAAAATTCACAAAAATACTTTGATCTTTCGACTGTTAACTAGATTTTTAATGATTTAAATCCTTGTAACAGTCTTGGTGTTATGAATTGTCGAAAGTGGGAACTTTTTTCTGGCTCACCCGGTAGATTGCAGCTCAACTACAGTAAAGTCCCGCCTTTAAGAAACTCGTTACGGGAAGGCAGCCTGATTGGTTTCTTATGTCATGATATGCTTCTTCAAAACAGGGTGTGTATACCATGGTATAAGAAACACTTTTATACTCCTAACAGCTGTGTCAACATTGTTAGGAAAACGTTTTTGAAATATGGGCTGTTATGTGTGAATCTAAC
The DNA here is from genome assembly GCA_964019985.1 of Aurelia sp. 4 Dawson et al 2005. Taxonomy (NCBI): domain Eukaryota; kingdom Metazoa; phylum Cnidaria; class Scyphozoa; order Semaeostomeae; family Ulmaridae; genus Aurelia; species Aurelia sp. 4 Dawson et al 2005. Next base: position 11,951,787 of record OZ026492.1, read on the forward strand.
AGTTAGAGCCAGTACTGTACGTTTCGTGAAACTATAACAAGTTGGGCCTAACACTTTCATTCTTGTTTCTAGAGAATTGAGACCTATGATATCAGAGACATGTTCAAATATACGCCTGATTATAAATATAAATATAAATATACGCCTGATATGACTATGTGCCATTATATAAGAAACTGAAAATGAATCAGCCTGGATAGTTTCTCGTAAAGAGGTATTTTATTCAGCGAAATCATGCCTGAGTTTCTTATAATGCAGTTTCTTAAAGGCGGGACTTTACTTTAACCAGTCATACAAGTCCATCTGGGTTCTTAGAACACCGGGTCCGTCAGAAAAACGCAGGCCATTTGACAGACGTTATGAATCAAACCAAATTACGAACCAAAAAATTGTATGCCAATCTCAATCTTGCCACAGATTGCTCCTAGGGTAATTGAAAATTTGTCAATGAGCAGGTCCCAGAGTGCCTGGATACAAACAACGTTCTTTGTCCATACCAATCTGGATTTCACCCTTACCACGCAACAGACACTTGCTTCAAATGACAGAATCAAACAAGGGTCTGAAAACGGGATGTTTACTGGCATGATTTTAATTGATTTACAAAAAGCGTTTGACAAAATGGACCACGAAATTTTCCTTGAAAAAATGAAACAATTTACCTTTTACGATCCAGCTATATATTGATTTAGAACTTACCTAACAAGCCGAAGTTCCTTTGTAAACGTTGGAAAAGAGAACTCGTCACCTGGGGAAGTATCATGTGGAGTTCTGCAAGGTTCTAATCTTGGCCCACTCATTTGCCTTTTATATGTCAACGATATGCCTCAGACAGTTTACTGTGACCTACTTTTATATGAAGAGGACTCCAGTCTTGTATTCAGAGATGATAAATCAATGAAATAATAAAGAAACGAAAACTTACTTTTTTTGACACGGCTGGAGAACAATAGAAATACTGCTTTTGAAGGAACCATTTATTTTGCCTTTTCTCTGCCATACAGTAGTTGATGATAATGATTCATGAAATAACATATTAGTTAAAACTAACTACATATGATTTCATACGCCCCAGAGGAAGCAGAGCTTATCGAGTCTGGGGCGCTTACAAACAAAACAGAACTGTTGATTATACAATGTGAGGTTATACAATATGAAGTTAAAATATTACGATATAAAGATAACTACTCGCGTACATGATAGATTATTTACAAATCAACTAATCTGACAAAACATGTATAGGAAAGGTACGTAGAGCTGTGAAAATGTTAATAGTAGTCCAATAAATGTGCTTTATACATAGGAACCGAGTTTGTATTCTTTTAGAGCCTTGACGTATTCTTTGAGGGGAGCTGTCTTGTTAAGTTCAGAGGGTTGAGAATTCCATAATCTGGGACCTTTAACGGTTATCGCTCGATCCCCAAAACGATTTTTAGTTTTTGGTACTTGAAAATTATCACTGTTGCGGGTGGGATAGTTATGAATTTTTGATCTAGTTTGGGATAGATTCTGAAGAGTATCTGGCAGTTTTTTATTATTGTTCACATACGGATGCATCAGTCGTAAGATTTTTAATTCGTACTTGCCTGAAATTTTCAGCACATTGAAATCTCTGTGTATAGCATTGGTTGATGTGCAAATATTTCTGTACTGTAAGATTTTGAGTATTCTATTTTGGTGAACCTGGGTTCGCTTGAGAAGCTTCTTCGAATCGTCACCATATACTTAAATGGCGTAGTCTATTCTAGACTGAATGAATGCATCGTAGAGGGATTGCAAGCAATTTCTAGGAAGTAGGTGTCTAACTTTACGAAATATTGAAGCATAGCGAACTATTTTAGACCCTAATTCTTCCAGGTGCTTTTCCCATGTAAGTTGTTCATCTTTGATTAATCCTAAGTATTTGACGTAGCTGGACCTTTTGATATCTTCTCCAATTCGGATGCCGATGTTTGGCGTAGGATTATTCTATTTGGGGGAATAGATACACTAGGATGTTTTCTCTATGCTTAGTATCAATCGGTTTGCTTTGAACCGATTCTACGTTGGTGTTTTCTATCAGTACATCAATATTCGTACCATATGCAAAAATATTGGTGTCGTCTGCAAAGAGTCGTGGTTGTAGTAATGTAGCATTTGCCATGTCGTTGACATAGATTGAGAAGAGTATAGGGCCTAACACAGATCCCTGTGGGACACCTGTATGGACTGTGCCAAGTCTAGAACGGTGGCCGTTAACGTAGGTGAATTGTTTTCGATTTGTAAGGTAGCTGGAAAACCATTTCTTTGCAAGTCCACGAAAACCGTAATGTTCTAACTTTCTTATCGGGATATTGTGGTCAATTGTATCAAAGGCTTTTTTAAGATCTAGTTTCCTGCAGAGAAATACAAATTCAAGAAAGACCAGCTTGCCTTGAATTGAAGTTTATATCTCACTTTGTAAAAAACATATCAGACCTGAAATTGAACACGTACAGTAGTTTCTTATATTCGGGACACTAATCAGCAACCACTTGTCAGATTGATTCAAACAAGGTCTCAAACTTCTCAAACTCTAACTTGAAGCCTGACCTATTCAACTGAGTAAAAACCGAGAAATTTGAATGTACGGCTCCTCCACAGCAGCCACACAAACGGGGCATAAATTTGTGAGGACACCCTGTAGATGTCTTTTCTTCCCTCAATTTTCATGATCTTTTAATCCTTTTTTGTCTGGAAAAATGTTACTTACTTAATACTAATTATGCTACTGCTCCCTAAATATCAAAGCGATTATACAGTATATAATATTTTGCAAAATCTGGTTGAATAGCCACAATGTTCAATTACTTTTCACAATTCATTTGTCACTCTACTGTTATTTAACAGACAATGACAAAAAAAGCACCTTTGCAGATCACATGCAGATGCCATTGCATTGCCTAAAATTTTCAAGGCATGTAATTGCAGCATGCCACCAAATATCAATAAGGAAATTCACTTAATTGTATATATCAGCATTTTTATATGACTTTGATAAGAAATGCAATCATACATGTCAATCACTTGTTACAATAAGCTACTGTTAACGTCTATATAGTGCATAGTCATATATGTCCATTTTGCATTTTTCCAAATGTACTCAGTACAGTGCATCATTGTTACTCTCATCAGAAGGTCTTGTTAGCGTAACAACCCCCTGGAGCCAATGACTGCATCCAGTTGCTGAACAAAATGTGGATGGTAATTTTCAACCCTCCCCCTCAGAATATTCTGGCCTAACAATGAGCTGAATTTGATCAGGCATTCCTCTGCAGCAGCACTTGTTAGCTGATTATCACTACCAAGAGCATCAAAGATTGCATTAAAAAAGCTCTCTAGATGCATCTTGAAAACTCTTTTGCCAATTCCTTCAGCAATCATTGGCAACTTATTACAAAGAGTCTCCAGCAAATGAAAATGCTGTGAATAATGGCGATAACTGGCTGCTTTAGACAGCAAAGGAAGGCAGTCTATCACCAGCTTAGCAGCAGATTTATTTGATGCTAATTCTGCCATAGCATAAATACAACCATCTGTCATCTCCCAAGGCTGTGAAGCTCGTTTGAATGAGTGATTTGAGCAGCCACCACCACCACGTCCCATCTTTGGTGCAAGTGAACCACAAGAGTACATCATTTGATTTGTATGGAGCTCTTGATCACTTGCTTTTAACTGCATGACAACACCATATGTTGCTGGGCCTTTCTCCAGACTGGCAAACTTGTCAGCATTGTCTGTTTGTTTTTCAACTTGACACAAACCCTTCTTGATAGCATCAAATATTTTGTCTATTGCATCATTGCCATACGCCTCTGCAATGCTTGCCAGTGCAATTGCAGCCCCTTGCCTTACAGAGGGGATGGGATCTGAAAGGTTAGTGAAGAACAATGGATACAGCTCAGACATTGAATCTCTACATTCATTTGGAAATGACTTGACAAAACTCCCACATGCCACACATGCAGTATCTCTCACTGGCCAACTGTCATCTTTGAAGCATACAAGGAGTGCAGTGAGTAGCTTAGAAACATGAGGCATCACTATGTCTGAATCAATTTTAGATGCCAGTTCTGCCATGCAATGACATGCTGCTTCCCTTACTGCATGATTATCGGACAATGTTTGTGTTACATAGAATGCAACAACCTCTTTCAAGTATTTTCCAACAATTTCCTTCCCTTTCTCCCCTACAACCTGCTTCCATGTTTGCTGGTTGAAAAGCCTGACCCCTTCAGCCAGGTAATATCTATTGAGACACATTTGTGGAACAAGTAAAGCATAATATTGGTCCCTATCATTCTCAGCTATGTCTTCAAAAAACTCTCTGGTTGCAACTGATGCTGCCATTCTCACTTGACTCCAATTATCTGAAAGGCCTTCTCCCAAATGCTCTGCAAGTTGCTTCCCAAAATCTTTTACTTGGTCTGCATATTGTGCTGAGGATCGTACTCCATACCTCACCAAGGCTGAGCAAACATAATAGCCAGTCTCTCTAACAAAACGGTTTGTGTGTTTTAAGGTCTCAAAAATTAGATTGAGCAGCTTTTGGTCTAAATACTGGAGAAATGCTTCTTTGCAGCCTTCAATTACACATTTGAGGCCTTTCATGCTTGTTTCTAAACATTTCCAACCAGCAGTGTCATGAAATATTTCTTGTGCATCCTTCACGGACTCGGTGTTGCTCTTTGTTATATCTGGAGGGACCTGGCGTTCTAAGTTCTCTCTGATGCTACTCACAAGCTCCTCTCTGCATTCTCCATACACATTTGGGCTGATAAATTGGCAGAAAGCACCAAGTAACTCGCCTGCTGCTATTCTGACCCTAAATTCTTCATCCCTGATCATCTTCAGAGCAAGAAACTTCAGTTTATCTTGAGACTGATCTGAAAGCCGTCGGTTTTCTACCACAATCTTGGCTGCCTGCAGACTTCCAAATCTAATTTCCCACTTGGTTTCAGCTTCATTTTCCAACAATGTGATGATTCGTTGTTCAAGTTTTTCAAGTGCATGCAGGGAATCTCCATCGTTGGCTGAAATCTTGGATTGAAGCAAGGAATACCCTTTATCCCTGTTTAATTTTTCATGACTGCAAAGCAGGCTTAATTCCTCTTGAAATGCCACAGAACTGTCTTCTCTATCCATAGCGCTGCTGAAAAGATCCAGCGAGAAGATGGCGAAAGAGAAATTGCTTGCAGGACTCCTGCTCTGCTGCTCTGCTGTGTCTCCTTGCCTCTCTCTCATACGTTTGAAAATTGCGCAAACGAGGCAATTTCATGATGCTTGATGTTTTGGTCTGATTTGGTCTGATCAGACAGAACAAATGCAGACAGAGAGAATGATGATTTTGATTGCTAGCCAGCAGCACTGCTTCGTAAGATAACATCCAAAACCAAGCCTGCAGGCACATGGCAATAACACAGGACGCGCATGAAGGATGAAGACGAAGAAGAAAGCAAACTTATAGTGAAGACAAGAGTTGATGAAATATTAAAGAAGGATAGAGAAAAAAGTATGTGAATGCTGTGGCATCCAAAGGAGGGTACTTTGGGGACATATTGCTTAAAATTGCATAGTTCTATACCCCCATATCACATATGGTAATAATTTATTCTTTTAAGCCAAAATTTTACAAAATTGATATCGCCCCGGTCAGACCACCATCGATTCCGTGTTGTGCAATGGACTTTATACTGTTAAAATCAAAGGGAGCTTGGGACCTAGCTTTTCCAAAAAAGGGCGCGAAAGTTGTTTGCTGATGTCATCTCTTTGATATTTCTTTACTTTCGCTGTTTTGTTTTGCTCAGAAGACTTGCGATAAAGTTTTGAAGTTGACCTACCTGCAAGAAGGTGTAAGTACAATTCACAGTTCCTTTGATGTTTCCACACACCATGTCTATTTTGTGTCGTTTCTCAGCATGTCTTTCAGCTAAAATATAGAACAGCTTTCTGGAAAGTTTTTCTGCAACTTTTCTCATTTCAAATCCAAAGAAGTTTCGAGAATCGCTCACAAATTGCGAGACATAAGGCTCCTTTTGGGACAGCACTGTAACTGACATCATGTCCCCAACAAGGTGCATCCATTGCGTGAAACCCTTTAGTGTTGTAGACTATTGATGTATTGTGTGGTTAGAGTTGACTGAGATCAAGGATAAGAGAGTTAAGAATGGGAGTGAAATTAACAATATTTTGAAATCATTTTCAATCAAATCAGAATTGGTCATGTAACTTTCTGGCTTTCTGGAAAAGTAAAAAGAAATTCTTTGTTGAATAGTCCACAGCCTTGAAAAGTTTTTGATGTGCTAAATTTGTTGCTCTTTTGCGGTGATCTGATTAGGGCGATACAGCCTAATTTATGCGTTTCAGACTTGTCTGTATTTATGTGGTTCCAGCATGACAACAAGGAAATGGATGATACAGATCTCACTTTTAGGCTTGTAGCAAGAGTTGAGAAGCCCATTCAAGGTGAGTTCCCTATCAGAACTTCTTTGACCTCTCCAAAAATCTAAGTTTTCTTAAAAGTGGTCTGACCAGGGTGATATTACTCTTGATTAAAGGGAGATATTCCTCTACTGTATTTGCATTTACATGGATTACTGTTTTGATCGCTTGAAGCACTGATTTGATTACAATACTTAACTGTGTATGTTTAGGAAAGAGAGGCCAGTTTTGATAAAATTTGAGTGGACTGTGGCAGCTACACTATTCTCTTATTCAGCTTTGCCATCAGGTATAAATACCTATTTTTTGCAGGTGGAACTCCTCATTGCTGTCCCAAATTACCCCATCTGGGGGTGATTTGGGACAGCATCATTTATACGCTAATATATCAGCAACAGCTTGAATTTAAGGATCTTTTTCTCAATATCAATCATTTACCAATAAAGTGTAAATAAGAAGCTGAATTAGTCTTATTTAAACTTGCAATGAAGCAGTGCAGCTCAAAAGTGACAAAATAGTCCAAAATTACCTCTGTTTACCCTACCTACCATGCTAGTGACCAGTCCAGTGTTTGTGGACACCACAGTCATTTCAACTGATAAGTGTTATTGCATGGAAATTGCATGCAATCTTGTCATTTTCAGTGGCTGAATTGTGTATATATTTTTTATTTAGAAATCAGTGATTTTGAAGAAGGGTTCTCATTACTATCATTATCAAGTTCCACAGCCTTGGAGAGAAGTCTCACACAGCACTATTATTTCTAATGTGCTACCGGGTGACCCAAAAACTGACCCGATGCGATCTGTCATAGAAAAGCAACTAAGAGGCCAATTGAGATGCTTTAAACGTAGTTCTCTTGCTCAAAGGCTATGCTACATTATGAGTATTTTTTGCAAATGTTTTAAGCACCGTGAATTTCAAGAATTAAGGATTTCAAGGAAAATGGCAAGCTTGAAATCCTGGAAAAGTCGTCAAAAACAGGGGATGGACTTACAGCCATTTCAGATCTTCAAAACAATGAGGTACTGTATGTGTTTTACTTCAAGCTAGAAATTGGCAACTCATTCAAAAGTTTTCAGAGCAATTAGTTTATTATCCCTAGATACCTAAAATATTTATGTCTCAATTGGCGCTCCTGCTTTTTCTTGAGGGAATTCGTGAAGATTTTGATTTGCATGGAAAAAATGAATTCCTTTAATGTTCCATGAGTTTACAAGGCTCTTTAATTCCAAATGCTTTGGTACCTAAAGACTAGGAACTTTCTCTGGAAACTTGTTGCCTATTCCCAGCCTAAAGTCGATTAGGCTCCTCAATGTTTTCAAGATATGAAAAGGCTTTAAATTGATCCCCTGTTTTTAGCGACTTTTTCAGAATTTCAAGCTTGCCATTTTCTTCAAAATCCTTAATTCTGGAAATTTAACGTTCTTAAAAAATTGCAAAAAATACTCATAATGTATGCAGTGAAGTCTTTGATCAACAGAACAATGTTTGAATCATCTCAATCGGCCTCTTTAATTGTTTTCTATAACAGATTGGGTTTGGCCAATTTTTTGGGTCACTCAGTAGATAAGTATTTTTCCATCTTTTTGTTTCCAAAATATGACTATAGATTTTTTTTTATTTGTCCTTCCATTGCTGCAATTTCTTCTGCTCCTTTCAGCTCAATTGATCTCTACTAACTACCTGTCTTTTCTATCGTCATGTCTGCAAGTGATCTTTGTGTTCCTTTACATGATAGTATATAATGTCTTGTGGACTTATTCTCTTTCTACAAATTGCGTGGTGGATACATATAACATCTTGAGGATGTAGGTATGTGCCACCCATATGGGTAGGTCTTTGTGCCCTAAGATTCTCAAAACAACAGTTCCCTTTTCTGCAGATTTTCCTTAAACATAGATGGGTTTTCCAGAAATTGGCAAAAAATAGTAAAAATGGGTAGGTTTGTGCCAAAATTCACCATAAAAGTGGGTATGACAGCTAGTTTCAATAGTAATAGAGGAAAGCTTGCTGAAAACCAGATGGGAGATCCCTTCCATCTGTAAGTCATGTACTTCCGTTGTGGCAAAAATGCATCTCTTCGTCATTTCTTTCTGAAACTGGGTTTTGCATGGCATTGGCTCTAATGATCTACAGTGTAGTAGCTCTCAGTTAATGCTTTTCTTAAGAGTGTGTGTTATATTTTCGGCTGATCCACTGCTATTTCATATTCTGTTACAATAATTACATTTTTCACTCTTGTTTCTTCAGAGGTCAATTTGACTGTGTGTGCATACTTTTAGCCTTTGAGTTGCCATGTTTTCCCCCTTTTTTTACCTCTTTTAGCTTTCATTCAGTTGGCAATTTCTATTTGTTCTTTTACTGCAGCTTTCATCTGACTCTTCTCTGTGTATTATGTGCCACATCCATAATTTCTACTTAGCCATGGTGACTATTTATTGGGAAGAATCAATCATTCGCCTTTATTCTGCTCTGAAGACAACCAAAAATAGTTCAAACTTGAAAATGAACAATCATTGCTGCACAATACTTGATTCATCACTGCACATCATGTTTTATTCATCAATGTGGAAACTGGACAGCACTGCACCTTAGATTAAATGGGCATAAGTGGTGCACCATTCTTTTATTCTTCGTTTAGACTATCACTAGATCTCTATTCCTTTACTTTAATTAGTTTGCAGGTTCTGCTTACTGCTGGAGGATCAAAATCAAAATATTTCATACTTGTGGAGATTACAAGAAGAGTGCTAATAATGGATACTACCAAAAGTACACACAAATCTTTAAATGACGTAATAAGACATGTTTTAACTATCCAAACAACTGAAAGTGCCATTATTTATGATGACATAGCTTCAAAGCAAATAGTTTCCTACAAACAGCTTTCAGAAATCATTCTAGAAGGCACCAATGAACTTGCTAAGCACTGTAAAGAAAGGGAAGTTGTTGGTGTATCATCTGAAAGCCCCCTTGCAGCTTTATATTTGTTTCTATCAGTCATAAAGATCAAAGCAGTTGCATGCACTCTCGTTGTGCCTGATGATGCTGAGCAGTTTATAGAAACATGCATCAAATTTCATATCAAGCATATGATAATAGGACAGAATTCCATAAAAGATATACCAGAATTGAGGCATCAATTGAAAAGGTATAATGCATTTGTTAAACCACTTAAAATTTCGGATAGTAATTTGGCAATTATCACTTTTCAAACGATCAAGAGTAGGAGCCTCAGTTTGAGAGAAAATGGAATTGAATTTATAGTTGCAAGTTCTGGAAGCACAGGAACCCCAAAGATGATCAAAGTGCCTGGAAAATGCATCATGCCAAATATCTTGGATTTATGGTAAGTGACATTACTGTTTTATTGTTTTTATTTGCAATTTTGATGATGATGAGCCTGGCCAGGCCACACGTTGTTCTACACAGTCTTGGCAATCGAGTGATACATAAATGGCAATTTTTCCCTTTAAGGCTGGCTTTACAATTTTTTCAATACTTTTCATCGATTTCAGTAAAGTGGATATATCTCCAGAACTGCTCGAAATATTTTTGATTTTTTTCTCTGTGTCGTAAGTTAGGTCGTTGATCTACAACTTTGCCAAGTCTGATTGAAAAAGCCAGGCCAGATTTTTCACAATTGAATTTTATATTTCTGTTTACTTTTTCCACAGCGAAGGATAGAAACCTTAGTCAACTTATTAGCACATAAGAAAGAGTTGAATTCTTTGTAAAAAAAGGTTTAGTTTCAGATCTGTGTCGCTGTGTTCATTGTGGGCTCTTAGAGAAATGTATATTTGTGAATACTCATGAAAGTCTCAAAGGACGCGAAAAGGAAGGTTATGAAATTTCTGGTAGCATTCAAGAAATGATACCGGGTGAGTCAAATAAAACGTCTGGCGTTTGAAAGGCTACTGCTCCCTGAGTATATACACAATGATATTTTGAAATATTTCATTGAATAGCTAACATGTTAAATTATTTTCAGAAATTTTCTTAACTAAAATTGGTCATTCCGTTCATACTCTGTAAGCAATTTTCTAGAATGAACCCCTTTGAGAAACCTTAGAAAACATGCTAGAATTACAAGCAAAGATTCCTAATTTGTTAACCTCAAAGCGATGAATTTCAGCACGCTTTAGCACGTGCTTTCCTTGCGATGCGTTGAAAAGTTCCCCCCTAGTGTGAATAACTTATTCAAGGGGATTCTCTTCTCCCATGAGGACAAAATACACGAACACATCCAAGAGTTATTATTGCTAGGAAGGAGAACAACGGAAAATCTTTTTTGCTGTTTTCACTCGTCTTTGCAGGTTTTCGAAAGGGGCTTCCGGCAGAAATCTCCTATCTCGACGGGAAGGAGTGGCCGATTAATGCCGGGTAAATTACTGAACCTAATTTGATATATTGGGGATAAGATAAGACAATTTTCAATATCATTTCTGTGATGTTCAGGGAGCAGGATTTTTTCAAACGCCGGGCATTTTTATTGACTCACCCGGTACCATCACAAGCCCTTCAAGAATGTCCATTGAGACTTGGATATAGCATTCCCAACAGATCACATCACATTCATTCTTTTGCCAATGGAAACATTTCAGAAAGTCATTCTAAGGGTGAGTGTTTGAAAGTGTGACTCGTAACTTGGCAATCCGTTGACCAAGGTTTCTACCCTTCGCTGTTGACAAGTAAACAGAAAAATTAGCTCAAGGTATAGCGAAAGAAGTCCAAAGATATTTTGAGTAGTTTTGGAGATAAATTCACTTGTTTGAAATGAACAAGAAGTTTTAAAGAAATGATTTGCATGCGCAGCCTTGACGGAAACATTGCAAGTAACATATCTCGCGATTGCTAAGGCTATGCAGGATAATCACCTTGTTACCGCTTTTCAATAGACGTAATATTAACTTACTTCTAAGTAGAATGGTTTGGTAAAACTGCAACTCGCTGCTTGCTGGAGCAGAGAGCAGAGTTACCATGGGGAAGAGTTCGTGAGTTTTTCTGTGACACTGTAAATTCATTTCTTACAAAAAATTACTCCAGTGTATGCCAAGGTTTAGCGATGTTATTGATTGGCATTATTTGTTTATTCTACAGCAACATCTTCAAAGTATCAAAGAGTGATGTCATATTCATGTCATCTCCCTTAACATTTGATGCAAGCATTGCCCAGATCTTTGTCTCACTCCTGTCAGGCGCAACATTGCTCGTTGTTCCAGACAGCATAAAAAAGCAGCCTTCAAAGCTATCAAACATATTGTTCTCAAGGAACCATTCAAGTATTCTGCAGGTTAGTTACTGTTCAGTGTTGCAGGGTCGAAGCCAGCAGGGATCGGTTGGTGGAGCTCCTTCTAAAAGGCCATTTGTCAGAGATTTTGTACACACTGTTGCACTTTTGTGATTTACAGGTCCACCATTGAAGATGATTTATGTAGGAGATGTGATGCAGTGAACATATCCTTATTGTTCAACGTTTGAGAATGAATAAACGTGAATTTTGAATCTACGTATTGCGTGTTCATTTCCCATTGAATTCAAGGCTACAATGCCAGATGATTAGATATTTTTAGCTGCAACAACTGTACACCAGTCATTTCATGCATGATTGTAACAGTTGATGCCGTTGTTTGTTCATTTTACATCAGATGGTTTTGGTTCTGCGCCTCAACCCCCCCCCCTCCCACCTCAGGATGTATAGCCGGTATCAGCCCTGCTGAGTGCTTCATACCACGGTGTTGGCATAATACATAGGTATAGTTTCACTTCTTGCCATCACTGAATCAGCACTATGTACATCACTCTAAGGCCCCGTTTACACGGGATCGGATCCAAATGGGATCGGATCCATTTGGATCCGATCCACTTTTTGAGCGGCGTTTACACGGGTTCGGATCCAGAACTGTTCGCGTTTTCCCGTTTACACGAGACCCTTTTGGGATCGGATCCAAACGGGATCACCTTCGAAAGTGATCCCGTTTGGGTACGGATAGCAGATCCAAATGGGTTCGTTGTACGTTCTTAGCTGTACGTTCGAGATCCGTCGAGTCCCGTGTAAACGCAAGGCCTATCCGTTACACTTTGGGTACGGATCCATTTGGATCCGATCCCGTGTAAGCGGGGCCTAAATTTGATATATCATGAACCAGGCTTGGGATGACCATTTATCTTGAATCAATCGATGATATTTGTAGAGTCATAAACTTGAATGTTTCCCAATCTTCAAATGAGTTTTAAACCATTTGCTCTAGGTGATTAGCACTAAAGTCGTAGGTTTACTGGAAGAGTCTTTGAAATGTGAAAAGGGCTAATGAAATATAGCAAAATGGCGTTTTAAAGTCTTAGCTGTACGTTTTGAAGTGGCTTATGAAAGATTTCATGCTTGTTCGAGATTTTCTTGTTTTTTTTCACTTCTTTTTCAATGCTAATCAAATTGTTTTGCTCTGTTTCAGGCAACTCCATCATTCGTGCACCTCCTGGGAGAATCGCTGCTAAGTAACGGAAAGAGATTCTGTGATACGTCCTTGAGAATCCTTTGTCTCGGAGCTGAGCCATTTTTGCCAAGAAATGTTATCAAGAGACTGATTGGAAATATTAACACGATTCAGCTATACAATATATATGGTATTTCAGAGGTATCATCTTGGGCCTCTATAGAGAAGGTATCTCTAGCAGAACCAGTAAATTTGTGTGAAGAAGAATACTCTACGGACTCATTTATTGAAGATTCTTGTCTCCTGATAAGTAAAGCTAGATTGAAAGAGATTCGTGGTTATGGTGTGCCGATTGGCGAGCCCCTTACAGGCACAGTTATCGAAGTTCGTTCAGACAGTGATCAAACTATCAGTAATGGAGTTGGGGAGATCTGGGTTGGTAAGTCCATTTCCTGGGAAACAGCTGACTTTATTACTATTGTAATGTAGCTTGTAATATATGGCCATCTGGTCCCCACTGTGGATGATAATAGCAAATATACCGGATGAGTAAAAAAAACGTCAACAAATTTCTCGAGCTGTAGAATAAAATGTATGTCGGTCATGCTCATGCTCAAAACTAAAACGGTGATCTATCAATCAAAACCTAACCTAGATTTGAAGACTTTGTTTAGAAAAGCACTGATCTTTTAGTCCCAGCAAATAGAAAAATTCTGGTAAGGAGTTTGTGTAAGAATTCTGCATTCGATTCTGGCCGATTATTACTTACCATTGAAATTTAAATTCTATTTTTGAAGCTGACAGTTGTATTGAATTCAATTTTCAATGATAAGTAAATGATGGACCAGAATCGAACGTGCAATTCTCGTTTCCATGCAAACGCCTTACTTACCAGCATTTTCCTAATTGCTGGATCTCCAAGGGCGTATTCTTTTGGGCATCTTCTGAAAACGGTAGAGTTGGTAGAAGATAAAATCCCATTCTTTTGGTACCCTTCTACCGAAAACGGTAGACTTTGCAGACTTCAGATCGCTTTTTATAAAAGCCCATTCTTTTGGTCATTCTGTTTTCGGTAGAAATCCGAGAGATTATTGACGTATTCTTTTGGGCTCTTCTGAAAACGGTAGGGATCCGAGGCTTCGGAAATCTTCTGCTCCTGAAGCTGGCAGACTTTTGAAAGATGGCAGAGAGCATTGTTTCGTGAATGGAAAATTTTCAAAACATTCGAAAAACAATGACACTTTGCAGATTCCTTTCTCTTAGGATTGGTATAACAAAAGTGCATTGTATTGCAATGTCTTTAATTCGCTCGGTCGAACAACAACATTCGAACTCTCATTTTGTCAGGATTCCCATTCTTTTTGGCATTTTTCTCTGGGAAGGCCGGAGCTTTGGCGTTTTGGCTCAAACAAGTTCTTGAAGCACTGCGAAGAAATCAACGATTAAATTTGAAAAATATTAGATTGTATTGTGTTCTGATCGCTAGAAGTAAGTCACGCATTGTGCAGTTTCTTGATCTTTCTTTTCGTTTCAGTTTTTCATTTCGCCATGCTTCAAGTATTTGCGCAGGCCAAAAGGCCATAGCTCTGTGTTGGATCAGTAGCATCAATATTATCAAACGAGGTATCTATGTTAAAGTTAACAAGTGAGGAAAGTTTTGAAATTGATTATCTGCTGATGAAAACTTAATTCACATCACTTGAGGCCGACCAAATATGTATACTTTTTTCTCGGATACACGGTAGTTTTACAAAGAGGAGTCGTTTTCTGCCTTAGAAGGAAATAACGACTGACTGTGTAAACAATGGAGCCATTATTTTCATGCTCCAATCCGCTGCCGGAAATCACTCTGATAGTAGCCTGCGTGCAGACTCAACTGGTTTCTTTTCAGAGAGGTTTCTCTTCCAGTAGAGTCTGCGAATCAGCGACACAAAGCGAGTCTGCTGATATCAGCATAGAAATATTTTGATTTAACTGGCGTGTGGATAAACAAAGCTAGCCAAACAAATCCTACTGTGTGGGGGTGTTTTGATTACCATATTTTTAATCCAAATTATGGCCGCCCTATTGAATCTAATTAAATAAGAATAATTACGAGAATTCCTTGAAGATGATTACCCATCAATCAAACTAAAAGAGAACAAAAGAGATCGCTTTCCACCAATGAGGTTTGGTTCCTCAAGCCTGGGAACCACACGTGACTTTCGACAGACTTTGTGTTGCTGATTCGCAGACTCTATTGGAGGAGGAACCTCTCTTCGAATTAGTAGAGTCTGCGCGCAGGCTACTCTAATAGTAGAGATAATTCGCCAACCACCATTCTTTTTCATTGTTCTATTAATTTAGGTGGCACACAGCGAGTTTGTATCGTTGGAGATGAAACAGAGCTGATGCCGAATACAATGCGACCAACTGGCGACAGCGGATACATAAGCAACGGCAAAATCTATTACTTACAAAGAAAGGACCGCAGATTGAAGATTTTTGGACATTTTATCGACTTAGAGATGATTGAGATTGCAGTAGAAGAAATTCCCGAAGTTAAAGCAAGCATTTGTATTGCGGTAGAAGGTAAAAATAAGACTATTGATGCTTTGATTTTATTCTTGTCAGTTGGCGAAGGAAAAGTTACAACGAACCTTGAAGAAAAAGTTGCAAAGAAATTATCAAGGGACATTCCAACGCATGGGTTGCAGTTTAAGATTGAGATATTAGGAGAAATTCCTTTAAATGCTCATGGGAAGAAGGACAGAATCTCATTGGAGAAATTGGCAATTGAGCTTCAAAATACGACAAACGAGGTGTATGTTTGGGAGACATCCTCAGTGGAGAATGTTCTATTCACTTTCTTACAAACTTCTGTTTGCAAAAACACCAAAGGAATTGTTTCATACGATAAAGAGAGAACATTTATTGAAAATGGTGGAGACTCATTTACTGCTTTATTTGTCGTAAACAAAATAAGGGAATACTTGAGGGGAACAGGTAGTCAGGAAAACGAGCTGAATATGCTTTTTGACTATGTTGTATCTAAGACATTTAGTGAGCTGTGTCAATATGTTCAGGATAAGTTGGAGAAGGCATACGAGTCAAGCAGTAACGGGAAAGATACATTAAGCAATACTGTAAATGGTGTGGATAATGTAAACAAATACGGTGATGCTTCGAATAATAGCTTCACAGTCAATATAGATGAAGAAATAACTGATGAAGGAAGTGACAAATATACTGACGTTTTTATGGGGAAGGCAAATAACTTTGTATTTCATGGCAAACGAGCAAGCTCTGGGACTGAAGACAGAGTGAATTCAAGTCCAGATCAATCTGATCAATGTGAAGTTGGCATTACCAATTTTTCGTCAGTTTTGAATGATTTAAACGGTGCAAAAAGGAGAAGAGATATTGTCGTACGAGGTGAAATCGAAAACGTAAATGCAACAGAAAAATTCAGATTGAAGGGGGCTACTTTCGGCGTTTTGCAGGATCCAACAAGGAGCATTGAAATTTCAGAAGAAATAGATGAAAAAGAGATATCCCATACTTCTATGCCAGAAAAAGACGTTAGTGCCCTGAAGAAAGTTTGTGAATGTTTCTGTTCAGTTTCAAGAGGGAATAGATATACTATGTGCCATCATTGCTCGGATCTTGGAAATTTAACTGAGTGTCTTTCCAGTCATAGCACAAACACGACAGAATCATGCAATCTCATTATTAAGTGGCATTATGATACGTCTAAATGTGTCGATGCTTCTCCGCTTGTTGTTTGCAGCCGAGATAATTCTGCAAGTATTGTTTACATTGGATCACATTCTCATTCGTTAGTTGCGATTGATGCAAATAATGGAAATGCACTTTGGAATACGAAGCTCGGTGATAGAATTGAATCTTCCGCTGCAATTTCAAAATGTGGCAACAAGATAATCGTTGGTAAGCGAGGTTATTCATTTGCCTTGGTTCCGCTGGGCAATTACTGCCATTACTCCACTGCTCACTAAAGCAATGCTTTACAACTTGTGCGTATTGCAGTCCAGGGGTACTTAGTATATTTGTCCGACGAGGACTTGCCATTTTTCAAGGTATCGTTTTCATCTATACACCACTTCGATTAAGCCGCCTCGTTTTGGAAATTTGTGAAAATTCCTTCCTAATGTCTTTATGAAAATTTCGAGCCCAGATTCGGATTTAGTACCCAAACATTAGTCTAGCTTCATGTTTTTTAGCTGCTGGCATTTGTGATGTTGATTTTATGACAATGTAAAGTTCAAAGATTTATAAGGGATTTGACCGTCAAAAGTCGTTCGGGGTGAAACTTTACACCCCGAGTCATTTTCACGGTCAAATCCCTTACAGATTTCCAAACTTTACGTCGCCATAAAGTTAACACCACGACTGCTAGTAACATGAAAACTTGTGGTTAGACCAAAGTTTGGGTACTAAATCCGAATTTGGCCTCCAAAATTTCATATGAAAGAATTTTGAATAATTTCCAAAACGAGGCTGTTAATCAAAGTGGTGTATTTTTTCTAGAGCGGGGTATCAAAAGAGTGCAGTTTTTCTGGAGCTGGTGGTCAAAACATGTCAAAAGGGAAATTTAGTTGGATCGGGCTGTTATCTTGTACAATTCTTGTGTTTTGGTTTATATTTGTAACCGATTTTTCTGCAATCAGGTATCGTTTGAGGGCAAAAACTCCAGCGTGGGGTAAAACACTTTTTATGGGCACTCCCCCGTACAACTTTAGTTTAGGTCAAGTTGCCCCCTCCCACACCCAACCCGGGATCGCAGTACGGAGTAGCAATGGCAAATTTTGTGAAGCAGAAGATTCAGATTTTGATAAAACAAAGCAATTTCTATTCCAGAATAATAGATTTCACATCTCCAAGTGCTCTCTTTCGAATCAAAGTAAACAGAGAGAGCAAAGCATTATGGTAAAGCAGTAAAGATATAAGGTATATTTTGTTATTATTTCCCTTGCTATTTTTCAAAGTAGAGCTTTCTCACAACAATTTCAGTTTCTCTCTCCCGGAAGAACACAGGAACGATCAGCACTTCGATTCAATTGGTCTTTGACAGATATGCAAATAAAATTCAAAGATCGATAACGTAGGACTGCCGAAAAGCTGCAAGTTTTTGGAGGACTATTCGAATTAATCGGCTTCGAACTCGATTTAAGAAAAATTCGTTCAGTCTCCTGTTGGAAACACAGTCAGCCTCAGCCTCGTACACTTTCTCTTCTCTACTTTTGCAAACAAAATGACATTATCGGCCAATCATTCAAAACAGTGTATAACTCGAAAATGAAACAATGCATCACAAAATTATAAACGACGTAGTCTTTCATTCAGAAGTGCTGTTCATTTGCATCAACAGAAAGTTTCGTTTCAGATCACCTTTACTCGTCCAGTATGTTTAGACTTATGAGAGGGCGTGAATGTTCTTAACATTTGTTGTTCATCTTCATTTCAGGCTGCTACGATCATTATGTTTACATTCTGTCCCGCAAAAATGGCGAAATATTATGGAAGTTCAAGACTGGAGATTGCGTCAAGTGTTCTCCTATTGTTGATCAATCAAATGGCATCGTTTATTTCGGATCACATGATCAATTCTTATATGCAGTCAACATTGAAGACAATTTGCAGATTTGGCGTGTTTTCTGCGGAGGGGGATCTTGTTTTAGTTCGCCATCACTATCTGAAGACTTGCAAAAGATATTTGTTGGGACACTAGGAGGTAACTTTCTTGCAATAAGTACAGCAGCTGGGGAGGTTTTATGGACTTTCAAAGTCACAAAGCCGATCTTCTCCTCACCTGTTGTTTATGGTGAGTTCACTTGCTTCAGCTGCGTAGATGGTATCATCTACATGCTCCAACAAAATGGTACACTTCTATGGAAATTCCAAACAAATGGGCCTATTTTCTCATCAGCATGTTTGGTAAGACCCTCATTAAAAGGCAACTTTGAATATCCTGAACGTCCGTCGTTGGCAAACGAAAGAGACTGCCTGGATAAATGGTTAGTTACAGATATGAGTGAATATCAAGAAAGTTCCTCATCCTCAAGAAAAAGTGAATACATGGGAAATGCCTCATCAAAAAGTGGTTCCCTAAAAGGTGCCTATTTCACAAGCAATCGTAAATGCCTGGAATATCCGTCATTGCTATCAAGCAACGATGATTGCATTTTGATTGGTAGTCACGATAATCATTTGTATTGTTTAACGAACAACGGTCACTTAATTTGGAATTTCGAAGCAAATTCGCCAGTTTATTCAACACCTGCAATATCACATTGTCGAACAACTGAAAGAAGTGAAAATACTGCCAATACCTTGCAAAGAAACTTTGCTGTGGCTTGCTCCACGAAAGGGACGCTTTATGTTATTGATCTTGCGAATGGCGAACTACTCACTTCTCGTGATTTTCCAGGCGAAATTTTTTCATCCCCAGTTGTTGTTGGAAATTCAATTGTAGTTGGTTGCAGAGATAATAATGTTTATTTTATTCAGCTGCAATAACATCTTGTGGATGGATAACGTTACTTGATATTACTACGGAACTCTGTCAAGGTTATGTAACAAACAAGCGCAGATTTCAGAACAATACCTGATGAGCTTTAAAAAATTTCCCTTTTTTGAAACTTCATAGTGCGAACAGTACTTGATTGAAAGGACTGAAATGAATTCTGCTGGATACACGTATTTTTTATAAGAAGCTAAAAATTTGGGCCAGCACTGGAAGTTTTTTATTTCGAGTACTCTGAGTTTCCTACGATGTTCTTAAAAGCTCCATAACAATCTTAATGTCCACTACCTGGTACATAAAGAACTTTACAAGGTTTTTTTTTAACCTTTTCCAATGTTTAGACCATATTCAACTACCTTACCTGTAATATGATGCGAGGAGCAAGTGGAAATAAAATAAATATATGTAAGAATTCCTTTGTAAAAATAAGCAGCTCTTTAAGTAAGTCAACGGGGTTGAAAGAAACCTAGCTAAGGGGACTAGGCCCATCTAAATATAACCTATTGAATTTGGTGTTTTTGATCAATAAAAACAATAGGAAGGGAAATGGCAACTGCCGTTCTTTGTGCCATATTTAACTTGTGTCGATAAATCTCCGTTCATTTACTTTAAGTTATATTTTCCTAGTACTGGAATTTTTTTAATTTTTTGGCGATCTGCGAGTTGAGTTTTTTATATGCAGTTTCTTTTATGACATACGTATAGCTGAAAGACTGAAGTACCACGTATTCCAAATTGATGTATGGGCTTTTGCCAAGGTATGCTATCTTGAATTATGGATCAATTTGAATGAAACACCACTCATTTTCTGAGTTAAGTGATGCGACTCCATTGACTACTCCTACATGTACTTCGCTTCACTTCGTACGTGAAAAGTAATAAAATCAAAGCCAGTTGCTAGACTTTCTCTACGAGCGCGTGATAGAAAGCTTACCGAAGTCCATTCAGTTCTCAAATTTCGAAAGTTAAAGACATATCATTAATTCTTGCCAGGGAGGAGGCCTTTCGTAGCCCCTCTCTGGTTTTCTTGAATATTTTGATGCCCTCTCCAACATTGCACAAATTATTTTCATCCCCCACCCAGTACATATATATATAAATATATATATATATATATATATATATATATATATATATATATATATATATATATATATATATATATATATATATATATATATATATATATATATATATATATATATATATATATATATATATATATATTTATATATATATATATCGGGTGAGTCAAAAAAGCGCCCGGCGTTTGAAAGGCTAATGGTCCCTGAATATACAAGCAACGATATTTTGCAACATCTGATTAAAAAGCTAACATGTTCAATTATTTTTAGAAAAAATTCCCTGGCTAAAATCGGTCATGCCGCTCAGATTCTGTAGGCAATTTTCTGAAATGAATCCCTTTGAGAAATGTTAATAAACATGCAAAAATTGCAAGCAAAAATCCCTAATTTGTTTACCTCACAGCGATGACTTTCAGCACGCTTTAGTATGTGCTTTCGTTTAGGAGGGTTGAAAAGTCGTCCCCCTAGTGTGAATAACTTATTCAGGGGGAGTCCATTCTCCCTTGAGGATAAAATACATGAGCACATCCAAAAGTCATTATTGCTAGGAAGGAGAAGAAAGGGAAATTTTGCTTGCCGTTTTCGCTTGTTTTTGCAGGCTTTCGAAAGGGGCTTTCTGCAGAAAATCTCCCATTTCGACGGGAACGAATGACCGATTAAAGCCATGTACATTACTGAACCTAATTTAACAAATAGGGGATAAAACAAAACGGTTTTCAACATCATTGCTTTGATATTCAGGGATTGGGAATTTTTCAAGCGCCGGGCGTTTTTATTGACTCACCCGGTGTAATAGTCATACCGTCATGATTTAAATTACAAATTCCATGAAGATTTACATCGCTACAGCAACTTATGAAAGAAAAATGCCATCTCAAAGTGATAAGAAAATAACTTTCAAAATGATGAGAACTTACTTGCTGACAAGATAGCTTGTTAGAATATGACAGGATTTATCTCAAACTATTTTCGTTCCCTCTCCCTGAAGTGCGCGTTGCTTTCGTCCCCCTCTCTTTCAGTAGGAAAATTTTTTGGTGCCTCCTCTCTTTCCAGAGGTCTTCCATATTCTCCTTGGCAAGAAATTATGAACCGTCGCTTACTTGATAGCATTACTTCATTGGTAGGTGTTTCCTCCCAGGCTCGAGACACGATGTAGTATTTCTAGTAAGCATCTACTGCGAATCACGATGCTGTTACCTTGTTATTGTGAGCAAGGTAATGGAGGAATGGATATGCATGAGATTGTGCTCACGACGGTTGAGTTTGGAGGAAATGCCTTCGATGTCCTGGTCCATCACAATTTTCAAAAACGGCTTAGAATATGAAAGAAGAATCTTGCCTGGTTTTTCAAATGAAGCTGTTTGGGTTTTGTCATTGAACAGACCACATGAACGGTCCGCATCAAGCAAGCTCCTTTTTCGGCAGCTCAACAAACTGTGCATGAGCACGGGGGATGGGGGGCTTCCTGGGTTCTTCTATGGTGAATGTACCTGGGATATGCCTCCCGTAAGGTTGTACTTTTCAGTCTCCTAGTCTAGCCAAGGGTACACTTTTGGCATTTTTAGTCTGGGTAGGGGTATGCTTTTCGAAAATTTCGGTCAAAGAAAGGACAAATTTTGGTAATTCCTGTATAGAAACCCAAAATTTTGATGATTTTGGTCAAGAGAAGGCGAAAATTTGGAAATTTTAGTTTAGGAAACGCCAACTCGTGGCACTTTTGATGAAGAATTCAATTGAGCGAAGGGTTTTAATTTTTGCCAAAGGTATCTCGATAAAATTTTAGCTTTGAAAATATCTTTTCTTTGTAAAGTAAACAATCAGTTACAAAATTGTTGAACCACCCCCAGATTTTCAGTTTTTTGCCTCTGCTATCCCCCTCCCCCTAGTCAATGTTGCAGTACCATGTTGCCGAGACACGTGTGTCATCTCGATAAGGTACTTTTTTCAAAACAATATTGATATGGGGAAAGGTGGACGAAAATGTCATTTTTAAGGTGGCTCAACAACTTTGTAAGTGATTGTAACAAGTAAGTCGCCGTCTAGTTGATACGACAGTTGGCAGTGAACTCATTGTCTCTTTGCATTTAATTTGGAGGATGGGTCTAAGCTCTGTGTTTCGTCATCCTTTTCCACTCCGCGCTCCAACGTTCCACGAGTTCCGAGTTCTACGAATCGTTCCAAGGCCAAACAGAGGCTACGAAAAAATGGCAACCCTTACAACAACAAAAGTGAATCTGTGCAACGAGGATCAGGAACAAGGTACCTTTCACAGATTGATCTCTTATGAAGACGACATGGAAGGCACTCCTGGAAAGAGAACGGTAATTTTACTGAGATCAAGCAAAGCTGATGATAAGGGACGAGCAGATGAGTATCATGAATGCATTACGAAGAACTGTGATGTGAAATGCATTTCAATACCGGCTCTTCAATTCAACTTCTACTGCAATGATCAGCTGATTTCTGCCCTTGAAAATTTAGAATCAAATGCAGGCATCATATTCACAAGTCAAAGAGCAGTTGAAGCTATATCGAATGCTGTGTCGTCATCTCGTTTAGATACCTTTGTACTCAAAAATACACTTCAAAGGATTGAATTATTTGCTGTTGGAAAATCAACAGCGAAAGCCATTGAAGAATTTGGCAGTAGTATTGGAACTAAGTTGGAGGCTGAAGGAAGAGAGTCAGGATCTGCAGAGAATCTTGCGAAGTATATCATTGAGCAGAGATCGTATAATCCTAGCACAAAACCATTGCTATTTTTATGTGGACATCTTGCAAGACCTGAAGTTGTAGATTTACTTAACAACTCAGGCATAACTACAAAATCTTTATGTGTCTATGAGACAGTGCCCCATGTACATTTCAAGGACGAGTTCAAAGTGTTTCGGAATTTAAATGGTGATCCTAATCTCATAGTGTTTTTCAGCCCTTCTGGGGCTGATTTTACCCTACCTACAATTGCAGAAAATGCTAGAAACTTTAATGATATCAAAATTGTTGCCATTGGGCAGACAACAGCAAGTTGGCTAGAACAAAGGGGATACAAAGTGCGAGGAGTGGCTAAGAAGCCTACTGCGACAAGTTTAAGTGAATGCATACAATTAGTATTGAATGAAATATGAATTGCTTCTATATGAATGAATGTATCCTATTGTCTCGCATGTTTTGATGTGATGGTCATTGGTCAAATTTCATTCCATCTACTGTTCAAGAAAATTGCAGGAATAGGGAGTTGCTTGCTATCAAGTTTCAAGTTTCATTCATTATCAATCAATCCTAAATACAATTCATACACAAAAACTCTACAACTAAGATACATTACAACACTAAGAACTACAAACTAACACTACTGAAAACAAAAGAAGAAAAATTACTTTACACAATTGTATTTAAGATTGACTGAGTAAGGAGGAGCTTTCTAAGTAGGTAAACTAATCGAGGGAGAGCCCCCCCCCATAAAACACAAAGAAACCAAAAAGTATTTCAAAAACAAAGACAGATAATAACCAAGAACCAGATTTACAGTAAGTCTGCATGCAAGTGCTGAAAAATCAAAGAATTTTCTAAACAGTTAAAGCATTTGGCCTCTAAATGGACAAATCTTTTTGTAGAGAGTTGAGGAGGAATGGATTAAGGCTGGGGGCTTGTCAAATATGCAGGGGCCGGGACTCACCTAGACAATTTTATCATTTATTGTTGAAAAAGAGGCTTCTCGATAACAGTTTTTTTTTAGCAGCCATGCCTGTAAATAGGTAGCGTATATGCTATGATGATGAGTCCCTTGTTTGCAGACCCTTTGCGTGACTAAAGGTGGATTTTTGAGGGCTTTTTTGGAAAATGTTTCAAACTTTAGGGGAGGGGGCTAGTGGGCCTCGATGCTTGCAAAAATAGACCCAGGGTACCAGAGCCTAAAATATTTGAACCGGTTCATTTTATGAGGTTCTTGCGCACGCGCATTTAGAACGAGATGGAGATGACTGTCGTGCAGGCAGCAAAAGACGTAAACAGAAATGTTTGAATTTGTTTCATCTGATCAACTTCGTTGGTAGTAAATCAATAGCAAATCACACACTATGTACATTGATGTCTGAAGAAAGCTGGATAGTCTTTGCTTGCCCGTGAAGAGACGTTCAAGGGTCGAAGACACTATGGTGAGGTTGCTTCCACAGCCGTAAAAATATTTTAAATTCTGGGCCTAGCTAACCTAACTAAGTGGACGGCCTATACGGCCTTATATCTTAAAATTTGCTATCTTGCATTTGAAGAAACAGGTGCATTTCGTAGCTAATACGGGAAGGATGGCCAAAAAGAAAATGGAGGAATTCATTAAAATCTATGATTTTAAAACGAAATTTAAAATTACTTCAGTCAGACGACTGATAGGGGTGCCGTGAAAAACTGTCCATCATGTCGCGTCATTTAGATTATTTGCTTTGTGCGCACACGATACAAAGATACTCTCGAGTACCGAATACTCGTCCCCCCCCACCACGTGTTAATTTTTGAAAAATTTTCCAACCCTCCGCTCTTATTCCAAACCACCTTTTATTAATTTTTGGAAAAGTGAAATGATAGTAAACATAATTTCGGAATAAACGCAAGAAAAAATCTCAACAGTGCATTCAACAGAACCAGAGTTAAGAAATAAATTTATCAGTAACATCACTGTTAACATAAATATATAAGATATTACATGTTTACCTAAGAACAACACTAATTTTCAATTTCTCCAGGCACCCCCCGATCATTCCAGCCCCCCGATTATTGTCGATTATTGTTATATCAAACCATTTCCAACCCCCGATTATTCTCACCCCCCCCCCCCGTTTATTCGGTACTTGAGAGTACATGCAAGGGGTCATCCAAAAATCCACTTGTGATCGCTTAGCGGCATTTGGCCGCTAACTTTGCTACCCCCTCCATAGCAGACCCCATCTTTTTTCTTTGTTATGAGGCTGTGCCAAAATACATGCTTTTTTACAAGAAACTAGGATCAGGCCATAGTACTAAAAGTTTCTTAATTTCGCATGAAATTTTGTCCATTTTCGTACCAAAAGTTTCTTAATTGGTTTCTTATTTTTTGAATGCAAAATTAGCAATGTGGTCGCTAACACTGCAGCAGATATGTTTCTTGACATTTAAAACATCATAAAGGAATGAACAGTGTTTTGTTATGTTGAAAACACAAATGGTTAGATAATATTGCTCAAGAATAAAGGTTCAACAATCTATTTGCTATGATATTTATGCTTTTAACTTTGAAAAGTTTCTTAGCACTTCTCAGACATAGTACTAGAGTTTCTTAAAATTTTGGCCATCTTAGTACTAGTTTCTTTAAACCAGTTTCTTATCAAAAAACATGGTATTGGCCTAAAAAGAGTTGATTGCTGAGTCATAGCAAAACGGGAACATTAGAAAAGGTACAGTGGGTGGTAAAAACATCGCTAAAATCACTCCTCACCAATTTCCATATCAAATTTATGAAACCTTGATTTGATCCCAAGTTAATCCACTGAACCAACAACTGGCCAATTTACTTTGTATAAGACATTAAATTCCTTAACAATGCTCGCTTAGCAGATTTTGATGAAACCCCCTCCCCCCTTAGCAGCCAAATGCCATTAACTGATCACGAATGGATTTTTGGAGGATCCCTAAGACCATGTTATCCATGATAGGTCAGTATTCCATTGTATAGAGTAGTTTGGATCCATTGGAATAATGAATGATCACGCCAAGCATTGCAATGCACCTACCATTTTGCCCATAAAGCAAGATACTGTAAGAGTTTAACCCTTGTACTTTAAGTTCCTTATCCTTGAAGACTTCTTTACTATCTCTTATTCTCAAGAGGTTTCATAACATTCTTGATTTCTGAATCCTGAGCCTCATCAACATTCCAAAAACAAAGCTTCTGGGGCTTTGTCACTTCAGTACAATCAAGTATCGTCCAAGTGGTATTTTACTTTAGAAATCCCTATGGAAAGAAATGGCAGAGCACTTAATTTCTATTTTGTGAAGGTGTTATGGTGCCGTGGTGTAATCCACTGACATTGCAGCTAGAGCAGTCAGGCGGAGTGGTTTGAATCCCATTAGGGCCCCACCACTTGAGTGTCATAACAAGGGATCACAGACTCAATTAGCACTTGGCTACTGTACTTCTGCGATCCCAGCGCTTGGCGCTGAAAAGCGCAACTTTACCTTCATTCATTATTTCCATTGTTTTATTGGCGCGCTGACCTGCACACAAAGTGTTAACTTTCCGTACTGGTGTAGAAAATAGCAAAAATAAGTGGAATTATGCTACATAACAATTTGTTAGTGCATTGGACTTGCATTATTTGGAAGATGTGTGGTGCAGAGAAATGTTTTCTCCATATGAAGCCCTTATGCTTTAGAACAATTGTGATGATGCATACGTTTTAGCATTTTTATGAGTTTATTCATTTGAATATATTTTCCTTTAGCTTTAGTTTATTCAAGTTTTAATGATTTTCCTTTCAGATTATGACCAGGTATCATTTCACATAGTTTCAGCATTGATTGCGTATAAGCCTTGCTTTTATTCCCTTGCGGCATTTACTTTTGGTACATGACTAGTTGTTTTATTACCTAGGTTCGTTCGTTAACCCAAATCTGATGTTAGTCGTTTCCCTGTTGTTCTTGTATTTGATTCGTTAGTCTTAATTCATATTTCAGCATACAGTAGTTTCTAATATACTCTGTAACTTTTGAGTTACCTTTGATTATCAGTATGCAACAACCTACATGTTAATTCTCAGTCTCACTGGAGAGCTGTTAACCTTGTACATAGTGTTTTCTGTATAATCATATAACCAAAGTTTGTGTGATTTATCCAATCCAAGTCAGATCAGGTCAACGGAATAAACTTATACTTCGCATCTTTACATTTGATAACAAAAAGTCTTATTTTGATACTTAATCATTGGCACAAAGAATCAACTTACAGATCACTAAGAGCTTAACAGCTCCTACTGCTAAAAATGAAAAAATATTTATTGATCAGCTTATTATTTATTTATTTGGCCAAGGCAATTCTTAAAACATTTCCATTTCATTTTCATTGTTGCCTGGATCATATTTCTTGGGAGGAACTTGAGTAGCCCACTGTCTAAACTTTGGAAAGGCTTCCAAAGACTTTGCTTAACTTTATATAAGAAGAAACACATTTTTACTGTATTGGTTTCCTTCACAAAAAGCTTGAAAATTGTCAGTAATTGTGCCCCAGTATTAAAGGCTTTTTATGTTTCAGTGATCTGAGGGTTGGAGCTCTTACTTAACAATTTCTTAATACGGTATAATACTACTGTACATAATCTCAAAACACCATGAATAAGATCCTCTCCATTGCGTTGTTTCATGTGCTGAATTTTCTTTGCAAAGTCTTTTCTTTTCATCTTGTAAATATGGACTGGACTCGGATCAGAATATGAATCAAATTGCTGTAATAAAATGAGGCAGATAAGACAAAATTTTGTTTTGTATTTTTCAATCATTTATCAGAACAATGATGTCATAAATGTAAAGGACATCATATAGATATTATCAAGATAGAATCTTGATATTATATTTTGCTGATGTCAGCAAATATGAAGTATATGTACATATGTATATTGATTGCTCGGTTTGGTTATGAGCAGTCACTGATGAAGGCTTGCACCAAAACATTCACAGTACATAAAGTTTTATTTTTCTGAGTTTATATATATATATATATACTGTATATAGTTTTTTATGGTTTGTGCATGTAACCAAAGTGCTCAATGCATGTAGCAGAGCATTATATTGCAAACAGGTTAACACAGAAATTGAGAACCTTGTAATATGTTCACCCTGATGTGATCATCATTAAGATTATCAGGCATTAAATTCGATTAAGAGTCACAAAGATTGGTGATTACATTACTTGCCATTTTAGTGAAGTGCAGAAAAGTTTGGTAGAGGGGGGGGTGAAAAATTCCCCCCCTTTCAGTACTAATAGGGTAGGCTCATGACCACAAGAGTAATCTTTTATTTTTATTCAAATATTTTGTAATGATCAGCGCCTTTTGCTTTTTCTACCAGGGTAACAGCCCATCGTCATTGGAGAAAGAAATTGGTCATGAGTTTCCACAAAATGAACATTTCTTTGGACTTGTTAATGTAAGTACAGTCTGTATAATAAGCCTTCGGTATCTAAACAGTTATTTGACAAAAGTGCATAGAATTCACAAGAGAATGTGGGCAGTACATTGAGAATCTCACCTACCTTTGTTGTGGTTCTACTCTCCAATGCAAGAAATGCATCTGCTAAAAGAACAGTTGAAGGAATTGCAGCCAGATAATTTGAAGTTCTAAGTTTGTTCATTCGATTTTAAGTCCTTTCAGAAGGAGTGTCCCTAGAATATTTTGTTGTTCAACAGTAAACCAATAGCGGGAGCACCCAGGGGTGACATTGTAGTTTGCTGTTTTAAACCATTCTTGGTAGGAACACTAAAAATCAACAAATAATGATTGAAAAAAATGTGAAACAAGGCCACAGGGTGCATAAACTTGCCTGTGTATAAACTGAAGCATTTACATTCTACAGTATTTGAATAGGATTACTGTATCTTGCGTTACTCTCTGAAAGTGTTGCAAGTTCCAAGCAACTTCATGCTACAGTTAGCAGTTGAAAATGGGGGTCATACATTTATCATTCTCCTCAAAGTTTGCCAAATTTGGATGCTTGATCTAGGCATCTTTTCTAGCAAGTAAAAAGGTCTATTGTTGCCTGTCAAGAAGGGGTATTTGCCATTGCTTGCACAACATGTCAGTGCTCAATGTGGCTGCCTTGATCCCAAATATGGAACTTCTGCAGGGACTGGCATGATTGATTTACATATGACATTACCATAGTTGATCTAGACAATTTTCAGTGTAATTTTCAAAGTTGGTTGAATTTTCGAAAGCTTTTCATTCTTTCTCATTTCAGTTTGGAAATACATGTTATTGCAACTCGGTACTACAGGCACTTTATTTCTGTCGACCATTCAGAGAAAAGGTGATTTCATACAAACCGCTATCAAAGAGGAAAGAAAACCTTTTGACATGCTTGTCAGATTTATTCAACAATATTTCATCACAGAAGAAGAAAACAGGTGTTTTGGCACCAAAAAAGTTTGTGGCAAGGCTCAGGAAAGAAAATGGTAAGTTTTTCTGGGCAAGTCTGGAAAATACAGCTGTTTGACAGCCTACTGCTCACTAAATATCAAAGCAAATGTTGCTTTGTAATATTTGATTTAACAGCCAACATGTTCAATTGTCTTTTGAATTTTTCCACAATGGCATTGGTCAATCTATTTGGATTTTACAAGGGATTTCTCAAGAAAGTCACCTTGAAACAACATGTTCTATCATCAACGTAAAATTATGTCATCAAGCAAGGTGATATAAGAAAGTGTTTTGGATACAGAAGTTTTATGAAATTATAAATCAAAATTTTTAGGGCCAAGGAAGAAAATAACAAGTGTTGCCTAATTTTGGGATCAGTTGCAGGGAGCCAGGAGGTTGAAAGTTATGAATTCATGCATTTCATACATGCATGGATGGACTGTATCTGCTTTGCTATATACACATGATCCTTCATATGTTGTTGCATCTCATATTTCAGAGGTTTTTGATAACTACATGCAGCAGGATGCACATGAGTTCCTCAATTTTCTTCTGAATACAATCGCTGACCTATTACAGAGTAAGTACGCATTTATTTACATTTGCAATAGAAAAAAAGACTACTATTTAGCCCTTGTCATGATTGAAAAGAATTGAATTTACATGTTGTCCATATTTTCCCACCTAAGAATTTTTTAGAATAGTTTTCTATTTCTAAAGAGGTTGTGTTCACAAATTTTCAAAATTCTTTACCATTCAAGAGTTCTTTTCAGACCTTGAAGAATTCTGGCAATTTCTTTAGGATTCTTGAGAATTATTGAGAATTCTTGTCTTCTTTGTGTGTGCAAGGTGTGTACTGTATGTAAGTTAGTCATTTTTATATTTGGATTGGTAAAAATGATTATATTCATCAGTAAAATTTTTGGTGTATATACATACTAGGTTTTTGTTACTCACTTGGTATTGTCAGCATTTATAACATTTATCAGAGGTGAGTCAAAAAAAATTTTAGGCGTTTGGCAGGCTATTGAATTGAAAGTATGTGACCAATATTCAAAGGAAAAATGTTAGTCAATCAGTCAAAACTAACTTAGGTGAGAACATTTTGTTTGGTAGATTACTTATCTTTCAGACCAAACAGTTGGAGAATGCCTGTAAGTTGTGCATGGGAATCAAGAATTCTACGTTCCATTTTGGTCCATGATTTATGTGGCATTAGAGTTTACATTGTCATTTCAGAAAAGAATACTAATTTCAATCAAGTAAATGGTAATGATGGACCATAATAGAATGTGGAATCCTTGTTCCCACGGAAGACAGTGTTGCAGAAATGACAGCAATTAAATCTGAACACTTCAGGGAATTACAGTAGAAAGCTGCCGAGATAATGTTTATCATTGCCATTGTATTTTGTATTTGTTGGTTGCCCTTTGACGAATGCTGTATATATATAAAAGGATTGATAGAAGAATAAAGAAATCCAAGGAAGAGTTTCCACGATTCACGACCTTGCCTTCCTTCTCCAATTCGCCTTGATGTATTCTTGCAGCACAAATGAAAGAAGACACCAACCTCGTCCCCATGCCCCAAAAGGAGTCTACGCCAACCTATTTGGGAAACTGGCGTAGGAAACTGGCCCTCGGAGAGAAGACACAACAACGGGTGACCATTTGCCCGATGTTCTGTAATGGCCAGGGAGTTGCCATTATTTTCTTCATGCTCCCCCTGGCAGCGTTCTCTTATTGCTGTAAAGTAGCTCATATGTAGCATCTTAGATACTTTGTTTCTGTACAGCTAGGTTCACACTTGGTCTTTTGGGTTGTTGGGGTCGTTCAGAGGGACCCAAAAGGCAAATACTCATAGTTTGAGTCCTTTGTTTTTTGGGCCTTTCTGAACCACCTAATCGACCCAGGGACCTAGTGTGAACCAGGCTTGCTGCTTTAATTGAATATATTGAAGGAAATAAATGGAATAGAGTTCAAGGTATTGTCTTGTTTTTCATTTTACAGCTGAAAAGCAAAAAGAAAAGGAAAAGGAAAGAGATAGGCTTGGAAGTGCAAGTAGCGTGAGCAGCAAAAATAGCACTAGTTCAGAATATTCTTCAGCAAGCACTGCACAAAATAACCCAAAGGTACCTCCTGAACCGACTTGGATACATGACATATTTGAAGGAACACTGACAAATGAAACCAGGTGTCTTTGCTGTGAAACGGTTAGTGCAATTTATTTGGCAGCTTTTGGTTAGTGTTTGAACAGTCGTCGATACATTTCCACGCTTTCAAACTTTTTACTTGGGATCTTTAAACTTCGTTCTCACAATGCAAAGACATAAAAAAATGGCTTTGGTAACTTTGAATACAGGAGTATGTCAGCATTCAGAGACGGTGTAAACTAGTAGAGATAATGTAGTATTTTTGCTTGGCTGATCTTGTTGGTTTTATGCTTTGCCATTTTTTGCTGTAATACAAATTTGAATAGACTTCTTTCTGTTCATGAACTTCTTCGTCATTTATTTGATTGTCGTAGAAGTTTCTCCTACGTGTATTTACCACTCTCAGTTGCATTCATGTGACTCCATGTCTCCTCATCTCTACTCTCTGGTTTTGTTCTGCTCTTTGGTCTCGTCATGTTTTCAAATTTTCCTTTTGACATTATTCCATCTCAGGTTGGTCCTCACCGAGAGAAAAAGATTTACTCGGAATTTTTTATACTCAAACAGAAGAGTATTTACACCTGTGTTTGACTGTTGATTAATCTTATCCGAACTCCGCCCTTTGAAACACTGAATGCCTTGGGGGGGGGCGGTTCCCCATCCCCTTTTTATCCCTGCTGCTATTTGAGATACGGCAGCCCCCGGGGGATGTACTCATATTTTTCTGTACGGGGACGTGCCGCTGAACAGAACAGGATATCTTTTTCAGGATTCCAACTCCGGGGCAGGGTATCATTTTTGCAAAAATCGGCTCCATGACAGGTTCATATTTGTCATTTTTGACTCCTATGGGTCGTTTGCCCTCTGCGAATGTTATTCAAATCGCTTGGATGGCAATATTTCCACATATTTCCACTCTGGTGATAACTCAAGTTTGAAAGGCCTCAGTGTGCTAAGAAAAGTTTTCGTTTTTTGCATCTGCCTCTTATAGTATCCACATTTTTCAATAGATTTCGTACAAATTTTGTCTTTGCAGGGCAAAGTTTTTTCTGAAGAATCAAAGGACATGGTATTGTGTATGAAAATTTTACTCCGGGACAGGATATCATTTTCAGGAATTTGACTCCGGGACAGGGTAGCTCTTCAGATTTTCCAGCGACACCTCCCCGTATGTTCGTAAATCAAGTACCCCCACCGGGCGGCAACCTAAGTGGACAAGAAGATTGTTCGTTGTATAAACAATGGATTTTTAAAGATATAACTCAGCTAGTGATGTTGTTGTTGTTGCTAGAGCTTGATTACCATCATGATATCGTATGACGTCATATAAATGAAAGCGTGAAAAGGTCGTGAATCTTGACTGTTTTTAAAGGAATGAAAAATATAGATCGCAATATATATGCATTCATAGTTTAGACTTAAATGGACCGATAAGACAAGATTTAGAGAGAACAAAGTATGTTTTTCACAGAGTGTGGTATGACAATTTGGTTACCGTAGAGAAAAAGCAAAGAGCAGAATGTCGAAATTGTTCCAGTTTTATCGCGGTATGATACAAAGTTAAACTTACTAAATGTCAGGGGCCTGCTGCGTACACGGAGAAACGTTTAAACAAACTTACGAGGTGGGGACAGGGGATGGGAGGTCAGGTAAGGCTGAAAAGGCACAGTGATAAGATTACGATAGATTTTAGATCTTTAGCAGAAAGTAGCCAACGGCCCAAGCTACTCTTTATTCATCGTGCACGGAGGGCTTTGACTTTGTTCATTCAACCAGTTTAATCACAGTTATGACTTTATTATACTGAAATATCAGGAAGAGAGCCCAGTCTCGCGATAAATCAGAGGGTAAAGACAACGACTAACAAATCATATCCAGATTCGTTGATATTTCATGACTGTTCCAACTTCATTAAGACGGCAAGTCCATTGTTAATTGATTAATTCACCGACAGTCTAGTTTAACAAGTCCAAGAAAGTTTTCAGATTGAAATCATTATAATATGATTAATGACGAAGGTTTAGATATATTGCGAGATCTATCATCAGCATGTGGAAATGCGTGTGCGATGCATACATTGTTTGGCAAGTTTCTCTTGCTTTTTACCAGCAGATAATAGTTTTTTTTGTTTTTCCAGAAACATCTTCCAATGTATTTTGCTTGATGATTTGTGACTTGGCGAAACGGGAAAATATTGCTTGTCCAGCAAATGCCTAATATTTGGTAAACAAGGCCTGCTCATTTTGCGAGAACTTACCTTTGCTTACCTAGGGTTAGGGTTAGGGTTAGGGTTAGGGTTAGTCCAGGTTATAATGTATATGTCTTGTCCACAGGTCAGCAGCAAAGATGAATCATTTCTCGACCTATCCGTTGACATTGAACAAAATACGTCGATCATTTATTGTTTAAAGTGAGTTCCCCTTTAAAATGTTCCTTTACTTTAGTTTCCTTCGTTGTAGTTTTTTATGATCCGCTGAAAATTTTGCAAGTCACAGAACTCATTACACTACCCACTAAGTATTCTACAATTCTGCAAAGATGATACCTTCAAGAGCAAAATACCATGTCTACATCGTGGAAAAAACATGAAACAATGTGTAATAACCACTTGTATCTACTACTTCAGATGGGAAATTCACATAAAGGAGACTTCACATAAAGGAGACTTGGTGGTTGCTTGACGGGTGGCAAAAATTTGAATGAATTCAATCAAAATGACCAGTTTCATGGATAAAATGTAGAGTTAACTCAAGGATATTTCTGATAGCTTCATCATGAGTTCCCGGGAAAGGGGTTGCGTGCTTGTTAAGTGATACTTGACGTGCCGCTCATATGGGTGGGTTTTTTCACCTGAAGTTCCCGACACATGGGTCTGTTTTCAACCTTAATTCTAGTTTTGAATATACCTTGCATCCTTTAATCGACAAAATTCATTCACTATGTTACAAAAATTCCTGAAATTCATGCATAAGGGTTCGAAGTTCTTGAAAAATTCTGTAATTTTAATGGGTCCTTTTGTCAGAATGTAGATTCACCTTGAGTGACGGTCACAATCAAGTACCCCCCCCCCTTCCCCCCCCCGTGCATGAGGGTCTTTATCGTCATACGTTAGATGCCGCGTTTTATTGTGTCCAAATAGTCGCAATAATACAAGAACTCCAGCGAGAAAATCTCATCATTGACTGTCACAAAGCGGACAGAGTAGCAGTAAATAAGTGTTCCGTATCGGCAGGACCATCGTTTGTATGGTGCATAGGGTTCTGATAAATCTGAAGTGTACTTGAATTTGTGAACATTCAGCCTGTAGTTATCGGCTTGGGCTAGCTTTATCAAGATCTATTAAAATGCTGGCTTTGTACGTTCTTCCATTCATGGTCGACAGAGAGTAGAAATAGTGGACAGTTTGACGAAAAACCGAATTACTGCTCAGTAAATTTTTATTCTATCTTGCAGGAATTTTTCATGTACAGAAACTTTATGTATGGAGCATAAATACTTTTGTGAAGTTTGTGGCAGTAAACAAGAAGCACAGAAAAGGTAATGTTGAATCATAAACTTAAAGACCCACTTCTAAGATTAATCCCTTACCGTCCCATAACAGACTTTTAAACTGTTGAGTTGCCAAGGCCTAAATCTGCCCCTGTGTCATCTTTTGCTAAGACAAACGATGCTGAAGCAAAAAAAGCAAAGTGTGACTTTTTTAAAGCAATAGAAACAGTTGTGATTAAACAACGCGATTTTGCAGCAACAAGGGGATTCATTTCACAACTTCAACGCAGCCAAACAGTGTTTTCTTTCTGTGTCTATTTCGATTTCATTGAGTATTGAGTATTGTCTATTTCTGTGGTGTGAAATGGATTATCCAAGAGGAGAAATCGCGTCGTTTTTTCGAAACCTGAATATTTTGTTGTACTGAATCACTTCATTTAGTTTGTTATTGTTGTGCAGTTACACTCAACAAGAGAAAATTCTCTGATTATGCTGGCAAAGAATCATCGTTTTTTTTTTAGCTCAGTAGCAGGCTATTTTTTTAGCTTGTTTTGGCTAAATCTTGGCTAAATCTTTGGGAAGAACACATCTCAGAGTATGAGTGATTGAGCTTTTGGTCCTGTAAATCCAATCGAATGTTATCTAATTTATTTGGCACGACATGTGCTTAGAAGGCATAGGACAAGAAGTACGATCTACAACCCTACCATTTCAAAAGACATCGTTATTTCTTACTTCAGTGAAAAAACGTCACATCTTTTCTATTTGCTTTTCTCTTGAGTGCTAGAGCATTAAGTGATAAGGAGTGGTAATATGACTGACTCACTTATACATGAAACATCCGGCAGAGATTAGTGCGGTGTCAAAGACTTCGCCGCCAATTTCCTTGATGTCTTGGCTTCTATTTCTTTGAATTGATTGATATTCATGCTATGATTTTTTGGCCTTATGTTAATATTGATTGATTGATTGATTGATTTATTGATTGATTGCTTGATTGATTGGTTGATTGTCATCTCATATGCTTCAGGATGCGAGTAAAAAAGCTGCCGCAGATATTAGCATTGCATTTGAAGAGATTCAAATACGTCGAGCAGCAACAACGTTATACAAAATTGTCATACAGAGTGGCTTTTCCATTGCAGCTGAGGCTGCTTAATACGGTAAGTTACTGCTGCATATACATGAATTTGTTTGTCGAGCGTGATCCTTTTCGAAGTTGCATTTTAAGTTGCAGCAAAGTGCATATAGAAGACACCAATGAACAACTGTTTGACATGGACAAACTTCACATATTGTTGCTTTGGTGTAAGTTGCTGGAGAAATTCTAAAAAGTCGTTCAACTCACATGAGTAGTAGCATAGAAGTACCGGGTGAGTTTAAAAGGTTGCTGCACCAACACCCAAATGTGACGTTATTTCTGACAGTATCATTGACATACGCCTGGACAAAACAATAGACCTTTTAGCTATTCTACAAAGGAGCCTGGATTGAGCGTTATTTTATACATCTCTATACGCGAGGTTCGATCGAATGGCGTTAGAGCTTCTATCACTAATGTGCAAATTCGAAAATGCTAAAGAATGTAGCGTACTATCGTTCGATTCTGATTCTTTTCAGAGTAGCTAAAAGGTCTATTCTTGTTCTCATTTGAACTTTAAACCTTAAAACTTTGTTCTCACCAGCATTTTCCTTATTTTGGGTCTTAAAAATGAATTATTTTACCAAGCAAAATTTTCACATCCAAGTTAACGTTTCACTTTTAGATTAACGTTTCCGCTTTGGATATTGGCGGTATACTTCAAGTTGCACGACTTGCCAAATGTGTCAGTTTTTTTACTCATCCGATAAAAAATTGTCTTGACGACAGAAAGTCTAGAGAGTAAAGCTGGCAAGATTTTATTTGGTATCTCGCAGGTGAAATAGTGACCAACTAGTTTTGTTAGGTGCAGATTCTCTTAACCTTAATAACTACATTTGTTATTCATTCTAGTCAAAAGAAGCTCAAGATCATGACCAACTGTATGACCTAGTTGCTGTTGTTGTCCACTGCGGAAGGTAGGAAGCTGTCTCAAATTAGATGCAACGTGAAATTTGCGAAACGCAAAATTAATGATAGAAAAAACTCCCGTTATTTTTATTCGCTGACGTTTCAAATGACATCTGATTTTGAGACAGGGTTCCCTTACACCGATACAATGGTGAATCTTAATAAGTTTCGTGGGTGCGAAAAAGTCTGTATCTTTGAAATTCTTCATAAAGTGATTGCTTTGATTGATACATTGCAATGAATCAAACTTGAGTTGCCAGCCGACATGACAAATTATATTTGTAAGTTTTCTTCCGGTTTTCTGACCACTGCAGCAAAGTACAATTAATGTTCACAAATTTACTTTACATATTATGAAAACTGCCTTTGATCAAAGCATAAAGAATCCCATCATTTAAAGCAATGAGCAGATATATTTCATTGTTTTCAAGAGAGATTCGTTTCTGCTTTTACAAATCTTTGATCTTTACGTCCTGACGGAGATCAGATTCATTAAAGTGAGGAGCTTCTTTCTGATTCGATTGAGGCACCCTTTCAAGCATTGAGAAGTAATAGATCTTGGTACATTCAAATTTAATCGTATTTCTGATGCTCAGAGAAATGGAAACAATGACAAAAAGGGAGCTTTGATCTAGGGATTGGATTCATGCCGGATGTGGTGTCGTCTTTACGCAATTAATATTCTTGGTTCTGTTGCAGTGGGCCAAACAGAGGACATTATATAACTTTAGTGAGGAGTAGTGGATTTTGGCTGCTATTCGATGATGACATTGTAGATGTAAGTATACTGCTGTCTTCTTGTGTTATTTTGGGAAATAGATTCATGGATGAAGTTAAAACAGACGGAAAAGATTCAGATTCACGATGCCATCTTTCAGGGTCAGCTCTTCACCAACAGAGGAACAAGGACAGACTTTGTAACAGGAAATCATCTGTTACTTTCGATCGACACCGCACTTCAAAGCAATTCGCAATGAAGATAAGGAAATTCTGTTAAATATCCAAAACAAACAAAATCGCAAAAGTTGCCCTGAAATCGTAAGGGCAAAGTGTCGCCTTGTGCACGTGACAGCTGGTTATTAAGAGAATTCATGGGTTTATTACAAAAGAATAAGGGTAACTGTAAAGATCTGCGTGGTGGCTTCCGCTTACTTGATTCAGAAGCTGAGGAGATGGCATTGCAAATAATCGTGTCGTTAATATGATTAAAAGCATTGTTTATCTATGAGACAACGCTATCAGCCCTTTCAGAAATGTAGGATAAGCTTCCATACGAAGCTAGAACCCTTTCTTTCAAATTGTACTCGATTTTGACATTGCTTGAGAACAAAGAAGTGCTGTTATTGAAGCAACCACTTATTTTGCCTTCCATGTCCCAGAAATCCACATGTCAGATTGACTCGAACCTCGAACTAGATCTCAATCTCTAATTTGAAACCTATCCTTTGCAGCTGCATAAGAAACGAAGGTGAAGGTGATAGTGAAGTTGCGGTTTTTAGCGCCAAGCGCTGGGATCGCAGACGTAGCTAAGCGCTAATAGAGTCCGCGACCCCATGTCATAACGCTCAAGTGGTGAGGCCCTACTGCGTCTCGAACCCACTCCGTCTGACTGTTCTGGCTGCAAAGTCGGAGGATTACACCACTGCGCCACAACACCTTCAAAACGATGCGATGTGGGTAACAGCTCCTACTGGCACAGCGTTTTGGAACACTAATGGTTGCTCTTTCAAACAGTCTTCAATCTTTGTATGATAAGAAGACTTATCATCAATGTCCAATTCTATTTCAGAAAATTGAAGCTCGATCTTTAGAAGAATTCTTTGGTTTAACAACAGAGTTACAAAAGAATCAAGCAGAGTGTGGCTACATATTGTTTTATGAGACAAGAAAATAAGCCTGATGGTTCTTCTGCGTTGATTTTTTTAAATCTTCGATGATGGTAAGCAAGAATTGCTCCCATTCTGGACTGTACGTCATTTGCGATCCCGCAAAGTTGAAGAGCCCGGCTTTCTTATTTGTTTCGACAGAGCAGAAACTGCGCACGCATGCGGGAAAGCTTGTAGCTCTGAGCCCCCTTAGCTTCCTGCAACAGATTCCAAAATTAGGCAACACTTGATATTTTCTTCCCAGGACCTAAAACTCTTGATTTATCATTTCAAAAAGCTTTTCTGTCCAAACATTTCCTTATCTCAGATTGGTCGATGACGTCATTTTACGCAGTTTCTGCTCTGTCTTTTGTTTCACAAAACTCTTTTGTCATTGACAGTAAGGGTAGCTGGGTATTTGCTTGCTTTTAATTGATATCAGGGATTAGCAGTCGTAATTGCTTTAGTTCATTTTGCTTAGTTGTGAGCTTTTTAGACGCGAAAAAGGTTGACTCGTGAAATAGATTCTCTATGGCTTCTGATAAATTCTCTGAAAGTTTTTCAAACAGTTTGTTTTGCATTTGGAACAATCGCATATTGGATCATTGACAAAAGATATAAAGAACGAATTTTATGTCTTTTGGGACGCCTGGCTGAATGGGAGGACGTTGCTCGCTGTCTCTATTAGATATCAAACATCTTAAAGGGGCTAGGTCACGTACTTGTAAACAGACCTCTCTCTGAACAAAGATTTTTGCAGTTTTTGGCAGGCCATGTCACACAGATTTCCACTATTTTCGTTAAATCAAAGTATTGTGCTGACATGGACTTTTTGCATTTCACAGAGAAACAAAAAAGACATTCAAGTGCTGTAAGATTACAGAGATATCGGTGGATTTCTAAAAGTAACTTCATTGTGGATCCGTGCCCTCCACCAAATCAAGTGTATAAACAATTAACATGTGCCCACAACAATAAAGACTAGGGGAGGCTGGAGTTACAAGTAATAGGGGACAAGTTTTAAGAGAGGGAATTTCTCTCCCGCTATTACAGCTGTGCTCACCACCTTTTGCGTGAGTGAATGTCTTGTTGCTACCTTAAGTTTAAGCAGTGGTTCTTTTTGTTATTGCTAGCAGCTATGTTTTAGCATAACTATCCACATATTTTGGCCTAAAGGTGAATTTTTGGATTTCACAACTTTTCGTTTTGCAGCATTACGTAGTTGGTGTGAATTTCTAATTCCCATACAGTATTGGAGTAAAATATGTATTGTTTCTCTTGGAATCAACCTTAAATGCTATATTCAATTGCATTTTTCCAGAACAGTGCGGTTTCACACCGTGTTGGTCTGTGGCAAGTTGTAACGAAACAAAAAATTCCACCAAAAGGCGAGAAATTCTTCTGAAAGCTATTCAGTTAAAGCGTTCTCTGCTTGTAGACATAGTTGCTCGATATGTTTGATACAGAGTTAGAGTTTAATGAGAGTGAAATCGAATGAAACTGGTACTTTCAGCAGGTGATTATCAAGATTTTCAGATCAGAGAAAGCAGCTAAGAAATCTGGTGTGCAAATAATGAGATAATAAACCGGGCGAGTCAGAAAAACGTGGCGTTTAGCGGACTGTGGCATCACATTTAGCCACCTAATCGTCGTGAAATAATTTGTTCCGTGCACCCAAGAGTTTAACTTAGATGATAAACCTTTTCCCATTGAAATCGGTCATTGGATGCATTTGTTAAAAACGTGTATGGGAGTCTTGCAAACTGATGAAATCTTTTGCCAAGCCACTTCCACATTTTATCTCGGCAAAAGTTACAGGTACACATGGTATTATCAGGGAAGAATGAAATTGTTAGGAGCTAGTATTTGTTTCTCTCCTGGGATGCCTCATCATAACTTCCGCTGCGTGGAGAATGTTTGAAAGGCATTAATAATGCGCGGTTCTTTGCCTTGCGAAGAGGTTTCTTTCGAGCAGAGCAACGCTCTTTAAATTGCAGTGGGACTTCTTGCAGAGAACACTTTTTCGCTAAAGCCTGGTTCAAACTAGGTCTTTTGAGTCGTTAGAGTCGTGCAGAAAGACCTAAAAGACAAAGGACTCAAACTCTGCGTCTTTGTCTTTGAGGTCTTTCTGCACGATCTTAACGACCTGAACGACCGAGTGTGAACCAGGCATAACTTTTTCAGTATCCCCTGATGATACCACGTGTACCTGCAACTCTGGTAAGGCCTAAATGCTGAAAGGGCTTGGCCAAGGATTTCATCAGTTTGCAAGACTCCTATACAAGGTCCTCCTACGAAGAAAATCTTTTTTAAGAAATGCATTAAGAGACTGATTTCATTGGGGAAAGTTTCATGATCTAAGTTAGACTGTTGGCTGTATGGATATATTTAGTTGACGATGATCGAGTTGCT
Organism: Aurelia sp. 4 Dawson et al 2005; assembly: GCA_964019985.1. Lineage (NCBI taxonomy): Eukaryota > Metazoa > Cnidaria > Scyphozoa > Semaeostomeae > Ulmaridae > Aurelia > Aurelia sp. 4 Dawson et al 2005. The sequence continues at coordinate 11,993,415 of OZ026492.1, forward strand.
CAATGCGACGCCACAGTCCGACAAACGCCCCAGTTTTTTCTGACTCACCCGGTATTTTGACTAAAGTTTATTGTATCCAACTTTGAGTTTGATTATATTTAACCTAATTTTTAGTTTATTTGATGTAGAAGATTGGATTACATTGGCAGACAGACTTTATTCACTGTTTATTTTGTTCTGTTACAACTTGCCCTAGTACCCGTTACAACTTACCCCGAGCTTGAATCAAGTTATATCACTCCGATCATGATTTTCATTTGCAATTTACTGAAAACCTGAAAGCGCTTATTATGAAGCAACATCTGTTCAATAGCCAATGGCCAAAAGCACAGTTGTTGGGGAGACGAGATATGCTTTGTCCATGGAAACTTATGTGTCTGCCCTTGCAGTGGGTTAAAGCTCATGCGCAGTAGCTTTTTGGAGTTGAAGCTCTGACGGGCGCATGAGCTTTAATCCACTGCACAGGGGGACACATTAGTATCCTCAGACAAAGCGATCTCGTCTCCCCAACAAACATGGTGGTATAAAGATAGATCTGCGCCTTGCTGAGAAGAAGAACATTTTTTTTCTGAAAAGTGTTACAACTAGCCTCGGTCTCCCCTATAGAGATAATAGGTTTATTTAAGGTTACGTGACCCATCCACAGGAAGCCCATATGGTTGATTGAACAATAGTAAGATTGAAATTCCAAGACAGTTGATCTTAATGTACTGGGAAAGCTAGAAAAAAGTTCCCACTTTTCAAAATTCATAGCACCAAGACTACTTCACGGATTTGAATCGTTCAAATTGTAGTTAAAAGCCGAAAGATCAGAGTATTTTTGTGATTTTTCTTGTTGTCGTACCAGCACAAGAAATATCAGTAAATTCAACTTCATATAAATTTCATGGTTGCAAAATGACGGAACAAAGGCCTAAAACATTAATCAAATCGTGAGGACTCTATTCACACCGATCAATAGGCAATAGGCGTTTCATCTCCCTCAAGGGTTATAAGACATCGATTTTCAAACAAATAACGGACGATTTTCAATCGCATGGCAATTAATGTACAAAGGATATCTCTCACCCATGAAAAGTTGCATTTCCTTCATCATACTGTACTAGGAGTCATTCATACTTTGATCGATTCAACGTTTTAGGCCATTTTCGGTCATTTTGCAAGCATGAAATTTTTGTAAAGTTGAATTTACCTATATTTGTAGTGCTTGTGAGACAACGAGAAAAATCACTAAAATATTTCAACCTTTTCGCTTTTAACTGGAATTGGAATCGTTCAAATTAGTGAAATACACTTGCTGATACGAATTTTCAAAAGTGGGAACTTTTTTCTGGCTCACCCGGTATTTGTTGCACATCTTTACGGCTGCGTCGCACCAACCCACGCACATCGTTATCGCTCGAATGCGAGAATTCGAAGCGAAGTTACCAACGCAGTACTCATAAATGGTACTGCATTAGTTACTTCACTTCGAATTCTCGCATTCGAACAATGCTTGCAGAAGTCAATAGAAACACAACACAGCCATAGAGATAAGTGACAAATAAGACGCAAAGGCATTACATTAATTATTTTTATAGCTTTAAATTTATTTAGTTCAATAGACTGCCTGGGTTTTCTGTGGCCCAAGCCCCTCTCCAAACATCCTAAGATCTGAAGAGATTTGACATCTGGCAGGTTAACTGTGTGGCAGATATTTCTACCGTGAAAATTAGCCAAGTGTCATGGTATTTGGCATTGGTTGCTTGTGATAATTTTTGTTGCATTTTATAGCATATTCTTTTGCAGATTTGCAATTTTATTTGAAGATTTTTGTTGATATCTTTGTAGTGGTGTATTGTCGTTCATTTGGACCGAAATATATTATTATTTCTGGATGATCTGTAAAATAGCTTTCCATCTGTTATTAAGATTTATTAGAAACCTAGTACATGAAGTGATCACGAAAGTATTTCACTGAAAACTGCAGTAGGGTAGATGTGTTAATTAAAGAGTGTTGATTAAATCAAGATGTTTAAATTTATACTTACTCACTCGTGTTATCGATGGTTTTGATGCCAAGCTTTGATACCCAAGTAAGCAGAATATGGAAAGGTCAAAAACATTGAGCGTGGTTAGGCCAGACCGCCCTCAAGTTGTTCGAATAGAGCTCCCTTGTATTTCTGTATATTAGAAAAAACTATTTTCGTGCGAAGGCGCACTAAGACACAGAAATACAAGGGAGCTCTATTCGAACAAGTTGAGAGCGGTTTGGCCAAACTACGCTCATTTGAAGACGAAACAGAACAGAAAACAAGACAACAAAACAAGGCACAGGGATCTAAACAATCTAAATAGATAATCAATCAAAACATCTGTGTCCTAACACCCTTGGTTTGATATCTGAAAATTGACCAGAATTCGAAACTCTCTGATGTTAACATTTTTTTTCAAGGTTTGCGTGAAGGTGAAGTTGCGGTTTTTAAGCGGTAAGCGTAGGGATTGCAAAAGTAGCTAAGCGCAAATCGAGTCTGCGGCTCTTTGTCTTGACGCCCAACTAGTGGGGTCCTGCCGGTTATCGAACCCACTCCTTCTAACTGTTGTGGCTCCAACGTCAGAGGATAACACCCCTGCGCCACACCGCAGCACCTTCAAAATTGCATCAAAGATAGCATTGATTTCATCGATATTGATAATCTTTGCCTTTACTTTGAAGGGAAGACACGTCAGCTAAAATACTTTTTGGGCAGAAACTCTGGTAGGCAGAAAGTTTCGTGTGAAAAGAAATCACGAAATTAATGGCATAAGCTTTCGCGAATAAATTTTTTTCCTTCAAATTTCGCGCTCGAGAAAAATAGATGCATTTTCGCGTGAAAAAACTTTAGCGACTGAAGAAAGTGAGGAAAAAACACAATCTTCTATGCGTTTTCAGTACTACCCACAGTCACTGTGACAATTTACAAGGTTAGAACCCAAGAGACTAAAGATCGGGGGTGATTAAGGAACAGCAACGAAAGAACTTGAAGAAACGAAAAAAATTGGATCGAAAAACATTTGTGAGTCGATGGCAGAAACTTTCCCGAAATATGCCAAAATACGCGAAAATCGCGAAACTCTCTGCCCGCGAAAGTTTCTACCCCTAAAGTAGAAGACTGATATGATGTGCCGTCTAATTGGACCTCGCTTACAAAACGCCATCTCATTGGACTGATGAAATTAGATATGGTGCAAGAAAATGTAACCGCGTTGATTCCCGTTGATTCCGGTGCGTTATGAACTACTTAAATTTCTTTCATTTTACGAATTTGCGCATAATGTATGCTAGATTTTTAAACAAAGTTCTGTAAAAGAAGGGACCTTTTTAATGGAATTAATTCAACTCCTACAGCATAGTGATAGAGAGATTCACTGACTATCTATATCTTCTTTTCAACTCTTACACAACAGAACCAGCTGACATTAAGTGTGCAAGTTTACTATTTTGCGCTTATACTGAATAACAAGAAGAGTTCACACAACGTAGCCTCCAATGCATCTGTTAACTGCAGGATCATATGCCTGTCTGACGCAACATTGTGCGTTATCGGAAGGCTTTCGCTGTAGTGTACCAGTGCAGCATTTTTCAGGTTCATGATCAGCGCAACATATGTCATTGGGACCTGGCTTTGGTGACACTCGAAATCCGCAGCACACTTGAGTTTCAGGATCACGTGTTGCTTGCCAACAACATTCTGCATTTGTACTTACTTTTACTGCAATCTTACCCGCACAGCATTTATGTGTTGCTGGATTGTATATATCCCAAGCACCACAGACTTGCCAGTTCACTAGCACTGAAGGGTCATTGCTTGACTTTGAGCCTAGGGGGAAGATTTCTTTTTACTTCAACATAGACTACGAGGGGCAAAGCTTTATCTTGTGTGTTGGGGAGGGGGGAGTGTGGAATGTAACTTCCCGACAAATAAGATATAACATGCACTTTGCCAGACACTTTTGAAAGATGTAATGAAAAAGTTCCTGCTCATTGGAAATTGTCTGACACCTACCTAAATAGGGTACAATCATCTTTGCAGTTTGAGGAATTTCAGAATCCTTTGTAATGGAGAACATACAATCTTGGTCAAAATACCTAGGACAAATCACAAAATTGCACTACTTTGGTCTTTGATTACGTGCCCCCGCTGCCCCCATTTCAATGTTGCTTGGATCAAACGGCATTCGACCTTCTCAGCATTGAGTTAGGGGGAGAGGGGGGCTCAGAAGGTCCTGAACAAACGTTTTCACCTCGATGTTTTAGGCAACATCACGAAAAACACGAAAATTCGCATGTGTCCCAGTTTGTTTTAGTCAGGATTGTACCTTCTGCGAAAGACTCAGAATGCTAAAACGTTAGATGCTTTTGCTCCATACCGGTGATACAACATCATCATCATCATCAGCATCATCACAATCATCGTCATCATCATAATCATCATCATCTGCATCATCATCATCATAATCATCATCAACAGGTTGAATAGGTTTCAGAAGCACATCTGGTTTTCAAACTGACACGTTAAAAAGGTAAGTTACGAAGAGAAATTAGTTACAATTATTGATTCATAAAAGCCTATAATTCATGTCAAATAAGGAGAACTACTAAAGTAAAATACCATGGAGGGCTATGTAATCCGACTTCTTAAACAGATTTTTGAACGCGCCTAAAGAGGGAGCTAATTTGCTAGCTTCCAGGCTGTTTCAAAGGGTGTTTCTTCTGCAGCAGGATGATTTCTGACATGTTTTTGTTTTGAGTAACGGCATACATACCATGACATACAAATGAAGATGCCAGCAATCCAAAAATCAAAACTTCCTTCACAAACATTATTGCAAATATCTTAGTGGTTCAAAATGGGAGTCTTTGGCAATCGGTGAAATCTAACAGACTGCATGTGCTTAAAAAATCGTCCAATGAGCAACAAATTTCAGCCAGTTGTGAGGATAGCTGAACAAACAGAAAGGGCTGAAATAATATAGCAAAATACACAGTATTGAAGTAAATAAGATGAATTAATCATTATCACTTCTTTTTTTTTATGTTTGAATCATTGCATCTCTGTTTTGTAGAAACAGAGGCGCCGGAAGGAACACGGAGCGGCGGGGGCAGCCCATCAAAAAGAGGTACTGCAAGATAGGTGCTGATGAGAAGTGACAAACAACTCTCTCTTCCTAGAAATGTTACTTGTCACAGGCTACAAGTGTGGACCTAGGCTTTTGGTAGGCATCAAAAAGGAAAGCAGCGGGATGGCAATGGATTGGTTGAGAGTTACAGGGGGTCTGGGAGCAAGTCTAAAGGAAAATTTTGAGGACACACCCTCTACTTTGTTGTCCTAGAACACTGCCTTCGATCCAATGTTTACCCCCTGCGCTAAAAATAAAATGTTTGACCATAGGTAACATCATCGTTATGAATTAACGTACCCAGGAAAATTTCCGAGTGAACAACGTTGTCTTTGGCTTCCCTGTCTTCCCATTTTCTCCGAAACCAAAACGAAACATCTTTTGCACTGTCTTTTACACTGCTTCTCACAGTCCAGTGTTGCTTGCTTTCAAAATGGAATGCCTTGACAAGTTTGTCTAGGAACAATTTTGAAGCGGGCTCAAACGACTCTCTTGCTCACCTCCTAGCATTTCTCGGAAAAGTTCTTTACCCTACCATACCTATACTCAACTCCTGTCTTTGAAAGCACCTCGAAAACCATCGTTTGACAGAAGTAGGGGGGGGGGGGGACATTTGGAGAAGCAGTAGGTCAAAAGTTTCAGATGTACAGATGTAGAGGATGCCAGAAAGGTTTTTATGAAAATGGCACTACCTGCCCCTGCGCTGCCCCCGTCCCTCCGGTGCCCTTGTGTCAAACTGTCGTTCGATTCGCATTAATTTTTAGATTGCATCTGAAAGGTCAATTTGGCCTAAATAACCTGCTGATTTTTTCTCACAACCACCAGGTCTAAAATGCCTCAAAAATCAGTTTTCTAGAACTGTGTTGCACCATAAAATCAAGTGTCAGGACGTCGGTAGAGGATCATTCTTGCCACAAAAGCAAAAGCCGCCGTGCTCTAAGCCACATGCTGATCGGTAGACGACGGGGCGACAGAATCTCGTCGACGATTGAAATTTTTTGCCGTTTTTACAGGTCTATGGGAATAAGGCCCTAAGTGGAGCGATGACAACAACAACAATTCAACTTAATGAGATGAGCGTAACTTGAGGGCTCTTACGTAGGGTGTTTCATTGGTATCAATTCTGAAAATGGTAGACTTGGAAGACTCGCAATTTGTGTTTGATTGACTCCCTAATTCCGAAAACGGCAGGTTTGGCAGGCCTGCCGAACCTTCTGCTCCAAAAGGCAGAAGGTTTGGCAGACTTTGGAAAGATTCTCGATTTCATTTGCAGAATTCTGAAAACGAGGCGACTTTGCTGGCTTTGCTACGGTGATGGGCAACTTTACTCTCTGTTGCCAAGGACAAGACTCATCTTCATGTTTTTCAGCTGGAAATCTCGTCTTTCCAAGGATGCATCTAAAACCTCCGTAGTTCTGAAGAAGTTTTTGCTTGACTGGGAACTGTGCTTCCATCTCTGCGAAGTCTACTGTTTTCAGAGTTTGGCAGATTTGGTGTTACCAATAAAACACATCCGTAGTGATGCCACATAGTCACGTGACATCTAATTTGAAACGAGCTTACCTCAGTGCAATTTCAAGCTTTAAATACAAAGAATCTTCAGAATTTCTTCGCAATCTAGCATCTTGATTATCAAATTATCAAATAATTAATTAACATCGTGCAATTACATTCTACAAGATACGTCTCATTAACTGAATACAGCTTATTCAAACCCTGACCCAAATTTGGATGTTACAATTACAGCTCAGCAATGCATTTTTGTATCATAATGATACTAAAGTAATAATTTTTACTACAAATCCAACCAACGTCTTCTGATATCTCAGTGTCTACGTGGTGCATACAAAATGTACGTGCTTCATCCCTGGCGGAGGTACATAACATGTTGAGGGTACGTGTATGTGTCACCCATATGGGTGGGTTTTTGGCCCCAAAATTCTCTAAGGAAGGGTCTTTTTTTCGGCACATCTTTCCTCAAACATAGGTGGCTTTGACTGAAATTCGCCAAAAGTTATTAAAATGGGTAGCTTTTCGTCAAAATTCATCCTCAAAGTGGGTATGAAAGAACGTTTTGGTTCTTAGGAGAGCGTCGCATTCTGAAAATATGGCTGCAGACCCTCGTCCATCCACAAGTCACTTACAACTCCCTCCCGGGGCTTCATGGTACCAGTTTTTTTCAAATTTCGGATACAGCATACGATGTATCGATGCATTGAATATAAATAAATTTTATATAAGAATCTTTGCTATGGGATTTGTATTGAGGTTTCTTAATTTTGGGCCGGATTCTTATGATTGAAAATGTTTCTTCTCGTGTTCCTAAAAACCCATTGCTAACCATGATTCTACGTGGTGCTAAAGTCCGACTTTCATATCACCTTATACGTCGTTTTCGCCTAAAATCTCTTGCTTTGCTTTCAACTCGGCGCGAAAACGATCATGGTTGACTATGTGTCTTCAATATTCCAAGAAATGCATCCCACAGTTTACATCAAAATTCCCCGAGAACCGCTTTTTAAACCAACCATTACAAGAATAAAACAACAAAGAAAAATCCTTTACTTTCTAGCATTATGTGAAAAGGTAAGGCAATTTTTGGTCTGAGATAATTTGTAGCTCACAGCAAAATCGGAGAAGTTTCTCGTCGTCGCTTCAACCTCCGATTCCTTCCAATGGAATTTCTTAACTTTATGGAAAAGGCATCTACAGTTTCTTATAGGCGGATTCTTACATAAAAAGAGTGCAATGTACCATTTTTTTCTTTGCAATTTTGAAATTGCTTGCAAAGTGGCAAATGGCAGTAATAAACAACCGGGACTAGGCACAAGTACACGAAAGTCGGATTTCCCTCAGTTGGACTCTGGATTCACATATGCCATTTTCAATTTGAAACTTTTCAGATGTCATTGAAAGTTTAAAATCTGGAAAATCTCTAGCTACCGTGGACTGCAAAATTATCTAACAACCCTTGGCAATTCTAAGTCTTCACCGCTACAATGCAGCATGAAGGCCAAAAATTGCTGGCATGATTCAAGTACCAAGGATGATTTCACATTTATCGCACATCATCCACATTTGGCGATATGGCTCAGAGTGGCTTTGGGAAAAGTTTGGTAGATCTGAAAAAGTATCATAAGCTATCCATGTTCGTAGGTCTTTAATAAATGGCTAATAAAGACATTTCTGTTACATCAATCATACAATCATCTCCTTCCAAAGAGGTCGACCCAAAACCAAGAAATACAAAATTCAACGAAAATCATGGCTGATGACAGTCTGCTGGGGTAACTATACATGTGATGATGTTTGCATCTAGCGCTAATGGCTATAAGCTAGGGGAGATGCACAAAAAATTCTATTGGCAGTTCCATAATTCTAAAGGAGCTAAACTCCCGCTTCACCTAAAATTCCTACGTTCAACCACCTCTATATTTGCTTTGGCAGGATGCCACAATGTGCTAAACAGAACATACGTGAAAGAACTTAATTTTATTTGATTTAGGATCCTACAAATGATATTGGTACTAATAATACGCTATCGTTAAAGAAAAGTATCTACTGACAATCTACTTGTTAAGTCAGACATCACTCTCATTAAGCAACAACAGGAATTGTAGAAAATTAGACACCGCTGCTTGTAAGAAGCAGATAACGTACCCTTACCATTACGTGTTCGGCGTTTGTGTAAAAACGGTTGAGAAAAGTGCACTCGGGAATTTTTGTCTTTTTTGTCTTTCAATTTACTTTGAGTGGGCTTGTCAGGATTTCTAGCTACTGAAAGCTAATTTAGACCCACTGCGCATACCGCATCCAGGCATGGGACTCCTAGTATAACGTCCCTTCCGAAGGATTACGAGGTGAGTTTTGATGTTATGCCTCCGAGATCACCCATCCGGAGTTTGACCTCACTCGACCGAGCTTAACTTCAGCTACCTGACGAAAACTGTTTAAGGCACTCGGCCACTCACCCCGCTGAGGGACAAGGACTTGACAAGGACTTTTAAGCCTGCCTGTTGGCTACTGCCTAGGTTACAAAAGAAGTAACAGGTCTGATATGCCACATCAACGTTAGTGTGTTTGAAAAAATACAGGTGGTCCGCTGTATGTGAATAGCTAAAGATAGAATGATGAGAACTCAATCTTTTGCTGAACAGCACAACGAGCAAGTACTAGCAACGAGAATTTACTAGCAACACAGGCCTATCATTTATCAGAGCTTGTCATTGAAAATGGTATGACATTTATGTTGGAGTACACTTTCCTATTATATCCTTGAAATTGGGGTAAAAAGGCCAACACAAATCACGGAGGGATCTGTTGTTGCTGCTATCTCAGTGAGACCAAAAAACTATCATTTGTTAAAACGACACTTTTCTTTAAATCTATCTTGGTTTCAAAGTTTTACAGTGATATTCGTATGCATTTTCGAGATATCTACATTCACTACGCACATAAGTATCTCTTTCGCTTCAAAAGATATGCTATCAACTCATTTGCAATCTAACGTCTATGATTAGAAAAATAAAGCAGAATGTTTGTCTTTATTGTCTTGGCCACATACTGAAATCCATTGCAATGGCTATAATTGCTCCATTGGATATCCCAGCAACCAGGCATCTGAAACGGATTCATACGGTCAGAAGTAGGTACCCACTGGCATTCGTTCAAAAGACTTGAATTCGTGTAAAAAGGGGGTCTATTATAGTGTGGCGGTTAAGGCCGATTTGGACATATTTTGAATGTGGAATACGGCTTTTCCAAGAAAATCAGTGCGCTATGCGGTTTTTCCGCTGCTGCACGGTTGCAGAAAAATTTACACAAACGGTTAGCGACTTTTCGCTTACTTCGTGGAGGAAAGTGGTTTGTTCCATGCTCGAGACGTTGCCGTTTACGTTGCTTTTTACTGGATAAACATCATTATCTGTCAACGCTTCCCATAGCTGTAAAAGTATGATCATTGTAAATAGTAGATTCACATAAATTCTACGTAGAATTCCTGCTTCATTTACATGGAACAGCAATCCTAAAAAACATCATACTGAAGGAGACTGACGGTTGCGGTTTATGAGAGAAAATGGCACGTGGTTGACGGGTAATAATGCAATGTTGGCAGTTTTGCAGTACTAAGGCACCCTATAATAGACCCTCTAACAAGGTGCGTGCAAAATTAGTTGACCTATTTCTTTGAATTGAATGACTTCAAACGAACTTGAGCTTCTTTGCTGTGGTTCTACCGCAGGACTTTTCAGTAATCTTGAATATTGTTTACCATTTTAAAGCACTCTGTGTTTCAGGTAATTGGAGGCATTCATAGACCAAGTCTTCCTTTCTGGAAAATTTTAAGTGATTCCTCAAATGTTTACAAATTACAATGAAAGAAGAAAGATATGATAATTTTGAAAAGACTGAAGCTTTCATAAAAGTCCAACGGTAGAATTACAGCTAAAGTTTAAATGAGAACAATCAGTTCAAACAGATAAGTCACAGAATTTTCAATCAAGGTTTTCAAAGAATGGACACTCAGCTGGTCCCACTGCTGCTTTAAATGTTAACAACGCTATCAACCTTCTTCAAACATTGCAAATATGAACAAACAACGCTAAAACCTTCTCTTGCAATACCTGCAGTCTGTCTTAAATACGGCTGACGTGAAACCGCTCGCAAACAAAAAACTCTAATGCTTCGCATGAGCAAATTTGAGATTTCACAAATCTCACATGACATTTGATTTGAGACGGATTTTAATTCATTTTGCTATCGCTAGTAAACACAGGGAATTGTGTTTTAAACCAATCACTTCTTTGACTTTCTTGTGACAAAAGAAGCAACCATTTGTAAGATCGACTCAAACAAGGTTTAAAATTCTAAGTTGAATCCTATCCTATACAACTGTATAAAGGATGAATCAGTGATTTTTACAGCTCCTCAATACCAACTGCACAAACGGCGGACAACTTTTTGGGGCCCTGGGTAAATGCTGACGGCATGGGTTGGACACTGTAAAGGCTCTGAGGCAACTGGCATGTTAACGCGGCCAAATTCTCGGCTGCATGGAACGAATTTTGGATATCGTTCAACAAGGGTCGCAAGGGGTAGCAAAATTGATTTTGATTGTCGTTATTAAGGTCATTTTGGTCCCAGGTGACTGTTAAAGTTTGATTCTCCTCCTCAATTAGTTATTAGGTCCATAAGAACACTACCAAAACAAATGATAGGACTGAACATCTCGTGTAAGACTCTGAAAGGGCCTACAAAACGCACCCCTCAAATAAGAGCCTCTATGCGTTGAAATTAGTCTTATTGCCTTTGAAATAAGAACCTATTTCAGCCTGGCTCTCAAATAAGTAGCCTCTTATATGGGGGAATTACTGTATAAAAGATGAATCGGTGACTTTTAGAGCTCCTCAACTGCAGCCGCACAAACGGGGAAAAACGCTTCGGGACACTGGATAAATGCTGACGGCATGGATTGCACACTTTAAAGGCTGCAACTGGCATGCAAAGGAGGCCAGATTTTCAGATACATGGAAATAATGTTCGATGTCGCTAAAGACGAACTTACAGTACCGTAGTTGCAGCTCTAGATGCGGTCATATCTCTCGAATGAAATCCAAGGGAAAAACAAAACAAACGACCACAAAGCATGCCGGTTGAGCAAGAGCCATTAAACACAATCTACTGCAATGGAAAGCCAAATCTGCATTTACAGAGGATATACTGAGAGCTGTTCATTTTGTCTAAGCCTTTTGTTATGCTGGTAAAGTTCAAAGCAAATCAATAGCCGGCAAATCCTGGGAAACTTACTGCTATGCGAAAGAATCTCTTGGTTTCCTTGCTAATCCTTGTTTGGATTGTGGCTGTATCGTCCGCCCACATTCTTTCTACAACCATGATGAACGGTTTTCTTTTTGAGGCATAACCGCTAACTTTGAACTTTTATGATTCGCATCCCCAGGAAATATGCGAATGGCCTAAGCATGGAATGGAAAAAGGGACAAAACTTACTTTTGGTCTGGCGTTAGAACCAGTGATCTGATTTCCCCTTCACAGGGTGGGTAGACACTCATCAATGCAAGATCAAATGTCCTCCAAACTTGGAAACAGCGATTAGTCCCACCACTGACGAAGTAACAACCGTCTTGTGTCATTGCCATATCCTGTTGATTTAAAAGTATCAGGAGCTAAAATTTGATTAACGGGCCCAAATGACTAGCTATCGTTAATTTGTTCTTCTAAAAACCGAGCAGACGAGGGTGCGACGAAACGCGTATATGGTTATTCAGTGCTGTTATTTATTGCAGTTCCTAACTTAGTTCTGCTCAGGTTTGAGATTAATTCGTTTTCTCTTGCAGGATTCAACAGCTTTCTCTATAGTTACAGGTTTACTCTATTTACTCTCAAGTACCGAATGATGGGGGGGGGGCAGCTGGAACAATTGGGGGGTTGGAACAATCGGGGAAATGTTTAGAGAAATTGAAAATCGTCGTTTTCTTAGGTAAACACGTATTTATTATATATTTATGTGAACAGTGATGCTACTCATACATTTAATTATGAACTCTGGTTCTATTGAATGTACTTGTTGAGACTCGCGTTTGTTCAGAAATTATGTTACTATCATTTCATTTCTCCAAAAATTAATAAAAGAGGGGTAAGAATAAAAGCGGGAGGAGAGGGAGTTGGAAATTTTTTCAAAAATTAATAACCGGGGAGGGGGGCGATTATTCAGTACTCGAAAGTACAAAACCATTGATTAAAAGTGCTACATACCCCCACATCATCGTCAATGCCAACTTCTTTCAGGAACCTTCCGTTAATAGTAAACGTAGCAAGCTGGCTTCTGTCATTTGGCGAATAATTGATGGTTACGTATCGGTCATTGCTGATCTTAACCAACAAAGGATGCAGGCTGCCAGCAGGAGTACGCAGAGACCTGAGTAGCTCACCATTTGTAGAATGAAGCAAGCAAGGACCCTCTATGATAAAATATTTCAGACATGTTAATAGATAATCAAAACAAAATTCTCTCTAAACCTTGCCTTACTTCGATATGATTAAAAACTGCTGGTGGTATTTCAAAACATTTTGCTGGCAATTTAAAAGTCTCTTTTCAGCGATTAAATCGAAAACAAAATTACCTTTAAATCAAAACTGAATGCCTCGGACGACTGACAATGCAACAATGGATCGAACTATTTGGACAAAAACGTTTCAACTAATGCCGAATGATACCATATTATAGAAAAACGGATCTTCAATTGAAACGTTTGCCAAAGTTTGTTCAAGACTACTTCATGATGTCAGCTTATGCCAATAGATTATCACCTTCTTTGGGATATATAACACTGTAAACGGGTAATACTGAATGTGTAAGCAAACATCACCATCCAGAATAAACAAAAAAGAAATAACACTGTAATAAAGTTTCAATTGCGAAATCTTCATCAGTTTAACGGACAAAATTGTTAAAGATAGGTGAAAACGAGCAAAATGTTGTAATGAAGTAAAAGTCCATGTGTTGTGGGTTGGACCCAGTCCCTTTTCCGGCTGGTCATTGTACCAGTCACCCCAACCTTCGCTTTGAATTCAACATACTGCTCACATTCAACGGTGTGGCAGTAATTGATTAGAAACGTAAACCACGTAAACCGGCGACTGACTCGTAAACCAAAGGTCAGAACGGCCGAGGTTCGAATCCCGCACTGGACACTTTGGTCGCTGTCCGTAACTCTAACCCGGGTCGACCAGAGCCATGGGAGGGAAATCTGGTAGCTGCGGCGAGCGGTGGGTTGATGGTAAAACATCCATGACCCCTGCTTGAAATAAATCTCGCAGACTTTCGCAGGCTCGCCACGTTAAATATGATAACCTACCTACCTACCTATCAAGAGTTAGCATTATGGTTACGTAATTGTATGTTTGCAAATAGTCCACCGTTCTGTTTTGTTTTCAAGAAAGAGAAAACGCCAAGAAGTGTCTCGCTCTTCCAAGAACTCACCTTCTCAAAATAAAACGGGTGAAACTAAATCAACAACATCATTTAAATCAGATTTACTCATGAAAATATTTGTTCAAAAAGAAAATTCGTGCTACCATCATCAATTCCTTTAATTAATTCCCTGCATACAATATGTCTTTGCTCTTTGCTTTGTATTTGCATAATGTATCAATTTCTCATAGTAATCTTTAATATATTGTGATATTGCCTTTGGTCTTGCAGTTAAATTATTATATTGATTTTACTGAATTGTATGTAGTGGATTTTATATATGAAACTGAAACTGAAACTGAAACTGAAACTGAAACTGAAACTGAAACTGAAACTGAAACTGAAACTGAAACTAAGTGAAATGTTGGAAGTCTAAACATACCTAACGAGCCACTGGCAACGATTCCGAGACTCGTATTGACATCCACACAAACGATGGGAAATTCATGGCCAGTGCAAATGGATAATGGAGCTGTTCCGTTGGCTGCAAGATAGGTAGTTCAGATACATGACACTTAGTCAAAAGACAGTAAGCTTGCACAACGATCAACTTTCATTTGGAAGAAACTTAAGACGTTGTTTATTCCTTTCCTTCTCGTTGTTTCTCTGCAACTTTTGAAAACATTAGTAGCGAAAGATTTACTTCTTTAAGTTACTACGTCATTCATGCAACTGCAACAGAATACGCTGAATTTATGTTTTGAAAAAGGGCACAAAACATGGGTTCCATAGTCGTGGTAGAAAACAGTCATTTCTCTTTCCTTGTATGAAACATTCCTTCAGTATAATTAGTCTTTGCCAGCCAGGTAGTTTTAGATCAGCTAATACACAAACGGAATACGCCTACCATAGCTACACTGTGTGCTGTATACCAAATATAAGTCAGTCACAAAAAATGAGACCCCATTCATGCTTACAAGATAAAGCAGTTTAACAAGCCCTTTCACCGAATGGAAAATTAAATTGGATAATCTAACAAACTGAGCGTTTTTGATTGGTTCAAATTTAAGCTGGTCTAGATAAAGTCATGTCAATCTGAATGTAGTGTAAACAAAGAGGATGTCGCCACAAATGTAAAAAAAGAACTGATAATCACAACTCACATGATGGGACATTTGGAACAACGACTCTATGTTTCTTTTGATCCCAAAGCCACACAAGCACTGTTGCATCTCGGGAACCAGACACAATAATCGCCGTTGATCCTGTCATATTGTCATCGGAATAAGCCAAGCACGTAACAACGTCAAGGTGTCCGAATATACATTGTGACAGTTTGCCTGTGAAAAGAATCATCAATGAAAAATATTCTTTCAATTCAATTAAAATACAACTAAAATCTATGTAAAGTATAACAATTACAGTTTAGTCACACGACTACCATTTCTTTTTGCAAAATAATGCTATTTCAGACCTCACAGTTCCAAAATGAAACAACAGTTTTGCTACTTTACTTATAGATTTCTAACTAAAGGACATCAAAGTTTCAGAAGATTGCCAAACAAAGGACTTCAAATGATTCAGGAAATCTCCAGTAGCCAAGGGAAGGCATGACCAATTGAAGCCGCGGATTGAAGTCGCGTGGAGAATTTATACATCTAATTGAACGTATTGGCTATATATACTCTATATTTAAATTTAAATATATTTCTTATTTCAATTCTCTTAAGAAGGGTTGCCATTGGACAAGATGGTTTTTAAGGGGCCCTTCGATAAAAAACGTTAATTGCAATATAATGTACAAAGGAAAAAGCTTTTGATTAAATCCACCTATAGATCCTTGTTTACAATATTTAAAACTTATGTACAATAATAGTGTTCATAGTTTATAATAAAAACGAAAAAAAGTTCCTATCAAATAGTTTTCTTGAAAAATACAGAGGTTGCCTGCGTTGACTTGGCTGACAGGCTATTCCATTTTTAGCACCTCTATAAGAGATATACTACTGGCCATATGTTTGCCATTTCATCGGTAACATCAAGTCGGTCCCCATATTACGAAAACTATATGATGAGCAGAGCGAATTTCGGGTGAAGAAGTCACGCAAGCATTGTGGAGCCAGCTCATTCAGGGACTTGAAGACCGCTGTCTTAGATTCACCGGTAATCAGCTCGTACACAGTCTTCCATCCCAGCTCTTCAATAATAGGTCTGCTTTGGGGCATCAAAGCTGCTATTCATTATCATCCTAGTAGCACGCTTTTGAAGTTTTTGTGACTGATTAATTTCGGTTGAACAAGCAAGGCCCCAGACAGAACAGCAGTATCGACAGTGGGGCTCCACAATACCTGTGTAGTTTGAAAAGTTTCTTTAAGAAGAAAGACTTGGCATGAAATAAGACATTTCAAAATTATAGCTTTGATTTTCAGCAAATAATATTTCTAAAGGACTGTGCGCTTTTCTTGGACTCGCCCGGTACAAGGAATGACGAAATCATACCTGAATCAGTAGAAAACGTCTTAAAGCTTTTATCCCAATAACCACATGCCAGTATGAATCGATTGTCAACAGTAACACAAAAGCATTGAGATGAGACAGTCACACTCTCGTCAAGGGGTTCACCAAGGAATCTCTTCAGTCGTGCTTGTGTCGTTTCTATAACATAAGAGTTAATCTTTACAATATTGTCCAAATTTTTACCACATCCAAAGATAAAGTTCAAAGGATGAAAAAAATTAATTAAACCACTTTTTGAGACATATCATGACTTCTAAATTCTCTGGGCAAGTAACCGATTACGAAGTTAACTTTGTCTTAACAATCGACAACAATCATATGAGAGGAAGTATTTCGTTTTCAACATCACATCTTCTCAAAGAGCCCCAGGGGGCCCACGGCAGCAGCTGACTTTAGATCCTGGCTTTCGTACCATAAGCTTGAGCCTTAATCCGACAAGGAAAGTTTATGGAACTCATAGAGTGAGTGTGTTAATTAAAACTTCGTTCCATGACTGAAACACGCATTAAAATCAATAGAAAACCAAACGAGAATTGGGGGAGAGGGTAGATTGATATGTAAAATTGGGATTATCACTGCAATGCGTTTCTACCATAGTATGTTCAGACTAGGGAATATAACTCATTCACTCTACGTACAAATTGGGGGTCAATTGGTAATGATTTAGAAAATAAAGAAAAAACAACAGCATACCAATGATTGGATCTTGTTCAATCTGTACATTGCGCAAGGCTTGGAAGGATGTGATTGCCCCACCTAAGATTGAAATTGCATGATGAATTGGAAAAGAGATAGAAAAAGACATAATGAGAGAAGGGCGGGGAAGGGGAGAAGCCCGTGGAAAGGAGCGTTAACATAGCCTGCGTGCAGCCTCAATGAGGCTACGCACAGGCTAGGGTTAACACGAATGATAAAGCAATACTAAAGGCAGTTAATTATCTTCGACTGAGACTGCGGGATGGGGTGAAAAGAGTTCTTCCATACAAAGAAGTTGAGCTAAGTTCAGGTGACAGGAGGTATCAAAATATTTCTCCTATCTCTCATTTATCTTGGAGTATGATCAAAAACTGATAACTTCCTTATCATAATGTAGCTTAAAGGCACACTGTCGTGGTGCTGATTGGATAAACAAGACAATTAAGAAGAACAGAATTAGGCTAGGTTCAGTAATTTCGATGTACAGTGAAATTCACGAAGATGAGAATGATCTGATTTCCTTTATTCTCGAAAGAAAATATAATCCAAGAACAAAAAGGCTTGGTAATTACTCCAAGGCCAGCGCTTTGTTTTTGATTTCTATATCACAACTAGCCAATCGCAACCACGACAGTGTGCCTTTAAGGGACAAAGCAGAAACTGCGTAAAATGACGTCATCGAGCAATCGAGATAAGAAAGTGTTTGCAAAGATAAACTTTCTGAAATGATAAACCAAGAGACTAAGACCCAAGATACAAACTATCAAGTGTTGCAAAATTTTGGGATCTGTTGTAGTGAGCTCGGGGGGGGGGGGGAGGGCTCAAAGTTACGGGTTTTCATGCATGCGTGCGCAATATCTGCTCTGTCAGCTTAAGTAATTGTGATTTGTCTCCATGGTGTAGCACGGCTTAGCAGTTATGCTATGAAGTATATGGAAAACTACCGCAGAAACAAAGACACAACTCAATAGTTGATAGAACTATCGATACTTCAATTTCACGTGCAGATGGCCACAGTTTGCTTTACTGGTTTACGGGCATCTTTTGCGGCCTTGTTTGCTACAAATTACTTGATAAGACCATTTCCTTTGTCTCCATGGTGTAGCACGGCTTAGCAGTTATGCTATGAAGTATATGGGAAACTACCGCAGAAACAAAGACACAACTCAATAGTTGATAGAACTATCGATACTTCAATTTCACGTGCAGATGGCCACAGTTTGCTTTACTGGTTTACGGGCATCTTTTGCGGCCTTGTTTGCTACAAATTACTTGATAAGACCATTTCCTTTGTCTCCATGGTGTAGCACGGCTTAGCAGTTATGCTATGAAGTATATGGAAAACTACCGCAGAAACAAAGACACAACTCAATAGTTGATAGAACTATCGATACTTCAATTTCACGTGCAGATGGCCACAGTTTGCTTTACTGGTTTACGGGCATCTTTTGCGGCCTTGTTTGCTACAAATTACTTGATAAGACCATTTCCTTTGTTTGCATTCTGAAATCAAGGTACAAAAAATCGTTAATACCGTTATTAATCCATCTATTAACAGAAAACATTTGATCTGTGCTTATGGTGACGATTGCAGGATTCCCATTTCTTTGCATGACATTGGCAGCAATGTGTGCGATCGGAACATCTGGCGTAGCGACGAATGTCAAAAATATGCCTAAAATAAACAACGCAATGTCGAAAAATATAAAAACATGACAATGTAGGAATATGGATACTGCAACCATTCTTTAGAGAGTCTTCGACTCCTGTGCTATTGTGCTTGTTGTGTTGTAATGTAGATTGTAAGTAAAATATTACATAATATTGCTAAATGTTTAATGGAATAGAAAAAGGAAACATTATACAAGAAACTAAACATTTCAAAGATGGCTCGGAGATTGAAAAGAACAATGAAGCTGACATCCACACTTAAATTTCAAAGTAAATTATTCACTGCAATCTGAACCTATTTCAAAGTCCCAAAGTTACTGCTCCAGCATGAATTGATTGTGGAAGATTCCGCTCACAATTGCGACTATAAAGAAAAAAACTCATTGCCTAAGAGAAGCAGACAGTAAGGTGCAAAGACCTACACTTAATTTCATAACCCTATTGCAGCGAAGTTTTCTGAATCACTAACATTAGTGAAAAGGACCTAAGTGTTGACAGAAATTACTTACTCCTATGAGGTTCTTTTTCTTCCGTTGACTGCAAAGAAAACAACATTACAATGAAAATAAAATCAATTTCCGGCACAAATATATTACTTAATATTCGTCTGAAAAGTTATTATTTCTTCGTTATCTTTCACAAGTTTTACAAGGCTACCTAAAAAACTGGATGCACAAAACGCAACTGCGAGCTAAAGATGCAATTGCGAGCAGTAACATTTTTACCTATTCTGAAAGAGAATGTTTTCCGAATGATATTTTGATACGGTTGTAGACTTTTTGAATATGTGCAACAGTGACAGAAGCACTGACGTCATTCAATCCAGCCTCTCTTATCAAAATATAAAAAATTGTCACTCGATCCAGGTCCCATTGAAGGGTAGCTGAAAGGTCTACTCCCTCTACAATAAAACTGTCTCGACGATTTCCTTCGATTGCACAGAAGGAATCGCTATGGCTATGACATTTCATGGTGATGCCAGTCAAAATGAAGTCTTGTAGTGAAAGATTTGAGAGGAAGTATCTTTAGAAAGGGCAATTCTGAGGACAGAGAATATATGCTGTCAATGCCCAGTGGTTTCTTGAAGGTGATTTTAGCAACAGTCTTGTATCAAGTTATGTATCTCTGTTAATACTGCTGATATTGTGCCTAGTATAAGTGCTACTCGAAAGGATATTGTCTGGGGAACAATTTTAATCAAAAATTGCAAATCAGTGAAATTCCAGATATTGCTCAAACAAGGGGGCTACGCTTTGTTTCTCTGGATAAATCGTCTTTTTAAACAAAAACTCTTCAAAATATTTGAAAAATTTTTGAAGCCGTGAAAATGTGGTTATAAAATTTCTCAGTCACTAGCACCCAACTGAAGTGAGCACATGGAAGCTTGACGAGCTCACCATTCTTCGTCTTTTTCCTTGCGAAATTACGCATTGACATAAGCGACTTGTGAGTGATGTAGTCATAAAGTGCAAAGATTTCTCCGAGATCTCTGTGCGTGATGACGTCACTAAGAACAAGTCGCAGATTGCAATACGTAATTTCGCGAAGAAACGATGAAAAATGGTTGAAAAAGTACGATAAACCATTCATAACAGGAAGATATCTTAAATAATCATCAGACATAGCAACCATGGACTTGTCCTATAAAAAACTAATGTATTTAAGTAAAAATAAAAATGTTAATGAAAAAACTGTCAAAAAAATGTCACCCGATGACAATCTTTCCACTTTTAATGGCAAAAATTGACAATCATTTTGTCTCGTCTGTTACCTGTTTCTCAAGAAGATCTTTCGGTGGGTGTGGATTGATCAAAAGCTGAGAGGGAGTCTGGCCAAAACTTCTAATTTGCTGTTCAATTGCCTGCATAAAGAGAGGAGAAGCAGAATTCTTTTAACGTTTCATCAAAAGCAATAAAGAAGAACAAATCTATCAAACTTTTTCAAGGTATGCAGCAACCGTCATTGATTGCTACATAAATACTTTAAGAATTCTATTATTTGGAAACAAGTCGTAAGAATTATGGGAAATTAAGCAAAGGAGCGAAAAAGACGAAACAAAACTCTGTTTTACTTTACATGACGATTTCTAAGATGCCCAATAACACATATAATGACATACGCAATTGGTAAAGTATCATACTGATGTAACTATATTCCTAAACGGCTAAGCTTTTCTACTCCCGAACTATTTACGAAAAATGATAGCTTGTAGAAATAACTTTTGTCCAGTAGCTTATGCTTTAACAACATCATCAGCTAATGCTACCTCCATTTGTTTTCATGTGGAAAATTAACAGTGATCAGGTGGAAAATTCACAATGTCTCCTTACGGGGAAACTGAGTTGATCGGATAACAAGGGTTGAATTAGATACATATTACACAATTACACAGGGTTACACAATTACAAACGGCTACTTAGAAATTAACACTGATGATATGCTATCCCGTTCACTGCTTATGTTAACGAGGACAAAGTTGTTGATCATACCTCTTTGGTAACAGTATCCGTTATTGAGTCCAAATCGACGCTACCTTCGTAGGTCAGGTAGTAAAAGACGTTAGCTGCATGCTCTGCTTCCACTCCTAAAAGATATTATATCTAGATATTTGAAGGAAATCACAAGACACTTCTCTGAGAAAAGGCAATACGGGAAGTATTCACTACTTTATGGTAAACATGATATCTTATTCAATTAATGTTATTAGGATTCGGGTAAATATTTTGTCAGGTATTACAATGAAACTCCAGAATGAAATGAATTGAATTGCCAACCTCTTTGTTTGAATCCGAAGATAAGATCGATCCATCGATGCAAATTGTTTGAGACATACTCTGACTCAAGGGCCTGCAAAAACAAAAGAAAGTCTTCTCATCTCTTAGAAATTTGTAAATTCTTTCTAAAGCCTTGGTTTTGTTTCAGCTATATTTTCAGATGATGCTTTCAAAATGACTTCCCTTACTTGATTACAAGGTTCTGAAACAACTATAACATCTCACTTTTATCACTTATTCTTTATCAAACATAAATCAAGACATCTTCAAAATTTGCTGAAATATCAGCTTGGATCACAATCCGTTTGACTAATCTGAAAGTTTCGATTATGGGAATCAGAGCACATGTTATCATACTATATATGTTATCATCAATAATCTTCCAACATGAGAGCATATTTTCATTCACTGAAAACAGAACAAAAATCGGCTGAGATTTGTTTACACCCACTTCCAATAAAGTGACCAACTTCTTGAGAAAACATCCTTCGAATTCGTGAAAAATGGTGCCATGAAGCACAACCATTAATAGTGCTCAACTTCCCCAGGGTATGGTCACATGATTTTTCGCTCCAAATTAAAAACGCATTTCATTGACTTGCATGCCTAATTTGAAATTTTCCGAGGTTTATCTCGTTTATTTTTAGCCTTCGTGCAGTCTTTCTTTTGTAAAATTGAACGAAGGTAAAGTTGAAAGACTGTGCATCACCAACAGATTTATCGTATGGATGACTCAGCAAAATGAAATCAATGAACATAATCTGGTCTATCAATCTGTTCAATTTCAAACAAAAACGAAACAAAAACACTACGTGAGCTGATTGTGTTGTGGTTCGGAAAATTCCTAACCAGGCTCTAATTGGCTCATATTACAATGGATTAATTCATCAAAATACGAAAAATTGTTCACTAATGTGCAGTCTTTCTATTTTCTCGTTCATTAGATTTACACAAAAGAAAGACTGCACGCAGGCTAGTTGATGTTTTATTTATAAAGTTTTGGATTCTTTGTTTTTACGGACTCGATTACCTTACATATTTAGAGAGCTCCTCCTTAATCAGTCAATCCTATATACAATGCACACTGAGGCCTTTCAAACCTATGTTATCATCAGGGCGCAACACGTGGTTAGAAAGGCCTCAGTGTGCCAATTACTTAGACTATTTTTTCGTTTTTGCATCTGCCATTTTAATACCGTATTTTGTCGTACTACATTTACCAAATATATGTTTTAGCTTATATTTATGTAACCCGTTGATTTAGTTAATGTTAGTATTGTATTTGTCTTTAATTGTATTGTAAATGTATAGAATTGAATGAAGGATAGATTGATAACCAAATGAAACTGAACTGAAACTAACCTGAAAACTGAACTGACTCACAGTGGGTAAAACAAAACCTTAATTGAGCTTGCCTCTGCCCACATTCTCAGCTACGATTCACAATCAACGAAAATAATTTATAGAAAAGCCAACATACCTCTCGATGAATGCGAATAAAGTCTTCAGGAGTTTTTGCCCATGCTGGTAACTTGACATTACTGATGGCCTTTCCCTCTTCATCATCGCCAAGGATGTACTAAAACATCAAAAAGATGGTCTGGCAGGTTACAATTTATTCTACAGCAACCAGTAGTCCCAAAAGGTTTACTCGTTTCAACATTTCCAGATAAAACAACCACTGTCTTATTTTGAACGATGTAAACAGAAATCACTTGCTTAAAGGCCAACTTAAAATCCATTTAAAGTTCCCGATTTTTGCTCATCAAAAGACCTCCAAATTGTGAATTTTCCAAAAATATCATTCATACTCGAGAAACCCTAGAATTGAAAAGTCCAGTAATAGAGCATTTCAGGTATTACATTTTCAGGAAAATAGTTATTTCAAATTCACAATCAATCCGCGCAGATCAGAAATGAAACATATATTCAGATATAAGTTGGTCATTGTATAATAGACTTCTTTTGCAATTTTTGTCAAATAACACGCATTTTTACAAAGATAACATCTCAAGTCGGGAAATTCTTTTGGTGCACCCGGTACATTTTTAAAATTCTGAGTACACTAGGGAAGCTTCAGACGTTTGAAAATTCGTCGTTGCAACAGTACTGCATGCATAGAAAAAGTTAAATTCTGCTGGATAGCTGAGAGAGCAAAGTATTTTTTTATATAATTCAATAAAATGTTACAAAAATATAATACGGTCTACACTACCTACAAGAAATTACTTTACAATACTACTGGGACAAAGACCCCCCGGGGAGCAAAAGGCTGTGACTACCCCAAGGGAATTTACATAGATCAAAAGAAAGAAAAAGTACTTAAACTTAAACAATACTACTAAAACAACACACACGGATAATAAGAACAAATTTATACCCAAGTCAGCTAGTCGGCTGCATATTAGACGCAAGAGCAAATCGATGGCGAGGAACTTAGCTAGGGGAGGAAAACTGATCTTGGAGCAAAGTATTCCTGCAGCGTTTCTTGCTGAATCTGGCAATAATAAAATTTTGGTTGTGGAATATGCAAAAAGGGCTTAGATTCAATCATGGGTGGTAAGACACCGAAGTTGTGCTTCATTGCCACTTTGTTCTTATGCGGAGGATGAAATCATAAGCTACTGCGGATTCAAGGACACAAGGTAATTTCGATTCCCTCCAGGATTGATAAAAAATTGGTTCTAAAATTACAGAAAATCTTCGATGAAAGTTTTGATTTGATGTTTCACCTCATTGTCGTTAGTCAAGATCTCTGGTAAATAAAAAAGCTCTGGAATCAGCTCCTGCAAAACAAAAGTGTAAAAATGTAAGTGAAGAAGTCAACAGAAATTAGAAATAATCAATCGACGAAAAAGAACGTACGCTGGAGGATAAGTCTCGACGTAAACATTGAAATATGGTTATAGATTTCAAAATAAATGAGAAACTTGACTTTGCAGGGTCTGTCAATGTTGAGAAACAATATAAACTGCAAGCTGTGAATATTGAATAGTTCATTTATTCAATCTGTAGCCAAAATGCAAGGAAACTGTGACAATAAATTAACTGAATTCATATTGATTAGAAATCCGTGCTTTATCCAACACAGTAAATTCCCATATTAAAGAAACCATTTCATCAGAAATTCAGACTCTGAATTCTTGCTAGAATAAATAAAAAAGGGGTCATTAAAAAGGAAGAAAAATAGGCTGAGGCAAAAAAGTGGCTCTCTTAAAAGATGGACATTACTGTAGATCAATCTACTTTCCTTAAGCCCGAATATACTATTTCACTGGCAATGCCAAGAGCACAATGTCCAAATACGATCTGCGAAAACTTAATTGAACAAATTCAAAAGTTGCACACACTCACCTTTACGTCTGACGTATCTCGTTGGCAGTTTTCCCATGCTCTTTTGATTCCGGAGAAAGTTCTGTTTGGATGGTCAAATTTACCGTTCTGGAGGTTCAGGAATAGCGTTGTAAATGGTTCCTAAACAGAAACCACATATTTAGAATTTATAATAATTCTTGATTTGACTAACAAAGTAACTATAGCCGTAATAATGAGCATACATAGAAGCAACGGCATACCAAAAAAGGTTTAAGGGGCACGGGCTATTCTTCATCGAGAACAAGAAATAATATTATAAACATTTGGAACAACCTACCTCCTAGGTCTTTAACAACACACATTTGGAGTATCCGATTTCAGCAAAACGAGGTTATACAAACATCATCATAACAAGGCTCACCTAACAACTTGCGTTAAACTCTACTCAAAGCATAACTTTAGCATCTCAGCTGCAGAGCTGTTACGGTACACTGTCACGTTACGTTGCTGTTTCGTTCAATTCCTACCTGACCCTCCCCCGGGCAGCCCGGGGTCAAAAAAACTTTCATACACAAATGCCCGGGAGCAGGGAAATTTTATGTGCAAATGCTCGGGGGTGCCCCGGGGAGATAGTCAAGGCAGGAATTAAACGAGACAGAAACAATCCTTCAAAAAGCTAGCCACTATAAAACGAGAGGGACTATATTTGACTTAGTCAGCGACTGAGATAGCTCCACAGAGAGCCATCTTATTTAGATCTCATTATCCGACTAATCTGGTTGTTGAATTGTGCGCACTGAATGAGCATATGCATTGGAACGAAAATGTTTCAAAAGGTCTGTTTCAACCAGTATGCTTTGCACACACCATCTCCTCTTGGCTGGCCCTTGTTTCTTGATTTCATGACCCATGAAATTGCGAAAGGAAAGGCCACTCAAGAGATGGAACGTGCATGACATGCTGGTTGAAACAGACCCTTGAAGGTCCTATATCAAAGGTAGATACGATACCGGCCTTGCTACAAGCCTCTCTCTTGTCAGCACACAACGTAAAAGATAAAAGCAAACCATCGCCATCACATTGTACATCATACGACTCACGCTGAGAAGAGAGACTAGTAGCAACTGCAATGCGATACTGGAATCAAATAATAGCAATGGAGCTAACTTTCAGGCTTGAAATCACTCAAACAAGGCGCCTTTCAAATATTGGAAGCATTCGCTATTCTAGCCTGCATACAAACTTTTCAAATACAGAGATATGTAAAGTCTGCATAATTCTTTACTTTTCTTACTCTACTTTACTCTACTTTACTCTACTTTACTCTACTTTACTCTACTTTACTCTACTTTACTCTACTTTACTCTACTTTACTCTACTTTACTTTACTTTACTTTACTTTACTTTACTTTACTTTACTTTACTTTACTTTACTTTACTTTACTTTACTTTACTTTACTTTACTTTACTTTACTTTACTTTACTTTACTTTACTTTACTTTACTTTACTTTACTTTACTTTACTTTACTTTACTTTACTTTACTTTACTTTACTTTACTTTACTTTACTTTACTTTACTTTACTTTACTTTACTTTACTTTACTTTACTTTACTTTACTTTACTTTACTTTACTTTACTTTACTTTACTTTACTTTACTTTACTTTACTTTACTTTACTTTACTTTACTTTACTTTACTTTACTTTACTTTACTTTACTTTACTTTACTTTACTTTACTTTACTTTACTTTACTTTACTTTACTTTACTTTACTTTACTTTACTTTGGTTTACTTTACTTTACTTTACTTTACTTTGGTTTACTTTACTTTACTTTACTTTGGTTTACTTTACTTTACTTTACTTTACTTTACTTTGGTTTACTTTACTTTACTTTACTTTACTTTGGTTTACTTTACTTTACTTTAATTTACTTTGGTTTACTTTACTTTACTTTGGTTTACTTTACTTTACTTTGGTTTACTTTACTATACTTTAATTTACTTTGGTTTACTTTACTTTATTTTAATTTACTTTGGTTTACTTTACTTTACTTTGGTTTACTTTACTTTACTTTAATTTACTTCACTAATACTTCATTTGTTTAGTTATCAAAGTCTGCGTAATGACGCCTAATTCACTGGTTTTCCTTGCGCTTGTGTTCCCTGCGACTCTTATTTTCCCATAGCCAATAAAAATATGTTTTGCATCTCTCAAAAACATGTTCAGCAGAAGGCATTGTTCCCGATGGCGCCTCTGTATAGTTGATTGTTTCTGCTTCCACAAAAGCATTGTTCCTTTACCCGTAGACATGTGCAGGACTGGCTCTACTGACTCTTCATAACAGTAAACTGTGCGTCATTACGTATTTTAAATAAGTAAAATCTGCATAATGACACATAATTTACTGTTATGAAGAGTCAGTAGAGCCAGTCCCGCACATGTCTGCGGGTAATGTCTGATCGCAGGCTATCGCTACTTCTGCATGACCATTATTGATTTGACTTACCACTCTAACCATCCAGTTCAAAACAAAGCCAGCCGTAGAGTAATGAGTTCCATAATGAAAAGGTGGTATATCATCATTTCTGTCCCAAGTATTGAAACGCTCCACAAATTGTCCAAGGCGATATGGGTTTATTGCACCAATGGGCTAGGGTAGAAAAGAAAAAATAACACCACAAATGACAATAAAAAAGTTCATCATTCAAAATTTTACAGATAAATTAGCAGGGTTTGAATCTTAGGAAAAGGATCCAGTGCACGCGACAATGCGTGGACAAGGACAAACGACAATGAAAATAACTAATGATGGAAATGATCACGGATACCATTTACATACAAAGCAAGACCCTGATGGCATAAAAGACCCACATTGCAAACCATTGTCCTTTGCACACTGATTGAAAAGCAAAGGAAATAGACCCTCGGCCAGAAACGACTGTCATAATCAGACATCGCATCGAATACATTGGTTAGCTAAGAGTAGCTAAGAGTCACTATAGGCAGAGGGAAATACGTCCATAAATGAAACAGAATACGAGATACCCACCACACTTCAGTTCCTCAGCTTTGAACAAACAAGCTTAAAAATTCATTCATAATACTTTCTTGCCTACGTCCTTATTTAAGAACACCTCTTAACCCTGTTTATTATCACAAGTTGAAGCGGATCCGTGTTCCACATCTATCCCTTCAAATATCCGCTCTTTATTTCCAACGGAAATACAATCCTCTATGAGAAATATCCAATTCACACTTAGAGCTGAGGGTCTAAGGGTATGAGGAAGAGATCACGTATGTATTTGGGTACAAGACAACTGAGGAGCAACAAATCATTATTACCTTTGAAAGATCTCTGAAGGATGCATCATTTTGCAGGTCAATGCTTTCACTATCATAGTCAGAAAGAATCCAAGGGAATACAATGTATTGATTCAGATCGTTCATTGTTCGACCTGAAATGAAAGTACTAGGGTTAGGCGTGAATACAACCTCCTTGTAACAGCATCAAACATGGCGACACGAACAATGACATGACAATGTATCTGAAAACATTAAATGGAGTTTAAGAGCTTGGTTAAAACTTCTGGTGATCCATGATCTTTTCAAGGAATTGTCTTCCCAATATGATCTAAGAAATGAGACAACAAAAACAACCTGAGGTTGCTTTGCGATTTTAAATGTTACATACATGCAGCATCAAATGGGAAACGAAAATCTAGAACCGTTTTTAGTAACAGGGCATGAACAAATAATTTCCTTCCTACGACCAGACCAAAGATCATACTTAAATTTCCTGTAACGAAGTGAAAAGCGAAAAGTCAAGCTTTCTTAAAGAGAGGTCAGGATCCAAAAATAGCTTGCTATACAGTGTAAAAATTGCATTACTTTTATGTAGTTTGAAGGAATGAAGCTGGAACCCAATTAAATAAACCGTTCATGATTTCTAAGAAGCGTCGTGGAAATATAGTTCCTGTTTATCCTGAATTTATGATAACAATACAAATTTTACGTACGATATATCAGCTAAAGTTTGCTTGACTTTGTAAGTTATGTTTTATTTTGACAAATGAGAAATTGGGCGACATAAAATAAAACTTTTTGAAAAATTTCCTGCAAGACATTATGAAATGGAAATTCCCTGCGACCATCCCCCGTCGCATGGTCAGGTGGGTTTTCATGCATTGGCTAGTAATATGAAAACTATTTTGAATCTCCAGGCATTAATGAACAGACGAATCAGGAAACACGAGGGACTTCTCAAAATCAAATAGTCTCATAACACACTGTTAAAATAATAAGACCTTACTAAGTGAATGTCAACTAAATACCTGAAGGTTTTCAAAGAAATAATTTGAGCCATTACCTGCTATTGTATTCAAAAACATCAAATATTCGAAATTCGAAACTTCTTTCATTTGCCATCTTTGTGTCATGTTTGATTTCGCAAAAAGCTGCTTAGGTGATGCTAGTGAGATGTACCTTGAAGGAAATATAAAGTACAGTTGACAGGCTGTATCAAAGCAAATAAATCATACGGAGGGATACAGGTACAATCGAAGCTGTACACCTGATGAGTTACAAAAACACAAGCCGTTTGTCTGGTTTCTGCTCCCAGAATTCATGAGCAATGATGTTTTTGCAATAGTCTCTCTAGGTGAACACCCAGCATGTTCAATTACATTTCGGACCTTGCCTCGTGGAAGCCGGTCACTTCGTTCCGACTTTGCAAGGAATTTTCTGGCATGAATAACTGATTCATGAATAATTGATTCAGATTTGCCATGGCCCCCTGAAAAGCAGTTCTCATGGACTGACGGGGCTACTGTGCCTAAATAAATAAAAATGAATGAATGAATGAATGAATGGATGAATGAATGAATGAAAGGGGATCCATTCTCCCAAGAGGAAAAGTACAGGAATATACCGGGTGAGTCAGAAAAAACGTGGGGCGTTTGGCGAACTGTGACATCGAATTTAGCCATCTGATGGCCGTGAACAGAATTTTTCCATGAAGCCAAAGGTTTAACTTAGATCTTCAACCTTTTCCCATCGAAATCGGTCATTTGATGCATTTGTTAAAAAAGATTTTCTATCGTAAGACTTTGTATGGAAGTCTTGCAAAATGGTGAAATCTTTTGCCAATCCACTTCCGCATTTCATCTTGGCAAGGTTTAAAGATACACGTGGTATTATCAGGGGAAAATGAAATAGCCATGAGATACTATTTTCTCCCCTGGGATGTCTTATCATAGCTTGCCCTTGGTGAAGAATGTATTTGAAAGACATTATTAATGCACACTTCTTTGTCTTGCGAAGAGGTTTGTTCAAGCAGATCAACGCTCTGTAAATCGCAATGGGACTGCTTGCAGACATAACTTTTCCCTAAAGCCTGGTGCACACCAGGTCTTTGAGTCCTTGGAGTAGTGCATCAAACTCCGAGTCTTTGTCTTTTGGGTCCCTCTGCACGACCGCAATGACCCAAACAACCTAGTAATGTGAACCAGGTCGAACTATTTCAGTATCCCCCGATAATACCACATATACCTGCTACTCTGGCAAGGCTAAAATGCTGAAGGAGCTTGGCTAAAGACTTCATCATTTTGTAAGACTTACATACAAGGTCTTACAAAGAAAATCCTTTTTAAAAAATGCATCAAATGACCGATTTGAATGAGGAAAGGTTTATGATCTAAGTTAGGCTCTTGGCTGCACGGAGAAATTTAGTTCACGTCAATCGGATGGCTAAGTGAGGCGTCACAGTCCGCCAAACGCCCCACGTTTTTTCTCACTCACCCGGTATGCAAATGTCATTACTGTTGGGAAGGAAAACCAATGAAATTTGCTCTTTGTTTTCATGCGTTCACGCAGGTTTCGAAAGGGGCTTCCCACAGAAAGTTTCGCATATCCACAGGAAGGAATGATATTTAAAGCCGGGTAAATTACTGAATTTATTTGAACATACTGCCAACAAAACAAGACAGTTTTCAATATCATTGCTTTGATACTCAAGGAGCATCATCTTTTAAACGCCGGGTTTTTATCTTTTTTATTCATAAGACACAATATCTAAGGATACATGGTCGAAACTTTTACTTTTCTAGTAACAATTTCTATTCTATTAACAATCATAATGACGATAGTAACAGTAACGATAGCATGTGGGTAAATAGCTAAATTATTAATAAAATCAAAGTAAAATCAGAGTATCCGTGACTTAAAATGGAGGTATTTCTGTTCATTCATTCATTCTTTTTCATTCATTTTAACTCATTTATCCACGGTTACCCCGTCAATCGAAGACTGCTTTTCAGGGGGCCGTGCTTAAAATCTAAAAAAACAATTTTTATTGTTTAAAAACCCTATCTTAATTACAATAATGCATAAAATAAATAAGTAAATAAATAAATAATAAAAAGAAACAGCAAAATAAATCATTTTTTTACAGCGTCTTTAAATGCTCTGAAAGAGGATGCCTGCCTGAATTCCAAATCTAAGTGGTTCCAGACTCTAGCACCACGATATGAGAAAGCTCGTTGACCATTGCACGTTTTCATTAGAGGGACTTAGAGATCAGTTGCCGTGTTTCTCAAATTTTTCCTACTGCATGCCGAGTTTTTGGTAAAAATTTCTGACAGATAGCCTGGAGCAAGGTCATTTATTGATTTATAAACCATGCAAGCTGTCTCGACTTTTATCATATCCGCGACCGTAGGCCAATTTAGAATTTTTATCAAGGCACTAGCAGAAGAATCATAACTACTGTTGGTCACAATTCTAGCGGCACGGTTTTGAAGTTTTTGCAGCACCTGCAAACTAGTCCCCCCACATGCCCCCCAGACCGAACAGCAGTAGCGGAGGTGCGGTTCAACGATACCACGATACATTTTACAGAGAGTGTCCTGTGGTAGTAACTTCTTGGCATATTTAAGGAATCCAATTGCACGAGAGACCTTAGATCGTGAATTAGAACTGTGAATTAACTATGTTAAAAATCTTTTGTTATAAATGGTAAATATGTATTCACTAAATAGTTCGAGAAAATAATTATCTTCATTTGTCTGGAGAAATATATATTTTTGCTCATCTGTCGGAATGTTTTTATAGTTAGGGCAAATTTCAATGAGTTTGCTATTGAAACTTTTTTTCCTTTTGCTGTAAAGGATTTGCATTGCATAGTGAAGTGTATCTCATCTTCAATTTTTTTTTCATTACATAGTGGGCATATTCGATTATGTTTTTCGGTTTTGGTTTTGTATGTCTTCCTTTTTCGATTGTTAAACAGTGGTCGCTGAGTCGTATTTTTTGTTATTGCGCTCCGAAATGTTCTCTTTTGTAATTTTTTATCAAGTACTTTTCAAGAGAGATGTTTTGTTTGTGCATTTTGTATAAAGTTGTTTTAGAGCATTCGACCATTTTTGACTTCCAATGGTTTGAGTAGTAGGAATTTATAATCCTTTTTATTGAATTTTTAGACATTGAGAGTAAAGGAGAATTTATGAAATGGTTTTTTCTGAGTAATGTTGATAATTCTTTAATATTTGATGACATTTATTTTCTTTTCAGTATCTTATTTTCGTATGACAATGCTTGACTAGCAAGTGATGTTTCGGCGTAGTCGTTTTTGATATGCTTGATGAAAATACATATTCTTGATTCAATTTGGGTTAGTAAAGGGTATCGTCCAAGTTCGCCCCGTACTTGGAAATTCATTGTTGATCTGTTGACGCCGAGTAATCTCTTTAAAATTGGGTGTGAACTTTTTCAATAGAAGATTTATCCCATTGATCTGGGGTTGAAATTGACTCACCCTGTAATATTGTATATTGATGACAACCAAACCACGACGACTCAAAGCTTATCATTAAGGATGATTTCCACTCAGTAGAATTTTCCGAGTGGACTGAATTTTGGACGATAAGATGTTAGTCACGGGTAACATTCTATTCAAATTCACAGCAAAACTTTCAATCACAAACAAAGGATTCCCTGTCGAATAGGAAAATTCTACAGAGTGGAAATCAGCCTTTAGACTGTGCCTAAAACTAATCTTTTTCACGAAATAGGTCGCATTATTCTTGAAGTTAACGTGGAGCGAAGCTTGTAAAAATGGCTCTTAAGTTTGAAATCAGGCACTTCTGGATGATAAAAATGAGCTTTGAAAATTTGAACTGTTGTTCCAAAATTCTGTAGAGGACCCGTGTTCGATAACGAATCCTTAATGGAAGTTTTGAAGTAGTTTCAAGTGAGGGACAAATCATTGACGATAAATCTCGTTCAACGATGAAAGTCGAATTATAAAGGTCGAATTTTAGATTATAGAAATTCCAAAAATTTGATAGAACCCTTTTCTAGAACGATTTCTAACGTTTAACTTGGACGTTTCACAATAAGCGACTTTAAAGGATTACGAGGCCAAAGCTGAAAAATATGAGGTCCTAACAGGGGTCCTAACAGGGTCAAACCATTTTCCAACATGGATCGAGTCATCGCGATGCCTGTTTGGGCTTTACAGATTATCTTCGTAGATGTAGATGTAGATCGCTTAGGAAAGGCCTTATCATATGGTTGGATTCTTTTCATAGACATTGTTCAGCGTTATTGTCCTGTTTATCGTGTTTTCATCTTGTTTATCACTGCAGTTGGTTGTTTCGACTCTAACTACATTCTCATTTTCTTCGCGCTGATTGCAAGTTCCTAGGTACAGTAAATAAATCTTCGAGGAATAAGCGACACCTTGGCTGTCCATCTTAGCAGTTTGGGCCTAAACAAGGAGCCTCTCCGTCTTTTTTAACTTCTGCAGCAATGTCAGTCCAATACGGCTCCGAAAATGCGGCTTTTGCGGAGAGATCCAGAACCAATCAAAATGTTCCATTGCAGGCCTGAGGAGACGTTGTTTCGAACGAAATATAATGATGTAGAATTTCTTACCTGGCTCTTGGTAGGCCATAGTTGGGCCCAATGCCAACAGGAGGAAGATATTGCACAACTTTCTTCACTATTTCATGACTATTGAATGCAAACATGAAGCTCCCTATGATAGAAAGAATTTAAATGTATGTCTAATCACAAGGAGTCTTACCTAAAAATCAGCTGATGCAGATTACATACATTCACTAACTCAACTGCCCTCTCTTTATCGAACATACTCCATCTCAAGGAAATTTTCATTCCCCTCCATTTCAGTTCCCCAGGACTAGCGACATCGTCTGCAATCTCTAACAAATTTCGATTCTCCATACGCAGTGGCGGATTTAGGGGGGGGGCAAATGGGGGCAACTGCCCCTCTTCACGATGAAAACTAAGCTTTGGCGCCCCCTTTTTGGCAAGAAAAGCGCCCCTTATCCTGACCCAAATGCACTCTTTTTTCAGTGTTTCGTTTTGAATGCGGGGAAACACGTAAACTAAGGCGCTATTCAGAAGAAAAACCAGAGAGCTTTATTGAACGAAGCCCAAAAAGTTTTCGCGCCTTCGGCGCGCTTACCTTTCATTTTCTTTTTGGCGCCCCCTCTCCAAATTGCCCCCCCTTCAACCTCGGGCTGGATCCGCCCCTGTCCATAGGAGTGCGAGATGGTGGATATCAACTGATATCAATGATTCCAATTATAAAATAATCAACACGGTGTTATTTCCAAGAAAGCAGGAAAATATTTTGAATTTAAACAGACGATGACATCCATTTAATTTTCAACCTTTAAAAATATTCTCACTAACAGCGATCCTTCCCTCCACCAAATCGTGCAATTTGAATGATGGCAAGGATGCTGTCTCGCATAAATTTTCCATTAGCCACCCAGGTCATGCTCCTGAAACCCTTTTAACCTTGCCCTCCTCACATTCTGATTCAGCCCTTCAATATGTTTTCGTTACAATGTGCCCGACAACCTATTAGTTTTCAATTGGTTTTGGAGTGAATGACAGAAGCTAGGAGGAAAGGAGCATTGCCCTAGCGCGAGGTTGATGCATAAAGATTCGTACAATGCTATCATTAGAAAGCAGACTTACAAATCATAAAGTGCCTGCATACAATCATGGTAAAAATCGTGAACGGGTTCAAAAACTTCTTGAATTTGAACTGCTCACTCATTGATCAATTTTGGCAATAATAACGGCAATAAATAGCAAATCCAACATTTAATTGAATCTAGAGAATGAAGGTGAATAGCTTTTCTGCATATTTTTGTCTCCCCGGTAACTCAGTTTATGATGGTGTGAGCTCTACATATTACAGACCCCAACATATTTTGCTATGACATTTAACAGAAAGCATTAACACATCAACAATGCCGGTCAGAAAGAACTTACTTCTACTGGAAAGGAAAATCTCCAGGGCCTTGTTTTGTAGCAGATATCTTCGGCTGCAGACGGCTGTGATTTCGCTGAAAGCACACTTTACATTGAGACAATCAGTATATGACATCACCTAAAATATAACAAAAGAAATATAGTAAAACAACAGACAGAAGTGTGAGATACCCTTTATTCAGCAGCCCTTAAACAGGAAGATTTTTCATTTCTTGTCAATGGTTAGCTCAAGGGTGATTAGATACAAAAGTTGTGCCAAACAGTCGCAGCTTTGCTCTTCTGCGGAGGAAAATTACTTACAACAACGTAGAAGGTAGCATAATTCGAAGTCTCCACCGCAGGGGAATCGACTTTCCTCTGCATAAGCAGACATGATGAAACATAACTGCGATGTCTAACTACCCATGCTTAGATCACTGGCTGCAGATTGTACAGAGATTATGTTTTTAGACATTTCCTAGTAGAACATACTAAGCATTATTACTGAATTATCATTGTTGCCCTATTTCTCTCTCAAAATCTCATTGTTGCCTATTTCAATCTTGAAATTTCTTCCAAAAGCAAACTTTTTTAGCACCCCCCAGTAACGACCCCACTGAAACGCTGCCCCTCTAAGGTAAAAAGATGACCCCCTAAAAAATGTGTTTCCCCTCCAAAGTTGAGTTTAAACCACTCTCTCCGTCTTTTTCTGTCGCTTCCCCGTTGAAATTTTTGCTTCCCAATCAAAGATTGAACAAGTTCCATCACAGATAAAAGCCAAAAGGTTTTATTCCTCGTCATGATATCTTCAGTCCCCCCTTAAAATGAGTTGTTTCATAACTTCCCCGCGGGGTCATTACTGGGAAGTGTTTTTTTTAGTAAGGATGGATCTCTAATACAGCCGAATTGCTGGTTTCTGAATGAATATCTTCTGAAAGGCCGCCTAAGATTGGGGTCTGTTTTTAGCTGAAGACACTCGAAAAGTGCGAGGAGCATCTTGAGAAAATA
This sequence comes from Aurelia sp. 4 Dawson et al 2005, assembly GCA_964019985.1. NCBI lineage: Eukaryota > Metazoa > Cnidaria > Scyphozoa > Semaeostomeae > Ulmaridae > Aurelia > Aurelia sp. 4 Dawson et al 2005. The sequence goes on from OZ026492.1 coordinate 12,029,754, forward strand.
CTTGTGCATCTGGGCATTTGATCTACTCTAGTGACGTCATATTTCTCTATCTCTAAAGCCGGAATTTCAAATTATGAAAACTGTTCCCTATCCTGGAGAATTTACTCAGAAACTCGATCGGAATGACGACCTAATCTATTTCAGTGTCTATTAGAAGCCTCCTTCTCAAGAGTGTTTTCAAAAGTCGCAATTCCTTGAATAGATGCCTAGGGTGTCTATTCAAAATCTGGCACAGTTGATGTCGCATTTACGAGGAGGAGGCTTCTATTTGCAGACGTTCGTTGCAGCAATCCATATTTTACGATGAAAGAGTTTTCGTGGCAGTATTCAAGGAGTGAAATAAAGAAAAAATATGACATTTTCAATAGAAACGTGATGCTAAGAAAGGAGTTTTGGAATTTGGAGTTTATTAGGGTGTGTTTGATTGGTAATTCCAAACCTACCCAATTCTGAAAACGGTAGACTTCGCAGAGACGGAAACACAGTTCCCAATCAAACACAAAGTTCTTCAAAGCAGCAGGTTTCAGATTTATCCTGGCGAAGACGAGGTTTCCAATTGAGTAACACGAAGATGAGTCCGCTGCTTGGCAACAAAAACTGAAATGACTCAATTACCATGGCAGCACGAGCAAATTCGCCCCGTTTTCAAAGTTTCGCAAATGAAAACGAGAATCTCTCCAAAGTCTGCCAAACCTTCCACCTGTTGGAGCAGAAGGTTCGGCAGGCCTTCCAAACCTGCCAAACCTGTCGTTTTCGGAATTTGGTAGTCAATCGAACAAAAATCCGAGTCTTCCAAGTCTACCGTTTTCAGAATTAGCACCAATCAAACACACCCTTAGAGTAAAGCATTGTCATTCAAAGAAATCAATCGTCTTTATTCTTCTATGAGGAGAGGTGGACCAAGGGTGTTAGGACACGGATGTTTTGATTGATTATTTATTTACCTTGATTTGACCCCTGTGTCTTGTTTTCGTTGTCTTGTTTTCTGTTCTGTTTTGTCTTCAGCTGAGCGTGGTTAGGTCCAACCGCTCTCAAGTTGTTCGAATAGAGCTCCCTTGTATTTCTGTGTCTTAGTGCACCTTCGTACAAGAATGGTTTTTAAAATCGCAAAAAACAACCATGTGCGAAGGCGCACTAGGACAGAAATACAAGGAAGCTCTATTCGAACAACTTGAGAGCGGTTGGGCCTACCCACGCTCAGCTGAAGACGAAACAGAACAGAAAACAAGACAACAAAACAAGACACAGGGTTCAAAACAAGGTAAATAAATAATCAATGAAAACATCCGTGTCCTAACACCCTTGAGTGAACTGGCCAAAACTCTTCTTTAAATCATGTTTGACTGAAACTTCAAAGTCTAAATATCTCAAAAATGATCCCTACAAAGGAGAGTGGGAGAAAGTGGAGGGATTCTCCTCTCTTCGCTAAGGATTTCCATCTTTTCCACACAGGGGTAACTTTTCTAGTGGCATTTTTTTAGGTAAACATGCAGCAGTGACTTGGCAAACGTGGCCTGTGTTCCAGACCACTTGAAAGAAAAGTAAAGAAAAGTAACTTACTTTCCTTTTCAAGTGGTCTTGAACACAGGCTAGGCAAACGATGAGGAGAGGAAATAAGATGAATTGATCAAATGATCTCAAAGTCGTAGTTGGTTTCCCTGTGATCAATATGAGCAATCACAACGTAAAATTTCCTGCTGCATATCATTAATTACTGTACATTGATTGACGTTACATTGACGGAAATTTGAAGGAATTCCTGGAACTCTATTAATTTTTCGCGGTATTGTTTGGTGACAATGTAAAATAGCGTAGGATACCGTGGCATCGGTGATTGATTGCTTTCAAATGTTATTCAAAAGTAATTAAAGTTGCCGTTTCGCAAGGATGTACTTTCAGACTGTAATATGAAGTTACCATGAATTTATTGTCTTCGTGAAACTGTGTGAGAATCAGAGACGGCCGTCACTTTGAAATTTGAAGGACTTTTTCAACTGCTTTCTAAAATGCGAGAATGCCATTCATGGCTTCTGTCTACATGTCAATTCAAAAAGGAAAAAAGTGCATACCAAAGTGAAGTAGCGCGAAAACATTGCTTCGGGGGATACATTCCTTAGCAGCTGCAAAACAACTCTTCAACAAACAGTGTTTATGAAGTTTCTTTGAAATCGGAACAAGATTTTGATAAAAGCCTTCTCTCTTTCCTTGTCACCTAGTGAACCCTTGGCTTCATAACTTAACTATTCCTTGACAAGGAACCTCTTACAAAGAGTTATAGAAGCCTTTCCTAGATAAAAAAAGCGACATGGGGCTCATCTCAACTTAACGGTCTGTTTCATCCAGCATGCGTTGCATATGCTGCTGAATGAAACACGCCCTTTAAAGAACTTTTTCAGTATAGTCATGACTTGCCAAATGTTTTCAAGCAGAATTTTACTATCAAACTAATGATACTGAAAATGTATAACATTTGTTTATGACTTGGTTCCTTAATGTGATTCGTAAGGCAAATGATGGTACATCAGTGAGCCTCTATGAACTATGAGCAATGGTAATGCTTCAGTCCAAAAGAAACTTTAATTATGAGAAAAGATTTGGGCAAAAAAGTGAAGAAATACTAACAAGATTTGGGCAATAAAGTTAAGAAATACTATAGATCCATGGGACCGACGTCCAGTGCACAGCTAAGGATTTAGCAGAATCGGTCATACCATTCTCAAGTTACCAGCAATGTTAAGAAAAATGTTCATCTGGAATCTTTCAGACAGGCTTAGAATCCGGGGGGGAGGCCGTGGGTAACTTCAATAGGCGAGTGACGGGGGTGTGCCATTTGACGCTAAAATCACACCATAAAAGTTTTTAAGTTTCGCGAAAACGATACCCCAAAATTTTCAAGCCATTGAAAAATGTATACCCTAAAATTGTGACAACGATCCAAAATTTTAACCAAGTAAGTTAAATTTTATCAAAATCAATACCCTAAAGAGTTATTTTCTAAAATGACACCCTCAAAATTTATGACTCCTTGTGACAAGGACCGCGGAGCACATTTTGGATTGGGGGGCTAAAAAGTAACAGAGAAACTGAGGGGGTCTGCGGGCGAAGCCCCAGAAAAATTTTCCATGACCACGCCCTCTACTTTGGCTACTTTGGAAAGCTAAAGCCCCCAGCCCCCCCCCCGGCTCCGCGGTCCCTGCCTTGTGATTTTACCAAAAATGATACCCAAAAATCTATTTTCTGCTCGAAAAAAGGCACCCCAAAAAAGCTACATCCTGCATCAGCATAAATGGTAGTTGCCCCCGGCTTTAAATCTATGATCGAATTTGCCGAAGAGTTAGCCCAACTACAATGGCGTAATCAAACTTGGATAAAAACAGATGATAAAAAGTGTCCAAACTTGCTTGGCAAAAATGAAAAAGATTGCAGACATCATTTTAGCTCTCCAAATTTCATTAAAATTAAGGTGGCCAGAATGTTAAGACCCGGACAGACCATAAATGTCACGCTTTATTTCACAAAGAATCGAATTAATTTCTTTCATGCTGAAAAATTTTCCGAGCTGAACTAAGAAATTAAAACTGTAAGAAAAATTAGGCCACTTGACTTTATCAACCCACTTTGAGATCTGAAATCACACCCTAAAATTCACAAATTTTTGCGAAAACAATACCCCGAAACTTACAGGTCATTCAAAACACGTACCCTAAAATTGTGACAACAATTCAAAATTTTAACTAAGTATGTGAAACTCAATCACATCAATACCGTAATGAGTTACTCTTCTAAAATGACACTCAAACATTTATGCCTAATTGTGATCTTACCAAAAGTGACACGCTAAACTCTATTTTCTGCCCGAAAAAAAAGCGCCCCAAAAATGGCACATCCCATACTGGCATATACTTAAGTTACCCCCCCCCCAAAGCCCGTAGGTTAGAAACAAACCTGGACTATGTCTAAGCTCAATAGGGCCCCTAAAATATGACAACAGCCGGTATAACTCAAGCCCCAGAAGGCAACTGCCTCTGCAAGCGATGGTCCTTTAGAAAGTAACGCATCAAAATCCATCAACAAAACAGTCTCGAGCTTTCAAACTACCAATCTTATCCCTTTAGTAAGGGACGTTTCTCAGCAACATCGATAAACTGTGCAGCAGATGCTTTCAAATACTAAATTCCGAGAATTTCCGAACCGGTATTCGTAGCCGATGACCGGTGATGGCAATATATTAAACCTTTGGTAATGATAATGCCGAAAATCACATTCGGAAACATCGGCACATCAGAGAGGAAAATGCCCTTTATAATTTCGGTACGAAAAAGGTTTCAATGACGAGCATCATCTATGCAACAGAGAAGACAAAATCTGTTGCAAATGGCTTTCACAACTGACGAATCGCAACACGATTTCGAAACTTTCATCAGAACAAAAGTGCGAGCAGAGAAACAAAGAACATCGAGTAACATTGAGATTGCTTTGCAAATTCTTAAAGATGTGTTTGCAAGAATCAATGTCCATGAACCAAGATTTAGTTGCAAGTTTCAAAATGAGAATGGGAGAATTAAAGGTCTCTACGTGAAGAGTCCTGATCACCTTGAAATACGGGTGTATCTTGATCAAATAGAGATGTTTGATGTTATCGAGAACTGTGCACCAAAAGGAGCGACGTTTTTGGATATCAAAGATGAAAGAAGCAAAGCAGTTTGCGTCTGGAGTGAGTTCTTAACCGCAGCGGGGCATTTGTCCTCTAGAAAAATCAGAGAACGATTTCAGGTAAGGAAGAAGCTTAAATTTATAAGTCAGTTGTAAGCTTTGTAGTCTTGGAGTGGAAATTCTCAAGCTTGAATGATTTTTCTTGGAAGGTTTGCTTTACCACGATATCGATATCTTCCCACAAATTCCACAAATCTGCTAGGACTAACCTTCTCCTACGTACTGATCAGTAAGCGAATAATTTGCTTATATGCTTAAATACAGTGCTTAAATACAGTGCTTATATGGTCAGAGCTACGAATTTGGCATGCTTTGTGGATAAGGGGTGCTTTAAACAGAGTCAATATCAGCTGTGATCATAACCATTTCTCGACGAGCATTAACTTCTTGTTTTGCTGCTATTGGACAGAGGACAAGCAAAATCTCATGTTTGATTTACCTCAAACTCGTCTTGCTCAGATACATGCATAGGTCTCTCCACGATTTCATTTGACAACAGGCAAAATAAAATGTTTCTTCGTGGTTTTTGTCGGATGTTTCCTCGAAAGCAAATAGAAATATTACCACACCATCAAATGATTTATTATTCGGTGCGCTTCAGCGTTTCTCTTAATTCAAAGTTAAAATTAGTAGCCTCCTGGATTTTTCTCAGCCCTTTCGATCCAAGTTACGAGTTTCTTGGACAATGAAAAGCTAGTTTATTAATACAGGCTTCAGAGATTTGATAGCATAAATTTCCCTTTTGAATAGTTTTACTGACAATCTCTGATAAAACCTGTTTGGTATGTTTCAATTTGTGTGCATAAAGTACTTTAGGTTTCATTTACCGTGACCCCCACCCACCCTCCCCCCTGAAAGGTTATGCTGCTCCTTTTCATGACTAATTGAACCCATTTCTTAATAGGTGATCCTGTCTCAGACAATCAACAGAACGTCATGGACGAACACAGCACTGCATATTGTATCCGACAAGTCACAGCCTCGTTTAAGAGTCAACAACAGTCTCCTCATTGACATCTATCCAAGCTTTCATTGCGTTGGGTTTTGGCCAAAGTTTGGTAGAAAAGACGCAGTTGCTACAGACATAAATCAGAACGGGCCAAGTTCCCAATTTGAGCTGATTTCAAAAGAGACAGGCAGCTCCCAGCCGTATTCTACTGATCGAGACGCTTGGTACATTGACTTTACAGGCATGGAGGAGCGACTTCTGAGGCAAAAAGGGAGAGATGTTTGTTTCAGCGTTGTCAGAACAATCACAAACAGACACTTGATACAAATGAGCCCTATTTTCAACCCATTAAACATCAGGACTGTGTTTATGTATGTGTGCGAACAGCATCCTGATGATGAGGCATGGATGAGTGAACGGCTCCAAGATAGAGTTAATTCATTCCTACTTCAATTTGTGGCTTGCTTGCAAAGTAAATGTTTGCCTCATTTTCATCTGACAAACGTCAACCTTTTGGAGGAGAAGCGCTCCAAATCTATGAGAATTGCACTTGAAGAGGCCTGGAAACTGGCGAGAGGACTTTGCACAAACCCAAAATTTTTTACAACAGTGTAAACAAAGTTGAGCTTCAAATGACTGTAAATAGTCGGAAGAATTTGTATGTTCTTTGAATCAATGTATTTAACGAACAAAATTAATGTTGTTCCCAGATTTCAATGAATTATTGTGCATTTTCGAGTTAACCTGCAAAAATGCAACAATTTTAATGATAAAATCCCCCAACAGACCTTATTAGGTCATTTTTCGAAAAGAGATAAAGAATAAGGAACAAAATATGTGTAGCAAAGAACTTTTGTCCTCAAAACTTGTAATTATCAAACACTGAGAGGAATGCCATCTCAAGATCCGGAATCAACGCTATCGAAAAGCCACATACTTGTAATCAATAAAAGCGCCAGAAGTCTAAAGAAATTAAACTAGCATCTGGCTCTCCCTCAACTAGATGGCTTCTTCCAAACCTTCACTTTGTAAGTTGTGGTAGTTTGATTCCTGTGAGACCCCGTTCATACTGCTCCGTTTCAAGTGAAAACGTAGATAAACTTCTCCGTTTTTGCCTTCCATTCACATTGTTCCACTGAGAAAGCGGAGCTTTTTGTAAACGGTAATGAAAACGCATAAATTCGAAAACGGTGTGTTTTGAAAACGATCCGTTTACACTGTGAACGCAAAAACGGAGACATTTGAAAACGCTTCACGTTCCTTTGCTACGATGCTATTAATTAGAATGGTATTCAAAGTCGCTATTGGTGCCTTCTTGATAGCTTTGTTTGAAAGGGAGACTAACAACACAGTTTTGCTGGAGCAATGTGAACGCGTATCGATTTCATGGCTTGCTTTTTGAAAACGGAGCAATGTGAACGGGCAGCGTTTTCAGCAACAAAAACGGACAAAAACAAAAACGGAGCAGTGTGAATGTGTCTGAATCTTGTCCTAAACAATGAAAACTGGACAGAGATCTCGCACGCCTTTTCAAAGATCCTTTGTTTGCTAGAAAATCCCTCAAATCTCATAAAAAATTTCGTAGAAATTTGGAAACAGTGACACATATACATCATAGAATGTTTCCATCTATTCTTGTTTTCTTGCATCTGCCTTGGAGTATTCGCATTAAATAAGAATATTTCTTAGTGTATATAGTCAAATCTTAGATTTTGTTATAATTATGTTCGTGTTATAATTCTAGCCCTTCTCATGGACTGTTTACGATCTTTGCTGATACCACATATACCAGTGCACTCCCAGAATTTATGAAGACCATTTCAATTTTCAGAAAAAGGGTTTATTCTACACTGCAAAAATGTTGTTACACAAACATTAACAGAAAGATCTCAAAGAGTGGACTTTGAAATTGCAGGGTAATTTGACATTTTAGAATCACAAAACAATCTATATCACCAGAAAGTCCATTTACTTCTGATTTCCGATGTAAAATCCAATTTTTCATCGACTTTATACATTTCGAAATACATTCAAAACATTTGACCTAAATGACATCATAGCCCTTTAAATTCTGAACAATTAAACATTAACATAAAACATATATAAACTTAAAGTACAATAGCTGCGAGCAATCAGTCTCCAGATTTGAAATAAGGAGTAAATGATCTTCCACATTACGTAAAGTGGAAATATTTTGCAATACTGTTGCTGGAGAGTAAATTCAAATTCTCAAGCCATCATCTAATCACTGTCCCAGAGCAATAAAACAACACTCGTCTCTCAAAGCATTTCCATTCGCAGTAGAATCCCACAAAAATCTTCAAAATAAGAAAACCTTGGTGACCATTTGATTCGCATTGATTCCTTTTGGGTTGGTGCTGGGGCTATTTGTATCGCGGGCATTGTCGTCGTTGGGCTTGTCTGGGCGGGGCTGGTGGATCTGACTGGTGCATGGGGTGGGGTGGAGGGTATTTGTGGTTTTTGCTGATTTTCCCCATTACCTGTGACACCCTGAGCTACTTTGATATGTTGCACAATTTTACGTATGAAATGCAAAAGTGTCAGTTTCTCAGATTATTTAAATTCATCCAAACTCATTCAATAACCATTCACGATAGGGGGCTCCCCCCTCGATTAGTTTACCTATTGAGGGGGCTCCTCCTTAAGTGATTCCCTGCATGCAATTCATTTTTTTCCTCAGTTAGTATTTGTATATTGTATTAATTTCCTATCCAATGTATTGATTTTTCTGTAACATGTTTTATATCTTTGTACTTGTAGTCTAGCTCTTTTTGTATCTATCGTTAATATTTTTGAATTGTATGTAGTGGAATTTAAAATATAAACTGAACTGAATAAACTGAACTGATTGGGTCAACAGGCATTCAAAACATATTAGTCTACAAAGAACTGGACTTCTGCCTTTTCAGCACTCAAAGGGAAGAAAGTGAGACCTGGAGAAATCCAACCAATGATAGAAATATATTTTTCCACTTACCGCAGGATCAATCTTCTTCAAAGCAATTTCTTCTTCATCTGCAGTAAAATACAAAAACGAAGTTGCAACAGCTAATGTCCCACCAACAACAACACCAGGGGCGATTACTTGGCATTTCGTTGTATGCAGGATCTCAATTTGTCTTTCTTCTTTACTTTCAATCTCATCCTTAGTCAGATCTCCAACATCAACTTCTCCTTCTTCTGTTTCTTCTTCAGATGTGCTCCCATTTGAGGTCTGATCTAAGGTCTTTTGTCGATACAAATGGTACTTCAGATTTGGATTACTCTTGATCTTTGGCAAATCTGGAATATAGGCATGAAAGAACTGAAAAGTGGGACCCTACAGCCCTTCTGCCCTATAGCCCGTAACGCCTCTGCAACACAGTCTCTCAAAAAATTCTAATTATCACCAAAGAGTCTTTTTTCTAAGAAGGACCACAGGGCAGAGATGCTTCTCCTGGCTACCAGGGTGCGAAACTTTGAAATGGATTTTCTAAAAGACTAAAAATACGTAGACTTTAAAGAATTTTTGAAAGACATAAAATGATCATCTGTTCATGAAGAACCAATGATAAGTTCCTTTTTGTTGTTTATCATTAATGCATTTTCTTTCAATGATTGTAATTGCATTGCCGATGAGTTTGATTTTGCAACGTCAATTTAACTGATTTTTTTTCTATATTTTAGCATGGCCCCTTGTAAATCAGTTCTCAACTCAGGGGCTACCATGGGTAAAAAAGATAAAATAGAAATAGAAATCAAGGAGAGACAAAATCGACTGAGGGTTGTTAACATCTATTCTCCCAGGGGGCACTTCACTACTGGGTCCTACGCGCTCCAAGAAGTTTTGTTATGAACCAATGCTAGAATATCAGAACAAGTTTGAGACAAAATCCCAGAATGTGGATGTGGTTTCTATTACGTTTTTTTCAATAAAAAACAATGGGAAAAATGTTGTTTATAATTATTCCCAGAATTTCTGGTAAATTTAAACCCGAATATCAGAATATTTCTTTGCAAATTACATCCCATCCCATCCCATCCCAAAATTTTCGTGCCAAAGATCAACCTAAAACTGGTGCACATGCCCATATCATTGGATGGTGAAGTACCCCTCCCCCCGCGCCAATTTTACTTCAAGCGATCTGATCAATTTCTCCATAAACATCTTTAAGTCTCTTTAACATATTTCATGTCATGTAAACTTGTGCCATGAATGAAAAAGCGGCATAATACTGACACTTCCCAAGAGTATGATCACATGACTTGAAGTGGGTAAAAGTAAACGAATCTTGGCTGAATTGGAGTATCAAGCAATCAAAGTCAGCTTCAAAACGCTGACAACAAGAATGGCAATACTCTGGAGGGGAAATAGACATTAAGAATATTTGTCGTCTTCGTGGGCGGATCCAGCCCCAAGCTGAGGGAGGGGCAGCCTGCAGAGAGGGCACCCAAAGTATAATTGAAAGTATGTGTGCAAAAGGCGCGCTAAAATTTTTGACTTCTTATAGAGGAAATTCTTTGGTTTTTCTGTTACATAACAACATGATGTGTATGTTTGCCCCAAATTCTGATCGAAACAGTTAAAAAAGAGCGGCTTAGGGTTGCGATGAGGGGCAAACTTCTCACCAAAAAGGGGGCGCGAAGGTGCAATTGCCCCCCATTTGCCCCTCTTAAATCCACCAGCTCATCTTTATGGACAAATGAATGGACCATTTATCAAAGTTTCTATTAAGATAAATGGAATTGTTATCAGTTTCAAGTTGAAAACTGATCAAAATGTGGTGGCTGTCCCTCGTCCTCTTCAAACATGTCAACAAGAAGAGTTGTGCTCCAGAAATCATTTGATTCATGACAAATGCCCATTAGTTTTTAATCCTTCCTTGTGCAGCTGTATTTAGTCTAATGCTGCGTGTCTTTATTTGTCATGGGGTAGCAATTGTCTTTCGTTTCACATGGCATCGTCCCTGTAGTATGGTATGGTAACTAGCAAAGTTTGGTAGGATGTAAGATTTACTGTAATATTTTATATGAATATGAAAAAGGATTTTTCTTACAAGTTTGAAGTAAAATCATCAATAACTCTTGAATGGCGTGAAGATTTTAAGGAAACTTGGCACAAGCGTTTACTTTCAATATTACAAAGTCTCATCAAAAATCCGCACAAGCTTATGTCAATTTAGTTTTGTTAAAAAGGTTCAAGTCTGACAGTTTAGACCACTTCGCAACCTGTGACATTAATCTAGGCTATCAAACCATTCGTGAATTGCTTAATGCAAATATATACCACATCTTTTACCTTCTTCTGCAATCGGTTCCAATATAGCTTCTGGGTGGGTAGTTCCAATTGGATTCTTGACCAATCGCATTCGTCTTCTTAAATTGTCCTCCCAGTAATCCAGTTTGTGAAAAACATGGAAGTTAGCTCTTTCGGGTAAAGGCCACGCGCCAAATTCACTTGTTAAAATGTCGAATGTCTAGAACATAATAAATTTCAATTGTTAGGGCTGAACTTTCAAAAGTTGTGCAAGTAACATCTTTCTTGTATCAGTGACAAACTTAGCACAGACCTCATTTTGTGTTAAAACAACTTGTGTCCTTAAATAAAAGGGGTTACCTAAACTAACTAACTAAAGTACATGGTCAGCGGTTTTCCGCTATTATGTCTTTGACAATCCGTCTCCATTTCTTTCTGTTTGCTGTTATCTCATGTAGGACTTGTAATGTTTCTTCAGCAGGATTTGACTCAATGTTTAGTTGTATGTTGATCAGTGATAAGTCTTTCTCTATCAATTTTATCCACGTGGTTGGCGGTCTTCCGACTTTCTTTTTTGTCTTCTTCAGGCTTTCTTCGAGAGCTTTCTTTGCTAGAGTATCATTTTTAGGCGCATAAGATGGCCCAGCCAATTTAATCGTCTCCTCCTGATTGTGGTGCTCCATGGTTCTGATTCTGTTTTTCTGTATAGTTCATCATTACTGATGTTTTTTGGCCACCTGATATTTATCACCTGTCTTAATAGTCGCCCTTGGAAGGAACCAATTTGATCTTCTAGAGTTTTATTGACTGTCCATAACTCCGAATCATATAGGAAATTTGACGCACAAAATGAATTAAATGTTTGTAGCTTCAATTGAAGGAATATCTTTTTGGATTTGAATATGGAGTTATACGCGGCTACGCTGGGGATGGTCAAACCTTTTCTTCTTTGTATATCTGCTTGTGTGTCCAACTTACTTCCTAATTGTTTGCATTCTTTCCAATTTGGTTCCTTATTTTCTACTTTTCGTGGTTTATATTTAGTAACCTAAAAAAGGTTACCTGAAGTCTCGCAATATCCATGCTTGATTGAGACTAACAGCTTTCCCTCACGTATACTCAAAAATATAAATTCTGGATCAGTAAAGAAATACTCCTATTCTTTGAGCAAATCATATTACTAGCACCCCTCTACCAATTAGCAAAGTCCAGAGAATCCGTTGGTTCCCAACATAGAGCTTTTATAACAAAACGCAAAATATTAATGGCTCCTGGATATATATCTAATGGAGCATAGTCAAGTCATCATTTGATAGCCTACGCGCAGAATCAATAATCCAAAAAGAAGAAAGGGTCTACAAAAAAAAGAGCAAAAGCTTGCTACGGCTGCCCAGTTAATCATTCAATCCTCTTTTCAAATTATTTGTGTAAGGCAGGATCTCCACTGCGCGGAAAAATGTCGAGCTGCAAAAAGTAGAACATAGTCCTTTGCTGGAAATTTTTCCGTCTCGACATTTTCCGCCAAGTGGAGATCCGGCTTAAGGGCTGACTGATTTCCAGTCAGTGTAATTTTCCGGGCGGGCAGAAATTCTATTGTTCGCGGGAGAAAATATCGCTCTGAAAATGAGTGGCTAGTTACGGCTGAGCAACTTTTTATTGTCTAAAATTCAGAATGCTTGGAAAATTTTGCTGACTGGAAATTGGACTTAACGCGTCTAAACAAAGGCTACATAAATCAAGTTTCTAGGAATCCAGAAACCTCGTAGCAAGCTTCTGCTCCTTTTTTCGTAGACCCTTTCCCTTTTTGGAATAATGGGTCTACGCGTAGGATATGATTTGAAAAATTGAAAAATTATGGTCTATCAAATTTGGAGAGATACTACATCTTTGGTTTAAAACAACTTCGATGATCTTTGAGCACTGACAAAATAATGCACATTCTTCCGGCGAATAAGGTAATCGAAATACTAACGAAAATAGAAACTTTTGGTTGCACACTGTACAAGTACGTGAAGGTGAGGTTAAGGCCCCATTTACACTATACCGTTGTCAAATGAAAGCGGTACAAAATCATGCCCGCTTTGGCCTACCGTTTAAACTAAAACATTTTCGTAACCTGCAGCAAATGAAGACGAGTTTGAAAACGGCACGATTTGAAAACGGCATGAAATGTTTCAATGTGTAAACGCTTGAAAACGGAACGATTTCGTTACTGGTTGAAAGGGAGGCAAATTATTCCTTTGTCTCTCTTTGAATCCGTAACGATATCGTTCCGTTTTCAAGCGTTTACATTGAAACGTTTAATGTCATTTTGAAATCAAGCAGTTTTCAAAATCGTCTTCATTTGATGCTGATTACGAAAAATGTTTTAGTGTAAACGGAAGGCCAAAACGGCATGATTTCGTACCGTTTTCATTTTAAAACGGTATAGTGTAAATTGGGCATAAGAAAGCTTCCTTGTGAATCGACAATTTTCTGGAATATAAAGTATAGACATGCATATTGTTCTGACCTTTTCAAGCAACTTTTCAGCCATCGCTGAATTTCGTCTTCGTTTGGCTCTGAAGAATTCATCATATGTCTTATTCTCGTTGTGGTACAGAGCTTCCGTCTTGGTGCAGATTTCTTGGAATTGCATATGCCTCATGTTATCGAACTCATTTTTCTCCTTCATAATATCTCGTGCTTCACTGGCAGTAATCACGATTCGTTCACGTGTTGCATGCGATATCAAGCGACCTTCATTTATCAGATCAACAAACGCAGCTCCCGCGTGCTTCTGCAGAGAATTCTGCCACTCTTGCGAACACAATAACATGACAAGTTCAACTGTGCTGTCTTCGGATTTCAATGAGCTTAATCCGTCAGAAAGCAAGTCTTGCCCACGACTTCCTACCAATATTCGGGATAAATAGTGAGCAAAATCGAAAAGTATTTCCTTCAGCAGTGTGCATGAACTTTTAAAAGCCATATCAATCCTCTGTTCTAAAGTTAGCCGCGGTGGTTCGTTTACTTGGGTATTTGCCTGCGCCGTTGCCCCCTCAGCTGTTGATTCGCTGGATTCTTCTTCTACACGCTCTCCAGCAGGTTTGAATGCCGATGATAATGGTTGATTTCCGGTACCAGACCATGTAGCTGCTCTGCGGCGATGGTCACCGCTACCAACCCCTTCACCTGAAAAATTAGATCTCTTTCAAACGCAAACAAGTATTTTCAATACAATTGCCACAAGCTGCAGTGCCTGCCAAAAGTCTTAGTAGAAAACCTCTGCTAATTTTGCCATGTCTTGCGATTTCCCCATCTCCCCCTCAGAAAAACGTTGTTTTGTGGTAATGAAATAGGGGTTAAAGGTCGATCCGAGACTCTACTGGAATGATGGGACAATAACCTTCAAAATCAATATTGTTTCGGGATTTCGACCTAATCGCTATGATTAGAAATGCGGATAATCAAGAAATGGCCTACGTGTTCCAAGGACTTCTGGCAGGCATTGTACATCGTAAAACACGCTCTACACTGTCGCAGTTAAAACTGATCGGATGGCAAAAACAACCATTCTTGTAAGATGCATTACGACATAAAGTGTGGAAGAAAAGTGACTGTCTCCTATTTCCTGGACCTTAACTACCAAAATTAGTCCAATCTTTCCCCTCCATATCCATCTCAATGTTCACATTTTGGGATCAGTTGTCATGGCAGGTGTCTGGTTTTAGGATATCTCCACGAACAACAGTGAATTGGGGGAGCAAGGGGTAGCTAAATGAAAAATTCAAGACCTTCCGAACATTTTCAGTTACGGTGGGGACTCAAGATCTATGTTTTTGCATTTGCGTAGCTTGTTGGAAAATTTTCCCGTTCTCGGAGACTATAGTTTATATATAATTAGTTTCTTATAGATCAAGTAAGTTCCCATTTAGCATATTTTTAAATACTTAGTCTTGTAGGCATAGTAGCCATGTTAGCAAATATCGGTAACTCTTCAGTGACTTATGAAAGAAACTTTCTAGAAACAAGGACTATCTCTGAAATTTTCTAACTGAGAAACGGCCCTCCTTCCACTACCTGGGGCAAGGGGACATTCTTTGTAGCTCTAGATACTGCTAATCAAACTTTAAATTCGAAACATGCTGGCATTCTTGATTTACATAACTGACGACATCTCTGGATTGTAACATTTGAATACCATTACACATTAGTCACAGTCTTCTATAAAGCGTCAGTGATGTCTTTCACTTCATCTTTCATCTTTAACACAATAATGGCTGCATGTATGCCAAATGAAACGGCATCAACGTCGAAACTGTACAACTAAAGAACAACAATTCAACTTACTCGTTGAATACGATCTTCTGGGAGCCAAATCATCAGTTTCATTCTCAAGTATATCCCTGTATCTAGCAACCATGAGTACGGCAACGTAATATACTACCACCAAAGCAATGTACTGTGATTGACGTGAATCTTCAACCTCCCTGTACACAATAGCACGCAGTCTGTTTAGGTCAGTATCTTGCAGCAATCGTTCGGGATGTGTGATCGTGGTTACGTGGCCTGGAATATTCTGCACAACATCCTGTGAAGATAACATCGTTTACTACACAACATTAATAGGTAATACTCATAAACACACAAATTTATTCGTTGCCTGGGTCAACTTACAGTTAAGCCCAAAAACATTGATCCCATGCCTGATTCAGAGGATTTTGAATCGTCTTATTTGCGAATTACTAGGATTACATAAAAATTTTACAAAATGCTAAAAGATGACTCAAAATAGTGCAAATTTGGCATTGGTACAAATAAAGTGAGCCTGAATATAAAGAGACGAACTAACGACATCTCAGACTCCAGAGAAAGCAACGATTTCCAAAAAAACCTAACATACCTCCTTTTCAATTGCACAACTTGCAAATCCTATTTCTAACGTGCTGTTCTTGAGATCTGGATCTTCGAAGTGAAACTCACTCATTTTAGATGTTAATTATCAAGGAAAAAGAAGGTTCCAAAGTATTTAGATGAAGAATGGGACCTTGTCTTGGCTTGTTTAAAGACATACGAAGGGAACTTGTGGGAAACTATACTCGGCTGTATCATACAAGACGACGTGCTGGCTGGCGTTGCCGTCCTGGTTGCTTAAAGTTCCTAATAACTCTTGGATCCTCGATAAATGGCCTGTCGAGGTGGGCTCTTTCGTTAAGTAAATTGCCACTGCAAATCATCAGTTCTTCATTTGTATCTGTCGATACATGTTTCCCCATTCCATTGCAGTCGATGAAATAAGATTTTATGACTTAAACATACAACAAATACTGTCACGTAGTTTTAATTTATATCGTTGTTAGAGAGAAACATGTGCATACCTCATTTGTTGCCGGTTTCGTTGAAGCAATCAGAGTTTTAATTGCGTCTTCAGTCTCTTTGATATTCTTTGGTGCAAGCTGCCGTGGTCCAGTAGAAGACCAATGAAGTGGCTCTCTTTGTCGACATACAACACGATTACGAGCAGCGCTACAAAATACTAAAAGCAGAAAAACGAAGAAGAAGTTAGGACAAGAGATAGAACGGCACAGTCAAGAAAGGAAGTATTAATTCGCTCAGGAATGGTCAAGGAACTACATCCTCAGTTTCATTTGTTTCGATCATACTCTTTAAAGATATACCAAACTCAAACTACTAAATTCGTATTCCCTAAGGCTTACTCTTTGGCGATCTTAGGGCTAAATCAATTTAAGGCAGTCTTCATATATTCACAAAAGGTAGACGGGTTTTCACTGCTTTTTTGCTCAGTGCTGCCATGCCTGGTTGAAAATTCAGTTACACTTGAACTTCACCGTAACGAGAAGAGCTCTCTAAAACTTTCCACAATTCTGAAAAAGTATGATTGCCTCCTACCAACGAATGCCCCATCACATTCACAAATCAGACCTCCTTAAAAAAACTGAATATCGAATGGGGACTTCTAATGGGTTTTCCAACAAATCAAATGCATTTAATTGGTTGAAATTTAGCCTGGTTTAGGCAAAACTGGTTTTACTGTGTCAGCGTGAATGGAGTATGCTTTCTTTTACTTTGGCTAAAAATGATGCAGATGCTGACCTTGCAAGCTTCCAAAGCTATCTTTGATTTATCAGCTATGACCATAAACTAATATCAGCTAATCTACTATCAAGCTAAGGTCTGTCTCAGATCCGATATTTTTTTATAACAAATAAGACGTTAAAATACAAAAAACAAACCAACTAAATTCTATCTACCGGGTGAGTCAGAAAAACGCCCGGCGTTTGAAAGGCTACTGCTCCCTAAATATATAAGCAATGATATTTTGCAATATTTGATTAAATAGCTGACATGTTCAATTATTTTAGAAATTTTCCTGACTAAAATCGGTCACTCCTTTCAGATTCTGTAAGAGATTTTCCAAAATGAGTCCCTTTGAGAAAGCTTAAAAACGTGCTAAAACTACAAGCAAAAGTCCCTAATATGTTTACCTCACAGCGATGACTTCCGATGAGATCCGATGTCAAGTGCAAATCCCCACAAAAAATATTTAAGAGCTTTGCATAAGTAATATTATATCATCGCAGATCTCACGTGACAGCAAATGTGATACGGACTTTACTTAGTCAGTTTTAAAGATAAAATCTATCGTATACCTAGTCTAACACATTGTCGCAATACCCCACCAGCTGACATATTCCTGTGTGATTCCACCGATGAGAAGCTAACGGTGCTTGCAAATGCAATGATATCCACCAGGTCCATGATACGATTTAAAAACGAAAAACTGGCATCCAGCGTCATTCCTCCACATGCTTCTAGCACATCGCTTGCAAAGTTACGAGATGTAGCAGATGACAGAAGAGGTAGAAGTCCTCCGCAGCAGAATATCAAACTGTCTGATAATATCGATACCATGTGACATAGGTTGCCAATGTAAACCTGGCTCTCGCGTGACCCAATGAAATCATTTATTGTCTTTCGAGTGTGCCTGAAGGAGAAAAATTTACATAGCTTGAATTATATGAAAATGAACTCAAAGAATGGAAATTAGGGGTCACTGGCCATAGGCACTGCGCCGTCCTTTTAATCGAAGAAGTAGTTTGGAAGTCGTCAGCAAACGATATACTAGTCCCACCATATTTGTTCTTTACATTTCCTTCAAAGTCAGGTGAGGTTAGTCTGCGTGCAGACTATTGATAAGAAATTAATAAGCGGAAGAAAAGTAAGAGTCTGCTCAACTGAGCCACTGTTCTTGTTTACGGGTTCCTCGGAATCCAGGACCCAAATTTGATTGGTTTAGCAAAATTCTATTGTCTTCGTCACTTTTAGCGTTTTATATTTCAAATGAGGAAATGCTTGACAAAGTATTGAAATTAAGAGTACCATTCATTTCATAGAGAAGATTAAATCTGTTGTTAAAGCTTCTACGTCGCTATATAAAGGGCGCTCTTAGTTGTATGATTTATTGTGATTTCTGCACAGAGGATGGTCATGGGGATAAGCACGATTTCACGAATGTAATCTTGCCTAACACGGAAAACAAAGGGATTTGATAACTGTCTTTCATAAAATAAAGCTTCAAAATAAATTGCTGACGTCAGCAAAAGGATAGTGGCTCAGTTGCGAAGAATCTACTTCTCTCCCTCTTTGTAATTTTTATCAAGAGTCTGCACGCAGGCTAGGCAAGGTAAGCAGCCTGTGTTGGTAAGAAGGTAATTTTTTGACCATAGTGATGAAGCCCTTGCGTTATGTAGATCGTGAAGTTTCATATAAAATCGCAAGATAAAGATTTCCGGCCAAAGCTTCACGTTCTGTAAAATGCTGCTGCTCAAAATGTTATTACAATGTCATTTTCCCTCTCCTAGAAAAGCAAAAAAGACTACCTATTGAACTGCGTTGGTCTTTGAGACAAATATACAAAACTTAAACATTGGTAATACAATCAAGTTTGGTGATTAGATAAGGGAAATATTTTATTCACGTGCATAAAAGGGATGTCAACCAACTTGGAAAGGATTAGGGCCCTACCAAATATAATGCTACACTTGCATTTGTATTTGGCAACAAGCTACCTTCTAGAATGACCACAGAGTAGACATAGTATTTCACTTTTCATGGCATCGTATCTGTAGTAGTGCAGGGTAGTTTGTGGCTATTCTAGCCACTACTATTTTGCAAATCTATAATAGAATAAAATAATACAATCCCATCATCAGACACAGTACATGAGCGAAAATAGAGGTAGAGGGCTACTGTGTCATCAAGCATCAAACGATAAGGAGCACGAAGTGGAAGAAAAAGGAAGAAAGACTCACGTTTTCCACACTTGTATATCAGATTCAACAGCAAATAATAGCTCTGTAAGTAGCCTCTGATGTAAAGGAGACCATGAAAATTCGGGAACATCAATGTACGGCCTACATTTGCCACTTGGCGTATTTGGACCTTCCTCTGTAGCCTCGGCACCAGCAACATCACCACTGGATTCTTTCTTCTCCTCTTCATCTGCAGGTTGAGCCCCAATGAAAGTTGTTTTCATCGACGAATCTTGCCCGATATCGAAATCAAGAGATTTACTTTTTTGAGGAGGTGGGATCTTTTTGGAAGACTTTTCATCAGCAATGTGATCATCAGAGCGATGTCGCTCAAGCACCTTACCAGAGGTAACCGAAGGATTACTGGCAGCATCGCTGGTGTAATCATCATCGAGTGTCCCCTTGCTAACAGCACTGGTGGAATCAACTTCTCGTGTCTTCTTACCACTTTGACTGTCATCTCCAGAACTAACTATTTGTTCATTCCCTCTCAATAAATCATCCTCTCCTTTAGTTCCAACTGTTGGACTAGCTGATCTAGGCCTTACCGGCAAGCTCGGATCTCCTTCAATGCGTTCCTGCTCCTTAGCGTCTGTAGTTTCGCTAGTTATCTCAGTAGACTGGTCGAGATTATTTTCACTTTGGCTGCGTTTCATAGAATCTGGGCTATCTTGGTTCCCCCGGAGCACAGCAGCTGATCCAGTTTGTCCTCCAGATTGCAAAATCGAATAAAAGAATTTCATTCGGACATCCATTGCTGCATTTGCTTTGCCTTCCTTTCTCCCACCACCTTAAAAGACAACTTTATAAGTTAGGTATTGTGGATACAATTTGTATCGATCTTGTCCACAATGCCGGGCTGAATGTTGCTACAAATGAATAGATGTGTTTCGTTCCGTTGCTTGTTTGATTAGTACCTTCCCTCTGTTGGTTCATTGTCTGGCCTTGCTTGCTTTTGGATTGCTATGGTCTAAGCTTCAAACACTCAACACGCTCTGAAAGTAATGGCCTGATGTTAGTTTCTACAACTACGCAGCCTTCTAGCATGAGTCGTTACAAGACTGCGTCGTCCTGGGAAATGGTGGGGCCATAATATTCAGAGCACGTTGACCGTTTGAAACTTCGGGCCACAACTAACCAAAAGCAAGCTAAGCCAGATAATGAACTAGCAGAAAATGCTGATGAAATTAAGACAGCCAAGGTAACAAACTGAGTCTTTGAGTAACATTTAGGCCACATGTCGCGGCCATAATCGATACAAATTGTGTCCCTAATAACCACTCTTACATTGGGCGGAAACACCGGGTATTTATCAGAAAGAAGAAATAAATGAACGAAATCTTCTCCCTAAAATAAATTGCATTAGAAAACAGTATCACATTCTGTTACGATATCTCGTTGTTTAGCTGTATAGGATCTGAGCTAATATTGGTGAAGAATATTGCACAGAGGAAGATAAAACATTTTGGATAAATAGTGAGAAGAGGAGGTTTAGAACGACAGATCATATAAGGAAAAATGGAAAGGAAAAGGGGACATGGAAGACCACAGACATCCTGGTTGACCGATCTAAAACAATGGACAGG
This sequence comes from Aurelia sp. 4 Dawson et al 2005, assembly GCA_964019985.1. Classification (NCBI taxonomy): domain Eukaryota; kingdom Metazoa; phylum Cnidaria; class Scyphozoa; order Semaeostomeae; family Ulmaridae; genus Aurelia; species Aurelia sp. 4 Dawson et al 2005. The sequence goes on from OZ026492.1 coordinate 12,050,574, forward strand.
TGGCAGCATAGCAAAATCAATAAGTCAAGCAAAAAACAGAACTAGCTGGAATGCTCTCGTGAAGTGCTTTGCGCTAACTGACCAAGAGAGAGAGAAAGATCTCGCTGTTTCTTGGACTTACCATCGATAACTTGGTCACGTATACCATCTTGTGTCTCGTTGGAAACTACAGAATTACCAAGTTGAGCTGTGTTACTTGGCTTGGTTTCCACCCCATTCGAATCCACCTTTGCTTCAGTATCAGCTGACTTACGCTCTCCGCTTTTCGGTTTCAGTTTTGAAACCTGAGGTTCGCTTTTCGCCTCTCCAGTTTCCAAATCGACTGCCTTATCTTTATACAATGTTGAGATCTCGAATGTGTCCATTGGCATTTTTTCCGGCTCTTGGCCTTTGGCCAGCCTTTCTTGCTTTGTGTTGTATTCAGAAATCTGAATAGAAATTTTACTATGAATAAAAAAGATCAAAAGAAAGGAGACATCAAAAAGATTACAGTATTTCAAGAGTTATCGCACAAGTATACTTCTTGTCAGACAATGCGAAGTGCATTCATTACAACAGGCACCTTGCAGTCTACATCACAATATGCCTCAAAGTTATACTATTATTGGATGCTCTTTTGATAAATTGCACAGCGCTAGGTTTTCATCGACGTGCTCAAGGCTACAGACAATGGCTGTGGTCACACTGATCGTTTTTACTTCGTTGCATCAGTCCAAAACAACGGGCTAATTATGCTATGATATGTGACTACACTTCCCTTAAGACAACGGAAAAAACAAGGTCCTGATCTATATTAGCGCTGTTTTAGAAAATAAACCAATCGCAGCCTTACATAGCTGTCACATGATTCATCATGTCACTGTGTGATCGGGTGTTATTGTACTGTTACGTTGCTGTGTTTTTTGGCTACAAAGATAAATTGCAGGAGAAAAATGAGACAGTCCACATCGTAATGGGAAAATATAGTAGTGTTACCGCAGCCAATATAATTTGTGCAATAAATACTGCCCAAAAACTACAATGATACTCCTGCAGCACTTTAGGCGCTAAGTGTTTCCGTGAAATAGAACTTCAAAATATCCTGCAGTCCCTGTCCTTAAGGATATCTTTGTCGCAATTAACTGGATTTCAAAGTTCAAATTCGATAGGGTCATCGAACAGTTCTGTACGGATGTATACGAGTTTAATTGTACTTGCCTTGCCATGTAAGATTGCAAGAGTATCGACCCAGACCCTCCATCCTTCCTTTTCATATTGAATTGCATAATGCAACAGCATCCTCACAATTGTGAACACTGTGTCTGTGATTTTTGCTTCATCTAAGGAAAGGAGTAAAAGCTACTCTAGAAGATGCTCATCCAATCGGTTTGATATCTGGACAAAAACCATACAATAAAGTCAGCAATACTGACTTTCACAAAACGAGACTATTGGTACGATCCACACACTGCAGTCAATTTTGAAACAAATATGGCATGATTACATCAATCAAAGATAGCATATAAGTGTTTCCCACGGAAAATTTTAGCAGTGAATGTTAAGTCAGATTGCTCTATGCCATTATGGAAAAGACCTTCAACGGAATATCCTTGCTTTTGTTTCTTACGTCATTTCTGGTTCGCTATCAAATTTTGAGGGAATCGTATATGTGAACGTTTCGAATGAGATGACAACTTCGCTTGACGTCACATATACCGTTTCGTTATGGAATTACTTCTAAAAAAGGTGATCTGTCACTTCTTTAACGATCGTATCACACAGATTTTCATTGCTTTTCTAAGGGAGAACTACTTTCAACATAACATTCTCACTTTTCACAGAGAAAGGAAAAAAAATCTCAAATGGTGCAAAATCGCCCATTTATCCATAGATTCGTAGCAGTCATTACATGGTGGATATCTCCCGCCTATGAGACAAAGTAACGAAAACAATGGAAACGTGTCTAAAACAATACATATTAGCGGTTTCTTGCAGTTTTGTGACGAAGCAAATTAAAAATAATGCTCACCTTTAGTTTGCGGGTCAAAGTAGGCCAGTGCAAACAACCAATGCTGCCAACACATTAGCTGCAGCATAAGTCTAAAACATGCAAGAAGCACATTCATTTCAGTAACGTGATCAGTGGTACCAGGTGAGTCATAAAAACGCCCAACGTTTGAAAGGGTACTGCTCTCTAAATATATAAGCAATAATATTTTGCAATATCTCATTGAATAGTTAACATGTTCAATTATTCTTAGAAATTTTCCTGGCTAAAATCAGTCACTCCGCTCAGATTCTGCAGGCAATTTTCTAAAATGAATCCCTTAAAGCCTTAAAAATGTGCTAAGACTACTATCAAAAATCCCTAACCACAGTGATGACTTTCAGCACGCTTTAGCACGTGCTTTCGTTTTGGTGGGTTGAAAAGTCTTCCCCCTGGTGTGAATAACTCATTCAGGGGGATTCCATTCTCCCGTGAGGACACAACACACGAAAACATCCAAGAGTCATTATTGCTAGGAAGGAGAACAAAGGGAAATTTTGCTTGCTGTTTTCGCTCGTTTTCGCAGGTTTTCGAAAGGGGCTTTCCAGAGAAAATCTCCTATTTCAACGGGAAGGAATGGTCGATTAACGCTGGGTAGATTACTGAGCCTTATTTGACATATCAGGGATAAAACAAGGCATTTTTCAACATCATTGCTTTGATGTTCAGGGAGCAGGATCTTTTCAAACGCCGGGCGTTTTCATTGAATCACCCGGTACAGTTATAGGTAACAATTTTCAAATTGTTTTGATTCACATAAGAAGATTCCTGATAGTGGTAACAACTAGATTCTTCCTATATCTAATAATCAAGAATTATCTAATAAAAATCATCTACTAAACCCCTTCAAGGAGCAAGACAATCGTTATCTACTCAAGAGTCTTCCGGCTACTTTGCCTGTTACTGAGACGCAATTCACAGAAATTATGCAACAGCATCAAGGAAGATCTCAATGGTTAAATATATTCTTTTGACTGTGCACACAAATTTTAAGAAACGGTATCGAATTAAGGATATTTGATTGATCAACGATTAAAAAAGGCTCTTTCTTGACTCACCTGGGTACCATTTAGCACCATAATTCTGAAACTTACAAACTCAAGATAATGGGTTTTGCGTGAGTCAGCACTATGTATCTATTGTTTGACAAATCGTACAGGACGAGCTATGCTAAGCTAGGAAAACTAATTCATCACCTTTCTGACGCTACAATTGAAGGATACAATTTCAGCAGAGCTGAATGAAGAAATAAAAATTGTCTCGTGAATTGATTCGATGTTTAGAAAGGCATTTCAATTGAAAAAGGAGCTTCTGAGTCAATTTCCCTTTGGAAATATAGTAAATTTTGTACACTTTCTTTACATTGAGCAAAAAAATGACGTCAAAAGCCAATCTTACAAAGAAGTGGATAACTCAAATATGAAACAAGGTATCGAAAAAATTTTAACGATATTCTCTATCATTTAACAGTGCTATTCATTCACATCGATAAAGATTTTCACTTCACATCATTTTTCAAGTAATTTAGAGTGATTACCTTCGATTGTCTTTGCTGTGGTTGAGTAGTAAAACCAAGTCAGAGAGAAATACTCTTGTGATTTCATGTTTATCTTCCGTTGTTTGTGTGCCATTTGTTGTTGCTGTTGATGACGGTTGATCTGCCACTTCAAGTTTCGGTTTCTGTCTGCCATGCCATAATATTAACTTGACAATAACTGGCAATATCGCTAAAAGAAGAGCGAGATACGTGGTTCAAATTTAGTTGGCTGGGTAAAATGGCCAACTCGAGAGCTGCAGGTTGAGGAAATATTCTATAGATTAAAGATTATGCTAGAGATAGAGTAAGGGAACATCTTGTCATGATCATGGCATGTCAAAGAAGTTCGAATAATTTGATTTGCCAACTTACTTTTGACGCAGAGGGACATGATTAAAATTTTTCTGATGCCATCTGTAGAGCAAACGTCTGTTGTTGATGCTAAGTTCTCAAACCACTACAAGGTGAGTCTTTAATACAGAGCATGAAAGACGGAGCATCTTCTGAATACCACAGCAATGAAATTTGCTATCCTCTTGTCGAATAGTGGATACGTTTAATTAATCCTACGAAATTTCCTGGTTGAAATCGGTCACTTTCATCCGAAAATATGAGGAACTTTCCTACGGAGGCCCCCTTCAAAGCAAACCTTTAAAAGTGGTCTAACATTGCGACGAAATCCCCCCCCCCACGATTTCTCCCTTACAGCATAGCTTGCAGCAAACGAGTTGCCAAGGCATTCCTCTGAGGAGGATAGAAATGGCTGTCCCATTAACATAAGAAAACTACTTAGCGAGATTCCAGTCTCCCAGGAAGATAACGTGGTTGATACCTATAAATGCCTTTGTCGCTAGGAAGGAAAACCGATGACATTTTGGTCGTTTTTTCATTCATTTGCAGGTTTTGAAGAGGAATTTCTGAAGAAAATCCCCAAAGCCAAGGGAAAGAGCAACCAATTGAAGCCGAGAAATTTTTAAATCAATTGAACATTTGGAACATGAAATAAGACCTCATTCAATATCATTGCTCTCACATTAAAAGGGCACTATTTTTTAAACACCGTGCATTTTTTTACGAGACCGGTAGAGGTATCTGAAACAAGGTAAATACGACTGGATACGACGATGAGTAACTCTACTGTTGAGTCTGCAGACTCACTTGCAATTACTAACATAAACCCAGCTCAAAATCAAGGTCTCCCTTGAGAAACGAAGCTATCGGACTCCAATCTACAGCTTATTTTTAGCTTTGGGATTGTTGTTATTTAGCATAATATAACAGAGAGTACCCCAGTTAGCAGCAGTTTCCTTGGTATGAAAGCCTAAAATATTCCCTTCGCAGCCTGAAGGAACAAAGTTATCACAATCTAAAGTAAAATCCATATTGTACCGGGTGTCCCAGAAAAAACGCAACAGATTTGAATAATTCTAATGGAAGCTGTTCCATACTTGTTAGCAAATAATTATTTTTATTGACATCTGCAATGGTTAGAATAAATTTTGATATATATTCCAGTATTTTTGGTGACTTGGTTATAAAGTTAAAAATCAGCAAAGTTCAAAATTGCTTCCAGGTCAAAACCAGAGCTGCTGCATTAGCAATAGTTGATTAAATTGTCAAATTATAAAAAAATGACAGTTTTAGCAATTACCGAAGATTGCCGACAAGCGCCCAAACACGAAAGTTGATCGAACACTGAACAGATACTCGTATGAAGATTTCGGCCATGAACGAGTTGCCCCCCCCCCAATATGACTAGGCCATTCTACAGTTATGCTTTCAACTGGAATGAACACTGAGAGCTCCATCGAAACTAGACAACTCATGAATCATTAAGGGATCTCTTTTGTCAAAGTTTCTTGATCAAATCATTTGCTTGTCTGTAATCCTGTAAAGTTGTAGATAATGCCACGCTTGTAATTTTGCATTATGCTTTGCACTAGTTGTGGGAGGCCTGGTTTTGCCATGACAGCAAATTTCGAGTTTGTTGATTTATAACTCTGCAACCAGGTCACCTAAAACTCTAAAAAATATCTCAAAATTTAATCTAATTATTGTAAATTTCAAGAAAAAGAATTATTAGATTCTTAGTTTGAAACACCTTGCGTTAGAATGTTTTTAATCTGTTGCGTTTTTTTGGGACACCCGGTAGCATTACGTGTCTGCTGTATGGATTGTCCGTGTTTATCAGAGTATAGCAGAGAAGTTTTAAACAGTGATGGCGGTCTTCCACAGTGCCAAAGTCTAAACAATGTTCCCAAGCTGTAGGCTCAATGGCTTTCACCTGAAAATCACAAATTATACGACAATGATATGCAAAACTTACTTGGGTGATACACGGTGATTGTTGAGTCTGGTTCTGCATGTCTTCCAGTAATGATGTGCTTCGTTACACGTGCTGACAGAATCTAAAAAGAATTATCATCTGTAATGAAATTTTGCTTAGGTAACATTTACAATCAAACAGGAATAGAATATCTTGGGCACCTGGCCCGCAAATCAAACAATTCAAGGTATTCCAAATGTTAAATGAATCGGAATAATTTTGAGCTTAACCTGAATAATCTGAGCAATTATGTAATGGCCTGTCAGCCGAGTCAAAGCAGGCAACCTCCTTGTATACTTTCAAGAAAACTATTCGAAAACTATTAAGAAAACTTGATTTTAGATTTGAATTTTTAACTTCATTGAAATAGGTTTTGAACATCGTAAATAAGGTTTTATAGTTTAATTCATTTAATAGCTTTTTACTTTCTTTCCTAAATTGTAATTAAATGTTTTCATAGGAGGGCCCCTTTAAAATCAACTCGTTGAAGGGCAACCCTCCTTAAATGTATAAAATGAAAATGAAATGAAATGAAATGAAATGAAACTTTACATTTAACAAAGATCTATAACCGAGTCTCTTTTCGTTTTTAAGTCATGGTTAGTCAAACCACTGAAGTCTGTAAGATTTACGATAACGCAAAATTCCACACGGAAAACTTTTCATTACTTTTCATTCACGCATACTTTTGCCTGACACATTTTGTGACATCTAATGCGACATCTAATAGACCTTTTTACTTCTTAAAAAAGAGGTTTGAATCGAGCGTCCAAATCTGGTAAATTTGTGAAAGTAAACATAAACATGGCCTCCGTTCTCGGTATAACGATGCTAGCAGTGGCAAGAAGTTGCTTCGGATTTCAGAACACTCTTCAGACAATTCAGTCAATGATAAATATTCTCATAGTGAGTTAGGAATGATTTAATAATCCGTGGGAAGTTATTTCTCCCTTCTGGCCCTGTTTCTCGTTGTTTTTATGACCCTGAGCGAATTCCATGGTATTACCGTTACAGCTGAAAAGTGCGACCAATGCAAGGGTTTCATTTCGCGAGTTGCTAATCGAAATCTGCTGTTTTTAACCATTGTTATTGCAGTGAAAGAAAAGCCAGCTAACAATGAATGAAATGACTAGAATCAAATCAAAAAGAAACATAATACTTGCGGCTAGTCTCCAATTTAGCAAACCAGCTTTCAAAATCGGCACACTATGTGTCATGGTGTAAGGGTTAGGGTCAGAGTTAGGTCTTGGAATTGGGGCTTTAGGTTAGTTGCGGTAATCTAATGGTAAGGTAGGGTTAAGTTAGTGTTAGTAGGGTTGGTTAGGGTTGGCTCCCGAGAGATGTGACATGTTTGCTGACATCTAACGTGACACATGTCAACTACCACTGACTTTCTATTAATACATATGGACCAAAATTACCTCAAAAAGGGCATTGTATGTTAACGACGTCAGTTCAAAAGGTAAGAGTTTCTCTCCAATCATTGTTATGAATCCGTATTTCACTACGAGTTCCATCTTTCGTCTAAAGAAGAATGAGATAGGCCATTTCAATACACGAGTGGTTAGGCCAATTGAAGAAACGAGCTGAGATGAAAAAAGAAAATAACAAATATAAAAATAAGGTAAATAGATATTCAATCAAAACATGGGTGTCCTAGCACCACTGTTTTCTATGCCAGATAATAAGCTTCCTATGTAGCATTTTCTGTGACAGCTTCCCTAAAAACCCCCAAAGAACTTGAGCCTTCTGAATTGAACGAGCTAATGAGAAATAAATTACATGACTTCATCTACTTACTGTAGTGTAAGGTATTTGATGTAGGAAGCGATGATTTTCAAGCAGTAAACTCGCACAGTTTCATTTTCTGATATGAGCAGTTTCAGGAACAGGATTCTATGAAGAAAAGTAAATAAACAAAGGTCAAACAAATTCAAACGGCAAACCACTTGAACTCATAAACGTTTATGTGAATTCGTAGCAATTCATAAAGGGCTCTTACAGCTTCAGGAGTGATTCTATGGGTTGTTACAACGAAGACACATTCTTGCGATATCATATGACTCATTAAAGAATCTGTCTAAATTCGTGTCTGAAGTCGGGCAAAAAGCGTAAGATTACTTACCGACTTTGGGGGGGGGGGGAATCGTGCAAACGACAATGTGTTTTTATGTTATGAAAAGATTGCACTGTTGTTAATTAAAGTGCCATCTTGTGTGCCTGATAATCGTTCAAGTTGAGCAACATATTTCACGACACATGTTTAGACTCCCACCTGAATGCTTCCAGGTTGTCAAAGCAGACAATAATCTTTTCTGACATCTCACACAATGTTGCCAGCAGCAATTGAAGGACATCAATCAAGTTGTCTTCCTGTTTCAGAAAATCAATCTCCATGATAAGAATTTAAAGAAGGATCCATATCAACGCATCAAATAATAACATAATTTGCAGGCAAAATCCATAGCGAGGTACGGACTTCTGTTAGATGGGGAAGCAAAGCATTAGGATGCCATGAAAACTCTTATCGTGCTAGAAAGCTTTTGTATCATACTAAGAAGCCTTGATCCTGTGTCCTCAGAGAATTCCTCTAACCTTTAAACTTCTTAGAATAACCTTGAAACTTTTGCACTGCATAACCTGAGATGCTAGCACTTACAATCATTAGTGTTTAAAAGTATGGTAATCGTATTGCGACACTCTTTGATACCTATTCATAATGATTAAAAATTGACAGATCTAATTCAGCTACAGTCTCTGCCATAACTTTTGAAATAAGTCACATACTTTCGCTCTTCTCTCGCCTTTCCCCTAACAATGTTGATTCTTAGTGCAATTAAGCATTAGCTCAAGACACGACAACGTAGCCGAATCGCTTCTCCACATATCTGGTGATCATATTTTCGGACCAACGTTGTTCAGGGAAACAGGGAGCAAGGAAAAAGTGTGACGTGAAGTTTCTTGCTGTGTATTTTGCAAAGTTGATCAAACAAAAACCAGCAAAATAAAGGCTTTTTAAATTTTTTGGTATGAATCGTAGTGTGATCCTAATCAATCAAGGGAAACTTTAGATAGCAACTTTTAATAGCCGATCACGAAAACAGCAAATTTAAACCTTAAGACATGGGCAACTAGAAGAACGAAACCTTACAACATACCTTTTCTTCGATTGTCAGGTAAACCAATATACTTCTCAGCTCATCATCCTGAATACCATCGCCCTAAAACGGAATTCCTTGCCTTTGATTTGTAATTCAAAGATTGTACATTCAACAGCATCATCTACTTATCGATTATATAGAATTTGGAAAATAGAATCTACTAAACTTACGTACAGCTTAGACTGATGACTTTCGGCTAAGTTTTGCTCCATTGAATTGAATTATTATTTACTGTTATAGTAATTCCGCTAAAACTTCGTTGAAGCGGAATGGGTATAGTGGGGGTATCGTTGGGGTAAATGGAGCGAAAATAAGGACGAATGTAATAAGTCTACGTACAGCTGTCGCTTCAACAAAAATCAAATTGATAAAGCGAAATGTAATTTGAGTTGACTATATTTTCGAAATTCTTTCTTACATTTATAATTCACAGATAAGCACTTATGATTTATCATCGACTGTACAGATGTTGTATCTTAGACTTATGACCTGGAGTTCCTTGCTTCCCTGTGTTCATTTGACTTGATGATGTCGCTTCGGTTAACAGAAACTCATATCATTACTCTGAAAAACCTGATCCTATTTAAGCCTAAACTCTGAGCTTCCTAGAGAACCAATCAGGTTGTGGGATTTGTGAATTACTATGGTTACGCAAAATTTGATTGAAGAACTAATAACATTCCCACGGGATTCGAGATTCGAAGCCGTGATTCCATCATAATTCGATTGATGAAGTCAAAAAAGGATCAGCCTTTTCAGTCCCTTAAAGTAAATATTCTTTTTCGTTGTAAATTCTTCTTCACATCAGATGTCAGGCATTTCATCTATCAAAAATCAGTTGCGCTTGCGACATCATTCAAGTTATCATATTCCTGACCTGGCATCTGGTGTGGAACAGAATCTGGTACACTGCCATTAGTCCCTATTCGTTTGTAGTGTAGTCGTAGTCAGTTGAACGTTGCGTGTCTTTTTATGTTGGCCATGGGGTAGTCATTGTCTTTCGCTCCCCATGGTATCGTACCAGTAGTGTTGTATAGTAATTAGAACAGGTATAGTTAAATGTAACGATATATTGTAAATATTAATATTTGATTAGAAAAAAAAGAAGCTTTTTCAGTGTTTCAATATGCGTCCCTGCTGAGCAAGCTTTACAGCAGAGATACTAGGGACTCATCGTCATGTCATGAGTCTAGTTGTACCTTTAAAGTTCAGCTTTTCGGAAAGAGACATACTTACATTTTTTTCTGTCAACACTGCGTTGACAGATAGAGCAACAGCTAACAGCTACGGCAGTCAGGAAAAATTTAATATGTAGTACAATGCAAGCAAAAGTTTGGCCTTTTTGCTAGTTATCTCAAAAACAATTGACAAATACATACCAGGTGTCCCAAAAAAACGCAACAGATTTAAAAAGTCCTAATGCAAGCTGCTTCAAACTAAAAATTTGATAATTATCCTTCTGGAAATTTACAATAATTAGATTAAGTTTTGAGATATTTTCAGAAACTTTGGTGACCTGGTTGCAGACTTAAAAGTTGACAAACTCAAAATTTGCTGTCATGCCAAAACCAGACCTCCCACAACTGGTGCAAAGCATAATGCAAAATTAAAAGCTTGGGATTATCTGCAACTTTAAAGGATTACAGACAAGCACATAATTCGATCAAGAAACTGTGACAAAAGAGGTCCCTGAATGATTTATGAGTTATTTAGTTCTGATGGAGCTTTCAGTGTTCATTTCCAATTAAAAGCATAACTATAAGAATGGCCTAGCCACATTAGAAAAAGAAATTTAGTCATAACCGAAATCTTCATACAAGTATCTGTTCAATGTTCAACCAAATTTTGTGTTTGAGCGCTTGTCAGCAATCTTCGGTAATTGCTAAGACCGTCATTTTTTATAATTTGTCAATTTAATCACCTATCGCTAATGCAGCACCTCTGGTTTTGACCTGGAAGCAAGTTTGAACTTTGCTGATTTTCAACTTTATAACCAAGTCACCAAAAATACTGGAAAATATATCAAAATTTATTCTAATAATTGCAAATTTCAATAAAAATAATTGTTTGCTAACAAGTAAGAAACAGCTTCCATTAGAATTATTCAAATCTGTTGGGTTTTTCTGGGACACCCGGTAAGCTAAGAAACTTGCAATTGCTAGGAAACAATAACAGCATAGCATATGAAGCAAGTTTAATCCTTGCCATTGCTTAGCTTCAAATTCTAATGGTATGGAACCTGTGTCGACCGACTGCTCGTAAAGTTTTTTTAAACAAAAGGATAATACCTTTATGATCATCTGCTTGATCAAGAGCAACATGAAAGCCCTGAGTGATATGATTTCTTCTTTGGTTGATCCAACAGCTGGCATAGAATAGAAATTAGTTATCAAATTTAATGAGGGCTAGGTATGGTAACTGCTGGCACACATTGGGAGGCTGCGTTGCCTTCTTATCTTACATATTCCTTTGAAATATTTCAAAGCAAAGAACAACTATGGCCAATAAGCTTTGCAGTTGATCAAAATTAGATTCCATCGAAAGGTTAAGTGGTAACAATGTTTTCTAACGGGGATTTTGGTAAAGTAAATGGCTAGAGCTAGGGTGCCTATTTTGCATTATTGCAAAGATCACTGGATAAAAGTAACGCTTATCCGGAAAAACAAGAATTGGTTAGAGTGCAAACATAGTCCAATAGCTACAACTTACACACGGGCACATCATGCATTTTCCACTCGAGCAAATTGTATAATTTACGGAACAGTTAGATAGAAAATCTATTTTAGGAAGATCACTAATAGCCATAGAACAGAGAGCAGCTACCTACTTGCTGGGTTTGCAGATGATGAATCCAATGAGTAATATTTCCTGAGCATCAACATCAATCTTGGTACACCAACTTCTCTTCTTATGTATCCTGCATAATCCAGTCCTCCAACATAGCCCGTTGCAAATAAACTGAGAAGGTTTGCCTGCAGTGTCAATGGAGTCTTGATCCATAAAGCTGGGTTCAGTAAGATATGGTCCAATAAACTACCAAGAAGGCCACTAGCACTTGGGGTTGACATCAGATACCTAGTGAACGGGAACATAGACATAACGATAAATGGACTGCTATTGATGATAAAAAGCGGAGAGTCTTCGTAGAAAGAAGGATATTCCTGCAAAGCCACGACGAGGAAAGGGATATTTCGCATCCAACTTGCAAACCTCAAGCTTCTAACAGCTGACAGGAAACATATGCGTTTAATAGAGAGAATAACCTTCCTTACAATGAAACTTGTACTGCTGAACTTCGTTCAACCTTTGAAGGGTTACATGATGTTAATACAAACTCATTTCGGATTTTGTGACGCTTTCTTCGCGAAGATGCTTGCCACTACTCCTTTTCTTGGGCCACATCGAGTAAAATGAGCAGTCTTTGCCATTTTTGTCTACAGCAATTTCCAGCAGCATCTCCTCCTTCCTAATACTTTAAGCTAAAGAAGGTCTTTGGCTGTTGCATGTGCCTCAGTCAATCCCATTTGATTGTCACAAAACAGCACTGTTCTCATTAGGGGAGGCAAGGGAGTGATTTAAGATTGTAGGTAGGCCTTCGCTGACTTGCTTTGACAAAAAGTGTTTTAATTCAAACACATCAATTGTCAGTCAATACCAAAGCAGCTTGGTGGATGGGAGAGGGGGGGATTGTGTGTGAAACTCCAATACGATGGATGTTAAGCCAGTTGCGAAAGAATTGACGAAAAAAGATGACCACGAAAAAGTTGGCAATAAAAGTACTGTCATACATTAATATACACACCTTGCTAATCCCAGCAAAATGTCTACAACTTCCTCTGTTAAATGACATTCTGATGACTGCAAAATAATACCAATAAAAATCGAGTAAGGAAGAAGCAATCACATATTTTGGTTTGATTAAAGACCCATTGCTAACCATGACCCTTTTTGAGCCGAATGAAAAGCGAGATAAAGGGAATTTCTGCCAAAAAGGACTTTCAGATGAGGAGAAGGTCGACTTTGGCAAGATGAATGGCATGTTCACGAGAGTCAACAATGCCACTGCTCGTTCTGTTAGGAATGCTGAAGTCAACCTCCAGTTGTCATTGTTAAAATTACCAGGAGGGCAGAAATGCTTCTCGTACCGAGGCGCTAAGTTTTGGAACAGTATTGGTACTGAGGCTAAAAATTCTTGAGAGCCTTCAAGAGAGAGGTGCAAAAATGAGCAATAAAATCTTTTCGCTTTTTTTGTTGATTCTTGACAAATTATAAAATTAATTTAGTTCGAAATTTACTGGTTTTATTGTAAATTATTAATATTGTTAAGTTTTTAGCATGCCCCCCCTGTAAATCAGTTATTCTAACTGAGGGGCTACCGTGGGTAAGTAATATATAAAGTCAATGAAGGATCATGATTAGCAGTGGATCAACAAGGACAGATTTTGTAAGACAATAGCAGCAGTTGCTTTATTAACACCTAAATTCAAAGAGATTTGCGATTGCAGACAAAGGAAATTCTCTCAAGCAGAAATTCAAAACAAACAAAGCCGAGAAGTTTCTCTTAAACCCAGGTAGCTACCTCGCTTGTTGTGCATTTCAGAAATGGTTCTTAAGAGCAAACATGAGAGTATATTGAAAGAAGGAGGATATATCTAGATATCTACCACGGGCATTTTACTTGTTTGGTACAGGAACTGATTTGGAGGCGATTAATTCTCGCATTTTTTGGGTGCAATCAAAGCACTTACTTCTCAGCTTCTGAACAGCAAAAATAAAATGCCCGCGGTAGATGTTTAGATATATCCTCCTTCTTTCAATATACGCTCACGTTAGCGCTTAAAAACCATTTGTGGAGTGCACAAAAAGCGAGATAGCTACCTGGGTTTCAGAGAAACTTTGCGGCTTCGTTTATTTTGAATTTCTGCTTGAGAGACTTCCCTTTGTCTGCAATCGCAAATCTCTATGAATTTAGGTGTCAATAAAAGCAACTGCTGCTATTGTCTCACAAAATCTGTCCTTGTTCAATGGGTCTTTAAGCGTTGGTATGAACTAATCTTTAGCTATACAATGAAGAATCATACAATCCTTAAAACAATCTTCCAGCTTTTATCCTTTGCGACCAGAAACACAATTGTTTAAGGTGGAGATATAATTGCGGTTTTTAGCGCCAAGCGATGAGATCGCAGAAGTAGCTAAGCGCTAATTGAGTCCGCGAACCCTTGTCATGACGCTCAAGTGGTGTGGTCCTGGTGGGTCCAACCGGGTATCAAACCCACTGCAACTGACCGTTCTGGCTGCATAGTCAGAGGATTACACCATTGCGCCACGATACCTTCATACTGAGCATACTGAACGTACTGAGCATACTGAACGATTATAGAAGATATTGTTCATCGTGAGCAACGTCTTACAGCAACAGAATGTAAAAGAAAATGACCACGCGAGCTAGAAGAAAGCTTGAAATTGCTCGCGAGCCTGTAATTTTGTCATTAATCACCAAGTACCTTAAGAATCTGGAGCTACTATGTAAAATAAGTGCGAAATTCATTTTGTACAAATCCTTTACCCTATGATCAGGACAGCATTTCTGTTATACGATCTGATTGGCTGAAAACATTCAAATGCGATGTAATGATAGGACATTATTTTCTGGCAATGCCTGCTCATCACGCAACAATTCAGCTTCGAATTCGAAAGACAGATCAGTGCTTTGAACATGTCGAGCAACAATTTCGAACAGCAACAAGTGACTTCTTGTGTAAAATGGCTTTATTTCAAGCCAACGATCATTTTGGCTTTAAAATCATATTTTTACTTTGTTAAAAGACAAGAGGCCTTTACCCTGCCGTGACCATAGGGTAACAAACTATATAATAACTGTTTCCTTGGGGCAATACCAAAAACATCAACCCTAATAGCCTCTGTGCAAAACTTTGCAAGCTCGGTTTTGTACTGACGGCTTCGGTTTAATATTTTGTGGTGTCGCCCTCAGAAGCAGTTATTATAGGCTTAGCACTATAATTCGCAAATTACAAATTACCACAAAATCCTTGATCAACTTAGCAAACAAATGCAACTTTTATCATGAGGCCCAGCAAGCAAGCAAACAAGCTAGCCAGCAAGCAAGCAGGCAAGCCAGCAAGCAAGCAACCAAGCAAGCAAGCAACCAAGCAAGCAACCAACCAAGCAAGCAACCAAGCAACCAAGCAAGCAACCAAGCAAGCAACCAAGCCAGCAAACAAGCAAGCAAACAAGCAAGCAAGCAACCAAGCAACCAAGCAACGAAGCAACCAAGCAACATTTTGGTTGATGCAGGCTAGGTTTCTGGCAGATATGCAGCTGATGTGAGCATTGCCCTCAGAGTTACCTCTGAGTACTCACAGAGTTGGCTGCTGGCTTGTGGTTTGTAGTGCCAGTGACGGGATTCAAACCCACGCAGGTAGACCCCACATTATTCGAAATACTGCGCCTTAACCACTTGGCCACACTACCTTTCTCCATTCATGATCTAACGATATTAAACAGCAATGCAAAATTTATCATATATCATGTCAAATATATAATCATGCATAGTTGCTCATTAGATCACGGCTTTTACCAATAACCTAAATATCAACTATAACACATAAAACAGCGGATGAAATGAGAAAGATTTTGAAGCGCTACCCATTGCAGATAATCCTACCTTTTCAAGAACGTGTCCAATTATCATGAATCCCTGGCTTTGAAGAAACTGTTGTTGACACATCGCAGAGCCACGCAGAAGATCATAAACCAAACTCAAAAGCAATTTGCTAGAAAGAGATGAAGATACAGCAATTAAAGTTAATGTGCAATGGTAAATAGGCTCCTTTATGAATAGAACAAAGAAGTCACTCCAACACAGCATGTTTCACGGCGAGAGAAAAATCTTATTTTGACACTATCCTTTGTTGACTCTGTGTGCAAGTTCGATTTGAATGAGATATTTTTAGAATTTCTGCTTTCTACAAATGCAAGCTGTTAACCTTGCACAAACCCTTTAAGTGGTAGGTTAAAGGTCCTGCTAAACTGAGTGGGGCATTCTTTCATAGAACTTTACAACATACAAAAAAAAGCTGGAATGCTAAAACGGAAAACAAGGCAGTACACATTTACACAAGATCATATTTCAGAAATAATCAAGAAGACTTACCACAGTTTTTCTTCTGGTTTATCTTGATCATAAAAAGGGCAATCAAGTTGGGTGAACAAAGGATACAGCATCTATAACAGATTATGTAGCTAATAATATTTTCGGCTATCAAATTTATTCATACCACAAACAAGAACCTTAAAAACACTTATATGAGTACAGTAAATCCCTGCATAAAAGAACCTACCAAAATAAGAACCTTGAGTCTGTTTTTCCTTAAATGTGCACCTTGTAATCAAGAACCTGTTTCAGTTTGATGAAATAGGTTCTTATCACAGGGGTAAAGTTGTTTTCTAATCGTTGTCATGAAGTTCATTTTGGTGCCAATTTGTTGTTAAAGTTTGATTCTCCTCAATTAGTTATTAGGTCCATAAAAACCCTTCGAAAACAAATGATGGGGTAGAACTCCTTTTCTAAAACTCTGAAGGGGCCTACGCAAGGCACCCTTCAAATAAGCCTAAATACCTTGAAACTGGTGTTAGTGCCTTTTAAATACAAGCCTATTTCAGTCTCTCTCTCTCTCTCTCTCTCTCTCTCTCTCTCTCTCTCTCTCTCTCTCTCTCTCTCTCTCTCTCTCTCTCTCTCTCTCTCTCTCTCTCTCTCTCTCTCTCTCTCTCTCTCTCTCTCTCTCTCTCTCTCTCTCTCTCTCTCTCTCTCTCTCTCTCTCTCTCTCTCTCTCTCTCTCTCTCAAAAAAAGTAGGTTCCTATATGCAGGGATTTACTGTATTTAAGAATAAGAAAAAATTGTTTTCTTGCGGTGAAAACTTCACAGACTCAGGGATACTGATAACGATTTGACCATAACACCATATGCTCACAAGAAAACAACACTATCTGCATATGGCTTTTAGCTAGCCTCTGCCAATCGAAAAGAGCTGGAGCATGTTGGACGATAAATCCCAGTAGCTCTATGAAACATTTGAGTGACAAGGATGTTTTGATACAAAATTTCAATACCTTACCTGGATGCCTCCAAGTGACTGCAGAGCTGCCTGTAGAGACTGCGTTACGACCGATTGTACTCCCTGGAAATAGTGACAGTAGAATATGACACTTTAAATACAGTCGAAGACTTAATTGCTTTATGGTTACAAGTACAGAGGAGCTTCAACGCTCTTCATAGTTGAAAAAAGTTTTTAGCTTACGTGCAGGAGTAGCAGCAGCAGCTCTCTGATACCAGCAGTCGTAAAGTTCATCAAGGTCATAAAAGATGTGATCAACAAATATCTTTCTTCCAGACTTAAGATTTAGCTAAATCCTCAACATAAAGCTACAGTATAAAATGGACATTGTAATGTACTATGCACATACTAACCGGTTTTGTGTTTTACAGGAAAATATAAAGCCCGAGGCCTTAGAAGTACAGACCGAGCTTGCGAGGTCTGTGCATTAAGACCGAGGGCTTTATATTTTCCAGTACAGCGACAAAACCGGTTAGTATGAGTTTTATTACCTGACATCTTCTAATCTTGACTCGCATTTCATCAAACACATTTTGTTACAATCATGTCGTTTGATTTCACTGAAAATCTCACAGGCCTAGGCCTAAAGCAGTTGCTGTGGTGACAAAAACGCGTCCTTGTATCGTATTATACAAAGCTACGAGAAACCCGCGGGAAATGTGTGATTAGCCAATAGGAATGGCGGGATTATGTATTGCCTCGTTTTTGAAACTCCAGTCAGGTAATAATAAATTTTATAAATTGTACACGACATGTGAATCATCTTATTTCGAATTATTTGGTATATACACAAAGAAGAACATTACACGTCTCTGTGAACTGTAAAAGGCACAAATCAAGCACTCCCAATTCCTTAAGGCAAAATGCTATGAAAATATCAGCTGAAATGTCTTAAAAATAGTTCTGCTCCTCAATTTGATTACAATTCCAGAACTTCTCAAAGAACAACTGAGTTGGCAAGAGAAACATTGGATAAAAATCAATATAGATTATTCAGTAGACGAAAGGTTCCAAGTCTTTAAATCAGCGAAAAAAGGCGGGTGTAAAATCTTACGACATAATTCTTCGAATTGAAAAGCTTGAAAAGGACTTCGGTAACCTATCCCTAATCCTAATATTGGACTTAGCAGAAATTTTGACAATTTCTTGAATTACAGAGGATTTAAAACTGCCACCGATTTGAGGATGTGACTTCATCGAATTTCTAAATCATAAGCCATAAAAGTGAAAGACTTCTGCTTGATACCATATGCAGACATCAATAAATTATGGTTTTCATGGAAATCATTTCATTTTGCGTCAAACAGTTAAGAAATTGCGACAATTTAACCTTTTTTCAAAAATTTTTCTAGAAAGAAGAAAGACACTCTAATTCTGCAAAAATTGAAGACTTCAACAAAGTCCAACGGCAGGATTATAGCAAAATAGTTCAAGTTTCTTTGAAGTCACTCAGTTCAAAGAAAAAGGTCATTGAATTTTACACTCACCTTTTATAAAGGCTTGGCACTTTGTTTTCAAACATTTTGACAAATTTTCAATGTGCACACTAGTTATAGATCCTCTAAGGCCATTCAGTCAGAGCCTCTCGTAGAAAATTATTAAATATTACTCGATCCAGACTCTGTTGAAGAATAACTAAAAAGATCTATTCATAAACTGAGACGAAATATAATACCGACCTCAAGCATAATAGCACGCGAAGTATGCATGAAGAAGATTTTATTGTCATTGGGAGATGACTCCAAGCACATTTGTCCTTCAACTGCTTTTGGGTTGTATGTGAACACAATACTTGCTGCAAGCTTTCCATCGAAGAGAGTCTAAAATTTGAAAAGGAATGAAAAGTTTCTCAAAAAAATAATTTCAACTACATAGCTCATCAGCGCATCGGAAAACAAATTTTAACAATTTAGCTGCCTTTCCAAGTGTGAAGATATGGTGGTAGTCTGTTTAAAGGCACCGGTTCTTAACTGCGACTCATAATCAAACGCCATTATCTTGGAACGACTGTTTCTGCCTTGTTTTGATAAGGGACGAGGCAATAAAACAAAAATTTTGTATTTTGCAAATGAAACATTTGATTTACAAAGTTCAGAGTAAACAAGCTGATCATTCGGTACAATTCTACAATGTGATCTTCTATGGACACTTATGTCCTCCTGTATATTTTCTACCGGGTGAGCCAATGAAAAGGCTCATCGTTGGAAAAATTGGTGCTCCTGAACATCAAAGTAATGATATTGAAAACTGTCTTGTGAAATTCCAGATATGCCTAATTAAGTTGATCAACTTACCCGGCTTTAATCGATCGTTCCATTCCATCGATCTTGGAGATTTTCTGATGCCCCTTTCGAAGACATGCAGAACGAATGAGAACAACAAGCAAAACTTCTCTCGCTTTTCCCTCAGAGCAATAATAAGACTTGCATGCATTCAGGCATTGTGCCCTCTTGGGAGAACAAAATACCCTTGTCATTCATACCGCGGGAGACTTCTCATTCTCTCAAGAGGATAGCATGGACTAAAGCTTGCTCAAGTAATTGCTGTGAGGTAGACATATTAGCGACATTTGCTCGTGACTTTAGCATATTTTTCAAGGTCTCTTGAAAGGACTCTATTCAGAAAATCTCTTGCAAAATCTGAACAGAGTGACCGAATTCGGACAGGAAAACCTAAAAAATTGAGCATGTCAGCTATTTAGTCAGATATTGCAAAATATGACTATTAATTTATTCAGGGTGCAATCAAACGACGGACCCTTTGACTCCCCCGGTAGAAGTTGGTCTAAGGATCACAAAGGCGGTTTTAGAGGATCTTGTATTGCGAAAACTATTTTGCTAAATTGGATTTTCAAGTTATTTCTTTCACAACAAGAGTGTCTGAAGTTCTAAGAGATGAAAATCTTCTGAAAGCTAAATTCACAATAACTCATCTTCGATCAGCATTTTAATACCCTCTAGGCATCTTCATTGAGCAGTTAAATAAAATCCAAAGCTCAATACTGAAAGCAATATGGCCATATCAAAAGAACTGAATATACCTTTCTGTCCATCTCATAAAGAGGAATATCCAACTCAGATTCAAATTTGAATTTACCCTGAAAAAACAAAGTATCTAAGAATTCAATTCAGGCGAAAAAATATCCTAATGCTCTCACGCCTTACAGACTTTTCTCTTACTCTAACCTTGCAGATCATTTTTATACAAAACAAAACCAAATTCGACTGCACATGCATTCATTTCATTTGCTATTCTTCCCCAGTATGCTCTCACAAATTTCTAAATGAGTAGGCAAAAATAATCAAAGAGAAAATGAGTAGGCAAAAATAATCAAAGAGAGCTGTAAAGCATCTGGCGAGCTCTCATACAATAAATGCAATATTTTGCAAAATAGTTGCAGAAAACGAATGCTCTGGACTCAAGCAGGGTCAGAGCTCAGAGTTAATCAATCTGAAGGCTCTGGGACATGGGAAACCAATTCAGCAAAGCTGACGTACACACAGATGGGAAGTCTGATGAATGTGAAAGAGAAGTTGTGGTTTCTAGAGCCAAACACTGAGATCGCAGAAGTAGAGAAGATCAAACGATCCTCATCATAACACTGAAGTGGTGGAGCTGTACGGGATCAAGCCCTGTCCGCTGCAAAGTCAAAGCCCTCCACCTTCAACGAATTATCAGTGATCGGTTAATTTTCCGAAGCAGCATCAGATGGTAAGACTGAGTGAATAAACGTTTGTTCTATCAATACTTTCATTCGATAGCACTTCTGTTCCATAGTACGTCAAGAATGCTTGCTTATCGTTTTTGATAAAACAACAGAATTACCTTGTAGCCTGGTCCGAGTCTATAAATGGCAGCGGTAGCAGATTGATGGAGGGAATCTCCAAACAGATAAACTGCAGCCATTTGACCTTTGAATGAACATTTGTGATCAGCAGCTTTTCCTGCTGCTTGTCCAAGGCCAATGAAACATTTATCCATTACCTTAAATACAAGGGAATCAGAGTTAAAGGCATACATGAACCGGGTGATCCAATGGACGTAAAAGGAAGTATGGGGCGAGAAAATAGCATCACATTTATATCTTGAAATTCTGATGTTTGTATTTTAATAGTTTTCAAGAAGTTCTGATTCCAAGTAGCCATTCTAGCTCATCCTAATCTCAGAGTTCAACCATCAAAGACAGGTATATATAATGAAAAACTTTAATGGAAAACGCCTTTTAAATGACAATGGGTTTAGGAGACACCAAACTATGATAGTCCTGTTTCGTGGAATGGTTCGCACGAGAAGAAGTTTGAAACTTGTCGAACAGGGTTCCCTATCTTATGACAAAAATGGTTGATTAAGGCTAGCTTCGTATTTAAACCACACTTTGAGCTAAAAAGAATAGCTAGATGAACGGTCAAAGAAGATCATCAAAGAACAGTTATGATTTACAGTGTGCATCAGGATGCATCACAACCTATACTCTTCACCCGTCATCGTTGGCACCCGCAAAAGGAGCGGGGCTGTCGCTCATTGCAAACATGCGAAACAATCTACAAACTTTGAAACAAACCAGCGTTCATTACATCATAGGGTTCAAATCTTTCCAATCTTTAAAAAGGTGGGTGTAAAATTCTTTCAAATTTTCCTTTGAATTGAATTACTTGAGGAAACAGCATAGGTCCCAAATCTTTAAAACGTTAGTTGTAGAATTCAATGACCTATTTCTTTGAGCTGACTGGCTTCAAAGAAACATAAAGGGAGTGTGCAATGGTAAATAGGCTTCTCTATAAATAGAACAAAGAAAATGTGCAAACACAGCATAGTTTCTTTAGCTATCGATTATTGACAACACATGTGGGTCATCGAATTCAATGGGCTATTTTTAGATTTTTCTGCTCTTTGCAAATGCAGGCTTATAGCCTTGCACAATCCCTTTAAGCTATTTTGCAATAATTCTGCCGTTGGACTTATCTGAAATCTTTAAATTTCCAGAATTAGATTGTTTTTTCTTTTTCGAGAATTCACGAACAAATTTTTTAAAAACGCAACACTGTTGCAAATCAGACACTGTTTGACGCTGCAATATATAATTTCCAAGAAAACAACAGCTCATGGATGTAGGCAATATGGTACATGTCAGCAAAACGACTAGACAGTATCATTGTTTTTAAATCGAAGAAAGGAATAAAGATGATAATAGGTAAAGATTATCACACCTCCTTTGAAGTGGGGATATTGATTTCGCCAGTAGTAACCATCACTCCGTTGACGAAACAGCGAATTTCACTGGACTTGAAACGATTATAAGTGTGGGAGACACAAACATGGTACCACTGAAAGAAGAATGGTAAAAGCTGATTAAAATTTTTGTAAAATAACGAAGTTTGCCCCGTGCGAGTAAAGGAAGTAGCTCCACATCAAAATCGAAGATTCTTTTTCCATGAAATGAACCCCTTCTTTGACTGACAAAACTACGTAAGATCCTGTCACCACGCCATCTGATATGAAGAAGAATTTGAATGCACATACCGGGACAAGGACAGATTTTGTAACGCTATAGCAACAGTTGCTTTAATTGACACCTCAATTCAAAGCGATTAGTGATTGCAGACAAATGACATTCTCTCAACCAATAAATCAAAACAAACACGGCCGCAAAGGTTGTCTCGAAACTAGTAGTGCAAACTCTCGTCTGGTCCAAGCGAAAGATGGTTTTTAAAAGATTATGTGCTTATAGCGAAAGATGAAGGGCAAATCTAAAATTCCGTCTCACGAATTTTGTTTATTTGATTCAGGAGCTGTGGGGGTAATTGTTTCATTTGAGCCCAAGATACTCGAGAATTACAATGCCTTCTGCTCGGCTTCTGAATCAAATAAACAAATAAATACCCTTTACCAGCATGTTTACTTTGAGTTTGCAAGATTAGTGATTTAACCAAACAAAAAATTTGCGCACAGAAGCAAGGCTTTGACTGATAGATTAACATTTTATTTCTGAGAGTGTTAACTGTTTCGCTTTCTTACTTTCGAGCCAACAACGGTTAAATCGTTGAGAATTCACAGGCTCAAAGACAGATTCCAAAGAAAAATCTCATATTCGCAAATTATCGCGAATGTAGTCGCAGATGTCGATGGCCGCGTTACGATTTGACATGACACGACAACCTAGGATTTCCTGGGCGGGGAACTTTCCGTCATAGTTGATAACTCGGAAACAGTTTTCAAAGATACCTAGTCACCGTGGCAACATGCTCTACTTTTCCAATCTGTTCATGATCATTCCATTCAGAGCTGGCCAATATTAAATCATGGGTATTGTTGACACAATTCGTTTGTCGATTGTGTTCAAAATACCTAGCCAAAATACCTAGCCTAAATGCTCCTAAATGAATAAATGCCTTGCTTGTCTTAAATTCACTGCCTATCTTCGCTTTCCTGCTTGGGAGCTGATGCCTTTGTTCTCGACAGTTTGATATGGCGTTAATTTTCCAGCTATATCGTGCTCTGGAAGTTATGACCTGAGAACGAGTTCCCAAGATCGACGCGATCTTCCAATATTCAACCTGGGTTCTAACGAATCAGCTAAGTAAGGAAACAAATTTTTCCATTTTGGGACATTTAGGCTAGGTATTGTGGCCACGATCGATCTGACTTTTTTGTCGGCCTTGATCGACACACAAATCGTGTCTACAATACCCATGATTCAACTTATTTTTCAAGATAAGTTTCTTTGAAATCGCTAGCTGTCTCGGGGCTATCTCCCCTCCTTGCAGTTATCAGCTATCCCCTCATGTCTAGAACTTGTCTCTGCAGGTGGAAACATGCTGAATATTTTCTCAATATTTCAACATGGTTTAGCTGAAGATGTATATCCCTAGCTAATTCGTCTGGTTTAAAGTTAAAATACTCTCAAGAGTTGATGTTCAATAAATTTTCCCTTTGTATTTCTTGATGGTTTTACCGTTCGTAAAGTTTTTGTGAGATAAATAAAACTTGTAAGCCAAACTTTCTGAAAGCCAAGAAGGCTCTGCCACAGAAAAAGCGGATTCTGAAGGGCAAGTGTTCGTGGAGGAATTGAATCAACTTTTTATCTTAGCGAGATGCGGTTTGATCGGCAATGTGGAAACATTCCGGGCGCGTGTCTCCAATAGTCTTGGGACTGAAACCACAGATCAGTGATAGACGGCTAAGGTTTGTTTATACCCATTTCAAGTCATGTAATCAATCTCTTGATAAAACATCTTTTGAATTCTCTAACATATTTCATGCCAGGCAAGGCAAAGTTGTGCCATGAGTGCAAAAAGGAGCATAATACCAAAACTTCCCATGGGCATGATCACATGACTTGAAATGGGTAAAACAAACTTAGCCGATTAGGTCTATTGAAACATGTCTTGACAAAACCAGCGACCAAATGAAGGGCTAAGAACCAGAAAAGTTTCATTGCACATGCGCTAAAAAGGTGGCGATTCAATAAAACCATAATTGATGTCAATTACTGATTTAAAGGGTTCGTTATGTAGCAGGTGCACCCCTCGAATGTGCTAGCTTCGGCAGCACATGTATTAAAATTGGAACGATACAGAGAAGATTAGCATGGCCCCTGGCGCAAGGATGACACGCAAATTCGTGAAGCGTTCCAAATTTTTTTACACCTCATTTGAGCGAAAAACATTCTAGCACCCCCCTTGTTCACCTTGAAGCAATAATTGCAACCATAGACCACTTACCATCGTCGCTAGAGCACTCTGTTCATGATCCATTTTATTTTGGCTTTCCCCGCTTAAAAATAGCCATCTTCCCATATTTGGCATTCAACCGATTGTTATTTTGAAATCATATCGCTATTTGTTGAGGGATGTCAGAAGAAATTCTGCTTCTTTCGTAGTAAAAATTATAAAAATAAACCACTTACAGCGACTGAGAGAGTTTTGACGCTCATCTTCGGATCTTCGTCTTAAAACGCCGCACCGGCTAATTTACCGATTTAAGTAGCTTATTCTGATTCTTTTGCAGTAAAATAATGGGTAATTGTCAATCACAGTGACAACGCATTCCCCATTTTACCGCGGTACCGCGATGTCTAATTAGCCGAATGTGATATTCGCCTATAAATTCATCTGATCTATCAACTGATGAGCCCAATGATAACTGTACATGTCTCGGCAATAATCCAAAACAGATCATGTCATAAATCAACTGAAGACCATCCTGGCTTGCACCATTGTATTTTATATAACGTATACACGTTTTCTTTATAAGAAACTAGGATCAGGCCATAGTACTAAAAGTTTCTTAATTTCGCATGAAATTTTGTCCATTTTAGTACTAAAAGTTTCTTAATTGGTTTCTTATTTTTTGAATGCAGAATTGGCAATGTGGTTGCTAACACTGCGGCAGATATGTTTCTTGACATTTAAAACATCATAAAGGAACATACAGTCTTCTTTTATGTTGAAAACACAAATTTTCAGATAATGTTGCTCAAGAATAAAGGTTCAACGATCTATTTGCTATAATACCCATGCTTTTAACTTTGAAAAGTTTCTTAGTACTTCTCAGACGTAGTACTACAGTTTCTTAAAATTTTGGCCATCTTAGTACTAATTTCTTATGAACCAGTTTCTTATAAAAAAAACGTGTAGAGCTCGAAGAAACTGGTTTTAAAGAAAGTAGTACTCGGGTGGCGCAGAATTTAAAAAACCATAGTACGATGTTTGAGAAATGCAAACAAAAATCTTCACTGACTCTCTTGTGGGTAATTCAAACACCGATGTTTTGTAAAAGGCACTCTTTGAAACTAATGCTACATCTATGAGTCGTTACGATGACCTTTGCGACACATATATTAAAATGGAAAACTTTCACACGACCAAACTTTCGGACAAAGTTTTGTCCGAAATCTGGCAATGTCCGAAACCTTGTTGTTCGAAAGTTTAAAGTTCATTGAAAAAAGAAAAGCACAGAAAACTGTGACAAAGCAGTTCATCAATCACAGTTTTCTTGAATTTTGTGATCTGAAAGTTTGGTTCCTTGGAGCGTTTCTTGTGAATAGTTGACGTACAGCAGCAGTTTTAATTTGGTTCACAGCTAGTTTTACCTATTGTAATGAATCTATGTCTAACACAGTTCCATCTAACAAAAAATCATTCGAATGTTCATGTAGATCTAATCACGATCATGAACGTCGTTGGGTTGATATACATGATAGAATTACACTTTACAGTTTTTACAGTGAAAGCGGTAGAAGCATACCACCCATGTCGTCAACATTCAAAAAAGAAACTAATCGTCATTGGATTTTGTTTTCTCTGCATAAAGAAATCATTGGACATTCTCATTCATTGTGGTTTCCAAGGAATGGAACTCCTATTGTAATCCTGCATACGCCCCCGCCCAACGGAAGCAATATTCGAAAAGGACGTAAGCAAATAACAAAGCAATATTCGAATAGTCATCCAATCATGAAAATCTATTTTCAAATAATCTTTGAATTTTCACAGTGCGCTACTTTCGCTTTCACTGTAACAAATGTTCCACTATCATGCTTGTACTTTGATATCGTTTTTGTCCAAAATTCCCGCAAACACGTCCGAAAGTTTCTTGTTCAAAGTTGTTTTTCCGAAACTTTCCCCCCGAAGGTTGTCGACAATGAAAGTCCAAACAAAGACTCCAGCTTGAATCTAAACATACAGTATATATGCACGCTCATACCAAGATACTTGGAATTTTACTTTAATCTGCTTCATTCAATTTCATAAATTCAAGCAAAGCTAGTAGCAATACAAAATAAAACCATCGAAAATGGTCTCGAAAATGTCACAACTATACAAACCTCTGAGCAAAAGTCTAATGAGCACTGATGGTGGTCGCAACACTAATGGATATGAAAAGGTTACGTGGGTTCACATCCCTCGATATCCAATTTTCCCCTTAAATATTGTTGATATAAGGTTGCGGATTAGATTAGAGGTTTAGAGAGCTGGTAGATGAAATAAATAGCAATGCACCACGATAATTCTCATTGCTTTGTCCAAATAATTGCATTTTAATGAAGCAAACTAAGTTGACATACAGGCAAAGGTAAATGCCTTGACGTATAAATATAGCTTAAATATAACTGAAAATAACAAAATCCATACTAGTAAAAAATAGTGCTAGCCTGGAGCAAACCAGCCTCTAATTTCAGCAAGACTGCAAACCATTCTCGAATGGGGTACCTTGATAACTGACAGCAAGTGGGATGATTTGAAACTTTAAACACAAAGAAAGCCTTGATCAATGGGGAAATTAAAAATGAATGTATATATACATTAACTTTTAACAGGCTTTAAATAAGTTCCACCAAACTGAAGAAACGCTTTTCTCATACTTTCTGTCAACTGAATGAATGAGTGGTCTGAAGGCTCATGGGTGGAAAACATCTTCTAGAACATCCAGTAGAATCCAGTATACCATCTGCTTTGTGTATCTTCACAAGCACTGGTTTTGCCACAGGAGCACTGGCTATGTGGCAGCAAAATACTTGAATGTCTGTGTCTGGTGAACTTTTCCAGAGCCATCCATTTCATCTGAAAACATGTTGACTTCTGTGTGGAACTGGCCCTCTGAGCGCTTTAAAAGCTGGATGAGCTTCTGATATTCAGCAGCGACCAAGATGATAAGTGCAATGATACAAATCAAGAAAGTCCATTGTATCCCACTCAGATTTTCACAATGAATGATTCATAGGTCAGTTAACAAGGCTTTTGCCAGATGTGAAAACTGTAAAAACAAACAACATATGTAAACTTTAATATGCACATACTAACCAGTTTTGTGTTGTACAGGAAAATATACAGCCAGAGGTCTTAGAAGTACAGACCGAGCTTGCAAGCGAGTTTGTGAAAACTGTAGAAACAAACAACATATATAAACTTTAATATGCACATACTAACCGGTTTTGTGTTGTACAGGAAAATATAAAGCCCGAGGTCTTAGAAGTACGGACCGAGCTTGCGAGGTCTGTGCATTAAGACCAAGGGCTTTATATTTTCCTGTACAATGACAAAACTGGTTATCTGTACTTACGGGTTAAGAAGCTGCCATAATCTACTGCTGCCAAAAGCGTGCACTACTTACTATGGCTTAGAGATGATCTTGTTTCTAGGGAGTAGATTATGGCAGGCACTTCCCAATGACGTTAAACAATCAGATACCCTCGCCACCTTTAAAGGAGAATAAAAACCTGGAGAGGAGAGGGACGTAACTGTAGACTGTGTCGACCTTTCGTGGCTCAGGTTGGGTTCTTAAAAGGATAAATGCATTGCATTGTAAATACTAAAACTTTCTGTAAAAACATTGTAAAAATCTGTATATATATATGTATCATACTGAATTATTCCTTATGTTAGATATATTTGTATTTTTCTTTTATTTTGAAACAATTTTACTTTGTAGTAGGCTTGAATTAGCTTTCATTTTATAGCTATCCATTATACGCCTACTTTAGATAAATAGATAATAATAAATAATCAAGCCCCTTCTGCATTTTATCTTGGCAAAAGTTACAGGTAAACGTGGTATAATCAAGGGAGAATGAAATAGGAGTAGTATTTTCTCCCTTGCGATGTGTCATCATGACTTGCCCAGAAAGTGCTGTGCACCAGACATGTCTGGAGCAAAGAACGCTCACTTTTATTGTTTCGATTATTCTATCAGTGCACTGTATGTCTGGTGCACAAAAATTTAACTTCCCACACTGGAACTTGCCTTGCTTGGAGAACATGTGTGAAAGATATCAATAACTGCGTTTCTTTGTCTTGAGAAGACATTTCTTTCACACCGATAAATGCTCTATAAATTGCAATGGGACATCATTTAGACAATACTATTTCCTAAAGCCTGATTCACACTTGGTCTTTTAGTGTCTTATTAGAGTCATGCAGAAAGACCCAAAAGACAGCAAAAGACAAGGGATTCAAACTCAGAGTCTTTGCTTTTTTGGTTTTTCTGCGCGATCTTAGTGACCTAAGTGTGAACCAGGCTTAACTTTTTCAGTATCCCCTGATAATACATGGTGTATACCTGCAACTATCATCTGGCAAGGCTGTGAAATTCTGAAGGGGCTTGGTCAAAGAATTCACAAGTTTGCAAGACTCCCATTCAGGGTCATACAAAAAACCTTTTTTAACAAATGCATCAAATGACCGATTTCGATGGGGAATTGTTTATAATGTAAGTCAGACTCTTTGCAGCACGGAAAACTTTAGTTCACCATACAGTAATCGAGTTACCTAGCTCAAATAACGTCAGAGTTCGTCATCAAACCCCCACGTTTTCCTCTGATGACTCACCTTGTACCTATATAAACAGTCAAAAGACCACTAAAGCAGGCATTTTGATTCCAATCACGTTCAACGCTCTTTAACATAGAAGTTTTCAGCTTGAATGGAGTTTCAAGCGTTTCTAATCAAGAGAAGGAAGGCCTAAAATGACTCGTGTTGGTGGGCCTAAATAGACGAAAAAAAAACAAATGATGTGACGCAAATTTTGCATACCCTTATTCTTTGATCCTTCCCTTTATCAGCTACCTTTTTGAACGCTCAGCAAGGCTTGATACAGCAGGAATCTTCTTAATCACATTTTCCAAATTCGGAGGCGAGCAAGCGGCGGCCATTACTCTCGACGTCGACCAAACGAAAGCTCCTCCGCAATACGGGTGGTCAAGGCGAACAATGTGCGCAGGCAAACATAATCCGTAGTATTGCCCAAATATGGGCAACACTACGTTGACAATAGGGACCGTAGTGTTACCGTACTGTTCACACTGTGGACCAATCAGATTGCACGAACAAAAAATGCCGAAGATTGCCCTGTGCTGTTGCCCAAATACAGGCAACACTACGCTAACAATAGGGCCAGTAGTGTTACCGTATGGTTGCCCAAATATAGACAACACTACGCTAACAATTGGGACCACAGTGATACACTCTTTGCCCAAATATAGGCAACACTACACTAAGAACAAGGTACCGTAGTGTTGCCAGGGCGTACTGTTCGAACTGCAGACCAATCAGATTGCAGTATAGAAGTTGTCGAAGATTGCTATGTACTGCTGCTCAAATGACGACATGATTCCTTTATTATTTTCTATTCGAACATGAAAGTTTACAATGTATTTTACATTTCACATGAAATTTTGTCCATTTTAGTACTAAAAGTTTCTTAATTGGTTTCTTATTTTTGGAAAGGCGAATTATCAATGTGGTCGCAAACACTGCGGCAGATATGTTGCTTGACATTTAAAACATCATGAGGGAATAAACAGTGTTCTGTGATGTTGAAATATGTCCATGTAAGTACAGCTGCGTTGTCAAAATATGATGACAAGACGCTCATGAAGAGCCCTCAAGTAGCACTGCTCCGTGATTGGTAGAATTTAACGGATCACATGCAACTTAAAAGTCAAATTTCAGAACGAGTTTGCTTGCTGTGGTTCAGCTCTGTAGACTTATGACGATGAGTGTTCTAATCGGAGTTAAAGCAATTGACTCTGGTTAAAGCAACGAACATGCTGTGTATTGTTTTTTACAGATTTACAAATCTGGCAACTTAAAGTACCATTGCTTTTTGGCTCTCTAGAGATGTAATGTTTTTCATCATCTGCGTGCTCATGGATAGTCGTGCATGCGGCATGGTTTCTTCGATGCAGTATAAAACAGAGTTTGATTTGAGATTTTAGTAAATTTTGCACATCGTGCTGAGTGGTTGCAAATCAAAATCTCCCACCCACCCACCTCTTTCACATTTTCATGTTGGATCTTCTTTCTTTTGCAGATGCATCTGGAAAGTTTTGTCCAACATGGACGGGAGGATTAGTTTTGCGGGGAAAATGCAGGTTTTCCCTCCAACCCCGCCTTCGGGAGGGTTATTTGCTTTTTCGGGAGATGGGCTATTCCCCTCAGAGCCCAAATTGCCCTAATGATGAGAAAATGCAACCTTATGTTTGTCTGATGCGTATGGGGAAAGATTTACGAAAAAGGTTGAAAAATATCTGAAGGGCAGCCAAGCCCCAGCAGCCTTGGACCTATTCATGGGAGTGTAGCTTTAAAGGCAGATTTCCCATGTCAAAGTGAAGGAATCTCCAAGCATTACACAGAAGAAGCATTCATCTTGACGCAGATTGGTTTGGTTTTCTCTGCAATCCCAACGAAATACGATTTTCAGGCGTTTTAGAGCTGGTGAGTTGTGATCGTGTAGAATGGGCCTCAGCTCTGGTCTTCCGGTATCAATGCGAGGTTAATCACTCTTTGGCCGGCTTTTCGATTGGTTTGATTATGAGTCGTAGTTGTAGCGATTATCAGCCTATCAAGGAGCGAAACTACGACGATTTTCCTGAGCCTAAAAGTAAGTCACCACTTTGCTTGGATAAGGACTGGGTATCGCATAATGGCATGTGTTTCGGTAATCACATGGAATATCACGTGAAATTGACATGCCCCCGCAAAGGTAGTTTACTTACAAGGCTCTTTGAATATTACAATGGAAGAACATAGGACTCGAATCTTTGGAAACTTCTAAATAGACCCTGCTAAAATGAAGTGTGTAAAATATCATTGCCTAATCCTTTCAACTAAGTAGATCGAAGGGAAAGTTTGATCGTTCCCATAATTCCAGAAAGAGCATTTTGAAAATCGACATTATCATTAGAGTTACAGAATTTTGATGGCGCCTTTGATTATAATTAAATCAATTCAATTAAATTTATTCGCAGAATACAACAGCCTAATACAATGTATGATAAAGATATATGTATTCTACATGACCCAAGGGAAGCAGAGCTTATCTAACCTAACCTAACCATGACCTATCTTAGAAGTTACAAGGGAGTCGTAGCAAACATTGTTTAGGCACGAAATGTCTAAGCTTAGCAAAGATAGAAGAGAATTTTATGATTTCACTTTTGACCTTATTGCTTTATTGATATGGGAACTCCAAGATTGTTTTTCGTCTATCTGTACGCCAAGGTATTTAATCTCTTTAGCCCTAATAAGTTTACTGCCCATTGATATCGCACCAGCTTACAACTGACTGTTTTTGGAAGGTACAAAGATGGAGAAATTTGTTTTGCTAGTATTTAATAATAACTTGTTTTCTTTCAACCATTCATGTTCAGCATGCTCAGTTCTTCATTTACTAATAAAGACAACTTTGTAATGTTTGCACGAAAGGAAAAAGTGCATGTCTCATCGGTAAATAATCTTGGTTTAGCAGAAGTTGCATTCGGCATATCGTTTACATATAAGGTGAAGAGTATGGGCCCTAAACCTGACCCTTGAGGCACTCCTTTATAGATTTCTTGCCGGGTGGATTTATTTCCGTTCATACACGTATATTGCTTTCTGTTTTGGAGGTAGCTTGCAAACCAGTTGTGAACTTTGCCTCGAAAGCCATACTGCAATAGTTTTTTAAGGAGTATATCATGAGCTATGGTGTCAAAAGCTTTTGAGAGATCTAGAAAAATACCTATGCAAGACTTGTTATCGTCAAATGGACAAAACCTCTCAAGGTTTACAACTTCTAGCATGCCTCTACTCTCATAGAGGTTTTATCCGCACAGTTCCAAAACAGGTAAATTGCAGCGAAATGTACTTTTAACGCAAATTTGGATCGTTTTGCGAAATACGCCGAAAACAAACAATTGCTAGAAAATTGGGCCCGGAATTTGCTAGCATGAACATACAAACAACTTTTAAGGTCGGTGATTAGACAGAAAATACTTTACTTTTCCGGGCCAATGCACCTGTCACACGACCAACGGCCGTGGAAAGAAAAGAGGCAGAGAAACGAGCGGAGGGTGGGTAGGACAAAAAAAACAAACTGCTCTATTCTTGTGCAACCAGCTCGCCGCCTTACTGCACTCTCTCGCCTGTGATTATTGGCAACTGATAAGCATGCCAGGATTACTTTTGATACTTTTCACAGGAATAAGTATTCCACGTGCAGCCGATTCATTCCAACACAAGAAGTTACTTCGAACGATATTATCACAATGACAAAAGTAAAACCAAAGCCACAAGGGACACAGCCCTAATGACTAAGAAACTAACATCACGTGCCATCAATTGCGATTAAATTCCATTCAATGGCCATTTAAAAATTTCTGCTAATGTTGAAGTTGTTACGTTATCAAATTGCTACATCGTAAACCACAAAAGCTACAAACTTCTGCATGCTGCCACCTTGAAGATCTTCAAAACTGAGTACTTCGGTATGGCCATATTTTGCATTTCCTCAAACAGTTTACAATCTATGTAAAGTTTGTAATCTACTCTCGAGTACCGAATAAACGAGGGGTGGTGAGAATAATCGGGGGTCGGAAATGGTTCGATATAGCAATAATCGGGGAGGTCAGAACAATAGGGGGATGTTTGGAAAATTTGAAAATAGTCGCTTTCTTAGCTAAACACATACCTTTTATATATCTATGCTACTGATACACTTACTTATGGACTCTGGTTCTGTTGATAGCACTCCTTGAGACTTTTTCTTTAGTTTATTCAGAATCATGTTACTATCATTTCATTTTTCCAAAAATTAATAAAAGGGGGGAGGTTCAAAAAATAAAAAGCGGATTGGGGACGATTGTTCTGTACTTGAGAGTATGTAATCCATGTAATAGTGCTTTTAACCTTCTTCGAAGCTTCCGATACCTGCAGTGGTACATATACTTATTACGTTGAGTCCTAGTAATCGCTACCACCCACCCACCCCCCGCTCATACCTCATACTAGTATGAGCGGGGGATGGGTGGGTGGTAGCGATTACTAGGACTCAACGTAATAAGTCTAAGTGGTACATCCTTTTATGAAACTTAAAATGCTGTTAATTCGAAAAATAATGTGAACGACAAAAAGTCCCTTCGAATCGATCTATTCAGTTGAAAGACATAGGCAATAATATTTCACACATCTAATTTCAAAGGTTTGCAAAGATCCAAGCCCCATGTTCAGTAGATGTGCTTCTTCTTTTTGAAGAATCTACCAAACCTAAAACGAACGCGAGATCTGGCGTAAAAGCAACCTACAGTTTGATCTTAACGCAAGTGTGAGCTAAGCTACTTTAAACGGCAATGGAGTTGAAATTTTCCAAATCGGTTGAATGGTATTGTAGTAATATTTAGCAAACTGTAGATACCTTTCTTTGACTCGAAACTTGCAATTTTTTCATAATCCAATGAAAAGTTACAATGAGTCATTACGAGTTACACTGAATACAAAATCACTCTACTACTGAAACAATACCGCAAGGAGCAATGGACTATGTCTACCTGCGGCCATTATGTAGAGTTAACACTACTAATAAATATGAGGCAAAAAAAGAAAACCAAACAGTACACGTAACTACTCTACAATGAAAACACTTAACCCCGTCACAGGTTGCGCCAGCTCAGTATCAGATGCACCATCTAACTGAAAACGTTGTACTGCATTGATGCATTTCAAAGCTGCTTTAACATAAAACTTCTACATTAGAATCAACGGGCAACCTCTCATCACCATACAGTATCATTTCAAGTAATAGTGCGTTTGAAAGATTTGACAAATCGTACGATTGCAAAGTTGTGTTTACATGCAAATCATGCAATTCGCAGCTTGTACCACAGCCGGCCTTGACATTCTTATATTCTCTTCGCTGAGTTTTGAGGAAAGGAATATTACATAGCAAGAGGTACTTACAATTTGCGGTCTGAACTCAAATTTGACGAGAATCGTGAAAACTTTATTTCCTTTTCCATGAACTTCAAGAACAAGCATAGGCCCAGAAAAATGTGCTGAATATCCAATCCCTTTGTTTGTCATCAGGCTGAAAGAAATAAACCAAAATACATTTGCATTTCGATAACTCAATAGCTCAGTCAACAAATGAAGTTGACCCAGTGTGACAGGAGACTTAGACTTCGTTCGCACGATGCCGGCACATCGTGAAAACTGTGAAAAATGTGGCGGATAGGTCTCCCGTTCACACGAATACAGCACATCTTTGCCGGCAGATTTTGAAAACGGTAGATCTTGAAAAGGAACTCTAACCGATATATTTTGAAAACGGCATCGTGTGAACACTCAAAAATGATGACAACGGACAAAGGAACATTTCTCGACGCTTTCAAAATGAGGCTACACGATTCTTAAGGTGCAGGAACATTTCTTCAGTGTCGAATTCTTGGAGAGATTGCACAAAGTCAGTTACCGTCGAATTTTGTCGAATTTTGCTGCCGTCACATTTTTCGCCGTTTTCAAAATGAGCCGGTATCGTGTGAACGCAGACTTAAACAAATATCTATTTCACTTTTTCTATTCACTCTTGATCAAATGAAAATTTGCCTTATACTTCATCCGTTTTCTTCGCTTTACAAATTTTGCTAGCCTTGAAGGCGCTTTTCAAAGTGAAAAGTAGCACCCTAAAAGTGGCTCAAGCCATGCTATTGTGGTCAAGTTTTAGCTTACCACATATCTGTATTTCAAGTTGCCTGGAGCAGTTACTCTAATATGCTCGGCATTTCTCACGGCCTCTTGACTTTGCACGGCTATTTCATCGAAAGCTACCCTGTTTAGAGAGTCTGGTAGCAAGGCTTATATATGCATAGATTCCCTTTAATACGAATGCCCTTAATCAGAAGATGATATCTCATAGGTTAAAAAGATAGCCTTACGTATCTGATAATTCAACGCAAGTCCAAAGAGAACAAGGCTAAACAAAACAATGACGTATTTTCCTTTTCTTTGCCCTTGACAGATTGAGCACATACTGTAGCTCAGGTCATTCACGTTGAGAAAAATCAAAGCTTAGGCCCCGTTAACACGGTATCGTTTTCATTTTGTATCGCACTGGGAATGGCAATCTGATACGAAAAGTTTTTCTTCTTACGCGATACCGTTTTCAAATCGATCGGATCGGACATGGTTTCACCTTGTGCTGCAATGGTTTCACTGTGTGCTTTTAGCGTCTACTGCGTATTTTGCGCAGCACTTCTGATGAAATGCGAGGCTCGTAGAATTAAAAATGAGGTTCCGTATTGAGTTGATACGGGATTCGACCGTCTACACGATATCCGATTAGTTTCATGCCGCTTTCAGAGTGTTTTCATTCGAAAACGGAGTGGTATAAATAAAGCGTATTGCATTTTTTTGCATTCTCATATTAAGGCCCCGTTTACTCGGACACCGTTTTCGTTTCATATCTAATTGGTTTCATATAGGATTGGCTTCCTGTTTCTAGGAGGATGAACCAATCCGATATACCTCTTTTGCGTTTTCAAATGAAAACGCTCGGAAAGTGACATGAACCAATCCGATATCGTGTAAACGGTCAATTCAGGTGTCAAGTCAATACTGAGCCTCACTATCAATTCTATCAGCCTCGTATTCATTCGGGGCGCTGTGAAAAATGTGCAGTAAATGCTAAAAGCATACAGTGAAACCACGGCAGTGCAAGACGTAACGGTGTAAGTAAACAGAGCCCCAATCCCAAATATGAAAGGGAAAAGGTGTAGTGTAAACTGAGCCGAAAAAAATCGATGAAAATTACGTAGATGAAGCTTTAAAAATAGAGGGGTTCAAACTTTTTAGGAAGGACCGAAATCGCTATGGAGGAGGCGTTGCTATCTACTGTCAAGATGCACTTAAATGTAATAGGAGATTTGATATTCCCCACTCTAGCCTCGATATGATATGCGTTGAAATTCAGCCTCTGAATGCTGAACCTTATTTAGTTTTGTCTTGGTACCGACCACCATCCGACACAGTAGAAACTTTCGATAAGTTTGAAGAGGTTCTCCGGTTTGTTGAAGCAGAGGGAAAGGAGGTTTTAATTATTGGAGACACAAACTGTGACTTTACTTTACTTCAAAAGGAGCAAAGGGATTCTAATGTTCCAGTCCTCAATAACGTTAAATGTATTAATGAGTTATACAATTCTTATGGATTAACTCAGCTAATCAACGATCCCACTAGAGAGACTGCTACTTCATCTCCGATAATTGATCACATTGCAGTTAGCAATGTAATGAATATCATTGAGTCTGGTGTCCACAGGGTTGCTCTTAGTGACCATTACTTGGTGTACGCCGTTCGCAAATTTAGAGGAGCGGTGAAAAATAACCACAAAATAATCAAGACAAGGCAAATGAAAAACTATAACGAAGAGCTTTTTCTAATGGACCTTGCCTCATTTGATTGGAGACAGCTAATTACTGCTGACTTGGACATCGACGAAATTGTTGCTCGCTGGACAAATAAACTCAGTTCAATAATAGAGAAACATGCACCACTTATGGTGCGTCGTGTCTCAGAAAAGCTTTGTCCATGGATAACCTCTGGTCTCAAGAATCTACAAAAGACTAGAGATAAGCTGAAAATTGCTGCTGTTAAGGCAAAATCTGAGTTATTAATGCAAGCATATAGAAAAGTTCGAAATAGAGTTAATTCTCTAAATACTCGTTTAAAACGGCAATACTTCACAAATAAGATTGACTCTTGTGAAGGAAATCTTAAAGAAACGTGGGCTACCATCAACAAACTAATCAACAAGAAGTCCAAGACTACGTCCATATCGGCAATAAAAAAGGGTGATTCTATCATAACTGATCCTCAGGGGATAGCAGACTCAATAAATAAATTTTTTTGTAGTATTGGAGAGAAACTTAGCAAGGAAATTCCTGATACTGGTAATGCTTTTCTAGACAGTGCCTCTGATGGTAGTACCGAGAGCGAGAGGTTCACTTTTTCGCCACTTCAACCAGATCATTTGCTGAAAGCTATAAACAAATTTAAAACATCTCATAGTTTTGGTGTAGACAACATTTCCAGCTATTTTCTTAAAGTTGGAATGCCTATTTTAGCTCCTTCATTGAGCGAAATATTCAACTTATCCATGTCTAAAGGCTTATTCCCTAATGACTGGAAAATTGCCAGGGTTGCACCAATTTACAAGGATGGTCCGACTGACGTGGATTCAAACTATCGGCCTATCTCGGTACTGCCAGTAGTCTCGCGCCTGTTTGAGAAGCTAATCTGTGACCAATTCTATTCTTTCCTCAATGAACACCGTCGTCTGTTTTCAAAACAATCAGGATTTCGGAAATTTCATTCCGTGCTTACCTGTTTGTTAGGATGTACAAACGATTGGTATCTGAACCTCGATAAGGGACAATATACTTCTGTCACCTTCATTGACTTAAAGAAGGCTTTTGACACTGTTGATCACCAAATA
Organism: Aurelia sp. 4 Dawson et al 2005; assembly: GCA_964019985.1. Classification (NCBI taxonomy): domain Eukaryota; kingdom Metazoa; phylum Cnidaria; class Scyphozoa; order Semaeostomeae; family Ulmaridae; genus Aurelia; species Aurelia sp. 4 Dawson et al 2005. The sequence goes on from OZ026492.1 coordinate 12,089,003, forward strand.
TTGATAAGAAAGCTATGTGTTTATGGAGTTGCGGGGAAGGAGTTGAATTGGTTCAGATCTTACTTGCAAAATCGTAAGCAGTGTTGCAAGGTCAATGGGCACGTTTCCAGCATGGAGTCAATTAAGTACGGGGTTCCCCAAGGTTCTTGCCTTAAGCCTTTACTATTTCTTATATATATTTATGATCTTCCCCTCTCACTTAAGTTTGGAGAAGTTAATATGTATGCAGACGATACCAGCATCTCCTACTCCTCGGACTCGGTTACAAATATTAATGATTCAGTCAATGAAGACTTGGATCACCTTAAGAACTGGTTGGAGGGTAACAAGCTATCGCTAAATGTAGCAAAAACACAGAGCATGCTAATCGGTAGCCGAACTAGACTCAAAAAGATCGGCATGTCTGAAAACCCTGAGCCAGCCCTGAAAATAGGAGAGGAGCCTATCTCTATGGTTAAGCACACTAAATATTTAGGCGTTCAGATCGATCAGCACTTACTATGGGATGAGCATTTAAGTATCATTACCAAAAAGATTGCTCGAGGTTTAGGAATGCTGAAATACTCAAAAAAATACCTCCCATTATCCACCATTCAAAGAATGTGTAAGAGTCTTGTAGAGCCTTACTTCAGGTATTGTTTACCTGTCTGGGGTAATTGTGGTACTACGGCTCTTCAAAAAGTGCAAAAGCTGCAAAACAGAGCAGCCAGGATAGTCACAAATAGTCCCTATGACGCCTCCGCATTACCGCTAATTAAACAACTTGGCTGGCTAAATATTCAACAAATGATTGAGTTTGAAACAACTAAGATTGTTCACAAGACATTGCACAATGAAGTACCTGAATATCTACAAGGTCTGTTTACTAGGGTCTCTGATAAATGCGTCAGGGAATTACGCAATTCCAAACTAGATTTAAACCTTCCGCTGTTGAAAACATCCTTTGGACAAAAGAGCTTTTCATTCAGGGGAGCAAAGCTTTGGAACAAATTAGGATCCGAAGCCAAAACTACGAGTAGCTTTTCTGCTTTTAAGAAAGCTGTCACGCAAAATTGACTCCATATATTCTTTTACTTTTACTCTATATATTTTTTTTTATACGTTAGCTGCGACATAAAATTGTAAATAGGTTTTTGTTTAGTTGACAGGGCAAGCTGTAAAGCAGTAACTTTAGTTATTGAAGTTTTTACCCTGTATAAAGAATTAAAAATGAAATGAAATGAATGAATGAAATGAATGAAAAGCCCCGATCCCACACAAAATTAAAACAGTATCGTGCAAAACAGACTAATTTTCATATCGGACTGGGGATGGCAATCCGATATGAAGTGCAAACGGTATTGTATAAACGGGCCTAAACAGGAGGCCAATCCGATATGAAATGGAGTCGGCATACGGTATCATGTAAATCAGGCCTCATAGCTACTATACCATTAAAAAGACTGCAAGGTAAGAGAAAGAGTTAACACATTCGGTATGTTGTGCAGCAAAAAGTACTCGGCCAATTATCAAAACTAACATGTTTATCTATCAGGTAAAGGCCAACTTCGATGTGAAAATTTCGTTTGGTAATTGCCTCCGAAAAGACTTTACTGCCATTGCGAAGGAGAGTCAAGGCGGAAGCTTTGCCTTGGCTATCCCTCACAGTGGAAAGTAAATTTCTGCACGCGGGCTAACTTAGTAAAAACACTCATCTTTCTGGCTAAGGGTCTGCACAGAACGATCCTTGTACGTTAGATCACACCAACCTGTCGTATACTCTTGTTTTTGAAAGAATCCCGAAAACCATCTTTTGACAGAGGTGGAGGGCATTTTTTGAAGAAGCTCGATAGGTCAAAAGTTTCAGATGTGGCTGATATAAATGCGAAAAAAGGTTTTTGTTAAAGGGCACTTCCTGCCCCCGTTCCCTCAATGCCATCATTTGCTGGGCATATAGGGTTTACGGTATCCCTGAAATTATGCTTGAATTTATGAAACTTAATTTACTGAGACCGACCATTATTTGGAAAAGATAACCTAAGCCTACTGCTCACGAATGCCGAAGATAGACTTTGCAGAGCGGTGAATTTTTGACAGAAGCTTTGCTTTACAAACACCAACAGAAGGTGCAAGCCTGATTACTGGGTCAAGCTTATTCCATTAAAAATGCAATTAGGATAGAACAGTGATGAAAATTTCTCTGTCCTTGCCATTATTCGCCCAATAAGACAAAGGTAACCGAATCATAAAAAATCTCTCACTATCGTACCGGAATTTTTAGTAATCTTTGAAATAATAAAGAATTTTTAATTTATTGTCGAAGCCGCAGCTGTCAAAGAAGGTTTAAAAAAACTATAAAATGACTCAAATCTTTTAGAACTGCTTCCCATCGAAGCAAGAAATTCTTAACTGTCTTTATTTTCTTTTTGTCCAGTGTAATTTGATCTCTCCGACCGTGCAAAAGGCCACTATCTCTCAAAAATGAATTAATAATGATCGGTAGGGGTCTAAAGAGAATATAAATGTAGCTTAACCATCAACATAACTGTATCTTAACAATTTCAACAGAATCTCAGCAAAAATTTATTGAGAACAGCAAGCTTAACAACAGAGAGATTTGAATAAACAACGAACCATTCATTCATTTAATCGTCACGCTCAGTTTAAATGAACTGGATATTTTGAGGCAAATCTAGCGTTAAAAAATTACTTGCTGACCGGTTCGATAAAACACGTCGCCAAAAAATCCAAGGCAAAAATAACTTTAACAGCAAAGAAAATTAAATAAACATTAAGCTGTTGATTTATTGAAGTGTGAAGCCTAAAAATGAAAGCTTGGCTTCCTCTTGCGAGCTGTATGTCAACATACATAGGTAGAAAGAACTGCAGCAAATCCTCAAGAAAGAACAGGAGAAGGAAGACAATCGACGTTTAGGGTAAAGTCAGTGGTTGAGGAGCAAAAGGGTGCAATTACTACCTATGTTAGTTAAGACAAAGATATTTTGCTTGAAACAATAGAAATAAACAATGCTTTCTGAGTGAAACAATAGCTTTGATCCCCAGCATTTGGCAAAAGAAGTCCCATTGGATGTGGTTTGGGATGGGCATGGATGAGTGGAAGTGCAAAGAATTTAGAGGAACGGTAACGAAAGAAGAGACAACGGGTTGTGGCAGAGTCTCGAGTAGTTTTCCACGACACTTACGCCTTATCTCCACACAGTGGCATTTTGCGAGCAAACGCAATTTAAAAAATAAACGTCACTCAGCCGTAACTTTCTTTTCAATTCAAACAATATGCTCGCGATGATTTTCCGCTCGAGCGGAAATGCAGTTACAAGGAAATAAGGCTTTATCACCAATAAAAAGGCAGTGGTTTGTTTTGAAAAAGATGTCAGCTCAAATAAAACTGCACTCAATTATATTTACATGAGCTTACCCTGCTAATTTTTGCAAAATGAAATGTTGCCAGTATGCCAGATGAAAGGCCAGTCAAGTTACTTCAATATAGGAAGGCAGCAGAAGGTCGAAAAAAAGTCGGTCGACCACTGCCCAGATTCATGGATAACATCAAGGATATCCTAAAGCAAGGCGATGCTCTGAATACATGGACAGAAAATGGAGGCGATGGTGCAATATGCCTCAATGGTGCAAGTTATCGTATGATGTATGTGGTGGAATTGGTCAGAACGGGAAGAAGGATAACAAAGGAGATGGGAGAGGCGACATCAGACAGAAACAAACTTGCACGAAATTATATTTAAAACGAAAATTAGGGTTCATCACGGACTATAAAAGAAGGAAGAGTCATCTATCTCATTCCTCTTCTCTATCAAGCAATAAGTTAACTCTGCAGTATTTCACAATGATATTTCACGATACATGATGGATATCAGGTTTCAAATCTGGCACAAAATCCAAAATTGATTATTAGAAAACATCAGCTTCACGTATTCTCACCCCAAAGCTCATCAAAAAGCCTTCAAGCAGTGATTACACTGAGTGAATTAAGAAAGCACTTCTCGTTTGAAAAATCCTTTGTATATGCCATTTCACTCTCCAAATTCACCAATACATACTAAAAATAATGCTTTAGTAAGGTTTTCAAGTTGTAAAGTTTGATGATGGCTTTCAGTCTCATGTCAAGTAAGTCACCTTTTTTGGCAACAGAAGGTTGAAATTCAACAAGGTGGAATCTAAAATTGTCTAAAGTTGTTGCCGAGCAACGAACTTAATATTTCATTTGACCTGGCAAAAGCCTTCCCATCCGGTATACAGTTAATCTCAATTCTTCCGTCAACTTCATGATCCAATGACAATCTATCTGAGCATTTCACTTAAGACGAACCTCCACAGACCACAAGACGAAATTCGCAGACGATTTCTCATTCCACAAAGCGAATCTCTTTGCTTCAAAAATACGATTTCAATCTTAAATTCAAACTTTTCTACGATGTTTTTCACTATCCTTTCAATCTAAGCTTTCATATAATACATAATTTTCCCCATCTTCAGGAAGACGATCGCTGAAGACCTTATCTAGACGGAATCCCTTTAAAGCCTCGGTCAAACGCATCCAACCATTCATCCAACATTCTATAAAAAAATTTGTAAAGTTTGTTGATGCTGAGGAAGGGGTGGTCAAACGCATCCAACATTTGATTCAACATTTCATCCAACATTGCTAGCAAATCCATGATCGTTATCCGTCTGCGCAACGACAAGTTTAATGTGATTGAAAATACCCGTAAAGGAAACTAGAAGTAAGAATTGCCGATTTAGAAAGCAAATTACTGAAAAATAAATCGAAAATGACGGTCAGATCATAAAATATCAACTTTGGAGAGCGTTCTGCGCATGCCCACAAATAGAATGTTGGGCGGAATGTTGGGTGAAGCGGTCAAACGCATCCAATATTCCATCCCACATTCGAAAACAAGATTTGTTTTTGATCAAGATCAAACTTCATCCAACATCAATTTACAAATGTTGGATGATCCAACATGGGTGGTCAAACGCATCCAACATTTCATCCAACATTGGTTTTTAGCATGTTGGATGAAATGTTGGATGCGTTTGACCGGGGCTTAAGAAAATTGTGAGATTTCCGCTGCAAAGCTAATAGGTCTACCTTACCTATAGATATGAGGCTTCATGTTCTGTTCTACACTCGATAAATGAGCGGCATCCAGTTGCAACCATGTTGCGAATGAGAAACCAGGCTGATGAGGCCATCGAATAATTGGTGGCAAGACAATTCCCTAAAGAGTAACATTCCAAAACTAAGCACAAGTTCCAAATATCTAAAAACGGTGGTGCAAAATTGCATGCCCTACTTCATCGAACTGAATGGCTTCAAAGAAACCTTAGCTACTTTGCCAGCATCTCATTATTGGAAGTTTTCAAAATCTTAAATTATTATTTTCGAGATGAGAGTGTATGTCATATTTCAACTGATTTGTGGATGAGATGTAAATCAAATTTCTAAATTTTAAACTAAAGGAATCAAAGACAAGTGCCCGATACTATATTGTAGATGTGGACTTTCATTAAGCATGATTTCTTAGAAATGCATTCCATGTTTCCTCAAAAAGTTTAGAATTTACCATGGCTTTAAGTTTTCTCAACATTCTTCTTGACTTCTCAAGAACAAACAAATCTCTCATCGTGGGCTTCTCGAATAGACCTAACATCGAGGGCTTCTCGAATAGACCTAATCAGCTAAGGTTAGTTTTAACCCATTTCAAATCATGTGATCATGCCCATGGGAAGTTTTGGTATTATGCTACTTTTTGCACTCATGGCACAACTTTGCATAGCATGAAATATGTTAAAGAATTCAAAAGATGTTTTCTCAAGAGGTTGATCACATGACTTGAAATGGGATATAAACAAACCTTAGCCGATTCTATCTATTCCAATCGTAGCCTTACAGCAAAAGTAGCTAAAGCTTCTTTGAAGCCATTCAATTCAGTTCAGTTCAGTTCAGTTCAGTTCAGGGAAGTATGTCATAGAATTATTTCATGTGATTTTACATCAACCTCTTCAAAGATTTCAAAACTATCCCACAAAACTACAGGGTGTCTCAAAAAAATTGTTCGATGTTTGATTAAATACTAAAAAATAACGATACGCTGAATGCACCCTTGGTCACGTCACCCTTTTCCTGAGATTTTAAATTAATTTTTGACACAAGAATCTTACAAATCCGCTAGAAATTTATGGAGTTACAAGCATTTGAAGTTCAAGTTTGTGCGAAAGCTGAAACCAGAGGCCTCGAAATGGCGTTTTTGGTGAAAGCCCCATAGGACGTTGTTTCTGTTATTTCTCGATTGTTTCAGGGTGAACCAAGTGGGATTCAAACAGGTCTTCGATAGCCTAACTATCAAGCATATGGATGCTTTGAGGAAACAGATTCAGTCTCTCGCCGATTATGTTTTGAGCCACTGTTTTTGGACTTCCGCAATGTTAAGGAAATTTAGAGAATGATCGCAAAAAAAATTTACTTTAGAAGTCCTATTAGGTTTGCTATGATATCAACGAGAGGTATGGCATTGGTTAAGCTTCTCTTACCTCCGTCTTCGAGCTTTCTGCCATACCATTAATCTGGGGGGGGGGTCTCTGGTTTTAGCTATCGCATGTTTTTGATCTTCGAGGGCTCGTAACTCAGTGAATTTTCAACCGATTTGCACGACTTTAGTCTCTAAAATTATTTCATAATCTTAGGAACAGGGTTATCTTTCCATGAGCCTGTTCATGTTGTCCTTATTTTTCAGTATTTTATCAAACGTCGAACAATTTTTTTGAGACACCCTTTAGCATGAGGCGGCTGGAACTAGAAGATGTCAGAGTACCGGGTGAGCCACAAGGGGTTTATGAAGCCACAATGGTAACGGTAACTGCAACACAAAGTTGCTTTTGTTCCACAACTTCAGATTCAAAAGATTCCTTGTTGTTTGTTAGAATTTGCTTCCCTTGAGAGTCGCTGAAGCTGTCCTTTTCAATTTCATAACTTGGAAACCTTACTTCTGGCGTTAGTTCTGTACTGTTGATCTAGGCCTCCGCAGTAAAACTCAGTCTTCTGAATGTTTGTCTTCAAAGAAAAAAACAATGGCTTTCAGGCATCCATAGGAACCCTCACTTTGGCCTTATGGATGATATATTAAAGGTAGCGTGCAGAACAATACATCCTTTGCAGAATATCAGATAACGTTATAGCTTGCGTTGCCGTCCTGGTCTCGTTGACTCTCTAAACAAACGCCCGGCGTTTGAAAGGCTACTGCTCCCTGAGTATATAAGCAATGATATCTTACAATGTCTGATTGAAAAGCTAACATGTTCAATCATTTTTAAAATTTTTACTAGCTGAAATTGGTCACTCCGTTCTGATTCATTAAGGGAGTTTCTACAACAGTCCCTTCGAGAAACCTTTAAAACGTGCTAAAATTACGAGCAATCTCCCTTGATATCTTTCCCTCACCGCGATAACTTCAGTAAGCTTCAGCACGTGCTATCTCCTAGAGGGATTGAAAAATCTTCTACCTAGTATAGATAACGTATTCAGGGGGATTACATTCTCCCAAGAGGACGAAATACATGAACACATCCTAGTGTCATTATTGCCGGGAAGGAGAACAAAGGGAAATCTTGCTTGTTGTTTTCAATCGCTTTTGCAGGTTTTCGAAAAGGGCTTTCTGCAGAATATATAGATGATAGCAGATCATACAATTGGACAATGCTATCAAAAGAATTTTCGAAATTCACACAAAGACAGATAAAAGAACAAAGCTTAATTGAATGATCTTAAATGGACCCAGGACATTTTCAAATAAGGTCAACAAGACATAGATCACACAATTCATGTATATCTGCTGCACTTGTAAACAGCATTCCGTCTAGAAAAACGCACAGAATTTGCTGCTAAGACTGTGTTCAAAAGATGCCACTAAAATTTGAAAACAAAACAAATAGTTACAGATAGGTCTATTAATTTTAAAGGAAAACAGCACAAATTATGCCAGCACAATCTGAATACAGCATATTTTGAAACGGCAGAGTTTGAACAAGGAAGCTAACCAGTACGATTAAAAAATGGGGTAATGTGAACACGCATCATGTAGGAAATGCCGCAGTTTGGTGTGTTGATTTGGATGTGTTGGTTAAAAATGACATTCAAAGTGACCATGGTCTTCGTTTCCTCGCCTTCTGCTTGTTATTCGGCTTGAAATAGCCCTTTTTTTCTTTGCCGAAGAGTTGCTGGCGACCATCTCGCATTTGGACTGAGTGCTGCTTCAATTGCGCACAGGGTTACTGCGGAAAAATAAAATACGACAGAACTGCGGACTGATTAGCAGTCTTATCACAATCATAATTATACTTGTTGGGCAAATTTTGTTGAGTTTTCAGCTTAACACTTCAATACTTGTGTGCAACATCTTTTTTATGAACTTCTTCGATCTGGTAACGATCCAAATCTATTTAATAATGGCTTTCAATTAAGACAGCCTTTACAATCTTGAAAAAAAATTGACCTTCCATTTTTTTCACTTCTCTAAGGTCATCCCTTTTCCTTTCTCCTTTTCATTCTTTCTGGAGGCCTGAAAAAATTTCCTGGGACCATTGGTGCCATATGGTCCACTATTTTTTCCACCCCTGGTAAATGAAGTATAAGATCACCTCAAGGCTCAATATGAGCAACATCATTTCCAATTCCAGGCTGTCTAATGAATGGACACTTATTTCGATCAACTGTTACAGTAAATCTGATGAAAACACAAACGTATCAATGCAACAGCTCTAAAGTGACAAGAATCACTGAAAGCTCTAGCAATAACTTTTCTTTACATTTTCTGGTAAACCAAATATAAATTGTGGGAATATCATAGCCAGCAAAGGTCACTTACAGATCCTGATTTCCCAGAGAAATCAAAGTAGACATCGGGACCATGTTTTTCTGGCATTCTCTTGAGGATGCCAAGCAGTTTGAAAGCATGTCGTGGCTAGAAATAAAGATCAAAGTTCTAAGTCATGCATAACGTTGTTACAACCAAAACAGAAAACAGAAGAAGCTTTGCATGATTTCAACCTGTTTCTATGATATATATAAGTTTCCTCTACCCTGATTTTGATATCTTCTTAAAGCTTTTTGGCAAACCTTAGGCCTGAGTTATGGGCTGCTTTAAATTAGAAGGTCGTTGTAAACTCATAATCTTAGTCCCCTGTGTCGTTTTGCACTTTGCACATGCATAAATTTTGTAACCAAGCAGGCACATCACTCACTTCACAATTCAATTCACATCACTAAAGTGTAGACCAATTATAATGTAAAGCAAGCAGTTAATTATAAAACTTATCATGAATAATTTTCCATGCTGAATTGGTACTAGGACCTCTTAGCATGGATCTACATATGGCCATATTGTACAATATATGCTAATGGTGAATTTTTCACCCCAAGTCATTGCTAAAGGTCATTATCAATCTTTATACATTTATCTTTGTAAAACACTGTAGTTAAGCACAGGTCTCAAATCTTAAAAAGGTGGGCTTAAAATTCAATGGCGTACTTCTTTGAAATGGATGGATTCAAAGAAACTCAGCTATTTGGCTGCTATTCTGCCATTGGACTTTCCTGCATTTCATAATTAGAGTATTTTTATTCATTTTCAATTTTCGAAAGAAATTTTTCAAAATACTTAAACAATCAAGATTCCTTAACTGTATGGCACAACATAAATAGTTTCCAAGAAAACTATAGTTTATGAATGTCTACATTCTGGTATCAAGCAAAATATCACTTTCTGGTTTATTATTTAGAATTTTGACAAAGTCACACGCTCATAAAGCTGAAATACAAAATATATGTAACTTTGAAAAATATTGAAAATTTCTTAACAGTCCAACAGTAGAATTATGAATAGGAAGCTCAAATTTTTTGTAAGCTATTCAGTTAGAAGAAATAGGTCATAGAAATTTACACCCACCTCTTTATGCCAAAATAAAGATTTGGAGCTTATGCTCCGTAATGAACACAACAATTGTGAAAATTGCACTAGATACTTCAGAGGCTAAATACAAATTAGGGTCAGAAATTTCACAAGAGGGAGCTTTGAGATCTTTTGAAACCTTTCCAAAATGAGGTTATTAGTTGAAAAGTTGTATATACTAGGATGGGTGACAATAAATCTAACCACAAAAATGACAAAAAAATGTTTACCCATTTGCTGTCATCAGTCATCTGAAGGGAGGCAAGAAAATATTTCAGCTCTTTGATGGTTATGCTGTATGTAGCTAAAACACCAACCAGTTCAATCATCTTATCTGCAACATAACATTTTCATGCAAAGTAATGAATACACAAAAAAGTGTACAGGCAATTCATGCAAATTGCCTTGCTGTGACCCATTGTTATTTGAACACTAAACTGCTAATCTAAGCAATGTCAAAAATTTCTTCTTGCATCAAATATCACTAACACAGCCCAAACTGAATGAGAAAAGGTTCAAATATTACCATTTAATGTACACTGAACAAGAAAACTTATATATCACTTTATTACTACAACAGGTTCCATTTTTTGCATTGGCAAACTTGGACTGAGAGAGGCAGTTTTGAGCCAAACTAAGGAGTGTTTACTCAAAAAACTTCCTGAAGATAGTGGTAATTCATACAAAGCCATTACAAATTTGTCAAAGTTTCCATTCAGCACTGTCCTCTGAACTTTTCCCAAAGCTTCAAGCCCTGACTCCTTACTTCAATGCTCCTAGCTACATAATCTACACTTTGCTATGCACTGTACCATGCACTGACATTTTTGAGAAAATCATACAAAAAATCATTATGGCTAACATTTTAACATGGTATTTAAACTACTTCTCTGATTTTTCCCGCACTTTGGGCAATGGTTTTAAAGAGATGCAACAGTCCTGAAATGTCATGCAAATATCAATCAATACCTTGTCTGACATGTAAATGCTTTTTCCTTACAAAACTTTGAAGTGAGGAAGGTGGGACCTTGAAATTCAGGTTTGGAGAAAGGTCAAGGACCTTTTTGCCTTTGCAACTCTGATAATGAATACTTGAAATAGCTACTGTACCTGCAATCACTTCATCTTGTGCTGAAGATATTCTGTCTAGCAACTTTGATATCAGTCCAGCCTTTGTGCATGTTAAAAGATTTTCAACACTTTTCTTCAGAACAGCATGTAGGACAACCAAGATTTGAAACTAAGAAAAGAAATAGGACAACCTTAACTTTAACACTAGCCCTATTTGATAACAACATTTTTGTTCTTGAAAAGGCAACCCCATGTATAAAGAACTGTAGATTATTGTCACTAACAGAATATAAATTAAATAAAGGTATATGCACAGTACATTAAAATCAATCACTTTTTGAGTATGAATTCTTGAGAAGTGCAAGTAGAGGTTGTATTGTTCAAGCTTTGTACAAATCTAAGAATATTCTAACAAGAATTAAAGTAGAAAATTCCCGAAGAAATACCCACAGAAAAATGGTTTTTAGTCAGTACAGGTCCTGAACACATTAACATGACAAGATATTCTCACCAATTCAGGATAAGCATTAAGAACTCTTCACATTCAGTAAAGAATCCTTGTGTCATGAATACGGCAACTTTTTAACAAGAATTCCTAAGGCCCCATCCACACGTATCCGGATATTTTTGAAAACGCATCTTTTTTATCCGTTTTGGGTTTGCGTCCACACGGAGACGGCATTTTTGGTCACCAAAAATGAAGCTTTTCGAAAACGCTCTCCAGAGTGGATCTTTTCGAAAACGCCATTTTCATGTTGTCGTGTGGATGGGTGAAAACAGAGCTTTTCGAAAACGGTGACGTCACAGCGTCCATTTACGACGTATCAAAGCATGCGCACGGATCTTTGGGGATCATGCAAGGACATATTGATTGTTTGTTTTCTTTTGTCAAAGTTCGAACAGCGGAGTTTGAATGCAGCAGCGTCTTCGTGTGGACAGGGATATTTTCAAAAACACTCCTCGTGTGGACGCGGATATTTATTAATATGGTAGAAATAAGATGCGTTTTCAAAAATATCCGGATACGTGTGGATGAGGCCTAAGAAACTAGGAAAATTCTTATGAATTCTTGAGACTTCTTAGGCAGGAAAACCATGTTCATTTGCACAAGGATTGTTCTTTAAAAAGGGCCGTCGCAACCGGGGGGTGTGGGGGTGTGACACCCCCCTGGAAAAAGCATCAATCAGCAAATGAACCCTCCAACCTGCATTTTTCGGCAAATTGGTAAAATTTGGGCGATCTCTGCTCAGTAATAATTAGTTGTCGCCCGTCAAGACATTGCATTTCTGGGTGACAAAGGAGAGGAGCATGGAAACTTTCGCCAGGTAGTTGCTTTGGTTGCAAGGCATTGCCCTTTGCTGGAAAGATGGATCTCAAGCAGAAGTCGCCCATATCATGTTACCTACATGGCCCCAGAATCACAAAATGACATGATCCAGTTACTAGCAGAAGACGTCAGACGAAGAATTATTGAGGAGGGATCAAATGGCTATTGTTTGCAGATACGTGAATGCACATTCGCCGAAAAATGGGCTGAACTTAAGATGCATAGGCTCTGGTACCCAGGGTACAAGACTCAACAAACACAAACTGCTATCGACATTTTTGCCTGCTTGTTGGATTTTGATAGACACACTTTACAATGCCCTTTTGCTATCAAAGACTGCTTAATATCAAGCCTAGATGTATTCTTAAATAAAGCAGTAACAGGTAACATTAATAAATGAGAAAGGTTCTCCATATTGAAGGAAGGCCGTTATATGGAATTCTGCAAACTGCAAAATACAGTAGTACTTTTGAAACTTGTAACAAGGACCGCGGAGCGATCCAAAAAAGGGACGGGCTAAGCAGCGAGCGCCTAATAAGCATAATGTGAAGGTCTAGGGGTGCAGCCCCTGGAAAAAAATTAAGGGTCAAGCTCATTGGACTACCTGAAAACGCCCTTTTCATAATAACATGAAGAAACTATCATCATCACAGTGAGAAGTTTCAAGTATTCAATTTCATCTGCAAAATAATTGGATGCTATTGCCGTCAATGCCTCGAGGAGTAGCAATTTGAGCTGTTGTTGGCTGATTGAATCGTAGATCTATAAAGTGTTCTACAAAATCAAGAGCTTTGATATATATATCGTTCTGAATTCATCTTTAACGGTTCCAGTTTCAGCTTCTCTTTCAGCCGACTAAGTGCCAATTATTTTCAAAATTTTGCCACAAAAATAAAGCCATTTGTTGCCAAAATGTGGGTTGGCAATAGCCCACCTAGCCTACCCTGCTCTGTGGTCCCTGTGAAAGCCAGAACTTGATAGTAACAGAAATGAATTGTGTCGTAATAAGAACCGGTTGTTTCTCCCTTGGAAATCAACAGACTATTTGCAACTTGCTTTAATTCTGAAAGCTAGTATGAAAGCAAAAGATCTTGTTTATGTATAACAAGCAGAGCATGGCATAAAAATAGAGTTAAGAGAACCAATAAAGAAACACCCTTCTCAGACATGACTAGTTCTAAAGACCACACCCAGTGACCACGCCCTTTTCCGGCAAATTTAGACCATTACACCCCCCTGCAAAGCTACCTTTGCGACGGACATGTCTTTAGATCCATGTCACCAAGCATATCTACAGTACCAGCATTTTTACTTGCATGCGATGTGATCATAAGCATTGAAACTTGGCTCACATTAGGCATATAGCTTCATTTAAGTGCTTTTACGTGCGTTTATGCACGTGAGTTTAACTTAAATACAAAGTGGGAATGACCAAAGCTTTTAAATTTGGCAAGATAAATGCGCTTAAACCCTCAAAAAAAGATAAAGGCACAATGTGTATCAAAAACTTTCGTTCTCTGCAATTTAAACATCAAAGAAACTGAAGAACTTGAGAAATTTATCATACAATAGGTCAAAATGAGAAAATCTGAGTATCACAAGTACAGTCTTATTGTTTCCCTTTCAAAATGAGCAGCACATCCTACATGGTATTGCAAAATTCTTCAACCAGCTTTTTCCAATGCATGAAATCAACTTCTAAAATGTCTTTCTTTAAAATATGGCTAAAAATGTTTCCTGCTGAGCAGAAAAAGTTATCTGAGGTGGTAAGGAACTTTCCTATCCTCTACAACAAGAATAAAAAATTGACTACTGAGTCTCTCCAACAGAGGCTTCTCTCCACTATTTCTTCAGGTGAGATCTTTTCAGAATTTTGTATCAGATATTTCAATAACTGGACAAATTATTAGATCACACAGATCTTTAGGCACTCATAATTTCCTTCTGCTGTCTTCACTTTCTTTTCCCTCAAACTTTAAAGCTTATCATATTTAACAATTCACAATATTTTAGACTACAGATGCACTTTAATGAATTTTTACACATTTAAACTTTGAAGTGGGAATGACCAAGGCTTTTAAAATAACGATTCACAATATTTTGGGCTACAGATGCACTTGAATGAATTTCTACACATTTAATACAAAGTGGGAACGACCATTTAAACTCCTAATGGAAACCAGAGAGAAATGACACTCTTAAATGTGTTTACCTTGTCAAGCTTAAAAGCCCTGGCCATTCTTACTTGTTTGAGTTAAAGCCATAAGAATAAATGCACTTAAGCACACTTAGATGTAGTGACACCTGATGTGAACCAAATGTAACTAGAAAGTTTCTATTATGGCATTCCCTGTTTACAATAAAAATTCAATAAATTCTCAAGATATGTGGGCTGCTCATCAAAAATGTAATAAGTTTCAGGAAATGTCGTCCTTTTTGCAGAAAACGTTTTGACTGCTAAAATATCCTAACAAGTGCAGAAAATTATTTTTTCCATACCTGATACAAAAATTCAACTAACAACACTAAACAAACCTTTGTGTTTGTGGAGACTCTGTCAAATAAATCAAACATTGCTAAAATATCAACAGGATCCCTGATATCATAATTGAGTTCAAGGTCAAAGTTTCCACCAACAATCTGCAAGAAAATGATAGAGCATTGAAGTTAGTTGACAGAGACAAATAGCTAGCTCAAGAGCTGCATAAAGCAACTCTGAAAGTTGACCATTGTATTCATGGATTTGATATGTACATGGATATCATCTAGCTAGAGGAGCCATAGTGTGCATAGGCATGTTTGTCCTATGTATACAGCAGATCACCTCTTTAAGCAGGCACTCACTCCTCAATTATCTACTGAGGGAGCTCCTCCTCCAGAAATAAAAATTGGAGGAGCCTCGGCGAACTCCGATTGGAGTTCTTCGAGCCTCCTCGTAGCATCGAGATCACTGTGCTTGCACAGTTTATTACTTTTTGATAGGAGATTGCTTCCGATCACATGATCCAACCGCTATTTAAAGAGACAAATAACAATGGTCCTACGACGGTATATAAGCGCCAACGCCCGCATTAGAACACTCCTTCCGACCAATCCTCTCGTGTCATTTATCTTTTTGATTTTATTTGCATTGTCTTATGTATTTCTTCTGTATGTATTTCATTGTAAGATGCTCAATCTCAGAGTATTTGTACAGTATGTAGTAGAATTTGAAATGAATGAATGAACTAAACCTTGACTTAGCTCTGTCATATGGAGAAATGGGTTTCTCAATCACATCAAACTTTTGAGAATGTGAAATAGTTCAGCAAAGTGTCCAGGCAAGACATGATCATTGGAAAAATATAGTATTAGATATTTTGCTTTCAGCTGTTCTGAATCAAACTAATTCAAATATTTCTTATCTTTCTTAAAACTTACAGTATCAAACTATTCCTTACTCACTCAAATCCAATCTTTGTTTTTGGCTTTGGGATATATCTTAATTCATAGTTATGAATATCTTTACAGACAACTGCTTCTTGGAGAATCTTAAAGTTATATATATATTGTTTAACAAAGCCTCTTAAAGGAAGGAAGCACATACAGTACAGCACAGGCCTTGTGTACTTATATCAAAATTGTTTCCTTTCTTAAGAATTGCTGTTTAGAAGCATTTGCAGTCTTTCATATGGCTCAAAATCTTTCATCATAACATAAGGGCCGCACATAAGTTGATTCTTTCATGCAAAACATCCATTGGGCATTTCCGAAATACTCCAACCCCCTCCCTCCAAGACGCCCAATTGAAAATCAATATAATTTTGCCGATACAGAGAAAATTTTATACCATTGTTTTGTTACAAATAATATTGGCCTAAGAAATTATGAAGTCATCAAAGATGTTTTTTCCATGACCAGATTCAACCAAAATGGAATACTTTCACTTATGTCAAAATTTGTTTGCACTAACAAAATATACAGCAAATGAAAGCCATAAAACAAAGTTTCTTGCATAAAATTCCCAGGAAGAAATTCTGATAAAGTACAAATTTTGAAAACACCAAGCCCTTTTGCCCCCTCCCCCCAAATGTCGAGAGATCACCGTAGCGCGAGCCTGTAAATCTGAGGCACCGGTATATCTAAGGTCTGCTTGTAAATATGAGGTCGGCAAGATCAAACGTATTATTCGTTGGTGACACAAGCAGTCATAACTAATTGCGAGAAAGACAAAGGTAAAACACAAGGTCTGGCTTCAAAGGAAACAATAGGCCTATCCGGGGGTCAAAATCTCTGACGAATGAACATCTTTCTGAGAGGAAATCGTGAGGAACTCCGTGAGGAAATCTGTATTAGAAGTTAGAAACCAACTTCGCATGGGAATCCATAAGAACAAGTATCCAATTTACTCGTTTTTGGGAACCTTTTGGCAGGTTTATGGTATCTTTCTCGTTTTTGTCGCACATTATTTCTCTTCTTTAAACTTTTCAAATTATGCGACGTCTGTATGTCATCGCAAATGACCCTTCCTTACCCCCCGACAAATAGCGGCAGCGTCTTTGATCACGGGAGCGTAATGTGTCTGGTACGTTGGGCCGTTTACAGCATTGTTTAATTTGAAAGGCCATTCAAAGAATAGCCAAATGTGTTTGAGTACTCCCACAACACCTCATATTTACAGGCAGACCTTAGATATACCGGCGCCTCAGATTTACAGGCTCGCGCTACGGTGATATATGCAAATGTCCATTGGATGTTTCGCATGAAAGAATCAATTTGTGTACGGCCCATGAAGAGTTTTTCTTATAAAAGTATACAGGGTCTGCACAGAAGAACACCACCTTAGACAAACAATTCAGTAGACAGTACAGACTTTTATCCTACTGTACTTCTGATTCAGTTTGCAACAAGTCCTTAAATGAAATCTGTTAACACTCTCATGCATGTGTGAAACATATCTCTTTATTCCTTTGTGTCTGTTTTATTTGAGAAAAGGGTGTGAGGAATTTCTGGCAAAATCACATGAATCCACTACTAAACTCTGCAGACTTCACCTTAATTAAAGACATCCACAGAAAGAGTGAGTTTTAAGCACATTATACAGTAGATACTCACCGAATCACATAGTGCATCAACAAACATGGACTCAAGTGTAATTCTCTCTTTCTCACTTTTGACACTGTCTTGTTTATCACCAGGCTTGAAACTTTGCTGTACATGAGCAATTATTGTGTCAACTTTTGTCCTTGCAGCATTTCTCATGCTCTCTGTAGTGCTGATAAATGTATTAAAATTTGTACTCCTTAAGGTCACTTGTGTACCTTCAGTGTTCTTTGTGGCTTTTGATACTGCTTCAGAATCCTCACGCTTTTTAACAGGTTCAGAATCTTTTGTCAATTCAGCAGCATTATCTTCACCGTTCTGCTGCACTTGTGAATTTGTATCAACATTAGAAGTTTCATTTGCTTGCTCAACCTTTTCCTTCACTGGCAAATTTTCAATATCATCAGCAGCAGCTCTTTCAATTTCAGCTTCTGCCTTTTCTTCGAATGGTTTTTCACTTTCAACAGCTTCAGCACTTTGCTCATTTTCCACAACGGGTAAGCTTGTTTCCTCAGCCAGATTATCCTCATTGTTTACCTGACATCTTGATGATTCTGATACCTTGATTTCATCATTTAATTCTTCGGCAGACACATCCTCAGGCACATTTGCAACATCATCTCCTGAAACTTCTGCGTCTTTCTTTTCTTCAATCGCCCCTTCTTGCGATTCAACAATATCTTCTTCCGTGGCCTGTCCAGGAGTTTCAACGAACTCCTCTGTGAAATCGTTTCGCGGGCCTAATTCATTTCCAGCAGTGACAGCAACTGGCTTTCCTGGCTTCGGCAACTCTTCAAATGACTCCACCGCTTGGGGTAATACCTCTTCGTGGCTGCCTCTAGCATTTTGAATCTCTGGACGGGTACCGTCGAGCTCCCGAGTCGTCAATGTTCTTTCTGTTGACTCGACATTGTCTTCCTCCAGGTCAGCCATATTGTGTTCTTCTTCAGGCAGCAGAACGAGGCTGAAATTTCTTCAAGTCTTCGAACGAAAATATGGTGGGGGCTGACGGTGACGGCTTTGCGGTTTCTAGCTGTTTTTGGAACGGTTTAACGGTTTTTGGCCGTAGAAATGACTGTTTTTCGGTTTCCCTCATTCTCGACGGTTTCCAGATTTCTTTACACAATATGACTCGAGAAGTCAAATTATCACAAAATTGACGATGAAAGCTACGAATTTTTGTCCAGTACAATATGATTTTGTGGACATTCTCCCAATTTTCACCTTTACCAGCGAATTTCAGGCATTCGAAGTCCTAAAAATGATAAAGAGGCAGTCGTCTGCAGGACAGAACCGAGGAGGTGAGGAGGTACGTGCAAAGCACGGAAATATGTGAAAACGGTTTTCAGCTGAATTTTGAGGCGGTTTTACGGTTTTTCTGAAATATTTTGGCGGTTTTACGGTTTTCGTTGACCCCCTACGACCCCCACAATATGCCATCTTCTAAAAAAAATAAAACTACTTTCAGAGTTTATTGCAGATCTTTAGGAGCGGACACATTAGTCATATATCCATCGAAACGTATAGATACAGTTATCACTTTAGTAGGTCCATCGTCTCACTCAAGCTAGACACACCAGCGCTTGCGGGTGGCATTGATTTTGTTCATGTTCTCAAGAAAAATGTCCTCTTTCTGTGTTCGTCTGCCGCGCGCTGCTTAACAGTTCACATAAGTATAAAGTAGGATGTAGAATGTAACATAACATGTCTTTTAGTACCCTGATACCCTGGGTACCAGAGTCTGGTACCCAGGGTAGTCTTTTAGTATCTTGTATGAATAAAAAACATTTGAAAGAAAGATTTAGTCCAATAGCTTTTTGACCTTCAAAAGACGGCATGAAAACATAGGTGGATAGTCTTATTCCAGCTGCCTACAAATATAACAGCTATCAATGGTGATGGACACGATCACATATTGAGAGTAAGCACCCAGAAAGCACTTTTAAAAAGATTGTCTGGTTCCATATTTCAAATGCAAGCTCACAAAATTTCGACTGCAGCTTGGATTTTATTTTTTCTCTTCAAACGCTGATGGCATTCGCAGTTTAGTCTCAGCTTTTAAGTGGAGAAAGGATAATTTCTGTGTGAAATGTTATTGTTTTCGATGTTTCTAATCTAACTAATTGATTGTAAAAGGAGATTGAGAAATGTAGAATCATGAAATTATCAAAAGGGTTGACAAGACAAAATACCTAGGGATGATCAACATCGACGAAAGCCTTAGTTGGAGAGAGCAGTATAAACCTATCAAAAGTCAGCTGAAAGTGGGCCAGAGCTCCTTAAGAAAGCTGAAAAACATCCTTCCGCAAAGGAAACTTGATCAAGTTTATAAAGCTCTCTTGAAAGCCATCTTCGCTATGGCAACATTGTTTGGAGTGCTCTTTCCAACACCAAACTATCCCAATTGCAACGATTACAGACAAGGGCAAAGAAGCTAATAGCGAATAACAAATATAAGGACGGATGGACTTGCAAATGGCTCTCTGTAAAGTCATTGATCTCCTTTGACCAAGGAGTCATGATATATAAAATCTGGCTAACGGTATTCGGCGAAATAACGAAATAGCGAAATAACGAAATAGCGAAATATCGAAATAGCGAAATAACGAAATAGCGAAATAACGAAATAGCGAAATAAGGTAAAAGTGGCCTTACGAAAATATTATGATTGTGAAACAGCCAAATACGACAAATTTAGGCCAAACAGGAAAACTTTGCAGAATATTGCAAGACGTTGCAGTTCTTTCAGATCACTCATCCTCCGTCATTCCAAGTGCAGTTATTTTGCATAAGAAACCCCTAAGACACAAGGGTACTGCTGCGTGCAAGTTTTGCTATAATCTAATGAAATGTTTGGAAAATTGTATGAGGATTATTATCCTATTGATGCCCTCAATAAAGGGTGACACACTTCCTTGAAGGGGGCACTCGATCCTTTTCACTTTTTCAAAACTTTTTTCTTGATTATGGAAACTTTTTTCGGCTTTGAAAAAGTTTTGCGGTGGCCCATTTCAGCCACCTAGTTCTTTGCCCCTAAAGTTGATAAAAGTTTGCTCACCTCTTTAAAATGTTTTGAAGTGCTTGGACTAGAAAGATTTTTAAAATGGTAGTATAAAGTTCTTTATGTCAGATACATGAATTTTTTTTAAGAAACTGCTTATAAGAAACTCAACTCTCAGATTGCCAAAGATGAAGAAACTCCAGTAATGGGAAAATGCAACTTAAGAAACTATTTGTTTTGACAAAAGAAATTTAATTCATTTTCATTTCTTTTCTGTATCATATTACTTGGAAGGTACTTGAATAATGTCTAAACATTGGAAAAGACTCACAAAACATTGCTTCGAAATGTTCCAGGGCAGCAGGAAGTAAACATGAAGAGTTTTACGTAACATTTAAAAAAACTCGTAGGAAACTCCGAGTGCTCAAAATCCGCATCATGAAGCAAAACGAGCAAGCGAAAGTACCCTTGTGTTCCTAGACAAAATAAACAAGTTCTCTAATGCCAAAGGTAATACTTACCAATACAATATTTTGGTAATCTTAGGGGTTTCTTATGAAAAATACCTGAACTTTGGATTACAGAGGTTGACTAATCTCGAAGAACTGCAACATCTGCAACATCTTGCAAATTTTTCCTGTTTGGCCCGTTTCTACTGTTCAAAATGAACACATTGTTGTCCACTCTCAGCCGTGTTGTCATCGATTTGATGCCCAAAGACCTTTGATAATGATGTGGGCCCATATTTGTCCTATTTGTTTCAGAATCATAATATTTTGGTTAGGCCACTTTTTCGGTATTTCGCTATTTCGTTATTTCGCTATTTCGTTATTTCGCTATTTCGTTATTTCGCTATTTCGTTATTTCGCCGAATACCGTTAGCCATAAAATCTTGCATGACCTCTGTCCCGAAAATCTTCACCATAAGTTCACTGAAAGATCCATGATTTCAGAATATAGAACCAGAAACCGTGGAGATCTTGAAATTCCTAAAGTCAGGTTAGAATATGCAAAGCGCAGTTTCTACTTCTCTGGTATCCAAAACTGGAATGATATCCCTGACAACGTTCGAGAAAGAGATTCAATCGCTCGTTTTAGAACAGGTCTTAGAGATTATCTTTTGAACCTTCCACTGGACCCAAACATGACCTCTTGGTAGAGCAGCAATAAATGTTAAAATTATTTTCTTTCTCTTTCTCATATCAGTACGTTATCAATTTGCTGAAAGGATCTCGTATATAAACATTGATAAAATGAAATGAAAAAATTAAAAGAATAACAATCCTATTTGGGCAAGAAACCAAGGGTGGTTAGACACCGCAGTTGTGCTTTGTTCTTTTTGCGGAGAATGACATTATTTGCTACTACGAGGGAGCTAGAGAAAGAGACGGATGAAGAAGGAAGAAAGACAGGTCACTTCCATTTCTAAAATTTCAAACCTCCTCCACAAAAACATGCAAAATGTCCTATCTGCAGCAGTAATAAACACTAAAACATAACTGCGGTGTCTAACAACCCTTATGCATTCTCTACACCAACCCAACCAAGGAGGCCTGCAAACATTGAGCATAAACCACATATGAAGGGTTCAAAAACACGCCATTACTGAGTCGATAAGGACAACCGTTCGAATTCTGCTTAGTGCCTTATTTTAAATCCTCAGCACAGAGCTTAGCACCATTGTTTTCTCGAAGAATGTATCTTTTTCTTTTATTATTTCAGAAATTACGCTTATTTGGATTTCTTCGAAGCTTTCCATGATGTTTTTGATAGAAAGAAAAGCGCTGCAATTCCAAAAATAGTCGAGATATCAAAACTTGTCAATTTCTTTATGATTTTGTACAGTGGCGGCCTGGCGTTCTTCGTCTGGGGGGCTGCAGCAAAATGGCGCCCCTTCAAATCAAACATCTTTATCATCTCTCTGACGAGATACGCACAGCCTTGCAATTTTTCTGATTTTCCTGCCTCTATTGTTTGATAGCTTGACCTGGTCCAGGGCTTGTAGACATTTGAGTGCGTGAGGTAAATTAGGGCGTCTGGGGGCGAAGCTCCCAGGAAAATTTTTCTTGACCATGCCCTTCAAACTCTTAACTTTCTCTCCTCTTCGGTATTAAGAAGATACGAAATGTCTGGCCCCTTGTAGTGGAATTCTATCCCAGAAGCCCCTGTAGGTTGGCCCGAGATATTGATTTTTGATGTGCTTGCGCTTAAATTAAGTTTGACCCGACTTTGCGCATGGTTGCACCCGAGGGGCATTCTTTAGCAAACACTTTTCGTTTTCCTAAAAGTCCGTCCGATGTCCGTATAAATCACTCTGTACTGGAGAGACTTCGAAGGATTTTGAATCTTGTTTTGAATGAGTGAAATTGCCCCTCGGCGCCGGACGAACCAAGGCAGAAATGCAACGTTCTGATGGCATTTCATGGTTTAACAAGCGGAGTTAACGCCCACCTGGTTTCTTTTATTTTGACCCTGTTTGCTTCCTGAGCGTCGTTGACTGGCAGACAAAGACATAAAAATTACTCAAGAGTTGTGGGGAATGGAGGCAAGTTCTGAAGGCGGCAAGGATCCCGTGCTTTTAGCTTTGTAAATATCGAAGGAGGAAAACATTTTTCTTTATGGGCTTCTTAAGACGGTTAAGAAGCCTTTTGATATGCTGGACATGCGATATCTATCGGGAGTGCGAGAGTGCGGTATGGCGCGTGCGGCTCCCTCAAGAAATACCCGGTGCGAGATAGGCTGTTCTCGGCGGGCTGTGCTCAGACCAGCAATCCAAGTGGCAGTGCATGTATATCAAAGAGTTTGCGACGCCCCATACAATATACATGTTGCTCCTTGGTAGGAAAAATTGACTGAAATTTGAGTCGTTTTGGTGAGATAAGTGCTTGTACGGGAGCACTTGCTGCCACTGAAATTACCTCGGTAATTTCCCCCAAAAGGACGAAAATAGAAGACTGGAGTGCCTTGCTCCGAAGTTTGGACTGAGGCCAAGTTTCTATCCTGTTGGGCCCAAACAATGTCTGCAGCGTGCAGTTTGCAGGTAGCACCCATTTCAAAATTAATGAAGTATTTACCTTGCATGAATGCGATTCAAAATTGGCCTACTCTCCAAAAATTGGTTATACTGTTACCATTCGTACTTCAAAGGCAAACCACATTCCTTCGCTATTAATAAGGCTTCCTTGCCCCCCCCCCTGGGCTGTGTGAATCATATTCCATCCTTTTAGTCGTCGTTATTAGCCCAACCTTCTGTTTCATAAAAGGGGAACAAGAAATTGTTTGTTTTGCTTGTTTTACTTTGGAATAAAGTAGTCTCTAGTTGTCCCTGGTCTTGGATAAAGTAGCTTGGGAGCAAGCAGTCATGCTGGTGTCTCATGAGGAGTTTTTCAGGTGTCCTTACCTTATATCAATTTGAAGCCCGAGAAAGGGGGCATACTTTAATTCCAAATTTGTCGGATGGACATTTGATACGTTGGAGCTGCCTAATGCACATGGCTGCTTGAGCTGTATTCCTTTTTAAGAAATCTGGTGGTGTACAAAATAAACCTTACGGATCTGCAGTCTACCCTCCTTGTCCCGTGAAAAAACCAGGTTTCCCTTGTCTGGAGGACGTTCTATGCAGAAAGTGATTTTTTTTTTGTTGTTGTATATATGTGTTTGTTTTTCAACGCTCAATTGTAAATCTTTGCTGCTGGAAGTATTTTTGTTGAAGTTTGGTATCTATGTGTCACCCAGCTCTTCGGGATTGCATTTCGAGCCATCTCTCCATCCAATGTGATTGTTCGCATACATGTGCATACATACAATAAGTGCATGCAGTCTGTCTGTCGGGCGGACACTGTCAGATGGGCAAAATATTCCTGTACTTTTGGCAACGCCTACTTCGTGCTGGAAACTCGTATGCCTATGAAGCAATACTTGCAGTAATATTCAGTATAATTCCACGTTAGATTTTGTTCCCAGCTCCGTACCACCTGACAAATTTTTGTTTCCACTCTGCACTATGAAAATAAGTAAAAATAGCAAGGTTTTGATCAAAATGGGTGTTTACGTAGCAGACTTTGCACCTTGCAATTTTTTCTTTATTTTGAAATGATGTTAACGTGAGTCATATTCTACAGCCTGCGACTACTGAAAAGGGGGGGGGGGTAGTTGAATTACTTTGCAGCTCACAAGAAATCCAAAGTACGATTTTCCATGGGTGTGTGATGCGCTTGAGGATTCGCTAGGCGAGACTCAGAAACAACAACTATTTTCTGAATCAGAGTATGATCGACTGACTGCTAAATTCTCTCTTGCTCTTATGAAATACTCGCTTTACATAAACCAGACATGCAATATAAACAGGAGACATGAGGAGATTACGTGTCCTAAATGCAATATATGTAATGTGCGTAACCAGAGGCCACACACGCAACACCACCCCCTCCCTTCTATTTTGTTCCCAGTCGTCAGTGGGTAACAAAATCTCCAAACCTCAGCGGGGGTCCTATATTTTGTCTCAGTCTTGCTGGGCGTGGTTGCAATGGTCTCTCTCCAGGAACTTGGGGGTTATCTTGGTTTTCGGAAAATGTCATTTCCTCTGCTTCCCTGACTGGGGCAATAGTTTTCCCTTGGTCGAAGGGAAATGTGCAAGCTTTGACATTATTGTGGTGCACAATCATGTCTTTTCCTTGTTTTGACCGAATTTTATAGTTAACCCCAAGTTGAGAAATGATTTGATAAGGCCCAATCCATCTCCCTCCAAATTTCCAAGCTTTTGGGCGGCGAAGTAATACCGAGCGACCGACTGGAAGAGGGACCCAGTTACCTTTACTTTTGCTGTCTACTTGTTTCTGACTAGCTAGTCGACTTTTTTCAAGACTTTTGCCTGCTATCTGCACTATATCCTGAAGATTTCTTCTAACTGACTGTGAGTATTCATGCTGCGTACTTGGATTCTTAATTGGTATTCCAAGATCTACTTCAATTGGAGTTCTAGCTACCCTTCCAAAGACAAGTTCGTAGGGACTAAAACCTGTACTTTCATGAACACTAGTGTTGTAGGAATAAACAGCAAGATCTACCCACAAGTCCCAATCATCTTTATATTTCGAAACATAAGAGGCAAGAATATCCTGCAAAGTGCGGTTTTGCCGTTCAACCAGCCCATCACATTGAGGGTGATATGCAGAGGTACGGGACTTGTGGATACCCATGAGGCTACAGATTTCCTTCATCAAATTACTTTCAAAATTTGACCCTTGGTCGGAGTGAATTATTTCGGGTGGACCAAATCTGGTGAAAACTTTAGAGACTAAAACTTCGGCAACTGTACGAGCTTTTTGATCTTTAGTGGGAAAAACTTCAGACCACTTACTGAAGTGATCCATTACCACCAGCAGGTGTTTATTTCCTCTCGATGTTTCAGGTAAAGGACCCATGTAGTCCATCGCCCAAAATACAAACGGTTCGCTTACTTCAATAGAGCGAAGTGGTGCCTTCCTAAGGTGATTGTCTGTCTTGTTTTTGGCACAGGTTTGGCACGATCTCACAAAATCACTTATTTGTACCGACATTTTTGGCCAGAAAAATCGTTCTTTGGCTCGATGAAGTGTCCGACGAATTCCTAAGTGACCTGAGAATGGACTACAGTGAATCCCATACAAAACAGAATCAACGAGTGCTTCTGGTACCACATATGCATACCTCGGTAGGGAATGATCTGTACTAAGATTCTTGGCCAGCAAGCCGTTAGAGAGGAATAAACTGTCCCAGCAGTGCCAGAAAGTACGAAGGGACGGATTGTCTGCCCAAACAAAATAAGGTGGTTTAGGTAATTTGGCCGATTTCAATTCAATGATCTTAGCAATGACTGGATCATTCAGTTGAGCCTGATGGAGATTATAGCCAGGAGTCATTGTCGTGGCACAACCAAATGATTGGTCAACCACAGGGGCCTCGGGAGCATCTTTTTCATCTGATGGCAAACGGGAAAGTCCATCAGCATTCCCATGGGCAATGCCAGGGCGGTGTTTGATTATAAATGAGTATTCCTGGAGTGTCATGACCCACCTGGCAAGTCTCCCCTTTGGCTCAACAGTATGAAGCCATTGCAATGCACTGTGGTCCGTAACAAGTGTAAATTGTCGACCAAGCAAATAAACACGAAAATGTTCAACAGCAAAAATGACAGCAAGAGCTTCCTTTTCTGTGGCGGAATAGTTCTTTTCACGATCTGAAAGTGATCGGCTACAGTATGAGATGACACTCTCCTTACCACTAGTGTCAATCTGTGACAACACAGCACCAATTCCAATATCGGATGCATCTGTGTGTAAAGTAAAAGGTCTGTCAAATTTGGGGTATGCTAAAATGGGAGCTTTGCAAAGTTTATCCTTCAAAGTACAGAATGCGAGATTATGTTTATTTTCCCATGCAAATTTAACTCCTTTCTTAGTTAAGGCCACAAGAGGTGCAGATAATGCCGCATAGTTTGGTATAAACTTTCTGTAGTAGCCTGTTAGGCCGAGAAAAGATCTTACCTGTTCAACTGTCTTTGGTGGAAGGAGTTTTGAAACGGCCTCAATCTTACCTGGATCAGTCTGAACTCCTTCAGAGGACACAACATGGCCTAAATATGTTACCTTATCTGCTCCAAAGGAACATTTAGATGCCTTGACGCGCAAATTATATTCCCGAAATCGACCTAAGACAAGGGAGAGCCGCTGACACTGTTGTGCGAGACTGTTCGATGGAATTATTATGTCGTCAAAGTAACAAAGGCATGTTTCATAGGTTAGGCCAGACAGGACAATTTCGATGGCTCTCTGAAAGGTGGCACAGCCGTTGGAAACACCAAAGGGTAAGCGCAGGAACTCCCACAACCCATCTGGGGTGGTAAAGGCTGTTTTCTCGCGGTCTGCGGGGTCCATATTTATTTGCCAATACCCTGTCCTAAGATCTAAAGTGCTGAACATAATGGAACCTTGCAATGAATCCAACAAATCATCAACCCTAGGCAATGGATGTGCATCCTTTACTGTGACTGAGTTTAACTTACGGTAGTCAACACAGAACCTGTACTTACCATCTTTCTTCTTGACTAGGACAATTGGTGAAGCCCATGGAGAAGTACTAGGCTGAATGACACCTTGGTCCAGCATATCCCTTACCTGTGATTTAGCTTCTTCCCTAAAAGCGTATGGTAACCGCCTCGGGGACTGCTTAATAGGAGTTGCATCACCTGTGTCGATCCGGTGTGTGATAACATCCGTTTGGCCCAAGGACTCATCAAAAACATCCGAATATTTGAGAAGGGTATTTAAAAGAAGACAGCGTTCATGCTTTTCCAAAGAAGGGCTAATTGCTGCTTCTAGCTCAAGAGACAACTTCTCAGGTATGATGGAACCACACACTAAATTAGGCCCAGGTGTGCATTTGTTATGCGCAGAACTTTTTGCAATAGGTTCTACAAGTGGACAGAATTCGCTTATCTTTTGACCAGCCTGTAATGAAATATCAAAATTAGATGAATTCATCAAACGAACTAGGACTTTCCTGCTTTCTGCCTGACTAACTGAATACGCTGCTAAAATTCCTGTGGGCAAAGATTCGTTGTTAATTGGGGACACCATTCCTAGATCATCCTTGTAGTTTTTTGTGACCTGGCCTGTAACTATGATTTCTGTTCTACCTGGCACACAAATACTAGCTGGTAAAGTAATGGGAACTGGTCCTTTATTTTCTGATTGGTGAAAAAGGGTAGACGATAAAATATTGCCATTCTCGGCAACGCCAGCACATTGGTTTAGCTTGGTTGGAAGAGGATAATCCAGGCACTTATCCTGTGGAATGAGGGGAGTATCACCATGCCTTCCCGTTAAATAATATGCACCATTGTCCCTATACACTAGGCTCAACCCATTGGCAGTTAGAAAATCCCATCCCAAAACACACTGCAGCGGCTTGTAAAGATGGCGGGAAACTAGAAAATCACCTGTATAGGAAACATTGTTGCTGCAGGGAAAGGAAAATGCAGCTTGCACACCTCCTTCCACGTGTAGTGGTTGACCGTTGATTCCAAAACATTGTTGTGAAACTGTATGGAGAGCTGGTTTTGGTTCAATTTGTTCAAAAGCATCGAAAGAAATAAAGGATTTCATAGAGCCCGTATCAACAAGAGCGGAAAGGTTAGAAGTGCCAAAATGGCACACAACAAGAGGCTGATCTGGCATCTCGAATGATGCTCCACATAACCCAGCAGAGAAAATTTGGGGGTGACCTGCAACCCAGCCCCTCATTGAGGCACCCCGTTGAAGTTTAAAGACTTACCCTCTGATGAAGATCGTTGTGTATAATTATTGGCACATTGGTTCTGCGTGTGCCCCCATCCACGGCACAATTGACAATGCAAGTCCCATGGACAATTCGATGCAAAGTGTCCGAGTTGATTGCAATTAAAACATCGGCCTTGGCGTCTTTGTGCATTGCTTGATTTTTGAAATCTTCCACGGGATCCACGTTGAATAACATTCTGATTACGAGGTTCTGGTTGGGAAAGAGATGTTTCCAGACTTTTGTGGCTTGCAGTCAAGGCTGAAACAGCAGCAGTTAATTGACCAATCGAATCCTTGAGCGTGTCGTGTTGATGATGACTGGAGGGACGGTCTGCAGGTGCAGGGGCAACTGGTGAAGCAAAAGCCAGTGGTTGCTCCGCTGGTCGATGAACAGCGCGAAAACGTTGAACAAATTTCGTCATCTCAGCAAGGGACGGTGTTGGATTGGCCTCTAGGAGCTTGAGACGAAGACTCTCAGGAAGGCCTTTCATGAACTGACGAGACAGAAGTGCATCACGTGCTTCATCAGCAAGCGAAGGGTCAGCTTTCTTTAAAATTTCTTGCAGTTCCCACAGATAAATCGAGGGGTCTTCACTTGGGCGGAGAGATCGGCTTTCAAACTCTGTGAAATATTTTTCACGGTCAACTGGCGGGCAGAGGGCTGCTACAAGACTCTTTTTCAGCTCATTGTATGATGCTTTTTGGGCATCAGAGAATGAAAAATAGTGAGTGGCTGCTGGTCCTCGTAGAAAAGCAGGCAGAACTTTTAATTTCTTGTCGTTATCCCATGAATTTGCAGTTGCACAGACTTCAAACTGGCGTAACCACGAAGAGATATCACCGGATTCGAACTTCTCTGGTGTAATAGAAGTTGCCATAATATCTTCGTACTCGCCACCAACTCTGTCACCAATTTGATGCGCTTGAGGATTCGCTAGGCGAGACTCAGAAACAACAACTATTTTCTGAATCAGAGTATGATCGACTGACTGCTAAATTCTCTCTTGCTCTTATGAAATACTCGCTTTACATAAACCAGACATGCAATATAAACAGGAGACATGAGGAGATTACGTGTCCTAAATGCAATATATGTAATGTGCGTAACCAGAGGCCACACACGCAACATGTGGCCAATTTCATAACAGGTCCATTGCTATGCAAAAGAATTAGAAATGGTGCAACGTCGATTACAGAATGGTTAAGAGATCTACATCAAATTTGCAGCTCTAGTAAAATTGTCAGATCGGTGCTTTTTATCTAATAATGCGTTTCCTTGAATGAGGTAAAGAAAGCCATTTCAAATAGAGTTCGTTTGATCATGAGTGGTATTTACAGCATCCGGCAAGCTATGATTAGCGATAACTAGGCTCATGTAGTCAGTCTAGTATTTACCTTTACAAGTTGTAAGCATTGGCCATTGTATTATGGTTCCAACTTCAAGGAACTTAATAAATTTCCCATGCTCCTTTGTCCGCTTCCTTGCAGAAGGAAGTTAGAGTGCAAAAATAGCTTCACTGATGCTTCAGTAAGTGTTTTTGTTTCGTTTGTTGTTGCTGGTATGTTCTGTAGGGCCTGGAAAAATTCTCAATTCTGTGATATCTTGTTTGCTGAGTATAGGGACCACTGTTGACCAAGAGATAATGTACGGTATAGGTTGACCTTATGTAACGACCCAAGGCATTGCATGCTGGTATGCCCTCGTTGAAAATACCTGCTAGTCTTGACGTGGGCTTATGTGATCTTTTGGGCCCTTTCCTCCCATCGTAGGGTTGAATAAATTAGCATATTAGTCTATTAATACCACTACGCTCCAGGGGTGTGGTACCTCATTGTGACCATACTAGGCCTTGTAGCCATGCGAAACCAACCAGTCCATTTTTGTGCCACGATGTTTTTGTTTTGTTTTTTTCTTTTTTTTTTGTAACACTTTTGCGTGAATATCAAAAGACAAAATACTTGGGCTATCTGTATCACTTTGGCCGATTATTATGGCAAAAACCTTTGGTAAACATTTATTGTTGCTACCACGAACATTCGATACATCTCCACTTCGTCACGTTGCAAGCAGAACTTATGTAGTTTCTTTGTTGTCGTCGTTTTTGCTGTATGCAGACAGGTCAATGTTACACCAATTTGTTTGTAAGAAAAACGTAGCAAACCGACTCGTTTTTCAGAGGATAAACGGAAGCACCAAAATAGAATCACAAAGACAACTACCCGCCTATTCAGCGGTGCGTCTAGTATGACCATGGTGAGGTACCCTCCCTTGTCTACTTTTTGGTAATATGAATGCTAAAAAATCTTTATCGTTATGCACCACACACTCGTGTTCGTAGACAACCAGACCAGAACGTAGAAATAGCATCGCCATCTGTTGCCAACGAGCTCTTGTGCGATGAGGTGTTGTAGTAAACTGAGAATCCCACCATTTTGTTGCATTCCCATGGAAACCTACAAAATAAAAAAGCTTAAGTAGGTAGTTGTTTAGGTTGTCTGTCTGTATTCGAGCTGATGGGCTTTGTTATTTGTTGAACAATAATAGGAAAATCTTTTGTGTTGTTAATGACAGTGGAAACAGAGCCTCTTAATCCGCCTGTTGTTTCGTGGAAAAGCAACTATTTCTGGAGGATCGAGTCCTTATGAGTGAATTACGGACCAGAAAATCAGGGTCCAGGGAACTGCGGACCAACGAAAGGAGTAGAGAAGATCGTAGAGGAGAGTGACTTGGTGCTCCAGTCGCAGCATTTCTTAACTATTGTTATTGCTAGTTTGCCAGTTTATAGTCTGATGTAAGTTGAAGGATGCTGTCGCGGGTATGACTGGCTAATATTTGTACTACTGCTGCACTACATCAGCAAAGTTGGCTAGTAAATTCAGTTCCTATTCACCCAGGAAAACTCCAGTTGCATAAGTCAGTTATTTAATGGATCATGACTGACCCCTTAACCAGCCAATCACAGATGTGGTACTTTCTTCAGGGCTTTGATCACAATTGCTTTCTATTTTTCAAGATGTAGAAAACCAAACGCTAGTTGGAATTAATGGGGATTATGATGTTTAATCAAAATCAACTAAAATGATCGGGTGATACTGCGGGCATGTAGAAATCGCAATATAGAAAAGTAGCTGAGACACTTAGCTGTTTATTCATCTTGGATGCTGCGAATGATGGTAAAGACATTGCCATGTCGCCTTCCGTGCACGTAGAAGACCAAGTAAACTCCCAGTCCATCGATTGACCATTTTGACATAAAAGTGAAAGTCCAGCAACCAACGTATGACTTGCTTGCTTTTATCTAGGCCAGAGACTGTCTTCACAGTCGGGGTTTCATCATACTTTGTTCCTTTTTGTTATTTGTCTTTATGAGCACAATCTTGTGAATGACGTACGGCAATAGTTTCAGCAAATGAAGAGTTCTCTGTTTCAAATAAGCTAAAATACCAAGATTTAAATTCAAGCTCTTTTTCTTTCCTCGTGATTTGCGTCTCAGATTGACTATAGAAGTGACTGGAATGTTCCTTTGCTCTGCTCAATTTGTTGAACTTGTTTGTTGAATTTGCTCGTCATGCAACAATCTTTTGCCACTGCCTCGAAAGTACAGAAACATTCTTGAACCAACAAGTGAGTCTTTTAACCATCCCAATGCAAAGTCGCAGAAAGTGAGGAGCGGCTCTTACGATGTTCTCCTTTGCTAGTCTAGTTTCTCTGACTAACTCCCTCTTGTACAGAATCAATTTTTTTTTTTTTTTTGTTTCAAATTGTGATCTGCTCTTGTCGGAGTGAGACGAAGACTTGAATGCTTCTGGCGGTTCCAGGACACGTCTTTTTGCGGTAATGCGTTGTGTTCGTTTGTGATTGGTTAGAAATGTGTTCACGTGATTGATTTCTCCAATGCAATATCGATGCTGATTCCATTGAGGCATTTATAAGCATCTTGACTTCAGTTGTAAGCTCTTTGTAACTTCTCTTTGTTGGCAAAATGAAAGGGGTTCTAAAAATACTACGGTTCTTTCACAATGTTCATGAGAAATTTCAGCTTTCGAAATGAGGAGGAGATGTAACGTGCGATAAGGGCGGAAGAAAGTTGATGCACAAAGCCTTTGAACCACGCAAAGAACCATCGGAGAGAAACCTAACCCCATTTTACGCTTTTGGCCTAAAATTTTGATTGGAAAACAAGGGCCTTGCCTTTTAGAAATTTTCTGGTGTAGGAAGGCCTTCCTTCGAGGGTTTTATATTTTTTGTACAAAGATATGATGTATTACTGCAGCAAATGTCTTCTCCCACCGTGGTTGTTTTATGGACACTTTATTATTTTGGATAAATTGGGTCTGATTCTCGGCTTTGGCTTTTGCATCTAAGTTCAATTTTACGAGGTTGCAACATACGATCACTGGCAACAGTGGGAAAAATCATCGCTAATGTTTGGCAAGATAGGAGTAACAAGGATATTCTCTACAGGAATTTTCTAGGCCTGTTAAAAAGCCCATAGATGTTGGAGATGTCCAAGGAAGTATCTCCGACAACATTTCTCAACTCCGAATTCTTTACTTCGCTCGATAAGCTCTGCTATGTTCTCGGTGTGTAGCAGGCCTCAGATTTAGATGTAGCTATGTAGCAGGCCTCACATGAAAATATCAATTCATGGATCAAAATCTTGATCATAACCCCAGGGGGGGACTCCTATTGGTAAGTGACGGGGGGTTAGACACTTTTTGGGTTTGGGAAAAGATGCCTAGTATACCTTTGGGTACGCTATTTTGTATATAATTAGTATATTTTTGGGGATTGTTCCTGATAAGTCTGACAAATTAGTCACATTGAGTCTTTCTCCAAGACAATGAAACATATTGTGAAAACAAAAAGCATTTCAGCACTTAATTCAGCATAACAAGAAGTATATTATATAAGATAAGTATATTTTTGGGGGTATAAGATATAAGATAAGTATATTTTTGGGGGTAAAAATCTGCAAAATTCAGTATATTTTTGGGTTTTCCAAAAAGAAGCTGTGTCTGACCCCCCCCCCCCCCGTCACTTACCAATAGGTAGTCCCCCCCTGGGATCATAACATACAAGTTCTAGTGTTTTAAAAAGATGTAAACACACAACTCACAGTTCACCAAAGTTAAAACGGCTTCTTTGATCTCGGGGGCTTCTCTCGCAAAAGGCCTGATAAAAGAGGTGTGGATATTCTGTTGTCTATATTCTGGCTAGCGCTCTGACCAAGGATGTGTTAAAAAGCTCATAGATGTTGGAGATGTCCGAGCAAGTATCTCCGACATTTCTCAACTCCGAATTCTTTACTTCGCTTGATAAGCTCTCCTAAAGAAGTCGGAGATTTCTGATGTTCGAAAAATCTGTAAGATTCAACTGCATTGTTGGCAAAAATACAGTAGCAGGCCTCACATGAAAATATCAATTCAAGGTTCAAAATCTTGATCATACGGTAACATACAAATTTAAGCGTTTTAAAAGATGTAAACACTCAACTCTCAGTTCACAAAAAATAAAAGAATTTTCAGGCAATTCATAGCATATCTTTACTTTATGTATCTTTTATTGTATGACCACTTGAAGGTATTTTATCTTTCTCAAATTTTAAAGAGGATGCAAAACCTGGCTTTCTAGAAAGCAAAATGTAAATAATGAGCAAAAATAGGCAATGCAATGGCTTGTCAATGAAAAAAGAGACAGAAGTTCATTTTTTAGATGTAGGGAATACCTTTGCTTTCTTAAAAAACTTGATTGAATCAAACTTTTCCTTGATAAAACATCTCCGACATTTAGTAGAGCACATGGTACTAAGTAAATAGCAGGAGCCGATAAATGTCCGAGAAACTCGCTACTACATCTCCGAGTTTCTTACCTGTCCTAATTTCTCTTTTCACATGAAAGCTGTGGCAAATGGAATAACAGTTTGTGTCAGTTTTACGAAACTTAGCATGGACCCGAAATGATTTATGTATGACAATGACTGACGCATTTGCATCAAATGCATCTGTATGGACAGCCCGTGTGACCTGCTTCCCCCAGGGGGGGAGCACTCTATAGATTCAAGATAGGGATGTTCACTTGGAAAGATTTTTTATCTACCCGAAAATGACAGGCCCAAAATTTTCAAACCCAAAAAAATGACGGAATTATTCTCCACCCCCCCCCCCATAACGTTGTGTTGCCGTTGCAGTCGCTGTCCTCGTTGCTGAGGGTCCATTCTGACAGAGCAGAGCCTGCGTAAAATTACGTCATCGAGTAATCTGAGATAAGGAAGTTTTAGCTTTGGAAATCATAAATCAAAAGAAAATATTGAGTGTCCTATTTGCGGGATCTGCTGCAAGGAGCAAGGGACTCAAAGCTAGGAGATTTCGCGTATGCGTGCGCAATTTCATCTCTGTCCGCTACACCTTGAATCTTTCTAGTTGTAGAGCAATACCCTTCTGGTGCAGTGTAGTGTGGACTCTCGTTAACCGTAAACTAAACTAAAAACTAAAAACTGAAAACTAAATACTAAAATCAACAAACTGCACGAGCGAGACCTTAGAATAACGTATAGAGATCAGGAGTCTAGTTTTGAAGATCTCTAAGGACATGATAACAGTGTATCTGTTCACCAGAAGAACTTACAAGTATTAATGATAGAAATGTTCAAAACAAGGCATGGCTTAAATCCTCCTTTTATGAAAGAAATATTTTGTCCACAAACCAACCAGTTTAGCCTCAGAAATGATCGCGATTTTAACTTACCAAGAGTGAGATCAGTAATGTATGGCTCAGAAACTGTTCGATAAAGGGGTCCACAGTTATGGTGTACACTTCCAGTTTAAATTAGACACTCAACTAACTTGATTGAATTTAAGACCAAAATCAAAGCTTGGAAAGGAAATGAGTGCCAATGCCAATGTAGGCTCTGCCGAAATTTCATACCACTTTTAGGTTTTATATGAGTTTTAGGTTTTAGGTTTGTTCAACATGATATTTTCTATCCATTCTGTTTTTGCTATTTGAATTAGTTGGCTTTTATTAGCTATACTTGTAAACATTTTTATGCATGTGTAGCTATTTTATACCTTTTTTATGCCAACATTGTAAAATAAAGTGTTAATAATAATAATAATAATAATAATAATAATAATAATAATAATAATAATAATAATAATAATAATAATAATAATAATAATAATGGAAACTTTTCATGATAAAATCCAACTAATTACATACAACTTAAAAACAGTAACAGAATCAGACTAATCACTACGGTGTAGGCATAGTCTGCCTGCATTCGCATAGGTGCTTCAAAATAGTTAACAAAAGTAAGGTAAGGTTCAACTTAGAAGTTCATTAGATCCACTTCCGTCCACTCCTTCGTTCTCATACAAAAGATATAATAAGACGAACGTATGCAAATTTCTGTTAGCTTTGTAGAAATGTACGTTGCTGCTGTGTTGTCAATGTTTAAATCTTTCAGCAATTTGAAGAAATCCTCTGAATGTTTCGAATAGATGCCGATAGTAGACATCACGAGATTCACAAAACAGATTTTTCGATACGAACGTTTTAGGTCACCATCATTTAAGAGATGTTCGGATAATAAGGTCACCAGAGATGTTCGGATAATTAGGTCACCATCATTTAAGAGATGTTCGATGTTCAGATAATAATAATAATAATAATAATAATGATGATAATAATAATAATAATAATAATAATAATAATAATAATAATAATAATAATAATGATAATAATAATAATAATAATACGAGAGAAAAGACCAGAATATAGAGTTGAAATATTACCCATTGTCATTGGCTGTTTGGGAGGAGGAATGAAGGAAGTGGAATGTCAGGTGAAAAAAATCATAAAGGACGACGAAGGAGCAAGGTGGACATGTAATGAAATGCTGAAGGCCGTCCTATTCGAAAGTGAGAGTATGCTGAGAAAGACATTGTCCGGTTTCATCCAGAAGGACTAAAATTAGAACGATTAGCATAGTAGATTAGCTTTTGTGAGCTTCTGTTGTAAGCAGGGCTACCAAAACTTGTTAGCCTGACACCCTTGATCCTTGGCCAAATGTGACCCAAGCCTCTAGTATATTGAGACTCAGGATTTTTTTTTTATTTTTTTTTCCGATCTAGGCCACGTATCGTCAGGGATAAAGGGCAAAGGCCTGTTCATGACATTGTTCAGGTTGCAATATTGAATAATAATAATAATAATAACAACTTTGTAACAAATCAAAATTATACAGGGAGGCCTACAGTGTTACCGTGGCCGTAGTTGATTAGCAGAGAACACTTTTTTCACTTTTAAAAAACATGTGCAACACGCGCTCCTTTTGGTCATCGTATTCATTTGTGGATTAAATTATCTCTTATCAAATGAACATGAGAGTAACTTTGAACATGTGTCTAGCCAGAAAACAATAGGCTCACCACGAGCTTGGAAACGCTTACTGGATCTTTAACACGATGTAGAATTTAAATATTTTGACAGTTATTGTAACTTGTTCTTTCTCTTATAAGATAATCGATCTTCCTGCGTTTGCTCATACCCCGATTACACGGAGCAAAAGTACGGGATCGCAATCCCGATTGCAGTCCTGATTCTGAAAAGATTTACCGTGTAAACACTAAAATTCGATCCCACTTCAGAGGTGGATCGCGATCCGGATCGCAATCCTGATCCTGAAAACATGTGCCGTGTAAACACATTATCGGATCCCCATCGGATCGCAATCGCTATCGAAATCTTTAAGTTAACGCAGTAGATACGAGCACCATGGTCGTCGTGGTGTTTCTAGACTCCATAACTATGCTAAATAAGCATGTGCCAGTGCGAATGGATCGCGTTCTTGATCCGTTTTCGGTAGACACCCGTGAAAACGCAGCCCGGATCCTGGTGGATCCCGATACGGTGTTTGTGCCCCGTGTAAACGGGGTATCAAATAGTTTTTGAATAAGGTAAATCAGGTTCCGTTCAAGGTGAGGGTGAAGGTGCATTATTGCGATGCAAAGCGTTGGGATCGCAGAAATAGAGCAGACCGAATCGAGTCCGCCGGGGGGGGGTACATGACTTGGGGATGGACGGGGGTCTGCCGCCCGGTTTTCAGACAGGTACCCTCTTCAAATTACCAAAACTTGCCGCTATACCCACTTTTATGATGAATTTTGGCGGAAAATCACCCATTTTTGACCATTTTTCGCCAAATTCTTGATAACCCAACCATGTTTAAGGAAAATCTGCCGAAAAAGAGACCCTTGTTTAGAGAATTTTGGGCCCAAAAACCCACCCATATGGGCGGCACATACCCATACCCTCAACATGTTATGTTACCCCCCCCCCGGGCGAGTCCGTTACCCATTATCATGACTCTAAAGTATGGTGGGGTTCTACCAGGTTTCAAACCCACTCCGCCTAGCCTGCGTGCAGCCTCAACTCTTGCTGCGCGCAGGCTAACTCCACCTGACTCTTCTGATTGCAAAGTCAGTCGATTAAACCACAGCGCCACAACACCTTCACACCCACACTCTGCTGGTACTCAATGTGAGGGTACAACTTTGGATCATTGATAACATAAATGTAATGGATTAAACTCCCTTTTACGCTGTTCCTGCTAGTCTGTGATAGTTTTGTTCCCACTGTATATACCGGATGAGTCAATAAAAACGATCCTCGTTTGAAAGGCTACTTCTCCCCAAGCAACGATATTTTGCCAGGGTGCATTCCATGCACTTAGGCCCGAAGATCTTCGGCGTAGACCAGACTTTTTTGTCGGCGTAGCGGCGTCATTTCTTCAGTGAAATCGGTTCTTGGCGTGACAGCGTTTGAAACTCTACTTACCTTTGCATGAATGTGAAGTTGTCCTCGATCTTTTAGCAGCTTCTTTTGATAAGAAACTAAGAATTTGGGTCAGTACTGAACGTTTCTTAAAACCATAAGATTTTGATTTTTAGCAGCTTCTCTCTCCCTGAAAATACATGGCGTACGAAAGCTCAGGGCTTGCCTTATCTTCGGCGTACGTTTTTGTGACTATGATGGAATGCACCCTGGATATTTTGCGATGTATGATTGAAC
The DNA here is from genome assembly GCA_964019985.1 of Aurelia sp. 4 Dawson et al 2005. Classification (NCBI taxonomy): domain Eukaryota; kingdom Metazoa; phylum Cnidaria; class Scyphozoa; order Semaeostomeae; family Ulmaridae; genus Aurelia; species Aurelia sp. 4 Dawson et al 2005. Next base: position 12,127,839 of record OZ026492.1, read on the forward strand.
AGCCAATTTTTTTCAACTATTGTAGAATTTCTGGCTGATCTCGGTCTCTCCGTTCGGATTTTACAAGGGATTCTCTCAAGAAAGTCCGTTCAAGAAAACTTAGAAAACGTGCTAAAATCACCAGCAGCCTCATCCTATACTTTCACCATGACTTGAAAAGGCTTTAGGGCTGATTTCCAATCAGTGGAATTTTCCCAGCGGACTGAATTTAAGACAATGAAATCCTAGTCACGCGTAATATTCTATTCAATTTCAGGGCAACATGGCAAACACTTTCACACATTAACATAGGATTTCCTTTCCAATAGGAAAGTTCTACTGAGTGGAAATCAGCCTTCAGCACGTGCTATTCTCTTGAGAGGAAAACAAACTCTTCCACAGTACAAGTTACTCATTCGGGGTGATTCCATCCTACCAAGAAAGATAAATACATGAAGCACTGTTGATGCTATGAAGTTTCAAAAGTGGGAACTATTTTCTGGCTCACCCGGTATGGCTTGATCCAGACTTTTTGTGGGACAACGTCTGTTGACATCATTTTGACAGAACAAGGATGCAATTTGTAACACAATAGCATGAGTTGCATTTGCTGGACACCACAATTCAGAAGCGGCTAGCAGCTGCAGGCAAAGAAGATTGTCTCGACCAATAATGCAAAACAAACACGACCCCAAAACTTTCCCTGAAACCCAAGTGCAGTTGTGGCCAAAGTTTAAGACCACATTTTTGTCAACAACTTTTCTTGGGGTAACGGAATGGAACCCTAGCGCTCTGCCTGATTTACTCTCTTGGAGTTAGTTTGAGGCAACTTTCTATGCAGATTCCGAATTTCGATGCTGTTTTTTAAATTTCTGCGCCATTTTGTTATGACGTCAAAATGAAATACATAAAGTACGACCAACCAAAAACTATGTAGAGTTAAAACGTTTTTCGATGCCATTTCGGCTCTATTTGCTTAATAGTAAAAGTTAAAGTCTCTTTCGAAAGAGGAAGAGAAGCGTAATTACCTAGAGCAGCATTTCCGAAATTTAAACTTACAGAAGGGGGTTGAAATCGAGCCTCAAAAAAGGCAACTCTTAGCCCACGCAGTCGTCGAGGTTGAAAAATGTATGGCTGAAAAGCTCTATCTTAGTTGTATCCAGATCTGCCCCCCGTTTATTTGTTAACTACGTAGATTTTTGTCCATATGCGAAGAAATGGCTAAGGGTTAGCAGATTTTGGAAAAGTTGATTTCCTGAAAGTCGGGGGAAGCAACAAGTCGCTACTCCAACGAATAACACGAAATCTATCACAGTAAAACTGTATCAAGCAGGGAAGGTCATCTCAAGGGAGTTTAATGATTATAGCTAAGATAGAGCTTTTCAGCCATATATTTTTCAACTTCGACGGCTGCGTGGGCCAAGAGTTGCCTTTTTGAGGCTTGATTTCAACCCCGTTCTGTAAGTTTAAATTTCGAAAATGTTGCTTAAGGATATTATGCTTCTCTTCCTCTTTCGAAAGAGACCTTAACGTTTACTATTAAGCAAATAGAGCCGAAATGGCATCGAAAAACGTTGAAACTCTTCATAGGTGTTGGTCGTACTTTAGAAACTCTCGGAAATTCCAGTAGCTGGATTTTGAAATAGTCTATGCACAATTCATTTCAATGATTAGTTTGCAAACTATAGAAACCTTGCAAAAAATATTGCTTCAGGGAAAATGGTAGTAGATAGCGTTCAGCTCAAAGCTTTGAAGACGATGATTGGCCAAAAGTGAAAAATCTTTTTGATTATGATGTATAAGAGGCTTTGAAATTCGATGATGGGAAATATTGAAAACTAATTCGAATAACTGTGCCATTTCTTGCTTCAAACTAGAAATAAAGTGCTGGTCTTAAACTTTTGGCAAAGCTTTGGACTGAAGGCTCTCTACTACCATTTTCCCTGAAGCAATAGTTTTCGCAAGGTTTCGATATTCTGCAAACTAATCATAGAAATGAATTTTGCATAGGTTAATGTAAAATACTGCCAAGTGACACAATTTTCGGGTCACATCTCTTTTCGGCAAAACCACTAGAATTTCCGAGAATTTCTATAGATTTCATTGTGACGTCATAACAAAATGGCGCAGAAATTCAAAAAACAACATCGAAATTCGGAATCTGCATAGAAAGTTGACCTAAATTAACTCCAAAAGAGTAAATCAGGCGGAGCGCTAGGGCTCCATGTCGTTACTCCAAGAAAAGTTGTTGACAAAAACGTGGTCTTAAACTTTTGGCCACGACTGTAGCTAGATTCTGGAAATGGTTTTCAAGACCAAAAATAAGCATATATCGAAAGTAGAAGAATATATCTGCACAACTAGGGCTGGAATTTTGGTATGTAAGCTGATTGGGAAGCGATTCAATTCTCGTATTTTTGGGTGGAAATAATGCAATTACTGCTCAGCTTCTGAACAAAACGAATAAAATTTCCGCGATAGATGTGTAGATGTATCCCTCTTCTTTCGACATATGCTTACGTTTTCCCTTAAAACCATTTCTGGAATGCACAACGAACGCGCTAGCTACCTGGCTTTAGAAAAACTTTTGTGGCTTTGTTTGTTTTAAATTACTTGTTAAGAGAAATTCGTTTGTCTGCAATCGCCAATCGCTTTTAATCTAGGTGTCAACAAAAGCAGCTGATGCTATTGTCCTACAAATCGGTTTTAACGTCGCTAAATCAACAAGTGATATCTAATGTCAGCCCATAGGCTATATTGATATCAACTTATGGTTTACGGTTACCAAAGATTGATGAAAACCTCAGTCAATTTTCTTCTTTCTAGTACGAACTACCAGTGGTGTATTTATCAATGTACAAATATGCATAAAGAATCTAATCCCACGTTCCTATTGAGCGATTAAATCTGCTTTAAGTTATCCCATGCCAGTTTACGAAAGAGCTTGGACTAAGTTGGGTTAGACGTGATTTTCAAAAGGAAAAGCTAGATTAAATGGAGGTACGATCACAACTGTTGCCTTTATTTGCACAACTTGAAAGGCAAGGAGTCATGATAAATAGCACCTGACCAGATGACCAGTGCTCTTGACCAGATGTTGGTCGGGGACCTGCCATCGAGGTTTCAAAACATACCCGTTCCTTATACCAATTTTTTGAAAAAGTAGACCCGAACTTATACCAATTTTCGAGAAAGTATATCCGACCTTATATTTCATAGCAAAATCGTGCAAATCGGTACCGTTCATTATACCAAAATTGTGAAAATTGATACCGTTCTTTATACCAATATCTTGAAAATAGATACCCTTCCCAATGGCACGTCCCCGTAACCAAAATATGTGCAGTGCACCCCCCTGGAAATAGCACTGCTCCGCTGTGCATCATGCGCACCTTGCCATAAATATCAAGTATCACTCATAACAAACAAATGCACTCAAAGTGATCAATTTCATTTCACATGAACACCAGGAGCATGAGTCAGCGAGTTTCCCATGTCTGGATTTTCGCAGACTATTTCACTAGACTCAAAAAGGTTTTGAGGAAAACGTTTGTTACTTTTGAGGTTTTTCTGTCCATGGTTCTAGTTTCTGACGAAGAATTGATTGATTTTTACAATAATTACAAGGCTTAAACTAGTCTTGTGCCCACAAGTTAAATCTCGTTTAATGCTTAGTACGAAATGGTCATAAGGAGCATAATTCCTTGTAAGGATTTTCCATCTGTGGGATCCTATTATTTTCTACCAGAGAATTTATCAATTTACAAAATATACACATTTCTCAATATTCTTAATATTTTTCATACTCTTGTTGGGGAGACAAGATACGCTTTGTGAGAGGAAACTGATGTGACCCCCCGTGCAGTGGGTTAAAGCTCATGGGCCCATCAGAGCTTCAACTCCAAAACGCAACTGCGCTACTGACCTTTAACCAGCTGAACGGGGGGGACACATAAGTTTTCTCGAACAATGCATATCTCGTCTCCCCAACAAATTATCAATATTCTGAGTCAATCATATTGTAGGCGACATCGTACTGGGATCTTGATTACTGCGTTTCCTCTTCTGCTTTGCATTTTGAGGATAACTGTAGGCATAACTTAGTTTTCGATTGCATTTTCTATACAAGATACCTTTAGCTGCTTCTATCACAAGTTTGCTGAAAGTCATTCCGATCGATATGCAGACCCCTTGAAAGCTGACAGCAATTATTGCACAAATATGAGCAGTTAATGAGTTGCTTGAAAAAATTTCTAAGATTCTGCTGAGCAGAATTTCAAGCGATAATAGCATGGTGATCATTGCCATTGTCGACTTCTGTCGAGTGATAGGATCCGTCCGTACTAATGAAGCTTGCCTTTTGAAATGCTTTCTATAGTTGTATAAAGTGCAAGCAATATTTGCAAGGAATGTTATCGAAATTGGTAATAGATACGAGTAAAAATTGCTCCATATTTCAGACACAAAACAACTCTGTAACCGTCCATACCCGATCGAACTCCCAGCTGAAAAATGTATTATCGTACAAGTGACTGTGATGACTGCAGATACGCCGAATGCAATTGAACTGTAGATGATAAATCTTTCTTCTCTTGCAGATGAAAATTTCTCACTAAGTTTCAAATTGATATCATAAGATACACAACTCAGCCAAATAAATGCGCTCAATGCTGTCCAATGAGATAAAATTGAAATTGCGGTGCATAGTTGTTTACCTTTGTTTGTTGTTAATGCCATTGTTTGGAATATATGTAACAATGATTGGACAGCAAGAAGGCAAAGTATGCAATTTCTTGGAAAAGTCAGCTGCAAATTTTCAGATTTAAAGTAGACAACGAAGAGCAAAATGAGACAAAGAATGCTTAAGATATTCCCAAACATCCCAACATAAATAACAGCAGCACTTCTTTTCAGGGTTCCCGAGTACGTTGCATTTTGTTCGTTTTTGACATCTTTTGGCACCAAGCATTCAAACTTTGTCTCGGCAAAAGTTCCACCTTTCAATCGGCAATCAGATTTCCTCGATTGCACAACCTTCTTGATAAATCTTTCTGTTGCCAAAAGATATAACTTCTGAACTGAAGGCACAGATTTTGTGCCATGTTTGATAGCACTGATATTCGAAAATGTATTTTCGATATCCTTAGAATCAATGTATACACCATACCAAATACTGAACCAATGACTCAGTTTCGTCTGGAGATAATGACAAAGCTCCTTGGCAGAAAATATCCCTTGCACATATTTTTTAACGTTGATAGCTCCTTTAGAAAGTCTCACATCTAATTCGTTTGATATCCTCCTGGTTCCACTACTGTTTGGCAATAACTGTATGAACCGTAAACAAGGATATTTAGGTCTTGTCTCTCGTGGCCTTGCACAGTTAACTGTAATCAACAACCAAAGCAAAATACTTATGTTTCTTTGCAAATACATTGCTTGACAACTATTCATAAAATAACTTCCAAATTTACTGTCTTGGAAATACACTGTTTGTATTTTCAGAAGCCCTGCTGGTAGGTTCACTTCTGCTTTCGTTGCGAATATTTAGTTTTAAGGTGATGCAACATTACCAACGGAATATGATCAGTTAAGACTGTAAAAGTTATCTCTCTTGAGAATACTCCGTTCGTGTTTTCAGTGGCTCTGCTATTACCCTTCGAGCAGCAGGTTTACTTCCGTCATCGCCTTGCCAATGTCCAGTTTTAAAAAGGATGCAAATTATCAGCGGCAATTTATCAGCAATATTTAAAACTTAATCTCCCTTGAGAAATGTTGGCTGCCTTTGTGGAGTAACTACCAAATGTAATCCTCAATGAGAACTGCAGCAGCTAAGCTGATCCATATGAGCAGCAAGTTCATTCCTCTTCTTCTTGAAATTACGTATGAGTAAATTGATGCGAATTATCAATAACTGTAACCACCAAGTAAATCCGTGAAAAGCGCCAAACAAGCTTAGCCAAATGACTCTTTTAGGCCTGCGACAGACAAGCGTCCTTTATTTATAGAGCTACATGCTTGTTGTATTCGATATCTAGAGACCATTTCCCACAAAATGTATTCAGATGGGATTTATTGAATATGGAATTCAACTGTTTTCAATTGTATTCATTTGTAGGGGTTGGCTCTCATTAACAATGTGCTCACCGGCCATCTTCTATAATTCCGTTGCTATCTAATCGGCAAATTGATATTCTTGAATTGAACCACCAACAAACCTCTCTCGCCGCGTATTCAGCTGCAAAGAAAAACACACAGCACGTTAAAACAGGTCGGATTCAACACAATTCAACGCCATAAAGATGTTATCAATTTCAATATAAAAAATGTTCTTTAGTTAAATCATGAGCGGTTTCTGGCCTCCTTGTCTATAATAGCACATGTTTATCTTGCTGGATTTAAAATATAGAATCATTGAGAGTAATCAACATATTGAAGATAAAAAATCATTCACATGAGTTTCTTTCAACTGCATTTAGCCAGTTTTTGTATTCATGTTATGTGGTTGACAATTATCAAGTGCTTTCTCCAAATTTAAGACCACAATGAAGTTGCTGAAATCGGGAAAGACTTTGAAGACAAACATGGCGTTAGTTGGATCAATAACAGAGAAAAAAATTCACTATAGCATTTGAGTGATTTAAATCAAATGTAAACGGGGGAGAAAACAATTCATTTCAGTATGCAACCGAAGGTCTTAGATTAAAAATGCCATTTGAGACTCCTCAGGGATCCTCGCTACGGCCACTCCTTTTCATTGTTTAACATAATGCCTTATATGAATGCCTGGATTATAGGGCGTAAATGGATGATAAGCCAACAAAGATTGCTGCAAAGGCATACTGTGAACAGCATGAATTGCTTTGTCGGTAGACCGCAGAAATGACCAAGTAGCAAATTTGAAATTTCAGCCACAGGGTATCCATATGGAATAAATAAAATGAATGACCTACTACTTTCACTCAAACAAATAAAATGGGAAAAGGATGTAAAGAAAACACGGGCTGTGGGTGTAATTATCATAATACAAGGCTTTTAAGACACCAATGGAAGACTTAACAGGTAGTTCATTGTTATTGAAAAGACTTTAGAAATATTATTCCCAGCTAACAGTTAGGTACTGTATCATCATCGTACAAAGTAAAAGTGCTCGCTTCGCTCTCCCTTCAACATTGCTTGCTCTTGGTACAGCGCAAAGCTTGAGTGGTTTAGCCAGTTTTGACAATCTTTTAATATTATAGAAAATCTATACATATTATCATCAATTAGCAGATTTCATGAATGATCGTAGAACCGGAGTTAATGGACTGGTTCCAGTTAAGTGTTTGTTACGTTAATCGATGCAAATCTTTCTCTGACATTTTAATTCAGAGTTGATGTTTTATCAGCATTTACAGTAAATGAACGGAGATATAGCGATACAATCTAAGCATAGCACGCCACGCACAACTTATGCTTCTATTCTTTTTTCTACGGAGAACATCAAATACGATAGGTCCCACCCAAATCGACCCACTCCCCCCCAGTTACGCTCCCCCTGTTGATTTGCTTTAAGGAAGCAGTCATTTTTAATGCTGAGTACCGGGGCGGAGAACTTTTGGCAGGGGTAGGAAACCTTTTCCCATCATTTTGTGGGGGGACGAAAGTTCAACAGAGGGGATTAAGAGCTACTTATCAGAACTATGAATGCAGTTTTGAGGTTTTAATGGAAAAGGATAGATCAATAACTGTGCACCAGAGAATCTTGGACCTGCTCATGACCAAAATGTACAACACCAAAAATAGCTTTAATCCAGCTTTTATAAGAGAGATCTTTCGTGAACACGAAAGTCATTATAATCTGAGGAACTATAATGATTTTTCTCTTCTTAAAATTAAAACTGATACTTATGGCTCAGAAACCATTCCCTTTGGAGGCCCGCCAATCTAGACTACCGTTCCACAATTTATCAAACATTCTACATCTCTTACCGAGTTTAAAAACAAAATCAAATCTTGGTCTGGAGTACCCTTGGTTGCAGCCTCTCCCAGGGTAGGTCTAAAGAAACCTGCCACTGCCGACTATTTCGCAAACTTTTAGGCCAAAAATAAGGCTTCATTTGATGTTCACTTTTATGGTTTTTATTGTGAAAGTATGTCAATTGTACATATATTGTATTTCAACTGCATATATTTTCTTTTACCAGTCAATTGGGATCGCATTCATTGAATGGACAGGCAGCAACGAATCAAAATGAATGCTTCGTTTGGTTCTAAGCAGAAACTGAAGTTGGGTGCTCCACAAGGATCGGTTTTAGGGCCTCTGCTTTTAACATCTATTTGAACGAATCTCCTTATACATGTGACCAAAATCTACACAAAGTGTGATGGAGAGGCTGGAAAGCGTCCTTTAAAAGTAATAAAATGTTACTCTGACAGCTACCTCAAGCTAAATGAAGATAAATACAATTTTTATAACATTAGGTGCCTCTTGTTACAAACCCTGGCAATGCATCTGTGCAAAAAAAGCATTCAGAAAGAGTTGCTGAGTATTACTATAGACATTAGGCGGACATTTGAGCATCATGTTGCCAGGCTCTGCCAACAGGCTAACAATAAGCTGTGTGCTCTCTCGCGTATTGCCCCCTTCATGGATCAAGGCAAATTAATAGCCGGTTTCAATATTTTCCCTAAGATAAAGCACTAAGACTAAGATAAAGCAATCATCAAACCTGATTTTTGAGAGGCTTGGTGAACCATGAAACTGGTCGTGTTTTCTTGGAGTTGATGAGCAGAACTCTCGTTGCTCTCTTGCAAGAATCTTTGTAGCTGCGCAATTTGAATTCTCTGACACAGAAAACCATGTAACTACGCAGGAGCAATGTTGACAAACAAGAGAGAAGATTGTTGGTTGACAATAGGTCTTTAACTTTTGTTGTTTTTATTGTGAAAGGATGTCAATTGTACATATATTTTAACTACGTTTATTTTCTTTTACCATTGGGATCGCAAAAGTTGCTACGCGCTAATCGAGCTCGCGACTCCTTGTCGTGACACTCAAGTGGTGGGGCCCTACCGAGTATCGAGCCCACTCTGCCGGACAGTTCTGGCTGCAAAGTCAGAGGGTTACACCACCGCACAACAACACTCTCATCGGCAACTTGTTCTTGAGATCACAAAGAACGCTACGCTTGAGTTATTCTACACCTGCTATAAACAATAAGCTGGTGCGAGAAACCCGAATAAGTCAATTCTGCTAACTAGGGAATTAGAAATTGCTTGGAATACACACTACATTAGATGAACACAACACAAGTTTAGTGGAATCGAAGGGTCTTGACGGGGGTTGGGGGGTGGAGCTTTCATGAGAAGCACAACCATAATGAGGTGAAGTTTTAAAAATTTCAGTCAGGTCGTTGCACTTATACAATGACACATCTCAGAACAACAAATGTTCTGTATACAGGCTCTAAGAGAGGAGTTTGAGTCGCCCAGTGTTAGGGATTGCCCGGGAGCGCCATATAGGCGCAGGATTGGAAACGATACGTCTGGAAAAGTACATAGAGGAGACTGTCGTGAGGACTGGGACTAGCCTAGTCCTACCTGTTGTTGTTGTCATTTAAATCTCGTTTTAGTCGTCCATCATTCCATTTGTTGGTGTTTGAATAAAGTCATTTTAACGATGAAATAGATGGACTCTTATCTACCGTCAGTTGATTTCTGATGTTTGATGAAGAATTGACAACGAAGCCCCCGTCAATGGCGACTTGGAGGAGTGGAAGACAGAACTACATTGTAAGTTTACCTCAATGACGAGCGCACGTCGTTTCGAGTTTACATTAAAATCCGAAACAATGTCAAGCAATATGTGTAGCGCCCCCGTGTGCTCCCTGTTCAGAGTCACGCTTGAACCAAGGTTACAAAAAATCAATTGAAAAGGGAACCGGAGCCCACACCAACTACGAAGATGGCTGCTAACCAATCCTAGGTAGCTATCGAAGAGGGGCTATTGAAAAAATTATGACAGTATGAGAGTTCAATTGTTAAGTTTAGTAAGAAGTTGTTTGCACAATTTGGCACTATCTTTATCAAATTTGACTCATTAACTCAAATCACAATTGAAGCGAGATGAAAACAAGTAATTTGTTGGAAATAGATTATCAGAGTCATGGGCTGGCCAACTTTTGACACCACCAGTTTATGAAAGTCTTATCTTAGCCAAGAAAGAATTTTGGCGAGACCAAATTTACCACTTTTTCTGATAAAAAGCAAGATTTCAGACACTTAGATTAGAATCGATAGTAATGTTGCATAAGAGCATATTTGAAATGGTTATCACAATGAGCGGTTTAAAAAACTTCACCATGCATGTTGCTGTTGGCTTCCTGAATGTTATGAACAAAGTTTGGTTTCATATGTGTCAAATGTTCTGTAAGAGGCAGACGCAAAAACGAAAACTTTTCTTAGCATAATAAGGCCTTTCAAACTTAAGTTATCATCAGAGTGTCAGTCACACTCTGATGATAACTTAAGTTTGCAAGGCTTTAGTGTGCTAGAAAAGTTTTCGCTTTTTGCATCTGCCTCTTACAGTATCTATATTCCAAGTACAAATTTTTAACCAGTATATCTGAAATGTTCAATAGAGAAGGCCTACACTGTCTCAAAGATTCCAAGTCACGCAAACGCCAGGCCTAAAGCATACAAATGCCTGTGATAAAATAGCAATGCAAAGGCAATAGGCAATGTTGCGTATCACACCATATTTGGGTAACTGATCTGCGTCAACCTGGAAGTACTGCCGTCTGGCTCACCGCAAGTGGCTTGGGCCACTGGTATAAGCTTTAAAACTTGAAATTAAAGTTAGTTTGGGCCTTGTGTTTCCAGAAGCGAAGAACAGTAGCCAATATCATTGGTTTTGTACTATGCACCGTCTTTTTGAATCTTTTCTGTCCAATGGCAGAATACGCCAAAGAAAGGTCTGGAACAAGCAAGCTTTTCCATAAGGAAGCCAAAACGTAATTGCTAAAAATGAAAATCGCCTGGTTTTGCTTCCCGTACGCATAGACGTTTTCGAAAAATTTTTTCACACAGGGAACTTAGACAGAATGTTTGTTTTAGCATCTTCCTGTTTTTCCTGTGGTTTTCGTAGCAAAACGTTGGATCTTGCATTGAAAACAATTAAACGTAGCTTGTCAATCATTCTTTTGAACCATCACCGTCAGATTCAAATGCCTGTTTCGATGTTTCGAGCAGCCTAATAGTCTATTGATTCAAGTGCAAATATTGTTGGCAACGACAGGATTGCGGGCAACGACGCCTCTGAATGGTCAGTAGGGTCAGTCCGCTGATTCTCCATTCAAACTGTAGTCATGCGATAGTGCGAGTTTTTCATGGGTAAAAGGAGACTTTCAACCAAAATCAAAAATGTTTAGTAAGCAATGTCACTCGTTTGCTCAGTAAAGGAAAATTGTCCTTTAATCTTCTGCAACAGAAGTAGTCTGTACGCAGGCTAACAGATTTTTGATAATCTGATGATAAAAAATCAACGATCATCGATTGAGATTTCGAACTTTTTTTATTAGCCGCACAAGGCTATTTCAAAGTTGCCAAATGGCCTATTGAGTACAGCGCTAAAACAATGCTTCTAGATTGTAAATTGGGCCAATCACGATTAAAATTGTAGCCAAACCATTGTGTGAGCTTTTTATGTGTAAAAGGAGACTTGCAACCAAACCTAAATTGATTGGCAAACAATTTTAACCCGTTTGTCAAGTGTTAAAATACACATAGAACATAGAAGGCCGCCGAATGAGGAGGAATTTAATGGCAATAGACATTCTTCAAAAAGGAACTCGATAGAGCGATCATTTTATAACCTTTACGGGAGACTCAATTGAGTGGTGTAGAGCTTATTGTGCACAATGGAAAATTATTCAAAATTAAAGTTAGGCCCGGACTTATTCGCACACCCACACAAAATTCTGAGTATCTTGCATCGTTCCACTTGGAAGACAAATTTCACTGCGGCTGAAATTTCGAAAAGAATATATGAAAAGCTGAAAATGGGCCCCGGGGGGGGGGGTAACTTAACTTGTCTATGGTACGGGGTTGTGCCATTTTTTAGGGTACCTTTTTCATGATAGTTTCCGGATTTATGGGTATGGTTTTCAACAATTTGTTGCATCTTCCGGATTTATGGGTATTGTTTTCTATCAGAATTCATTTATTGGTGAGCTTTTTTGGCATTCCCGGATTTATGAGTATGATTTTCAGAAATTCTCCAGATTTATGGGTATACTTTTGAGAAATTTCTCCGGATTTATGGGTATACTTTTGAGAAAGTTTTCCGGATTTATGGGTGGTACTTTTACGATTTGAATGGCACAACCCCGTATCTTGGAAACTCAAGTTACCCCCCCCCCCCCGGGAAATGGGCACAACGAGAGACATTTAAAGGAATGAAACATCTTACAAATTGGTCAGCAAATACTGGGTGAGTAAAAAAAAACGCCTGCCGTTTGAAAGGCTACTGCTCCCTGAAAATATAAGCAATGATATTTCGCAATATCTGATTGAATAGCTAACATGTTTAAGTATTTTTAGAAATTTTTCTTGCTAAAATCAGCCACTCCCTTCAGATTAAGAAAGAATCCTTCATGTGTTAACCTCACAGCGATGACTTTCAGCACACTTTAGCACGTGCTTTCTTTTTGACGAATTGAAAAGTCTTCCCCGCAGTGTGAATAACTTATTCAGGAAGATTCCATTCTCCCATAAAGACAAAATGAACACACGAGTCATTATTGCTAGGAAGGAGAACAAAGGGAAATCTTGCTTGGTGTTTTCAATCGTTTTTGCAAGTTTGCGAAAGGGCCTTTCTGCAGAAAATCTCCTATTTCGACGGGAAAGAATGGCCAATTGAAGCCAGGTAAATAGCTGAACCTAATTTAGGGTTTGAGTCAGGGTTATCGGAGATAAAACAAGACATTTTTCAACATCATTGCTCTGATATTCAGGGAGCAGGATTCTTTCAAACACCGGGCGTTTTTATTGACTCACGCGGTACAACGATTCAACTCACATCAAATACTCCAAATGTGGCATTGGTATGAACAATTTCGGATTCAATTGTACCGGGTGAGTCAAAAGAAAACGCCCGGCGTTTGACAAAATAGTGCTCCCTGAATATCATAGTAATGGTAATGATATTGAAAACTCACTTCTTTTATTCCCGGTATGTCCAATTAGGTTCAGTAATTGACCCAGCCTTAATTGGCCATTCCTTCCCCTCGATGAGGGAGATCTTTTGCAAAAAGCCCCTTTCGAAACTCTGCAAGAACGAGTGAAAACGCCAAGCAAGAACCCCCTTTGTTCTCCTTCTTAGCACCAATGACATTTGAATGTATTCATGTATTTTATCCTCTTGGGAGAACGAAATCCCTCAGAATAAGTTATTCAAACAAGGGGAAGTTTTTCAACACGTCAAAAGGAAAGCACGTGCTGGGGCAAGCTGAAAGTCATCGCTGTGAGCTTAACACATTAGGGATTCTCGCTTGTCATTTTAGCAAGTTTTTTAAGGTTTCACCGGGGTGAAACCTTAGAAAAAGTGAAACCTCACAAAGGGGTGAAACCTTTTAGGAAATTGCTTACAGAATCTGAACGGAGTGACCGATTTTAGTCAGAAAAAATTCTAAAAATAATTGAACTTGTTAGCTATTCAATCAGATAGTGCAAAATATCATTGCTTATATACTCAGGGAGCAGTAGCCTTTCAAACACTGGGCATTTTTTTTTTCTTGACTCGCCCGGTACAAAATCATAGCTCGAAAGCTATGGTTAAGACATATTCTTTCCAGGATGGTCAAGAAATCCTCTGGGAAGATTCGTGCTACTCAGTTCTGTCGATGGAGATTTCAAACGTTTATTTCTAGATGCGTATGGCTATATGAAATACCTCAATGGACAATTGATTGCAGTACTAAAAGCCTAAAAATTGCTATGGCCTTTAATGGCGACGACGCTGCTGAATGATAAATCGCAATTATTATTGTCAGTCACGCGATTGTCAGTTATTTGCTCTCACCTAGAGCCTTACGAGTTAAGGTGGATCTTCACTTAAGGTGGCTCACTACTGAAAATTTCAAAATTACGGAACATTGAAAGGTGGTTGTGTACGAAGTAAAAACAAGTTCAAGACACAAAAAAAAACAATAAGTTAAGGTGGCTCGCTACTGATATAAATTTAAACTGCTACACACTGGGTGTCCTATCGCTCATGATTTTGAAATTGTTGGGTTGCGCTTTGCCTGAAATACACTGTATAAATAAACCTTACGTAATTCACATCTTCCTAAACCCGTAGCATGAAGCACAGATGCTCATAAAGGAAACATGTCTCAAAGACTGAAAAGTAGAGGCATAGTCATAAGAGAGAACTGTTCTCTTTATAACTATGGTAGAGGTTTCTTGCTTGCGAAGATGCAACATGTTGTGTTCTTCCAACCAACAGTTGCTAATAATTTAACAACTCTGCAGAAATTAAAGGGTCAGATCGGCTTGGTGACCTCTCACGATATCACGCTATGTCATTTCGTATGATGGAAATCGAGAGTCCGCCGTCTTGTTTTCGAGAGAGCAGAAAAAATGTCATTTTTGTTTATAAATAATGGAAAGCAATTTCCTCTTCGCAACTTACGATGAATGAAAGCATGTGGCAAGCAGGGGTAAATTTTGTAACAATAGAAATCTCAGTTTGTTTACATTTTGCACCATAGCCAATCAACGAGCTCCATTCTAATCACATGATCAACAACTTCGCGCGTCGAGAGTGGTAGCTGTGGCGAAAACCATAAGACAACTACCCTCTCAACTTTTGGTCGCCGCGAAAATATACTTGCGAAGAAGCTTTAGAAATTTTAAATCTGTGTTGTCAGATTAATATCCTAGCCAGGGTTGCTTGCCCACTTGTCTGCCGTACCTTGTTTTTGTGAAATAATTTCTTGAAACTTCTTCGTTTCACGGACCTCTCGTTTCCTTTGATAGAGCTGAGTTCCGGCGCAATAAAACTAATCTTTGTCTTTAGGAACGACAAAATGGCACTTTAAACGGCTAAATTCAGTTCCAAAATAATAATACATTTAATTTTGATTTACCAGAACAATGTGTTGCAGCAGCTTATCCTAAACGGTCGTCAGTTAGCCGTGGCAACGAAATTTGCAGAACAGGAAAAATCAGCATGGAAGGGTTTCTCTTGTGGGTGTTTTAGCAGCTGTTTTTGCCAATTCGTCGATTGATCAGAGTGTAACATGAAGAATCATTTGCTGGTTTCTTCGGAAAATAAAAAACACTAAGACAACACTAAACAAGACTTTGGCCGGTCAACTGAAAGAGTAGAGTAAGAAATAGTTGCACAACAGAGTTGTACAACAAAGTTTTGTGTTTATTTGAATTTGGATGCTCCAAATTTAGTGATTACGATAAATGCTCCTTTCGATGAATGTTGAAAGAATACACATTTATTTGTAAGAGATTAACAATTTAGTCAAGTATTGAAGGTTTATTAATCAAAAGGTTTATTATCAAAATTATCAGATTTTCGGTCAAGAATCGAGTTTCTTACGCGTTCCATAAAAATCGCTTGTACCCTCGTGAAAATTTCAAAACAGTACTCGTATGTTTAGACATTAACTCAAGTAGATACCCTCCGAGTAATATAAGACGGGAAACAGGTAAAATATATAAAGTAAACTATGCCGAGGCTTTCCTTGACTAAACTGGAAATTTCCAAATGCTTTTTGCCAGTTCTCGAGTTCCTTAGCCTTTTAGTGATCTTCTATTGAGTTTCTCCATATAAAACTTGAGTGTAAAACGTACAAGGAAATTTGATAAGGACCCTGTTCCAAGGTAAGAACATCTTGAATTTCAACTCTATGTCACATAAATCTTTGTAACTGGAATGCTTCCGACCCAGGTGTGTAAATTCAAATTCATAAATTCGGAAGTATTTATAAAAGTTCGTCAATCTCCAATTTTATTTGAAGGCGAAATTAAATCCAACGTTTAAGAAGACATGAGTTATGTGATTCATCCTTTTACAAATTAATCCACTTACTTTTCAAGACTGACTTCTTTTAACTTTTCTGCTCCCTTCTTTTATGTCACTCGTTGGGGAAACCTTCGTGGCCGTAGAGTTTGCAAAATCAAGATGTCAGAAACAACATTCTATTTCTCATGGACTGATTAATTGTACAAACTCTTCATGATCTTATCTCCTATTTTACCAGTTCTGCTGCCAAAAGGTGCCACAATCTTATTCAATTTTGTCCCAAGGTTTTCATCATTTATCGAAGCAACCAAATAATGTTTCAGTCCAGTTTTGAATAATATAAGAGGATGAATTGACAAAACTCCCGCCAAAACACTAACAAGAGAAACCCTTACATGCTAATTTTCCTTGTTATGCAAATTTTGTTGACAGGGCCACAGGGCCAACTGACGGCCACTTAGGATGGTTGCTGAAATACTTCTTTCCGGTAAATCAAAATAAAATGTTTTGTAACCTTAATTTCCAATCTGGAACTGATTTTAGATGTTAAAAGTGCCATATTATCGCTCCTTTTCGCGCTGAACCTCGGCTACTTCAAAGGAAGTGAGAGGTTCCGTGAAATGACGGAGTTTCAAGGAATTATTTCGCAAAAACCAGGTATAGCAGACAAGTGGGCAAGCAACCCTGGTTAGGAAATTTATCTGACAACACAGATTTAAAATTTCTAAAGCTTCTTCGAAAGTATATTTTCGCGGCGACCAAACTTTGAGAGGGTAGTTTTCCTATGGTTTTCTCCACAGCTACGACTCTCGACGCGCGAAGTAGTTTATCACGTGATCGAATTGGAGCTCGTTGATTGGCTATGGTGCAAAATGTAAACAAACTGAAATTTCTATTATTACAAAATTTACCCCTGCTCATGTGGCAAGGAAAAACAATCTGAACCAAGACTTTGAAAGAAAGTTTGAACTCCCACGGATTTGTCTTTTGGATTGTTTAAAGTTTTTCTCAGTGTATCGCAAAGAAGGTAAGGCCATGGAAGATTTGTTAGCTCAGTGGTGACGCCAGAGGGGGCTAAGGGGGCACATCCCCTACCGGAGGCATCTAGGCCCCATCCGAAGAAATTTTGCGTTCTTTTTGAAAAGTTTGGCAAAATGACGTGCGAAAACTGCATTTTTTGCTATGTGAGCCCTCTATCGGGAGCTCCAGCCCCTCTGTTGCAAAAGTTCTGGCACCACCCTTGGGCCAAATTGTTGCCACATTGAAAGACTTTCTGTTTCTGATTGTTTTGACCTCTAGAGGCATCATAATTGCTGACTCTCAATCGTTGAAAAAAGAGAAATCAATTCGACATCATTGTTTCTATCTCCTGATAATGTTCATTCCCGTCACAATCTACTCGTCAAAGGTTCTTTGGCAATCTTCATGTTCACTTCCAGGAATGAATAGCTGCTTAGGTTTTATCGCCCCTAGTACTGGAGTTCATAACTTTTTGTGAGCTGAGAGCTGATTGTCTTTTAAGCAGTTTCTTTTAAAAGAGTAGTGGTAACTTGCTTGCCCCTTGCGTGTCTGATTGAACGATGCAAATTTCTACCAACTACGGTGGGACATGAGGATCTCGTATCTAAATCAGCCCTTTCCATATTCATCTCCAGTGACAAAAAACTTTGTTCAGGTTGTTTAGAAGACAGAAAATAGATGAAAACTTTTGTTTGCTGATCACCTGATTATTCTTTCAACAACTAAAAATTGAAGGGGCCTTTCCGACCAGCATACCTTGAGCGAGGAGGGATATTATATTCTGCGAGTTGCGAGTTATCAGTCGCGGGTTGTCAGTTGCGAGTTGGTTTTTACTCATATTTTGCGAGTTGCGAGTTGCGAGTTGCGAGTTGCGAGTTGCGAGTTGCGAGTTGGTTTTCCATCATATCAATTCATTCTATTACTTTTGTTCTAAGTTTAGATTCTAGCCAAAGCTTGTTATGAGTTTCTTAAATGAATTTTTACTTCTCTAAACGAAGAAATGTCCATAATACTTTTGTCTGTTCAAGGGGCCTTCAAGGTACTTAAGAAGAACCTAATCCAGCAAACTTTATAATATTTCAGGCTCACTTTGGGCAGTTCCTGTTCAGGCAAGATCCATACTAAGCCCCCCCCCCAAACACTTAGCATAACCTATACAAGTGGAAAAAACCCCATTTCTGATCTGAGATCTCCAAATTCTCTCCAAAGGTACAAAGAAGGCATACGTAACGTATCAAAAGAAAAGGTTCCTGAAGGGTGCACCTCAATCCCGTTCTGCTCCTAGTCATATTTTGCATGAAATCTTATTTATAATCGGTGACCAAATGATAGCAAGCACCAATACCAAAACATTTGTTCCAATTTTAGATTCTAACCAAACTTTCTTATGATTTCTTTGATGAATTTCTACTTATCTTGAAGGGAAAAGGATTGTATTTTGGGACTAAGATTTTACCTCAGAGGTTACTACCTCATTCCTTGAGTGTGACTGTAGCAAATTCAGATCTAAAATCTTAGCCCCAAAATACAACCCTTTCCATTCAAGACAAGTAGAAATTCATAAAAGAAACTCATAAGGAATTTTGGTTAGAATCTAAAATTGGAACAAAAGAATAGACTGAATTGACATGATGGAAACCAACTCGCAACTCGCAACTCGCAACTCGCAACTCGCAACTCGCAAAATAAAAGTAAAAACCAACTCGCAACTGACAACTCGCAACTCGCAACTGACAACTCGCAACTGACAACTCGCAACTCGCGAATTATCATATCTCTTGAGCGAGCTATCTCTTTGTTGGGGGCAATTTTTGTGGAATATTAGTGGCCTCGGTGGCACAGTGGTAAGGCGTCGGGCTCACGATCCAAGGGTCGTGTGTTCGAAACCGACACTGGCCATATTTGAGGATAGCATCCTTGGGCAAGGTGTTAACACAAATTGTGCCTCTCTCCACCCAGGAGTATAAATGGGTACCTGGTCCGTAGTTATGAGCGCCGTCTGTGGCTGCACCCTGCTATATGCTACTAAGCATAGTGACCAGGGGGTAAGGTGTAAAGTCGTTTGAGTAGCCTTTGGCTAGATAAAAGACTATAAAACTACTACTTAATATGAAATTGTGGCAAAAGAGGCTACAAAACGTTGTAGTCACAAAGAGTGCCAGTTGCTGGGGACCTGGTTGCTAAGACACCTCTAAATGGAATGTGTGGAGAGACGAGTAATTGTAGATTCATTCATCCTTTGTCACTTCAACTACTGTCCTCTTATCTGGATATTTTGCAGCAATGCAAGCCAAAAGAAACTCGAGAAAGTCAACGAGAGGGCCTTACGATTAGCACTCTCAGATTATACTTCATCGTATGATAATCTTCTGGTTAAAGCCGAATCAACTACAATTCACGTTCATTCTATCAGGCTGCTAGCACTTGAAGTTTAAAAAACTTTGCACAACGTGAATCCTACTTTTATGAAAGATTATTTTCTCCCAAAATCCACTAGCTATGATCTTCCAAGAAATGATGTCCTGTTCGTTCCAAAGGTTAAAACTACAAATTATGGTATAAGATCTATTAGCTTTTTGGGTCCAAAGATTTGGAATTCTCTCCCAAATGAAATAAAGTTATCCAAGAATGCAAATCAATTCAAAATCCTCATAAAGGATTGGTATTTCGAAAACAAATGCGCATGCAACGCTTGTAGTCAATAAATTCCAGAATGCAATCTCTTAGGTTGCTTCATGTTAATGTATATTAGTGTCTACACTATTGTAAAACTAACATTAAAAAAGGTATTATTATTATTATTATTATTATTATTATTATTATTATTATTATTATTATTATTATTATTATTATTATTATTATTATTATTATTATTATTATTATTATTATTATTATTATTATTATTATTAAAAGAAACACAACTGTTAAAAACTCTGTACGTTTCGATTAAAAATCTTCGTCAGCAATACTTTTCTAATTGGACAACCGAGGATTTATACTCCATGGTAAACAACTTCAATTCAGTTAAAGGCAGTCTGTCACGCATTTGATTTGGTGATAATGACAATACAAAGAATAGGAAATTTGAATGGCTGATGATCCTCTGACTTTCTACGGCCATAAAAAGTCGAGAAGATTAGCCCTCGTTTGTTTCAAATACACAGATTCACAAAGAAATCCGTTGTGTTGATCTCTGATTGTAGCGGCCAATCAGATACGTGACAGACTGCCTTTAAGAATAAACTGAAATTACATTTCATTACAAAGAATCCTATTCTTAGTAAACATGACTGACCCCGAAATCAAGACCCAGTGGGAATTAAAATCGCGCTTTAAATTCAAACTTTTTTCAGCGTAAACAAGAACAATATTATTATCATTATCATTATTATTATTATTATTATTATTATTATTATTATTATTATTATTATTATTATTATTATTATTATTATTATTATTATTATTATTGTGATGGCAAGATTACATTAGTGGTAAATAGGATTGTCTATGAACGGAAGAAAGAAAACATTCATACGTATCATTGTCTATTTGGCTACCCATTGTTCACAGCACACTTGCAACTTCGACTTAATGGGGTACTTTGAAAATCTTTGCAAGCTTTTAACCTTTCACATACCCAGTCCTTTAAACGTAAATATCTAAGTCTAAGTCAAACCAAAGTCACATCTTTAGTATTGTTATATCATTTTACTTGGTCAGAATCTACAAGTTTTCAAAAGTATCAATTTGCTTGATCCTCCCGGTAATGTAAATCGAGGGGCAAATCACTGATTTTTTTCGTACACCTCCTTGGAAATCACAAAAAAATCGCATACCAAAATCACAAAATCACAAAAAGATCACATACACAAAGCACCAAAAATCACAAATCACTGACAAATTACGGAAAAATCACACGAAATAGTCTTCAAAAATCAATTAAGTCACAAATAAAATCACAGAAGAAAATCATGTGATTTCAAAATCACAAAAATCACGTACGCTATTTTGAGAAGTGTTTTGCCCCTCGATATAAATGAAGGTGTTGCAGTGTTGCAGATCTTTTTAAAATACAACGCGATCTTTGAGGGTTTGAGAAATGCACAAGAACTAAGACAGCAAGCAAAACTGATTCGACCACCTTTCATGTTGCAAAAAGCCCAAATAGTTACAATAACTCGCAAAGTTTCAACCTGACATTAGGGTTCAGAAGGTTGCAAGAAGTCGTTAGATCTTCAAGTGATGCTTAAGAATTTATAAATCTACCCAAACTGATTCGATCTAATACACATATTTCTTTTTACGAGAAACAGCTTACAAGAGACACAATTTTCAGATCGCCAAAGCTAAAGAAACTATCTATTCTAACAAGGGAAATCCTTAACATATTGTTACTTCATCATATCTGGCAGGAGGTACTCGAATAAAGTCTAAACATTAGAATGGCTTAAAAGAACTTATTTGAAATGTTCACCAGAATACAGGTAGTGAACATGAGGATTGGTAAGGAACTCTGAGTACTGAAAGTCTGGTAATTTCAAGAAACTTCCAGTACTGGCAAAAATTCCTAGTTTCTTATGAAAAATAAGTTGATATTGCAAAAGAATAATGGTTCAACGATCTATTTGCTATTGACTTTGCTATCCATGCTTTTAACTTTGAAAAGTTTCTTAATACTTCTCAGACATAGCACTATAGTTTCTTAAAATTTTGGCCATCTTAGTACTAGTTTCTCGTAAACCAGTTCCTTATTAAAAAACGTGCGTGTAACAAAAAGAATTGGCTCTCACTCAAGAGTTCTTCAAGTTTTAACCAGATAGAGGTGTCTGTGGGTCGCAGATCTTGAGTTGCGAAACGTCGTTCCAGTTCTGGAGTAATGCTGAGGATTTGTGGCCCTTACCCATCTGATTCGATAGAATAAGTCACAAAAAGCTAACATGTAGCAAAAATAGATACTTACAAATTCTTCAAGTTTATAAAAGTGCAGGACTTCAGGCAATACTGCGTATCAGCATTACTTTCAACCAATCGGGGCTATTTTCATTCATATCTTCAAGAAGCTGTGGTGAATGTCTGGGATAACGAGCTCTCAATGTTGTTAGCAAGTCTGTAAAACAGCTGCGGCTTAACGTCTGAGATCTGTCAATCAATTGGAACTACATCTTAATTTATGTTACTCTGTTATTCAAATACATCACTCTGATGATGCCATGATAACATAGGTCTTCCAATAACTTACTGTGGACTTTTTTATTTTGCCACTTTCATAATAACACAGTCTACTTGTGAGATGAAGAACGATTTGGAAGCGATTTTCTTGTTAGTATTGACAGCAAAGAACTTAATTTAGCCAGGCTAAAGGAATTATGAGTTTTTTTAATACGAAACTGGTTAATAAGAAACTAGTAAGATGGCCGAAATTTTAAGAAACTCTGGTACTATGTCTGAGAAGTACTAAGAAACTTTTCAAAGTTAATGGCATGGATATTACAGCAAATATAGCGTTTAATCTTTATTATTAACTAATCATTTGAGTTTTAACCATGACAGAACACTGTTTATTCCTATATGATGCTTTAAATGTCAAGAAACATATCTGCAGCAATATTAGCGACCATGCGGACAATTTATGCATTCGAAAAATTAGAAACCAATTAAGAAACTTTCAGTTTTAAAATGGACAAAATTTCATGTTAAATCAAGAAACTTTTAGTGCTATGGCCTGGTCCTAGTTTCTTTAAAAAACGTGCAGTATTTCATTGCTTTTAGACCTGTTTGCTTGAAATATTAAAGAGAGAGGTGCCACTTTCAGATGATTTGCATGCTATGTTATGTTCGTGGAATTATTGTGAGGTGTAGTTACCTAGTTAGATTTCATTTGCTATACTTCTTACGATTTCCGTATGTTGTTTTTGCTGTTTATTCGGTATGTTGTGTTTACTGGTACTTTCATCATAAGATTTAAGATCTGAACAATGCGAGCTCGTTAGAATTTGAAGGCGCACAAGGAAAGATCACATCCAAAGTTCGAATTTCATATTACCTGGAATTTCATTTCAGTCAGGCACAGGAAACTGAAGTCGACCTTTTGTGGAAGCGATGATCAATATGGCAGCGAGCAAGACTCATCAAAGACAAAAAAAAACTAACAGTGATCTTAGAATTAGCCTCACTCGATACGGCGCCTCAACTTACGCTCATCTCATCTCACCTCGTTGAATTGATGTTGTTATTGGCACTCATAGAACCTTTCTCAAATCTTCCACTTTTCAACTGCGGTGCAGTCAGATTACGCAAGTCTTCAATACTTTTCTACTGCGCGTTACTTTGGCTATATGGCTTAAATCAGGCCATTAACAAACGTTAGCTAAAGAGACTGGAAAAACAGGTATTTAAGTTCTGTTTAAATGCAAACTTCTTGAAAGTCTCTAAATTGGTTTTGTTGCTCGTCTTGAGATTATGTATTTGCATTTGCAACACGTTACAGTGTACAGCTGTAGTTTGGTCACCGGGTAGTCACATTGTGATCACAGCAAATACGAAAACGTGAGAGTCGAATGGGCTGACGGTTTGCGGTTTCTATCTGTTTTTGGAACGGTTTAACGGTTTTGGCGGTAAAGATGATGGCTTTACGGTCCCTCTTTTTCTCAACGGTTTCCAAATTTCTTCACAAAATATGATTCAAGAACTCAAATTATCAAATTTTCACAAAATTAAAAATGAACGCTACAAATAATTGTGCAGTATTTGTTCGGGATGCTAGCTGTGAAAGTCTTTCGGATTTCTCCGAAAGGGCCAGAAGCCCGTTCAAGCACCTTGAAGGCTGCGCAGTATCGATCTCAAGGTCATCGCTCTTCATCCTTTTTTTGTGCAATTGCGCATGCCCAAAAACGCTTAGCTTTGATCAGCGAGCCAATCAGAGTTAACGTCTTTTCCTTTGTGATTTATAAAAGGGGGATTCACAGTATCCCGAACAAGTAACAAGTACGATTAGGTTATGTGAACATTCTACAAATCTTCATCTTTCCAGCGAATTTATAGCATTTTGAGTAAACTTTCCCTTTTTGGGGGTCATAAAAATGATAACAAGCCAGTCGTACAGAACCAAGGCGGTACATGCAAAGCGTGGAAAAGTGTTGTGACGGGTTTAACTAAACTTTGAAGCAGTTTTACGGTTCTTCTGAAATGATTTGGCAGATTTACGGTTCTCTGTGACCTCTTACGACTCCCACGGAAACAGCTGATTCATAAAAAAGGCAAATGTTACGAAACATCTACTGTCTCCATATGATTTATATATCCAGGCCAAGCAGATTAAACTGGTTGAAGAAGGTTTGAATGGGCACGTTTAAGCCGGCTTAATTGGATAATCATGCCTGTAACTTAAAGAAGCTAAGCAAAATATCAATATGTAGTAACACAGGTAGCAGCGTATAGTTGTAGTAATTGTAAAAGTAAAATTGCAAACCAACCCTTGTTTTCTTCCTGATAGTTGTTCTGTTTGTTGTAATGTTCGTGTTGTTCGCGCTCCCCCATCAAAACATTAGGCCCATCAAAACACTAGGCCCATCACTAGGCGAAACACTAGCCCCATCAAAACACTTGGCCCATCACTAGGCCAAACACTCCCGGGGGGGGGGGTACTTAGTATATTTGTCCGACGGGGATGTGCCGCTTTTCAGGGTATCGTTTTCGCCTATGTTTTCTAGAACAGGGTATCAAAAGAAGGAAAGTGTTCTAAAGCAGGTTGTCAAAACATGTCAAAAGAGGAAATTTTGTTGCAACGGGTTATTATTTAGTCAAATTTTTGTGTTTTTGAGTATACTTTTTACCGATTTTTTCTAGAACAGGGTATCAATTGAAGGCAAAAATTCTGGCGTAGCATGAAAAAATTTTATTTCGTGGGCACATCCCCGTACAAATTTAGGTCAAGTATCCCCCCGGGCAAACACTACAACCATACCCTGCTACCTGTGGTAGTAACTTTGATGTTCATGATGTTGTATGATACTACTTGCTTGCCTAAGTTGCTGATTAATCTTTTGAAACTAAAGCATACACGTAATTTTCTTATAAGAAACTGCTTGTAAGAAACTCAACTCTAAGATCACCAAAAATTAAGAAAATCCACAACTGGAAAACAATAACTATGGAAAAAAATTATTTATTTCGACAAACAAAGTCCTGGACATAGTTTACTTTCGCTTGCTTCCAGTATACACGTAGTATATAGTATACACGTATCTTTTGTTATAAGAACTAAGAGTTAGGGCTAGAACAGAAAGTTTCTTAAAAAAACTATCAAATTTTGAGTACTCGGAGTTTCGTAAAGGTTTCATAGCAGTTTTCGTGTTCACTTCAAAACAATGTCTTTTAAGCTCTTCCAATGCTTAGATACTACTGAAGTACCTTTCTAGTAATATGATACAGGAAACGAGTGAAAAGAGTTAAAATAAGTTAAGAACTTCTTAGGAGCAGCTTCTTATAAAAATACTTGTACCTTTGAAAACCTCAAACAGTTGTTGAGGTCAAATGCTTCCTTGTAAAAACAGCTCAACGGTAGAACGTGATGGTACTTGCTAAGGGCTTGTTTACATAGGTGAGTTGGCCCAGAGATTTGTGTGTTATCTTTTCTAAAAGTACTCCTAACTTCGAAATACTTATGAACATGCAAGTATTCCTAAGTACCAGTGTCTGAAGTAAATATTCACCTTAACCTAAAGAGTTAAGATGATCAAGGGTGTTAGGACACGGATGTTTTGATTGATCATTTATTCACCTTATTTTGATCCTTGTGTCTTATTTTGTGGCCTTGTCTCCTGTTCTGTTTCGTCTTCAGCTGATGTCTACAACTGAGCGTGGTTAGGCCCAACTGCTCTCAAGCAATGCTCTCAAGTTGTGGGAAGTGAAATCCCTTGTATTTCTGTATCCTAGTGCGCCTTCGCAAAAGAAAGGCTTCAAACATCAAAGCCTTCCATTTGCAAAGGTGCACTACGAAACAAAAATACAAAGGATTTAACAGCGAACAACTTGAGAGCAGTTAGGCCTGACCACGTTCAGTTATACACTTCAGTTGAAGACGAAACAGAACAGAAATCAAGACAACAAAACAAGACACAAGGTTCAAAACAAGGTAAATAAATAATCGATCGGAAAATTCCTGTCCAAACACCCTTGGGATGATCTGTGGCAATGGCTTTTTCGAGGAAAATGTAACATTCTAGAGCTTCAGAGCCAACTAGCAGCTAGTAAATAGTCCAATACTATTCGCCAGAACGACAGCAGAATTGCAAGGGTGTTCAAAATCTCCTTGAAATGTTTACTTCTGGTGTCCAATGAACAAAATTATGTAAAGTGGGATCAAAACTGGTGCAAATCACGGATTACATTTTTACTCCGCTTCATTTCAGAAGAAAAAAGCAGTTTCTATCACGAATGAAGATACTGAAAATGCTCGCAACCAGGTACACTTTGCCTGCAGTTTGAAAGGAAAAACGAAGTGAACCACTTTGCTCTAGGAACCTCTTGGTCAAATCAGACGAAAAACTCATATTTTCTTTCGGTACATGAAACGATAACATTTTATATGTTTTGCATAACTAGAGTGGAAGATAATTCAATTTCGTGTGAGTATGAGTCTTACCTGAATATGTTTTGAAATAACATTTTCATTTCTGAAACTTAATTTCAAATTTACTATGTCTTGCTTTGATCAGTTAGTCGCTTTTCATCATCAACATTGTTATACAGCACTACATAAAGTTATGTGTCGCTGCTGAAAAAAACTAAACTAAACTAAACTTTAAGAACAACTAAACTATAATCAATGGAAACATAAGGAACATGAACGGTAATATGTGAATAAATCGAAAGAGATAAACATTAAACATAGATATGTGATCATCCAGGTGCAGATTCAGCATACTAGTGTTTTTTGGCTAGAATTTCCCTTATCTGGTCGGCTTGAACAAGGTACGATGCTAGGGCGGCTATTGTGACATAACCATTAGAGCTCATTATTTGAGCTCCAGTCGCTTTTATAAGCTTATTTCTATTTTAAAATGAATCCATGCGGGAATGCAATTGTAAATAAATCGATTAAAATTCAATCGCTGAAGAGCAGATGTGGACTTGCCCAAGTCGTCCTGAAAGAAAGACTTTCTTCCAGAGCAGACGGGACGGTCCCTGCCAGCAGCAAAGCAAGTAGCAACAACGGAGTTCTAAGACTGGGGTCAGATTGCTCTATTGTTCTAGATCTTCGAAGATAGACGACTACAACCAAGATTCTGTAAGCAAGGCCGTACATAGCAAGGAGCGAGGGGGCAAGGGCGGCAGTTGCCCCCCCGGAAACTTGTCAAGTATCTTTCACATTCAATATATGAAGTCATGTGAATATTCAAACTTACCAAAATCTTACAACTTGGAGATGCTGGACAATATCACTGAATCAGATAAAACACACCAAATAGAACCGATCACTGTCCACACACCGTATCATCTTCCTAACGTTGCTTTAAAATCGTTAGGAAGGTTTTGTTCTGTAAAACAGAAAATGCTTCCTGCTTAATCTGGACATTTGATACCTTGGTCGATGCAGGGGTGGCGCCAGGGGAGGGCTTGGGGATACAGCTCCTTATTGGAGGCATCTAGCCACCCCGTCGGAGAGAATTTTGGGTTCTCGTCGGAGGAAATTTGGCAAAATAACGCACGAAAACATCATTTCTCAGTCATTTTAGCCACCCTGTTAGAAGCTCCAACTCCTCTGTGGGAAAATTTTTGGCGCCACCCCTGGGTCGATGATGAGTTGCCTGTGCCATTCATATGTGAAGCAAATTGTTGCTCATTTCCCTGTCTTCTACGGAACAGGATCAATGAGTTGAGTAATAAAGGCCAACCTCCACCTCAGTAGATTTGGTCGGTGACATGTGCGTCTGCCTAGTGCGTATGCTCTTTCCGCAACAGAGCATGCACACAAGGTGAGCGCTCTGGTCGCTGACTGAAACTACTCACAAAGTTTTCCTTTGGGAGAACGGCCTTAAGATCAGCATTAAATGCTTGAGCTATCTTGACAGGAATCAATGCTCCTAAAAATTTTACTCGTTGGCTTTCTGGCAAACGCATGATTGAATATGACTCGTGAGTACGGGATTCATAAGATAGGCTCTCCCATATCTGTAAAAGGGTATTATCCGGTGATTCCAAGGGCATGAACCTCAAAGATTATGTCCAGGGTCAAGCCCCCGGACTCCCAACTCCGTTTTCGCTCCTTACATCTACTGCCACCCTGATTAAGGTTTTCTGTGTACGGCCTTTTGTGTAAGACAGGTGAAATACACGTGTAATTTAAGAAACAAAGAAGTTGGGCCAGTACTGAAAGTTTATGAGATTTTGAGTACTTGGAGTGTCTCACGACTTTCTTAAAGGCTCTATAAAATTCTTCATGTTCACTACTTGTGTCCTTGTGAATGTTTCAAAACAATGTTTTGAAGCCTCTTTTCAACGTTTATTTGTTACTCAAGTGCTTTCCGAGTAATATGATCCAGGATACAAGTGAAAATAAAGTAAAAACCTGTGAAGGATTTCTTTCGAGTCTCTTAATTTGTTGACGATTTGGGAGTTCAGATTCTTTTAAAAATATGTGCAACAAGATCTATCCAAGTAGGAATTATTTGGGCACTTAAGGCGTGGAACGCGCCGCATCCTTGAGCCTTGTGGCTTTGCGGAGCCAAATTCATACATGTAGTTTTGTAAAAGAAAGTCAACTCTCAGGTCACCAAAAATTTAAGACCCCGTTTACACAGTAACGGTACAATTTGGATCCGTTACAAAACTGTTACGGAACGGCCTTCCGTTTACACATGCCAAGTGGATCCGTCACAGTTTTGATACGGTTAGCCGTATCGTTTTTGATACGGCTAGGAAAGCGGAGCGCTGGTGATCCGGCACAGTGTAAACGCATTTGCCGTTACATTTTTGATACGCTACGAAAACGAGGGCACTTTTTGTGGTAGGAGACGGCTACAGCTAAGGCGCCAAACTTTTAGAAAATTACCAGGAAAACATCAAGATGGAGGGTTCGTATCGTCAGTTTGTCACAAATATTTTATAGGTAATTTTTTCACTTCTAGCTCTTGTTAATTCAAATGCAGTTTTAGCTGCAGTTTTTAGCAACCAGCATCTCAGAAGGCAACGTCAATTTTAGAAAATTTTGGAGGGATGGGGAGATCTGAGAGAATAATGAGGATAAGGAGTCAACTCGTATTGGGCCTGAAATCATATTGGGGGTACTGGGCTCATATTAATCCTCATATTGGGGATACTGGGCCTGAAATCTCTCTCTGTGATATCTTCATATCCGTTTTTACCGTCTCCCAGTCAAGTCCTGTGGCTGTTTTGGAAGCCTTGTAGACTTTCACAACTTGCAAAAGCAGGGAAGTTTCTTCATCTGTCCAAGAGAATCTTTTGGAAGATTTGTTTTCGTCTGACTTCTTCTTGCAGGCTTTATTTGCCGCCATCTTGCTTTCCTTCACATACCGCCAAATATACACAGAAAACTTCATTGCGCATGCCCAAGCAATAAAGTGCCCCTCGCTCCGGTACAGTGTAAACGCGAGGGCGTACCGATACAAATTTAATCCGTCACTGTGTAAACGGGAATGAAACGTTATGAAATTGTGACGGATCGAAACAGTACCGTTACTGTGTAAACGGAGTCTAAGAGACCCCAGTACTGGAAAATAAGAAACTTTTTATTTTGATAAAGGAAATCCTTAGCATATTTTGACCTCATTACACTTCGAAAGGCACTTTGGTAATATCTAAGCGTTGGAAAGGCTATGTTGACGAGGGCACAGGTAGTGAACGCGAAGATTGTTATGGAACCTTTAAGAAACTCTTAAGAAACTCTGAGTACTAAAAATCTGATGATTTTAAGAAACGTTCAGTAGTGGCCCAAATTCGTAGTTTTTTTTACAAAAAGTACGTGTATCCATATACTGCTATAGGAGAGCGAGCGAAATAGCAGAGCGATATAAACTTTCCTCCCTAAAGCATACACGCTGCAGCATAACCGCGATGTCCAACTACCCATGCTTAAAGTTAAAATAAATTAACGGAGATAATGGGTTGTGGGAATAGCAGAAATTCTTATTAGATTAATTATCGTTGTAAAGAATAAGAACTGTCAGGCCTACCTTGAGTGTTCTCTGTTTTTCCATCCTCCCCGTTGTTGTCCCGTCGATTTAGTATCATCCTCATCTTGGCTGGCCCAACAAGTAACCTGGCCTAATCTTGTTTTCAAGAGCACGAGAACACAGCCTCAGTTCGGCCTGTGAGCTCCTTCAATGATTGAGAGAGCACTAGCCTCAGTTCGGCCTGTGAGCTGTTTCAATGAGAGTGCGGAGTCCTCTTCGCTCGTTCGCTCCGCTGTGGCTCTGCACTCTCATTGAAGGAGCTCACAGGCCGAACTGAGGCTGAAACTCTCATGCTCTTGAAAACACGATTAGGCCAGGGGCCAGGTTACTTGTTGGGCCAGCCAAGATGAGGATGATGCTAAATCGACGGGACAACGGAGAGGATGGAAAAACAGAGAACACTCAAGGTAGGCCTGACAGTTGTTATTCTTTACAACGATAATTAATCTTAAGAATTTCTGCTTTTCCCACAACCCATGCGGAGATCATAGCACAAATGAATGACATGGACCACTTGTTTTCACCGATCGAGGTTATACTCCGATTTGAACTCCTCACTCTGCTACTTTTAACTCCATTGATTCTTTAAAGGCGCGGCAAAATTTTAAGAGAAATGTATCATTAATTTTCAGCTTAAAATCTAGAACTAAAGTCTGAAGCATAATAGACCTTTTAGCTATTCAGCGAAAGAGCCTGGATCGAGCGTTATTTTTATACATTTTTATACACGAGATTCGATCCAGTGGCGTTAGAGCTTCTATCACAACTATGCACATTCGAAAATTCTACAAAATGTAGCAAAGTATCGTTCGATTGAGATTCTTTCTCAGAATAGCTAAAAGGTCTATTCATTATACGTATAGAATCAATTCAAAATTAGTCAAATGTTTATTTAAAAGCACTTTTGAGATCTGTTCACATTGCTTTTATTTGAATTTCAACTGTTTCATGATAACGTTATATAATTCATCTGGTCATCTGCCACCTGGCTTTTTTGCACCTACTGTTTAGTTAACAAAGTGTAAGTCTGCCCCCAAAAAGATGTCATGATAGATTCGCGATAACGCAAAATTAATCAGTCAAACATTTTCATTACTGTTATTTGCGTACATTTTAAATTGACATCTAATTTGAGAAGGCAAAACCACTTACCATATAGTCTAGACGTCAAGAAAATTTAAGCTACATTTTATTTTGTAGAACGCATGCTTTTTGACAGTATTAAAAGCCCTAGCTTTGACATGACAGGCTGAAGCCGGAATCCCAGAAGCGTTTTAATATCTTAGGTAGGGCTGGATTTATACCCGTTTTTTCTTTTATGAGAAACTGGTTTATAAGAAACTAGTTGTAAGACAACCAAAAATTCATGAAACTATTATACTATATTGGAGGAAGTGTTAAGAAACATTCGAAAGGCAGACCCAAGAACATCATGGGAAAATTGTTGTGAGCCTTTATTTTTTGAGTTATATCCATGATAATTTTACGTTCTGAGTCAAAAAGAACTCTCATTCCATGGGCGGTAGGAGACTACTGTGTTAGCCTAAAACCTAAAAGTGCTTAAATTACCTCATAAAGAAATATATTCATTCAAACTTACGATGCTGCGGTTGTCTCTTTCTTCTTCATTGTCTTTTGCCAAATATTTTCACCAATACAGTATGCACAACACAACGGTAGCCTAATAGTCGCCAGCGCCACATGGGCGCTAGCGCCATGCTACATTGATTCTACGCATGCGCACGTACGGCAGGGGATTCCCAATCCCTTCTCGTTTCCGTGTTTGGGATTTCCCAAAACAACCATGGGTTGTGGGAAAATTAGAAGTTCCTGTAAAGAATACGAACTGTCAGGCCTACCTTGTGTGTTCTCTGTTTTTCCATCCTCTCCGTTGTCCCGTCGATTTAGCATCATCCTCATCTTGGCTGGTCCAACAAGTAAAATGGCCTAAATAGTCTTCTGTTTTGTTTTCAAGAGCACGAGAGCACAGCCTCAGTTTGGCCTGTGAGCTCCATCAATGAGAGTGCGTGGCTCCGCCATAGGCCATTTTACTTGTTGGACCAGCCAAGATGAGGATGATGCTAAATCGACGGGACAACGGAGAGGATGGAAAAACAGAAACACACAAGGTAGGCCTGACAGTTCTTATTCTTTACAGGGACTTCTAATTTTCCCACAACGCATGGAACAACCAGGACCTCATATCGAGGCATAGTGTAGAATCAATGCAACATGGCGCTGGCGCCTATTAGGCCACAGTTGTGGTGTGCATACTGTATTGGTAGAAATATTTGGCAGAGACAACGAAGAAGAAAGAGACAACCACAGCGTCGTAAGTCTGAATGAATATATTTCTTTATGAGGCGATTTAAGCACTTTTAGGCTAACACAGTAGTACTAGTACCCAGGGTAACACAGTAGTCTCCTACCGCCCATGATTTGAGATGCAACGAATGAGCAAAGTTAAGATATTTTTCGTCTGAAAAGTCGCAATATTTAAAAGCAAAACAAAGAGATTTTTTGATAAATGATCTTTTTCACAAATTTCAACCATTTTCATTTTTGGGAGACCTGGTATGTGACCCTGAGGATAATGGTCTTGACAACAATACAGGAGAAAACTGTTAATCAATTTAGCAAGCATTGGTCACAGAAAATGTACCACAATTGGATTTAATTCCGCCAAAATGGCTAATTTAGGCTGTTATTGGGACTCTGGTTTTCGGAATCGAGAGATAACTCTACGTGGGGCTCGTAGGTGAAAAAATTTACGGTCTTTAGCCATTTTCAAATCAGCTTTTACGGTTTGCAGCCTTACAATGGCGGATTTACAGAGCCATTCTCTCGAAGTTTTGCAGATTTCTTCGTTGAATATGATTCGCGATTCGAGAAGGCAAGTAGTGACAAAATTTAAGAAAATTATGTGGACAATTATCCAATTCAATGTGATTTCTGGCGTATTCTATCACAAATATTTCCATCCGTACAATCTGCTTTGGGTTCAAAAAAGTCAGAACGAGGCAATTATCTGCTAGTTAGAACCGAGGCTTTATGTGCAAAGAGCAGAGATGCATATCTCAATGGCTTTCAGTTTGTTTGAAATACTGTGGCTGTTTTATGGTTTTTGATATGTCGTACCATAGATGTTGTAGATACGATTTGTATCGATCGTGTCCACAATACCTGGCCTAAATGTTCGTAAATGACACATGTATTTCGTTACCTTGCTGCTTACTTGTCTTCACTATCACTAATATCTTTCCTTTCCAGCATGTGTTTCAAGCTTGGTAGACCAGCCTTACTTGTTTCTGGCAGTTTGTTATAACCATAAAATGGTCATAATAAAAATACAGCACCACGCTGTGAGAGTCATGATGGCCTGAGAGCCAGTTCACAGGCGTAAAATTTGACGTTTCCTTGGAAAAGTAGTCGTAATGGATAAAGCATTGTCAGAATAATGATACAAAAAGTCCGGAGGGGGGTTACTTCCATATATACCGACAGGAGACGTGCCATCTCTTGGGACGCCTTTTTCCAGACAGAAAATAAATTTTGGGGTCTCATTTAAGAACAATAACTCTTTAGGGTATTGAATAATTCATAAATTTGTGGGTGTAATTTCAAACGTCAAAAAAGCACATCCCCGCCATCCACCTATCAGAGTTACCCCTCCCCCGCGGCAAAAGCATAATCCTGTCACGGAATTTCCAAGAAAAAGGAGACCCTGTTGGCAGGCACATCCTCTGGTGCTCAATTCATTAAGTAGAGCCATCTATGAAATAACTGCCGAAAGCAAGGAAGGCTAGACAGTCGAGCACGAAAGGAAAGATCCTAATGAAATGAAGACCTGCAAGGCAGCAAAATGCATTTATTCATTTGGAAACATTATGCCAGGTATTGTGGACACGGTCGACACGAATGGTGTCCACGATACCAAAGCAGGCCCGTCGGAAGCGGGGGGCTGGGGGGCTTCAGCCCCCCAATAATCTGCTGAAGTTTGTTGATTTTGTAAGTAAAAAAGCTGCAAAAGCCAGGGTCGTAGGAATGAAGATTCAAACTCGTATGTATTAGTGGAAGCTACCAGAATCCATCAAAAATGCAATGTCTTTTGATGTCATGCAAGTCAAAAATTTCAAAATTTTCATGGAAAGACTCTCATTAGTCGTGATCCTTTGCTTCCGTTAATAGCACATTTTCAAAAAATTAGGCGTTTTCCAACGACCTAAAAGGCGTGGTCATGAACAATTTTGTCGGGGGCAAGCCCCCGGACCCCCGCATTCCTCGCTTCGCTCGCACCTCATTTCAGCCCCAATATGAATTTCGTTCCGACGGGCCTGCCAAACCCTACCTCTACCGTAAAACGAGACATCTGATCTACATAGCTTAGCATACCTTTGGGTTGAAATACTATTAGAAGGCTAATTTCCTTACAGCCAAAGCCATCACAAAAATTCCTGGTAATTCCCTCGACCAAAGAAACATTAGTGGCTAAGAAACAAAGAGCTAAAGTTATGAAACCATGAAATTCTGAGGATTAGTAACCGCCAAGACTTCTATATATTCAAATGAAGAATATCTTATCAACATCTGAAATGTGTCGGATCTCTGTCAATACAATTCACAACAGTATTTCAAAGCAGACTACCATCACTTAAAAAATTTTTGGGCCAACCGGGAGTAACCCCAAGATTTTCAGCTTTTTGCCTCTGTATTCCCAGCCCGGCGGCGGGTACATGACTTGCGGATAGACGGGGGTCTGCCGCCAGATTTTCAGAAAGCTACCCTTGTCTTGTTACCGGCAGTTCCCGTCAGGCCCACTTTTATGATGAATATTGGCGGAAAACTACTAATTTTTGACAATTTTTCTGCAAATTTCTGTAAAACCCAACAATGCTTAAGGAAAATCTGCCGAAAAAAGGACCCTTGTTTAGAGAATTTTTGACCCTAAATCCATCGCAATGGGCGCCACATACCCGTACCCACAACATGTTGTGCTATCCCCCGGGATTCCCCGTCCCCTTGTCAATGTCGCAATACCACAAAACACTTGCCACATCACAATTGCCACGTCACACTTGTCATCTCTATCAGGTACTTTTCAGGCACTCTATCAGGCGCTATCCTCTACGAATTCAAACTGATTCAAGGACTATCAACTTTGCAAAACGCATATCTGAAGAATGTAACCCCAGTGCACTTGTTCATTACTCAATGGAATACGAAAAAAGCATCTCCAACCGAAAGACTATTATATCTTACATCAACGATCTCTCAGATGAATTAGCCAAAAATGAAGTCAGCAAAAAGTTAATAACTGAACATTCAAAATCGAACATTAAAAAAATCTTAGAAGCAAATTACCAACTGTCCTGGAAGTCAAAAATGAAAAATTGTTCCAAAGCATTAACATATGGAAGCTATAAAAATAGGATCAATCTCGAAGCTTACCTGTCATTAATAACTAACAGAGCTGACAGATGCATTATGACAAAACTACGACTTAGCGACCACTGCCTCATAATGGAAAGAGGACGCCATTACAAACCTCCAATAGAAAGAGACAAACGGTTCTGCTCAAGCTGTAAAGACAAAATTGAAGACGAGACGCATTTTATTCTCGAATGTGATATGTTTAAAGAAGCACGAGAAACCTTCTTAAATGGCACAAAAGACACCTATCCAAATTTCGAAACAATTCCAACCTTCCAACAAAAGCTCATTTTTCTACAAACTAATGAAAACTGTCACTTTTTAGAGACATTTGCAAGATATCTTAACACAATTTACAAACTTAGATCGCAAAATGAAATCCAGAAAATTTAACCTGACGATGCATAACCTAAAACAATGAAACGACAATTTTTACGTAAACTCGCAGATATTTTGTTAGTAGCTGTTTATTTGTAGTTTGTAGTTAGACCATGTATCTTGTAATGATATTGAGTCTTGATTGAAAAAAAATACTTTGATCAAAACAATATTGGCATGTGGGGCAGGGAAGACAAAAATGTCATATTGTTATCAAGGTAGCTGAACAACTTGTGAGTGATTGTAGCTTTAAAGAAGTAAGTTCAGAGGATCCAACGACCTCGTGGGTGGCCTAGAAATGTACAGCATACCATTCTCCGGCCTTAGAAATGAACTGTAAATGGAGCATTTGCAAACATTTTTGCCCGTCACAAAGCATCACAAAATATCCTACAGAAGCGAATAAAAAAGTGTGGCTTTTCGATCCTTCTTGGGCCTTTGAAATGAGAGTCATCACTGCGTAGGAGCTGAATGATCTTTACAGCGGGGCGAAAAGTGGTTGCAACTTGATTCTTGATTTGAGTGTCATGGTAAAGTTAAAATAGTATTGAGGCCAATTTGCGAGCAGCCAAGAACGAAGGAAAGGCCATACTATCGAGGTAAGGCAGGACCGATACCAGCCATAACAGCTAAGGGGGGCGAAAACCAAAATTTTCCGACGATAAAACTATCAACAATAACAGCAACAACAACAGTTGTAGGAGCATACCTTAAATTTGAGGCATTATATGACCGATTTAACTCCTCAATAACTAAAATTTGGCCACATTTCGTAATCCAACCTTGAAATCAACGCAGTTAGTGAATATCAATCAAAAAGATGTCAAAGATTCAATAATTTCTGTTTGAATTTATATTTTAACACTAATAAATTCATGTTTTATGGATTCTTTCTCCTCAAAATCCTCCAAAACTAGTGATTTAAATCACGAAAATTCCAACAAGAGAACAACATTTTCCGACTAATGGTCACCTGGGGGCGCTCCTCCCCCGGCCCCCCTTTGGCTTTGGCCCTGAGGTAAGGATACATTTTAATTTCAAAAAATAAAAGCAGTACATTATTGCTTGCTGTTTTGACATGTTCAGGTGAGAACAGGCAGTGGACATGAAGAATTTTATGCAACCTTTAAGAAACTCGTAAGAAACTGTGACTACTGAGAATCTTGTTGTTCTGAGAAAGGTTTCATTTGCGGTTTTTGAAACCTTTCTAGTGCAAAGGGGCACTATGACATTGAAATACAAGGGAGCTCTATTCGAGCAACTTGAGAGCGGTTGGGCCTAACCAAGCTCAGTTAAAGACGAAAAAAAACAGAAAACAAGAGAACAAAATAAGACACAGGGATCAAACAAGGTAGACAAATAACCAATCAAAACATCGGTGTCCTAACACCCTTGGTGATACGCTGGATACCAGACTCTTTCTCACCCAGGGTACCGTGGTGAAGCTAGGGGTGGACTTTGGTGCCCGTGTTGGCATCTGTAGCTGTTAATTACTTTGTGTGAGCAAAATATTGTCTTAATGGTTTCATCAAGCTTCGCTATACGAAGCTTAGCTCCTTGGATATCAAGACAATAATACAAAAATATCGGAGTCTGTTAAATCGCGTGCCCTGCGTTCCCTGCGTGGTATGCGTGCCCTTTAATCTCCTCGTGCCCTCGTGCCCAAAATTTCGGCGTGCCCTCGTGCCTTTGTTGTTGGCGCGCCCTCGTGGCCTTGTGCCCGCGTGCCCAAATTTTCGGCGTGCCCTCGTGCCATCAGTGTTAGCGTGCCCTCGTGCCCTCGTGCCCTCGTGCCCTCGTGCCCAAAATTTCGGCGTGCCCTCGTGCCTTCGATGTTGGCGTGCCCTCGTGCCCGCATGCCCAAATTTTCAGCGTGCCCTCGTGCCTTCAATTTTGGCGTGCCCTCTGGCCCGCGTTGCTTTAAAATGATGGATAACATCTGACATGAACTTTTCATTTATTTTGACGACTGCACCAAGTAGCCTGCATTTTAAGTGCTCGCAATTTTCAAATTTCTTCTGTGATGATTAGGGTAAGACGGGGTAAAGTTAACTACGGGGCTAAAGTTAACTATCCAAGATTTTTTATTTCCTCACGTGAACATGAAGTCGGATGAAAAAGATATTCATATTTAAGCTTCTTAGAAAATCATAATTTGCAGTGTCAGGTTGTGTTCTGAAGATGCAGAAAAATATTCTAATACAGGCTGCTCAAAAACCCTCCTGAAATTTTACTTTCGAGGCTTGACCTTCATTTACAAATGCAGTTATAGATCCAAGAATTCTGTTTGATTTTATGAAACAAGGATATCTATCGATAGAGGAAAGATAGATGGTTATGACCATGAGCTTGCACTATTGATAACTGCGTTTCTTTTTTATTTATAGATTTTTTGTAGTTTTGGTTTTACCCCTGAAAAAGGTTTCGGGGTAAAGTGAACTACTTCGAAAAAAGTGTTTCCCTCCGTGGTGATACGGTATCTATATGCAATATAACATTTTCTTAAGTGTATTCCCATGATTATCCATCGATTTGTATTCAGATTTCACTATGTGACTCGAATTTGTACCCTAAAAATAGTTTTTTGGTAAATATTTTGATTCTGCAAAGATTCTTCTCAACATAGGCCACCATTTCACTTTTAATTTTCTTGGAGTTGTTGGTTTTGGCATGCAAAGGACTGCTTAGAGTCGCAAAGTGAACAACGATTTCAGGTTCCCCTGGTATTTGATTGGTTTATTGAAAAATTTGCTAAGTAGTTCACTTTACCCCCGTGTCGGCCGTGTCGGGGTAAAATGAATTAGACGAAGTGGTCTCCAGAGAAAGCTCTTTTGTAAGACAGTGGAAAAAGATTTCAAAAACAGCTTTGCTGGATAAACTTACCCAAGGACATAATTTCAAAACAAAGTTGAAAAGTTTGCCCTCAGCTGCAGTCTCTTCTGCGTATCCTTAAAAAGCATCCAAAATAGTCCACTTTACCCCGTCTTATCCAAAATGATCTCCTTCATTTGGTACAGCCTAGCCGTTAATGTCCCTATGATTAACTAGATACTGCCAAGTGTGCTTGTTGTTAAGTTCCGTAGATGTTTGTCTCTACAAAACTTTATCCATGTTTTAACTTTTTCACTTCAAATCCTCTTCTTTGGTTTTATCGGATGAAATTTAGAAAAAAGGATCACTAAGTTTAAAACTTTCAAGAAACATGTCAAAGTAACCTCCCTCAAGAGTGTCCTGAACATTTCGCACTAGGGCACGCCGAAAATTTAGGCACGAGGACACGAGGGCACGCCGACATCGAGGGCACGCCAAGAATTTGGGCACGCGGGCACGAGGGCACGCCGAAAATTTGGGCACGCGGGCACGAGGGCACAAAGACACGCCAATATCGATGGCACGAGGGCACGCCGAAAATTTGGGCACGCGGGCACGAGGACACGAGGGCACGCCAACATGGAAGGCACGAGGGCACGTAGGGCACGCCAATTAACAGACTCAAAATATGTGTTCACTCAACTGACATCGGCCATTCCACCCCATTCTAAATTAACGAGGGACTTTCTCGAGCAGATCTGTCTGCCCCTCGTTTTTTCAGAAAGGAGAAATTTTGTTCTCTGAAAGAAGCAAGCTGACACAATGTCCAACAACAAAACTGAGATGAGTTCATTTCTTTCATAATGTTTAGGCCTACACGATGTTTACCTGGTTAGAGCAGCCGCCACAACTGGCCGTTCCGCAGCTGTATTAAACATTCGGCTCCGGCTAAGCCCTTTTGCTTTCGCAACGCTTGGTTAATGAAAACGCACCTTGCTTAACTGGATTTTAGCCTGCAACATAATCACGCAGCTTAGTCTGTGAACGATTTACAATTTTTTTCTAGCTTCAAGTAGAAAATCCTACAAATAGCTTTCATTTCAAAATCTGGACCTCAAACAGCGTTACGGTCTTAGAGTGTGGTCTCCAGATTTGATTAAATATTCAATGCAAAATTCTTAAAGTATCAGAAATGAAAATAGTACGAAGTTTTATCACACTCACCTGGCGTACGCAGAAAAACTTTGGTTAAATGGCGCTTGTGTAAGACTTGTGCAACAACTACTTCTGACTCTGCACAATTTAGGAACAGCCTGCAACCTTATTCCACTCAGCAACGGTTACAGTACAGATTCATTGTTTTATGATTGAATTCCTCAATTGTCAATATTTGAAAGGTATTAGATGCCACTCCAAGCGAGAGATGAGCAAGTGCTGAAACAATAGAGTGATTCTTTGAAAGTCAGTGTTGTGTCACGAGGACAATTTAAGTGAAACCACAAGTATATTATTGTGGATACGAGTAACACCGAGGCTCATCCGTATTCATATTATATTTCTCTTTGTTGTGAGTACTTTGGACTAGCTCTGTTCCAAAAACGCGGCATCACGAAGGGGAGCCAGGTCTTGGCAGCGGCGGCGCGGCGCCAGCCGCCACAGTGTGGGGTGGATAGGTGAGGCTGAGCCAGGGAAAAGGGGAATCTGGGGGCTTGCCCCCAGAACAATGTTTAGGACGATGCCCTCCAGAACGTCGGATTTGATTCAATATGTTAGACTTAATTTCCAACCCCCGATTCACTTCAAACTATGAGAATAGATGGTAATCGAGTAATCGAACTGCCAAACCAAGAAGGCAAAAAGTGCGTAGCCATGGTGGCAAAGCAGGGGCAGTGGTAGAAACTGTATTAAGATTCATTTCATTCATGCAAATATGAAGAAACACTGAGAAACTTTTGGTACCAAAAAAAGGCCCCCCCCCATTATTTGTATGTGAAGCGTTACTTGGCTAATTTAGACGCGTGATTTCGTGATTTTGATATTTTCGACTCGTGAATTCGTGATCGAGGACTTCGTCGTGCAGCGTGATTTGCCAAAAATTTGGTCGTTTTTTCGTGAAATGGACATTTAAAGCACGTGATTGCGCCATGAAAAATTTCTAGGTTACCTGAAAATAAAACAGTCAATTGCAATTTGAACGAAAATCGACTTTTTCTCAGAAGCAAATGGGAGGCTACCAGCCTTTAGTTCCTACAATACGTCGTTTTTCGACGTTCTAAACCGAGAGTAGTCGAAAAATCTTCTGAGGCTAGCCTCCTGACTCCCATTTATCTCATTTGACTTGCAGCCTTAGCTGCAAATCTTTAAAATCCATGATAAAACCAGTCTGCACGCCCTGTTGTGTTAGATATCTTTCTGGAACATTCTTAAAATTTCGGCAACGTGATCGTGAAAATGCTGTTTTGTAGTCCGTGATGGCGTGAAAAATAAAAATTAGCACGTTAATCCGTTATCCAGGGGTACTATGGGGGGGGGGCTCTAAAAAGAGAAAACTTTATTTGAAAATTTAGCGAGAGAAAATCATCCAAATTTTCCGCCTCGTCTTAAGTTTTCTGAATGAAGATGAAATAACAGACTCAGAAGAATGACTGGTCTCTTATTGCTAAGTATGAAATTACGGATGACATCAGTTGAGGTTTAATGGAGGTCAGTTTCGAGCAAAGGTCCCGGGGGGGGGTACTCCCATTATGGCCTAACAGGGGGACTAACAGTCCGGTCGGTATGGCCTCAAACAGTCCGGTCGGTTTGAGGGTCCTGCCAAATGGCTACCAAATGGCCCAATTTGGAGAAATAACGCTACCACTTGGGGGTATTTCTAGTTGTTACTACCCTTTAGGGGGTAATTCTAACCGACTGCTGAGGTGAGACCCAGACTTACTACGAACAACGAAGAACATACCTTTAGTTCTTATGCTACCATTTGGGGGTTATTGTAAAAGAGACACTACCATTTGAGGGTAGTTCTTAACTTTTTAGCTTTGGCCCTATTAAACCCTGACTGGACCCCCCTGTCAGACTTTAATGGGAGTACCCCCCCCGGGGCAAAGGTCCACTTACAAAACAGATCTTTATGAAATAGAACTCCAGTAGATATGCTCCTAAGAAGTAACTGGTAAATGGTTAGCAGATTACGCTAACACTGCGAGTTAGACAAAACCATAGGTGCCTCACTTCGAAAATTACTAAGCCACACAGAAATCCGGGGGGGGGGGTACTATACATGTTTACAAGACGGGGACGTGCCATCGGGAAGGGTATCGATTTTCACGACTTTGGTATAAGGAACGGTGTCAATTTTCATGATTTTGTTATAAGGAACGGTATAAATTTTCGCAATTTTCGAATTTTCGTATAGGGTCGGGTATGCATTTTCGGAAATTGGTATAAAGTCGGGCATATAATCTTAAAAAATTGGTATAAAGTCGGGTATGCATTTTGGAAAAAGTGGTATAAGGGACGGGTATGTTTTTGAAACTTCGATGGCACGTCCCCGTCCAAAATCTGTTCAAGTACCCCCCCCCCGGGCATTCTATTGTCTATTGGTAGATTTGGTAGATTTCTGGACAATAGTTTGAATGTGAACTGTTCGAGCCAGGGGCGGATCCAGCCCAAGAGTTGACAGTCGCCAGCACGAGCGCGAGTTTGGAATGGCCCGAAGAAGCGAGCGCGAAGCGAGAGGATTTCGGGGG
This sequence comes from Aurelia sp. 4 Dawson et al 2005, assembly GCA_964019985.1. Taxonomy (NCBI): domain Eukaryota; kingdom Metazoa; phylum Cnidaria; class Scyphozoa; order Semaeostomeae; family Ulmaridae; genus Aurelia; species Aurelia sp. 4 Dawson et al 2005. The sequence goes on from OZ026492.1 coordinate 12,170,420, forward strand.
TCCGGGGGCGGAGCCCCCGGAAAAATTTTTGGGGGCCACGCCCTTAGGATTGCCGGAAAACGCCCTATCTATTAAAGAGAGTGGTTTATCTGTCCATTTATTAGAGTGAGACATCACCCGTTTGGAATAAAGGATCACTAAAATTAAATGAAACCCTGAAGTTGAAAGTTTCCTTTCGTATTACCGCTCAAGAAACTTAAACAAAATCGAAGCCATCAACAGTAGAATTGGGAAGTCAATCCAACTACTGAACAATGTTGAAAACAAAATTGGCCTGTAAACTTGTAACTGGTAGTGCACAAAACTTTCACGGAGTTGTTTTGTTGCTTGATACAGTCCTGCGTTCTACTATACACACACACAAACATTGCTTTATTACACTTCTAGAGTAAGTTTCATTCTCTACTTTCGAATCTTATCTGACGATTTGCTGTGACTAGTATCAGACAACATATTTCGCAACTGCTCCCATTTCTCGACAGTCCTTCGTTCGCACCAATAAAGTTCAGTAGGAAATTCCATTCTCCTCTTTCGAATCTCAACAGATGATGTGCTATGACCAGTGCCAGAAGAAGAAGGAAATATTTTGCAAATGAATCCATTACTAATCCAAGACATAAGAATTGGTTTAGTGTTATGGTCACGTAGCTTGGATTGGTGTTACATCGTCTTGTTTGTATCGTTAATTTGTTTTCTGAAGAGTCCAATTGACAAGTGTGCGACTAAACGCTTCTTTGGCCGTTCTATTTTGCTTTTTATTGCAACATTCTGATTAATTCGTTTTCTTGCATGATTCAACAGTTTTCTCCCTAGTTACAGGTTTATTTTGCTTGTTTTCCTTGCGCTGGAGTTAACAGTTTTCTTTCCACAGGTTTTTGAACAGTGTCTGTCATGCATTTGTGGCTGTATTATGATGAGTCCGTTATTACATGCTATTTCCAGATTCTGTATCACAAGGCTCAAGGTGCAGTGATGACCTATTTGTGCAGTGACCAATCCAAAATGTGCCAGGGTAAAATGAATCATGCAGTATTAATGTTTTCAAATCTTAGTGTGAAATACTACTGTTTGGATGTATTCATAACAAGAATCAATCAGTGATTCCTTTCAATGCAAGCCAGCTCAGCATCCCCTTTCGACAGGAAATTTTTGCATCTCTTATTGAATTAATTCACCTCTTGTTACTTTGTCCATAGTCACAAGAATCTTGTGGCAATGCTTTCTCCAAACAGAAAGTTGGACAAATGTACATTTCAGGTGTCACTTTGTAGGACACTCTGAAAATGGTGCCAAAACCAACTTGGAAGACAAGTCAGAAAGTCTGGATTAAGAAGGCTGATAAAAGTTTTTTGGGAAACTAGGTGCATGCCCAACTGCCTTGAAAAAAGGAGAAGTTGGTGCAATATAGCTATTTTAGAGGTCATTTCTGCAAACATTTTCTTGGGGAGCATGCCCCTGGACCCACTTTATCTATGAATCACTTGCATGTGGTGGAACAACCACTACACAACCCAACACTGGTGCTCTGCAATTGATGAATTATGCTGTCCAGTGTTTGAAAAATCTTACCTTCAATATGGTCTCTGTCTACCAAACACTTTCCCAACCTGTTGAATTTCCATACCCTTTTGACCCAAAAACTGCAGTTTGCACTGTTTTGCACAGTGATGGCAATTCCTTAAATTAATGCACTGCTGTGTGGTATATCATTTGTTTCAAGATATAATACCATGCTCATTATTCATGGATGTCAATAAGAGTCTGTTTGATGAATGTCACATATTTAAAGTAAAGGAAAATATATCAGGACATTGTCCATTGGATGAATGACAAGACAAGGGTAATAGGAAAGTAATGTATGATGATACTGTTCATAGGCAACATTTCTTTGAACCAAAGAAAATCAACTTATGAAAAGTCCAGCCTGTGTGTACAGAGTCTGATATTGTGTAACCTACAGCATACATGTAACATGTTAAAATGCACACATTTTGCATAATAAACTGTTTATAAGACGCTCAACTGTCAGATCACAAAAAAGTTAAGATTTTACAAAGTATTTTGTGAGCCTTGCTAACAAATATGAATTAACTCTTACCTATACTGCATTGAAAATATAAGAAGCTCATGGAGCTTTTTGGTGGGAAAAGTTCTTTTCAGACCTTAGTTTCTTATCAAAACATTAATTGTAATCTGGTGGACACTCAAAGTAATTTGGGCTAAAGACCAATAACGGATGTCAATTCCATTTAAATCAAATAATTTCTGTCTTGTTTTTCCTGAAGTTGCATAAAGGAAACATAGAGCTTGAACACATGAACTAAAAGTTGTTTTGTCATTCTACCAGAATCTTGGATCAGCACTAACAACTTCATAAATTCATTTCTCACTTTTCTGGGTAATATGAATTGATATAATCTTTACCACTACTATGCCATGTGTTTCTAATCACGCATAAAGCTTATTCTTTTTGAAAACAAAGATTGCATTAGACTAAAAACATAAATCATTGTGAAAACAACCCACCCAAGAATAAAAGGTTCAACAACATTGTGCTATGATCTTCTTGCATTTAACTTTTTAATATTTCAAAACATAATGCTAGAATAGAGCTGTAGAAAGCTTTGGCTGCATGCATATATGAAAAAATGTCCCAAAAAATGTGTAAATCAGGAAGAGCCTCTTGTTTTAGCATGTGCTAGCAGAGACGCTGCCAGGAAGAGAGAGAAAGAAATTTCCTATTGACTGTGCCTGTGTGTGGTAGTTTTGAGTTTTCATTTCATGATTTGGAGTGACCCAACTTTCACCCAACTTTAGTGACCCAACTTTGTGAGAAAAAATATCGGCAAATAATATTTTCTACATGTTGCACCAGCCAATAATTTTACCTTATTATTCCAACCACTTCAGCAAAGAAGTTTGTTGATTCTTTCAGCCAACAGTAGCTAGAGGGTAGGCCTACCACATTTTGTCTTTGAGTTTTGAGTTCAGCTTTTGCCTCCATCAAATCTTTGTCTTTCTCAAGGATCTTCGTAACGACAATTTCCAAATTATCAAGAAATTTAAGCTTAATATTTTGGCGCGAAGACATCCACCTGTGGGAACTGTGAGAGTGCCAAGGCCATAGGCCATAATCCAAGGCAGGGGATCAGAGTGAGGCTGTTGGTTGAGCGTTCTTGCTGGCGACTATGATAGATCACATACATCGCCACGACCATCTCACAATCTTTCCCCTATACATTTTGTATTGGATACCATTTATCATCCATCGCCTCTACAGTCGCACAAGACAATGCTAAAAAAATTGGTTCCAAAAACGATTGTTTTATTATGACCGCGCAGTTTTTAAAATATTCGTACAGTCGCACGCTTGTTCTCTAATTTATGCGTAAAACTTGCCATTGTTTTGTGAAGAAAGGGTCTCCAAATATAGAAAGCACTCAAACCAGAGGAAGCAGAACGAGGCAAATCAAATAGGGACCCTACAAGTGTGATCAGTGATGGTGAAATGAAAAAGAACGGCATAATGCACTCGTCTTTGGGAATTCAAATAATGAATATGAAAAGTTTCAACGATTTTAGGGTTGAACGAAGAAATTCAGAAAAAGTTTTTTGATATTAATGCTCGAATTTTCCTTCGGTGATGGCACACCATAAATATCAGCTAACAAACTTAAAAAGATTAGGCTTTGGAAAGTTGACCGTCTTCCGTGCGTCTGTGGCGACTGTCTGGATCCGCCCCTGGTTCGAGCTACACTCAAAATATGAGAGATTTATAATGTTTGGGCTGTGTTCAAATAAGAGCAGAAACTCGTCGAAAATGCATTATCATAAGAAAAAGAGTGAATAAGTGTCATCATTTGTTTGTCTCAGTTTGAGATATTCTGCACCCTTGCGGGCATTCTAAGAACTTCAAAGAAATCAAAAGTCGTATACGCTTTCGGAAACAAGAATTCATTAACATACGTTTAGAATGATTCTTTTGAGTGCATTTCCCTAATTTTAATGCGTTTTTTACTTTTCTACTTTATGTAAAGATAGATTTCTGAAATAAATTCCTTGCTCTTCTTCCTTCTGTTTGTTCTAGATTTACATATCTTCTTTTAATCTACTTCACTAAACCACCATTTGCATTGTGCAAAATACAGATTCTTGACAACATGACATGCAACAAAATCATTCCATTTCAGGGACAGGTCAGTAACTACTTTTCAACCCTGGCTATGATGAATGGAAACAAAGTTACTTGAAATCCTACGTGGCTAACACACTTGAATAGAGTCATACTATTGTGACTATGATAGAGTGCAGAAAGTGGTTGTTGAAAAGAGAATTTGGATCATAAGAAGAAGGATGAGTATTCAAGGATTAAAGGGAGTACAAAGTACAAAATTGCTTTGCGCGGAGTCAACGACTTGCTCTGCACAGCTTCCAGAATAACTGACTGTACGAAATTCACAAAAACAAAAACAAACGATGGCAAAAACTGCTGGTCTTTTTGTACTCCCTTTACGGGTGGACAACAAAATTTGCTAGAAATGGGATAGCTGACTCACGCATTGTGCAGACGAAAACAGGCTGTTAAGAAGAGACACGACTATACCAAACAAAAAGGTATCTCTCAACACTTAAAATTGAAAATGTATTTATATATTTCAGATGCCTGACACAGGTAATGCAGAACTAAAACGTTTTGTTTTTAGACACGATTTGCTCTGAAAAATTGAGCTTACGGCTCACATATTTCCAATCTTTGAAACGGGCTGTTGTAAAATTGTATCACATTTTTCTATGAACTGAATGGCTGGGCTTGAAAAGAAGTTTGGGTAATTTGCTGCAAATTTGTCGTGGCAGTTTTTGACATTTTGATCAATTTCAAAACGGCAGTATTTTGATTATTCTCGTAAAAGTTTATTGAAACTTTTGAAACATCAACATCATCAATCTGAAATTACTTGAGGATAACTGATACAATCTTCCAGGAAACCACAGTTACTGAAGACCTGCAATATGTGGCATTATGGAGCATAGGTTCCAAATCTTTAAATCTACGAAAAAAGGCAAGTGTAAAATTCAATGACCTATTTCTTTAAACTGAATGGCTTGAAAAAACTTTAGCCAGTTTCCTATGATCCTACCGTCGGACTTGTCAGAAATCTTGAATATTAGTCGAAATTACAGTCTATTTCATATTTCAGCTCATTTTATGATGTGACGTCATCAAATTTCTAAATCACAGACCAGAAGAGTGAAAGAGTTTTGCTTGATACCAAATTGTAGGTATCCATAAATAATGGTTTTCCTGAAAACTATTTGATCTTTCGTCAAGAGGTTTAGAAATTACGACAGTTTTAAGATTTTTTCGAAAATTCACTGTAATTCTCAAAATATTGAAGATTTCGGAAAAGTTCAACGGCAGATTTGCTGTAAAATAGTTCAAGTTTCTTTGAAGCCGTTCAGTTCAAAGACATAGGTCATTGAATTTTACACCCAGCTTTTTAAAGATTTGAAACCTATGCTTGCATATGGTGGCAACCAGAAATCTGTGGCTCCTTTAAAGAATCGATAACGTCATGGCCCTAATATTAAAGGAACTGAGTGCATACAAATACTTGAGCGTTACCGCTGTCCTAAATTTTTGCTGACAAACCGCTTACGGCCCTTTGTTATAGCACAATGGTGCTAAAGTCATTAGCAGTGGAGACCAAAGACTTCTTAATCCTTGCATTATCCTCAGGAATTTCTTTGGTTAAATTCCAATAGGGATCAAATGAAATATTTTGTTTTATTATTGAAAAGAAGTTGATATAGGTCGTGAGCGCGCTGTTTATATGGACTCAATGCCTTTAATATGTCGCCATTCTGAAACTGTATATAAGAAATTGCCAGCAAGATTTACAGCAAACGGCCCAAAGTTCCTTAAATTGAAATATCCTGTGTGGTGACAAATAATTCGTTCTCGTTTGCAAGGTTTGCAACCTTTGGTGTGTTTGATTGGTGCCAATGCTGAAAACGGTAGACTTGGAAGACTCGGAATTTGTGTTTGATTGACTACCAAATTCCGAAAACGGCAGGTTTGACAGGTTTGGAAGGCCTGCCGAACCTTCTGCTCCCTCAGGCGGAAGGTTTGGCAGACTTTGGAGAGATTCTCGTTTTCATTTCCGAAACTCTCAAAACTAGGCGAATTTGCTCGTGCTGCTATTGTGATTGAGTTGATTCATTCTTTGTTGCCAAGCACCGGGCTCGTCTTCGTGTTTTTCAACTGGAAATCTCGTTTTCGCCAGGATTAATCTGAAACCTGCTGTTTTGAACAATTTGGTGTTTGATTGGGCACTATGTTTCCGTCTTTGCGAAGCCTACCGTTTTCAGAATTTGGTAGGTTTGCAATTACCAATCAAACACGCCCCTTGAAAACAATTCCTCAGCTTCGAAATCCAAAGAAATGAATCTACCTAAATTCAAAGAAATGAAATCGTGTTTTGATCTGACTTTAAAACTGATAGACATTAGTTTAACCAAATTAAATTCAACAAAACTTGATAAGAAAGTCATTCATAATGCAATAAGCTACATCTTAATACGAGCAAAACTTGCACTTTAGATCAGATAAAACAGTGATTTTCGACCAGAATTTCAGATCGCCGACTTTTAACTTCGAAATTTTAATTTACTCTTTTATGAAGCACCTCTCCTAAAAATATTTGAATATTACATTTTGACGAGTTTTCAAATGCCGAAAACTTTTGAACTCATTTGGGACATTTGACATTTTTATTGAAATTGCCTCAAAGTTAAAGGCAGTGTGTTTGTTATATTTGTAATGGTCGTAAAGAGAATAAAAACTTGTATTGTGGTATTACCAACAATCATGTTTTATCATTTGAAAATTCATGCAGTTTGGAGCTATTGCTAGACTTATAACACGAGTCCTTGTTTTTGCTCTAATTCCACAGTACCCAAATCGCTTCAATCTTGTTTTAGTGGCATGACCATAACAATAAACAACTTAAGACTCGTGCCATCAGTTTAAGCTCGAGCTGGACTACCTTTCATTGTTCAAGCGTAGCTTTGTAAACCAGTCATCAACTATACAGAGCTCATTTAACCAATCAAATCAGTTTAAAATGTAGCACGTGAAATGCATGTTATTGGCTGATTTCAAACAAGACTTGCTCCAAGTCTATTCCGTGGTATATCAGCACTAGGGAAAGTAATTACCTCTACGAGGGCGTAAAGTCTATTGTTTTAAGAACAACTGCCGTCCAATCAGCAGCTGCTTCCTACGGCCTTGTTCATAGCTGCCCTACAAGCACTGTGAAGAATCATCCACATAGCAAAGACTAAATCAATAAAATTTAATTGAAGTAAAGCTGATAATTAGTATTAACCTTTTTATCAACCTGTGCACAGCTTACCTGACTGTTCTATATACTCTAAAACCTCTAAATCTAATAAAGATATATTCGAAGTTTTGATCATTTCTTGGTCAATATCATAGTCATTTCATTTAGTTGATTTCAATTTGAACATGGTTTTGAGATTACAATGATTTTGCAGCTGCGTAAAGCAACACCAGGGGGGCAACTCAGTGCGTTCTTAAGTCAGTTATGCAGCAACCTTCGTTATTTCAGCAAGATCTTCATCAAAAATCTGATTGAAACAACAAAATAATTTTCTAAAACTGGGTGAGTCAGAAGTGTACTGGGTGAGTCAAAAAGATGCCCAGCGTTTGAAAGGCTACTGTTCCCTGAGTACATAAGCAATGATATTTCACAATAGATGATTGAATAGCTCACATTAGGATTCTTCTGGCTGAAATCGGCAACTCCGTTCAGATTTTATAAGGAAATCTGTGATAAACGTCCTTTCGAGCAACCTTCAAAATGTGCAAAAATAGCGAGCAAGCTTCCCCGATATGATTCCCTCACAGAGATGACTTCAAAGCCCTTCAGTACGGGCTTTCCTCTTAGTAGATAGAAAAGTCTTCACTCTGGCAGGAATAACTTATTCAAGGGTATTCCATTGTCCAAAGAGGACGAAGTACATGAATACATTCAAATGTAATCATTGCAGGGTAGGAGAACAAAGGGAAATCTAACTTGTTGTTTTCGCTAGTTTTTGCTGGTTTTCGAAAGAGGATTTCTACAAAAAGTCTCCCATTTGGACAGGAAGGAATGACTGATTAAAGCCAGGTAAATTACTGAACCTAATTGGACCTATCGAGAATAAAACAAGATGGTTTTCAATATCATTGCTTTGATATTCAGGGAGCAAAATTTTTTCGAACGCCGGGCCTTTTTATTGACTCACCCGGTGGCTTAATCTGGTCTCGATTGTTTACAACAGAACATAACACAACAGCTAACAAAGTGTAAGTGACAAAAAATGAATCTGAATGGTTCCTAATTTGCAAAGTTTGTTTTGCTTAAACTTCTTCCAGAAATTGCAGCCTGACTTTGAGTTTGAACATAAACGAATAGAGAGTTTTTTATTATAACTTCTTTAATTTGGAATGACTTACAGCCCCATCTTTATCAGATTCATCTCCCCTTTTAAGCAATGCTAGTAGAATTGTTATGTAGGTTGCAACATGGTTGAAACGAAAAGCTCCCGTCTACCGGCTACCGAGAGAATCTGATGAAAGTATCTCAGAAAAAAATAAGTGACTTTAAAATCAGTCAAGAGAAAATGTGCCAATGCAAGCTATGCAAAGCCAGAGAAGACAAAAGTATAAAATTACTGGTAAATACCGGGAGAGTAAAAAAATGTCCGGCGCTTGAAAGGCTACTTACTGCACCCTGAGTGTAAAAGCAATTACATTTGCAATATCTGATTGAATAGCTAACATTCTCAATTATTTTTAGAAATAGTTTTGGCCAAAAATTAGTCTCTCCGTTCAGATTCTGTGAGCGATTTTCTAAAAAAAATGCCTTCGAAAAACCTTAAAAAAAGCGCTAAAAAACAAGCAAGAATCCCTACTGTGTTAACCTCAAGGCGATGACTTTCAGCACGCTTTAGCAAGTGCTTTCTTTTTGACGAGTTGAAAAGTCTCCCCCCCCAGTGTGAATAACTTATTCAGGGGGCTCCATTCTCCCATGAGGAGAAAATACATGAACACATCCAGAGTCATTATAGCTAGTAAGGAGAACAAAGGGAAATCTTGCCTGGTGTTTTCACTTGTTTTTGCAGGTTTTCGAAAGGGGCTTTCTACAGAAAATCTCTTATTTCGATGGGAAGGAATGATCGAAGGAATGATCCTAATTTGACATATCGGGGATAAAACAAGACAGTTTTCGATATTACTGCTTTCATATTCAGGAAGCAGAATTTTTTCAAACGCCGGGCGTTTTTATTGACTCATCCAGTAGTGAATACTAAAGGCCTATTTGTATGAGGAAAAGCGCCTCACCTGCCAGACCCGGGGCTGACATTACCTTCCTGTAGAATCCTTTGTTTCTCATTTCGCGTTTTTACAAGGAACGCATTACTGGTATTGCGAGATCCAACCTCAACAGAGGCGTAATCTCATGTGGGTGAGGTGAGTTATTTCCATAAAAACGAAACACTCCCGGTATTGTGAGGTGACCTGAATTATTCATTGATTCTAAAAGAAGAATCAACATTGGTTAACTCGTTCTGATTTCACGGAAGAGAGACTTCACTCCGTCCGCCTCTCCCCTCAGCATCGGGTTGACAGATGAGGTAAAAACTATCATATAAACAGTGGATGGCAGCAGGTGAGGTGCTTCTCCTCATATAAGCAGGTCCTGATGAACCGCGGAAACAATTGGAGCACTCTCTTATTAGAAATTTGAGTTATGCAGCGTGAGCCAGTAGAACAATCCCCGTTAGAATGGTGACTGTTACATGAATATCCAAGCAACGATACTGAGAAACATCATGTATGATAGTGGATATTCTAAATCAAATCAATCAATTTACCTGGCTGAAATCAACCACTCATTTGGTGGTTAAGACAGATTTTTTGAGAAAGCAGTTTCGAAGTAAAGTTGAAAAGATCAAAGCTGCATGAAAGAAAGTTATGTATAATATCACACCCTTGGAGGGAACGTAGACTTAACATGTGGTCCTACCTCCTTGACAGTACTTAACTCAAATTAGGTCATTTGGCCAAGACTCAAGTGTCTTTCGAAAGGGAAAGAAGCTGTGCCTAAAAATTCAACAAAGCTCTACTATTAAGCCATCGGAGCTGACAGGACTGAGCAAAAAGTAATCTACCCTCAAAAAGTTTGATTACAAGAACTTAGAAAGGTAAAGATTACGCTTTTGGGAAAAGGTGCTGAGTATTACTTGACTCTTAATTTAGTAAATACTTATTTATTTCTCAACAATGAAGACAAGATTTGAACATGATATGAATTCTGCATATCCATACCCTTAAAATGTAAAACTTTCCAAAAGACAAACCCTGTCCTGAAAGGCATTGCAATAAATTGAGAGGAGCAGCATGGGTATTTTTGTGTAACGTGGTTGGTTTTGATTTTTCTTGTTTCGTAATTTTGGTGCTTTGAAGCCCATTTAATTTTGTGAGCTATTTTCCAAGGATATGATTTCTGTGCATCGTGAAGAAGCAAATTATTTTGCAAGAATCGTTATTTGTCATCGTTCATGTTATGATATTTCATGTGAATGGTTCTCGGGTTCTCGGGTGGAGTCCAGAAAAATGCTCAACTTTCTTTCCAGGTTCTCTTTTACAGGGTAAGGACTTGGCTGCAATCAATAGTTTTCTTGATTAAAGGGACAAAAGGCCTATTCTTTGAGTAGGTAAAACAAAGGATCCACAGAAGAGTAAGGTGGCAATTGCTAACCCAGCTAGTGTGTTAAAGAGGCCTTGCTTCCTTCAGAAGATAGGCTTTTGGTAGAACCTTTCCCATTTTAAGGCGTGAAAGCAAACGCTAAATATGTTAGTCATCACAGATAGCATCAAAAGCTGTCTATTCTATAAATATCTTGAAATCTATTCAGTTATCATTCATCAGTAAAATGCGATGGAACGAGACGCGATAGATGTTAAACTTAGATCACGTTTCATTCGCTCGAGTTTTACTGCGTTTTACTTGCGTTTTACTTGCATTTTACTGTCGTTTTACTTTACTTTACCGCTTTTCTGTCAGCATTGATCAGCTCAAGTCTTTAGTTTCCCGTTCGATTCAAGGACTCTCACTGAAAGCTATCCGTGGAGAATTCAGAAGTCTGAAACTTATCACTCCTCATTGAGCGGCTTTCTCTATGATTTCGATAAATCTAAGTGATCAGTGATCACTATTACCGTGCTAACTTACGTTCACAATGACTATGTAAATAAAACAAAAAAAAATCATATCCAATGTTGTGATTCGTAGCTGGAGAACAGACAAATTCTAGATGCCCGGATGCAGGAAATCTTCCGGGAGCTTTTACGTATGAAGAAGCATACTGTTTTTAAATTGATTTATGAGACATATTTCAGAAATCTCAGTTACAGCTGTCAAACAGCATCAAGCTCCGTAGCTGGAAACCAAACAATTCCTGATGCCCTACTCAAGAATCAGTTTTGTCAATCGTAGGATTCTTTTCCAAGTTTAAATTCAAAATGCTAGCTATTTGAATTTGAGTACCTAAAACAATCTTTAGGTTTATATTTTCAAAACTTAGTTAGACCTCAGGCTTATATTTTCCTGTACAACACAAAACCGGTTAGCATGCGTTTAGTATATACTGAAAGATACACAATTATCCATTGTAAGCAACAAGCAAGAAATATGTCTTTGACTGTAAGTCTAATACCCAAAATTATTGAACATCTTCAAGAAAAACTCACACTTTCTTGAAGTCTTTCTTTATTTCTTGGTCATCCGAGAGTTTAGTTTTTTATAAAGAGTCATCTAGGCTCAATTCACATTTGCAGCGTCAATCTGGAGGCCTCTTGGCACATTCCAGATAAAAAAGAAAATGCGGCAATATGTGAAAAACTTGGATTCATTTAAACAAACAAAGAAAATCGCACCAAGTGTAATTCAATTTTACGGCAAACAAGGGCAAATTTAACTTTTCATTGAACAAAACAGAAAATTTTGACTTCGCACCTCATACGACTGCTCGCCAATCGCCTTGTGTAGTCGATAAATTCCCAACACTCTGAATCTTTATCATGTCGAAGTCATTCCTAAAAAGCGAAGAATCCAACTTTCAGTAATTTGCAGCTTCTTGAAATATTCAACTCATCACATGAACTTTAATACAAACGTAGCGAAAGATCATAGGGTGAAATGTGCAAGAACAATCTGAAACTACTTGCTGTAATGAGCAAGCTTTTCTCCGTGTTACCACTTGCATGTTCTCTGAATATCTATTTGCCTACACGTTTTATATGTTCATGTTGATAAGTGATTCACTGTACGTTTGATTACCATATATTTTCCATAGAATAGGCTTATTAACTATTTATGACCTTTCAGATGGACATGCTGGCTTTCACATTCAGAACGCGATAGTTGGTCTGTGTAGAGTAGATTTGCTCCACCTAGGCCAAGTGTTATTTTTCATGTATAACTGCTATGCTAGAAAAACAAGCTTACTGGGTATGATAGGATGGGTTATTTTACATGTGCAGTACATGTTGACAAAACGGCTTGATTAACGTAATAGAAACTGCATTTCATTGAATCGCAAGGATAATGAATAACTAAAAAACAAACAGATCTCTGAATTCAATCATACTCCAGGAGCGAAAAATAGAAACTGCTAATTCCAAAGACTAAATTTTTATTGTAATGCAGTAGGATTGAAGGTTAATTTTAGAGAGGATTTCACAACAAGACAAAATGATTGGCTTATCAAGGGTTAGAACGTTGTTTAAGTGTGGCAATCATCTGCAGAGGCTGTGATTCTTTTAAAGTGATAAAAGCAGGCGGTAGATAGGAATGCAGTAGGTTGCAAATCACATCAGAATAATTAACTACTGCAACGAATCATGGTGAAAATTACATTTCCAAATACATACCGGGTGCCTCAAAAAGTACTGCCGCTTGAAAACACTAAATTTTGACTACATGTCCGATCTGAAGGTACAAGAAAAGTTGGTCGTCCTTTTTTGAGTTTCAAAGACACAATGAAAGATATACTGAAAAGAGGTGGGATCCTTGATATATGGAAAAGCGTTGCAACAGACAGGCTAGAGTGGCGGTGGTTAATCAGCAATACGTGTCAAAAGATAGACAATGAGAGGAAAGAAGAAAATAAAAAGAGAAGACAAAAAAGGCATCAAAGACAAAAGAGGAACTGACAATTAATACATTTGTTTTGGACTTTAACTTTTTGAACTTTTTCATCCTCATATTTGTGTTATGCCCGTGTCGGGTTTTAGGCGTGTGTGTGTGTGTGTGTGTGTGTGTGTCCGATCTCGAAATTACTATTTTCAAGTGGATCAAGATCTTGCCTTGTTAAAGTCTCAGTCCCGCCCGATCTTTCACTTAGTTCCGAGAGCGAGTCGAGTGAGTCGAGGGACTGAGACTTTAACAAGTCAAATCAAGATCCAAATTATTTTCCCAGCTGATCTTGTAATTTGTTTGAACATTTTCAAACGTAGCTCCTTTTAAGGCTGACTGGTTTTACACATACTGTAAACAGGCACTTAAAGTAACTGAGTCCATATAAATACTTGAGCGTATAACGCTGTCCTGAATTTTTGCTGACAAACCGCTGACGTCCCTTTGTTATCGCACAATAGTGCTAAAGTCATTAGCAGTGGAGACCAAAGATTTCTTAATCTTTGTATTATCCACATGAATTTCTTTGGTTTATCAAATGACAAATTTTGTTTTATAATCGAAAAGAAGTTGATAAGCTTTTAATTTTGTTGTCAAACATGACAACAAGAAATGCGCACTATCTTCGTAGACTTCAAGCAAATTAAAAAAATCTGACAATTTCAGATGATAGAATAAACAAGGTTGAATATTTTCTTAAATCAATCCGGTGTGACCGATTTCAGCCAGAAAAAAATGTTTAAATAATTGAACGTGTTGGTATTTCAATGAGATGTTGCAAAATATCATTGCTTACATATCTAGGGAGCAGCAGCCTTTCAAACATCGGATATTCCTTTCTACTCACCCGTTGGACTGAACACCACCGACTAAGGAAAATACGTTAACAAAAAAGCGTAGTCCTCATTCATTCAAGCAGAAATTAACGGTCCTACTTACGCATCAGCTTCTGAAATTTCTTGCAGCTGGAGATGCGTCACGACGTGATTACCCTGAAATAACACAGTATGTACATTGAAATTAAACGTAAGTACTGATCTGAGTCCGCATAAGGCATCAGATATTTCACTTTGTCAAAATTAACGTAGCCGTACTCCACAAGCCCTTCAGCTTTCGCTCATATAAGATTGAAAAAAGAGATGTTGTTGCTGCATGCAGGATCTTTTTTAGCTGGAGCTCAAAACCAGACAAAACTCTCAGTCGGCATATTTGGGAGGTAAAGGCAGGGAGTGGCAGTTACATCAGTATTATTTCAGTCAACGAGCGAAACTACAATATGATTGTATTGATTCTAGGTTAAACATGCATTCACTCCACCCCTTACTGATTTGCCAGACTGAATATAGCAAATATGAAATAACGAACTGGCTTTTTGACGAGGATTTTAAGGAAGGGAATCCAATACGTAGCTTTCATTTTCGTCATTATATCTCGACACCAAGAGCTTGCAGTTGTTTACAAAAGGTATGGCACGAAATCTTAGCACAATGGAGGGCACAAAGTACAAAGAAGTATTGCTTTCTTACAGAAGAACAAAGTGCCTTTTGAAGTGCAGTTTGTTAAAATCCCGTCCACACCATGATCAATTCCGTGTTAACTGCACGTTTCCATCTATTCCTGTTTCACAGCACAATAAAAGAATTGTAGTAGTTGTTGTTGTCATCTAAGGAGAAACTGATCAGGCTCAAATAAAAACGAAGCTATATTACTTAACTTTATGAATAAGCTCCTACTCAATCTGTATGTATCAAGGAAAAGAAATATTATTCTAGGTACGGAGCATGGATAAGTGCAGCAAAGCCACACCTGTTACAGACAATTGTGATAACTGAAAAGAGACCAGTCTTACCAATAAACAAAAGGCCGTAACACGTGCCGCACCATGTTTGGGTAACTGATCTAGATCGATAGTAAATTCTGATATCTGATAGGCTAGAATTTGACCACAGGTGACTTGAGTCAGTGTTATATGCTTACATTCCCTTTCATCAAAACTCCACCATTGGTTTTTGGTGAGATGTAATTTGCGACCAAAGATAGAGGAAAATATCGCTCGGTAAGGAATCTTCCACAAAATAGCTCAACAAAAGGTCCAATCATTATCAAATCATACAATCATAATCATCATAATCATGATAATCACCACAGCAATAATAATAATAATCATCATCATCATGGTGATCATCATCATAATAATAATCATCAGCGATGAATTGCAGAAAAAAGCCATACTGCTAAAATTTGTCAATGAATTACAAAATTTATTATGATATCTACCCGGTGAGTCGATAAAAACGCCCGGCGTTTGAAAAAGAGCTGCTCCCTGAATATCAAAGCAGTGATATTGAAAACTGTCTTGTTTTATCCCCGATATGTCAAATTAGGATCAAAAATTTACCCGGGTTTTATAGGCCATTCCTGCAGAAATAGGAGATTTTCTGCAGAAAGTCCCATTCGAAAACCTGCAAAAACGAGTGAAAACACCAAGCAAGATTTCCCTTTGTTCTCCTTCCTAGCTATAATGACTCTTGGATGTGTTCATGTATTTTCTCCTCATGGGAAAGTGGCATCCTCCTGGATAGGGGGGGAGACTTTTCAACCCGCTAAAGGAAAGCACGAGCTAGGCGCACTGAAAGTCATCGCAGTGAGGTTAATTAGCGATTCTTGCTTGTAATTTTAGCACGTTTTTTAAAGGTTTCTCAAAGGGATTCATTTCAGAAAATTGCTTACAGAAACTGAACAGAGTGACCGATTTTAGCCAAGAAAATTTTAAAAATAATTGGAAATGCTTATTTAACAAAAATATTACAAAATATCGTTGCTTATATATTCAGGGAGCAGTAGCCTTTCCAAAGCTGGGCGTTTTTTTTGACTCACCCAGCATATTGAAAATAAGACACGTAAAATCACTTAAGGCCAAGTGATGTCATCTGCAGCTGGCAGTTGCAGCAGTCATATCTCCAGATTTCCTAATTTCTAATCTCTAAATTGATATTTTGTTGTTTGAGTTTATACCGCAGCTTTAAAATAAGCTTTTCATATGTACATTAGCTAGCAACTTATCAGTTTTTAGCAGTAAATCATTTGTCTAGTATCATATTTGTTTGCAGGATAAAGTTGATTTTAAGCGATAAAAGTTTTTATAAGAAGGATATCTCTTTATATCAATCAACATGCTCAGAAGCATGTTTTACAATAGATGTCAGACGAAGAGATCGCCGAATAAAAACAATGCACGATTACGCTAAAGATAAACAGTGGCAAGTTTGATAAGATGCATTGCGTTATTCTTAAACTGCTGGGTGAGTAACAAAAATGCCTGATGTTTGAAAAAATTGTCCTCCCTGAATATCATAGTAATGGCGTTGAAAATTATCTTTCTTTATTCCCGGTACGTCGAATTAGGCTCAGTAATTCGCCCGGCTTTAATCGACAATTTCCTTCCCATCGAAATGGGATATTTTCTCCAGAAAGCCCTTTCGACAACCTGCAAAATCGAATGAAAACACCAAGTAAGATTTTCCTTTGTTCTGCTTCATTGCAATAATGACACTTGGATGTGTTCATGTATTTCATTCTCCTGGGAGAATGGAATCCCCCTGAATATGATATTCAAACTAGGGGGAAGACTTTTCAACCCGACAAGAGGGAAGAACGTGCTACAGCGCGTGCTGAAAGTCATCTTTGTGAGGTAAACACATAATTGAAATTTGTTTGTAATTTTGGCACGTTCTTTATGGTTTCTCGAAGGGAATCTTTGTATGAAAATTGCTTGCAGAATCTGAAGGAAGTGACCGACTTTAGCGAGGAAAATATCTAAAATCAATCGAACATGTTAGCAGTTCAATCAGGTATTGTAAAATATCATTAATTATATACTCAGGGAACAGTAGCCTTTCAAACGCCGCGTGTTCTTTTTTTGACACACCCGGTATATAGCTACCAGTGAATCTTAATTTGATGGAAATGTGTCCAGCAAAACGTTTCTTGCTGCCATCTTTAACTTATTGTGATCGTCGAATCGGTATCGAAGAGATTCGCTGGAGTGATTTTGCATTTCTGCTATGCTCACCTGATATCTAATGTGAGAGAGATTCTGCAGGTGAGTTAAAAAAGTTAAAACTTTTTGACGGGCTGTGGAATGAAATGTAAGTTGCTGAAATTCAAAACTAAAATGTTAACTAATCGGTCAAAAGCCAGCTTAAATATGTACGTATATATGAATCAATTTGCCACATATCTACAAGTTATCATGATAAATATGAAAATTAGATACAATACAATACAATATAACTCTAAGGTTAAAAACATAGAAGGAACACACCCCTGATTACAGAGGCAGGGACGGCATTAAAGGGTCAAGCTGACCTTATTTCGATAATGCTCCCCTTAGAAGTGATGGTATAACAGAAAAGATGAAAAAAAAGAAAAAAGGAAAGTACTGTAGTTTTTATCAGTACAAAACATGGTTTATACGACAAAAACATGGTTTGGAGAGATGAGGAAGGGTCTTAGTAGAAGACGTATATGTCATCTTCCTCTTTTCGTATATTGAACACTTTGTTTGATTGAAGCATCCGTCGTTAGACTAGGGAATTAGAAAGCTGCAGGGCAAAACAAGAACTGGCGCAAAAAAGTGCAATTCCGAAATTTTTTGATAATCGTTTTGATTCTCTTTAAAACCCTATGCTCATTCAAATTCAAGCAAATATCCTCGCATCCATTCGATTGAATCCCTGTTCTGTTGATAAGGGAAATTTCATGTAGGAAGCTAACAAGGTCACAACTTCACTATCGTACACATTCACAGACAATTTTCAGTAATATCAATGTTACATCTTTTCAATCACTATGAATATACAAGAAATCTAAAGCTATAGAAACTGCCCCAGGAAGCAGATAGTCAATGCAGAATGCAAAGACCTTGTATCTCTTGGGCACTAATCTAGTAGGCAAGTAAGGCAAGTGCTGCTTGCCAGCCAAAGAAAATGCTACTTTCTAAAAACTATACACTTTCTTGGTAGGGTATCTTACAAATATTTACTTCTCAATTCTGTCAGCTTTAATTCAAAATGGGGATTTTTCAATGAGGTGAAAGCCGTAGTCTAAAAATTCTTTCAAGGGCTTCGACCCCCAGACCCCTACGTTAGGACCCCTACTTCATGACTTTACCCGCGCTTCACGCTTGCACACCTCAGTCACTTTTCCCTCTAGATTTGTCCCTGGGACGGCATCCTATCATATTGGGCTATGGTATATTTTCATACCAAATTTGGCCCCTCCACTTTTCAGGTTTCGTCGGAGGCCCTGATAGTGACTTGTTTGATCGCGCTTTGCATTCAAGAGGGCTTTCCCTGGGGATGTTTACTATGTAAACTGGTAGAATATAATGCAAACAACCATCTTCACCTATCAAAAGTTATTTCGAATATGATTTACCCCTTCATTTTTTAGGTTTATTCAAAAGTGGTCGATTACCACCGCCATCCGATTACCCCCGCCGACACCCTACTACGTCTGAGAAGTATTAAGAAACTTTTAAAAGTTAAAAGCATAAATTCTATAACAAATAGATCGTTGAACCTTTATTCTTTTGCAATATCAACTAACCATTTGTGTTTTCATCATGACAGAACACTGTTTCTTCCTAGATATGGTGTTTTAAATGTCAAGAAACATTTCTGCAGCAGCGTTAGCGACCACAATTCATGCATTCAAAAAAAAGAAACCGATTAAGAAACTTTTAGTACTAAAATGGACAAAATTCATGTTAAATTAAGATTTTTTTCATTTAATCTTATTTAAGCACAAAATCCATTCAGTTGAATACGATACCAAAAGAAAATAGAATAAATTACAATTAAAAGTTTACAATATAAGCTCAAGCTATGTTACACCCTTTCCCTCCCCCCGTGTACTGATCTTCCATGGATTCGTGCAAACCTATTTTATATCAGCTCAAAAGATGAGATTTCAGATCTTTTTTGAATCGAACAACGGATTCGGTGTCTCTGATGAGCTGTGGGATACTATTCCAGGCTTTTGGACCAGTGTACAAAAAACTTTTTTTCGTATGTTCTAATTTTAGTTTTTGCACATGGAGATCCTTCATGTTCCTCGTGTTATATTTTGATAAGGCAGACCTCTCTATGAACTTACTAAAGAAACTTTTAGTACTATGGCCTGATCCTGGTTTCTTATAAAAAAACGTGCATGCAACGTTAGCTATGCTACGTTGCTGGCTATCGATGCTTTTGCAATGACAACGCAATTCTGATACAGTTTTAAAGCAATGTTTAGGAAAAAAGTCAAGCTTCCTCCAGATGCCAATTTCGTCACTTAAACCTTTCTCATCTTTATCAAGTAAAGGTAAGGACAGTTTTCGAGCTTCTCACGTCACTAGTAAACCTAAATTTCGGAATGAGTGCTGCTACCAACATAACCAGAAATTCTCCATGTTCAATACCAAATTCTTTACAAAATTACCAAACCAAACCTTCTTCAAATATGACATTATATATACACGTGTTTTCCTTTTAAGAAACTAAGAACTGAAAAGTTTCTTACTGAAAGTTTCTTTCAGTACTGAAAGTTTCTTAAATCATCAGGTTTTCAGCACTCAGAGTTCCTTACGAGTTTCTTATAGGTTACACGACATTCTATAACATTCCAAAAAAAGTTTTTAGAAGCCAGGCTAATGGTGAAGACTTTATTCAAGTACCTTCTAAGTAATATTATATGGGAGAAAATTTAGTAAAATATGCCAGGGATTTCCTCTATGAAAACATGCAGTTTCTTAAGTTATATTTTCCCAGTACCGGAGTATCTTAACTTTTTGGCGAGCTGAGAACTGAGTTTCTTATAAGCAGTTCTTTTCAAAAATGAGTGTAAAGCAAAATCTTCATCTACCTCGTAACTTTCTGTAACTTTTCCTAACTCTGTCGGTGACAGTGAATTTCGAATTTCAGCAACGCACTTAAAGTTTTTCAAGCAATTCGATTGGATCCTGCCTTTAAACATTTTTAGGCCTTTGCTCATCTAAACGGTTTTGCATAAAAGGAGAGAAGCAAGCTCGAACTTACATTTTATTTGAAAAGAGAACAGCAGCTGTCCGATGAATTCAAAATGATACAGCAGTTCTTCTCTTGTTACCAAAACGATCTTGTATTTGGGATGTGTGGATGAAGCTTGGTGAGATCTCATGGGAAGGCGTCGGATCTGCAATGGAGACCAGCATTTCAAACTTTGTTTGATGATAGTCCTGAAAAGACTTCATTCTGAATTGAAATTTAAGTTATTGAAAATAAAAGGATCTCTCAAGCCTTAAAAAGGATTATACCATCGCAATACATCGGTGAAAATTAATTTCAAAATTAAATCCACAAATACCAGCGTTGTATAACAGCTAAAAAAGACTGTGGTAAAAACTCAAATTTCTTTTGAAATATGATCGCTCTTTCACATACCACCTGATGTTCTTTGTACATAAGCGAATGTTGTGTTTAAGATTATAATTCATCCCATCAAGAAAATATTTATCCGCAATGCATTTAAGTTTACAATACCACTAAGCTGTAATTTATTGAGCAAATTCGATATTGCAATCAGGCTAAGAATAGGTATTCACAGATTTTGCAGGCCGCGCAGTCTCCTTGTCAAGACCTGTGGGATTTCGCGAAAATCGCAGATCGTTACCAGACCTTTCCGGCTCCAGAGGAGGCAATTCTAAGTACAACTGAGCATTTCAATATTTTTGCCGTTTTTACGATTTAAGTAAAGAAGATCCTCCCGGGCTACTTGACCTAAATTTGTATGGGGATGTGCTTACGAAAAATGCTTTTTTCCGACTCCAGAATCCTCGTCTTCAAATGATACCTGATTCTAGAAAAAATCAGTGAAAAGTATGCTCCCTGGACTAAATAATTACCCGATCTGACAGAATTTTCCCTGTTAACATGTTTTGACAACCTGCTCCAGAAAACTTGCCTTCTTTTGATAACCCGTTTTAGAAATAATAGGCGAAAACGATACCCTGAAAAACGGCGCATCCCCGTCGGACAAATATACTATCTACTCTGTACCGAATTTGTATTTGTCAAGGTACACTCTCACTAAATTTGTTTGCAGGATCGCCAGATGTATCCAATCGTCCGGATACACCGTCACAAAATTGTAATTATTTCGAAAATTGTTTGTTCACGCTCCCATTTTGAATCACAAATCTTGCACGCCGTCACGAAATCTAACCGGCCTCAAAAAACTAGGTCCCAGTCCTAATCTAAACTAAACGTTCTAAACGTACTTTGCGGACTAGCGCACTGGAACGAACTCAACAACAAAATAGTAACTGAAATAAACGAACTAAAATCCGTTCAACTCCCCCCCCCCCCCGGGGATCCTGCAGCAATGATTGCGACATGAATTTGACGATCAATCTAAAGAACCGCCAAGGAATTTTCTGTACACTCACAAAAATAACTGTACTTTGTAGTACCTTTTAAGGCGATCCACCTGGGCACAAAAATGTAATATCAAAAAGTTTTTTTAAGTACCAAAATAGAGGGGTACATTATACATATACCCTACCTTATGGCACTATACAGTAATTCCTGCATTCAAGTAATGTTGGGTACTATCTAGTAGTTCTCAAAATTATCTTTCATCTGTGAATGTACTTCAAGCTACACTCACATAAATAGGACCAAAATGGAGGCGCTTGACTGCCCTTCAGATTGGATTCAAATCTTTCCTCATAAGCATCAGACAAACACAAGGTTCCATTTCCTCATCATTAGGGCAAGTTTGGGCTTTTGAGGGAACTAGCCCTTCACACGAGGAAGCAAATTACCCATTCGAAGGTGGGGTTGGGAGACAAAAACCTATCGTCCATGTTGGAAAAAACTTTTCAGATGAACCTGCAAAACAAAGAAGATCTAACATGAAAAGTCTCAAAGAGGGGGGATGGGTGGGAGATTAAATTTGCAGCCATTCCACACGAGTGTGCAAAACTAGTACATTCTCAAATCAAACTGTGTTTTATACTGCCAGAAGAAACCATGCCACATGCGTAACGATCTACACACACACGTCAAAGATGCATTATATCTCAAGAGTCTCAAAATCCTATGATACGCCAAATCGCCAGAGGCGTAAATCTGTGATAAAAATAAACAGCTTGTTCGTATTCTAATCGGCATTGGGAATCTGATGATTGATTATTAAGGAACATTCAGTAACAAGTATCAGAAAATGTATTCCTACTTGTTTATGTCAACAGAAAGATTCACTATGCTGACCCTATTAGGACCGAGATGCGTTCTTCCTTCCCACCCAGACTTTCGCAAATATCTCTGCCGCTACCGTAAATCAAATTGGACATCAAATTTTGAAAACTTCGTGATGACCTTTAGGTGATCTTATCCGGAGACAGCTCACATAGAAAATCTTATAACAGGCCCGTCGGAAGCGGGGGGCTGGGGGGGGGCTGCAGCCCCCCCAATAATTTGCTAAAGTTTGTTGAATTTGTAAGTGAAAAAGGCTGCAAAAGCCAAGGTCGTAGGAATTAAGATTCAAACTTGTATGTATTCGTGGAAGCTACCAGAATCCATCAAAAATGCTATGTATTATGATGTCATACAAGTAAAAAATTTCAAAATTTTCATGGAAAGACTTTCATTAGTCGTAATCCTTTGCTTCCGTCGATAGCACATTTTCCAAAAATGGGGCGTTTTCCAACGACCTAAAGGGCGTGGTCATGAAAAATTTTCCCCGGGGGCAAGCCCACGGACCCCCGTTTTTCCTCGCTTCACTCGCACCTCATTTCCGCCCCCAAATATGAATTTCGTTCCGACGGGCCTGTAATCATCGCTAAGTTATTGCAGGTAGTGCAAATCATGAAATTATATACACCACTCTTTTTTCTTGAAAGGGTACTTTCATTTGATGTAAAGTTTGTTTAAAATTGCTGACATCATCAAATTCTAAGATTCATGACATTATTTATCTTCATGGAGTCATATTTCAAAATGAGTTGGTAAAAGATGTCCTTCATCTTGCAGAAAACCGTGACATGTTCCTTGCTTTTCACTGTTTCACTGACAACAAGTCTAGAAATAGAAAATAATTGACAATAGAAATCTCAATTAGTCTATTCAATTGCGTACTTGCTCCTAAGCATGAGTTGCAAGTTAATAAATTTCAAGTTAATATCTTCCTCTACTCTTACTGGCTTCTTTTGGCTATGATTCTGCCTGTTCTCAACCCCTTCCCCAAGGCCTTTTGTCATATTAGCACGGAGATGGAAAAATTTCTCTGTCAAAATATGACAAAAGGCCCTGGGGACGAGTTGGCCTATCATCTCATCTTGGTCTGGACAATCTTTGCTTTTTAATTCAGCATCTTCAGTTGATTGATCATTCTCTCATTGGTTTTAATTGCCTAGAAGTGACCCTTGTGCCTAATTAACTTCTATTATTAGTTTTGTAAAGATAATTATCCATGCAGGGGTGACGCCAGAAATTTCCGACAAAAGGGGCTGGAACTTCCGGGCTAAGACGATTGAAAAATGGTGTTTTCGGGCGTTATTTTGCCAAATTTCCTCCGACGAGGACCCAAAATTTCCTCCTAAGGGGGGAGGGGCTAGAATCTAACCGTTAGATAACTCCAACGGGGGGGGGGGCTTTAGCCCCCTAGCCCTCCCTGGCGCCACCACACTGTGTCCAAAGAACAACAGGTGTAAGCTGCATTGTTATATCTCTCGTAATTTTCGAGAAAAAGAAGAGGCCTAACAGCGCCCATGGTCGAAAACATCAAATTCTTGACCGGTCCAATAGGACAGAGGCTTACAATTTTTTCAGTGGCTTGTTTCAACTTTCATGCAGCTGCCAAAATCCCATTCAATAATCTCATTGCTTTGTTTTTCTTGTCTAGAACCAGAAGAAAACCACTTCTATTGTAAGATACTTGCAAACTTCACCCACTGCATCCATTCTCATTCAAAAATTATTTGAAAAGTGAATCTCATTTGAACTTGTCTGGTTGAAATAACAAAAATATCATTGTATTTCACAGTTGAAAGTTATTTTGTGTTGAGCACGTGTTTGCAAGGTGTGGAATATACCAGTCTTTAAAAGTGAAGGTGAAGCTGTGGCCTTTTAACACCAAGCGCTGTGATCGCAGAAGTATAGAAGACATGATCGAATTCGCGACCCCATTTAATGACGCTCAAGTAGGGTGCCTCTCTACCTGGGATCGAGCCCTGCCCGCCCAATTGTTCTGCCTGCAAGGTCTTGGAAACAGTTTGTCCCCGGGGGGGGGGTTTACTTGACTTGGGAAGTGACGGGTATGTGTTGCAAATCTCTCCACATCCTGTACCCTGTCGCATAAAAAAATGACCCAAAAGTATCCCTGTCGCATGAGAATTTTGCCATCATCCATTGTTTCAAGAGAATTCTAAAAAATGTCCTTTCACATGATACCCCGTCACATGATTTTCTTATCAATCCTAATACCCTGTCGCATAATTTTTATCAGAAAAGAACACCCTGTCGAGCGGCACATTCCGTCAAGTCAAGTATGGGAGTACAACCCCCTCCCCCCGGAGTGTGTCACAACACCTTCAATGATGCAATTCATTTCAAATTCATTTCTTCAGATAATAATTGCACAATAAAAGGGGTGCCTTAGAAGCGAAGAAATTCACTTGATCAATCATTCATTTCCGTCGTTACAAGCGATCTTAGTAAAATTATCCCTGATGGGAAGTTTGAAACGAGGATG
This sequence comes from Aurelia sp. 4 Dawson et al 2005, assembly GCA_964019985.1. Lineage (NCBI taxonomy): Eukaryota > Metazoa > Cnidaria > Scyphozoa > Semaeostomeae > Ulmaridae > Aurelia > Aurelia sp. 4 Dawson et al 2005. The sequence continues at coordinate 12,195,466 of OZ026492.1, forward strand.
CACACTGTGCAGGAGCTAACTGTTCAGATGCGCAGGGGCCATTTAAATTTGTTTTCTAGCACAGGCTAGCCTGCGAGCAGTCCCTACTGTTTCCTTTCAGTTGAAATTTTTCAATTCAACGGGAAATTTCAACTGAAAGGAAACAGTGGGCCGCACGCAGGCTAGCACAGGTAGGCTTGGGCCGAAGGGAAAACAACAAGGAAAACAGTAATATCGAGGTAATGAACTATTTCTAAGCTGCAAACAAGGTGACTTTTCGATCACAACTTCCGTCGATTTCAGTTCATTTTGCATCTTGGAAAGTTGGTACAACGTGCGTTCGTGACTGATTCTGCCTATTAGTTGAAGTCTGCAAGGAATAATTCGTGTTCTTGCACTGCCAACTGTTTGTAATAGTTAAATAGTACGTTGATGGAGGATTCTTCACAGTCAAATTGTAATTTTTCTATTGAAACACTTTGTGGTGTCAGATTTCCGTTGGAAAATCGTTGGTAATCTACCAAAGACTATAGTTATGCAGTTGATGTAGTTTTTTAGCTGTCTCCTTCTTCCTGTATCCTGTATTTAGCATATCAACAGTCTTCCTATATCCTTTTCTATAGTCCCAGCAGCGATGATCATTTCTTCATACCGGCTGAATCAGAAACAAAATAGACGTAGGAACCGGAGGGGGCACTGGGGCATGTGCCCCCTAGATTTTGCAACAAACAAAGAAGAAGATAGGAATCAAATGTTTTGATGGGTCGTGGCCCATGGCCGGAAATCATCAAAATCTCGTTTTCACGGACCAATCAGACGGCGAATAAGTGAGGAAGACAAAAGAAACGTGTGAAGATTTTTCTAAATTTTACCTTCCTTTATAAATCGCAACCAGGACAAATGAAAGGAAGCCTTCTGGCGACTCACGGAAAACTGTTTATGCTATGGCAGCAGAGTCTAGATCGAGCGATTTGCAACACTTTTCATGCAATAGATTGGATACAGTGGCATCCAGTATTCCATAATTATGGCTTTCTGCACTTTCCTGCACAAATAAAGCTTGGATTGTGTCATGACATTCAATGGTAGACTCAACAACAATCAAATCTTTTTAAAATCCTATTTAGTATAGGTAAATACTAAAAATATTTCAAGAATCTGGAAAAGCCACGAAGAAACTATAAACAGATAGAAAGGTATGGTTGCAGAGCAGTTTTAATGTGTGTTGAGCTTGTTTGATATCCCATATGATTGCAAACATTTTTCATATGCGATATAGAACAATATTATAGCATTATTGCTATTTACAAAAATGCTATTTTCAGCCAAGGTATTGTTCCTCGGTTGCCTTATTTATTTGTTCTTTGCATAATTCTAGCAAATTAATTCCCTTTGCTCTTCATTTCATTTTTTGTTTTGATTTAAATTAACATGAACATTCAGCTGTTGAAATTGTTAATAGAATTAGATTTATTGATGTTTGTAGCAGAAAATTCCACAAAAGATTCAAAATTATTGTTCTATTCAGACCTAGGTGGTGCACTTTGTGGCAAATATTCACTTAATTATTTAATGATGGACATCCTTCAAATCCATTATTTCAACTGACTGAAATCAGCCACTTCATTCTGAAATAATGATGGATTTTCTCAAGAAAGCTCCTGCAAGAAACCTTCAAACTTGCCTGAAATTATGAGCAAATTTCCCTATCCTCTTGGGAGGATGAATTTGCATGAAACAATGTTGCTGTGTTCCCAGGGATGACACATTTGTCATCATAAAGGGGCCACATGTTGACATGTACTACGCTAATCATTGTAAAGCCAAAATGTGGTTGTGGATTTGGGCCTGTTTTGAAAGGTTTCTTGAAGCGGCTTGCTTGCCAAAGTCCTTGAAATTTCTGAACAGAATATAACCAACTTAATCATGTAAATTTATAATCTATTTGAACATGTTCACTGTTGCCAATAGCCTTGATATCCAGGGAGTGCTGCTTGAAAAAACAGGATTTTTCCTATTCAGCTTATATTACATTGCCATACTTTGCATTAATTGAGATTTCTAGCATCAGAAACAAAAGCATTCCTCATCAGCAATGTTTTCAGCAATATCAATCTCTAAAGCGCACATAGTAACTGTTCATACATTGCAATAACAGGTCTTTTTGAGACTTTTGGTCATGGTTTTTCTTTGTGCTGTTTCATTTCTGTGACATCCTCTTCACTTTGGGAACTTGTAACTTGCTGTCCAATGTACATATGTGAGTATATCATTATAGTAAATAGTAACTTGTAGTTTGTAAATATCAGCTTTTGGGTTTCATGTTATTGCACAGCATAGCTGCCTGGTCCATGCAATTCTTTCACAAATAAAGTTAATAAACCTTGTTTACTCCAGTGTTTCTCCTGTTTCAAATTTTGCCAGTGTCTCTTCTATTTGCTAGCATTCCTTTATAACACATAACAAGTTGTATCTTTAAAACATAGAATGCTTTACACAATGACATGTTTGCAGAATGCCACTATTTTGAAATATTATGGAGGAAGTATTCAGGCTGGTACCCTGGAATTCAAGTTCCTTGATTTCTTGTTATTGGCTTTGTACCCTAGATATCATTTACCATGGATGCACCTATGAAGGGTCATTTTCTCCATTAAATTCTGTTGTGCTATGGAAATTTTGAAATAGTTTGGCAAAATTGGTATCCAATGGTATCCTGTGTGTTTATCAATGAGCTCTTCACAACATCATCTGCAATCAAGACTGTAAATTCCAAAGAGGCTTAATTTTAGGTCTGGTCTAAAACCACCATTCATCTCCATGCACAACAAACATTGACTCTCTGTAATCATGCCATGATACATTATTCTGCATGCAGTTCTGAAAAAATATGAGTTCATAACTGAGTGGACATTTAATTAAAAATCAAGCAACTAAAGCGAAAGATTGTGCAAAACATTACGAAAAGAAACTGAATACTAAAGCTCGTAAGACAAAAATATATCAGGCGAAACAGGGCCTACCCCTTTGAAGGCCTAAGCTACCTTTGAAGCAAAACCGGCTGTGATATGAACAAAATAGAGAGAAAATTAAAAATGCTAGGCTTGAATTGAAAAAGATATGTTAAAGCAAAAAGTAAAATGATTTTAAGCAGCTACGAATAAGTTGCTTGATAAATTTAGCGATCAAAGACGAGAGACGTACCTTCGTTCCTTCGCTGTTGTTTGTGCAATGTGGAGTCTTCCTGCTACGAACAAGCGCACGGCGATGTGAGCGTGTCAGCGCTGAGACCTGGCTGCGACAATAATTGCTTGGCCTGCATTGCTCCTTTGGGATGCGATCTCAAGAGTCCCCGCGCTGGAAGTTCAACTAGTTTCTGCTCTCAAGGTGCCCAAATATCGGCCGCAGCGATCAGTTTCATCTCAAAATTTCATCAATTCTTCATGAACCTATTTTATCCGATAAAGATTATCGCGCGGGCATTGCAATAAAATTTTCCGCAGCACCCGCGCGTGTTCAAACCGCTGCAGCGCTAACCTCTAAATTGTCATACATCTCGAGATCTCCAGATCCACAACAAGCTGTGACCTCGTTTCCCTGTAAGGCTTCTTATTGGCTGCACCACTCCCTTAAGCCCATGACATAAAAGGCAAGGAGCACACGAAAATGCTCCCCCTCCCATAGACAGAACTTCCGTTCGTCAAAGACGTGTACTGTTTCGGCGCGGATTGTATCGGATTCTTTTGATTGCACGGCAATGCTTCGCCAGGAACAGCCTCGTCTTCGTAATGATTTCCGTATCACATCCAGAGCGATGTGATTGTCGCTCCACTGATCGGAGTGTTGAGTACTCTCGAGTACGGTGAAGTCTAGCCTTTAAGAAGCTCGTTACACAAAGACAGCCTGATTGGTTTCTTATGTCAAGCTATACTTCTTCAAACCAGGGTGTGAATACCACGATATGAAAACTTTTATAGTCCAAACAGCTTTCAAAATTTTTAAGAAAACGTTTTTGAAAGATGCACTGTTGAGCCACAGAATAAAAATGGTTGAGCTGAGATCTTATGGTTTGAGCCAGTACTGAAGGTTTCTTGAAATTATAACAATATGGGTTTTAACTTTCGTTCTTGTTTCTAGATAATTGAGACCTATTGGAGAAATGTTCAAATATACGCCTTATAATATTACTACGTACCATAGTAAAATAAACTGAACAGTAATCAGCCTAGATAGTTTCTTGTAAAGAGGTATCTTATTCAGCGAAATCAGGCCTGAGTTTCTTATAATAAAGTTTCTTAAAGGCGGGACTTTACTGTACCGAATAAACGGGGGAGGTGAGAATAATCGGGAGGGCTGGAAATGGCTCGATATAGCAATAACTTGGGGGTTGGAATAATTGTGGGGAGGGTGCATGGAGAAACAGAAAATAGTCGTTTTCTTAGGTATACACGTATCTTTTATGTATTTATGTGAACAGTGGTGTTACTGATACATTTACTTTTAAACTCTGGTTCTGTTGAATACTCTTTCTGAGACTTTTTCTTGCGTTTATTATTCAAAAATTATGTTTACTATCATTCCATTTTTCCAAAAATTGATAATAGGGGGGGGGTTGGAATAGGAGCGGGGGAGGGGTGGAAAATTTTTCAAAAATTAATAAGCGATTATTTGGTACCCGAGAGTATCAGAGTGGAACTGCGTGGCGTCACTCAAACCTCTATGAATGAAAGTCACTCCTCTCCTATGGCAGTCCGGTATATTGTAAGTGAGCCTTATTCTCTTCGGTACCAAACTGAACGAACGATGTCTAAAATTTGCTGACATTTGAAAGACACGTGTTGCTAGATTTTGGTGGCGAGACGCAGTCTACTGATATGCTATCGCTATGAGCTGGATTATACTATCTAACTGAAGTGTTTGTATTCATCTATTCACTTAATTCCAGTGTTTTCGATTAGTTCATTTCTTTGAGAATAAAAGCCGATCTTCTTTCTTTCGTAATCTATCACAACCATTCCTATTTTGGCTGAGTGTTTGAAGGATGCTTGAGAGATCTTTTTTAGATCACTGTTTGTGATAAGTTGCTTAAAAATAGTCAAAAAAGTAGGTATCTAGATTCGAATCTGCCACGTTTTCTGCATATGAAATTGGTTTTATTTCTATCTAACTTTTTAAGATCGAACATCAATCTGTCACTAAGATCATAACCTTAAATACCAGATGTTCCGGAAATTGATCATTTGAAGAAAAAGATATTAGTTGAAACATATCAATGAACCCAATGAAAAGCACGTAAAAAGAACGTTTTATTTCATGTTAGAGCAGATACCACATATCAGGGACAGCCGTGTGAGAGATTAATTAATAAAAGAGCTGCAGTTTCAAAACCTAAAAGCAGACACACCAAGAAAGTAATGTGCGTTCGGCACAAAATGTATCAATTATACTAGGTGTCCAAAAATACAGGTATGGTCGGCTCCAACGATGTGAATTTCAACCTCGTTCCAGGGTGTTCTTACGTCATACGCTGATCATGAAGCCGAATGAACACCCCGGTACACTTCGATCAAATGCGCTCAGAAAATGGGTGCAATAACAGCCAGTATGGATTTCACGGTTTGCTAGGCAACGCCAATAGACGGAAAATGGCCGTTGCTCTAGCGCTAATTCTGCAGACCTCTTTGAAGGTTTTCAAACAATAATCTGGGAATGGTAAGAGTGTTTAATGTGAAAATAAGCTCCGTTTGTTTGGAACAAAAATGGGTCTAAGTTGCAAATTCGAGAAACTTTCACCACAGCTTCGAAAATGAAATGGCTCGTTATTCTCCGAATTTCGCAGATAAGTTGCAAACCTTCGTTGAAATGGGTAAAGAATGTCGTTTCCCATCGAATTTTGACATGCCACGACCGTTACCCCGTGCAAAACTGAGTTACAGCCAATCAAATCACTGAACGGCCTCTTGTATCCGAGAGTAGAGGCAGAGCAACGAACTTCCTCTGGGGACGACATTGTGTGAATTTAGCTTTAATCAATGGCCAATCACTCTAAAAATGTCCATCAATACTTAACTTGAACATAGACACCTAGTTTGTTGGTATCGGTGCTCTGAGACTGCGTTCACGCAACGCCGGCACATTTTTTTGAAAACGGCAGACTTTGAAAATGGATCTCTAACCGGTACATTTTAAAAACGGCATCGTGGAAACACTCCAAAGTGATGACAAATGACCATTCTTCGATGCTTTGAATTTAATCTTCACACGTGAGATTTGGTCTATTGGCCAGACCAAATTATTGAGCTTCTGTGAAAACAAGGACAGATTTTGTAATACAACTAGGCTTGCCACGCGGCACCTGCGGCGCCGCGCTGGCCCGCCGTGGTACCAAGTAATTTCTTAAGGAGAAATTTGCTGCGCCTGTTGGCATTTGTAGCTGTTAATCACTTTATGTTGGGCAAACTATTGTCATAACTGCTTCAGCAAGGTTCGATCTACGAGGTGGCCGTTCAAATATATGCTCGACAATTGTTCAGTTTCCTTTCTTGTGGTTCATCACTGCTCTTTTCATCACTCTCTACTCTTTAGTTGTATCCTTACTCTTTCTCGTGTGCAGCCACTCTTTAACCCTACCTCATCTGGGAGTTCCTAAGAGGGCGGATTCCACTCTCCTCCATTTCTTTGCTGTAAAAGCATGAACGATTGGACACCCAGTGTGTAGCAGTTTGAAATTTATAACAGAAGCGAAGCCACCTTAACTTATTGTTTGTTCGTGTTTTGAACTTATTTTTACTTGGTATTCAGCCACCTTTCACTGTTTCATAATTTTGAAATTTTTCGGTAGTGAGCCACCTTAATTGCAAAGCCACGTTACCGTAAAGCCTTTAACTAAGTGAAAGGTGGCTGTATACCATGTAAAAATAAGTTCAAAACACAAAAAAACAATAGGTTAAGGTGACTCGCTTCTTTTATGAATTTCAAACTGCTACACACGGTTCGTCCTATCGCTCATGGTAAAAGTTGCTATGATCATCAAACTTTTGATGGCAGCAATCAAAATCACTCGATTAAATCAAACTGCTGTATTGTTTCTACGACAATAAGAAGAAATAAGTTATGGTAGCCATGATTACCAGTATCATAATTAAAACAATAAAATGAGGCACTTCCTTGAAATTTTTTGCCTCTAATCGAATTGAATATCATTAGATACATGCTTATGCTCATAATATTTTTTGGCATCAAATATTGTTCAACTGATATTTCTGGGTTTCTTAAAAAGGCTACTCTGACCTTAATCTTACAATATCAAATGTTGCCTGAATTGACATCTCACTTCAAAGCGATTAGTGACTGCAAACAAAGGAAATTTTTTCAACCGGTCAATCATAACAAACACGGCCACAGAGTTTGCCTCGAACCAAGAAGGGTAAACTCTCGTCTTGTGCCAGCGAGAGATGGTTTTCAAGAGAAGTTTTGCGATTATAGCGAACGAAGAAAGGTGAATCTAGAGTTCTGCCTCGCGGATTTCTTTATTTGGTTCAGGAACTTGTGCGGTAAATATAAGCCCTAAATACCCGAGAATTATAATGCCTGCTGCTCAGCTTCTAAATTAAACAAACAAAACCGCGAGACAAAACTTCAGATCTACCATCCTCCCCCCCGGGGGGGGGGAGGCGTTTTCCCATGCTTGACTTGACGGGATGTGTACAGTATGTTCTTTTCTGATAAAAATTAGCGACGGGGTATTACAATTGATGAGGAAATTATGCGACAGGGTATCATGTGGAATGACTTTTTTTACAGCTCTCTTGAAACAGTGGCAAAATTTTTATGCGACAGGGATACTTCTGGGGCACATTTCATGTGACAGGGTACAGGGTGTGAAGAGACTTGCCACACACCCCTTCACTTTCCTAGTCAAGCACTCCCTCTGGGCCATTCTCCTTTTCTTATAAGCACATAGATTCTCTTAAAACCTGCCTTTCGCTTGCACAAGGCGAGAGTTTGGCCAACTGCTTTCGAAGCAACTTTTGCGATCGAGATCGCTTTGAATTGAGATGTCAATTAAAACAACTGTTACTACCGCGTTGCAAAATCTGTCCTCCTTCTCAGCGAATAAATTAATTATAACTTGAACAACATTACATATCCATATATTCTGTTTGCCAGATGCTACGCTCCCAGTCACCCATCGGACACTATCCTAATTGTTCTTCTCTTTCAGTTTTTAATTTTGATGTGCTTCTACTTCAAGAATTCGCTTAAGCCAGAAGGTCAGAGCCCTGGGCTGTACATGGGTGTTGAGACACTGACGTTTTCATTAATTGTCTACCGTATTTACCTTTTTTTGATCTTTGTGTTTTGTTTTCTTGTCTTGTTTCTGCTCTGTTTCGTCTTTAAACTGATATGTGCAGCTGAATGTAGGTTCAGGCCCAAACGCTGTCAGATTTTTCGTATATTACTCCCTTGTATTTCTGTGTCTTAGTGCACCTTCACACAAAAAAGGTTTCAAACTGTAAGACCAAAGGAAAACCATTTTCAGCCTTTGCGGTTTGAAACCTTTCTCACGCGAAGGCATGCAAAGATACAGAAATACTAGGAGGTAATATTCGAACAATTTGTGATTGGGTCTAAAACCTACGTTCAGTTGCACACGTCAAAAACAAAACACAAAGATCAAAACAAGGTAACTAGATAATCAATGAAAACGTCGGTGTCCTAACACCCTTGGTCTGCAGGAAGACACGAATTGGATTTCTCAAGATCAATAATATTTCTGCTCTCTAAAGCACTACTACCAACAAGGACAGATTTTGTAAGACAATAGCAGCAGTTGCTTTTATTGACACCTAAATTCAAAGAGATTTGCGATTGCAGACAAAGGAAATTCTCTCTAGCAGAAATTCAAAACAAACAAAGCCGAGAGGTTTCTCTGAAACCCAGGTAGCTATCTCGCTTTTTGTGCATTCCACAAATGGTTCTTAAGAGCAAACATGAGAGTATATTGAAAGAAGGAGGATATATCAAGATATCTACCACAGGCATTTTACTTGCTTGGTATAGGAACCGATTTGGAGGCGATTCAATTCTCGTATTTTTTTGGGTGCAATCAAAGCACTTACTTCTCAGCTTCTGAACAACAAAATAAAATGCCTGCGGTAGATGTTTAGATATATCCTCCTTCTTTCAATATACGCTCATGTTAGCTTTTGAAAACCATTTGTGGAATGCACAAAAAGTGAGATAGCTACCGGAGTTTCAGAGAGACTTCGCAGCCTTTGTTTTGAATTTCTGCTTGATAGAATTTCCTTTGTCTGCAATCGCAAATCTCTTTGAATTTAGGTGTCAATAAAAGCAACTGCTGCTATTGTCTTACAAAATCTGTCCTTGTTACTACTACCAACAAACGAGGTTCTATATTCAAGTAAAGTATCGAGGAACACTTTGAGAATTATTAGATACTGATAAAAGATAAATTGAATAACTTGTATCAAATCTGTATACCTTTTTGGGGACACCCAGTAAAAGCGCTGGTTTTCATAAGTCTGCATTAAGGTTCATATGAAATTTCTAAAATATCTTCATCTCTAAAGTGCCTATCAGTACCGCATCAAATTTGAATATCTGGAAGATTGTTTCTTGAAAAAGATTTGGGTGACTATGGAGTGAATGCAATTTAATCATCTGCGCAGATATCGAAAAAATTCTTCGATATCTATCAAATCTAGATTTTACTCCAATATATAGCTCTGGCACATATGAGTCGTCGTGGAAATAACTAAATACTCTAAATTTATACTAAAATAGAAGTTTGCGCAAGGCGGCGCTGACCAACCTGCAGACTTCACAAGTTTTTTTCTATATTGTGACGTGTACATGTTGTGAGTTTTTTCAGAAACCTCGAGAAAGCAATTTTTGGCTAATTAATGTTTTCTAGGAGAATAAATGACATCTTAAACCAAATTAAGAGTAACGTCAAAAAAGTTCGTTGAATCGTTCAGAGGAAAGATAAATTCAAATTTTAGCAAAAGTCATTTTATGATTAATGTGATAACACTTGTTGATTAAATCCGTTTTCATGAGGCAAGAGGCTGGAAAATCTACTGGCTTAAACTTGTTGATAGCCACCTGCCATGTAGACCTGCCATGTAGGCGATGAAAGAATAACTACTCCTGCGGGGGTGTAAGCCACGAAGCGGAGGCTGCGAAGGGGTATAAACAAGTTTAATCCAGTTTTTTCACATTTCACCTTCGCAGCGTCCTCTTCATTGCTTACGCCTCCGCAGGAGCAATGATATTTTAGCGCAGGTGGTAAAGCTAGCCTACGAGTAGACCCGTTATTCAAAAGAAGAAACGGTGTTGTACGAAACAAAGAATGAAAACTTGTTACGACCACTCAAGTAATTATCTTTTAATTATTTTACTATTCAAATAATGTGTGAAACGCGTCTCAACAAAGGCTGCATTAATTAAATTCTAGAAATCTGGAACTCACTGTAGCAAGCTTTTGCTCATTGTTTCGTAGACCCTTTCTTCTTGTGAATAACGGGTCTACGCGTAGGCTAAGTTACCAAAAGGGAACAAAGGACCAAAAATAGGAAGGGACCCAAAATATCCAATAATCTGCGAGTAGACTTAGCAAGTATGCATGCCATGCCTCGTATACGATAGTCCTGAAAGGGGGACGTATGAGAGTCGAGCCCAATTTCTCAGTCACAAGTCAGCAATCCTCTCACTGTCCCCCCAGAGGGGGACATCTATTGGTAAGTGACGGGGAAGGGGGTCAGACACGATATAAAACCCAAAAATGTTCTAAATTCAGGACATTTAAGACCCCCCAAAAACATACTCAACCCAAGGATATACTGAACTGAGGACATGTTTAGAACCCAAAATATACTGATAGCTTCATGCTACATGAAAATTAAAGGTATTATAGCATTTTCGGCGACTGCCCTGCATTATTTTGGTGAAAATTTCAGGCTAGCACTCACCTTGTCACATTTTCTCATCAGGAACCCAAAAATATACCGATTATGCACCATTCCAAAATGATGTTTTTAAATGTCAAGAAACATATTTGCCGCAGTGTTGGGGACCACATTGATAATTCTGCATCCAAAGAATAAGAAACCAATTAAGAAACTTTTAGTACTAAAATGGACAATGTGTCATGTTAAATTAAGAAACTGTTCGTACTATGGCCTGATCCAAGTCTTTTATAAAAAACGTGTAAGCCTGGATTCTGCCGTTAAAAATATGCTCTCATATATGTTACAAGGGCACAAGCCCGTACCATGTAGTAATGCTGAAAATGAAATTTGAAATAGGTGTTTTCGCTCTTGGATCGTCTCCGGACATTTGCAACGTCAAACACAAATAATACGCAATTGATCAATTTATACGGAGCAGTTTTGAAAATTGAGATAATCTACCATACGAGAATTGTTTTCATTTGCAATGGCAATGCAAGTTTTACGCAGTTGTGCTGGTCAGCGCGGAAATGATGTTTGTAAAGCCTGGTTTCCATATGATCGGAACAGTCGGCGACACATCGCCGAGACAGGCTCGGGGACACATCGGGGACGGTTGCGTTAAATGGAAACATATTCTGAACGACGTCGCCGATCAGATGGGGACAGTATGGGGACGCATCGAAAGAGTTCAGACCAGTTTAAAGCCTGGTTTCTATATGATGGTAACAGAGATCGTTTCCATATGTCGCCGACTGATCGGGGACATGTCGCCGATGTGTCGCAGTACGTCGCCGACTGTTACGATCATATGGAAACCAGGCTTAACTGGCTACATGTTGCATGCTGCATCACCCGTCTATGTTGCAGAAAAAATTCTTTTGGGACAAATTGCAGGTATGTTACAATTGCAGCAGTTGGCTCGCACACGCAACGCAGTAATTTCTGAAAATTGCATTGAAATCGCAAATAGAAATTGCATAGTGTCTGCAGGGGTAAAATGGATACGCTGGGGGTAAAAATGGGTAGTGTTGATTGCCTAAAAACGAAATTTCATGGATGGACTCTTCAATGGACGCTCAATAGTTCAAAAGAGGGCAGTTTCAACAAATGTAGCTAGCTAAAGAAAATCTGCATCCGGAGATTCTGAAAGAATTAATTCACAGTTGCTGCATTACATTTTTTATCCCAAACGTAACCCCCCCCCCCATTCTACCCAGTAGAGCCTATAAATTTTGATGCTTATGGAAAAAGTATAAAGTCAAGAAGCTTACAATTTCATGACTCAATTCCTTGTGGACAGCAGATCATATTCTCTTAACTGGCGATAAATCTTGAGCAACATCAGAGCAGCGTCTTCCAAATACACCTCAGAAGTGCATCGAGGTAAAGGACAGAGGAATCTATTACTTGAAATGAAACAGGTAATTTTGCCTTGGCAGATCCATGTGCGAAAAATTGATGAATACCAAACGCCAGAAACGAATCGTCCGTTAGAACAGCTGCAATTTACTTGCACGATGTTAACCTGCTTCTTTGCATAAAAGGAATAATGTCATCATGCGACAATTAATTCGACGCTTAAGCCATTCCAGGGGGTTTTAACTTTTATTTGCTTTTACAAATTCTGCGACAAAAATCTGCGGGGGTTTCGTGGACTCGGTGTGCTTTGTGCAGCACCCTACGTCGCACAGATAAATTCCCTACAAAGTAAACATCAGTTTCTTGCAGCTATATGTAGACCTATCATTTTTGTAAAGAACTTAGAATTCGGCCTGGCATTGAGTGTTTCACAAAAATCTCACGTAGTTTCTTTGAAGCTGCCTGAAAGAGTCGTTGCTTACATTAGTAGGGAACCCTTGTGCGTTCCCTTCGTGAACACTTTATAGCAAATTTTATGAAACGATGCCTTTGTGTATACATCACTTAAGTAAAACCTGAGAAATCATTAGACTTGCCCTAAGTCTATTTCGTCAATGAAAAAAATTGGGACCGGGAAAATCAGGCAGACTTATTACAGATGAAGAAATAGACTTGGGGCAAGTCTAAGAAATCATTGGTATGGTGGCCATGACTTATGATACAGTACTCTTCGTAAGTCCTTACATGAATTCGTTACCTTACTCGTCATTGCACTAGTGTCTTTTTCCCACTGTTCGCTGTTGCTGCCTATCGCTTGTTGTTATGTAACTTGAAATGGTTACCTAGCTTTGAACTTACGGTCTGAGAACTAGTTCGCAGGACGACGCAGCCTCCTGACGAAAGGTAGAGATGGTCTCCCTCTTGGCCCGAAGTGTTGCAAGCATGACATTTAAGCAGATTTCATTGGCTAGCCTTTATTTGAAGCGACTTCCATCAAAGAACGAAATACTTTGTTGCTAAACACAGCGGATGTGGAGCGCACAGTATCTACTTTAGAGGCAGAAACTTTCGCGGGCAGTAAGTTTCGCGATTTTCGCGTTTTTTTTGCATTTTTCGCAAAAGTTTCTGCCCAGGCATAATCTAAATTCAAAATTCGCAAAAGTTTTTGCTCGCAAAATTACAGAAAATTCTCGAATCGTCAAAGTTCTTTCCATCCAATTCTTTCGTTTCTTCAAGTTTTGCGTTGCTGCTCCTTAATCACCTCGATCTTTAGTCTCTTGCGCTATAAAACCTTGTTAATTGTCACCGTGACTATCCGTAGTACTGAAAACGAATAGAAAATTGTGTTTTTCCCTTCACTTATCTTCAGTCGCTAAAGTTTTTCCACGCGAAAATCCATCTCTTTCTCTTGATCGCGAAAGTTTTTGTCGCGAAATTTGCGGGAAAAAACGTCATTCGCAAAAGTTTATGCCCTTAATTTCGCGACTTTTTTCTCGCGAAACTTTCTGCTCGCGAAAGTTTCTGCCCCGAAAGTAGTAGTGGAGTTCCAAGGTACGAATACGGAAAGAAGCAAGGACACTTCTAAGACCAAACGAATTGTCTTCGTGACATTTCTATGAAGTATCGCAACCCTGACCTGACACCTAATGAAAGACAGAATGTAGTACAGTATCCATTAGTTTTTAATCGTTCGTAGTTTGTTGTGTGTAGGTAGATTAACTTGCTTGTCTTTATATATTGGCCATGGGGTAGTCATTGTCTTTCGCTTCCCATGGTGTCGTACCTGTAGTGTTGTAAAGTAATTAGGAAAATTTCGTAGAATGTAAAGTATTTGTACAATTTTTACAGGAATGAAAAAAGTTATAGGTTCAGCTATCTCGATTTTTACATGGTTGCAAAGGTCAGGATACAGGTTGGAGTTTGCGACATAGAGTCAATCGGACAAGTGGATGCTGTTTATGGCAGAGAAAAGGCAAAATTAGTGGCTGCTTCACAAACGTTACTTCTTTTGTTCGCCATTAATCTCAAAATAAAGTAAGTTTTCAAAGAAATAGTTCTTGGGTCGCCTTAAAATTTTTTGCAAATTTTCCAAAGGGTTAGCAGTCTTCTCTCTTATGAAAGACTGACCTGACACCTAATGAAAGACAGAATGTAGTACAGTATCCATTAGTTTTTAATCGTTCGTAGTTTGTTATGTGTAGGTAGATTAACTTGCTTGTCTTTATATATTGGCCATGGGGTGGTCATTGTCTTTCGCTTCCCATGGTGTCGTACCTGTAGTGTTGTAAAGTAATTAGGAAAGTTTAGTAGAAAGCAAGGTATGTTGTAAAATTGCATTTTTTCATTTTGGCACATTTTGCAAGGCATCGTAGTAGTGGGCACGATACAGTAAGACAAGAACATACTTTCTTAGAAAACAGACTGCCTATTCTATTTTTGATATTTGCGCTCTTCTTGCATTCAGAGTGAGGCTCTTATCTCAAGGTCATTTGTGATTTGATAACTACAAATAAAAGCTCTTCATCACGCACCTGATGAACTTAAGGGGGCATGACCGCAGCATAGATGTTGGAGGAAATAGTAACCTGTTGTGGAAAACAGGGCCGCCGACAGCTTTTGCAGACCCAGGACCAAAACCGCAAAATGAGGCCCCCTGCGACCGTGGCGAGCAGAAACTTTTCGAACACGGCCTTAAGGTTGACTTAAAATGCATTTCAGAGCATTTCCCGCAGTCAAAATATCAAAAATCTTCTTTTTATGAGCCTCCTTAGACCCTGAGGCCCGGCGGTAAATTGCCCTTCCTGCCCGTCTCGACAGCCCCGGTGGAAAAATGAATTGCATTACACAAACTGACCAAATAATATGCTTACCCTTAAAAATAACAGACAAGGGCAGGGCTATTAACATTGTTACTCTAATAACACATTTTTCAAATGAATTTCCATAAATCAGTTTGTTGCCACAAGTCTAACGACACTTCATGAAACCGGATGGCCTCCCCTGCCCGCTGCCCCCGTGTCTCTGTAAGGCATGTGATGTAATGTATGAAGAACACTCAGTTGTATCATACAATAAGAACATCGGTAGAGATCAATCTGCTACTTTTCCTCATCTTTGGATGTCTTTTTTCAAGAGTCAGTCTGTAGGTTCTTACACAAGAAGCGTGCCTACATTACTTATGGAGAATTACAATTTGCATAAATGAAGAGAAAATAGGACTTGAACTTCTAAGATTAAATCAAAATGCTTCTTAAGTGATTAATATTCCAGTCCTTATGTTTCTTGACGAATGGCCGACACAATCCCTGTCTATATACTGTGTTCCTGTTAGCTTACAGTTATTCAATTAAGGACCTACCAGGCACGATTTCTTGTTCGTGCGAACTAGTCCAGCTGAGAGCGTAAAAGTACTACTAAATGCATAGAGCAGTAATAACAACAAATAGGAATGATACAATAAAGAAATCTCAAAAATACACTGACAAGGAATACGATATAATTTTCGATTTTCTTTTATTCGTCTGGTGATAAAGCGACATGTTTGTAACGTTAATTTGTTCTCACATGAACCAAACCGACGAGGGTGTGACGAAATGCGTTATTAGTTATTCAATGTTATTGTTTATTGCAATTATAATTGCTGAATTAGTTATTAGTTATTCAATATTATTCTTTATTGCAATTACTAACTTACCTCTTTTCAGGATTTACGATTAATTCGTCTTTCTCTTGCAGGATTCAACAGTTTCCTCGCTAGTTGAAGGTTTATTTTTTACAACATGTTTTATCTTTGCACGAACTGATTTGAGCGTTCATCAGTCTATTGAGGTCCCTCAGAAACATTCATCACAGAGGCTGGCGTCGTTACATTTTACACGATCAATTTTACAGTTCTGCAAAGAGCTAGGAGCCAAATTACCGTATCAAAGACTTGCATAAATAAACTATGGTCACAGTATAAAGCTCTTATATCGAATCAGTCCAGCAATTCAATGTGAAAAATATATTTCTTCTAACATTTCAATATAGTCTTTGCTCATAGATCAAAAAATAATTTATTTACGTCCAATGCAAATGTGACAAGACCAAAAAAATCACAAAATCATGTATTGTATCGATGCAGATATAAGGTTATCTATGGCACATGAGAATCACAATTTCCTGATAAACTAGGATTATCACAGATAAACCTGGTTTATCTGCTAGACTAGGTTTATCTCAATGAAATGCATTAGCTGCCGTTCCCCATGAATTATCACTTTTCAGTGGTAATTAGCTCAGATTATCTCGAATAATCCAAGATGATCACAGATAAACCTATTCCTACTTCGTCAAACTGTAATTCCAATTATAACGTGATGACCAGAGTTATGCTTCAGAATATGCTGAGAAACTCAGTTTATCCATATAACCTTTGTAATCGCAACCAAAACACAGGAAAAGATGGGTCTTCAAATTAACAGATGACAATAGAACTACTTCCATAATCTCAGTTTATCACTAGATAGAGCGGGTTTATCAGCATACTAGAGCATAACTCTGATTATCACGTGATAACTGGAACTGCAGTTTGATAAACTAGTTTTATCTCTGATTATCTTGGTTTATGCAACATAAACTGAGTTCGTCATCACTAAAAAGTGATAAACTAAGATTATCAACAGATGATCGCAATTCATTCACATAAACATAGTTTATCAGCAGATCTGTGATAATCCTAGTTTCTCAGGAAATTGTGATTCTCGTGTGCCATAGTTATCTGGGAAATGAAGACACAACTTAGGCTGATTTCTAGTCGGTGGTGTTCTCCCAGCGGACGGAAATTCTATTGTTTACCAAAGAAAAGATCGCTTGAATTTGAACAGAAATCTCGGTAACCTTTTACTGCGTAAGATTCCATCCGCTCGGAAAACTCAGTTAACTGGCAATCAGCTTTTACACCCCAACGTAAAGGCCGTGTCCTGTTAGTGAAAAAAAACAAAATATGCAATGACAACTGATTTTGACTGTGGCATAAACATAGACCGAATGATTTAATATTCACATGCCCTTACGCGCGAGTCGATATGGACAGACTGAAAATGCCATATTTTTAACATTTCGATTTAACGAGCATTGATATATCCGCGTCTATACAGTATCAGTTGATAGAATATAACCTACTGGGTATCTCAAAAAGTACCCCATTTTGACTGGAAATAGGAAGAAAAACGATAAGATATCATTACTCTCCGAGGAAACAGCTGAATTCATCAGTCTTCACCTTAGATGCACATAACTTGAATTCAAAGGGATAACAAGGTCGCAAAGTCAAAATTTTACAGTGCACCCGAAACTAGAGGTTAATGCAAGGAGGGCCTAACCATGATTTGTATCATGGGCATTTTCCAAAGCACCAGCAAACCTTAATTGTCAGCTTTGCGCTTTTGAAAAGAACGAAGGACTCATGGACATCGCCCTGATTAAACGAGTATAATGGAGATGTGTTAGGAATGATGAAGTCGTGTCTCGTCACCAAAATAAGCGTACTCGTGCTCCTTTCCTCTCCTTTGAGACAAATATCACTTGCGTTGGATTATTATTATTATTATTATTATTATTATTATTATTATTATTATTATTATTATTATTATTATTATTATTATCAAAAATCTATTTAAAGTAGGCTAAAAAACGAAAGAATAGCTAAATTACAGCTAATTAAGGCCTACTATTTACAATATACATTATTTACAGCTATTAATAAATGTTACAGGACAAATCAGAACCAAAAAATCTATCCTGTTAGAAACCCAACTTTCGGGATATATACTTTTCAGAGCCTACAGTTGGGTTTTCCACCATTCCAACATCTAATTTGTTTTTCGAAGATGGTAAGGCTGTTTGATTGTTTTATTTCTTGTGGTAAATTCTGCCACAGTTTATTTCCAAGGTAGGCAATGGATTCAACTCCAAAGGACGTTGTTCGTACTTTTGGCAGTAGTGCGTCATCGCCATGCCTTAGACTATAGCTAATATTTCGTTGTGTGAAAATATCGTTCATGAATGGTGGATTCAGACCGCATTTTGTTTTATAAATTTCGGTCATGAGCAACTGCAGATTTCTTACATGGATTGGCACCGATTTAGATTGTTCCAAGAGGAAACCAAAATCATTCTCGTAATCTTTATATGCAATGCGTAATGCCCTTTCATGAATATGATTTATTCTGTGATTCAAGGCTCTTTCACAGAACATCCAAACAAGCGGACAGTAGCTGAAATGACATAAAACGAACGCCCTCATTAAACGCTGTAGTTTTTCTGTATCCATGTATCGTGATATTCGAGCAAGAGCATGGAGTTTTTGGCTAGCCTTTTTACACAGTGCCTTTACATGTTGCTTGAAGGAAAGTGATTGATCAAACGTTATACCGAGAAGATTTTCCTCTGTACTTTCTTTCACACAGGCCTCTCCTATTTTGATTAATGTTTCATTACTCCTTTTTGCACCAAAAATCATTAAGTGGCATTTGTCTTCATTTAGTTTCATGGATTGAAATGCAAAGATCAGCTCCTCAAAAGAAAAGTCATTTCAAGAACAATTGAAGCATTTCAAGGTACAACTGTTTTTAAAAGTAAAAACTAAAGGTCAAAGTTGGAAATTCTTTTGCAAATACCTGTGATATCAAACCCTTTGCAAATCCTCTGGTTTACAGTGCACTACTAATTTTTGCTTGGTGAACCCATAGCTCTGGTGTCTGGTGGACAGTTGGAAAATGCAAGGTACGTTCATTTAACTTTAAGATCAACAAATGCAGTAATAAATCAAAGAGTCCCAATATTTTATCGTTTTATTCCCTTGGTTAGCAAAAAGGGGGTACCTTTTTGAGACACCCGGTACTACATTTAGATAAAATTCCTGCACATTAATCAAAAACAATTTCCACAAATACGATTTTAAAAAGGCTGTCCCAGACAAACGTTTACAAGAATAAAAATCACCCAGTAAATATTCAACTATGTCTTTTCCAAAAATTATAAACTTTGATGCATAATAAGTTATAAAACGAGAAAGGTACCGATAAAATTTTGAGCAGAGAAAGGAAAATGCCTACACTGTTTGAAACTCGTAAAATTAAGATTTTACACATTGGTTGCCATGAAACAAATATGCAAAATCTTGATCCCATCATCTTCATGAGGTATTTTAACATTTCCAAGGTTTCTCTCATACTCTTGGATGCATCATTTCCTACCGACATTAGGAATCCGCAGAAAGTCCTGTTTCTTGATGCGCTCAAAATAAGCGAAAATCGCTTGTTCACGATCATGCAGATTCATACTTTTTGGTGCCAAAAATTGATGGGGAAGCATGATACAACATTTCAAGAGTTTCTGCATCACTAAACAGCAATGCTGGAGCTAAGAAAACGCTATTTTATCTTTCAATTTTCAAAACATTGACCAAATTGAGCTGATCACTCATAGTTTTGGGAAAAGCCAACGGAAGCTACCGGATTGTCCCAGAAAAAAGTACTCCTGTTTGAAAAATAACCAAAATGCTGTCATGAGGCCAACCTTCGGATTTCTTATTTTGGCACGTAGATCAAGAACCAAATATATTTTCAGACAACTGATCTCTTTGATTTGCACTTGAATTAATGTATTTAGCTCTTTTTAATGCTGGCTGGTTTTGAAGCATGCTGCAAAAAGCACTGAAACTTACTCGAGAAGTTTCTTATGTTCTATCGGAGTTCTCGTTCTTGTCATAAATATCAGAATGTCACACAAACTACTACTGTAGACTTGAAGGATGATGAAGCATTTCAGTATCATGGCTCTTAGAGGGGCAAGATCAACGATGTTGCTCAAAGAGTATGACTCAGAATCAGGTTGTTCCTTTGCGTAATGAAAACAAACACGTTTTTATCTTTAGATATATTTCGATCAGTGACAACAGAGACCAAACAGAACATTTTACGATAGCTTTCATAATCGAATTTTTGCGATTTTTAAAATGGGAGTACTTTTTTGGGACACCCGGTAGTTTTCGGTACTTCTCAATTGAGACTAAGGCCCAGTCCACACATATCGGGATCTTTTTAAAAACGCATCTTTTTTATCCGTATTGGGTTCGAGTTCACATGGATACTGCGTTTTTGGTCCCCGAAAACGAAGCTTTTCGAAAACGCTCTCCAGAGTGGATCTTTTTGAAAACGCTGTTTTCCTGTTGTCATATGGATGGGGGGGAAACGGAGCTTTTCGAAAACGCTGACATCACAGTGTCGATTTACTGCATATCAGAGCACGTACTTGGTTCTCTGGGGATCACACGAGGGTATTTTGCTTTTCTGTTTTCTTTCATTGAGGTTGCAATGTTGGATATAACTATCGATCATAGAATGTCATTATCGAATATCGAATTTTGAATGTCACAGCGTTTCCGCGAGGACGGGGATATTTTCTAAAACGCTCCTCGTGTGGACGAAGATCTTTTTTTATACGGATGAAAAAGATGCGTTTTCAAAAATATCCGGATACGTGTGGACGGGGCCTAAGATGATGCATTTGAAGTTATGAAAAAATTCTCAAAAACATTAAGCTAAACTCTCAGTTCGGCAACTGAGTTCTGATTTTCAAATCGGTGTTATGAGATGAGTGTATAGAGATGTTTCGAAGAGTGTATAGAGATGTATATACTTTTCTGACTTACCCGGTATTGATAAGATTACTCTATTTTGAGGCGTTGAATGTCTTAACCATTTGTGCAAATATTGAGTCTTTTCTTGCAATTAGATTGGATGGTGTATCAAACTCTGCAACCTGCAGCAAAATGAAAAATAATCAATTCAGCAAATGAAAAAGTGAAATTCAGTTGACAAAAAATTTCAACGAGCAATTTTGCATAAATCTTTCTGAAACCAAATTTTCTTTAAAACAGTTTACATTGACATGAACGCTTAATCACAGGGCGTATCTATAATCATGGCCAAAGATGGGACATAGGCAAATTTCAGTGTTTTCACGTTGTTTTCTATCGTGCCGAAGACGTACGTTTAGGATCTTCTGATCCCGCTTACCACTGATTCAATGCTGAAACGTTCGAATGGGGTTTCATCGAAACATCATTGAAGCGGGGGAGCGGGGGGGGGCATGTAATCAAATACCAAAGTAGTGAAAATTGTGACCAGTCACAAATATTTTGGCCAAGATTGTAGCTTCTGAGATTCTATTCCTCAATTCTACTAAAATTCAATACAATCCAAAAAATTGGCGTCAAAAATAGCGTGGAATCTTTCGTTCTAAAGCAGAGTTCAGCAGTATTCATACCTTTGCCAGTTTAGTACTTTTTCATAATATATTAAATGTTAATAAGAGGAGGAGGTCCGCCTCTTATACAATAACGGAAAACGGGCTGTCGAAACTCTGGATTAAAAATTAGGCTTATTTTTGATACATCGAGCTGGTCATAATTTATGTTTTCTTTCCGCCTCTACCTCTCCTGAGGAGGCACCATTTTGATTTCCGTCCATGGCAGATTGATGTAACCTTGACCCATTGTACTACTCAAACGGAGATCAAAAGGCGCAGTTCAAAACGACACCTGTTCAAGGGAGGTAGAAACAGAGAGAAAACATCAATTTTGCCTGGCTTGATGTATCAAGCGTAAACCTATATACTGATTACTCCGGAGTTTCCTACAGCCCATGAACGTATGAAAAAGTCAATGAGCAGTAAAGCTCCTTTCCCTTCGCTGAATTATTAATGAGTAGTTATCAGCTTTCTACTCTCTATTAAAGGAAGGGAACAACCACAAGGTTTTGCTGTAACTGGTGAGCCAGAGAAAAGTTCCCACTTTTGATTTCATAGCACGAAGAATACTTCACGGATTTGAATCATTCCAATTCTAGTTAAAACCCAAAGATTAAACAATTTTTGTGATTTTTCTCGCTGTCCTACCAGCGCTAGAAGCATAGGTGAATTCAACTTTATGAAAACTTCATGGCTGCAAAATGACGGCAAAAGGGCCTAAAACATTGATAAAATCGTAAGGACTCTATTCACACCGAACAAAAGGCAATGGGTGTCTCAGCTCCCTCAAGAGTTATAAGACATCGATTTTCAAACAAATAAGGAAGATTTTCAATCCCATGGCAATTATTGTGTGGAGGATATCTCTCACCCATGAGACGTTAGATTTCCATCATTATTCTGTGAGAGGAGTCATTTATGCTTTGATCGATGTTTTAGGCCATTTTTCATTTATTTTGCAGCCATGAATTTTTTTAAAAGTTGAATTTACCTATATTTCTAATGCTCTTTACACAGCGAGAAAAATCACGAAAATATTTCGACCTTTTCGCTTTTAACTAGAATTGGCATCATTCAAATCTGTGAAATGCTCTTGCTGTTACGAATTTTCAAAGTGGGAACTTTTTTCTGGCTCACCCGGTACATAATCATACCTTTCCATCATCCATGACAAGTATTCGATCACATTCCATAATTGTATTCAAACGATGAGCTATTGTTAAAACAGTGCAATCTTGAAATGATTCTCGTATCGTGATTTGAATCTTTGCATCTGAAATGAAAGATAACAATGCTAATAACTTCATCTTTATACTTCAAGGCATTTACGAGATTCAAAATTGCAATCGTCTAACTTTACAAACACTGCTCTACCATCTATGCTATAGAATCAGCATCAATTCTCTCAAAAGACCTTTAGTTATTCAGAAAAAGAGCCTGGATCGAGCGTTATTTTCATACATTTTATACAAGAAAATCGATCGAGTGGTGTCAGAGCTTCTATCACTATTATGCATATTTGAAAATTCTACAGAGCGTAGCAAAGTATAGTTCGCTTGAGATTCCTTTTCAGAATAGCTAAAAGGCCTATATCCTCACTTCTTGTTCCTTTACAAAACGTATAGGGTACAAGAAGAGTCACAAAGACTAAGAACATTCGCAAATCACAAAAAAAATTATTGCATTACCGATGTTAAATATTTCTTATAGATTTATGTAAAGGACTAAAGACATAGCTAGTTGCTATGTTGTTCTTTCGAGAGACAAACAATGAACTAAAGCCATGAAAACCATACCTTGAGTAATAGCATTTTCAAAACATGGTAATATCAGTTTTAAATCTATATAACTTGCGACGCCCTATGAAAGTTTGCGGCCTGGCCTACACGACAGAAGCGATTCAGCAATGACACAAGGAAAGTTGCATTACAACTGAATTTGATAATAATCGTTCATTGCGCTTTTGGAGTATACTCTCTTTACAATCTTTCGTTACTAGCACATGATTTCCTTTCACAAGGCGAGCATTTGGCCTACTGGTTGCGAGGCAACTTTTGCGGCCGTGTTTGTTTTGATTTACTCGGTTGAGAAAATTGCCTTTGTCTGCAGTCACTAATCGTTTTGAATAGAGGTGTCAATTAAAGCAACTACTGCTATTGTGATACAAAATCTGTCCTTATTGGCATGTCAAATAATTTCAAAATTGGTTCGCTCTTCGACAAAAGTACACGTAGAGAAATTTTCATGATCGGTATACCATAATCAAATTTCAATGATCTTTCAAATGTTGCAAAAATGTGTTACTCAGCCAGTAGAAATATAATTCATTACGAATCACAGATGTCTAGTATCTAATGGGAGACTGATCTTTGTGGGTCACTATCTGGTGACTTAGAAAATATCAATCTGATTACCAGGAGGGCCCCTTGAAAATCATCATTGATATTGATGAAGGACTACCCTTCTTAAAGATATGAAATGAATGAATGAAATGAATTACCAGTCTGTGAGTCAATGGCAGCAGTTGCTTCATCTAGCAAAAGAATCTAAAATAAAATGGGAGATATACACATAAGTAACAAATGATAAATGTTCTACAATGATAAACAATATAATCCGCTCTGCATTGCTGAGTATCAAGATAAAATAATACTGTCCAAAAAGAGGGGAAAAATACAGGGCTCACATTGCAAGTTAAGTTACCTTCGGCAAAACTTTTTCTTTTCTTGTTCGTGGAACGCTCCTTCCCGAACACTATAAATCAGTGTGTTGTGCAGTAAACGTTCGTGTATAAGAACATATGATTTCGGAAGTCAGACTATGTTCTTGTACAACGAATGCAATGGACTGATTCTTACAAACTAGGGGTCTTTAATTTCATCCGTGGGGTTCTTAATCCATCAGGTTCTTATAGAGTGATTACTTAATAGCAAAATGGAAAGTACATCAAATAAAATCAATATTGTTGGTGGTAAAATTTCCAGAAAAAAATTCCAAAAACTGCCGCAAATATGCTTATTTTTTAATGGAGATACATACTCAAATGCGTCCTTCTAGCTTAAAATCATCTCAACAATTAAACCCTCAGTAAGCCATAAGCCAACTTTGGAAACAGTTTTTCGGAACCATTTTATCGAATGCTAATTTGATATGCGTATCTAGACTGATTGCATTTCGTAGTTCGCTCCTACCCTTAACCGATATCCCGCTATAACTGTGACTCACGTCCTAGCGCTTTCAGAAACGGAATGATTCAGGATGCCCTTAATCACCTACTATATTTTCTCAAAACCGCCCACTTAAACGCCAAAAAAGTGGTTTTCCTGCGGTGCTGCACTGTCAAACAAGCGAAAATAAGCTATCAGTACTCAAATGGATGTTTCTTCGAGCTATAAAAACAAAAAAACCCCTACCTAAAAGTGATATTCTGCTTGTTTAGGGACGCGAAAGATCTCCTAATTTCCCCCGCTACTTCGAGATTTTGATCGTTGCAGCCGTGTCGTAGGAAATCTTTAGCCGCTTTGACAAGAGTTGGGACATCAGGCCCTCACTGGAGCGACAACAACAACATGAATTGAGCGTAAGTTAAGGGTCCTTATGGAGTGAGGCTAATACACCACTTCGAATAACAGCCTCGTTTTGGAAATAATTCAAAATTCTTTCATATGAATTTGTTGAGGCCAAAGCCGGATTTAGCACCCAAACTGTAGTCTAACCACAAGTTTTCATGTTGCTAGCAGTCGTGGTGTTAAGTTTATGGCGACGTAAAGTTTGGAAATCTGTAAGGGATTTGACCGTGAAAATGACTCGGGGTGTAAAGTTTCACCCCGAACGATTTTTGACGGTCAAATCCCTTATAAATCTTTGAACTTTACATTGCCATAAAATCAACATCACAAATGCCAGCAGGTTAAAAACAAGTAGCTAGACTAATGTTTGGGTACTAAATCCCAATCTGGGCTCAAAATTTTCATAAGAACGATAGGAAGGAATTTTGACAAATTTCCAAAACGAGGCTGCTTAATCGCAGTAGTGTATACGTACTTTACTTTGCTGTAATAAAGCCCTAGCCATACAAATTAGTTGCCGCTCTCCAACTGAAAAGTTTTCACCATTTTCAATGACAAGTGTCTCCAACTGCAACGGCAAATTTGCTACCTAAAATGCGAGAATAATACCATCAAAGTATTGTGTCTTCATTTCTTCCGGAGTATGACTTGAAAAAGAGGAAAAATTATCCGATGTTGAGATATTTGGGGGGAGATTAATATTTGATTTACTCAAAGAAAAGAGGGATGAAAAAGGAACTCTTATGGAACTCTTATGGAAGGAGTATTAACAATAGTTTTGAATCCTGTAAATTTATAGAAAAATTGAATATTAAGAAGCAAAGCATAGTTATTCAGTTTCTAAATAAAACTTTGCTAATTTCTAGCGCTGCAAAAAATGCAGAAACTCCATCTTCGATGTGCTCTTTTCTTATCTGTGATGATTGCCAGTCTTCATGCAGCTGAAACCGTGATAGTATAGTGATGATTTCATCACACATACGGCTATAGGCAAGGGGCTGAAAATACTGACTGCAGTGTTGCAGTAGTACCAAAATTTTTATGTAAATCAGAAAAAGTAATGCTAGGAGAAAGACGACAAACACTTTCTCTCCAGATATTCATTTAAAGACGCATTCGAAAACCCAAATCATGTTTATAGAAATATATTGAGAATTGCTTGTAATCAGAGCCAAAAGGCCTGATATCAAAGATTCAAATCATATTCTATTAAAACTGAAGTCCAGAGACGTTTTGATTCTTACACGATTCATTTTCAATTACAAAAAGATGGCTAAATGCCATCAAGTGCTTGAAATGTCTTCCATTTCCTCTCCTCCCCGGCAAGAATTAATAGCCCGCCCCCTAATGTGTCATCTTTACTTCCTCTCATGATGTCATGAAAACTCGAGATAGACCTTTTTAGCAAGAGGCTTGGATCGAGCGTCCAAATCTGGTAAATTTGTAAAGGAACACAAAGGCATGACCCCCGTTCTCGGTATAACGATGCTAGCTGTGGCAAGATGTTGCTCCAGATTTCAGAACACATTTCAGAGAATTTATTATCGACAAATCGCTCAAGTGAAAGAAATGGTTCAGTTTACAGAGATGCAAGTATGTATGGTCTTTGCTTTGTTTCTCGTTATTTTTCACTATTGCAAGCTGACCTTTCTTTCAATTGAATAACAATGGTTAGAAACAGCAAACTTCGATTTGCAAAATCGTAAATGAAACCCTTTTATGCTTCCACTTTTCAGCTGTAACTGTTACACAACAAAATCTGCAAACAATGAATGAAAACAACGAGAAAGGGGCTGGTGGGTAAATAAAATTTCCCTGCGTATCGAATGAATCATTCCTTGGAGTAAAACCATCATTGATTAACTCTCTGAAAGGTGTCGTGAAATCTTAAGCAACTTCTTGCCGCAGCTAGCATCGTTATACCGACTACAGGGGTCATGGTTTTATTTTCCCTCATAAATTTACCAGATTTGGTCGCTCGATCCAAGCCTCTTTTTTAGGAAGTTAAAGGTCTATTTGGTTCCTTCACAAACAGGTACACTTCTTTCTGGGACAAGTTTCACTTACGATGAAAAATTTGGCAAATGTATACTGAAAAAGCTTACCGTATCTTTCACATGAGCTTTTTCAAGTGCTAACCATAGCTCTTCATCACTGTATTTACCAAATGGATCGAGATTGTATCTCAATGTACCAATAAACAAAACTGGGTCTTGTGGAATGACAGATATCTTGGATCTCAAGTCAGTTAAACCTGGAGGTGGATTATAACGTGTTTTAAGTATCAGATAATGTACGGGGTAAAGAGGAGACATGTATTTAAGCCTTTGAAAACATCAATGGATAAGCCAAATCAACTCATGCGTTGAAAATCCTTGTTGTATAGTGTGCATGGTGAAAAAATCGTCTTATCTGAAATTTTGGTTGATTTTTTCTCCCCCCCCCCATGGAATTGTTTCTCAATTTTTCTCGGCCCTCGAAATAGAGGTAAAGCATTCTGCATCACTCATAATTTTATAATGATACAAGTTAGTTTCGTGTTATATTGGAAAATATAAAGCCCGAGCTCTTAAAAGTACAGACAGAGCTTACAAGGTCTATGCATTAAGACCGAGGGCTTACTATTTTCCTGTAGGGTACTGGCAGGATGTACCAGGCAGGGGGATATATCAGGTACACGAAGCTTTCAACAGCCAGAAACACGAATTAAACATTTCAAAATCAAAATAAATAATATGTTTATGAAATGTCTTTAGTCGCTTGGGATGAATTGATTTTGATTGCTAAGTTTACAAACCTTAAGTGCCTGATAAATCCCACCAGTATCATAAACGACAAAACCAGTTAGTATGAGTTTTCTTAACTAATAGCTTCTAATTTTGACTCGTATTATTTAGTAAAACACATTTTGTTACTGTCATGTCGTTGGAGTTTATTGTAAATCTCACAAGCCTAAATCAGTTGCTGTGGCGACAAAAACCTGTCCTTGCAGCGTATTATACAGGGTTACGGGAAAACTGCGGGAAATGTTAGGAATGGCGAGATTGTCTATTGCCTCGTTTGTGCAACTTTACTCAGGTAATAAAACGATGTAATAATCATTTACAATTGAAATAGAGACAAGCTCACCAATTTTCGACACATCTTCACCATCAATTAAAATCTTGCCACCATCCAATTCAGTAAGTCTAAATAATGATACAGCTAAACTTGATTTTCCTGCACCAGTTCTACCAGCAATGCCGACTTTTTCTTTTCCTTTTACTGAGAATGATACATTTTTAAGTACTAATGGCAAGCCAGGACGATATCGTAGCTGCAAATGAAGGGTGTAAGATCCTTAACAACCTGGTTGATCCCTGAAAGTCTATCATCTAAAACCAGGACGACAGTTTAGCTTGCAATCAAGTAGTTAAGAATTGAGATGACTGAGATGACATGGAACTCCAAAGGGCCACAAAAAGTTAGACTTAATTAAATCTAGCAATGTGGGCCTTGCTTAAATAAGTTTGAAAAGAATTAGATTAAGTTCTTTAATGGTTACGTTAAATTTTGTTATCCAGATTTCAATATCGATGCTGCAAGCTTGAGAAACTTGATTTTGAGTCATTGCAAAGAAGAGAAAAAAACGTTCTGGTACAATACTTCTTGTATGGTAATAAAGAACTTCCTGATGACGTAAGTGAAAATTTGCTCGAATTTACTCTAAATTTCATTCACAAAACGGGTCAGCTTGGATAACTTTAAACTTTTGTCTGACTTTTGTCTGTCTTTTGCCACTATTTACGTCTTAAGTCTGTTTCACATTTGATTTTAAGCACATAAAGGGTCAACGAAATTCTTTCTCCAAATCGCTATCATTTCTGACCAATGATATCATTAACTCAACCCTGACCTGACAGCATACGTTTGCCATCACGCGCCTATGCTGGCCTGACATCCAATTTTGCAGGAGCTAATAGTGTTTTTCCTACAGGATATAAGTTTATTGTGCGTCCTTGGTTTATTTAGATGAGTCCAATACTTAAGACCATCTTAAATTTTGTACCTCTAATCACTTGTTTATAAATTCATTTAAGTTCTTCACAGAGAAGTTAGCATGAAATGTCCTCCGTAGAACGATACAATTTTCTTCTGCAGAAGAATACAAGCTGAAGCATAACTGCAGTGTCTAACGACCCACGCCTGACCTGCGATAGACAGCCAGATATCAGCAATATGCATGTTAAAACACTATTGCTAAAACTTTACAAACCTGAACATTAACAAACTCTACTTTCCCACTGCTAGGCCATTCCTTTGATGGCGGCGTTTCATTTTCAAACGGTCCTTCATGTTCAATTCCTGTTGCATAATGGCTCATTCGCTCCACGCTTGTAAATCTTGCTTCAGCCTCAGCTGCGCAACGACAAGTGAACTGAAACAGCCCAGTCACCTAACGGAAATTTGCAAAAATCAAACAGAGAAAATTGGATGCATCTGATCCTTTGGAGGATAGCCTTCGTCATGCTTCCTGCATACCGGGTATCCAAATAAGTGCTCCAGTTTCATTAAACTCGATTATCGAACCTATCATAAAATGCCTCGTTCATCTGTTTATACACATCTAAAGAGAAAAAGACCTTTGTCCTCATCACTTAAGAAGAAATGCAATGAAAGTTTGAAACACATTATTCCAAGCTATAATTTTTTTAAATATGAATTCATCAATATAAAAATTTACAATTTACGAATTACCAACGACTACGAACGAACTACCATACAATACTACAAAACGATACCATGGACAGCAAAAGATCATGACTACCCAAAGGCCATTCACATGAAGAATATTAATCTAAAATACAACTATATATTCAATTACGAAAATATATATATATATATATTTAATCACGAAATTAAATTCAATTCAATTACGAATATTTAATTCAATTACGAAACTGGATATATATATATATATATATATATATATATATATATATATATATATATATATATATATATATATATATATATATATATATATATATATATATATATAAACTCAAAAAAACACATTCTAGTAAACTTTTCGGCCGAAGCCTTCATCAGTTGATACTGATGAAGGCTTCGGAATTGATACTGATGAAGGCTCGGCCGAAACGTTTACTAGAATGTGTTTTTTCTGAGTTTATATATCTATTTCTATTACACATTGAGATTGAGCTTATGAGTATATATATATATTTATATATTTATGTATATATATATTCATTACGAAAAGGTACATACGAACAATGGAGCAGAGAAACGAGACCCTATGACAAGGCACTTTACAAAAGTGAACTTGGTATGCAGGCTTTGCTACATTTGGCTCAATTTAAGCGACCGGTAATTTAATCGATGCTATACTTTTTAAAGAACATCGTTCACTTTGCCTATAAATCAATATTCTAAGATTTCTCATCGATCCTTTGCCTACATTTGTGGTGCTTGCTGACATTTAGAAGCTTAAAATTGACCTGGTAATAATCATTAGTTTTTTGCAGTATGCCTCAAGACCGGAGTCCCAATTTCACGTTCTGAAAAATTATCAGTAAGTTTTGCCTGGTATGTTTCATTACAGCGATGACTTGGGCACGCTTTAGCACATATTACCCTCTTGAGGGTAAAGAGTCTTCTCCCTAAAAGACATGTAGATACAAATTTCATTATTTCTAGGAAGGAGAATAAATGGAAATCTAGCTTGGTGTTTTACTCCTTTTTGCAGATTTTCGAAAGGGCATTTTTTGCAGAAAACCTCCCATTTTGACAGGGAGGAATAGCAATAAGGAAAGGGCAAATTACTGAACCTAACTGGACATATCGGGGATGAAACAGGACATTTTTCAATAAAATTGCTTTGATATTTAGGGAGCAGCATTTTACAAGCGCGGGGTCTTTATAATGACCCACCCGGTAGCTCATGACGCTTTTGTTGGTCACTTAGCATATATGGCTCGCATTTTGGCAATCAACGAATCTTACGATTCCTGGTTCTCCTTTAGACTTTTAAAGCAACGAGTTCAGTTCAAAGAAAAACCAATCAAGTACAAATTTGAAGTAGGTGGCCTAGCTCCTGAGTAAGACTATTTTCACGAAATACTCACCCTAAGACTGTACATTATTGCCAGGCCTGCAATGGCGGCTGGGACAACGCCCTTGGTGACCACAGCAACTAAAGCAGTTGTTATGGAGATTACGATGCATAGTACGTCCAATCTAACAGAAAACCATCGGCCAGAAATGAAAAACATGAATAGTGGTGAAGAATTCTTGTCTACAAATTCATCAAATTGTTTCGCGAAGCTCTCTGTCTTGTTGAACGCATGAAGAGTTGCTAACCCCTGCACAGTAGCAGTCAGATGTGAGAAAATTGGCGAGCGTGTTGTGTTATCGATTCTCTTCAATTCTCTGCTGGTCCTTCTGAATAACATGTTCAAAAATACAAACACGAACGCCAAGGGAATTATAGCAATTAATAACCATGGAAAAGTAACGGCAATAAAAATCAAGGCGTATAGAATTCTGGAACCGCTTCTGATAAGTCTCTCTGTTACCCATGGTAAGCGACCATCAAGTTCATCGAGGTCTCTAGAGAACCTGTTCAAAATACGACCAGCCGGAGTAGTATCGAAGAATTTCATTGGACATTTGAGGATTGATTTTAGGACGCTGTTATGCAATGATGTTGATGCCTTGATGAAGAGGATGACGTAGATCGTAGATGCAACTGTCTGAATAAGAAACATGGAACAACCAGACGCAACATAAATTGTGATGAAATAATTCGTATCTGGATGTTCTGCTAAGCTTACAACTTTGGTTGAATTCTGCCAAAGAGAGAAACATGACGTCAACAGCTTTTGTACCGTCTGAGTTTTAAATACAATGAAGCAAACGATCTGGTGAAATGATTGCATCGTACCCCATAGAAAGTCAGTGCAGTACTGTGGAAGGCATTCAGTGCTGTTGAAGTGTCCAGTACTGCGGGGGGATATCATCAGCACTGTAGGTACTGCAGGCTCTACACCACCTACAGGACTGAGCACTCTCCCCATTGTCACACAAAGGTGCTCTGGAGTGATTTGTTGCAATAACCACCTAACCAGCATACAATCACAAAACATGTGTTCCTATAAAAACATACAGTAAAGACCGGCGTATTTACACCTAGTGGATTAAGAATCTACGGAGTGAAACTGTCCAATTACGCAATCCATTGCATTCATTGTTGAGAACCCAGTAGAGAATGCAAAAATTTTTGCTTGCTTCTTTCGACTGGATAAAAGATCGTTCTTAAAGGCTAATTTCCAGTCAGTGGAATTTTCCGAGCGGGCGGAAATTCTATTGTTCACGAGAGAAAATGTCGCTCTGAAATCGAATAGATTGTTACGGCTGAGCAACATTTTATTGTCTAAAATTCCGCCCGCTCGGAAATTTCAGCTGACTGGAGATTGGCCTTAAACTGCTTGCAATGAAGAGGAAAGTGAAAATATTTTGCTTTCTTAAAAAGAGGCCGGGATTCAAAGATAGCTAAGCAATGTTATGTAAAAATTACCTAATTTGCACGAAGTTTGAAGATATGGAGCTTGAACCAATAATACAAAGCATTTGTGACTTCCAACAAGGAAGAGTGAAATCCAGTTTTTGCTGATCTTGCATTTGTTGCATACGACACGAATACAAAGTTTGCGATACAATTTATGAGGCAACTTTAGCTTAACTTTGTTTGCCTTCCTTATTTTGACAAGCGAGCAAAGAAGTAACACTGAAAAAATGGCTTAATTGGACAAGTTTCCAATATCTGCGACCGCCCGGCTACATGATAAGGGTGGATTACCATGGCCGCACGTACGTTATCATAGCCGCACGTACAAACAAGCACTTTATATCTGGTGGATGTCCATGTCCTGGATCCAGGTAGACTTGCAAAATTACAGGTCCTTATACACAGGCTTTTATAGTGCTTAGAATTGGAAAATAAAGATAGCATCATATAGACATAAAATAACAACATGAAATGAGAAATATATCAGTTGTTTGTATGCGCGGCTATAATTCTTTGAATGTAAATGAAGATATTGATTTATAGACAAAATATATAGCCTTGAATACAATGATTAGACGTTTCGGAACAGCCCTTCATCAATAATAACGGAAGTGAAGTACTGTAAGGTCGTTTGAATAGAAAACGAACGATTAACAGAACAGGTGATACGTTGAATGCAGAAAAAACTCACCCCTATGGTGATCGGTTGTTTTGCAGTCTTAAGCCAGTTACTGAGCCACCATTCGACGAAGGATAATGTGGCCAACACTGCGACTTGCATTAAGACAGCAAAGGCAGAGATGATGTATCCTTGAATAAAAAGAGCTGGAAATGTACACTTTTCGGTTAAATAATTGGCGGCAGGGCGTGCCAAAATGATGTATTACCATTTGATGAAACGTACACTTGATGAAACGTCCTGTATTTACGTGGATATAAGGCATGCCCTTGTAAACGAAAATCTTTACAAAATCACATTCATTTTCTAGTTCCAAAATCAACCCCTAGCATATACATCTTATCACTGTTTTAGCTTCTTGAGAATATGTACTTACTTTGCTAAGATTCCGAACGAAAATTAAGCGAACTATTGATATGAGGCTATGTAACAAGAATATATAAAAATCAGGGCAAATAATGCATCATCTCTGACATTGTGATTTTCTCAAAACAGACTCGCATATGAGGGCATTGTCCTAATATTTGGGTATAACGGTATGCCCTTAGTAAGTAATGCCTCTATGTGGTAAATGAACCGTAGTACGTAGCTCTCTTCAGCAATCAATTCACCTCCAGCAGCTTTCATGAATGTTCCATAAACTTTCCATGTGACTGATCCCTCAGCAGATTCTTCCTTTGTTATTATTTTTCCTACGATAAAAGAAATGTGTTGAGTACTGAAACCGATTTACAGTGTGAACTTTCTCGAGCTGTGAGTCAGAGCTCTTCTACATAAAAAATAACATTCTGATTTGGTTTACACTCCTCTTAGAAACTGCTTCAATAGTTTAAACTTTGATAAAAAGATGTTCTTAATGAGTCTCTTGTTTTTGCTAATAAATACCTTGTTCTAGGAGCTAACGGTCTCTAACAAAGATCTCAGAAAGAGTATGCTCATTTGTGTTTACAAAACTGACCATAGCGGCGGATGTTCAACAAATTGGTCATTGTGCAGAAGTTTATCTTCATGTAATAGCTGCGGGGCAGAGCATCGTGAAGGCATTACCCTCTTTTTAAAAGGACCATCACTGAATACCGCAACACTGCATTGTTGTGGTCAAACGCAGCATTGCACTGTGGTCGACCTTGAGTGGCTAGACGCTGCAACTGCGCTTGACAACAACAGCTTCCTGTTTCTCCGGGAAGAAACATCAAGATACTGTTAAATCGCGTTACAGTATTCTGATACTCCGTTTTCTTTCCTATACACCAATTTCCAAAATTTTAGGACTCTAAATTTTCGGGCATTTAATTGCGAACAAAAATTTTCGGACTAAATCATAATGAATATAGGACAATTTCGGACAAAATTTCGGACATTTCTAAATAGTTGAGTAAAATTTCAGACACATATGATTTGATAATCAGTAGGCAAATCAAAGAATTCTGAATCACATGAAATAATTGAAAATTCAGACGAGAACAACAGCATTATAATTTTTGGTTAAAGGCGTATATTTTCAACTCTTTGCTACGGCAAATTGGATCCTTTTTGTATTTACTCTGTCAAGTTTCAGAATGACGATATATCTCGGCATGGATTGGATTACTTACCTATGGGAAAAGTTTCTGTTGAAATCATTAAGATTGTTGACAATCATCACGTTTTCTTTCATTAAGACATTGCCTTTCCTTCATTGAGATTTTCTGGGCTCCTCCAATAGAATACTCGTAATCTTATGGTAGAATTTCCTTTCCTATCCAAATTAAAGTTTTGACATTATAGTTTGCTAAACAATTAAATTTTCGGACCACTAAGAATTTCGGACATTTAGATTTTAAGACAATTTTATTTTTGGACAACTCTTTTGTCCCAAAATCAAAACGTCCGAAATTTTTGGAAATTAATGTACTCTGCTATATCGCAATGCAACATAAATTTTCCTCTGCAGAAGCAGATAAGCTGAAAGATAATTGCAGTGTCCAGTCACGCATTGTCGAACATAAATCAAATGGAAAAACGTGAATGTACGTAGTCTTGGAGTCAACGA
The DNA here is from genome assembly GCA_964019985.1 of Aurelia sp. 4 Dawson et al 2005. Taxonomy (NCBI): domain Eukaryota; kingdom Metazoa; phylum Cnidaria; class Scyphozoa; order Semaeostomeae; family Ulmaridae; genus Aurelia; species Aurelia sp. 4 Dawson et al 2005. The sequence goes on from OZ026492.1 coordinate 12,230,924, forward strand.
ACTTACCTCTTGCTATCCTCTTCTCTTCTCCTTCGCTTAGATCTTCGTCATTATCATCATCAGCTTCCGTGCCACATGAAATATTTGTTTCACTTGCAAATGAAGATGCATGTGAGTCAAGGCGTCTTCTTAGGACACTGGGAGAAGAATCACTTCTACCTGATGTGTGCGAAAGACCTCTCTTTAGTTTGTTAATAACTGCGTCATCTCCATGAATCTTGTCTTGCTTACTGTTTTCTCTTTCATCATCATATTTGCGTATCAGTTGGGCGAATTCCTGAAATAAAATGTGAAACTAAATATTCCTGGCACTTCTCATTCCTTCTTCGTGCAACCTGATTGCCATCAAACGGCAAAGCTGAAATTTTGTATATATTTTTCTGAAAGAATGGAGAAAAGAATGGAAAAAAATTAATTAAATGGTCAATCAATCAATCAATTGATCAATCAATCAATCAAAATTCTAATCAATCAATCAAAATTCTAATCATTAGCTTACAACAGTCGATCAACTCTAGAATCAACATATGTTCCAAAATGTTTCTGCTTGAAGCCAATACCTCTTCATCACTAATCGTTTATCATTGATCATAAGTCATGAAATCATCCAATCAATGCACGAATCATCACCTTATCAGCGTTTATCAATTTGAGAAATAGCACTTGTTCCTAAATGTGTCCGTCTGAGATGAATGAAACTCCATCGCTAATCATCAACTATAAGTCACGCATGTAATTCGATCAAAGTTACAACCATTACCTTATCAGCATCAATCAACTTTGAAAATGTTCCATGTTCTATAATGCTTCCATCTGACATGAATATAACTTCGTCACAATCTTTAAGGTACTGCAAATAAAGCAAAATTGTGGTAAATCTACGCTCGATCCTAGTTCCATCTTCTTGGAGAAGGATGCATGTCAAGGTGAAGATCAATTCGTTGCCAGGCCAGTCAAAATGATCTATCTATTTCTTTGACCACAGAAAATGATGGAAATTTCTCCGATCTGCTTATTGAAAATTTCGGTGCAACAAAGAATAAAACCCAACGGCAATGAGGTACAGAATATCGGTTATCGAAGGGTATTGATTGTCAAGATAATCCATAGGGTTGGCCATGGAAAAGTTTTGTCCGCTCTCACCTACTTGCGCGACAGTTTTGTAATTCAGATAGCTTAGAATTTTTCAGATTTCAAAAATCAAAACTTTGCAACAAGAGCAGGTTATTCTATTGTTTCCTCAATTTCCAAAACAGGTAATCTTTCATTTTGAAGGAGGACAACTAAATGCCATTAAGCTAAGGTCATTAAGATTGCTTTTGAAGTGTGTACAAAAGTCAAAATGAGTATTATGATGCCTTTCACATCCTAGAAGTTTTGTAACTTCGGGGATGAAAATTCTTCGTCATGGCTCTCCTAAGAGGTACAGACAAATGGAGAGCTGCATTGTGAACTTACGGTTCCCTGGAATTGGTTTGGGCTACAATATGTCAACAAAGTAATGGAAAATCTTGCTTGACAATTACAGGCGTCTAAACCGAGTACTCAAGCATATCTATTTCTTTGTGTAGTCTATATTGAATTGTGAAGATTTACCTGCAGCTGATGTGTGACAAAGATACATGTTTTGCCATGAAGTTGCTTCTTGATGTAATTCTCGAATATATGCTTCCCAACATGAGCATCAACTGCGCTCAGAGGATCGTCCAAAAGATACAATTCCTGCAAATTCACAGAATTATTCTAAGTTCCTTCAAAAGTAAAAGAAATATTTGCTTTGAACTAAAGAAGAAAGTAAATCGATCACGTAACTTTCGAGCATTCACATGTCACAATCGAGGATGGCGACAGATAAGTGATCTACATTCTATCGAGAGCAAGCAGTAAGAATAGACGATTATGCTAAAGATTGGGGCGAGGAACTTTATACCAAGACGCATTGCGTTCTAATTACGTATCCTCAACGATTCCATTGGAATTCAATTAAGAACGCAATGCATCTTGGTAAAAAGTTAGCCTAAATACATGAGGACCTTCAAGTTACGCTTGTCTCATTGAGGTGAATTGTTGTTGTTGTTCTCGCTCCAATGAGGGCCTTATTCACATAGCTGTAAAAACAGCAAAAAATTTCAATCGGCGACGAGATTCTGTCGCCCCGTCGCCTACTGGTCAGAATGTGGCTTAGAGCAAGGCGGTTCTTGCGATTATGGCAGGAACGATACCTAATTTTATGGCATAGCAGTTCTAGAAAATTGATTTTTGTGGCATTTTAGACCCAGTGGTTGTGAGAAAAATATTGCAGATGGTTTAGACCTTATAGATCATTCAGCTACATTCTAAAAAGAATGCCACTCGAACAATAGATTGATACGTTTCGTAGAATGTTCGAATGTACACAATGGTGATAGAAGCTTTCATTTCATTTCATTTTCATTTATTTTCACAGGGTAAATACATTCAGTAACTATGGTATCTACTGTTTTACAAAGTGCCCTGCTTTAAAACCCTAACTTACTTAATTACATGAATTAATTAAGATTAAAATCCAATATATAAGAAAGAAAAGTATAAAAAGAAAGGTGACTCTGGAGTCAAAAATGTGGCTGATGTTGATTTCGATCATCAACTTCTTTGATCTTTCAAAAAAGATTTTAATTTCGTCTTGAAAGCAGCTAGCGAAGGAGCAGTTTTTATTTCAAGGCTTAATTGATTCCAAACAGTAACCCATCGATACGAAAAGCTTCGCTGCCCATTTGAGGTTTTACAAAAAGGAATCCTGAGGTCAGTGCTGGTATTACGTAAAGTCCGATTGCAAGACTCGGACAATTTTTGAAACATCGACTTCATATAGGGAGGTGCAAGCCCATGCAAGGCTTTATATACCATGCAGGCTGTCTCGAAGTCAATCATCTCGTTAACTGTTAACCATCCTAGTTTTGATATTAATGGCAGCGATGCATGGTCAACGGGACTGTTTGTCACGACACGAGCTGCCCGATTTTGTAGCTTTTGCAATTTTCTTAGAGCGGTATCACCAGCACAACCCCAGACAGAGCAGCAGTATCTAAAGTGCGACTCTACTATGCTGAAGTACATCCTTTGTATGGTTTGCAGTGAAAGATATCTCTTAGCATACTTGAGCATTCCAATTCCTCTTGAAATCTTACCGATAGCAACGTTGATTTGCTCTTTCCAGTTTAATGACGGATCGATTTGAACCCCAAGATATTTTATATTTCCAGTGGATTCGATCTCATCGCCATTTATTTGAAAGAGGGGAAAACTGTTTGAATCATTGCTATCTAGTCTTCTGAGGTTTGGTACAGTACCAAGGATCATGCTCTGAGTTTTAGCCACATTAAAAACTTTTTAAGCTCCAACACTACTTAATCAAACTTTTTGTAGAGAGTCTGAAAAATTTCATACAGAATCAGTAAGGCATTTTGCCGTTTCTACGAGCGTAAAGAAATCAGTCGTAGTTGCTGCGTTATTAGTTAAAGCAAAAAGAGAGACTTTGACATTTAATCGAGTCTACAGTAAAAAGTTCGTGGCCGCCATCGTTAGCGAAATTGCGTATTGTTTATGGATTGATAGATAATCATGAACAATTCAAAACGTTATAGACAGTCGTAAATAATGAGTTTCATAACAGTTTGTCCATATGACTCAGTGATTTCTCAATACTGCAGACATCAACTGCTTTGTCGAATAAAACACGAGTATGCTTTATTGGTCGTCAATATTCTTGCACTGTGCTGTTTACAAAACTGCTGTAAAAATGCACACACTTAAAATGCCTAAAACAGAGGTCCTCTCAAATTGATGTGGTATAATATCAGCACGGCTTGGGATAAGACAACAAAAGGAGACGGCGATGAGATTTCTTAACTGAACTCACTGCGTCAGCATATAGGGCTCTTGCCAAACTGATTCTTTGTTTCTGTCCACCACTCAGATTTATTCCTCTTTCACCAATCTGAAATAAAGTAGAGCATTAAGTCAATTTAACATTTTAACCAATTAACAATGAAATAAAACCACAAAAATTGAGTATGTTACCGATCGCAAAAATTCCTTTTCAGCCCTTTGATCAAAGATCAAATTAGTTTATTCCGAAAGTAAATGACAATGAAATCGTTGCTTGAAGAAAAACCGTTGAGATTGAATGCATCGTCTGGCACTTCATATAGAAAATCTATCAGGTTGATCAATAAAAATTGAATCGTAACATACCTCTGTCAAATCACCACTCTCAATTGAGTCAATGTCGGCATTCAGTGAACAAGCATCGCAGCAGCCTTTGTATCTATTTAGAATATCTAGCATCAGTAAGTAACGAAGATCGTGAGAGCTCTACCTATCTATGTGTGGTAGAAACGTTATGAGTGGTAAAACAAAATTTTGATGTTCAACTAATGACCCCTGCTGACTTCATGGATCAATCGCGTATCCAAAAACAGATCGAGATCTATACATTCTATTTTCGTAAAATTTTCCAATACACAGGCACCTCTAAGGGGACCATTACGGAAATAATGTCAGATTGACCATTCAATGCCACAATGAAAACCCGCGTATGAGAACCTACAATTTCACAGGTCAGCCTCACTAGGTTCTTCGATACTGGGTTGGGAAATGAGGCTGTTCGTGTTCTTTAATTGGTTCTTATTTCATTCAGGACTTTCAGGTATTTCTTTTGTTCAGATTGAACCTTCAAGCCAATAATCCACTGCCAGTTCACAACACCTGAGTTCATGAGATCTTACTTAAAAACAGAAGTTTGTGGAAGAATCAGAGATTAATAAAATGCGATAAAAAGCTCTTAAAGAATCTTCAGAGTTCTTTGGAATATGCACAAATGGTATTATCATTATCAATCGGTATAAGTTCAATGTTGAAGCAACGGGAATTTTAATCTACATTTATAATCTCTGCAAATAACAACCTACTTCAAATTTCAGGTTGGATGAGTTCTTACATATTGGGGATCTAATTTCAAAATTTCAGCCCATAGGTTCTTTATCACTAGGTCCTTATACGCAGGCTTTTACACTGTTTCCATGCCACAGGAATTAGGGGTCTTTTTATGTTTTTAACACATATACTATAGTGTACATATTTAAACATTGTTCAATTTGTAGATATCTTTTTATCGTGGCAAAATAAACTTGATATCACATAAATAAAGATAACATTAAATGACGTAACTCACATCTTTTCTTTATAGCGTGCACCAAATGTGATGTTATTTCTGATAGTATCATTGACAATCCATGCCTAGAAAAAAAAGATCATTGCACATTTTAGCTATTCAACAAAAACAGCCTGGATCGAGCGCAATTTTCATACATTTTTGTACGCGAGTTTCGATCGAGTAGCGTCAGAGAGTCTATCACTATTGTAAACATTCGAAAATTTTGAAAAATACAGCAAAATATCGTTCGGTTCTGATTATCTTCAGAATAGCTAAGAGGTGTACTGGATCGTAATGCAACGTTGCAATACTTTCAAATCCCGGCGTATATCAAGCAAGCAATGTGAGTAGAACATTCCTATGTCTGATGTTCGCTGTATAGCGTGAAACTCTGTGCAACAACAAGAAGTGTATCCTTACTTAAGGTCTCACCCTGGTGACAGTTACCTGATGATAATGGTGATTATCACAATAGCAGGAAATAAACCTTTCAATATATACCTGCTGAGATACATAAGCTGTTGACTTGATTACTTGCACTTTTCCAGTAGAGCAGTGCATCTACAATGAACGAAGAATAGTTACAAAAATATTTGTAAATGGTCATCATAAATCTTCAAGATAACCATCACTTAGCAGGTATCTACGGTACACCTTATAGCAAGATCTGGCAATATTCTTCACAATTAAGTAGGAAGTGACAAAGGAGAACTTCATATCATGAACATTTAGGGAAGCAAGTCAACATATCAATACATTGAAATCTATTATACGTGAAAGGAATTTGAAAGTTGAAAAGACCAAAAAGAAAAGGTGACGGTGAAGGTGAAGGTGAAGTTGCATCTTTTTTAGCACCAAGTGCTGGGATCGCAGAAATAGAGCTGACCTAATTGACTCCGCGACCTCTTGTCATGACGCTCACGTGGTGGGGTCCTACCAGGTATCGAAGCCACTCCTCCTGACTCTTGTGGCTGCAAAATCAGAAGATTACACGAAAGCGCCACAAGACCCGAAATAAGGATAAAGGAGGAAGAACGAGGGTAAAATCAAATAAGGGACAGCTTGAATGGACAACATCTAGCTTTGCAGACAATCCCTCGACAAAGCATAGACACATGATGATTCCAGTCTGGGAAGGGATGGATTCATTGGTCATTATACAGGGATCGCAGAAAATTCGTAATCTTTGAATGTTGAGTCAAGATTTTGATACACGTTTGTGCACAACGTCAGAAAGTTTACACGGAATGACTCTGACATCTTTCTTATGATTTGTGCAAAAATATTCTCGAATTGACGTAACGTTTCATCCAAGAAGCTGGTCGGCTTGATTGAGTGAGAGCTTTTGAAACTTCAGCAATGTGCCAAGTCCCAACCACGATGTCCCTTCATATGTCTGTTCCTTTTTCTTTGTGTATTATCTATTAGCTTTTCTTTTTACTTGTTCGTAAAGTACAGTAGTTGTATGTACGCTAACGGTGCTTGTCTTTATGTTATGGCCATGGGGTAATCATTGTCTTTCACCCCTTGGTATTATCCTGTGATGTTGTAGAGTAGTTTAATGAGTACAGTAGTATGTAAAATGTTGTCGTAAAGTAAAGTAAAACGTAGTAGTATGTTACCTGGGCAAGAATTGCTTGTATCAATGAACTTTTGCCACTTCCAACACCACCACAGATTCCAATGAGCGAACCCTACAAAAGTCAGATGGATCATAGGAACTCTTACCTTATGTTCAAGTTACGAAAGCGTCTGTAAAAAGCAAACATTTGATACATTTCTCAAAAGGAATGATTGAGCAGCGTTAGGGATCATTGTTGTGCAAATATGAAAATTCGTTAGATTTCTACAAAATAATATTTCTAAATAATATATATCGCTCGATTCAGAATATTTAGAAGAACATCTAAAGGATCTATTGGCGTGAATTGGCAGATCATTCCTAAAACGAGATGCAGTAATCAAAGCATAATAGCATGAAAGCATGAAACAATTCATCAGTTACTTGGAGGCATAATGACGGGTTTTAAGAATCCAATAGTGCAGGTCATAGTTGCCTCAGAGAATCTAAAAAAGCTTGATTTTCCTAATTCTGCTCTTAAACACGCATTTGCCACAATTTTTTTTAAGATTGCAGTGATCTTTCTGCCAACTATCTTATAACTGTAGAGAAAATAAAATACCACTAATGAAAAAAAAAACTTCTGCTAAAGACCGGTTTCGGCCTATTCCAGAGCTCGTCAGTGCAGCTAGACACCATGAGGCAAATCACCCAACACTGGATGCAAGGGTTGAGTTGCTTGATAAACAGCTCGTGGACATGTGAAATTTGAAGATTAACAGTTGCGCCTTTGTGACGGACGAGTCACAGTCTAATGCTAACTCGTAGTCAACCATATCCTCGGAGCCGCAGCGGCATATCGGGGTCTGTCTCCTCCCACACACAGCAAGATTAAGTATTGCAGATAGAAATAAAAAAGCACCTCATAAATCCTACTTTTATTCCACAAAAATTTCGAAGAATTAATCAGCCAAAAGGAGAATCACTCACTCTCTTGATATTCAAATTTATACTAAACAGTGTTGGAGACAGGCTAAGTTCGATCGGGGCAAGTCCCTTAGCTCCCTTAGCTCCTTTGGCTGGCCGCTCATTCTTCCTTGATCCACTGTCTTTGAATTCCACTGTTGGTTCTTTTTCCTCGGCAGAACCTAGAAGACGAATACCTTCGAAATAATACATATCACATCAATATTCCTGAAGAGCAAACCATCAAGACAACAGACTAATATGCTAAATATTGGACGCCGGTGGCCCTTATCAGACTAAATCATAATCTTGCTCAGCATTCGGCTCTCATATTCGAAAAAGTTTAAGACTGACAATCGGAACTTCATCCCAAAGATATTTTCTGCTTTTGGAAGTAAATTATAGTTAGCACATCTGGCTCTCGAAACAGCTCATTTTGTCATTCTGCAACGTATTAAAGTACAATTTTGATATTTCCCTTTGCAGAGATACGGCATTAATGATAACTGATCCCTTAGTGAAACTATCATTTACATCCACAAACTGCAATATACAATTGCTGATTCCTACGTTCTACAAACAGAAGATGACAATGACAATGACAATGATGATGATGATGATGATGATGATGATGATGATGATGATGATGATGATGATGATGATGATGATGATGATGATGATGATGATGATGATGAATGATGATGATGATGATGATGATGATGATGATGATGATGATGATGATGATGATGATGATGATTACGATTATAAAAACGATGATGATGGTGAAGTACTAAATAAAACAAACAACATACCATTTCCATTTGACATGCCATTAATTCGAGCAGTGGGTTCTCCGTCATCAGCTTTCTTTGGTTTATTCTTTTTTGATTCCTTCTCATCTTCTGGTACAACCTTAAATATAACACGATTTAACTGGTGGATTAAAAACTTGACAAATTAGTTGATCATTTATGAAAAACAATCCATAGGATTCACAGTGCAGTAAAAAACGCGTATAGGAACCCAGTGGTTACGAGCCTACAGGCTGAAATTTTTAAATTAGACCCCCATTATGTAAGAACCCATTCAGCTTGAAATTAGAAATAGGTTCTTATTTGTAGAGATCATCAAATTAGAATACAACTCTTGTTGTTTCGTCATTGAACCTGTACGGACTGATAATACCATATGTGGATATTGCAAAGAAGTCAAAAGATGCTTTGAAAGTTATTCATTTCATCCTATATAATTTCTGGTTCTTCCACAAACTTCTGTTGTGAATAAGACCTAATGAACTCAGATATAGTGAACTGACAGTAAATAACGGGCTTGAAGTCTCAACGTGAACAAAAGATATACCTGAAAGCCCTGAATGAAGTAAGAACAAATTTAAGAAGTTTAACAGCCTAATTTCCCACTAAGTACTCAATATATAAGAACCTAATCAGGCTGACTTGCAAAATTACAGGTTCCTATACGCGGGTTTTTACTGCATACGAATCGAGGCTAATATTGTATTCTGGGTTCATACACACGGGTATTTACTCTGTACTCTATAACGGCAATCTTCATGTCTATTTCATTCTCTCTGTTACTTGCAAAATCTTGTGCCATGTCAACGGAAAGACTCCAAGGCTCACATGGACCACGGGTCACGGCAAGTTAAAAAATCTATATGTTGCATGATAATCATACTGATCGAAACAATTCTGTTGACTGTCTATTCATAAGGTTCCTAGCCGACGAATAGACCCATTATTTCAACAGAAGATAAGGTCTACAGCCACCCAAGTAACTATTTCTAGCCATTTTAATCCTCTATTCGAAGAATTTGAGAAATACGTCTCAATAAGGAGAGTACTATTAAGTTCCAGAATTTGGAAACAGCAGTAGCAAACTTTCGATTTTTTTTTCTTTTTCGTTTATTCTTTCTTCTTTTGAAACTTGGGTCTACTAGTAGGCTAAAAAGTTCCCCGAACATTCGAAAATTCATCGCAAAGAATCAGTATCTCTGATGATGAATATAGTAACATTCATATCTATCGTACACTCACCCAGGCAAAATCTGCATCTTGGATGGACAAAGCAACATTGAAATCATCAGGCTCTGTTTCATGTGGAACATATTCTTCGAGATTCAAGAGATTCTGTTACGAAAATACAACATTCAAGTTTATACTAAACTACTATCGCGTAGGTTAGATTCACAACAAGGCAAGGAAATAAACTTACCTCACATAAGCACTGCACCACCTCAACCATAATGGTGGGCACAAGTGTCATGTAACTCAAGCAACAACATGTGCATAATAAAAGGATCAGCATTTAAGGGTTTCTCTACCGGGTGTTCTGCCTGGAGAACAATTGTTGATTCGGCTCCTTTTTATTCAGAAGTGAATTAAATATGACTTTGCTGGTTTCTTTGCTAAAATACGAAAAACTATAAGACAACATTGAACGAGATTTTAGCAGCACAATCGGAAGAGCAGGCCATAACAAAATGAAGCATGAATAGATTCCTTGGAGCAACGATGATAAAACTTCATAGTTCTCAAATCTGGATTTAGCAAATTTTATTGTTATGGCAAAGAATTTCTGCGGGGAATGCAACCAGGATAGAAGAAACAGCGAGAAGCAATTCTAAGTTAAGACTTATGCTTGATACTACTTTCATCGCATAAACAGTGTGCTTTTAAACAAGGTTTCTAGTTCATTTACCTTGAATACTCTTATTCTTATTCTTATTCTTATTTGAATTTTCTATGCTTTTTCTTCTTTGACTATAGTCGAATCGAGGGGGAAAAGTTTTATAACAGCGATTAAGTTTGCAGAATCCTGATTTGAAAATCACGAAATTTTTCATCTTTTCATCAAATCTATCCATTCTTCTTTTTTATTATGGCCCACTCCTCCGGTTGTATTGCCGAAATCTGGTTCAATGACATTCAACTTACTTTTGAATAAGGAGTAAGAATCAACAATTACTTTCCGGCCGAAAAAAACCAAGGAGAGGAATTCTTAATTGCTGATGCTTCTATCATGCAGATCTTGTCAATTTAGTTGAAAGTCACTTCAAGCCACCATTTTGTATTCGGTGGTGCAATAATCATAACAGGTAAGCTGCTTAGGAGAGACGCACAGCTTTCATCTCGAAGTAACCATTCCTTCAAAAATGAAAGCTTTTTTCATTTCATTTTATTTTCATTTTAAAATATTTATACAGGTATAAGTTTCATATATTTATACATGTTTTTCAAACTGACCTGTTAAAAAATAACATAAAATAAAGGAAAATAGGCTAAACTAAGAACAAAAGAAATTTATATGCCTAATTTACAATATACAATGCTATAATACCTAATTTACAATAAAACATAATAAAAATGAAATAGAAAATAAAGTTACACCGCCCTCATAGTCGTTCCTTGAAAGTTTTCAGGGAGGGTGCCAATTTTGCTTCTTTTTCCAAACTGTTCCAAAGTTTTGCACCGCGATATGAAAAAGCCTTTTGGCCATTGACAGTCTTTAGTAACGGTAACCTAAGATCAGTTTCTGTTGAGCGCAAAGACCGTTCTCTATCATCTGAATATTTTGTAAATAGTTTTCTCATGTAGACTGGGGCAAGTGAATTCAAAGATTTATATGTTAGCGTGGCGGTCTCTTTTCTTATAAGATTGTTGATAGTCGGCCAGCCAATTTTCAGTTTTAATTACCTAACAAACATACGTAAAATTAAATCTTCATGTCTTTAACAATGCAGTTTTGAGATTCCTGTCCATGCAATAAAATCAAACTGTTGATGCACTGAAATAGAACTGTTTCGCTCGAAATAGATCAAAACTGGCTTAACTTCGGACTTGATTTACATACGAGACGGTTCAGTGGTAGCGTACATGACAGCGGGGTGAGTGGCCGAGTGACTTATACAGTTTTCGTCAGGTGACTGAAGTTAAGCTTGGTCGAGTGAGGTCAGATTTCAGATGGGTGACCTCTGTGGCCTGACCTCGCAACTCACCTCGCCGTCCTTCGGAAGGTACGCTAAACTAGGGGTCCCATGCCTGGATGCGGCATGCACAGTGGGCCTAAATTTAAGCTTTCAGTTGCTAGAAATCCTGACAAGCCCAATAAAAAAAAATTGAAAACAAACAAAAAAACTACTTGGAGGTTACTGGCTCGGTTGCCGGCTAAATATAGCAAGGAGAGCTGCCAACTCTCTGCAATTCTACGTTGAAGGAATCACAAGATGTCACTAAATCGAGGAAAAGGACAAGGACGTGGTTTCGACAAGCTTAGCTCCCCAGATTCTTGAAATTACCTTCGGATGCTATGACGAAATAACGTCAAAAAAATTACTTCACAGTTTGAAAAAATTTCCGGGAGGGGGCTACTTGACTTTCAAATGTGCGGCGGTGTGCCCTCCAAGAAAAATTTTTCTACCCGGTTTTAGAATTTTTCCCTCAAAATGATGGCCGGCTTCGAACGGTATTGTCCAAAACATAAAAAATTTATAGGAAAACAATGAAAACGATACCCGGGAATGAGTGCACATCCCGACAGCAAAATATATTAACTGGATAATAATGAAAACTAAAAGAAGAACATTAAATAACGTCAACCTATTCATAACAACTACTGTTTTATAAAAACATTAATTGTTAGTCAGATGTACACTAGCTTTATGAATAAACAAAATCTGCTTCGGTTTGTCTGACCCATTTCAAGTCATTTGATCATATCCTTGGGGAGACATGGCATTATACTACTTTTTGCATTGGTGGCACAAGTTTTCATTGCACAAAATTACTTACTGTTTCAAAACGTCGTGCCTATGCAAATGAAAACAAGAATCGTGTGTGCAAATCAGGGAAAAGGGCACCTTCCTGGAATAATCGTAGCATCTACTGGAAGTGAAAATTTGCAAAATATATATATGAATCAAAATGAAATGTTTTGCATCACAATCATAGAGCTCGTTTCTGAGTTCTTGAATGATATTACACAATTTCTAATAAGAAAGTTTACCCTGATTTGAAGTTTATCTCACTTTATAAGCGACGGGTCAGATCTGAAATAGAAAAAGTCGTTTCTTTTATGTGGCACACTACTGTAGTGGACTTTAAGTGGGTGTAAGCGAACCTTCGCGGTTTTGTCTATTGCTATAAAGTGCACAAAACAAACAAAAATGCTAACCTTTAGTCGTTTCATAGCATTCAGAGACTCTGATAAACCACGCACAGCCACTGGCAATAGAGAAATATTTGGTGGAAATATATTGAACATCACGATGATTGTGAAAGCCTGAAAAAAGAAATTGTAATTTCAGGGTACAATCAAATAAAAAAGGGTCCGAAAACGTTGTTAGGCGATGATCTGTTAGGCCATGCAGAACCATACAGCAGATCTGATGTGCTCCCTGACAAGAACGAGAAGATAAACAGCGAACTGAAGACAAGCAAGGTAACGAAATACATCTATTCTTTTAGGATCATTTAGGCCAGGTATTGTGGACACGATCAACACCCAAATTGTGTCCACAATTCCCATGCTAAGACCACGTCTACTATGCACTGGTATAATACGGTTTTGAGCCGCTACAAGGTTTTTGCAGCTTAAGAGAACTGATACTACGCCAGAATAAAATTATACTATAGATGTTACTGATCCAGAGCTGTTCTGGTACAGTGTAAGGGTATGTCTGATTGGCAATTCCAAACATATCAAATTCTGAAAACGATAGACTTCTCAGGGACAGCAAAAAGTTCCCAATCAAAAACCAAAGTTCTCCAAAGCAGCAGATTTCAGATTTATCCTGGCGAAGATGAGGTTTTCAGTTGAAAACTACGAAGACGAGTCAGGTGCTTGGCAATAAAGAGTGAAGTTTTTTGGGGGCAGTTTTTATGGGGCAAGATTACCCGCCACTTCCCTAGTCAAGTACCCCACTCGGGATGATATCAAATATGCGATCACTAGGATCATAGGAATTTACAAAAGTTCGATTCGATGAATTCCGTCGAAAGAAGTTTAAGCTCTTGCTCTCAGATGCTACGTGGAAAGCAAAATTATTTGATTCAATGGATAGCGACCAAAGCTAATCAAACAAAACTAAATCTTCATCAACAAGAAAGAAGCAGCAATAATTAGGAACATTAACAGTGGTTGAAACCAATTTTCAAACAGTCAGCAAAGTGGTCAATCGAAACATCTGTACCTGATTAGTCAGGGAAATATCAGCGCTAGATGAAACTGTGGGATTTGTTAAAAACGGCGGAATTCATCATCACGGTTACGTAGCTTAACTTCTTTCATTGAGTTTTAAGCGGTTTTGAGACGTTTCGAATTATTGAGTGGATGTTTCAACAGAACTTCTACCAACTTTTAATACTTGAGGATCACATGTACCTAACCTGAGTTTAGAAGTAAGACCTCGTTGATTTATAAATTAGCCTCTCCTTTTCAAGTTGCTTTACATAGTTTAATCCTGTTGTAAATCATAAAAATCAAAGCTATAATTTCCACCTGCATGCCGGAAAGATCAGACCCTATGACCCTAACACCCCTATGACCCCTAGGGCTTTTATGTGCTGAGTTTTGAAAGGATTCTTCACATAGAGGGGTCATCCCCTCTGCATACAGCAATGTTTGAAGATGCTATATGCAAATCAGGTTACTTCTGCTACAATTGTTCAAATATAGTGCCAATACGGTCCATTGCAGCCTGGGGGTGAGAACAGAAATGACATCGGTAAAGATAAAAACATGTTTTTTTTAATTGCAGAGCAAGGGGTCTTTGATCCCCGGGGACTCCTGTCTTCTAGTGTTTACATAATCATACAATCCATTTGAGTTTCTGTCTTTTTTCAGGCTCTTACAAATACAGCAGGCACGCCAGCTGCCCATCAATAATGAAAAATCTTTGCACATCATTTTCAATCCAGTCGTCATCTTTAGCATTCATCGGGGCATCTTTCGTGAAACAAAAACAGGAAGAATGAGGCCTCGGTCATTCATAAGCTACCTAAAGTTACTTTCCATAAGGCCAAGCGAGGTAACAATTAGCTGCAACGCGCAATCCGTCAGGCAGGCCTTTCCTACCAAAAACAGATAAAGACCCGATAAAAAACAACAATAAATACTTCAATGATAATTGAAACCATATTGAAAACATCAAGCGAAACTTAGGCCTACCTGTTTTAAAACTGACAGTTGGTGGCATATTCGCAAGAAAACTGCCATGTTCTCTGAAGCCATCTTATGGGATGACCCCTATGTTAAGGATCCTTTCAATGCTCAGTACTTAAGGGTCCTAGGGGTGATAGGGGTCTTAGAGTCATATGGTACATTGGTAATAAAGGGTCCCAGGGTCCTACGGTCTCAGGGTCCGGTTTTTACTGTATGCCTTTATGATCTATTGAAAATATGACAACTTCGACACGTGCGGCTTCATCGTGCAGCTAAGGAAAAACGGAAGCGTGGTGTAGGCCTTTTCTTTAGCCTACACGTATTTTTTATAAGAAACTAAGAATTGGAGCCAGGCTTAAAGTTTCTTAAAATCATCAGACTTCCAGTACTCACAGTTTCCTACGAGTTTCTTAAAGGTTTCATAATAATCTTAATGCTCGCTACTTGGACCCTCTAGAACATTTTAAAGCAAGGTTTTTGAAGCCTTTCCAAAGCTTAGACATTTTCAATCCACTAAAGGGTTCTGAAGTCATCGCTGTGAGGGAAACATATCAGAGAAGCTTGATTTTAACAGCGAAGCTTGATTTTAACACGATTTTTAAAGTTTCTCGAAGGGAATTTTTTTCGAAAATCTCTTACTGGGAGTGGCCTATTTCTGGCAGGATAAAACCTAAAAGTAATTGACCATGTTGGCTATTCTATCAACTATTGCAAAATATGTTTTCTTTCGCTAGCGCTTATCGCTAGCGATCTCAACTCATTTCATTTTCATTTTAACTTATTTATCCACGGTTACTCCGTCAATCGAGGACTGCTTTTCAGGGGGCCGTGCTTAAAATCTAAAAAAAAGAAAATTTTTATCCTTTAAAAACCCTATCCTTATTACAATAATGCATAAAATGAATAAGTAAATAAATGAATAATAAAAAGAAACAGCAAAATAAATCATTCTTTACAGCGTCTTTAAATGCTTTGAAAGAGGATGCCTTCTTTACTTCCAAATCTGAGTGGTTCCAGACTCTAGCACCACGATATGAGAAAGCTCGTTGACCATTGCACGTTTTCATTAGAGGGACTTGGAGATCAGTTGCCGTGTTTCTCAAATTCTTCCTACTGCATGCCGAGTTTTTGGTAAAAATTTCTGACAGGTAGTCTGGAGCAAGGTCATTTATTGATTTATAAACCATGCAAGCTGTCTCGACTTTTATCATATCCGCTACCGTAGGCCAATTTAGAGTTTTTATCAAGGCACTAGCAGAAGAGTCATGATCCCATGTGTTGTACCCTAAATTATATTTTGGTAATTTCATACCTTATTGTTCAAAACCATTATTGAAAACATACTTACACGTTTTTGTTTTCCTCAAAATTTTCACCGCCGAAGAGGCCAAATCTCACGAAATTCTTTTTCCAAATCGCTATCATTTCTGACCTATGATATCGTTAACTCAACCCTGACCCAACAGCACACGTTTCCCATCACGCGTCTATGCTGGCCTGACATCCAATGTGGAACAGATTCCATTATGTGTTAGTATCTAATCTTAATTTACTAATGGTTTTTTTGCATGTCTTTATGTTAACGGCCATAGGGTAGTCATTTTCTTTTGCTCCTTGTGGTCTTGTCCCTGTAGTTTTGTATTGTTGTAGAGTAATTAGAAAGTATAGTAGAACGTAGATGTAGCATGTATTGTAATTTTTATATGGATATAAAAAAAATTACCAAAATATTATTGCTAAATATTATTGCTTAAATACTCAGGGAGCAGTGGTCCTTCAAGCGCCAGACCTTTTTGACTCACCCAGTAGTGACTCCTTTAGCCTGTAATAAAAGAGAGTTGGCGCCTCTCTTTACTCTATGCTCTAGGTTCAAAGAAACTCGATAACCTGATTACATGTCGTAGTTCGCTCCTTGCCTGAACTGATATGTCACTATAACTATGACTCATGTCCTTCCGCTTCCAGAAATGGACATGGCCTAAAATCACCCGCCTTTTTTTTCTCAAAAATTGCCCACCATAAAATGCTGCAAAAAGTGGCTTTTCCGAAGCTCTACACTGTAAAACAAGCTATTGGTATTTAGATAGATGTTTCTTTGAGCAATTAAAGCAGAAAGCTCCTACCAATTAAAGCTTGTTTAGGGACGCAAAAAATCTCTTAAATTTGCTCGGTACTTCGAGATTTTGATCGTTACAGCGGCTTAGTCAAATGCGCGTTTGCTTTCCCTTTGGCGGTAAATTTAAATCGCGGAGACATAGTTAATATCTCCCTGGTTTAGATCAAAGAAAAATCAGCCAATCTGATCACCTTATTGGAAGTCTTCCTTTCTGATTGGCCGACGAGCAGCTCTGTGCCCTACAGGAAACCTTTCGCTGTTTTGAGAACAGTTGATAGATAAGGCCCTCATTGAACCGAAAACAACGACATAAATTCAATTCAATAAGATGACCGTAAGTTAAGGGTCCCTATTGATTGAGACTAAAGACTCAAAGTGACTCGAACCATCAATCTTCAGATTGGTAATCAAGCACGGCTCCCCTGAGCCCTCCCTGCTTCATCTCAGTGCACACAGCAATGAATCAAAACAAGCAAAGAACAAAATCAAGTCATACCTCCGCAACTGTTAAATCATTGCCAAATGCGATATGTGCTGCAAATGTTGCAACGGGTGCAATCGAAGTTAGAAGTAATGCCATTGACATGTTGACGGCTTGCATTAAAAGCATGCCAGCAAGTAGCTTCTTCTCTTTCGACCTCAGTTCTAAAATGAATGGAAGTGGTTATCATGCCAGGTAAGGGAAGTACATAAAGTGAAGTAGGAAATCAGAAACGAAGGCTAATGTGGTGCGACTAATAATGATATATGAATTGCCAATATTTCGCCCTATATGCATGACTTCTTCAAGATTGTTAAAAACGCTCTATATCAATGCAACGTAAACCCATTTTGGAAATCAACTTTATTTGCCATCATCATATTTGCCATTAAAGCTAAACGTATCAGACTTAGCCCCTCATCACCAAGTAGAAAATTGAAATATCATCATTGCTGTTTGTCGGATCACCCCATAGCGAGAGAATTGAGCAGCTCCTCCTGGGAAGTAAGACACATAGAAACGGTTGTCCCCAACCTCCCGTCTCGATATCCCGATAAAAGAAACCATTCGTCTGTCACAGTCAAACAGTTTATACATGCTTTAACACTGGTTCCAATTCTATAGCTGTGTAGCATAGAGCTCAAATCTTTTAAAAAGGTAGGTGTAAAATTCTATTACATTTTTCTTTCAATTAAAGTTCTTGAAAGAAACTTCAGGTAATTCGCAATAAATTTGCCGTGGCAATTTCTTGATACCTTGACTACTTTCAAAATGGTGGCATTTATTGATTTTGAGGCTGTGACGTCATCAAATCTCTAAATCCTTAACCAGAAGAGCAACAGATTTCTGGTTGCAACCATGTTGTAGATCTTCATAAACTATGGTTATCTGGAAGATTGTATCAATTTCTCTCGATTGATTTAAGATTTACGATGATTTTAATTTCTTCAAAATTTTCGATGAATTTTTGCAAAATAAGTCAAAATGCCGCCATTTTGAGAATAATCAATATACCAAAAAATTACCACGGTAGATTTACAGCAAATTACCCAAAGTTCCTTTCAAGCGCATGAATTCAAAGAAAAATGTGATACAATTTTACACCCACCTTTTCAAAGATTTGAAAGATTTGAGCCGTATGCTTACCTGTGTCTGGAATCTCGAAAAGAACGTTTCGATGATACTATAGAGTGGTGAAGCTTACTTGAACCAACGGAAAATCCGGAGCAGTAGAAGCTCCCAGACTTATTCCACACACTTTAATTAACAAACGCTGCAAGCTTTAACAAAAATCGAAAAGGACAACAATGCAGCAAAAGTAAGTAGAACTGAGTATTTCAAAGGCTGTCAAAGATATGATCAAAAAGTTTCTCGATGTGTGTAGTTCAATTAATTGTACATTGGTATGGCAGATCAAGGGCCGTTTGGAGAGTGTTTTGTTGTGTCTGGTGCTATTGTACAAAGATAAACAAGTAAATAAAGTAGAATATAAGCACTGATGCGAATTGAAATAAGTGGGACGTTTCGAGCATTGCCAGTTATGAAACTTTGGCAACGAACTATGCTCGAGACCTCGTCCTTATTTCAGCTAGCATCTAAGAGTCTATATTTTAATGTATCTACTGTGTATCAAAGGTAAGAAATCTTAAAGCCTTATTTGTCCAATAGTGAACATTGACTGATCCAGCGAAGAACTGCTGGCTACTCTCCAACTTCCTAACTTCAAACCAATCAAGCACCATCATTCTTCCCCTTTATTTCAGAACTTTTATCGATGAAGTGAGCAGTCGAGCAGTGAAATCCTTCCTCGGTTTAAGGTGACCAGAGCAAAAGACACAGCATCTGTTCAGACTTTGGTAAGGACAAGGAGATATTAGCAGCCCTTGATCTGCCATACCGACGAACAAAACTTTACGGCAAGATATATTGTATTGGCATATATAGCACGATATATCGCATTGGTACTTACATATCGCGATAAATATATATATATATATATACCAATGCGATCCATATCGCGATATATATACATAGATCAATATATACACATATACAGGGTGTCTCAAAAAATTTGTTCGACGTTTGATTAAATACTGAAAAATAACGATACGCTGAAAGCATCCTTGGTCGAGTCACCCCTTTCCTAAGACTTTAAATTAATTTTTGACACAAGAATCTTGCAAATCCGCTAAATGCTTATGGAGTTACAAGCATTTGAAGTTCAAATTTGTGCGACAGCTGAAACAAGAGGCCTCGAAATGGCATTTTTGTTAAAAGCTCCATAGGCCGTCGTTTCTGCTATTTCTCAATTATTTAAAAGTGAACCAAGTGGGATTCAAACAGGTTTTCGATAACCTAATTGTCAAGCATATGGATGCTTTGAGGGAACAGATTCAGTCTCTCGCCGATTATGTTTTGAACCACTGTTTTTTGGACTTACGCAATGTTAAGGAAATTTTGACAATGATCGCAAGAAATAACTTACTTTAGAAGTCCTATTTGGTTTGCTCTGATATCAACGAGAGGTATGACATTCGATAAGCTTCCCTAACCTCCGTCTTCGAGCATTTTGCAATACCAGTTTTCTGGGGGGTCTCTGGTTTCAGCTATCGCATATTTTTGATCTTTGAGAACTCGTAACTCAGTGAATTTTCAACCGATCTGCTTGATTCTGGTCTCTAAAACTATTTCATAATCTTAGGAACAGGGTTATCTTTCCATGAGCCTGTTCATATTGTCCTTATTTTTCAATATTTGAGACACCCTATATATATATATATATATATATATATATATATATATATATATATATATATATATAGATCAATATATACATATAGATCAAAGATAAGAAATCTTTGATAAATATATAGATCAATATATACAATACATATCTATATATTGGATTCGCAACAAAACAAACATAAATACCTGAAATAACCTTTGAAAAGGACATTTCCCAAGCATACATTTTGATGAGTTTAATGCAAGTTATAACTTCAGTTATCATTTTCACCTGCGAAAAACCAAAGTAGAATATAAACTAACATTTGACAACTTTGATCGTAAATATAACTTAACATGACCTCAGTAACAGTATTGGCAGCTAAACAATTTAGTGATTAAACGCTGCACAAAAAAGTACCGATAACTGAACAACTTAGAGGCAAAGAAGCAAAAAGCCCAAGAAGGAAATCAAACGTGACTTATAAGGAAGAACAAGAAATATCTTTCCTTGGGACAGAAATGTGCAGAGCATGAACATCCTTCCTTCTGATATAAAACATTTGAAATTTCCCTTAACAGTTGGCTATCTTGGTTTGTTGTGAAAAGAGACAAAATCGAGAAGCAGAATTTTTTAAATAGCAGTAACTAAACTAGACTTGGCACAAAATTCAGTTATCGCAACACAAACAACAACGACAGCAACGAGGTTTTACTTTGTTCTACATTTTGTCAACTGAATTGAATACCGGGTGACCCAAAAAAACTTCACGAGCTGAATCATAGCTAACTCTCTGAAATCAAAAGCTATTGCCAAAATCTTTGTATAACAGTTTAATTGAAGACTTAACTATCTGCTGAGATCCTGCATGGTCATCTTAAGCAATGATTATTATCCGAAAAACCAGATTCAAAGAAAATTTCAATTCCGGGATTCCTCATTTTGAGTGAAATAATTACCATAATTTTCTAGTTAACATTTTGTGAAAACTGAACATAGCGATGGATTAGAAGTCGTCTGGCAAAATTTTCTGTTTGCACAATGAATGACCTCTGTTCTTCATTCGAATTTCATGCTCTAAAGCAAATTTGGAAGTCGGCTTTTTTCGCACTCTCGAAAAAATGGGCTGGAATGCGAAAGAATGGTCAGAAAAATGAATGAATTCCCATATTTTTGTGAAACTGTTTTTTCGGACAACATACATATCTTAAACTGACCGAGCAACATCTCAAAAGAAAGCGGAGCATTTATACTACATGCTGATTCCTTGTTTGTCTTTATAACATTTGCTGTCAAGAAATTATGTGCGATCTAGCTCGTGAAGTTTTTTTGGATCTCCCGGTAGTTTAGCAACAACTACGCCCATTTCATCAGCCTGTATCTGGACTCTGTTAACAGGAAGTCGAGTAGTTTCCATTTGCTGCCAGTCGTTCCAAAATGCTCAAGTAAAAATAAAAAACCACATCTGTATACATTAATGAAGGAAAGTGTTACCAAGGTTTTCCTTTAACGCTGAGTTAAAGGTACTAACTCAAGAAAAAACGAAGGAAACTCTCTTGAAAGAATTTAACTTCCAAAAAGTCGTGATTTCAAACTTACTCTTTTATCTGTTATTTTGATGACTTTAGCTCTAGCATTTCCAATGAGTTTTCCAAGAAAAGCCTACAAAAAATATCCACAAATGCTCAAACAAAAATAAAGATAGAACTTTGATGTGGTTAAAAAGTTTGTCTCACATTACCTATCAGCTGAACTTTGCGATAACCCCTAAAAATTCTCATACAAATGCCCCTTAGCTTCATTCATGGATATTCTCTCCAGACATCTAACGTGAAACGGACTCGATTTTATACCACAATTCATCATCGCACAAATGACGGAGAAAGGCGTCAAAGCAGAGCCATGGTAAAATACGCCGAACTGAACAAACGCAAATTTCATTTTCCAAATCAATTGGTGTTCCCCTAAACTAAAACAATGATTTAAACAGAAATTTTTTGACGGATGATGGACTGAAATAGGAATAGACGCTATTGCTGACGAGTAAAAAGGATTCATGCAGCCATATCAAGCGTAAACATCTATTGACACACCTCCACTACCTGCCAAAGCAACCTTAGATCTCATGATCAAAAAATTAGACAATATGGTAGCTTTAAGCAATGTTGCTGAAACAAAATTTACAAAACAAAATATCACATGAATTGGCACAGTCGATGTGACTTAGATCTGCGACAAAATTTTACATCATGATAGGTATTATGGAATGAATGGCTTGCCTTGAATATGCATGCAGAAATGACTTTAGTGTGCTTTTATCTTTTCCAAAGCCATTGTTTGGCAGCTTTTAAGTGCCTCGCAAGGAGAAACATTGATACGACTGAGAAATATTAACGTTGATCGGTTTTAACGGAGAGATCAGCTTTCCTTGCCTTAAAGATGCATTTAATAACCTCTTCAGGATTTCTAATGCCACTATTTAGCAGCCAATAATAAACTCGCATCGAAAATCATTTTAACGTTGATAGGTGTTACCGGGAAGATCGGCTTGCCTTGAAGATGCATATCAAAATACTTTTAATGACCTCTCCAAGTTTTCTAATGCCATTCTTTCGCAGCTAATAACAGACTCAAATCGAAAGCATTGATCCGACTGAGAAATCTTAACGTTGATAGGTGATAACGGAAAGATCGGCTTGCTTGAAGATGCATATCAAAAGGCTTTTAATGAACTCTCCAAGTTTCCCACTGTCACTCTTTGGCAGCTGACAAGAGACTCGCATCGAACAGTGTTGATACGACTGCGAAACGAATAATTCATTTTGAAAATAGCATTACCTAAGGATCGCCAAATATCATTATTGAAGCATTTGATGTGAGACTGAAAGGAATTCTGTGACCTATGAGTTTCTCTTTTATAGACTTGGAAACATACCTGAGTCCTGCAGTAACTTTCATCAACACTATGCATTATAACTTCTGCTTGTTGAGTAAAAACACCACGAGTGGTTTGAATGACTACTTTTCATGTTTTAATAACTATCGTTTACTTCCACATCAAAACAGTAACATTGGCAGATATCGTCTTTAGCAGTGGACATGTTCTTCAATCAGATTTAAAGATCTACTTCACTGAGACTTCACTGAAATTGGCCACTCCTGTTTGAAGTTATGAGGGAGTCTAATGAGTAGCTGCCTTCGAGGAACCTTCAAACACCGCCTAAAATCACGAGCAAATTTCACAATATATGCTCTATATCACCATGGGCACTACAATCTGTTCCGAGGCATTCTGTTCTCTAGCCATCTGTCTTCCGTCCTTTGTTACCCTGTGTTCTTTGAGTTGCTGATATCACTTGGTCAACAAGGACTCATAACATTACTCTTAAAAAGTAGGCTCATTTTAGGCCCGTGTAGAGTGATTCCGTATTCACCAATCAACTTGCTAGAATTCAGTTCTTAACCAATCCGGAGACGTCATTCAGACAATTTTTGTTGTTACATACAAAAAAAGGTTGATAAAACCTGAAGTTCTCGCTGCTTTGATGGATCTATTTTGTTTCTACCAGAGGAAGATGCCTGAAAGGTATGCATTTTGCGATTAGTATGTCAAGAAGACAATATCATCCTTAGTACTAAAAGTTTGCTTTTCAATGTTCAAATTCTTTAGACCAGACTTTGAAGCGATTTTGTTGAATGTACGAGAACTCCCGCTTGTTTAGGCCATTCCAAAAACGTGGGTCCACTTTCTAAGTGGTATTATGAGTCCCTGTTGAGCAAGTGATATCAGCAAATCAAAGAACGCAAGGAAACAAGGGATGAAAAGGCATAACTAATCGGTCTGTTCTCTCTAAATATTAACGCGTTTTAACACAAGAAAAAGACTTGCTAGCGATTCCGAATTGAACAATGTCTTTTACACATTTGAGGAATTTTATAGCTCAAGTAAAGTTTCAAACGTAACTGAACAAGTCCCCTATTATATGACATCTGCCAATATGATTGCTCTGAGAACCAAGAAACAGCACTCCGTGAGCGATCTCGATACAGCTTTCTATTTCTAGGAGCTTAGTAAATTCAAATTCAAAACGCTTCCGTGATGCAGCATGCTTTACCTGTATTGGAAGGAACAAAATCATAACAGCTATGCCAATAAGTGATGATGGGCCAAACTTCAGGTACAGATAAACTGACATCAAAATTATCAAGTATGGTGCACCTAGAGTGAAAGTTACGAGGATATGATATCTTTCTCGACGCCATCACACAAAACAACATTAAAAAAATACTATCTGCATTTCATAGGTGGAAAACAGAAAGAGGTATTCAAAATATATAGAATGAACTGTAACCCTATCTTCATTTCAAAAGCTATAGCATCAAGGGTGGGAAATTTCATTTCAAATGGCAAAGATCTCAGACCAGATACATTTTCTCTCATCATCCAAAAAACTTATTGAGGATTCCCTCAGTGGTGGAAAAATATTTGTCTCATTGCGAAGCAAAACGATTCTAAAATTGTTCCTTCAGTTGTTTTATCAGGAGTTTGTTAATATGAATTGCAATATTGTGAACAGTGTAGATAATAATCCACTAGAAACTGCAATTAATCTTGATAGCTGCCTTGAATCACAAAATTGCTTGGATCTTTCACTCGTTCTCTTCTTCATCTATTCCTTCCTTTCCTCTTTATTTTCCAATTTTTGTTTTCTCTTCTTCTTTTCTTCGTTTCATCCATCTTTCGTTCTTCTTCTCCTTCCTTTTTTCTTCGATAAAACAAGAACTTCTGTCCACCGGTCATCCTTTCCTCTCCTTTCATTCCTATCATTCCCCTTTCTCTTTCCCCAAGTTCAGACAGACAAGCTTCCTGCGAGGTGCTTCGCGGCTTTACACACGTTTTCCACCTCTGGATTCTTTTCAGATTGCCCTATCTGAGGACAAGATAAGCAAAGCCTGGAAAGATTCCGGGGAAAGTTTTTTGCTATTCCATACACCTTTTACTTATTCTACAGAAGAATTCCGATCGACTGGATGGATCGATCTATATGTTAATGGGTGGGATGGGTAATGTGGGCCTAAATTGAGCAAAATCTCAAAATAAGTAGGCGGCAAAACGACAATACAGGGCAAACACTTTCAAAATCTGCGTTCAATTGACATTCAATGATTTTTGTTTCCCGCCAAAATATCTCAGCTCTGGAAAAAGGCCTACTTTCCCGACGAGTGGTAAAAGTGGATCTATTTACAAAACTTGTATGATATGAGAGGGTAAATGAATAAAAAGAGTAATGGAGTTATCTATTTTCTATTCGATAAATCCAAGTCTTTGCTTTTATCGCATGCAATCTCGTTCTTGCGACGAAAATGAAGCCACCATACTCATTCGATGATCCTCCATCATTCTGACTTGGAAGGCAATTTTTGCAGTGGTTTACTCTCATTTGCTGGTTTTAAGACAACAAGCACGGTGACAGCAAAGCCTTTTTCGTGCGAAAATTTTAAGTAATTCAGAGTTTTGTTGATGTTAAGGTATGGCTGAATTTTCAGTAGGGCCACTTTAACCACCTAGTAAGAAAATCAATATAAAAGGAAGCATCTTTTCAATTATTTTCAAATAAGCGTCATTTCATCACATACCATAACTTTTCAGTTGTTGTTGCAGTCAAAAGGCAAATATTCATCTGGTTTCAACAGAAATCAGTGATTGAAATCAATATCTTTGGGTACTTGGTGCGGTAAAGGGTAAAATCTAAGCAGTTGTTTGAAGAACAACGTTTCTGGTCCAACTGCAATATGTCTTCAGAATGATACACATAATTCGGCAAGTTTCCTCAAATGGTACCCATAATTGCGCACAAACCTCTGAAAAAATACCCATAATTCCGGACTTTTTGGAAAGAAGTACCCCTAAATAATGGTACGTGCCCGTATCTCAAAACTGTTAAGTTACCCCCCCCCCCCACCCGAGATTTCAAGCGTCATTTCATCTGTAAAAGGCCAATGGTCCAGAAAAAAAAAACAACTGTGGCAGGAGAAAGTTTTTCTAGGCCTTGAAATTAATCCATCATAGACCTTTCAGAATAAGTCTTTAAAATGAATTAAGATCAATCTAAGACAAATCTTTTGTCAAAAGGCAGCTTATAGTAAAGGCATTGCGATAAAAATTGCCAGCCTTGCTTTAATTAGATGGGCAAGGACACTTCAAGCAAAACCTCGGTAGACCCACTTTGCCCTGTAGACCCACATTACCTTACCCTACCCTAACATTTCGCACAAATCTGAAGGAGATTCGAAGTGCAAACAATGTAGAGATAGTAACACCACTCAGTCCAACATTCAAATAGAAATGTATTGACAATACCGCTCAATCCTAATTCATTCCTATCAATTGATAGACAATGCAGTCTTCGAGCATTATGAAAAGATGTTCTCATCTTCATATTATATGTTTGTGATGAAATAGATTGACTCACCAAACAGAAATACCCCAAACTGACAGCACTCAAATACCCTCTGAGCGTCATTAGCACATAAATTGACGAGCTGAAAAGAGAAACATCCAGTGATTAACTAAGAAACAAAGCATAAAACATAAAAGAAATGGACATTGAACAATTAAAAAAAGTAACTAAATTCCAAAAAAACCATAATGAATGTGCCTCTAAGAAGAATTTATAGTTTCGAGGACAGTCTAAAAAATGACTGTGCAAGTGCAAGTTGCTGTCCAAAATAAAAATATCTTTGAAACTGATTGATTTTTTATTTTCAGAAGTTTAAAAAGCCATATGACTGAAACAGTGGCCGCTACCACTCCTTGTTCATCATTTTTAAGCAAGACTGTCAATAACAACTCTCCAGAATGTAAGATCAATTTTTTTCCTGTTATTTTGCGTGGTGTTGCGGTGATGTTACCTACAAATTATTTCTTCCTCACAAGCATCTTCGGATCCTTCCGATATCCATCAATGTGCTGATATGCTGGCCTTGCCTTTTCAAATGTCACCCCCGCTTACACTGCTCCGTCTTTGCAAGGGTGTTAGGACACAGGTATTTTGATTGATTACTTATTATCTTGTTTTGATTCTTGTGTCTTGTTTGTAGTCTTGTTTTCTGTTCTGTTTGGTCATCAACTGATGTACGTACAACTGAGCGTGGTTAGGCCTAACTGCTCTTAAGTTATGCGAAGTTAACTCTCTGGTATTTTTGTGTCTTAGTGCATCTCCGCAAAAGAAAGGTTTCATATGGCTTTGCGGTTTGATTTATTGACGATATCGTCAAACGTCATGATTTCTTACCTCCCCAACAGATTTGCTTCCAACTGATTTTAGCTTTGACAATTTGTTATAAATAAGACTAAGCGTAGCAGCTCTTGCTTCGATTCCTGTCCGTAACATTGTATGAAACACTGTACTGACAAGCAGTGTACGTGATACTACAAAAAATGTAAGCAGAATCACCTGAAAGAGAAAAATAAATAGATTGACACAGTTACATCACGAAAGATGTATATACTGTGTTCACTTAACGTAATTTTCTTAATTAGTGAGTAAGGGTTAAGCTAGAAACGTTTAGCATTTCAAGCTCTAGGCTATATACAGTTTTTATAAACTTACTCTACCGGGTGAGTCAATAAAAACGCCCGGCGTTGGAAAAAATCCAGCTCCCTGAATATCAAAGCAATGATATTGAAAACTGTCTTATCTTATCCCCGATATGTCAAATTAGGTTCAGTAATTTACGTGGCTTTAATTGGTCACTCCTTCCCGTCGAAATAGGAGATTTTCTACAGAAAGCCCCTTTCGAAAACCTGCAAAACGAGTGAAAACATCAAGAAAGATTTCCCTTTGGCCTCCTTCCTAGCAATAATGACTCTTGGATGTGTTCATGTATTTTGTCCTCATGGGAGTATGGAATTCCCTGGAAAAAGTTATTCACATTAGGGGAAAGACTTTTCAACCAGCCAGAAGGAAAGCACGCGCTAAAGCGTGCTGAAAGACATCGCTGTGAGGTAAACACATTAGAGATCCTCGCTTGTAATTGTAGGAAGTTTTAAGGTGCTAGAAAGGGGTTCATTTTAGAAGATCCCTTACAGAATCGGGTATTGCAAAATATCACTGCTTATATACTCAGGGAGCAGAAACCTTTCAAATCACGGGCTTTTTTTGACTCTCCTGTTACGTATGAAGTGTCTTAGGCGAACCAAAAATTGTTACAACAGAAATTCGATGTGCTCTCATAAAGATAAAGTCATCTTTTACAAAGTAAATATAAAGTAGACAAAATTGTTTGATACATTTCTCTATACCTAGCTTCATTCATTAGGTTTCATTCATTAACTGCTACCCTCATCTCTATCATCAGCATGGCACAATGTAAACTGCTGTATCATTTTTTCCCATCAGTGAAAGGCTAATTTGAAACATACAGTACAAATACATTAATAGTTCCTGTTGTTCATACTGTTTTTATATAAATCATCAATTAAAAAGTTACATTACATGATACTTGTAAACTACCTA
Organism: Aurelia sp. 4 Dawson et al 2005; assembly: GCA_964019985.1. Taxonomy (NCBI): domain Eukaryota; kingdom Metazoa; phylum Cnidaria; class Scyphozoa; order Semaeostomeae; family Ulmaridae; genus Aurelia; species Aurelia sp. 4 Dawson et al 2005. The sequence goes on from OZ026492.1 coordinate 12,259,665, forward strand.
CAAAATACTCTACGATACTACGAATACAAAACCACGAGGAGCATGACATCATGTCTACCCAGTGCCATAAGGGAGGAAAAGAAGAGTTCAAAAACTGCAAAAGACAAGACAAAGGAAATTCACTAAAAAGGGGACTTGGCTGTTGCTCGCTTGCTGGGAGAAACTTAAGTGAATTCAATCGAATTGGTCAGTTTCATAGATAAAATGTAGAGTTAACTCAAGGATATTTCTGCTGCTTTAATCAGGGAAGTCTTTTTTACCATAGGTCCAAAACCAATGAGATTTAGTGATATACCAATTTTAGTCCTTAGAACACTACAGCGATGGTTTAGAGTTTAAGATGACTAAGCTTACCCATTTTAAACCATCCCATGCCGAACCACCAGGCCTTTCTACAAATTCCAGTAAACTTCGAAGAACCAAAGCCTGCAAAATTTTTGACGGTTTCAAAGAATGAAGAAACAAAGGAGGCTTTTACGTAGATATAAGGAATGAGTTTGCAAGTATGTTTTGGAGACTCAAAGACATAACATCTGTCCAATATAACTTTGAAACATGGGAACTTGGGGGCGGAGGAGTTCAGTCATCCCAAATGTTGGTTAAAGTGAAGATCTCCTGCTTGAAAACAATAAAAATAAATGATGCTTTTTAACTGAAACGATAGCTGGGCCTCCCATTGGCAAGTGTCCTCAGCTCAGTAAAAGCAGAGATATTCATCTGCTAAAGTCAAAACAGGGTATTCAACCTATGTCCAAATTCAACTATTAGTCACAAGTACTGGGTTCTCAGCTAGATTTTCATGTATGGGAGTGTCATCCACATTTCCTAAAAGGCACCACTAGCTGGACCACCTTTAACACTTTTAGTGCCTGATGGGAACCAAGCATGTGAAAGCAGCACTTGGACAACTGAGCTCAATCATTCATCAGTGACCAACACTTGGGGGTGACAGAGTGTTACTATCCCCAATTTTGCCTAGAACAACAAGGACAGATTTTGTAAGACAATAGCAGCAGTTGCTTATATTGACACCTAAATTCAAAGAGATTTGCGATAGCAGACAAAGGAAATTCTCTCAAGCAGAAATTCAAAACAAACGAAGCCGTAAAGTTTCTCTGAAACCCAGGTAGCTATCTCGCTTGTTGTGCATTCCAGAAATGGGTTTTAAGACCAAACATGAGGGCATATTGAAAGAAGGAGGATATATCTAGATATCTACCACAGACATTTTACTTGTTTGGTATAGGAACCGATTTGGAGGCTATTCAATTCTCGCATTTTTTGGGTACAATCAAAACACTTACTTCTCAGCTTCTGAACAGCAAAACTTAAATGTCCGTGGTAGATGTATAGATATATCCTCCTTCTTTCAATATACGCTCACGTTAGCTCTTAAATCACGTTAGCTTTACGGCTTCGTTTGTTTTGAATTTCTGGTTGAGAGAATTTCCTTTGTCTGCAATTGCAAATCTCTTTGAATTTAGGTGTCAATAAAAGCAACTGATGCTATTGTCTTACAAAATCTTTCCTTGTTGCCTAGAACAAAGACTGTTTGTTTGAAAACAATAGAAATAAAGAATGCTCTTCAACAAAATAACAGCCTCATACCAACAATGTTTTGCAGTGACCACCAATGCCAATCATCAAGAAAAATTGAGTCAAAGATTTGATAAGATGGAAAACTCTTGACCACAGTGTCCTACTGTCTTGTGAATACTTACAGCAGATGTAAATTCCAGTGATAGGTTGACTAACAGACATATGATGCAGGAAATGTACTTTGTTCTGACCATTCTCCAGTAAACTTTGCCAAGAGAAACATTTTCTTCCCCTTTGGCAGCTTTTTCTTCATTGTAAATTCTCATAAATCTCTTGTAGCTTACTGCTGCCGTTGTACTAGAAGGCAATCTTTCAAGGTCACTACTTTGCAAAGTTCTCTTAAATCCCTTTTTGATAACATCACTTGACCATGAAGCTGTTGCGATTTCCAGGAAGCCTGAGTTCTCAAATGAGGTCAATTCTGGGCTGAAATTAAATAGCTTTGATTACAAATTTCATAGCTCTAAAAAAAGACCACTTCATTGTTAGAATTTGTCTTGCTGTGCAAGCACTTTTTCATTTCCGTTTCTATTCTCCTATTGTATTCTTCTTCCCCTTTAGTTATTCCTTCTGTTAATCTGTTAAAAATGAACTTTGATGTTAGTAAGAGGAATTTCAGAGCATGTAACCTTGGGTTTGATGGGAATCAAGGTTTTTTATATAGAGTAATATCGCCCCATATCAGACCGCCATCAATTCCGTGTTGTACAATGGCCTTGAATAAATTGTTCAAATCAAAGGGAGCTTGGGCCTAGCTTTTCCAAAAAGCGTGTGAAAGTTGTTTGCTGATGTCATCTCTTTGATATTTCGTCATTTTCGCTATTTTGTTTCACTTAGAAGACTTGCAATAAAGTTTTGAAATTGACCTACCTGCAACAAAGGTGTAAGTACAATTCACATTTCCTTTGATGTTTCCACACACCATGTCTATTTTGTGTCGTTTCTCGATATCTCTTTCAATTAAAAAAGAATAGTCTTCATGAATGTTTCCTCGAACTCCTCTTGTTTCATATCCAAAGAAATTTCGAGAATCGCACACAAAGTGCGAGACCTAAGGTTCCTTCTTGAAAAGCACTACAACTAACATCATGCCGCCCAGGTGCATCCACTGCGTGAAACCCTTTAGTTTTGTAGACTATTGATGCATCGTGTGGTTAGAGTTGACTGAGCCCAAGGATTAGAGAGTTAAAAGCGGGAGTGAAGTTAACAATATTTTGAAATCATTTTCAATCAAATTAGAATTGGTCATGTAACTTTCTGGCTTTCTGGAAAACTAAAAAATACTTTGTTAACTGTCAAAGGCCTTGAAAAGTTTTCGATGTGCTAAATTCATTGTTCTTCTCCGGTGGTCTGACAAGGACGATATGGCCTAATCATAGTTACTATGGCCTAATTTATGCGTTTCAGACCTATCCGTATTTGTGTGGTGCTAGCATGACAACAAGGAAACAGATGGAACAGATCTCACTTTAACGTTTGTAGCAAGAGTTAAGTGAAAAGCCTTTTCAAGGTGAGTTCCCTTCCAGAACTTCTTTGACCTCTCCGAAAGTCTTAGTTTCGAAAGTCTTGAAAAGTGGTCTTAGTTTCAAAAGTCTTGAAAAGTGGTCTGAGTGATAAGGGCTATAGCACTACTATGATTTATGCCAAGCGAGTCAGAAGAAATGTGGGGCATTTGTCAGGCTCTGTCATTGCATTGAGTCATTTGATCATTGTGAAGTGAGTTTTCCAAGCAGCCCCGTACCTAAAATATGTATAGTACCCCCCCCCCCCCTTGGGAGAAAGGTCTCGTGTGGTAGACAGAAACATAGAGACAAAACAGTCAGATCTTACTTTCCCGCCCTTTTGGTGCACGAGAACTTGAGCATCCCATACCTCTTGCAGCAACAATTCAAGGGTAAAAATGCTCTCCAATTATATTTGCAGTTCCAACATGTTTCTTGTGCTTTTGTGCCATCATGCTCTCTTTCGTCTTCGTTGATCTTTGCTGCTCCTTCAGGCATCAGAGGCTCAGCAATATCTCCGTCTGGGCCTAAACAGCCTCCAGCTGACTCTTTGTTCGATGAAGTGTTTTCATTCCTATCAGCACCATTTGCTTCCTGGTCAGAGGTCATTTCACCTGCTCTTTCTTTGAAGGACTTCATCTTGAGATTTTCTCTTTTCAGGCACTTACGCTTCACTCATATTTCCATGGTGTCATTGGTCGACGAAGAGAGCTCATTTCACAACTTAGGCAACACTACAAATGCCCCACACACACCTCGTGACTTACAGAGTTTAAAATTACATCATCTTCAGCCCTGCTGCTGAGAACAACCAGTGAGAGCAACATGCCTCATGGACCAATCAGATTATAGGAAAATGTAATGTTTTTGTGTTGCCGTCCATAATAGCGCGTCCAGAGGCCTGTGGGAGCGCCGGTTCACTTGGTTCACTTTCGCGCCTTGTTGACTTGCGCCCAGACCCCTGCAAACCTCCGACGTGTCACCACCTGGTACCTGGTACCTAGACTTGATCACATGTCGTAGTTTCGCTTTTGGCTGAACTGATATCGCTACAACTACGACTTATTCCCAAACGCTTGCCGAAACGGTAAAGTTCCGTACTGATTCTATTTGAAACCTTTCCGCTGCTCCACCCAAAGTTAAATCATCTGCTACTTTTTCCTCACAACCACTGGGTCTAAAATGCCTTAACCCTATGCCACCTGGGGGGTGGATTCCAACCCCCCCCCCTCGTACATTTTCATTTATGAGTTTTCCACGTTTGTTGAATCCCTCTGAGCTTTAGCAAGTTTAACTTTCTATCATACAGCAATGAAACTGTAAAAATTTTGGTGTCCTATTTTTAGCCTTGTCTCCATGGTAACCAAGTTGTCCTGCTACACTCTGTGAAAAATATAATTTGTATCTCTATATGACGTCATAAGGTTAATTATGCTCTAGCAACAACAACAACAATGCTAATTAAACCATTGTTTCACAAATTCATTGTTTATTTAATGGACAACTTTTGTGCCAAATTTGGCTGCAATATTTCAAGAGATAAACAGGGGGGTGGATTCCACCCCCAAGGCATTGGCCGTTTCAAACCGCCCAGGTGAGATAGGGTTAAAAATTAGTTTTCTAGAGCTGCTGTACCATCAAATTAGGTATCAGTACTTCGGTAAAGGATCATTCTTGCCATAAAGACAAAAACCGCCTTGCTCTAAGGCACATGCTGATCGGTAGACGACGGGGCGACAGAATCCTGTCGCCGATTGAAATTTTTTGCAGTTTTTACAGCTCAACAGTATGTCCATATGGCCCTCAGTGGAGCGATAACAACAACAACAATTCAACTCAATGAGATGAGCGTAACTTGAGGGTCCTTACGGCAGTGAGGCTACCTGGTACCCCGGGTAAGAAAAAAATCATGGCTACCAGCTTCTAGGCAATTTCATCAGTTAGATACGCTGAGAAAGTAGGATACGGACAAAAGTTGAAAAGTGCCACCTTTAGTTAAATGTATATTGTACTAATTTTGCTACAAATTCTCCAGATAACTCTCCCAGCTACTAGTAACAGGTGTTTTGGGTTTTTCAAGCAGTATGTATAAACTTTCACCGATTTTGTCGAAATTTCAACGGATTATGCACCAAGCCACACACCTCTGACATCCATTGGATTTTGCGAATATGAAAGAAAAGACCAGCCACCTATTTCAATTGCTGTGGATCTAACCACTGATGGACTGAATGTTTGCGATGGTGGAGGCTCTCTGGTACTCAGGATGACGATAATGAAAATATATAAAAACTGTAAAATTTTCAAAACTTAACAGTTTTTATAGTCTTGAGAAACTTCTTATTCTTATGACTATGATACAATACATCAAATGGGACCAAGAATATAGTACAGTGAATCATAACAACGATAAATGGATACTGACAATGTTTGATCCGGCCATATGCTGGTCATGTAGGACTTCTTCATGGCTGTTTAGCTGTTATATGATAGCAATAGATGTGTTTCCTTTTCCATATTATATAATACATCAAATAGACGCTTTTAGGTGCTGCAAATAGTACACACTGTACACTTGTCATGTCTATTGAACTTGCCCGTAGGAAGCGGGGAGCGGGTAGGGCTAAACCCCTTCCAATAATTTTGAAAACGATGATGCTACTCGACAAGCATTAATTAGATATATTGTTTCCTACTGTTTTAAGAACAATTGCACCCCCAATCAGCAGCTGCTTCCCACAGCCTTGTGAATTAACTGGGGAGTGTTCTTCGGTGTTGCAAATTAATCGTCTCTCACATGTATTAAATAGATGTTTACGAGTGATGAAAAGGACGAAAACAAAAAACGACAATGAGTACCAAACTCCCTGCAAGAACTGGAGACTTCCCATTTCACAATTCATTGCCCTAATATAATATCTTTAATTTTTTTGCAAGAAATTCGAGTTTCTAGAACTTCGTTCTCTGGTACAGCAAGTGAGAGCCATCAAAAAGGTGCTCACTAGTTTAGAAAAGCAGTGAGCTGTGGATGAAGCCATAAGAATTCGATATGAGGAATAAGGATGCTCCTAACAATTTTAAGCAATGTTTTATAATTAAACTATTTGTTGATCACGTATTACAAACTGCATCTATAGGGGCAAATCGAAATCAAAGGCATCTGATGGAAAATGGAGAAGTTTGAAAGGAGCTGGAAATTGGATATAAAAGCTATGTGAATCCATTATTTCAAATCAAAATGATACTGCTGTGCTGTTGCTATCACATATTTTAGAGACTTAAATCTAACCATGGACCCAATCACCAAAGAGGCCCTTCTAAGTTATTTCTGACAAGAATCAATAAATTTTTATGTGATATACTGAGATTTTATGTGATATATTGGTATACTGCCAGACTGCTTGCCAGTTAAATCAGAGAAATTTTCAGAGATGGTTGGTTCGGTCTGCTGTACCGACTCAGAAGGACAATAGGCAGTGGGGGAGGCAAAGACTCGTGAAGACTGGGCTTGCTGAAGACTCGGAGGTTCCTTACGCAAGCAAGGTTGCTGTTGTGCTGCACGTGTTGTCTATTTTTCAAGGCATTACGTAACATTATTGACAGAGAAGAAAGAAGACCACTATCAATGAAGCGGGCCTAAGCCTGTTGCCTTTAAAGCTGACCAGAAAACCGAGAGCTTTTGTGCATGTTTAAAAGACGAATAAGCCATTATTGTCTGAACAAGAAAAAAGGTCAAATGGAATCCTCAATCAACAAAGAAGTTGAAATCACCTCTGAACTGGAACAAAACTTTGGTGATGTAACAAGAACCGTCCCATACAGAGTTGCTTCCTCAAAACGAGAGGCTGGCCTATCCAATGACGAGATTGAACCATTAATGGTTGAAGAACCAAAGAAAATGGATGGAAATAAAGAAGAAGATGATAAAGAAACAAAACGAACATGCTGGAGTTGCAAATACAATTGGAGAACGTTTTTGCCGGTAGCATGTTGCTGCAAGAGGTAGATATGCATTGTCCTTGGTTAGTGTCTGTGTGTGAGTGGCCTGGAACGTCACATAGACAAGACAACACACCATGACGATGCAAAACTGCCTGCGGTTCAGTTCCTTAGCTTTTGAATTCCACATACATACAAACATTTAAGATAAATAACAATAACAACTGTAACTAATAGAATTACGATATAAATATGGAAACAAATCTAAATAAGTTACTGAATTTGAAAATTGTATGTGGAGGACTCTTTTTAAAGGAGGAAGAGACTCTCAGTAGGTAGACTAATCGAGGAGAGAGCACCCCTATTTACATGGAAAAAGAAGGGGTTAGATTGATTGGTGCAAATCAGAAGTGAATCCTTTCCTAGAGGGGCCCACACAAGACAACCCCCCCCCACTTCCCACCACAAGTCTCAGGACTGAGACCAAATTCTGACAGCAACATTGCATTGGAATAAAAATTCTCCCCCAGCCTTGCACCGAACATCAAACAACAGAAAGAACCACCCAAATTGACCAAACAGGCCCATGACGCATGGCCCAAATTGAATATATCTTGTTGAGAATACGTTGTCCTAATTCAACATTACTTTAATTTGAGGAAAACGATGCAAATTTCAGCACAACACAGCCCAGCACAGTCTTCACCATCCCTATTTGATGCAAATACACTTACAAAACTATTTCATGCATTGGGTGAGAACATTGCAGTGAGGCATTTCAAAAGAGCTTAGGGGTCATCGTCAAATTATTTTCATCACAGATAACGGAAATGGGCCGTTAATGGCTTGACCCCCCTCCTCCCTTCTTAATGGACCACTAAATTTATCACTAGACTTTTTCTTGTCACGGGCGTCCCACAAACTCTTGTTACAGGCCTATTATGTGCGGGGGTAGGCTTACCGCAACTTCTTCTTGCAGATCACAACATCAAAGTAATTAGTGCACCACAGAAAAATTTACCGCTGCTTGTTATTCTTTAAGGATTATAACAAAATATTACTTAAATTTTCTTCACAAAAGTAAAATTTTTTAACGGATTTGAGCTGGACCGCCTCCCCCCCCTAATGACCCAATTCCGTTAACTGTGACGAAAACTGTTTGTCAATGACCCCTTATCTCATTGTGAATAGAGTGTAAAATGTGTTTTCAATTGATGGCCAAAACTAATCAAATACCTAGAAAAAGATTGTCAAATTAAATGGGGACTGTTGTTCAAGGACTTAGCATCTGAATATCTATGACACCTTGGCATGCCCTGTCTTTACTGTATATATCATGTTGATGAGCAAAAGATGCTGTGTCAAAAGCCCATAGACGAAGATCAAAGAAATCATGTTAACTGATTCATACACAAATTTAAGCAGCTTTATGTCAAATAAATCATACAATGGTAGAATTTCTAATTCAAAGAAGATTGATGTGGAGGGAGATGTGAATTTTTGTTTGGTATGGTGAGAGCCCAGGCAATGATGCCATATTGAAGAAAAGGCAAATAAAGAATAATATAAAGCAATTAGAAATACTTATAGCAGAAGATAATGTACCTTATTTTGAAGAATATTTCACAAGTTCTTGCTAACTTTTTGGAAAGTTCACTGAATTGATACTTTCAGCATAAATGTATTTATATACTATAACATTATTTGCCCGTTTTTCAAAAGAAAAGGAATAACTGAATTATTGATTTTAAAGCTTTCAAGCAAAAAGAAACCAGGATTTTGCTGGCAGTTGTTTGTTTGCTGTAAGCAGGGGTGGTGAAATAGGAAATAAAAAGATCACAAGCAGGATATATAATGCTTATATAATGCTTCAGTTATACATCATTGCATTAAATATACCATTTTACCATTGTGGAAAACAGAAATACAATGTGAGACAATATGCCCCAATGAATTCATGGGCTATGGTAGAAAAGTTTGGTTCCAGGTTGAATTTTTTGTATACACATAAAAAGCTTCAGGGCACAGCTGAAAATACCCAATGGGTGCTCCAATGTAACAAATTCTAAGACATGGCTATAAGTGCCTGGGAATGACTTATACACTCATTCTCTCCAAGAAACTATGTAAGAAGCTGTTTTAATGATGTTTCAAAAGAATTCTATCACTTACTTTGAACCACATAGAGGCTGGTATCTTGACAAACAGTGTTTATTGTGAATCTGTAGAAGATTTTGCACTGACATATTCAAATGTAGAATGTACAAATGGGCAATTAACTTTCACTGTGCTTTATGACCTGCATGATGATTGTTCCTGTTGTCATATTTTAAAAATTCAGCTGTTTTTGTTGTGTGCGTTGTATTTGAAACCTTGAATAAAATTTGTCACAATAGACCTTACAGCAACCAAAAATGTTGTTCAATTTGAACCCTTCCTTGCAACAGCTAAAATTTAATTGTTCTAAGGAAGGATTTGAAATGAACGATATTTTTGTTACATTTTTGAAGAATTGCAATTGTTGTCAGCGATAGAAGTGCTGACAACAGAACCAATTCAATCAAATCTCTTGAGTGTCTTGTGTTCAGGCGCTTTCATAGAATAGCTAAGGTCTATCAGGGTATATTATTGTGACTAGAGCATTCTACTCTTTGTAGCCCAGAGCTGACATCATTTGAGAATGCCGGCTTCCTGGAAATTGCTATGACATCATGGTCAAGTGATGTTATCAAAAAAGGATTTAAAAGAACTTTGCAAAGCAGTGATCTTGAAAGATTACCATCAAGTACAACAGCAGCAGTAAGCTACAAGAGATTTATGAGAATTTACAATGAAGAAAAAGCTGCCAAGGGAGAAAACGATGTTTCAGTTGGAAAGGTGTTTTGGAAAATGGTCAGAACAAAGTACATCGTCTGCATCATTTGCCTTTTAATCACATTATCATTGGAATTTACTTCTGCTGTAAGTATGACCAAGAATTAATTCATGCAGTAACTGTATTGTATGGTAATGGTAGTTATACATAAACAAATAATCTTTGACCATATATTTTTGACAATGTTTTCAAGCAAAAAGTTTGAAACTTTTTCTCACAATTTTGCATGATCTTAGAGACATTGTGGTAAAACTACAAAACATTTGTATATTGTTGTTTACTTTGTTTGTTTTTTGATAAGAAGTTTAGAATTTACAGATAATGACATTTTCAAACTATTCAGTTTGCCAAATTTTTATTCCTTTCTTTTTGCTTTAAATACCGCAGTGATAGTAGTTCTTTGATGTTTGTGTCTCCATTGCCGCCCCAGGTCCCTTATGTAATGAAAGTTTACAAAAGTAAACAAAAAAAGCTTTATCTTGAGAAAAGCTATCCTGGTGAAAAAATGAATAGGAAAGTTTGCAGTTCGTTAAACATTCTGATGTTTTGCATCTGAATCTTGTTCAATTTACTTAAATGTATAGAGTAATTCAACTGCAAAACTACCAATTGTAATCAAATTCTGTGTCACGAGCAGTCATTTTGCAACTTTTTTCCACTGTGTTTACTTTGTAGGCTGTGGTTCTTCGAAGTTTACTGGACTTTGTAGAGAGACCTTCTGGCTCTCTTTGGGATGGCATGAAATGGGTGAGAATTGTAATCTGCAATTTGTAACATCCTAGAACTGTTCCCAGGAACTGGTAAATTTGTCTCCAAATTGGCCTGTCTGCATTACAAAATACCTATCTTACAATCAATGAGACAATGTTTGGTCATCTTGTGATTTACAACAGGCATGACTATTTGAGGAGACCCATAGCTTTTCTCCTCTCCAGGTTCCCCTCAAGTGCTGGAAAAGGAGCTGCAATGGTTTTCAAGCTGTTTGAAACAGGAAAGTGCCCTTCCTTCAAACATACTTCCTTGTCTTCTACTATTTTTCATTTAGGAATAGTTTTTCGTTAACCCAAGCAGGTACATGACATATTGCTAGTTAAACTACTTGCAAAATCACTGTACCAGCTTCACTTCTTACAAACTACTCTACGGCACTATCAAAAGGGTACTGCAAGGAACACAAGGCTTTGTCCGCTCTAAGGCCATTTAACACAAAGTTAAAACTACAAGTAAATTTGAGACAGAAATAGAAAAGAAGACCAAACAATAAATGGCATGGTATCATTCTACAATAAATATACTGAATTCTGATATATACATGTTTCAGCAGCTAAGTTTCAGTAGCATGATATCATTCAAGGGGTGACAAGCTTTCATAAGGTTTGGTAGGTCATACAGCTGGAACATTGAAGTTGCACTATCAAGATCTTTCCTTCCTGTATGCATCATTAGGATGGCAGTTCTCTAAAAATGCTCCTCAACACCGTCATTTAATAGTCACAGTGGATTCAGTGTGTCTCTAAAATTGTGCCTGAGTTTGCGTAGATTTAGCATAATGAGACCCACATGTAACTGTGTGAGTATTGCAAGGCCTTTGGGTTGTGAATGCTGCAGACTAGCGAAGGAGTAGGGTGAATTAAAGATAAAAGCTTGTTTTGAAAATCCTGATTGTAAGTGATTCTCTTACTTCATGGTGAATGGTGAAGCTTATTCTATTCAAGCAGACCATTGGGGTAAAAGCGGGCATCAAAACATGCTGTTTGTGCATTGATAGGAATAGTTCACCTGAACATTGCCAAGAAAACTATTTACTGCTGTCCTGCTAAAAGTCTTATGGCCAGGCATTATCATAATCTCAATTCTTAGTCAAGTCTACTTCTTATTTCATTTTTTCAGGTAATTCTACTAACAGTGTTTCTGTTAGTCCGCTCACTTCTTGTCAATGGTTTGTTTTTGATGATGTTACGGGTAGGAATCGAAGCAAGAGCTGCAACGCTTGGCCTGATTTACAACAAATTATCAAGATTAAAATCAGTTGGAAGTAAATCGGTTGGAGAGGTGAGTAAAAACATTTCTCTCCACTAGACTCCTTGATAGTTACCAACCAGGGGGTAAGCAAGGTGTGCCAGCTGTTGAATGGAGTGTGTTCTGTTGGTTTGGAAATCACCCACATTCTTTCAATTGTTTCTTTAATCATTTTACTGTCTAATAAGCTACAGCCATTTTTCTGTACCATTTTGCTCGAAATTTGTCAGAATATGTAAACTTAGGCCAGTTCTTTATTATTGGCGGGTCAGCGGTCCCCTCCCCCTAACATTCACTAGCTACTCTATGAGGTTTCAAAAGCTTCTAATCTTACGAGACTGCCAAATGAATAAAATAACAAAAGTTTGGGCAACAAGAAGATGGCCAAACTTGATACATAACCACCGGTTTTCAAATATTATTTTACTAGATCATTGGTAGGTCGACCTGGACTTACAAAAATAGACTTTACTTTGATTGATCTCGACAAATCTCTCACACCACAGTATCAAATAGCCATGAAGTATCTCGCAGTTTAAAAGAGGAAACGCAAAGCGGCAACTCTTGGCGCTCCTAAAACAAGTACAGTACTAAAAGTAACTCGATTCTTCATGTAAGAAACATCGCTAAGGAATTAGTAAGTAATTTATTTAGGAACTGTCGAAGTTTGTTAAAGGGGTTTAGGCTAGGCTATGAAATCGTTAAAGCTGCTTATACTATGACTTTCGGAAATTTTGAATCCTTTGCCATATTTTCTTGATTTGGCTGGCAATACTTGTTCATATTCGGTATTTTTGAAGAAAATTGATATATTTAGTATGAAACTCTCTGCAAGGAAGTCACGAGATTCAGGACTTATGAAATTTGTTTTATGCCAAAACGTTATATTTTTTTAGATAAGTGACCCCTAAGAGCAGATTTTAGTGGAATTTCCGAGTGAGCGATCTGTCTGTATCTGTATCTGAAGATTTCTCCTTCGTGGTCTTCACCATCACGGAGACGAGGTAGTGCAAATCTGAACTAAGTCGGCAAACTCTTTCCTTGACTGTGTCGCTCTCTTCGACTGTTCAACTGACACCCATTAAAGATGATATCTTTATCCATGGGTCTCTGAGATATCTCCTAGTTGCTTGCACAAATATTATTTTTATGTCAACGCAGTGTTCTTACCTCTGCAAATATGCCCAATGTAATTGACATACTGTCTGTTCATATGATTTTTGAGTGGTTATATTCCTACAATCTCCTGAATTCGATTATTTGAGTGCAGATTTATATTGCGAGAAAAAAAATCGCTATGAATTCCTATAGAAAGCTACCTTAAGGCAATGAACTGAAGGCTGAGGCTGTTATTTCAAGGAAGGAGCTCATCGCTGAACACCTAGAAGATAATTTGCTATTTGTAAATTGCTACATATGTTGTATTAATTATTTTTTCGTTCTAGCTTGTCAATTTATGTGCTAATGACGCCCAGAGGGTATTTGAATGCTGTCAATTTGGAGCCTTTCTGTTTGGTAAGTTTGTTACATGTACATTAAAATAGATACAAATGTAGCATAACAGGAGATTGGAGAGTCCAGTAAATGCTCCTTTGCATGTTTCAGAACCGTTTGTTCCAAGGGCTTGCGATCATGAATTGATCAAATCATCTTTTTGATTCTAGGGTCCCAATAACCCAGTGGGCACTGAGCACCTTTCGCATACAGAGGAGGTGAAGGTGAAGGTGAAGTTGCGTTTTTCAGCGCCAAGCGCTGGGATCGTAGAAACAGAGCAGACCTAATCGAGTCTGCGACCCCTTGTCATGACGCTCAAGTGGTGGGGCCCTATCGGGACTCCAACCCATTCCGCCCGCCTGTTCCTGCTGCAGTGTCAGAGGATTACACCACGGCCCAACAACGCCTTCAAGTGAGTCCAAGAAGTTTTCAGGCAGCCCGAAATATCTTTTCAGCTTCATTGCAACCCAAAAATATCAGCTCATTTTATGGCATTTCATACGTAGAACATGATGCATAATGTTAAGGTCAGAATTACCTCAAAAGAATATCAGCTTACAGTCAAGGCAAGAGTAGTGTGACCGATTCAAATAAATTATGCGAATATTAATCGTATAATAATCAAATTTTTATTTTCAAGAATCAAATAATAAATAAATGTTTTCATTCATCTGACCGCCCATACACTGTGTAAGTTGGACAATAGTTCAGCGGATGTGTGTGTGCTTGAGGTAGACAAAACAAGGTATTCCATGTAGTTAGCAGTACGGGGCCTTACACCTCATGTCACATCATTATTCGAATTATTATTCGAATAGTAATCCATTCATGAGTTGGAAAAATGAAATATTTTAAGATTATACTGGTCACACTACTCTTGCTTTGAATATAACAATATTTAATTCGAACAATATCTTTAACGTAATTTCAGTTTCATTTGGACCCTAAAATATCACTTTTGGCAATGTTCTAACCCAGAAATATTGGACTCACTTCCCGGTATGTGCATATGCTGAGTGTCCCCAACTTCGTCCCCAGGGCTTTTTGTCATATCGGGATGGAGGCCTGATTTTAATTTGAAATCAGCAATGATGATCTTCACAGCCCTGAAGAAGTCTTGCATGGCAGAACGAAATATTTGTATCTCATAGCATTTCTTAATTTCGCACATATTTGCTGTTTTCATAGGAAACTAAAATGGAAACAAAAGGAACAAGACAGTTACAATGAGCTACACATAAACGATTTAATACGACTGAATACGGATACATACTAGGGTCTGTTTCACATTGGAAGTGAAGCCAGCATAGGCGATAATGTTGAACTGCAGAAACTCCCTCCGAGAGAACACCACCAACAACCATTACCGCTGCTTGCCCCTCCTAGAGTCCCACCGCTCAATAACACCGTACCCGTGCTGTCCCAGTATTACGGATTTGAAACGATACTTTTAACGATATTTACTGTTGCCATTCGTCGCATTGCAGTGTTCCTGCTTTCAAACGTATTCTTTTTACTTGCCCTCTTTGTTTTATCTTTATGCAAATCTGATATCATTTCTATAGGTGCACCATTCTTGGTAATTCTGATGTCAGTTTATATGTACCTAAAATTTGGCCCTTCGTCACTGATTGGTATCGGCGTTATGATCTTGTTCCTGCCAATTCAGGTAAGCTTGACTGCATCGTACCACACCATGAAAGTTTTTGTCTGAATTTTATCGATAGCTCTTTGGTATGGAGGACGTTCACACTAAGGGACATATCTCAGCAATTTTTTGTATATTTCTTTATCTCTCTTTGTTTTTGAGACTGATTTTTGAGTAAAGTGTTTTAGTGAATGAAGGCTTGGGTATTATCAGCATATTGTACCGCAGTTTCCAGTCCGTAAAACATGCCCTTGACCTGTATCAAAGTTTAAACGACATTTCTTGAAATTAACACCACGTTTGCAATAGATTATTTTTACTCGATGGTATCAATGCTTTCCTGACGAATTTCTTTATCATATAGGAATCGATGGCATTAGAAGATGAGTTACTTTGAAGGCATTGCTTTAAAAATCTTACCGATATAAACCTTGAGGCATGGAAACTCCTTGGTTTGCGGCATGCTGTGGAAAATTGCTTTATTTGAAACTTTTACCGTCGCGTATCGTTTGCAGTTGGTGTGCCAGTCTCGTGATGTGCGGTACATGCAATTTCATGTAAATGTTGTTATTGCCAAGGGCATTGAGTTACATGGGTCATACCATTAGAGTTGTTTTATGAAGAACTCGGGTCAATATGAAGTTTGCTAACCATGGGAACCGCATCTGTTGAAATAAGTCATACGTCAGGAAGCGTATGACATTGAAAGGAAATGAATCCATGCAAGTTGGCTGCTTTGCGACGGCTATTTAAATCAAGCAAACAGACATTCTGCAAAATGAGGGACGGATTATGGAGGCTTTTCCTTCTGTCTTTACTGTTTTCATGATTAATAGACTAATTCATGTTTACAGGAATCAGGATTTATTCATGTTCAAAGAACTTCATTGTGTAAAGAGCTCTTTATAAACCAGCTTGTCGTGTAGTTTCATGTTCTATTTTGTATTCATTTGAGTATCGATGTTAAATGTAATGATTGCAGGGTTGCGATCTATTTTCGTGCTTCCTACGCGATCATCTCGTAATGTTATTGTTTGTTTGTAAATTGTACATTTTAGTAGAATCTGTACGTGTAGTACATTCTACGACCCAAATATAGTTTCGACCGTTCCCTGCTTACACTTTATATCACTTCAGTGAACAATTTATGTTCAAATGTTCGGTTTTAGTTCGTTTCACTTTCTTTGTTGTTTTTGTGCACACATCATTTACCCAGCAATCATAACTTGGTCATATTTTTGGCAGACACATTTGCATCATTTGTATTTTTCCTTGTAGGCTTTCCTTGGAAAACTCATTGGAAGTACCAGAGCTAAAGTCATTAAGATAACAGATAAAAGAGTAAGTTTTGGTATGCATTTGAGAGCTTATTTGTGGTCAAGAATGTGGGGTCAACTTCGTTCGAAACTTTTAACCATTTATCGACAACGTTCTACTCAGCTCATTTGATTGTTCAATCTCAATGAGTTTTAGCATCGACAGTTCTTTTCCGTCAGTTTATTAGCAGCCCTAGATTTATCATTCTTTCAGCAGCCAGAGACTTGTTGCAAAAAGTCCTCATTTTCCGTCGTTTTAGACCTTGTCATTGGAGCTTCCAACCCTTTAGAGCAGAGAAACAAATAGTCATTCGGTGAGGCTATTCTTAGCTGCGTTGATTTTATAGCCTAAGTTGCTTGCAAAAACGTCTTGACTCTCGCAGCTGGATTATCGTTTATGGAAAATGCTTGCGTTGAGCGTTACTTAGGCCTCAATAGCTGATCGTACTGCGTCTGTCATTTTTAGGGATAGCGTCGGAAATCCCTTGACGGAGGGGCTGAAACTTCTAACAGGGGGCTAAAATGGTTAAAAGATGCAGGCTTGGTACGTAATTTTGCCAATTTTCCTCCAATAATGATTCAAAATTACCTCTGATGGAGGGGGGGGGCTAAATGATTCCGATGGCAGGTTACTACTTCTCCCCTGGGGCCACCATCATGTTTGTGAATTCTTTAATTATTTAATCTATGCATTACCAAAACTATCTGCTTGCTGTTCCCAGCAGATCCAGATTGCAATTTCTTGATTTCCTTCAAGTTCTGATTCGGGACGATTAATATCGTGAGACGATTTTCAAATAATCCTGTTTACTTTGCAGGTGAAAATGATAAATGAAGTGATAACATGTATCAAACTGATCAAAATGTATGCTTGGGAAATGTCATTTTCAAAAGTTATTTCAGGTACGTTTGCTTAAGATTCTAAATAAGTCTCAACCCAATGTTCCTTGCGACTTCACGAAGCTAGAATCCTCGCCAAACCAAAGCGGGAAGAAGTAAATCCGAAAAGCAAATACCTCCCATACCCCACAAGTCAACGTCGTTATTTTCCCTAACTTAGAAAATATCTTGAGGGAAGTACAGTAGTGTCCCGCATATAAGAAACAACATTTCAATTTCAGGTCTGACGTGTTTCTTATAAAATGAGATATAAACTTCCAATCAGGGTAAAGTTTCTTAAGTTTCTTATCAGAAAAATTATCTACTATCAATGAACTAAAAGACACAAGCTGCATGGTTGTCATATAAAATTTGCATTTGTAAATTTTCACTACCAAGATATGCTACAATTATTCAAGAAAGATGCTTTTTGCTTCATTTGCATGCAAAATTATTGCTTTCATTTGATAAGTCACAGTTTGATTCAGATGCAAATCTGAATTTATCATATTTTTCAAATTTCTAATATAAGCATAGTTTTTGAATAAGAAACACTCACTTTTCAGACCTGGACCAGTTTCTTATAAGAGGGGGTATAAGCTTAGAAATAAAGGTCTGGTGTTTCTTAAATTCATGTTTCTTATATGCGGGACACTACTGTAACCTAAGTCAAGACAATCATAGGGGAAGGGGGGGGTTTACAAAATGTTGCAGCTGAAGTATAAGGCACTGATTTTGGGTAAAAAATATTGAAAAACTTAGTTTGTGACAAGAGGCTTTGACGAGCTTTGTAGATCTATCTTTGCATCTATTCACTTACCTTTGCTTCCGAAATTTAGCTTTCGAAATCGTCTCAAACAAATCTGCAATATGATATTGCAGAGAAAATAGACCAGGATGATGCATCCACGTCAAGGGCATATGTCGCGTCAGCAATTGGTTGATACAACGAAGAAGTTTTTTTTTTTTGATATGGTCACATTGGAGAGCGGCCAGACATATTAAGGCTAGTCAAAACAAGCGAAAAGACAAGCGAAAGCAACATTGTGAAACGGATAAAACAGCATTGTGTGGCAGAAAAAGCTTTCTGGCTTCCAATTCGAGCCAAATCAGGCAGTTACGATGCAGTCAAAACTTACTACTGCTTGGTTTCTTGTTGTTTTCTTATCCATTAGTGCAAGCCAGGATGGGCCTAAACTCAACGAATTCAGCTGCGATAATCATTCAATCAGCGAGGGACACTTGGGAAATCAAATCAATTGGGAAAAGAAAGTCAGGATTATTAGAACAAAGAGAAGAACATCATATTACAACAATGCTACAGCCACATTCAACCCGATAATAAAGCTATTGTTCGATATTGAAAAGAATCCGGGCCCAAAGGACACACCAAAATGCCCTGTCTGCGAGAAGAGCGTTCGTAAAAATCAGAAACAATTTCATTGTGACAACTGTTTCTCTATAACTCATGCACGCTGTAAAAATATGATACATATGACAACACAAAGAACGTACTCATATCAGTGGACGTGCACGAGTTGTTTATCATCCGTCCTTCCTTTCGCAAAACAACCTTTCATTGATTACGAGGACAACATCGACCATTCCGAGGCAGAAATCCAGACCGCGGTCGACCCTCATCTTGACATCATGAACGAAAAAGGCTCGCTGCTAAACTTCTTGCATTTGAACACACAGTCCCTTTTGTCCAGCTTTGAAGAATTCAAATTGATGCTTCATAATTACAAATTTGATGTTGTCGCACTTTCTGAGACGTGGCTCAAAAATAATCCACTTCTTATTGAACATGTGGCAATCGAAAATTTTGAAATAGAGTATAACAACAGAGATAAGATACGGGGAGGCGGAGTAGGGTGCTATGTAAACTCCAGAATAAAGCACAAACGTAGAAAAGATATTGAAAGCAAAGGACAGAATCTAGAACATCTATGGATAGAATTACCCGGGAAGAATAAGAACTCAAAACTGTTGATGGGAGTCATCTATCGATCAGAGAAAATCCTTAGATTTAGCGATTGGTTGGACCAGTTCGACGAAATGATCTCATATGTGAAAGCAAGTTGGGATGGCGCTATAATGATAATGGGAGACACTAACATCGATCTTCTCTCGCCAGAAGCAGCAGACACTAAGAAATATCTAAGCGTACTGGAGCAATATAACCTGTATCAGATTGTTTCAAAGCCAACAAGAACAACAACAACATCCAGTACTCTCATCGACCACATCATAGTAAGCCAGAAAGACCTAGTCAAACATACTGACGTGTTACCATGTCCCACAATAAGTGATCATGATGGACCGTACGCCCTTTTAAACATTCGATTGAAAAAATACGAGCCTCGATTCAAATATATCAGAGACGAACGCCAATTCAATGAAGCAAAGTTCATAAAAGATATAGAGCAAGTTCCATTTAGTCTTGTCTATGGAGTAGAAGATCCAGACGAAAAGTTGGAAATATTCAATTCCCTTCTACTTGAGGCAATCAATCATCACGCTCAAGTGAAGAAAATCAAAGTGACAAGGCCTCCAGCTCCATGGATGCACGATCCTGAAATTCGCTACCTCCAGCAGACATGTTTTCAAAATCGCGTTGAATTCCGCAATTCTCGAGATCAAAATATTCTGAAAACTCTCAGAGAAAACAGAAACCTTCTAAAAAAGAAAATTCGTGCCGAAAAATCAGCATTCTACCAAACAGCTTTGTCACCCAAAAAGCCCAAGGAGTTATGGAAAATTATCAATGCAGTTCTTCACCCCCCTAGCAAACCAACAAATCTAAACCTGGATGAAATGAACCATCACTTTGCATCAACAGCTGAGAGAACCCTGAACAAAACTGCCACTCCTGTTGAAGATATCTTCACAGTTATTTCAAATCTACCGCAGGAAGAGAACAACCGCTTCAATCTTAGACATGTACTATACAACGAGGTACTCAAAGAACTTCAGTCCTTAAGAAGAGATACATCAACAGGACCTGACAACATTCCTGCCCGATACATTAAGCTTGCCATAGATGTCATATGCTCTCCATTGACTCACATAATTAACTCTTTTATCGACCACAGCGCATTCCCAACATCTTGGAAGAAAGCACGCATTGTACCCATTGGTAAGATCACAAATCCTACGGAAAAGAGTGACTTTCGTCCTATCTCGATCCTACCCGTGCTGTCTAAGGTATTCGAAAGACTCGTTGCAAATCAAGTAATCGATTTCATTGAGTCTATGCATGTTTATAAAAACACAGTAGCCGGTTTTCGTAAAGGCTTTTGTACGGGTAATTCGCTTCTGAAAATAAGAGATGATATAAGAAGAGCTATGAAATATGGTGAGCTATCACTCTTAGTATTTGTGGATTTCTCCAAAGCTTTCGATACAATCGCACATGACACCCTTATAAAGAAAATGTACCAACAAGGCTTTTCTAAAGAATTCCTCTCGTGGACAACCAGTTACTTAACATCCCGAAGACAATACGTTCAAGTTGATGCGAAATCATCGAGAATTTTACCGACAACATTTGGTGTACCGCAGGGATCCATCCTGGGACCAATGATCTTCAATCTTTATGTAAATGATTTACAAGATCATTTTTCATCCAGTTCGGTACAATACGCAGACGATACCACAATATATGAAGCGTGTAAGCCAAATGACTTAGAAAATGCCCAATATCTGCTGAACAACTCCTTAGGGAACTTGAATGAGTGGTCTGATCAAAACTCACTGGCAGCCAATGCAATTAAAACGAAATACCTACTATGTGCATCGAAACGCTTGTACGACTACCACAACGTAAAAGAAAAGGAAATCAACCTTAAATTAGGTTCTACGGAGCTGCAACTCGACAAAGAGCCGCGTTATTTGGGAATATACCTTGACCAACATCTGGACTGGGGAAAGCATATAAAACACGTCTTATCCACTTGCTACGGTAAGCTGTCTGTACTCCGCAAAATGAAAAATTTTACATCATTTTCAGCACGGAAAATGCTTGCGCAATCATTGATCCTGCCAAAGATTGATTTTAACGATTACGTTTATTCACCTTTGACGCTGTGTCAACTGAAGAAACTTCAGCGACTGCAAAAAGCAACTGCAAGCTTTGTTATAAAACGTTACGCGCACACAGAAGATATATTGAAAATTGGATGGTTACCCATTGCTGAGAGACGCGAATTTAACATCTTGAAACTGGCCTTCAAAGCGATCAATGATAGAAACTGGCCCGAAATGAACAAACTTGACATCCAAACTTGTAGTAGAACATTACGCAGTAGTAGTGAGATCCGTATAAGACCTTCGATGATCCGAAACACTTTTCAAGATGCCGCTGCAAGTAGCTTCAATGCTCTTCCTAGTGATATCAAACAACAGTCTAATTTTAATAAATTTTGCGCGGATGTTAAAACATTCTTGATGAAGAAAGCGAAGGACTCTTAGAACTAAAATCTTTTTATTTATGAACTTGACGTTGTAATATTCTCATTGTTTTATGTAATTGCTTTAACGTTGTAAAATAGACTTGTTTTTAATTCTTAGAGTTGAAGAGCCACAGTTATAGTGGATATGCTCATTTATGCCATATAATAATAAAGAAGTTTGGGGTTGAATTTCATTGTTTCATGACTTTTTATTTCTGCTTTGTGAATTTTTACAATTCAGCCTCGTGAATTCTTACAATTCAACCTCGATCCTGTGATTTATACTAGACAAAGAGATTATTGTATTGGGTGAAAAATTAAGAAAATAAGAAAAATTTGGCACCAAAGGGCATTAAAAGTATTGCATTAGCCAACGAGGTTCATGACACATGCCCTTTGAAGCCTTATCACAGAATTATTGAATCTATACAAGCCTTATCTAATTATTTAAGCCTTATCACACAAGTATTTAATCTATACATTACCAAAACTATCTGCTTGCTGTTCCCAGCAGATTTAGATTGTAATTTCTTGATTTCCTTCAAGTTCTGATTCGGGACGATTAATATTAATCAATTAATCAATTCGGCACGATTAATATTAATTAATCAGCCGCTTGAGATACTTAGTTACTATAAAAACCTGCATAAAAAGACCCTTTTATTTTCTGTTAGTATAGGCTGAAATATATGGTATGCATTTATATCATGGCTCGTACAGATCAGGGGCTTAATTGGCAAAAATCAGGCTTGAAGCTCTTTAGCCACAGTTTCTTTTATGCGGGTTTTTCTCTGCTGTATTTAAACCGGGCGCTGTTAAATCTCGTATTTGCGATTGTTGAAAGGAATCTAGCACGAATGCTGCAATCTTGGAATCAGTGTAGGATAATAGACCTTTTAGCTATTCTCCAAAAGAATCAGAGTGGAACGATGTTTTGATACAGTTTGAAGAATTTTCGAATGTGAACAACGATGATGGAACTTCTAACGTCGCTCAATGGAACGGTTGGTATCGAAATGATAGATATGTTGCTCGGTCCAGACTCTTTTTTTAAATAGCTAAAACGCTATCATTTGTTATCGTTATATTCTTTTTACAATGTGATCAGATATTTTTATCTCGTTAGAACTGAGATCAAAAGAGAAGAAACTACTGGCTAGTTTGCTTTTAATGCAGGCAGTCAATATGTCAATGGCATTGCTTCTAACATCGATTGCCCCTGTCATTACATTTGCAGCTCACATTGCATTCGGCAATGATTTAACAGTTGCTGAGGTATCTTTCGTCATATCTTCTCTGTTTTATTGGCCTGTTTGTTTGTTGGGTGAGTGGCCGAGTGGCTTATGTAGTTAACGTCAGGTGACAGAAGTTAAGCTCGGTTTTGCGATTTCAAAATCTGGATAGGTGACTTTCCTGGTGCCTGACAAAGCAACTCATTTTGCCATCCTTAGGAAGAGACGCGCAATTTGTGGTCACATAGCCTGGCTACGGCATGCATAGTAAGCCAAAATTAACTTTAAATACCTTGAAATTCTTCCAGCCTACCTTAGTTTGAGCAGTGAAAAATAAAACTGTTGTATTCTTGAAGCCTGCACAGACCAGCTATGCAAGTATGCGCTCTTCGAAAGAAACTGTAAACTTCAGTCTGTTCTGTTCTCTTAATGTATCGACCAATCAATGTGAAATGGTTGAAATGAAAACATCAAATCTTGTTTTTGATTTTTGTAATTCGCATTAACATTTACGCGAAAACGACAAATGACTGAAACATTTTTTTCTCCAGGCATTCACAGTTATCGTGATGTTTAACTTATTTCCACCAAATATTGCTCTGCTTCCAATCGCTGTTCGTGGTTTATCGGAGTCGTTAAATGCCATGAAACGTCTCAAGGTTAGTGTCTCTTTTATATGCTTCCATATTACTGCTAAATTCGTTTTGTTTCCTCGTATTTAACTGTGTGAATGATTATCAATCTCGCAAGAGAAGAATGTGACATCATGAAAGGCTAATACTCCTCGTGGCATTTTGCTTTTGCTTAGTAAAATCCTCCGAAGTGGCCAGGTACAAGCACTAGGCAATATATTAAAGAATTCTTTACTTTGCATCATTGTAGAATTCTCTGCACAAATCAATATCTGTTTAGAGAACTAAACTTTGGAACATTTAGCATATTTTGGTACTACCTCTTTTAAATAGTTCATCGCGTCACTGAAAACCAACGCAAGGTCAAAGTTATGGAGTCGGCAAATGCTCACATTTCAGACAAATTTTGACAACACAACCGATACATGAGGAACGTAGCATTATGTTTTGTGTTTGATGTGATGTTCTTGGGAGTAGAAAAGAGCATCTGTTTAAAAGCCCGCTCGAATAGGCAAGCGGCTTTGTTGGACACCCAGTATAAATCTAATATCATCTCGTTTCAACAGAATCTTCTCAAGCTTGAAGAATATGTTCCCCACAAAGAACAACCTGATGATCTAGATTTTGCTCTGTCAATCGAAAATTCAGATTTTGCATGGGTAAGTTTGATTAGGGCGGATTTTTAGCTAGTGAAGTTTTCGTGTGGATGTAGGTCTGAATGATTTGTGCACCCTCTAAACTGCACAAGAATAGGTTTGATTCCAAGGAAAATTTTGTTGCGGCAAAGTAGAATTGTAGTTTTCTTTGTCACTATGAATATTTTCTTGAAAAAATTTGATTCGCATGAAAGCTCCGGTGAGTCAAAATCCGCCTAAATGGCGGATGTTGATGTACTACAGCGTTCCGAAATGATTGTGCCCCGTTTGCGTGGCTGCTGTGGAGGAGCTCTAGGTTTGATTATCTTAGTTTTCACACAGTTCCATAGGTCAGGCTTCAACTTAGCGTGTGAGACCTTGTTGAGTCAGCATAGGTTCCAAATCTTTAAATCTACGAAAAAAGGCGGGTGTAAAATTCAGTGACCTGTTTCTTTTAACTGAATGACTTCTATGATTCTACCGTTAGACTTTTCAGACGTCATGAATATGTGTCTAAGTTACAGCCATTTTTATATTTCTGCTGATTTTATATGTGACGTCATCAAATTTCTAAATCACAAACCAGAAGATTGAAAGAGTTCTGCTAGATACCGCATTGTAGGCATTCATAAACTATGGTTTTCTTGAAACTTATTTGATCTTTCATCACGAGGTTTAGAAATTATGACAGTTTTAAGTTTTTTTTTGAAAATTTTCTTGATTTCTTAAAAAAGAAGAAAAACAGTATAATTCTGAAAATATTGAAGATTTCAGAAAAGTCCAACAGCAGATTTACTATAAGATAGTTCAAGTTTCCCTGAAGCCGATCAGTTTAGAGAAATAGGTCATAGAATTTTACACCCAACTTTATAAAGATTTGAAACCTATGCCGTTTTAGTCAATCTGAAACGTGGTTGCTGATTAATGGTAGAGGAAAGACTAAAGAAGTGGTTTCTTTAAAAACCAGCACTTCTTTTGTTCTCCAGCAATTTCAAGATGAAGCAAGTTCTCAAAAAAAAGGACTCTGGCATCGTATTCAAATGTTCACTACATTTTTTAAAAGATAGACAATGCTCTCTTTGGAATAGAAAACACTGGTAACCTTTTAAAGAATGTAGCAAAAATTTTAATACGGAGATAGAACCATTTCTTGGAAACTTTGCTTGTAGAACAATAGAAGTGCTGTTTTCGAAGCAACCACTTATATTTGCCTTTTCTCTACCATAAATTAGCAACCACGAGTCAGATTGACTCATGCTAGGTCTCAAACTCTAAGTTGAAGCCTGACCTATGCTACCGTGTAAAAGTAAAGATGAATGAATATATGGCTCCTCCACAGCAGCCACACAAACAGGGAGCAATTTTTTGGGACACCGTAGCTACGCGGTTGATTTTGTTCAATCGTTCATAAGATTGTTATTTTCTAACTTCCTTCCCAAGTTGACGACTGTGTTAAAGATGGCGTTGGGGCATTTCTAGCTTAGCATCATCAGTTTATGTGTCATCATGGGTGAGAGGAAACAAGATGCTCGTTGCTTAATGAAATTTACGTACAAATGCTACCTGTGCCTTTATCGTTGTTTCCGCCTAAGCTCGATTGAATTCATGGCCCAGCTTTGTTTCCTGGAAAAGCGAGGCTGTCGTCGTTGTAGTTTTGTGAAACGGCCTCACTTTTACAGGAAACAAGAAAAGGCCATAATTTGAAGCGAGCTTAGGTGACTGCATTTCCACTCACCGATGGTCTCATGGTGAATCTTCCAACCAAACCATTCAGAAATTTTTGAGACGCAAAGAGTCACGGTAAAAATTCCCAGACGCCATCTTACTGCAATCTTCTATTGTACATGCTAATTTGTAAGAGTTTAATTTTGCTTTCCTTAATTTTTCGTCGCAAAGCCCTTGTTTCGTTTGTTGTATTGTATACCGTGGGAGCTTGGGTTGCGCAAATTGCAATGATTTTCATTTGATCATTTCCTCTGACAGAAAAGCATTGCTCTGGTTTACTTTAGGCTGTACCAAAGGATGAGGACGAATCCAAGAAAACGAAAGCCAAGAAAATTGGCAAAGATGAAAATGGAACACCTGCCGCTCGTCTTAATGGCGTATCAGCTGGAAACGGTACGTCACAGTGATAGATACTTACCCAATAGGCTGGCAAATAGTAGCCTTGTTTGTTGCATGTGTTTAGAAGGCTACTATGCTTGCCGCGCGGTACCGCGCTGGCCCGCCGTCGCTCCGAGTAATTGCTTAGGGTGGAATTGGCTGCGCCTGTTGGCATTCGTAGCTTTTAATCACTTTATGTGGGCAAACTGTTGTCATAATTGTTTCGCTATTTAGAACTCTATGTTTATGTGTTCAAAGTCCTTGAGAGAGGGACAGTTTTGGTTGCCTTTTGGCTCGAAAATTTTGGGAATGTGATGTACTTTCTGAAGAAATATTCAGGGATTGGGGTCCGATGTTTGCTAGAAATTCTGGGAATGCTCAGGTTGGGATAATCAACAACTTTCCTGTTATTTCTTAGTGCAAACAGTGGTCAGAAACCACATCTATATTCTCTAATTGGGTCTCAAAATCCTGTGTAAGCTCTGGGGTTGGGTCATAAGAGCATTTCTGGAAAGCACACCCCCATCTGATCCAATGATGAAGTGCCCCCGGGTTCCCAGGTAAAGGTTAATAAACGATTGATGTCATTTTCAAGTTGTGTCCGTTTTGTGCAATGCAACTCTTTCTTGTCATTTACAAACTGTGTCAGTATCGTTTGAATACCACACATTTCGCTGTTTATATATTGTACACCTGTCTTCGAGGGAATATCAGTAAAGAAATATCCTTCGCCGAAGCCCATTTGTTCCTCGAAAAATCCTTTGAAATTGTATTAAGTCTGAAAATCTTGTATGCTTTTTCGATTGAGTCGTATACCCCTTGGTTATCTTTTGAAATAGTCAAAAGTGAAACTGTATGATGATACTGATATTTGTTTAAGATGAAGTAAATGTAACACTTTTGTTTTTAAATTCTCTGGTAAATGGAGCCTGATATGTCACACAGTTAGGATCCATCGCGGCGCTGACCTCCAACGTCTGACTGGCAATTGTGTTTATATTTTCCTAAACAATGACAGAATTTGTAATACAATAGCAATTAATACTTTATTGGCACCTCAGTTTAACGCGATTAATGACTACAGACAAGGAAAATTTTTTCAACCGGTATATCAAAACAAACATGGTCACAATAGTTGCTCCGAAACCAAACCAGTTGGGAAAACTCTCGCCTTGTGCAAGTGAAGGAGGTTTTAAGAGAAGCTATGGGCTTATAGCAAAAGAAGAAGGGTAAATCTAAAGTTTTCTCGCGCGGATTTTGTTTATTTGATTCAGTAGCCGAGCAGAAGGCATTATAATTCTCTGGTATTTACGACTTAAAGGAAACCATTACCACAAAGCTCCTGAATCAAATAAAAAAATCCGCGAGACAGAAGTTTAGATTTACCTTTCTTCTTTGTTATGAGCACATAACGTCTGTTAAAAGCCACCTTTCGTTTGCACAAGGCGATAGTTTGCCCTGCTGTTTGCGAGGCAACTTTTGAAGGCTGCCTTTGTTTTGATTTACTGGTTGAGAGAATTTTCTTTGTCTACAGCTGTTAATCTCTTCGAGCTGAGGCGTCAAATAAAGCAACTTTTGCTATTGCTATTGTATTGCAAAATCCGTCCTTGTTATTTTCCTGTGGTTTATTGAAATTACTATCATTGCATCATCAGGATGGTATTTGTATTTTAGGTTCAGTAGAAGAAAAAGAACCAACAGTTGAGTTCAAAAATACCGGATCAAAGGAGAAGGGGCACCCCAGCCCAGCAGCAAAAGGAATTACCCCAATCGAATTAAGTCTATCTTCAACACTCTTCGACATAAATTTGAATGTCAAGAAAGTGAGTATATCTAGTTTTGCAATCATTTCAAACTATGTATCAGTGTTGCAACGTGTTGGCAAATTGAATATTTTAGCGCATTTACAGTAAATCCCCGCGTATAAGAACCAACTATTTCGAGAGCCAGGCTGAAATTGGTTCTTATTTCAAAGGTACCAAGGCTAATCTCAAGGTATAGGGGTTCTTATGTGAAGGGTGCCTCGTGTAGTCCCCTTAAGAGTCTCACAAAGATTTTCAGCCATATTGTTTGGTTTGGAAGCGTTCTTATGGACCTAATAAGTAATTGGGAGGAGAATAAAACTTTCAAAGCCAACTGGGACTGCTATGACCTTAATGATAGCAATCAAAGATCAACTTTGCCACCCCTACAATAAGAACTTGTGTTTCATCAAACTGAAACAGGTTCTTAATTGCAAGGTACATAATTAAGAAAAGACAGCCTCTAGGTTCTTATGTTAGTAGGTTCTTATATGCGGGGATTTGCTGTTGGCAACTTTGAATGTTATATCTTTAACTACTTTCATGCAACCTTCATTAAGAAGTACAGCACAGGCCTTGCTCACATCAACATGGCTTCCTACCTGATTGAAAATGTACATGCTTAATAAGATTCTTGATTGATCATATTTACAGTCTTTCGTGTTACTAAAGATTTCTCATCAAAATATGAAGAATCCTTAAACCTGTTAGACATTCTGGAGAATTCTTACTTATTGATGTGCGAGTAGAAAGATGCTCTATAAAAAATAGCAAGCAGGCTGTGATTGTGGCGTTAGATTATGAAGATCCACGAAGATGTTATATCATTCTGTTTCACCTTTCCGATACTTTCCCGACATCAGTCATCTTCAATGTATTTTAAGTAAGAGTGATTGATAAGATTAGATGCGAAAGATCTTGAACTGCTGTTTATAGTACGTTAATACAGCTTGAGAAAAGCTCCCACTTTTGAAAATTCATAGCATCAAGTTTGCAAGTTGAACTGCAATGAATCAATGTTTGCTTGGCAGTCAAGAGATCAAAGTATTTTTGTGATTTTTTCTCGCTTTCTTACGAGCATCGGGAATATTGATGAATTAACGTTTACAAACTTTCATGGTTGCAAATTGAGATGAAGGCTTAAAACACTTTCTCAAATCATAGTGGACTCCTCGCACAGAGGAGCCAACGAAATGTATTGAGCCAAAGAGGCTAGGTTTAGGGTTTGTGTTAAGAAAATGCTTTTCCTCACCGGTGAGAGATATCATCTGCACATTTATTGCCATGGGATTGGAAATCTCTACTAATTGTTCGGAAATCTATGTCTTGTAGCTCTCAACAGAG
The DNA here is from genome assembly GCA_964019985.1 of Aurelia sp. 4 Dawson et al 2005. Taxonomy (NCBI): domain Eukaryota; kingdom Metazoa; phylum Cnidaria; class Scyphozoa; order Semaeostomeae; family Ulmaridae; genus Aurelia; species Aurelia sp. 4 Dawson et al 2005. Next base: position 12,289,138 of record OZ026492.1, read on the forward strand.
GGGAGATGCCAGTTTGCGTATTGTTCTGCCTGAGGAGAATATTTACGATTTTATCAATATTTCATGCCTCTTTCAGTTATTTTGCAGTCTCAAAATTTTGTAAAGTTTGATGTACCTATATTTCCAAAGCATGCAATGAGGCGAGCAAAGTCACAAAGATAATTCGATCTTTTGGTTTTTGATTATGATTTAAATCATTTTAATCTGAGAATGAGAAGTGATGTTAGTGCTATGAATTTTCTACAGTGGGAACTTTTTTCGTGCTCACCCGCTAAACTGTTCATGAAATGATGTATAGATTTCTTCAATTCTTATATATGATTTGACAGGGTTCACTTATTGGGATCTGTGGTGGTGTGGGCAGTGGAAAAAGCTCAATCATACAAGCAATTCTTGCGCAGGTAAATCAAGTTGTCAATTTGATTAGATCGAAAGTTTGTCTTAAATTGTATGTCACGTAGGATTTTTGGTAACGCGAAATTCCCCATGTAAGACACATTTACTTATTTTTATTCACGGGAATTTTCACAGGACATGTAATTCAAGGCAGACTGAGATTGTTTAACTGATTTTGGGAAGCCCCTTTGCAGCGACTGTTACCTGACGAGTATATCAACTGGAAACAGTATGTTGCTGTGATAGGTCACTCACCCAATAGACCGACAAATGGTTGCCCCTTTAGTTGCGTGTATCTTTTAGGCCATTTTTATATTTGTAGCCTAACTTCGGTGTGACTAAGTCTTGGTTGACCGCTTGCTTCCAAATTTTTCTGAACGAAATTTCGGCTTATCCCCAAGTTTTTCCTGCTAAGACCTTTTAGATAATCCATTTTTTATTCAATTCCCTTCAAAGCTTTTGAATCAACCTACTCCATGCTTGATAGTTGATTTGACCAAGTGGCTATGTTTTAAAGCAAGGATAGGTCATCAAAAGTACTGACTTGGGTTTTACAAAAGGTTATTCGAAAATACATTATGACTGCATCATGTCTTCGAAAATTGTGTAACATTCTGTTTTCTTTCATTGTAGATGCACTGCTCTTCTGGAAAAGTGAAAGTGATCAAGCCAACAGCTTACGTGTCTCAGCAGGTATCTCAGACTTCCTTGGAATGTATTATAGTCTTTAGCATTATGGTTTGCTTCTATATGAATTATGTTAACTCAGTTTTAATTTTGAAGCAAGCTAGCCCAGGTATTTCAATTGCTAATTGCGTTTGAACGCATTTTGTTAGTTTCAAGATCATTTTATTTCTAGGCTTGGATTGTCAATGATACCATAAGAAACAATATCACATTTGGCAAAGACTTCGATCAGAAGGTGTAAGTGATTTAGTAGAATATGTTTGTAGTTCAGTCAGCCGAAATTTTTCTGGTAGGATATCTTGGTATTCATTCGACTTTTAATAGGCAAGTTACAAACTTTGGTAGCGTCCTTGTTCTTTTATCCTCTTAAGATCTAATCCGCTCCCATCCGAGATTGCTCCCATCCGAGAAGGGTAAATCTAAATCTAATTTCTCCCATCCGAGATTCTAATTTGTATATTTCAAAATGATTAGTAGGGTAGGCAACAGGAAGTCTCTCAAGTGACCAATCATGTCAAACGGAAGCTGCAAGAAATGCCATGAAACCAATATGGCGGACTATTTCATTGTGCATTAAAAAAGGCGGTGTTCAGAGAAACCGTGGGTATATATCGAAAGAAGTGGAATGGACTGATCAACTCTCGAATTTTGTTTATATAGTTCAGAATGTGACAACTGCGCATGCAATGCTTCTATTCTTTGAATATGATAAACTCTGTGAAGCAGATATTTGCATCAATCGTTTCTTTTTGTCTTCATAGCTTTCTTGTCTTGATAACTTTCTTGTTGTAGTAAAATCTTACCATTCTTAATGTATAGGTACAAAGAAGTTTGCAGTGCTTGCTCGCTCGATTCAGACATAGAGTCATTTGAAAGTGGTGACTTGACCGAGGTATGCTAAGCTTTATAAGTAAGCTATTTCTCGCTTTTATAGTTGTACAAAAAGCTGAAATGATACGGGCAGTGAATCCCAAGGACATAATCAAATAGTTATTTGGCATTTGCGACAGTTGCCGATCTGACTCAAGTAAGCTGATAGTGTTGTATAGTTTGGTAATGGCGTTAAGAATTCCATACCAATTTTATATTCAGGAAAGAATTGTGAATACAGAAAAAGTTACCTTTTCTGATGTGGTTGAATCTGTTTTTGAAGTGTCTAAAGTCTAACTGCAGTAGAATTTCAAGAAACACCTTGTTGCTTGAGTAGGCCCTTTCCTAGGCCTCCCTTTCACACTTAATAATACAACAGTTTTTTCCAATGCGAGTTAATGCATTTTTTTGTCATTCATCTTCAGACAGTGATTTTTCTGGTTGTGTTTGTTTCTTTAGATTGGCGAGAGAGGAATAAATCTGAGTGGCGGACAGAAGCAAAGAGTCAGCTTAGCTAGAGCACTTTATGCAGATGCTGTAAGTTTATCTTTGTATATATTTACTTTTGGCCAATCATTTTGTTTTTGCCAGCCACCATGCTATGCTCCCTTTCTTGTCGTTTTGAGGAGCACAATGAACTCTTCGTTATACACTAAGGTAGTTTGAAGCTACCTTTTTTATGAGACGCCTTACTATCGTTGTTTACGTCATTTTTGCCCGTACGCTTTGGGCCCTTGCAACTTCTTTCCTGTCATGCCCTTTACTGGGCTTCAATTATCGAATAGTCACCTAATTTCTTTAACCATTATTTACTATTCTTACAATGCAGTTTTTTGAGCGGTGGTCTGAGCAAGGTTTGATAACCATAGGAGCTACGATGCTGTTGTGGTTTTAGCACCAAGCCCCAGGCATAGCTAAGCGTTGATTGAGTCTGTGGCCCTTGTTATGACCCAAATTTTATTTGGGCGGAGCTCGAACGCTGTCTGTCTCAACTGTTCTGCCTGCAATGTCACAGAATTACGCAATGTGCCACTTAACCCTCTAAATCTACAAGAGTTAGAGCCATTCTGGGTTATGTTTCACAATGTGATGCTTATGCGATACGTTAAAACGGGCTTTTCATTCTGTTTCTTAGTTCATTTAACTCGTATCTTATCTTACTTTTTGCAGGAACTATATCTTTTGGATGATCCTCTAAGTGCAGTTGATGCTCACGTTGGAAAGCATATATTCGAGAATTACATAAAGAAGCTACTTCATGGCAAAACATGCATCTTTGTCACCCATCAACTGCAGGTACACGCTGCCCTCTTACACTTAATGGCAAAGTTTTTAAGGTATAGGGATGAGTGAATAAGAGAGCTCGGCATGTGAAAAAAGGCTACTTCCTGAATATCAAGTTGATTATATTAAAAACTGTTTTGTTTTATTTCCAATATACCCAGTTAGGTTCAGTAATTTGCCAGGCTTAAGTTGGCCATTCCTTTCCGTTGGGAGATTTTCTGCAGAAAATTCCTACCTGCAAAATGAATGAAAACTACGAGCAAATGTCCATTTGTTTTCCTGCATAAGAATTATGACACTTACTTACATTCAATTATTTTGTCCTCATAGGAGAATGGAATACTCCTGAATATAAGTTATTCATACCACGAGGAAGACATTTTCGTTCCCCTAAATGGATAGCTCGTGTATGCTTAAGTCATTGTTGTAAGCTAAACATGCTATGGCAACTTAATCGTGATTCTAACACATCTTTTTTAGGTTTCTCGAAGGAAATCTTTTCGGCAAATCCCTTGTAAAATCCAAACGTAGTGACTGATCACAGTCAATTGAAATTCAGAGGGCAGTAGCCTTTCAAACGCCAGACCTTTTTCTGACTCACGTGGTATGCCAAATGTCCAGGCAGTTGACCACTTGATTGACCTTGCTTGCTCTGATGAAGCAAACGTATCAGAAATTAAGCATCAATAAAGAGATCTGAAAAGAGGAGATTGAGCTTCTGGGAAGAATTAAGAGCTTAATGAGAAGGGTTTTTCCCTGGAGCACTTTTCGGTCTAACAGATAGCTTTTCGCACCAGTTGGAATTCTCATTTAGTGCAAACTGAAAATTAGTGAATCATATTCGTTTGATAACTTTTTCATTATGCAGTATCTCAAAGACTGTGACGAAGTTATACTTATGTCAAATGGAAGAATTGAGGAACATGGTACATTTTCGGAGCTGATTGATGCTGATAAGGTAAAGAACAGACTTTTATTGATCGATCAATCTATATGAGTCGAAGAAAATCCCTACACTCTCTGAGATATAGAAAACAATCATAAACCTTATTTTGTTATATGATGACATGGTTGATTCAGACTAGAAAATGTATTTCTTCGAAATCAGTCATGGGACATCCTAAAGTTTAAATCCATTTGTTGCCGAAGGAAACAGACACCACAAGGTTGTTGGGAAGCTAAATCTTTTGAAGAGCACTACGCGATTGTGTGAAGCATGACAACGGGGGGGGGGGGGAGCATTTTCCTGCCATGCTTTGCTCTTTCTGTATTCTAATATCCATAGACTAGACTGGTTGCATCAAGAAACATGACGTGAGGAATTCTGTCAAAATTTCTCTCAATGGCATCTTGTCTGCAATCGTCAAATTTTCCCTTTACTGCGAAATGGCTTATATTTCTACGTATTCATATATTTATTAAACAGAACCTAAAGGGCGAAGTGACCGTTGGAACTGTAGTTACAAATACATATATCCAATTTTCAGGACTTCGCCGAATTGATTCGCAAGTTTAATCAAGAAAGAGAAAACAGCAAGAAAGACGAGATTCATGGAGATCAAGCATTAATCAGCAAACTAAAGCGAGGTCTGTCAGACTTATCAAACAAAAGTGATTCTTCTCCAAATGTCCTAAGAAAAAGACTTGACTCTAATGCATCGTCAGTTGCTAGCCAAACAAATATTGCATTTTGCACGGAAGCTGATGATAATGACGAAGATCAGAGAGAAGAGGAAGAGAAAAAGATAGAACAAGGTTTGCTTATCGTTGATTTGTTTTCGTTATTAATGTGAACCTTTCCAGATAGAACATGATGGAATTAAACACATTGCAATTCCTCCTTTTACGAAATTTGTAGATAGATGCAACAAAGTTGTAGAAAGTAGTTTATATTGCTGTTTACGTCGCCATTGCGAATACAAAACGCCGTGTTCTCGACAAAGTGACTTTGTGCTCGGTCCAAAATTAAAGGCTAAGCGTCCAGACCAACTGTTGGGAAATCAAGTACCTCGATTAGGATTTAAGTTCTTCGGATATTTCAAATATACACTTACAAGGGTACACAAATATACACTGGGTTTAAACGCTTGGATCCAGTCTTCATCAGTACCTGTTCGGACATTAATTCGGGGGCCTCCAAAAAAACCTAGACTACGACAGAGTAACGAAATGTAAACAATTTAGCAAAGGTACCTTCTATGAACTTAAAAGATATAACGAAGCATCTTTTATCGTAGGGAAAATAATTGCAAAAGAAGAATCAGCTGAAGGGTCGGTCTCATGGCAAGTTTATGGAGCATTTATGAAAGCTGCTGGAGGTATGTCTAATCTTTGCTGCAGCAGTACAGAGTCATTAACAGCTTTGACTGTGATTACCTCACCGATCTTTACTTTCTTGAAGCTAAACTTTGCTTTGCAGTTTCCTCGAGAACTGGCTCTCGAAAAATACCAGAAGCTACAAATAGTCTGTTGCACTCATTTTGAACGTGGATTGTGCTGATAAGTTGGACCCTTGGTCGCAAAAAGTGCATTTAGTGGGTAGTGCATAGTAATTGATAGATATTAAGCTTGTGGTAAAAGCTAACAATCAAAGCAATCACTGTTAATTTTGGCTTTTTCAGAAAATGTTACAGGGAGCAAAGCAGCTTTGTAGATTGAAAATTTCTGAGAAAACTTATTCTTTACAATAAAACACATCGAATGCTGTGTAAAGTTGTTGTTTTGAAAGGCTTACGGAATTTAAAGCGAGAAAAAGCACATAAATGGCTTGCAAAGGGGATCCGTAACCTTACCCCCAAGACTAAAAATTATGAACACGACCTTTTTTTCATGTGGGAACTGGTAAGTGCTTGGATTGGAGGCTTTACTTTATCACATTCATGACTTCACTTTTAAATCATTTGCCTTGCAGGATATTCGGTCTCATTTCTTGCCATTCTAATGCAAGTTGCAGTACTAGCCATTGTTTCATTTGTCGAATGGTGGCTGAGTAACTGGCTCAAGATTGCAAAAGAACCAATCAAAATAGGGGTATGTTGTTTTTATTTTGTATCTTGTTGTAGGTTTTGTGATAACAGACCTTGCCAGTACATATTTGTGTGCTTTAGCACAATAACTGTATAGTCATATACCAAAACGGAACATTTGACACCATTGGCTCACTATTAAAAGGTTTTGTGAGCCAAATTGCTTGAATGTTTGTGAAACTTGTATGCTGTTGTGTTTTTCTAGAGTAAGAAATTCTTTATTTTCTTAACTCAGAAAAGCACCCTTCAACGCTTTCGAAAACGAATTTGCTACTGTCCCTTTCAGTCAGAGAACACCGAGCAGCCATTTCTTTTCTTCAGTTTCAAATTGAAATTTCTGGATATTGTGTCTGAATGTCGAAAGCTTTTCTGAAGTTTGTCTCACTTTCTGTGTTTCATTTCATTTCCGTAAACAACATGCATCCGCTGGCTCTTCTTGACTTCTATCTTGCTAAAATAGCCAAATGATGGTATGCAGACGCATGGTTCCCTATGTGACCACTTGCTGTGCACTCAACACCCCAGCCCTTTGCGCACCACTAAACATCTTAGAAATTCCTTTTTCTCTCCTTTCTGTAATGAGAAGTTCTTTCTTAATACGTATCTTCCAAAAGGGGTTGTCTATATCAGGTGGAACTTAATCCTTTTTCAAGGAAGTTTACTAAGGATACTTAACCAATGCTTAAAATGTAGTTGTTTTGTTACATTATTGCAGATAAAGTAACATGCAAAATGTTGTACAATGCAAATGTTTGACGTCATCATTCTATCTTTTGCAGAATTCAACAAAAGTTGTGAGCTTAGCAGATCATCCAGATACGAATTATTTCATTACAGTTTATCTTACTTCTGGTTGCTCCATGTTCCTTATTCAGACAATCGCATCTACCATCTATGTCATCCTGTTCATCAAAGCATCCACGTCATTACACAACAGTGTACTAAAATCAGTGCTGCAATGTCCGATGAAATTCTTTGATACCACTCCGACCGGTCGTATTTTGAACCGGTTCTCTAGAGACCTTGATGAACTTGATGGTCGCTTACCGTGGGTAACGGAAACATTAATCAGAAATGGTTCAAGGATTCTAATTGCTTTGGCATTCGTAGCAGCGATTTTTCCATGGTTATTAATCGCACTTATTCCTTTGTCATTCATATTTGTCTATTTGAACATGTTATTTAGAAGGACAAATAGAGAACTGAAGAGAATTGACAACACAACGCGTTCTCCCGTATTCTCGCACCTGACTGCTACTGTTCAAGGATTAGCAACGCTTCATGCATTTAACAAGACAGAAAGTTTTGCCAAACGATTTGATGAGTTTGTAGACAAGAATTCGTCTCCTATGTTTATGTTTTTCATCGCCGCTCGATGGTTCTCTATCAGACTTGATATGTTGTGCATCATAATCTCAGTCGGAACTGCTCTAGTCGCTGTGGTCACCAAAGGAGTTGTCCCAGCTGCCATTGCTGGATTGGCAATTATGTACAGTCTTAGGGTGAGTACTAAGTTTCTAACTGCATGTTTGCATGGTTCCAAGTAAAGTCTTCTGGCCCATAAACAATAATTGAGTCTTTTTAAAGTGACCAGAAGTAAAGTCCAGTCAGAAGCAAAAGTCATATAATCATGTCTGAAAGTATTTGTGAGGCAATTTTGCCGTAACAGCTGAGTAAAAGAGTGTGGTGCGATTGCCAGTTTGTAGGACAGAGGTATTCTCACACCACCATTCTAAACATCAAAACACCCTGCAATATGGGCTAAACTCCATTCGTTATAGAGGAGCTAAGCTTTGGAATGAAATTCCGGTTGAATTAAGAAACTCACTCAAAACCTTCATTCAAAACTAAGGTAAAGATCTACTTTCTATGCCATAATTACACCCAGTGATTCTCATACTACTCTTTGTGTATACCTTATCTCATCTTGTCTTTCTGCACCTGTTTTCAATAACATCACAGTAATTCAATATCTTTTTAGATGGGATGTTCCCTCCTCGATTAGCCTGCCTATTGAGGGAGCCCCTTCTTTAAGAAATTCCCCTAATCTCACTGCAGCTCTCCATACTCACCTATTTAGTCTCTCAACATTTTGCTTTAAGCATATCATCCTGTCCTGTTTTTCTTTCTATTTTGTGTGTTGTATTTAATTCTAGTTTATCATTGTTAATAAGATAGGTGGGTATGTTGAACTGTAGTGATGTATCAGATGAATTTTAAAAATGAATGAACTGAACGGAAAAAAAATTCTCAATCTTCATAACAAAGAGGAAGATCCACTTTGGCAGGAAATTTACTTGATTTATATCAGTGTCACTGTTTCATACTGGGTCACCCAAAAATGGAGAAGCTTTTGATAAACCATGGTATTTTGATTTATAGCTGTTAATATGAGGAAAAACACCTCACCTGCAAGAACTGGGGTTGACAGGCGAGATTTCACCTTCGCATAATATCCTTTGTATTTTCATTTCGCGTTTGTATGACGAACGCAACACCACCAGTATAGTGAGAGCCCATCTTATCAGAGATGGACTCTTACCTGGGTAAGCTGAAATTATTTTACATCAACGAAACACATCATGTATAGTGAGGTGAGTTGAATTATTCGTTGATTTTTATTGGTCGATTCGTTATTATTTTACGGAAGAGAGACTTTACTCCACGTCGCTTGTGGCCCAAGGGCTGACAGGTGAAGTAAAAATTCTCATATAGCGATGACTGAAATTTACCTTGCTTCTCTACCCCAGGTATGGCAGATGAGCTGATTTGCACATATAAACAGGCCCTTAATGACTGATTGAAACATGAAAAGGATTATGTTTCGGAACAAGTAAATAGCAATTTTTATCTTAACTCGTCGCTTGGGGCCTGCCAGCTTGCATGGTATTATGCTGGAGGGTAAGTTCATAAAAATGCCTCAAAGGCATCACATTTAACTGGGAAGGACAATAAAACACATCTTTCTGAAATATTCTCGTCGTTCACTATTTGATATATCCATAATTTTTCGTAGTTAACTGGCTTGTTTCAATTCACTTGTCGATGTGCTGCAGAAACTGAAGCAAGATTCACAAGTGTTGAACGAATGGCCCATTATGCTACCGGAATTGAACATGAAGGACCATTTGAAAGCGAAACACTACCATCAAAAGAATGGCCTAGCAGTGGTGCAGTTGATTTTGCCAACGTTCAGGTATATGAACTTTGATTCATGATAAGTCGTTGTTAATCGTTTATGTGCCGCCATAATAGTTGAATTCCCGGTAACGTGATGATACGTGTCGGGAGGGGGGCGGGTTTACATGACTTGTGGATGGAAAGGGTTTACTGCCTGGATTTAGAAGGCTACCCACCTCTGACTTTTCAATTTGCCCTCGCACCCACCCGTATGACGAATTTGGCCGGAGATTACCAATTTTTGGTCATTTTCTGCAAATTTCTGCTGATATCTGCCGATTTCTGTCAAACAAATGAAATTTGAAATTTGATTACGATCTTTTCGTGTTTCTCACGACTTGTCAAAAATAGCTTCCAAGCAAAGTTTGCCCAGGACTCAAGAGCCATTAGACCAATTGTAGTGAAATAATTTCCACGTCCAAGTTAGCCTTTGGGCTTCAGAATAAGAAATGACTCTACAATTCATGATTATGCAACTCTGCAAACGATGATAAATCATTTTCGGTGACCCGGTATTGCTCATCCCTTGAGATATACTCTTTGTTTTGAAGCAGAAAATTTACAAATTAATGGTATTACTCTTTTTTGGTTGATTCGAGTTGTTACAGATCATTGACGTCTTCTATTTGCAGCTACGATATCGACCTGGTTTACCATTAGTACTCAAAGATGTATCATTCTCAATTAAAGGAAGGGAGAAGATCGGTATTGCTGGCAGAACTGGTGCAGGAAAATCAAGTTTAGCTGTGTCATTGTTTAGGCTTGCTGAAGTTGATGGTGGCAAGATTCTAATTGATGGTGGAGATATTTCAAAAATTGGTGAGTCTATTATTTGTTAAACTGGATGCTCCTTTGAAGTATCTCAGTTTGCTGTGCTATCATTTTAAATTTGATTTAGAATATTCCTCAGTAGTTGCACTTAAGTATTTAATGAAAGACAGTGTTACATTACAACTTATTACTCAAGCTTGACGAGATTAAGTCGTCGAAAGGTGAGACAATGTCTTTTCCATTTTGTAGTCTCAAGTTTTTTGGAAGAAATCACCATTGATTGAAGTCATTGTTCCCAGGCAGACGTGAAAAATATTTCTTGTTGCTAGATATGGAGATGTTTGCTTGTACCAAATGGCTTACGTTGTGTAATCGAAGATACTGGTTGCACGAAACATGTATTTTTTTCAGTTATTGGTGAAGACAGCATTTATGCCCTTTTTGGTACATCTCAAGGTCAAGGAATAGCCGTGATATGAAAGGAATTCGCAAGGAATACTTTGGTGTTTTGGGTGTCAATCAAAGTTCAGGTCGTTTGATCCATAACAAAAAGATACATATCCGCTAAGAATCTTGTAGAAGGTATTTTGGTGTGATGTTGCAACCCTGTGACTTTGCATCTAGAACAGTCAGGTAGAGAGGGTTTGGTCCCAAGAAGAGCCCCATCAGTTAAGCGTGAAGACAAAGGGAATCGATTAGGTTGCACTATTTCTACAATCCCAGCGGTTGGTGGTGCTAAAAACGAAATTTTACCTCCACCTTAAACCCTTCTTTGATTCTATAAGCACCTGGAACAACTAGATATCTGTGAATCATGTCATTTACACAAGTCTCGATTTATTTTCAGGCCTAACTAACTTGAGATCAAAGCTTTCTGTTATCCCACAAGATCCAGTCTTGTTTATTGGTACATTGAGATACAACCTTGATCCATTTGGCAAATACAGCGATGAAGAGCTATGGAAAGCAGTTGAAATGGCCCATATGAAGGACACAGTATGTTCTTATGTCTTTTGCGTACTTAGAAAAATCGGCTTAGAACAAGGAAAGTGTCTTGTAGCGTAGTGGTGTAGTCATCTGGCTCTTTAGCGAGAACAGTCAGGCGGAGCGGGCTCGATTCCTGGTAGGACCCCACCACTTGAGCGTCATGACCAGAGGTCGCGGACTCGATTAGGTCTGCTCCATTTCTGCGATCCAGGTGCTTAGCGCAAAACACGAAACTTCACCTTTACCTTCACATTCTTGTTAAAGAGATCGTCACACGCAAAGGGTGAGGCCTAAATTCCAATCCTGTTTTCATTACCTTTCTCGTCGTCTTAATTCTAACGAAATTGATTATGCTGCTAATGCAGCAGTGCTCGGGAAGGCTCTATTCACCTTCTGGTTTTACCAAGCATCATTAATCTGAATAGAAAACCATATTCTTTGGTGGGTTTCTAGACTGCTTCGACTTGTAGATTGTCTCTTCGCAGCTTTAACGTTCCTGTGAGAAAATCGCTGAGAAAATTTACGACTTTCAAATTTGTGATTAACAAATAACTTTGAAAATGAATGAAATTAACAATATATTGCAATTCAGTTTGCTAGGTTGCCAAGAACAACGTCGATGGAGATAGCTGAAATGTGCGAATGTCTCTGTCAAAGTTCCATTGACGAGTCGATGCTAAGCCTAAGCACTTTCCATAGAAATTGACTCCAAACGTCCAACTACTACTTTGATGACAATGAATGTAAACACTTGTACTTGCCCCCAAGAGGAAGGAAACACTTGACCAGGGTTTGGAATTTGTTTGTAAAGATTTAAGCAATGCAAAACTTTGCTTCAGAAATCTGTAAAGGTGGCTTTTGCATCGATAGGAACGCAGCAACGGTTCTAAATTTGTTTTATGGTATTTCTTCTATTTTTCAGGTATCAAACCTGCCGCTGCAGTTGGAGACGCTTGTTATTGAAAATGGTGAAAACTTTTCAGTTGGAGAGAGGCAGTTAATCTGTATGGCTAGAGCATTGCTTCAAAAAAGTCATGTACGTACAGTGATCGTAAACCTTTTGACAGTTCACTGAAATTATAAACTTGATGTGTTCTTTGTTTGATAATCCAAACATGTAATCTTTTAAAAGAGATATTTTACCGTGCTGCTGCATCTTTCTGTCACATGAACTGCCTGACAGCAACTTTAGTTACTGTAGTACTAACATTTTTTATTCAAAATTGCAGCTTTTTTCTTTTGAAAGGATAAATTCAAACGAAGTTTTATAGAATTAGAGTCATCATAACTTCTAAGCTGATACAAGAAAATTATAGAATCTTTAGGAGACCATAATTTGCGAAGGTTTGCGCAATGGACCATTGCACCAAAGATGGCGGTGAGGGGGCTTTATATCAGGATGCATTGCATTCTTTAATCGAATTCATATAGAATTGTTAAGGATTTGTAATTAGAACGTAGATGATCTTGAAAAAAGAATTCCTTCCCGCCATCTTTAGCGCAACCGTCTATTATGGAGTATGCAGAAGTCTTGTCTCTCTTCGATTCTAGCACAATGCCTTTTCTGCTGTTGCCCATATTTCTTTCGCCAAGGGCAGTCATGCGTCAGGAAGTTTTCGTCTATCCTATCGTGTCACTTGCGGCGAACCCGGGGAGGGGTACTTCACTACTGGGTCATATGGGGGTGTACGGTGCAAGGATTTCCGGTATGACCATATTCCAGAATATGAGTGGGATTTCGAGACCCACTCCCAGAATATGAATGAGGCTGTGACAGGTGCTTTCACCAAAAATAATTGGAAAATTATTGCTTATCCCAAACCTGAAAATTCCAAGAATATCTGGCAAAATTAGACCCGAATTCCAGAATAATTCTATGAAAGGTACATTCCAATCCCACAATTTTTGTGGCAAAAACCACCTTAAAGTTGGCGCATATCGCCATATAAGTGGATGTTAAAGTACCCCCTTTCCCGTATCTGCGACCAAGTGTCCTGAACAGCTGAAAGGTCACGTTGTTGGACCATTGTTGTAATATTCTGCCTTTGCTTTCATAGATTATTCTGCTAGATGAAGCTACTGCTGCCATAGACTCACAAACAGGTAACATCAAACAAATCAGGATTCCTTTATTTCTGCCAGTTATCTAAACGAATGCTTTTGACCGCGTAAAATTGCATTGGGTTTCTTTTTTTTTGGACGTTGCTTTTAGCGTTCAGGTTGCTCTTTTAGATTTTTGTATCGTCAAAGCTACCACAGTTGAAAACATCAAAGTTTTACTCAGTTCTTATACAGGATATGTCGCCTGGCCGGGATGACTTTCAGCCTCTTTTTACTCTAGAAACAGAGGTGATGCGAACTTAAACTCATCGACCCCATCCCATGTGGTTGCCTTTGGAAAATCTTTCAAAAGCAGTAACAGTAAATTTTTTATTCGAATTGACGATTCGCGTTCGAAATAAGAGATTTTGTTATTTGTTTACATGAATTATTTGTTCCGGATTTTACCCCAAGTAGTCAGTTGAAAAAGCAGACAGAAGTTTTCATACCGTTAGATGGTCGTTCTGGGAGTTTTTTACCAGCATGCTTTTGCAGCAAGATACCATGGAGTCTTTAGAGCTTTGCTGATTTCCTTTTGTGTCTGCTTTTTCATCATCGTCCAATGATCAGTGGCTGCACTCTACTTTTGCTCTGAAAAAAAAATCATTTATAGCTCAGCTGCAGCCTCCATTATACAATTTGATTTGAAAAGGTTGTTAAGTTTTCAGCGAACTAAACAGACAATCCCACTTCTCCAAAACGACATGAAAGCATCCCAGCAAGACGGGACGGAAGGAAGCTCCTCTGTGAACGTGAAGTGAAGGCTTCATCTTTCTATAGGCTGTCCTGGCTAGCTAGCTAGGTTGGATATCCCGCCCATATCAAGGGGTCTTTGTCCTGTAGATGCCTGAGCCTGAAAGGGGTTATGCTGGGGACTTTTTTCAACTCAGTAGTTACCTACGTTATACGACACGACTGGTAAGGTTGGTAGCTCTTATCAGTAATTTTATTCTCTTTAGATGCAAAGATTCAAATCACGATACGAGAATCATTTCAAGATTGCACTGTTTTAACAATAGCTCATCGTTTGAATACAATTATGGAATGTGATCGAATACTTGTCATGGATGATGGAAAGGTATGTTGATTTTAGCAACTCTTTCCACGAAATATCTTTTTTAAAACAACAATCGTTGAGGAAACTGAGAACTGCCCCTTTTCTCTGAGTCTGTTGTTATGCTGGTAATTTTCTAAGCAGATCAATAGCCACGGAACCTATTATCCTTGGCGAGAATCTCTTTGTTTCCGTGCTAATCCTTGCTTGGATTGTGGTTGAATTCTACGACCATAGTCTTTCCACATACTAAAGATGCTTTCTGCACATGATCACAGGTTTCCTCTTTGGGGATAACTGTTGCTTTGAGCATTGATGATTTGTATTCTCAAGAAGCAATTAATGACACCAACACGATATTCCCCCGCCATCCACAGCAGAACATATTACGTCATTTGGCTCTGGCAAGGAAAATATAGTGAAAGTTTAGCACTTTATGTACTATGCCACCATCCCATTTTCAAGGGTACTAGCATGCGTCAATTTTGGTAGGTGAATTGATGTGAAAGATACGCAGTGGTAAATCTTTGCTAAGGTGGTTGAGATTTGAGTCATCAAAGAATGATGCTATGGTTTACAAAGAGCTTGCTTAAACCTAATCTAAGGCCCCGTTTACACGGGATCGGATCCAAATGGATCCGATCCACTTTTTGAGGGACGTTTACACGGGATCGAATCCATAACTGTTGGTGTTTACAGGGGATCGGATCCATTTGGATCTTATGAACTCTTAGCAGCGCTCTAGTAAACCTTTTCTCTTATTTTAATCAGATCCCTTGAAATTTTGCACTCTGATAGACTCTGTCTCATCTCTGATTCCCCTCTTTGAAATGTCAACAAACGATTTTTAGTTCAACCGTCTCACTTCCTATCCGTACCAGTTTGGATCCGATCCCACCCGTTTATACGAGACCTTTTTGGGATCGGATCCAAACGGGATCACTTTTGAAAGTGATCCCGTTTGGGTACGGAAAGCAGATCCAAATGGGTTCGGATTCGTCGAGTCCCGTGTAAACGCAAGGCCTATCCGTTACTGTTTGAGCACGGATCCATTTGCATCGGATCTCGTGTAAACGGGGCCTGAATTTGAATAAGAGGTCACTGATCGTGAGGTCTCCAAAGAGCTCAAAAGTTTTAGCAACTCAGGCATAGGAATCAAGTCTTAAAAGAACTATGCATTGTTGGTTGATGCTCCTTGCGTTTTCTTAAATGGCGTAAAAGGAACTTCGGTATTTGGTTGCAATTTCGATTGGCAATCTTTGACGTCTTGATTACTTTAAGAATTACAGCATCTTCTTGGTTTCAAACAGTTTTCCGGTAGTGACGTCATCAAATTGTTAAATACCCATCATATACCTTGATAAAATGTGGCTTTTCTTGAATGTTCTTCCTCCATTTATTTAGGATTAACTATGATTTGAATGTTGTTCAAACCTTTTCGTGAATTCTTTCAATAAAAGGAGACACTTAGAATTCTGATTATAATCAATACATCAAAGATTACTAAACAGTTTTAATGAAGCGCCTAAAGCTCCTTTCAAACCGTTAAGTCAAACGAAAAATGCACCTGCAAATTGACCTTTTCGAAATTTGGAGAAAGGGACTGAGGCGAGAGTAGACTTATTACGTTGAGTCCTAGTAATCGCTATCACCCACCCACCCCCGCTCATACTAGTATGAGCGAGGGTGGGTGGGTGGTAGCGATTACTAGGACTCAACGTAATAAGTCAAAGGCGAGAGCGGCCCATTCTGACAGCCTTGGCAACAGCAGAAAATTATGGGAATTCCTCCTTGAGGCTTGGGATCTCCCTGGAAACTCGAGTTATTTTCGATTTATTTGGACCATTCAAGCATCACACGATACCTGTCTAAACAGGTTAGTGTTTTCTCTGGATTATTTAGACATCTAGGCATAATTTCATCCATTAGTGAGTGTATTTTGAACCATTCTATGACAGGCATTGTTATCAGCCCAGTTTAGGCCCAACAGTCCAGCAGGCCTAACT
This sequence comes from Aurelia sp. 4 Dawson et al 2005, assembly GCA_964019985.1. Lineage (NCBI taxonomy): Eukaryota > Metazoa > Cnidaria > Scyphozoa > Semaeostomeae > Ulmaridae > Aurelia > Aurelia sp. 4 Dawson et al 2005. The sequence continues at coordinate 12,305,499 of OZ026492.1, forward strand.
TCAAACTTGAGGGAATACTTGCAATAAGGTGGCTGAAAATACACTCACTAATGGACGGAAGAGACGCCTAAATAATCCAGAGGGATTACTTACCATGCACAACAAATATCATGCAACCCTTGAAAGGTGCAAATAAATCGAAAATAAGTTGAGCTTGCAGGGAGATGTGGCCGAGGCGCAAGCCATGCGCTGACCACCGTAGTGGAGGCGTTCCCCTAATGTCATTGCCAAGGCTGTCAGAATGAGCTGCGCTCTCCTCAGTTCTTTCTCAAAATTGCAAAATGGTCTATTATGCGATGCTTTTTAAAAGATTTGCTCCTGTGCTAGCATCTGAAAGTAAATTACCAGATAAGATACGAAAGAGAGGCTCTAGCATGCGCCAGTTTATGTAGATGACGCCTTTTTTAACATGGGATTCTGCCTTCAAGCAGCACTAATTAGATGCTCATTTGATGATTTTTAACGATTTTAGTTTTTTAATTTTCTGATTTTTACTTGATTTCTTACTTCAGGTTGCAGAGTTCGATACGCCTTCAAATTTGATGGCAAGAACAGACTCAATATTTGGACAAATGGTTAAAACGTCTAACGTATCAAAATAGAATTAATTTTGCAAATAGATTTATATCTTTATACCTGTATAAACTAGCGGATGAGTCAGAGGACACATCCGGTGTTTGAACAACCGTAATCCAAAAACACTATGTACAATTTGTAAAATTTAGCGTGTATTTGATTGGTACCAATTCTGAAAACGGTAGGCTTGGAAGATTTGGAATTTGTGTTTGATTGACTCCCCAAATTTGAAAACAGCAGGTTTGGCAGGTTTGGCAGGCTGTGTTTCCGTCTCTGCGAAGTCTACCGTTTTCAGAATTTGGTAGGTTTGTAATTACCAATCAAACACACCCTTAATGTCCTTCATCTCAGGGAGGCTACTGACCTGGAGGGGGGCGCACTCATTTCCTGTACGGGGACGTGCCGCTAAACAGGGTTTCTTTTTCAGGATTCCAACTTCGGGACAAGGTATCATGTATGTAAATATTAGCTCCACGACAGGGTCCACATTTGTCATCTTTCCATTCTAATTATCGTTGTATGCAATTAGCACTTCACGAATGTGATTCAAATCGCTTGGATGGCGACATTTTACGTTTACCGCTAGATTTCTTTCAAATGCGAGGGCAGGACACAATTTTGGCTGAAGAAACTCAAGGACAGGGTATTGTTTAAGAACATTTAGCTCATGGATAGAGTATCATTTTCAGGAATTTGACTCTGGGTAGGGTAACTTTATAGATTTTCCAGCGGCACCTCCCTGTATGATCGTAGATCAAGTACCCCACCCCCCAATGGGCTACAGATTGATTTTTGGATTGCCGGAAATTTCTCCCTTCGACATTTTTCTGCCAAGTGGAGATCCTGCTTTAAGTTCGTTGTTCGCCAAAAATAATTTTCATCGAATCGTTTAAAATCCATGCGAATCATTCTGAAAGAAATTTCGATGCATGATCTTTCTCGTTCAATACCTAAATCTCTTGAACACCCGCTATAGAGAGAAATATTTCTAGTCGAATTCTTTGTTACTATGTATTGGGCAATTGCAACTTGAATCAATTGTATGTTATTAGACATTCCTGTTGCTTTGCTCAGATGTGTTAGTTTATTTGTTCTTGAAATATATCTATTGAGTATTTTTCTTCGTATGGATGTTGTGTTGAAATGTGCTTGAAGCGATTGATTGCATTATATCAGTAGAACAGATGATCGCGCTAAAGATATTGTCAGCGAATTTTTACCACAATCCTTTGCCTTTCATGATAAATCAACCAATCAAATGAATCGGAATTGTTTCCTGTACCTTCATCATCATCATCATCTTCATCATCATCATCATCATCATCTTCTACATCATCATCATCATCATCATCATCTTCTTCTTCTTCATCATCATCTTCTTCATCATTATCATCATCTTCTACATCATCATCATCATCATCATCATCATCATCTTCTACATCATCATCATCATCATCTTCTTCTTCATCATCATCATCATCATCATCTTCTTCATCATCATCATCATCATTTCCTACATCATCATTATCATCATCATCATCATCATCTTCATCATCATCATCATCATCATCTTCTTCTTCTTCTTCATCATCATCATCATCATCATCATCATCTTCCTCATCATCATCATCATCTTCTTCTTCATCATCATCATCATCATCTTCTTCATCATCATCATCATCATCATCATCTTCATCATCATCATCATCATCTTCTTCATCATCATCATCTTCTTCATCATCATCATCATCATCTCCTACATTATCATCATCATCATCTTCCTCTTCATCATCATCATCATCATCATCTTCATCATCATCATCATCATCATCATCATCATCTTCTTCTTCATCATCATCATCATCATCATCATCATCTTCCTCATCATCATCATCTTCTTCATCATCATCACCATCTTCTTCTTCATCATCATCATCATCATCATCATCATCATCATCATCATCATCATCATCATCATCTTTATCTTTTGTTCTTGAATTATTTCTTTTGAGAATTTTTCTTCGTGTGGTTGTTGTGTTAGAATATGCTTGAAGCGATTGACTGCATTGGTTGAATGAAACAATAATATGTAAAGTTGCGGCACCCAAACTGATGAACGAATGAAAAGGGAAATAAAAGATAGGGTGTGAGTAATTCGCCATCCTCGCACTGCTCCAAGGCAGTACAAGCAAGCCCTTGTGATATTCACATTTGCATTGCGCGCAAGCTGCGGCAAGCGTGTTTATGCATGCTGGTGCGTCTTGGAGATACAATCGTTAACTGAACCTACCGTGAGAGTGTTTCGGGATAACAGTAGAATACCGGGTGAGACAAAAAAAACGTCCGGCGTTTGAATGGCTACTGCCCCTAAGTCTATAAGCAATGATGCATAGCAATATCTGATTGAACAGCTAACATGTTCAATTATTTTTATAAATTTTCTTGACTAAAGTCGGTCATTCCGTTCAGATTCAGTAAGCGATTTTCGAAAATACGCTCCTTTGAGAAACCTCAAAAATTGTGCTAAAATTACGAGCAAACGTTTCCAATGTACTTACCTCACAGCGATGACTTTCAGCACGCTTTAGCACGTGCTTTCCTTTTGAAGGGTTGAAGAGTCTTCGTGTGAATAACTTATTCAGGGGGATTCAATTCTCCCATGAGGACAAAATACATGAACACATCAAAGAGTCATTATTGCTAGGAAGAAGAACAAAGGGAAATCTTGCTTGCTGTTTTCACTCGTATGGCCGATTGAAGCCGGGTAAATTACTGAACCTAATTTGACATGACAGGGATAAAATAAGACAGTTTCCAATATCATTGCTTCGATATGCAGGGAGCAGGATTTTCTCAATCGTACGTAGGGCGTTTTTATTGACTCACCCGGTAGATGATCGCGCTAAAGATATCGCCAGCGAATTCTTATCACAATCCTTTGCCTTTCATGATAGATTAACCAATGAAATTAATCAGAATTGTTTTCGATACCAAGGATCATGGTGAAAAATTCCGTGACGCCATCATTAGCGCAATCGTCTATTGATCCTTAGGATGTGTTTGATTGGCAATTCCAAACCTACCTAATTCTGAAAACAGTAGACTTGACAGAGACGGAAACAAATTTCTCAGTCAAACACGAAATTCTTCATTACTTCAGGAGGCAGGTTCATCCTGACGACAGCGACGTTTTCATGTGAAAAGATTACGAGTCTGGTACTTGGCAACGAAGAGTAAAGTTACCGATTACCGTGGCAACACTGACCAAATTCACCTCGTCTTCAAAGTTTAGTAAATGAAAGCGAGAATTTCTCCAAATTCGGCCTGACCTTCCGCCTTTTGGAGCAGAAGATACAGCAGGCCTTCCAAACCTGCCAAACCTACCGTTCTTGGAATTTGAGCGACAATCAAACATAAATTCAAGTCTGCCGTTTTCAACATTGGTACTAATCAAACACATACTAAGTCTTCATTACGTAGCAATTCGAACAGGTAATGAGTCTGATTATTAAGGAGATTATCAGAGATGACGACTGGAATTTCCTCAGGTTTCCAATCAGTTTTCCTTGGGGGAGGGCAGTACATCCCGATAGATTTGGTAGATATTACGTTATAATGCTTTTGCCAATACCGGCAGACCCAATTAAAACTTTACGAGCTGGATCGCACATAAATCCTAAAAGTAAACGTTATGAACACAAACAAGGTATTAGCATGTAGCTGAAAGGCTCAGCCATCAAGAAAAATTTTGAAAATAATGGACAGTCATTCATTTCTCGGACTATTACGTCGTTTTCCAGTCGAGGCTGTGGAAGATCTGAAAAGAGCTTGAAGCCAAATTTACTTTGGAGTATGAAATTTTAATGAGGAATAGAGCAGAGGTCAATCATTTTACAAGCAAGAACTTTTCCCAGACGACTTCAAATTCCGTAGCTACGTTGAGTTTTCACAAATTTTCTGGAAAACAGTGATGGGATTCGAAATTTTTTATGAATTTGGTTTTTCGGATGATAATCACAAGCGTAGGGGAATATAAAATTTTGGGGGGCTGCCCGATAGAAGATCCATTGTTTACGTAAGTTTTGCCCAACTTTAGGCCGATTTTCTGCCCGATTATGGCTGATTTTGCAAATTTTTCCAAAGTTGGGAGGGCTGCAGCCCCCCAGCCCCCTGTCTCCTACGCCTATGATGATAATCTTTGCTTGATATGACTATGCACCATCTCAAAAGGTTATAAAGCCTTTCAACTAAACAGTGATACTGTTCTATTAACTACGGTCATACATAGCATCTGACAATAGCATTTGATTGCAGGGAGCTAGTTATGATCTGGCGTGTAAAGTTTTTTTGGGTCACCGGGTAGACAATCCTTAGTTAGTCCGGGTAGATAATCCTGCACAAACCCGTTGTGACCCTTGTATAAAATTCTCATTTGATATTTTCTACTTGAACGTAATTCATGCCTCAGTTAAGCCTTATTGCCATCGAGCTGCATTTTCCGTTCTAGCGGAAATGCTTGCGAGCATGCTGGACATATTGTCTAAATTTAGAATAAAGATACGGCTGAACGACCTTTTCTTGTGTCAAATTCCACTCATTCGCAAAATTTCACTGTGTGGAGAAAAGGCTTTCCGCTAGGAGGATGTGCCTACCGTGTCCATATTGCCAATCTCCTTTATTTTTGGGAAAAGCTAAAGGAAGCTAGTTTTAGGGATTGCTGCATTGAGATTAAGACAGTAAATTTCAAATTATGAGTAAACTTTGAAAATTGAGCTAAAGCTTGAGTTAGGCAACTGAATTGCGATTTTTCAAATAAATGTCACCGATGTTTCAGAGTGTTTACTCTCTCACCTGATTGTGCATTGCAATTGAAATTAAACTACGATTTGATCGTTCCCATAGCATTTCCAAAATCTGATCTTTTGTGTCAATCTCACTCCTTTTACGTGAATAGGAGGCTAAACTTGACCCTGAAAATTGCTTGCTGTTAAGCAAGGGAAGCCTTTGAAAATCTGGCTTCATGATGATTTTCAGATAATAGACTGCAATGATATGATTCTTAAATCTTTTAAATACATTATATAATAAAATTTTTCTAGTTTTTATAAATCATACACATAGGCTAAAGGGTATTCTACAACATCATGAAGAAAATATATAAAAACAACAAAATATCAATATAATTGGTAACAAAAATCGCTATTGTTTGTTAGAAAAACATACTTGAAGATAGCTATCAAGACCCCAGACCGTTGTCACTTTTTGAAATACTAAATAATCTCAAAACCGGCCGCTGTCCACGAAAGTAGACATATTTAGAAATCAGCGTAACTTAGAAGTAAGTCTCTGCATAGTTACTGTGGTCACTGTTAGTTCCATTTTCACAAATTTCATGCTTTTCTGTTTAGAGTAGATCAATTTTTGTTCACATGACGCAAAGGTTACGTAACAACGGGGTAATAACTCATTGAAACCTGACCTTGAGCCTTACACTTTAAGAGCAGCAATTTGGCAATTTCATTCAACATACAAGTGTTACATGATTACATCCCGGGGGGGGGGTACATGACTTGCAGATGGATGGGGTCTGCCGCCCCGTTTTCAGAAAGCTACCCTTTTCTAATTACCGACAGTTGCTGTCATACCCACTTTTATGATGTATTTTGGCTGAAAGTGACACATTTTTGGCTATTTTTCGCTCATGTCCGGACCGGATAACCCACCCATGTTTATGGAAATCTGCCGAAAAAGAGACCCTTGTTTAGAAAATTTTGGACTCAAAAACCCACCCATATGGGCGGCACATACCCGTGCCCTCAACATGTTATGCTATCCCCCCGGGGATTACATGCTCATGATGAAATTCAAATGCTAAATATGGACTCTGGAATAAAATCTGAAAATAGCGTAACTTAGAAGTAAGTCTCTGCATAGTTACTGTGGTCACTGTTAGTTCCATTTTCACAAATTTCATGCTTTTCTGTTTAGAGTAGATCAATTTTTGTTCACATGACGCAAAGGTTACGTAACAACGGGGTAATAACTCATTGAAACCTGACCTTGAGCCTTACACTTTAAGAGCAGCAATTTGGCAATTTCATTCAACATACAAGTGTTACATGATTACATCCCGGGGGGGGGGGGTACATGACTTGCAGATGGATGGGGTCTGCCGCCCCGTTTTCAGAAAGCTACCCTTTTCTAATTACCGACAGTTGCTGTCATACCCACTTTTATGATGTATTTTGGCTGAAAGTGACACATTTTTGGCTATTTTTCGTTCATGTCCGGACCGGATAACCCACCCATGTTTATGGAAATCTGCCGAAAAAGAGACCCTTGTTTAGAAAATTTTGGACTCAAAAACCCACCCATATGGGCGGCACATACCCGTGCCCTCAACATGTTATGCTATCCCCCCGGGGATTACATGCTCATGATTAAATTCAAATGCTAAATATGGACTCTGGAATAAAATCTGAAAATCATCAATGCATTTGGCAGTATGCTTTGAAGCCAGGCACTCTACACAATAACAAAACTTTACCTTCGATGATTACACAGAAGACCGGAGGAAAGGAACCTTTTTCATGCTTTTCATGCTTTGATTATGTCGTTGTGGAGCTGTTTAAGATTTGTGATAGGAATGCAATAGATAATGGTAAAAAAAACTCCTTGGAGCCATCTTGGAGACAAAGCAGAATTTATTATATTGCATGGCCCGTGGAGAAGAAAAATCTGCAAGAAACTTAACTCACCCCATGTGAAATCATTGCAAAATATACAACTGCCAAGTCACCTTTCCTGAAAAATGCATCTGCCAAAAATGCAACAACAGATTATAGTACCGCCGATGAATTAGCCAGAGACCACTAGACAGTTCATATCAATAAGAATCGTTGTCAATGACTGGTGATCCTTCTTGCCAGAAACAAACAAGGAAATTTGGTGTCATTTATACACAGTTTTGCATGCATTTCTCAACATGCATGATTCACAATTTTGTCGTCAAGGTAAGGCATTTCTATTGAAAAGATCATCCTATCTCGAGTTCATAAAAAGTTACTGCCCCGTTCAAGCCAGTTCATATTTGCTTAATAAAAGTGCTGATCCAATAGTGTGCAAGCTCAAAAGGTAGTGGCCCCGTTACGTTTTCCACCAGCTATGTTATAAAATGAACTTTGCACTGTCCTGTAAGCGTATCGTATATTCATACCTATTGCAAAGGTAAGTGTTAGATGGAAATATGGTCTGCTTGTTTATCTATTATTCCTTTAGGACATCTGATGTATTTCCGGTCTTCAAAGCTATCTTCATTGATATTTACACTGGATACTCATGACTAAATAATTACAAATCTTAGCGAGAAAACACTATTTATATTCTAACATATGGAATAAAAAGGCAGTTAATAATTTTGATAAAGAACTGTTTGTATTTCAAATCTACCATTGAATCTAAACATGCCCAGATATTAAATCTTGTGACCCCATTTCCGCTGTACAGGAAAACTTTGGAACCCTAAAGAAGTGTTACCGATCACCTTTTCTTTCGCACAATGATCTGTATCACCATCTGATCCAACCTTTCGTGGCAAGTCGGTTCTTGCTTTAAAAAAATTGAACTGTATTTTTACTCTTAAGGTTCCGAAGCTTTATTGTTGACGATGCTAAGAGCTTAAGACCCCCCATTTGTTTTGGATAAATATCTTTGATCCATGCGCTTACTCTTGTATTCTCTCATTGTGCGACTAGATTGACTACTTCAGTTCCCTGTGGCCAGCAGCGATGATGACTCTAATGAACTTAAACAGGGACTCACCCTTCTCGTAAAGAAACCCTGTAAGACCGACGGCATCCCCGAACAATATAGTGGTACAGGGTGAGCCCCTTATTCATAACTCCTGTCACAGATCTTTTGTGTGGCAAGACTTATGGATAGGGGGTTCACCCTGCTGTGGTAACTAGATGAATTTTTCTCTCCCAAGCTATATGGAGTGGTATGTCCGGTTTGTTCAACTGTGGCTGCCGTAGATCTGTTGTACTGTATAAACGGAATGATGGTGTAAGAGTCCCTAACTAGCAGCACTATGTTACATGGTCCATACGGGTTTGTGGCACTAAAAATTTAGTAATAAATGCTGAAATACCATCTACTATTTCACACAACATCTCGCAGCTGCTTTATCTTCAGTCAGATTTTCCACTTTTTGTTGTTGTGGAAGATATATCGGCATCTTCTTTGCTATCTGAGTTTGATGCAGCTTGCTCCTGAATAACGGATAGAAAGAGCGTGTAATTGCATGGAATGGTGTTACACTGGAGTAAGGGCTCAAAAATCTTTCATATCTTAAAGGGATAGGAGGGTGTAAAATTTCGTTACATTTTCTTTACGTGAATTGCTTAGTGGAAACTCAGGGTGAGGGTACCTTGCTGTAAATCCGGAAAGGAAATCCTATTATATCTTGATTATCTTTACAATGGCGGTATTTTCATTTTTGTTGAAGGAATTTATGGAAAATATCGAGAAATTAAAAACATTTCAAATCCTAAATCCTTCGACCGGGAATGGTACAATCTTCGAGAAAAATATAAATTATGAAGGTCTAAAATTCTTGGCAAGCAGAAATCTGTCACTCTTGGGGTTTTGGATTTAGAATTTTGATTACGTCACAACTTCAAATAACATAAATGCCAACAATTATGGACACGCTACACTACTTACTTCAGTTTCCGTTATCCCAGGAACAGATGAGTCGTCCTTTGGTAGGCAACAAACACTATCTTTGCACGTGGTATCAACACATCTCAGCAAACATGGGCTGTGTCTATCTGATACACGAATTTCCTTAACAAGATAACAAAGAGAAATTTTAGATAACAAAGCCAATAGTAAGGTCATAATCAAAGGACAACAGCACCACGACAGTTCTTGGACTGAATAATCGTCATGATTAATGCTCTCCAAATTGTAAACGAAGAAAATATCAATTCTTAGAGAAATAACGTTCCATGTCTAATCGCCGGTCTTGCTTTCTAAAATGTGAGCATAACTTGAGTCCATGAGCTAAACGAAACCGTTGTCCCTGAGCACAAGCATCGTAGCAAATGTGGATAAAATAAATTTAGCAGCCTTTGTATAGAAAATTCAATCACAAACGCTCTTGGGCAACTGGCAAGCATTCTGATCGTTTGCCTTGTGTTTTTTGTGTGGACTTCATAGACTTTATTCAATTCAGACCCAATTTAAGGAGAAATATCACCTCATCTAGAGCCTAGAGCTGTAGAGGCATGCGGCTGGCTTGAGCGACATCAGAAAGTTATTTTCACGTTGCCCTTAGGCCTGCAATGCTTGCCGCAGCCTCGGCTATGTCACCTGCACTCAATTCAATGCTTGTCTTTGTTGTCGTTTGTCAAAGCAACACACCTTTCCCGAGTTGCGATTTTTTGGAGCAAGAATAATTAACATTTCGTTTATAAATTCCACCAAAGGAAACTGAGCTCCTGAAAGAAATGTACTTGACAAATAACATCGTTACCTCTATAAATTCAGGCTGAATAGTAGTTGAGTGGATTCCTTCTTCATGAAAAAATGCTTTTATTGATTCAGAAATGCTCATGTAGTCACCACGTGAAGATAGTTTAAGATGAAGTGATGCAACAATCTTGGTACCGGCTAACTGCCAGACATGGAACTCGTGAACGCCAACGATCGATGGGAACTGGAAGAATAGGAATAAACATGAGACAGATAATGTAACAATGTTGCTTTGGACTGACAAAAAATGGCAGAGAATATAGCGATTGCAACAGAAAGATTGTTTACGTAAGATTAGTAAACAGGTGGCTGTTGTTTGCCATCTTATTTCAGTTCAATATTTTTTAGCTTTTAAAAGAAACTGATCCAAATCAAAGCATTAACTACCACAGTTTATATGAAAATACACAATTCAGTTGCTAACTACAAACATTCATTCACACATTGATTGATTGATTGATTGATTGATTGACTGATTGATCTTATACACTTAAATGCAAGGTAACCCCGAAGGCAAAGGCCGTTTTTCAGAGGACCGTGACAAAAAATCAAGACGCGAAACTTACAGGTAAAAATCTGCAAACGAAAATGAATAATATGATTACAAAGCTAAAGTGAAACTAAAATCAATGCATAATGATCATACCGAGAGTGACAGGACACGTTCAGATCGGACTGGAACAAATCATACGACTAACGTGGGTTCTATCGAATTGCATCAAAGGTACCATTGGAGGAAACATTTGATTGTTATTGATTACTACAAATTCTGAAGGTTTAGATAGCCTAAGCTTTCTGAACCTTCCGCTCTAAAAGGTAAAGTGGTTGGCAGAACTCAAGATTTCAAATTAGGACTGATAATTGTTAGCTACGTCTAGTGATCAAACTATTCGAAAAGTCGGCTAGAAATTGATGAGCCTCTCCTTAATGCTCGGCATCAAGAGCTCAGGCCAAGTCTACATGATCCTAACTAAAATACCTCAAATTTGTCTTTCATTGATGTTGTAGCGATACCAAACCTACCAGTGCCAAGATGAGTACGTCTTCTATCTACTACTTGAAGATTCATTCATTTTACACTGGAAAATCTGCTCTAAAAGCCGAACCATTCTCCAGATTTTACCACCACAAACAACAGCTATCTTTGCTTACAGGAGGCTAAAGAGAAGCTAATTCTGGGAGCGAGGCTGAAGAGTTGATATCCAATTGGTGCACTTTCATTGGATTTTCAGATAGTTTGATCAGAGGAAAGCAATGAAGCAGTACTGCTATCTAAATCAATAAATGAAGCAGAAAGGGGGTCTAAGGTGTTAAGTCTACGATAAATCCCATTAGCGGAGGTTTCTTTCGCTGCACATGGTTGTAAAAGAAACTGCTTATTAGAAAATCAACTCGCAGATCTCCAAAATATTAAGGAACTTAAGGTACTGGGAAAATTTAGGTTTAGAAACAACGTATTTATTTGTTAATAACGGAAATTCTTGAACATGTTTTGACTATATTTTCACTTGTTGCCTGAAGGTAACTGTGTAATGTCTAGCATTGGAAAGGCCTCAACAAACCTCGTTTGAAATGTTCACGAGGCTACATGCAGTGCATATGAAGATTGTAATGGAACCTTTATATTAAGAAACTCGAAAGACACTCTCAGTTGTGGAAATCTGAAGAACTTAAGAACCTTTCACTACTGGCCCAATTTCTCATGTCCTTACCAAAAATACGCGTAATTCGAAGCTAGCATTAAAAGTTTCAGTAACAGAAGCTTTAATCTAATTTAGCACTCATGCTTAAAGAAAGGTCACATAACGCTAGACTTGCTCCAAGTCTATTCCGAGATATATCAGCACTAAGGAGCATAGTTACTTCTGCGGGGGCGTGAACCTTGAAGAGGACGCTGCGAAGGAAAGCGAATGACGCCCCGGCAGAAGTAACTATGTTCCTTAGTGCTGATATATCTCGGAATAGACTTGGAGCAAGTCTACATAACGCTGAAAAATACGATAGGCACATACCTTTCCCATTAGCTTTTCTTCCAATTCTCGTATTTGAATATGAGTTGGCACAGTTTGTAGCAATATCATACTAGATTCTTTCACTGCAAAAGAAAATATATAATATGACAAGAAGTGTCCTAAAAAAGTATACAGGTTTGCTTGAATCTTGCAATGTGAGGCCCCATTTACACGATACCGTTTTCATTGCATATCGGATTGCTTTCATATCGGATTGGCCTCCCCCGTTTACACGATACGGTTTTCATTTCAAATCGGATTGGCCTCCTGTTTACATGAAAACGCACCAATTCGATACGCTTCATGCCGTTATCGCGTTGTAAATGAAAACGCTCTGAAAGTGGCATGAAACCAATCCTATATAGTGTAAACGGTTGAATCCGGTATAAACTCGATGCGGAGCCTCATTATCAATCTTACGAGCCTCTCATTAACCTAGGGCACTGCGCAGAATGGACAGTAGATGCTAGAAGCATACAGTGATAGCGTTGCAGTGCACAGTTAAATGGTGCCGTGTAAACAGAACCCCAATCCGATACGAAATGAAAATGGTATCGTGTAAACGGGGCCTGAATTTAGTTTTCCATTCATTGGCCATTGATAAAAGCTAGAGATTCATATCACGGGCAGCGACCAATTCTGCATCATTGGGAGGTAATATCTCTTTCTTCAAAGGATTGAAATTTAACTTTACTTTTTATTTACGTATTTTGAGGTGAAGTCATCTTTCAAACTTTCTAAATGTTTCATTGATATATATTCTTACATCTACTTTGTTCATGTATCAGAAACCTTCAAAGCCTAAATAACGAGGATGTCAGTCTATCAGCGTCTATCAAGGAAATGCTTTCAGAATGATATAGATCTGAGAGACTGTCAGCTTTCAGGAGAATTTTTTCAAGGGTTTTTTTCAGTTCATTTCCCTTTGCCTAAGAAAAGAGCAACACTCAAATCGTGAGCCATTCAGTTAGCGGCAAAATTTTTCGCTAAATGACAATGATTCATTAAATGGCCCAGCCCAGACGAAGGTAGCAGTTTCTAGACTTTGATTTGCCTTTCTCTAAAGACTGACATGCGTGAATGAAAGAATCAATTTCGAAATGTACTTACACAAAGGGACTGAAGACTTTAAAATAATTGCAACCATAATAATACTAAAAGAGAAATAGACACTGTGAGAGTAGAATCTTACCCGACTAGAATAAAAATTGCTTCATTCGGATAATTGTAACCAATAAATTAGGTTACATTCAAAGAGAATATGTTATCGAAGGAATAAAATGGTAACCATCATCAAACAGAAAAAGCAAAAAATGATTGGAGAATGAACGCTACAATGAGCAAAGGGGGACAAAGTCTTATAGCATTTTATGATTGTTATTTTAAACTGCTCTCGAAAACTGGATTAAAGTACCACACTTTTTTATCAACATTAGTTAATACCTTCTCGATATACTGCGTCGATGGCTTACCTTTTTCCACTTTCGATACAGTACTGAGGATTACTTAAGATTATAGGGTAATGCAAAGTATCCGGTTGCCCTTGCCATAAAACATACCCAAAGCACTCCAAAGAGCAAAAAGGGTCATTTGAGTCTCCAAGTACGAATAAGCAGACACCTCTGACATCCACTTGATAATATTACCTCATAACAGAATCAACATGAAGTGTCCATTTGCCCTTGCTATAACAGATAGCTAAAGCACTGCCAATGACAATAACAGAGCCAAGTGCATCAACTAGGACGAGTAAGTAAAAACCTCTAATATTCATTTGATCATCTTACCTCATAACAGGATCAACATAAAGTGTCCATTTGCCCTTGCCATAATAGATAGCTAAAGCACTGCAAATGACAATAACAGAGCCAAGTGCATCACCAAGGACGTGTAAGTAAACACCTCTGATATTCATTTGATCGCTTGACTTCACTTTCTTGGAATTCTTTGAATCCTCAACGTCCTGGAAAGCTAAAAAATTGAATTCAAGAGTTACTGCGAAATTCATTTGACAAATCAAGGATGAGTTTTGAGTTTCCTTGACACAGAGCAATAGCTTTTCTGTCAAGATGTCGTTACAATGATGTTGTAATTACATTTCGAAATCACCACAGGGAGCCAGAACATCAAGCCAATTTTCGATTCAAACGGTATTACGAAGAAAAGCAAGCAGTCTGCCTTACATAGCATGTGTTACAAAATAATCTGGCAAGATTTTCTTCTGAAAAGCAAAATATAATATGAAGCTTTTTTAATTTCTGCCTAAGGTTGTGTTTACACGATACCGGCAAAATTTGAAAATGGCATAAATTGATGCAGATATGCTTACAGTTCACATGAAAATGGCTCATTTTTACCGGTATGTTTTGAAAGCGATAGAATTTGGAAACGAAACAGATTTTGAGCTTATTCATGAAGCGCAATGCATCTACAGTAGCTAAAGGTAGAATACAATGCAATGTTCCGGATATCTATTGACTTACTTTCACTCGTTGTTATGACAACATCCAATCCCGCAGTCTCTTCTTCGGCCTGAATAGCTGCAAGCATCATGCCCATCTTGTATCTAGATGGCGTCGTATGCACTCGGTTATTAGTCAGTCCACCTAAGTCTTCGTCAAGTTCGATATTACTTTCATTTACAGGATCTTTGACATGCTCAATATCAATCTGATCTTCTTTCGATATGACTTTATTTACAATAACTACTGTGGTTACTTCTTGGTTGTTTTCGGCGGCTCTTTCGAGCTCATTGCCGCTCTCATTAGTGCTTTGCTGTCCATGGCTATGACCGTGGCCGCTATGACCATGGCTCCCGTGACTGTGACCACCATGACCATGACCACCATGACTGTGACCATGACCTAAATGACCTGAAGTTGCAAGAAACAAAGAATTTTATTGTATAAGTCAAAGTCTCTCACGAGGAATAAATCACTGCGAAAACCTCATACTCTATCATAAAAACTTTCAAAACTTTTCAAAATCTCGAATATTCTAGAAAATCTCATAAATGGCATAACTCTTCAAAAAATCTTAGAAACCGCAAATAGATTATAAGAACGTTCCCCCCTTCCCAAATCTCAAAATCCAAGAAATATTCTCTTACAACTGATACATATTCGCAAACAAATCTTCAGAAAATTCTTTGGAAATCTCATAAGTCTTGCAAAATTTTTAGAAAGGTTGGAAAATCTCTGGAAATTTTGCCAAATCTTGAAAATTTCTAAAATTCTCGAAGAGTCTTGCAAGTCTTGTAAAGTCTAAAAAATCAATGAAATATTTGAAAGTCCCAGTCATTCCCGTCATGGAACTAAAATGAAGGAGAGAGAGAGAGACCCTGACTGAATGATGGAATGGTGCATCCAGGAACTTGGATTTTGCCCGTAAAGGAAGCGGGGAGACAGCATAGGTTTCAAATCTTTAGGTAGGTAGGTAGGTAGGTATTTATATTTAACGTGGCTAGCCCGCGAAAGTCTGAGAGACTTATTTCCAGCAGGGGCCACGGATGTTTTACCATCACTCCGCCGCAGCTACCCGCCACAGCTACCAGATTTCCCTCACATGGCTCTGGTCGACCCGGGCTAGTGTTACGGACAGCGACCATACTGTCCAGCGTGGGATTTGAACCTACGGCCGTCCTGACCTTTGGATTACGAGTCAGACGCCTTAACCACTCGGCCACACGCTCACACACTTTAAAAAGCTTTGTGCAAAAATTATATGACCTTGATACAAAAACGCTGGATCTATTGTGTTCAGGAAACTTTGGAAAATGATCACATCTGTAGTACTGATCAACGATAAAAAGATGACATTTATTGGCCTCAGTGGTATGCGTTCGTTCTTTCTCTCAAACTGGTCTTAAACTCATGGCCACAGCTGTGGATTTAAGGCCTCCACTAATACTTTCCCTGAAGCAATATTCTTCATGGAGTTCCGATGTTTTGCAAACAAATCATGGAAACGAACAGCATATAGACACAATTTTGGATTACACCCCTTGTCGGCAGAAGCACTATAATTTCTAAGAATTTCTGTATAATTCATTGTAACGCCATAGCAAAATGGCGCAGAAATAAAAAACAACAACATCGAAATTCAAAGTCTACGT
Source organism: Aurelia sp. 4 Dawson et al 2005 (assembly GCA_964019985.1). NCBI lineage: Eukaryota > Metazoa > Cnidaria > Scyphozoa > Semaeostomeae > Ulmaridae > Aurelia > Aurelia sp. 4 Dawson et al 2005. The sequence continues at coordinate 12,321,738 of OZ026492.1, forward strand.
GGATAGTTGAAATGACGAAACTCCAAAAGAGTAAACTACGCAAAGAAACATCGTTGACAAAACGTGGTCTTAAATTTGTAACCATAATGTACAATGAGCAGAAAAAAGAAGTGAAGCAAAAAAAGATGATCGTATTGAATCTCTATGGATTCAAGAATTCAAGAAACGGAAAAAACAAAGTCCCAGTTGGCCATCTACATATCTCCTATGACCATTAATTGATGATAATAATAATAACAAAGTCTCCATTTTGGAGCAGTTTCCTACAATTGAATGTGAACACACGTTATTCTCATAAGAAACTGGTTTATAAGAAACTAGTACTAAGATGGCCAAAATTTTAAGAAACTCTAGTATTATGTCTGAGAAGTACTAAGAAACTTTTCAAAGTTAAAAGCATGGATTTTATAGCGAATAGATCGTTGAGCCTTCATTCTTGAGCAATATTATCTAACCATTTGTGTTTTCAACATAACAGAACACTGGTCATTCCTCTATGATGTTTTAAATGTCAACAAAAATATCTGCCGCAGTGTCAGCGACCACAATGCTAATTCTACATTCAGAAAAATGAGAAACAAATTAAGAAACTTTTAGCACTAAAATGGATAAAATTTCAAGTGAAAGTAAGAAATTTTTAGTTCTATGGCCTGATCCAAGTTTCTTATATAAGAAATACGTGTAGCCCCCTAACATCAGCAGGGATATCGCAGGAACTCTTGAACAAATGAATGGTGAAATAATTTACCTTGAAAGATGAAAATTCCTAGAACGTTAACAAGGAGGCCAGCAGCACCGACTGCCAATACCAATAAAGGAGTTTTGATTCCTTCTGGGGTAATGATCCTTTTTAATGACTCCACCAATATGGAGAAACAAAGAGCAACCAAGAAAACAGAATTGACAAGTGCACCAAGAACCTCTGCTCGAACCCAACCAAACGTATTCTTACCAACGTTATGTCGATGAGCTTGTTGCGATATCTGTAAGGGATATAAAAGATTCAAATGGCAAATCATAACTTTCGAAACACAGTTACAGTTGACCCAATGTATCTAATCAATAACAGAATGAGGACGCTAAACACTTCTTGCTGCAATGTGATACATATGATTATCAAAGGCATGGGCACGGTAAACGAAGAATTCCAAATACACGACATCTCAAACCTGCCTAATCAAATCCGTGTGCAAATGATGTTGCATGGTGATAAAAGATTTTCTCATAACCAAAATTGCCAAATATAAAGGCGGTTCTCCTCAAGGAGAAACCAACAGAATTTTGGTATAGCTTTCAGTATCTGTATGGTTATATTTCATGTGTTAAAGATACTTAGGGTAGCCATGCCTATCATGCTGCCAATGGTATGTTTTTTGTAGCCTGATTCAAGTTAGACTGATTGTATATTCGCAGTTATCACAGTTGATAAAATGATGGACGCTCAAACTACGACTCATGAATTTCCACACTGAAAGTTGGGACGAAGTCCCCCCAGACTTCATATTTGTTTATAGAAACCATAGCAACACTGTCCGAACTCCAGGCTCAAACATCCGATTCTAAAACACCTAAAAGTCCAGGTTTTCAGTAATACTAGCTAGCCCTGAACAAAAGCCATAAGTATCCAGATAAATGCAGAAGCATCCAGAAGAATCAACAAACATTTCACTGTGAACTAGGAGTTCCTCATTAGTCTGAACCTAATTTGACATGGCGGAGATAAAACAAGACAGTTCTCAACATAATTGCTTTGATATTGAGGGATCAGAATTTTTCAAACGCCGGACGTTTTTATGATCGCTTTTATATAAGAAAAGTTGATCAGGACATAGTTGGAAAAGGTAGGAATGAAAAAGGAATTCTTGAATACAAACAGGATAAGGTAATGTAGTTTCACTGGGCATGAGTTGAGGAGAGAGAGAGAGAGAGGGATAGAAAGGAAGTTCGTAGAGGCGTAGATGGTAGGGAACAGAGCAAGATGTAGACAAATAATAAAGACGTTATATTGGATGATGAGAAAATTGGATGTTAGAAACATAGAAAGCAGCTTCGCAAGATCATAAGAGATAGCAGAAGATGGAAGGGGAACGCACCATCATGATCATCATGATCATCATCATCATCATCATCATCATCACCATCATCATTTTCATCATCATCATCATCATCATCATCATCATCATCATCATCATTTTCATCATCATCATCATCATCATCATCATCATCATCATCATCATCATCATCACCATCATCATTGTCATCATCATCATCATCATCATCATCATCATCATCATCATCATCATCATCATCATCATCATCATCATCATCATCATCATCATCATCATCATTTTCATCATCATCACCATCATCATCATCATCATCATCACCATCATCATTGCCATCATCATCATCATCATCATCATCACCATCACCATCACCATCACCATCATCATCATCATCATCATCGTCATCGTCATCATCATCATCATCATCATCATCATCATCATCATCATCATCATCATCATCATCATCATCATCATCATCATCATCATCATCATCATCATCATCATCATCATCATCATCATCATCATCATCATATGGTACCATCTTCGACAAGAAGGTTGGAAACCATGAACTTTTCCATTTCACTCTATCTTCAGCTGTTCGTTTCAATGCACCAAAGTTTTTTATTCCTGTCAAATCTTTCAAATTGTTGATCCAGGTTCTACGCTGCCTCCCTTTGCCTCTCTTTACATAGATGCATCCTTCTATAATTTCATTATACATTGTCCCACTACAGCCTCGCAATACATGACCTGCAAATTCCATTTTTCTTTTAAAAAATTCCTTTGTAAGACATGATCTTTCAAAATCTACTACGTTTACTAAAAAAATCCCTTTTTTAGAGCGAAAATAACGTTCTTGAGGTGCTAAACCCGAAAAAATAATGTTCCAGTGGTCAATCGGAAGTCGATTGGAGGCCGGAAGTTTGTAGATCTAAGCTGGTCCTTTTGCCTCAAAATGATACAAAATTCATTCAAAGTGCGTAATGTACTAGTTTGCAGTTCTGGGTTCTGGATACGTTGCTCTATCATATCACTCTATATCACTCCCAGAATATTTCCAGATCCTCACTGCATTAACAACACGTGATTTTCCTTTAATCGCTTTCTACCAACGATTCATTTGATATGGTGTAAATCCGCAGAGAAGGAAGGAGCAAAGGAAAAGACAGACAGGGTCAGGAGAAGATAAGGAGTTAACTTAAACTTAAGCAGTTTAAGTGGAAAGTTAAACTTAAAAAAAGGAACTTAAGCATATTAAAGTGGCTCGAGCCACTTCGAGTAAAATTCTAGCCTATGTCAGTATTTCGAGTTGAGGTCGATCAGTCACCAAATATGTTGCAAAATGTGTCATGACCCATCGTCTTTGCGCGTTCACGGCTATTTTTATCAATGTTTTATTTATGCTTCGATTCCTTTTAACAAAATGATATTTCTCCGTACGTCAAATGAACCTCTACAAAGTAATCTTAAGTATACATAAAGTCATTTATAAATGAAAAGAAGCCTTCTGGCGACTCACGGAAAGCTGTTGCAGCAAACAGTCTGGATCGAACGATTTGTATATACTTTTCATACGATAGATTGGATACAGTGGCATCCAGTAATCCATAATTATGACTTTCTGCACTTTCTCCGCACAATTAAAGCTTGGAATATGTCATGACATTCAGTGATAGGCTCAACGACAATAAAATCTTTTTAAAATCCTATTTAGTATAGGTAAATACTAAAAAAATTCAAGAATATAAAAAGCCACAAAGAAACTATAAACAGATAGAAAGGTATGGTTGCAGAGCAGTTTTACTGTGTGAGGAGCTTGTTTGATTTCCCATATGATCGCATACATTTTTCATATGAGATATAGAACAACATTATAGCATTATTGCTATTTGCAAAATGCTATTTTCAGCCAAGGTATTTTTCCTTCGTTGCCTTATTTATTTGTTCTTTTCATAATTCTAGCAAATTAATTCCCTTTATTCTTCATTTCATTCTTTGTTTTGATTTACATTATTACAGACATTCAAAATTGTTAATAGAATTACAATTTATCAATGTATAGAATTAGAATTACTAATGTTTGCAGCAGAAAAGTCTACAAAAGATTCAAAATTATTGTTCTATTCAGACCTAGGTGGTGCACTTTGTGGCAAATATTCACTTAATTATCTAATCATGGACATCCTTCAAATCCATTATTTCAACTGACTGAAATCAGCCACTTCATTCTGAAATAATGATGGATTTTCTCAAGAAAGCCCCTTCAAGAAACCTTCAAACTTTGCCTGAAATAATGAGTAAATTTCCCTATCCTCTTGCGAGGATGAATTTGCATGATACAATGTTGTTGTGTTCCCAGGGATGACACATATGTCGTCGTAAAGGCCAATTTCCAGTCAGCGAAATTCTCCGAGCGGGCGGGATTTTAGACAATTAAAAGTTGCTCAGCCATAACTATCTATTCAATTCCAGAGCCACATTTTCTCTCGCAAACAAAAGAATTTCCGCCCGCTCGGAAAATTCCGCTGACTGGAAACCAGCCTTAATGGGGCCACGTGTACTATGCTAATCATTGTAAAGCCAAAATGTGGTTGTGGATTTGGGCCTGTTTTGAAAGGTCTCTTCATTTTCATTTTCATTTTTAAATATTTATACAGGTTACAAAATTTCAGTAAAAGATAACTGCTTTACAAATTGACCTGTGCAAAAACAAAAAGCCTAAATTAAAGAGAATTATATATATATATAATGTACAAACGAGCATAATAGAAATAAAAATGAAAATATAATGTACCTCTCATATGAATTTTTTAAAGGTAGCCAGGGACGATGCCAATTTAGTTTCCCTATTCAGCTCATTCCATAATTTTGCTCCACGATACGAAAATGCTTTTTGGCCTGTGCTTGTTCTTAGCAGGGGTATCTGCAAGTTTGTTTCGGTAGAGCGAAGAATGCGATCACTGCCCTCTGAGCATTTACTGAAAAGTTCCCCTAAATATTGAGGAGCAAGTGAATTCAATGCCTTATAGGTCAACGTTGCTGTTTCTTTTCTGATAAGATCTTTGATTGATGGCCAGCCAAGATTTTGGAGCAGAGGGGCAGCAGAAGCATCGTATGGACTATTTGTAGTTATTCTTGCAGCTCTATTTTGGATCTTTTGGAGAGAATTAAGTTTGGTTTCACTACAACAACCCCAAACCGAGCAGCAATAACTGAAATGTGGCTCAACAATTCCTCTATACATTTTCTGCAGATCACCTGATGGAAGAAATTTCTTGGCATGCTTAATAAGACCGAGAGCTCGCAGTGCCTTAGTCTTAACATGTTCAATGTGGCGATCCCATTGGAGTTTGTCATCAATTTGAACTCCCAGATACTTAGTATCGGTTATCATATTGATCTTTTGATCACCTATTTCGAAACTAGGCTTAGCTTCAGTCTGCTTTTCGATTTTCTGAATATTTGGTCTGGAACCAATAATCAAAGACTGTGTTTTTACAACGTTTAGGGACAATTTATTGCCATGTAGCCAGTTCTGTAAATTCACAAGATCCTGGTTTAGATCATCCTGCAATTTAGAAAGGCATCTCGAGGAGTGTGAAATCGCAGTATCATCAGCGTACATGGTGACCTTTCCTTTGTTTAGGCAGAATGGTAGATCATTTATGTAAACAAGGAAGAGAAGTGGGCCAAGACAGGAACCCTGGGGGACACCACAACCTATAGCGTTAATACTAGAAGAGGTGGAATTTACCTTGCAGAGCTGCTTTCTCTCATGCAAATAGGAAGTAAACCAGTCAAGCTCTAGTCCACTTATTCCGTATTTTTCTAGCTTCTTTAGTAAGATACCATGATTTACTGTATCAAACGCCTTTTTTAGGTCAATGAAAATCAAACCAGTGTACTTGCCCCTATCTATATTCACATACCAGTCATTAGTGCCAGCCATAAGGCTGGTGACGACTGAGTGTAAAGATCGAAAACCAGACTGATGCTTGTATATGAGCCTATTACTATCTAAGTAGTCATACAGTTGATTATAAACTACTTTTTCGAAAGCACGAGACAATACAGGCAACACAGAAATCGGTCTGTAGTTAGAACAATCATCTCTCGCTCCGCTCTTGTAAATAGGGGCAACACGCGCTATTTTCCAATCTGTTGGAAATTTTCCAGAGAACAAAGACAAATTAAAGAGATCGCACAATGAACCAGAGATTAGAGGCAGAGCAATCTTTATAAAAAAGCTTGCGATACCATCACAACCAGAGCCGTGCGATGTCTTCATTTTCTTCATAACTTTCGTTACGTCATTCTCTGAAACAGCTTTGAAAGAGAAATTTCTTACAGCGTTACCCAACTCATACTCATTGGATAAAAGCGGGTTGGGTTTTTCTGGAATTTTGTCACTCAGTTTATTTCCAATGGTACAGAAAAAATTATTCATTGATGAGGCAATTGTTTTATTGTCTTTAATCGACACACCTTCAACATTAAGGGATGGGATGGAAGTGGTCTTGCTGCTTTTGTTTATGACTTGGTTAATAGTCTTCCAGGATCCTTTAAGGTCTCCATGACATTCAGAAATTTTCTCAGAGAAATATTTTCGTTTTAGCCGGAGATTTAACTTGTTTACACGATTGCGAATTTGCTTATAACAATCCATCAAGAGGGTGGATTTACTCTTTACTGCCTGGATTTTCAATTTATCCCTCGTCTTAGCAAGTTGAAAAAACTTGCTAAGTGGCTTGCTTGGCAAATTGAAGTGGCTTGCTTGGCAAATTCTTTGAAATTTCAGAACAGAATATAGCCAACTTAATCACGTAAATTTATAATCTATTTGAACATGTTCACTATTGCCAATTGCCTTGATATCCAGGGAGTGCTGTTTAAGACAGGATTTTTCCTATTCAGCTGGTATTACATTTCCATACTTTGCATTCATTGAGATTTCTAGCATCAGAAAGCAAAACATTCTTCATCAGAAATGTTTTCAGCAATATTGATCTCTAAAGCTTACATAGTAACTGTTCATACATTGCAATAACAGCTCTTTTTGAGATAGCTATCCAAAGAATACTTTTCTTTGTACTGTTTCATTTCTGTGACTTTCTCTTCAATTTGGTAACTTGTAACTTGCTGTCCAATGTACTACATATATAAATATATCAGTATAGTAAATAGTAACTTGTAGTTTGATAAGTTCCCATTGTTTTCAAGAAAAATCCACCAAATAGCCCTAAAAATGCTATCAAAAATCTTGCTCGCTTTTTGGGTAGAGTGATACACCAATCACTCCCCTCGATAAATACTTTGGAACAATTACAACTCTTTCGTTGTGTGGGTAGAGCGTAAACGTAGTCTTTCGCCTCCGCAGTGGCAACTTTCTGAACAGTTGATAATGGCGTGAAAGGAAATGGAGCGAAAATGTTGGGATAAGAGGAGTGCCAATGAAAAGACTTACCTTCAACGCAAAAAACCCAACGAATAGTGACACGACATCAGATAACATGTGAAAGGAATCAGCAACTAATGCCATTGAATTTGTGGCATAACCAACTACAATTTCAGCAAAGAAAAAGGCTGTGGTTAAGCCAATCATCGTAACTAAGCTTGCTTTTTGACTGCAACACGCACGAACCATTTTGATTTCGATCTGGTCTGCACGCAGTTTGGTTCCACTACAATACTTGGGCTCCACGCGAGTTTCTGCACGTCTTCTTCCGAATTTTCTCGAACCTATGACAAACAGGCAATAAGCTGCTACTCTGACGCTCTTTGGATTTGAAAAGATAAAAATAATATTCTGCAAAATGTCAGCAGCTATCCTGAGGTCAGAGTCTCGTTGTGCCATGGAGAGGCAACTGTGAGCCTAAACTAAAAAGGAACATCGTTTCATGAAAACAGCTCACAGAAAAATACCATTGATGTTCACGCCAACCGTTTTTAATAGCCCCCCTTGGTGATAAATCCAGGGCTCATGAGATGTTGCTTCAAATCAGATTGATATTTTTCTGCAAAAAAGTCGAGTCAAAAATCCCACGGGGGACAAAAATTTGAACTTTGAACGATGAAATCGGTATTCATTAGGCATCATTTCGCATTATCAGCAGATACAGTCGAGTGATAAGTTTGAAAATGTTGGAGCAGCAAGTTGGTGCTTTTCATTCGAGGAGGACTGGATTGCATCTTCCGCTTACATGGGTATATGGAGAGTTGAAGCCAACCTCCAATAGAGCGAATCGCAGCGATCATCAGCGATGGACAAAATCGGCTAAGGTTTGTTTATACCCATTTCAAGTCATGTGATCAATCTCTTGATAAAACATCTTTTGATTTCTCTAACGTACTTCGTGCCATGCAGAGATGTGCCACGAGCGCAAAAAGTAGCATAATGCTAAGACTTCCCATGGGCATGGTCACATGACTTGAAATGGGTAAAATAAACCTTAGCTGATTAGGTCTATTGCCGAACTTCGAGCATGAGTAGTTCATTTTTTCACACCTTAAAGGCACAATGTCGTGGCAAGTTGTGATGTTGAAATCGATCACAAAGCTCTGGCCTTTGAGTAATTATCAAGCCTTTGTGGTCTCGGATCATACGTTGTTTGAAAATAAAGGAAATCAGATCATTCTCATCTTCGTGAATTTCACTGTACAGCGAAATTACTGAACCTTGTCTAATTCTTTTCTTCTTGTTTGTTTCGTTTACCCAATCAGCGCTACGACAGTGTGCCTTCAAGGCGGGTAGCTGCGGTTTGCTCTTTCGCTCAGGAGTTCAAGTTGCTTGAACATTTTCAGTGATCGCCAGCGAAAGTTGCGAAATTTGATTCAAACTGTTAACTCATAATCAAAACCATTATTTTCAAATAATTATACTATGAGTTGGACTTGCTACAAGTCTCTCTCGCAGCACAAAAGGAAGAAAGTCCAATTGTGAGTTCAAGTATGAGGGGTCTCGGTTTGGTGTAGTAGTCTAATTTTGAATAGCAATTACATGGGCTCAGGGGCTCAGGGCTCATAGTAATCAGTCTACAATATATTACGCAAAAACAGACATTTGGTGATATGTTTACTATTGCGCTTTTTGTGAATGTTTCAAGGAGCAAAAAGGAAATCAATGCATAGAAATTGACTGGGGAACCCTGGAGAACAAGGGAAGCTCGAGGCTCCTTTAAAAGGGCTCTATCTTATCTATGGAATTCAGATTTTCTAGGGTATGGCAGGGGTTGCTTTGACTTTTGAGATCTTTGATAATGCTTCATTCTAGCCCTAGCCTACGGAAACAATACTTCCTTTATTTGGAGAAGATCAGATGACATTCTGGCCCGTTCTGGCTGGCATTGCCGTTTCGTAAAGTCTCTTATGGAAATCTAAATGGGAATCGTAGCTAGGAGCGTACGGCAACTTTTCAATAACGGCAACTGCAGCTACATAATGTGTCTAAATCTGTTGCACTTATGGCCTTCTTAACAGCGCATCCTGGAACAACTAGCCTCCGTAAAGACTCTACCTTCCTCTGTGAAGGGGCGCCTGCATGCAGGCTAGAAGCAGCAAGATGCAACGAGTACACGACATGGAAAGTGCATCCTCCCACAAAGAAAGTACTTATGTCATAAGTGTGAGTCATGATCACTTTTATGGTACATGCAGCTTCACACTACACAGAAAATCCGTCAAAGCAATCCATAAAAATATTACTTTATGCAAATTCTTTCCGCGTTCCTAGACCTTTTCATGCGAATGCTTCCTTGTTGCCCAAAGGTTCTAAAACATGAAAAATCCTTCCTTGCTCCTCGAAAACTCGGGGAGGGTATCTTCATAGTGGAAACATTGCTTTGAACTTCAAATTCAGAATCAGACTCATGAAATTGCATAACATTAATCTAACAATCAAAATGTAACTTTACACCAATTCTTGCCGGGTCTTTCCTATGTTCCTTACTTTTCACAAAAATGCTTTCTTGTGTATCCTGTGGGGAATTTCACTCCCAAAATCCCATGCACCTTTTGGCACAGATCGTTCTGTTCAAAGAAAGATCCATCAAAAATCCATAGAAAGTCTTTTGTCCTGAAAATCTCGTTCACTTTTGCGAATGAGTGAAACGCCCTTCGGTGTAGCCAGCTGATAAAACATGAAAAGTCCTTGCTCCCTGAAACTCTAGCAAGGAACCTCAATAGCGCAGCGTTAAGAAGATTTCTGCAGGAGTGAATTATCCATAAAGATACAACTTTACGGAAACCCTTTCCTGCTATAGATGATCAAACTAACACCCAGGTGTGCATCCCAATATCAAAGAATCAGTTCACTTGCATGATCTTGAAAATTTATACGGTAGATCGCGAGACTGCCTTGCTCGTGCTTTGCGCAACATTAAGAAGATTCCTTCAACTGTGAATTCTTGGTTGAACTCGTAAAAAAACCATCAACTCAATCCCTAAAATGTGAATTTACACAGATTTTTCCGGTGGTCCAATAATCTTCGACGGATCTTCCTTTACCGAGCCAAAAACGTGAAAGACGGTTGCTCGCTAAAACCACTCGAAGCGCAGCTCTTTATCAAAGACACGATCAAAGAAATTAAAGGCGAAAAAGCAAGACCAACAATCTAGGTATGAAAAATGTATTCTCCTTGGAGAGTGCGACCAAAGTTTCTCCTACCTTACATGGACGATCTTAAAAGACTCGCAAAGAATTTATGGCAGCTTTCTGCATCCAACTTTTCCTTGCTACTCCGTTTCGTAGCTTGCTGCAAATGAAGGGTAACAGCTGGTTTCCACTCCGTAGAATCTTCCGAGGGGGCTGGAAATCTTTTTTTAACTATGGAAAATCTTTAGGTCTTTATGAACAACTTATACAACTCAAACGACGCAATTTGAACCAGGCTTAACAGGTCATCTGCCAGAAAAATGAAGTGGGAAAACCAAAGGCTCATTTTCCTCTGGACTTTATAAAAAAGGTCGCTTGGAATTTGAATGGAAACTTTAGGCTGAGAAACTCGTGATTAACATCTTAGGCAGTTTGCAACCGGTGGAAAATTCCGAGCGAGAGGGAATTTTACGTTTAATAGCTGTTTCCAGCCAGTGACAGTGTGCAATTTTCGATAAAGCGTAATTTTAAACAACGAAAAATCATTCCACTCTGAATTTCTATTCAATCACAAAGTTCCACAGAAGGGAAAATGTTCTGGAGAATTCCATGACTAAAAACTCGCTGTAATTTTGCCCCTCGCGGAGAATTCCTTACTGTAACCTGTCCTTGAAGGAGCCTTTGTGCTTTGTAAACGAAAATGTATACTAGCTCTGGACACGCATTATTAACAAAAGAGTGATGTTAATGCACGTAACTGAGCCAGGAATTAAAGGGACGCAAATACAAAAAATGTTTGCTTGATCATACCTTACAATGGCCTTTCAGCTAACAAGGAAAGCAGCTTGTTCTCTCCCTTACCTTGAATCAGCAACGTGTGAGATTATACTTAAATCGAATAGCCAGGAATTTGTTAACCGCACTGTGTTCAAAACATCAATGTTCATTTATCTGATTGTTTGCTTCGAAGAAAGATTTAGTGCTAAATGCAAAATTTGGGCAGTGTGCAAAAACTTGTGCACAGTGTTTTAATCAATAGAACATTCTTGAAAGATAATATTTGCATGAGATAGAATGTCTTTAGCACGGTGAATTCAAATTTCATGGGTTGGAGGCGTAGCTCCTTCACAGGGCAACATTTAGATTTGAAATAAATAGAAGGAGAGGCCATAAAAAGGTAGGAATCAAATGTCTTAGCCGATTTTTGCTCGTGGCCCGGTCCTGAGGCCCTTAGCCGGTGACCTCAAAAGCCTCATTTTCACGGACCAATCATACAGTAAATAAGCAAAAAAGACAAAAAACTTGTGAAGGTTTTCCAAAATTTTACCTGCCTTCATAAATCGCAACCAGGACAAAATAATGCTGGAAATGTCCCGAATTCTTTAATGAAATCTACAACTCGCGGTTTCGTGGAAATATAGCGATTCCAATTGATATAATTAGTCGAATCTGATCTTCACACGTTTCTTCTGTCTTCTTCGCTGTTTGATTGGTCGGTGAAATGAGACTTGAAGGCTTTCGGCCAAGCGCCACGGGCCAAAATCAGCAAAGATATTTAACCCTATTGTACCCGGGCTCTTCGGGTCAGACCACTGTCCGAGGGGGGGGGGCAAAAAATGCCCCCCAATTATCTCTAAAACCATCAATAGTATATCATTGTAACTTCGTACAATAGCAATAACATCTATTGGAAGTCTAATTATAGAATCTGGTGCTAATTGGTCACGTGGCTTGTTGCCAGGCAACCAAATAAAGAAAGGGCGATGTCGCTATAAGCTTCTGTACTGAAAAAGCAGAAAATGCTAGTCATTTCAGAAAATAGGGTTTGTAACCTGAATAAAGGACTTAAAAGTGAAGAAAGGATCACTGTCCATCGATTTACATCAAAATTTTGAAACATCATCCTTCTTTATTAGAAATATGACGTCATCAAATTGAACTACGTCATAAAACCTATAATTTGCTGATGTCAGCAAATATGAATAATGTATATATCAAATGAAAGCACTTTTTAAGGGCAATTGATTGGTACCAAACACAAGTTAATCAAAGTTAAAACAAAGAAGTTATGGCTATTTTTGTGATTTCCTTTGTGACTACTCTCCAAATATGGATATCTGCTGGTCACGTGACTGAAATTATAACAATGAAGGACCTAAAATTTAATTGACAATTAAAGATTAGGAAAATTCAAGTTTGTTTCAGCTCTATTTCCTTTTACTCTCTATTTTATAATGGAAAGTTTGTGTGGGGGGATTTTTTGCCCCTGGGTACAATAGGGTTAAATGTCGACAGGGTATTTTCTAACGTACTGACTGGTGGGACATTTGCCCCAGTGGGCCCTTATGCTTGCCACAGTAGTGAAGAAAAAGTCAGTCCTTTTGCCCCAGTGGCCTAAGTCAAAATAGGGCCCTATTTCATATGCTTTTCCTTCGTAAACAAAACAATGTTATTGATGTTGCTTTGCTAGCTCAATGAAATCTTCCCCTCAAATGCAGCTACTATGTTGGATATCATCCATCTAGCTGAAATCACTTACCAAGATAGTAAATAGTGTATTTTGAGGTAAAAGTTTGCTTTCGTATAGGTTTATGTAAGCAAAAACATTTTTAATGACACAGATTTGAAAGTCGGGACCTAACTGTGTCCGTGATCAGCAGCGATTCACTTTTATCTTGGTACAGGAATACCGTAAAAATTTGGGGCCATTGTGGCTGTATGCCCTACAAGTGGAAAATCCTTAAAAAATACCCTGAAATGCGACGTCATTTAACTCCAGTTTGTCCAACTGGTAGCTTATCTGCTTGTCCACAAGCTATCAAATAGTTTCTCAGACCAGAAAGGTTCTGCGATCATTCTTTGCACAAATACACGTTTTTATGAGAAACATAGATCAGGTCACAGTGCTAAAAGTTTCCTCATTCAACATGAAAATTTACGCAGTTTTAGTAATTTCCTGTTTCTTTCTGGTTTTCAATGCATGAATCATCATGCAGTCTCGAACACCGCTGAAACGTTTCTTGACGTAGAGTTGAGATTCAAAAAGTCGTTTGACCGTCCTCCCACCTTCATCATTTCAAAATGTTGTGAAAAGGAGGGGAAAACAGCCTTTATATATCAAGAAAGGGTTTGAATATGATTTTGATTCTGACTAATCCTGGGGGCAGTGGCTATGCAAACAATTACGTTAGAGTTTCTAAACATTTTTTGGCTATCCTATTACCAGTTTCTTGTAAAGAAGTTCCTCACAAAACCTGTATCCCAAGAACGGCTAGAAGTCTGATGTGTCTTTAGTGTCGTTGGAGTTACACAATATTAGCAGACATCTTGCTTTGCAAAAGTTAAGCGTGTGTTGTCTCTTGCATTTTCTTCTGTCTTCCACATAAAATGAATTCCTCTTTTTACAAGTATAGTATACACATTTTTTTATATAAGAAATTGGTTTATAGGAAACTAGAGCTAGCATTGAAAAAAACGAAAGAAACACTAGCTCTATTTTTGAAAGGCTCTTAAAGAAACTATGAAGCTACACGTTCAAGAATTTCATGGCAAAATCGTCCTTGAACTTTCAATTAAGTTTGAGCCCAAAATATGTCATTGTTTCCTTCCTAAATATTGTAATATATTCATGGACAGGGACGTAGGAAGCATCTCAGACTTAGGGGGACAGGACACTTCGAGGACACTTTTTCCTTAAGAAAAAAGAGGCATTTCTAAAAATAAAAAGGGCACTTCTTTGATTATTGCAAAATCTTGGGGGCACGTGCCCCCAGTACCTCCCCGGTTCATGCGTCTATGTTTATGGAAATAAATACTTGGCAGGGTGGAAAGCAATGGTGAAAAGCAGTCTAGGACACCTTAGTTCAAAACCTAAGGACGCCCGGCCACACGGGGCCCCAGCAAAAAATTCTGTCATTACCTATTTTCACGCTGAAAGAAAGTACATCTTAATTCATTCGCCCAAACACTAGAAACAGATTGAGAAACTATGAGTACCAAAACGCAGAAATTTAAATGTGAAATTAAAAATCCTTTGGTAGTAGCTAACGATTGACCAAAGTTTCTTATAAAAACGTGAACTTTCGATGATTTACGATAAATCGGTAACGTTTTGCGAATGTTGTGTTGTTGTTGCTTCTGCATTTTCTCATATTTTGCACACGAAGATAAAGAATTAGAGTCTTACGGCTAGTGAAATGGCGCTGACCTTTGCAAAAGATTTAGCTCACTGCACACGTTCTTTTTGCATTGCATGACAACAGAGAGAAAAACACCACTTGTCTGAATCAGCTATCTGCCACGAATTAGTGTTATTTCCTTTAGTTAGTTTGTTGAAAGATTGTAAAATATTTATTTATGTTAATATATTCATCAATTTTGATTAGTCTACTCTGTATATTTGTAAGCTAGCTTTTTCAACCGATGTAAAATAAGATGACAACAACAGCAACGACAAAAGTCTTCCCCTCTTCAACCAAAGTGACCCATACCTCTTTTACGCTAGACCATTTTCCTTCCACTGTTTTTCTACCTAGTTCATATTCTTCAAGCGAAACTAGACAGCACTGGAAGAAAAATGAAGAAGCGCAAAAGATCAAATTGGGGCCTGTTTCTTTGCGCAGCTAGGCCCCTAGGCCCCTTCTAACCGTACACTAGCTATTTCGTCTCTTCATATTTCATTCTTTCAAGACGGGCTGCCCTTCTGCAGAAGTTGATTTTCAAAAAGGGCTCTGTGGATAAAACCATCAGTTGTAATTCTTTACACCATAACGCACCAATCCACTATGATTTATACTAATTTTGCATCTTCAAATGAGAGTGTGCAACTATGCCAGGTCATTACCCATGGAGGGCAAGTATATACTTTCTATCTCCTTACTTTCTTTTAGGCTTACTACCTGGAGTCCCTTGCTTGCCTGTGCAATTCGACTTGATGATGGCGCCTCGGTCAACAGAGACTCAAAACATTACTTTTTGAAAAAGCTGACCCTATTTAAGCCCAAACTCTGAGCTTGAATGAGATGACGAGATTCGTGAATTACGATGGTCAGGTTGAATTAAATGTGATAGAATATTCGATTCGATTGAAGAACTGATAAAATTCTCACGGGATTCGATATTCGAAGCCGGGATTCGATATTCGAAGCCGTTATTCTATCGTAATTCGATTGATGATTGCAGAAAATAGGGTTAACTTGTTCACTGTTTCATTATGAGTCCTTGTTGAGCAAGGTTTACCGCATCGTCATAAGTCTAGTTTTCTTCAAGCCGTGTCGTGGGTGCAAACAGGAATAAATGAAGTTATCTTGTGATTCATCTGACGTTGTTTACACCCAAATCAAATGACGTGATACTTTTGGGGAAACTTTCATACAAGTAAAGTACTTCGTCCTGAAAGTGTATGGTCACGTGACCTAGAGTGGACATAGACAGCGCAGGTGAATTTGTCTGCAACCACGTAATTATTCAACAAATTGCTACGATTCAAAAAGGATTTTAAATCCATCGGTCATTACAAAATATTGAAACTGCAATTTACGTCTTACATCAAAATTAGAAGTAAGGAAAAATAGCTAAGATCTATTTTTAGCAAAATATGCGTCGAGTGTAAATTTTAATGACCAAAGTTTTTCCTTTCTGAAAGTTGTCGTGTCAGAAATCTGTTGATGTATTGCAAAAAGGCAAAAATATATCTGATTTTACAACTTTACATCGAGTAAAATCTTAGAACGATATTCCGTACGATTTATTTCGATTTTCTATCAATCTCAGTATCAGGATTACATTTTTTTTTCTGATGGGTCACAGGAGGCTCAGCCGGTTGATTGGATAATAATACGTTTAAAACTCTAAAATAGTTAATTGTAATACCGGTGTTTTTATTCGTTGCACCTCTCTGCCAGTATGCAAATTAAAGTAACTAATACAGTACCATATAAAAACATCTACACCAGTTTGGAAATCATCATGTAAAGATAAACCGAGAGTGAGTCTCTGAATCCGGATCGATGCACACAAAGAATTGACTAAAGGTCTGCTAAATTCGATAATACTTCTGAAATCGGCAGCCGGATTGGGGATCGAAATCCTTTTGGCATTAAGAAAAAAACAAATACCGCAAAACTCCCGGGGGAAGGGGGTAAATTAGGTACCCATGATTCGGGGGTCTGGAAAGTTCGTGAAAATTTCTGAAAGTATACCTGTATATCTACAAAGATGAAATAGTATGGCCCTAAACTGTAGTTTTACCAAGATTCATATACTGGGAAACGGACAATATAGAAATTTTTAAAAACCATACTCATGAATCAGAACAGCAAAAGATATAGAGTTATGGAGAACCATGGCAGCCAACGTTCTGGAAGTACAGGACACTTCGAGAGAGAGAGGGAGAGAGACTCATGAATCTGGACTTTATTAAAAAGGTAGCTTAAAGAATGGCACAATCCTGTACCTTAGAATATCTAAGTAACCCCCCCCCCCCACCCCCAATGGGCAACACGCTGCCAATTCACCTGAGGATTTGCAGTGGCAACTTAGAAAACCTTACTACGGAAATGACAATAATTCAAGAGCCCATTCACCTAAGCATATAAAATTTAAAAGATAATTCAAAAATATACTATGACTTTGTAAACGTGTCGACTTTCATCTTCTTCAGTAACTGTTCTTACCTTAACTGTTCTTACTTTACTTCAGTAACTGTTCTAAAGGTAAGAACAGTTACTGAAGAAGATGAAAGTCGAAACGTTTACAAAGTCATAGTATATTTTTGAATTATCTTTTACTACGGAAATGTGTTATCCTAGGTCATGGCACTAGAATACACACAGTAACGCTAAGTTTATAAAACCGAGCTCTCTATAAATGTCCTGAGATAAAGCGATTCAAAAACTTATGGGGTTTTGTAGGGCATCTACAGCTTCACAACTTAGAAAATCCTCCCACGGAAATGACATGTCCTATCTATTAGGTCATCGCACCAGGATTCACAATGTAAGTTACAATTTACAAACCAATGTCTCATCAAATTTCATGAGATTAAGCGACTGTGTCGTTTTTTAAAAGTGGAAATCATTTTCATCCTACCTTGTTGCCATTTCGAAAATTCCTGCATGTTCATTACTTTCATCGAGAGCCAAATCTTAAGTGACTCTTGACATCACCTTTTCACCGTCATTGCAACGAAGGAGTTCCCAGCACCACAGCCGACAAACGCAATTTCTTTGCCAGAAAAGAGACTTGAGTCGACCAAGTGCGAGCGTAACACATTTTGCTCATCTCCAGTTGCACACATTCCGTGCTCGTTCCATCCCCAAGCAGCGAGTCGGTTGTCATCTATGTTAAGAAAATGAACAACAAAGTAAAGTCTCTTGCTAAAGGGTGCATTTTTCCAGGGATGGCACGACCGGGGGAGCTTGGGGGCAGAAGCCCCCCAAAAAATTCACTTAGCCCCTGTCGGCACTTGAATTTTTCAAAATTGCTACGCACTGTCAGCACTTCCGTAACTTGCTTGTCATGTTTTAGAGAGTTTGTTCGAATTTTGAGCCAATCAGAAAGGTGTGGCCCGTAAAAATTTCGCATGCTTCGCTCGCAGGCGGCATTTTCACAACTTTTTGTCCCCACAGCATTCTTCCCTGGCCCAATAGTTCCCAAGACATTTTGAGCACTTATGGTAACGGAAGGATCTTAAAATTCATCTTCAAAAATCATAGGACCCAAATGTATCTTTTCAGTATACTTCCAAACATGGCCTGATAATGCTTGAAGGTGTTGCGGCGCAGTGGTGTAATCCTCTGACTTTGTAGCCAGAACAGTCAGGTAGGTGGGTTCAAGACGAGGTAGGGCCTCATCACTTGAGCGTCATCACAGGGGGTCGCGGACTCGATTAGCGCTTAGCTACTTCTGTGATCCCAGCGCTTTGCGCTAATACCGCAACTTCACCTTCACCTTCACCTTCACCTTCACCAATGCTCTGACAGTAGCATAAGCATTGTTAGATAGATATAGTATTTAGTTTTTTTAGCTTTCAGTTTTTATATAATCTAAATTCTCTACATACAATTACAATTCTACAAGATGGTTCTATAATTCTACCGATGCTAAATATGAAACTTTCTAGAAATTCAACATTTATCGCTTGTCGTTACCTTTCATGCGGTAGGAGCATACCCGCTAAGGTAATCATCATAATCATCATTGCGATAGAGCACTATATAAAAACCATATATGGCAGCTATAAGATAATAGTAATGATATTGTTTCCACGGACATTTCCTTGTCAGCTTATGCTTTTGGTGATTGGCTATTTGCTACAGCAATTTTGGCGACATTCTTTCACAAAGCCATATTTCTGAAAGTACACGTAACATATCATTGATTGCTAACAAGATTTCTCCGATTTCTCTCAGTATGAATTACAGTAAAATCGTATATCTAGAAACTTTTTCTCACCTTGGAGGGGGGGGGGGGTTATTTGCTGGCCCCTCCTGTACATGAGAACAGTTTATATCTTTCCCAGAATTCTTTTTTTTATTTAACTGACAGCATAAGGATGTCCTTACCTAAAATGGCTATATTATGCTCGGATCCCCCTCTAATATCATTGACACGCTCTTTTGAAATAGGAACTTTCACTGGCTCGCATCTTGACCGACAGTCTCCTTGACCGAGCTGTCCATAATCACCTCTCCCCCATGCAATCACTTCACCCTCTCCTGCAATGAAAAAAGATCTGTGTTTTATCTGAACCTTTTTGAGCGATCAACCTTGAAGAAGCAATTTGAAAATTGAAGTCCTCCAGAGAAAAAAGAAACTCCTTTTTTACTGCATACTCTTCAAATTGCTTGAAATGGGCTGTATTTACATAGATTTAACCTAATTTAATAATAGTCGACGCCAAATGCTTGAATTTAGAGTGTCTTGAGCAAGCAATTAAGCCAAACAATTTTTGAATTCGGCAAAACTTGCCGGACAATTTTCTTGAACTCCTTGACTTTAATTTGTAAGAGGTTGTGCCGACAAAAAATTTTTATCCGGTGCCCTTCAAACGGCAGCAGAGTCCAGAAAATATAGGTAAAAGTATACTCCAAAACATAAACAATGGACTTGAAAATAAAGTCACTCCTACAACATCTCCCCTTTGACATCTTTAATAACCGTCTCCATGAAAATTGCCTTCGTTTGATATCCAACGCCAGAGAAGAGAGGTGAAAACGATACCCTGAAAAACGGCCCATCCTCGTCAGACAAATATACTAAGTACCCCCTACGGGCCAAAACTTTAATTATCTGAAAATTTTATGCACATTCCATTCACGTGTAAACAACGCTTTCACGCAAGATCAACTTATGGCCTAGATGTGGCCATTTGTACATGCACGTCATACACTTCCTTTCTGTTCTAATGCATATGACCAGTAAACTTGTTGCATCAAATTTGACCAGTGGCGGAAATTCAGCTTTTTGAGTGGGGGGGGGGCAAGGGCCATCAATTTTCCGAGTCAGGAGAAATGCTTTTGTTTGACGTATTTTGATAGAAGACCTGACGTAAATAGGGTCCTTAAATGTGCTAAGAGAAAAGATCTGCATTCAGCAAAAGTTGATAGAAACTGACACAAACATACCATAAGGGTAAGTCGAATAGCTTTCAGGAATCTGGGGGCGAAGCCCCCAGGAAAATTTTTGAGGACACGCCCTCTACTTTGCCTAGAATGCATCTCACGACCAAATTTTTACCGGTATTGAATTTGGATTTTGACAATTTTGTAACAATTTTTTGCAGAGTAGGAGCCCAACGAAGTTCTTTGAGATTTTCCGAGTCAGGAGAAATGCTTTTGTTTGACGTATTTTGCTGGAAGACCTGACGTAAAAAGGTTCCTTAAATGTGCTAAGAGAAAAGATCTGTATTCAGCAAAAGTTGATAGAAACAGACAAAAACGCACCATAAGGGTAAGTCGAATAGCGTACAGGAATATGGGGGGAAGCCCCCAGGAAAATTTTTGAGGACACGCCCTCTACTTTTGCCTAGAATGCATCTCACGACCAAATTTTTACCGGTATTGAATTTGGATTTTGACAATTGCTGAGTAGCAGCCCCACGAAATTCTTTGAGCTTGAGCAAACGCAATTTACTTTGGCTAAGAAGACTCCTTGGATCCCTTATCTGCCAGTGTCCGACTTGAATACTTGACGAGTATTGGTAGCTACTTCTTTGACAAATTTTACGTAAAGAGCCTCTACTTTGTCTTAGAACGCACCTCGCCATCCAATTATTGCCTGCCCCAAACATAGACATGGAAAATTTGACAATTCTTGGATCGTTCGTCTTGTAGTTAGCGTCCCAAGGAAAATTTTGAAAACTCCAGCCCTTACATTGGCTTAGAACGCCTCTCCCAATCACGCTCCAACACCTCTCGGAAATATCGTTACTGTAACCAACCTATACCCAATCACTTTCTTCTCGTTTTTGAAATGAATGTTAGTACATAAAAACTTGAAAATATGATGCAGATAGAGCCAGAGCATTTTGTTTGCTCATTCAAAATAGAAACTCTTTCCTTCTCAACGGCGACTCGTTTCTTCATTGCAGTTTCGATCCCACCTTCGAAATTTCCGACTTCTACAGAAAATTTCCGAGTCTTATTGAATTGGGGGGGGGCAGTTGCCCCCCCAACCCCCATAATTTCCGCCACTGAATTTGACCTAAACTTCAAAACAGTATTACCTGTAAGTGCAACAACACTACTCCAGCCACAATGTATGCTCTTGATGTTAGTAGTTGGCAACTTTACTCCTTTTGGCTCAATGACCATTTTAACATTTTCGTCTAAGTCATCACATGCCATTCTTGGTCCAGGTACACCACACTGTCCATGTGTGTTGGCTCCCCAGCAATAAATAACACCCGATTCTAAAGGAAAAGAACTTGAAACTGTGTGAATGGAGTAAAAACTTGCACCAATTGAAAACTGTAGACGTTAAAGTCTGTCTTAAATTGAAGTCATTCAGGTAGTTTCGCGATAACGCAAACTTGCTCAAGTAAAACGCTTCAACTACTTTATTCGCTGGCATTTTCAAGTGACATCTCATATGAGATAGACTTGCATCTTATTGGCCCATCCCAAAGATTGTTGACAGAAGTCTAAAATCAGTTTAGAGAGACAGAGCAGAAGCTGCGAACGCATGCGAGAAAACTAGTAATTTGAGCCCCCTTAGATCCCTGCAACAGATCCCAAAATTAGGCAACACTTGATACATTCTTCCTAAGGCGTTGGACTCTCGATTTATCATTTCAAAAATCTTATCTGTCCGAACACTTCCTTATCTCAGATTGGTTGATGACGTCATTTTACGCGGTTTCTGCTCTGTCGTTTAGAGACCAAGTCTTGGTATTCCAAATTCGTAGTTAGATGTCGTAAAAGTGATGAGAATGCAACATCGGCTCGAAGGCTTCATAGTCAGGGTTTTAAATACAAAAGAGCCCGTAATGCCGTTTTGTCTTGAAAACCCTCTGCTAACCATGACGCCCTGCGCTCTGTTGCCATTCCATAATACAATGCAAAGGACTTTCGGATTTCTGAAAGTCTTCGATGCTCGGCAATTGCTTTGCTTTTCGATCACTCTTTCCATAGGGAATAAACATTCGAGTTTCAATGATACAGAGAACAGAATGGGTCTTCCAAGACTCCTAGAGGAAAGCAGCGTGGTCTCTCCACACGAATGCCAGGTTACACTATATGCAACTTGCAATAACATCTCCCAGTGATTGCAGCGTTTTGGGAAATGGGAACGAACTGCACCATCATATGGAATGGAATAAAGTAATAAGCCTTTCTCCCTCTGTTGACATTACAAGATGCCTTCGCCCCCTCCCCCTGTCTGGTAACCCCACCCCTCATTCTTGCAGTAAATTCTGTCCTGTTGAGCATTTACTGCCCGCCTCCACGCCCACTGTCTCAGGACCAAAAAGAAGTCACACCAACACGCAGTCATTCCATGGAAAAGAGAAATCAAGATGGCTTTGATGACACAAACCAAAAGAAAGAAAGAAAGAAAGAAAGAGAGAGAGATATTGCAGCTTGCTGATTCTTTCGAAATATTTTGCAGGTTACGCTGCAAAAATACCTTGTTCAAACAGATGGATTTCTTTTTCAATTATTATCGTGTGTTGTTTTCTTTTCAATCGCTTTTTTAACACATGAAATCTGACAAATGAATATTTTCGCAAGAAAGCACGACCCTTGTTCTGTTGTGTTCTCTCAAAAGTATTTACTTCAACGATAACAGACATGGTATCGGGGGGGGGTGAGGAGGCACCATACGATGACGGTGGGAGGATTGGAAATTTTTGTTGACTAACATACCTTCTTCTGAACCAAATTATTTTTAAATAACTATAAAGCCTTATTTCCACACCGCGAAACTTTGCGAGCGAGCATAAATTTTATTGTTTAAGTTGAAAGTACACTTTGGTTCGAACTCAAGTGACCTGTTCTGTTGTTATCTCAAAATCAGCAACACAACTTTATCAGACTGTTTAGATGGCGAAACATTACACAATGATTGTCTTGAAACGAAAATAGTTGATTTGTACCCAAATGTAAGTCATCTAAGTGTCCATAACAAATTCATCTGGTTGCTAAGTAAAAAGGATAAGTACTGCCTTAACGTGATGGCAAATTTTTTCCTGAAATGCTACAAAGCAAAATCAGAATTTCAAATATAAATATCTTCTGTCCCACGATTCACATGCCATAGTTGAGCTTTATCATAATTTAGTCCCATTTAGTACATTATTACATATAAGTTAGTGGCTTTAACTTTACATACATAGATTCTCGTGTAAGTAACTGTTTTATGTGATAGTAATTTCAGCTTGCTTGTAATTAGGTTAGAGGCCCTCTTGGCCTGGATGGCTTATAATAAAAACAGATATCCTAACACAAGAATCCTCGTTGATATGGGCTATTTTTTCTTTTAAAGATAATTTTTGAGCAAGAATTCATACCTGAAAGTGCAAGGGTAAACTCTGCTCCTGCCTTGACATCTTTGATCAAATCACCATTGGAAAACTTAACTGAAAGAGAAAAATGACTATTGATAATTGACTATCGTCTTACTATATACAAACCTGAAAAAACCTGAACGTACAAGGAGTACTCCCTCCTCAGGGGGCGTTTCCTCCTCTTTCAGATTGCCTATTGGGGGTCATCCTCAAATGAATTCCAAGGAGTACTTTAGCATGATTTGTTTTGATAATTATTGATGACATAGAAGGTTTTGAGAAGTTGATTCCTTGATGTTATCTGGAATGCAATAAAACGTAGGGACCCACTCAACTCCCAGGCAGAATTGCTCTTGCACGTGTAACCTAAGAAAAATTCTAACCTAAGCTCTTTGATCTACACAGTGCCCCAAAAAGACTTGTGCTTCGTTTGTACTGAAAGGAGGCCACAAGATTTACGTTAGAAGCAGTGCGTCCATGTAAGTAGGAGGCTTCGAAGGGGTATCTCGGGGACATGTGATCTTTCGTCGTGTTTTCATGTGACCTGTGGCTCAGGCTTAGTTGTAGAACAAAAAATTCCTCTGCTCTTCGCATAACTTCCTTTGCTTTTAAGTGATGTGTTTATTCTCACGTTTCCGTTGATTCAAGCCACATATATTCGATATACCTTAGTTAGTAAATTTCCTACAACAGGGTACCTAGTTGATATGACTGAGAATTTCTAATTGACCACGTTTCAAATGAGATTGCTGAAAATCTCTTCAATAAATTAACGGTAAACAGCGGAGCCATCTGTAACGAACAAATCAATTTGATCAAATTTACCTCGTACTAGCATAGCATTGTAGTTAAATCTATTTATGGTTGTCAGTAGACGTTTACAGTAATCTTCAGAGGAATGCGACAGTATCTCATTTTGTGGTTCAGTTGTTTGGTTAAAGATATTACCATTTATACTTATAAAACTACAGAGAAGGCATGGCAAGTGGAGGAAATGCTCCAGGGCCTCAGGCACTGAAGGGCTTGATAAAATACCTGAAAAGTTTCTGAAGGAGGCATATTTTTTCCTGGTTAACTCTCTGCTTGGAGTTGTTTTCAATCAATGTACGGTGTCTTGTCACGGAACCTAAGGCCGCACTTAACCAAATTTTAATTGGAAGCGCCCAAACCCTCTACCGGGTGTACCAAAAATGTACTCCTAATTGAAAAATTATTAAAATTTTACCATAAGACCGATTTTCAAATTCTTTGTTTGGCAAGTAGATTGAAAGACGAAATTACTTTCAGACCGTTCTTTGATGTGTTTTGAGCCTAGCCCTTTTTGGCGCTGCCTGGTTTTGAAGAATACTGCAAAAAGCACTATGATTACCTGAACATTTTTCTTTGGTATATTATGCTTCTCGTTTGGTCGCAAATTTCAGAATGAAATGTAAACACTATTGTCGACCTAATTTGTTGAAATAATTCTTTCTTCCCCGCATGGTCTAAACTTATTTTGAAAATATTCCTTGAAACTTAAAAGAGAAGACAAATTCTCTACAATTTTAAAAACATTGAGAATTTCCAAAAATTTAATACAAGATAATGAGCATTAGCATAGAAGCAAAGTTTCTAATTTTTCTTTCCAGCCATTTAGGCTTTGGAACTTTCAATCATGTTTCTTCAAAGCTTTGGAGTCTATGCTATTATGATCTGATAGATGTTAGAAAACTGTAACAGTGACATACTGACCTCTTCTTGGAGTTACTTCATTCTTCGTGTCACCATGACCTAACTGTCCTTTCTTGCCACATCCCCATGTATAAATGTCACCAGTTTCTAAACAAATAGAAATAGTGAAAATATTTGATAAAAGCCTGTAAAGTGCAAAGTTTCCTTGAATGTTAAGTAGAATCTTAATTTGAATTTGCTAACAAAGTTGTGGTTTCTTTGGAAAAGATCATCATAAGAAAGCAGGGGTAATAGAATAGAAATGGTACTGGATTAGAATAGAAAAAAATTTGTATGATAGCTGAAATAACAAAGTATTTTTACGAATTTTTTTGGCATTTCGACAGCACGGAAGACACAGGTAAATTCAGTTTTATGAAATGCTCTTCTTCACAAAATGCCCAATCAGTGCACTGAAACGAATGATCATATCGTAAAGAAATTGTTTATCCCAAATAGCTGTTCATGCTGTCTGCCCAAATATTGCCACGGGATTATAAAACCTTTGTGTAGGTTTCAGCATTAATTTCCTTAAACATTAAATAGAAATTACATGCCTTGTGTATCGTTCTGTATGAGAGATTCCTTACGATTTGATAGAGTGCTTTAAGTCCTCTTTCTGCCCTTTGACAGTCTAGTTAAATTTATTTCCTGGCACATAAAAAGGCATGCAATTTCTATTGAATGAAACTGAAACTGAAACCGAACTGAAACTGGCAAGAAATGTCACAAAGCTAACAACTCTTTCTTCTGTCAGGCAATTATGAATTCAATTAAAGCCACTGGGTATTTTTTGCACTACGATACGATTTGTTGAACGTCACGTCAACAAATGTCACAAAGAAATGTCACAAAGCTAACAACTCTTTCTTCTGCAATTATGAATTCAAAGCAATCATAAATTCAATTAAGCCACTTGGTATTTTTTGCACTACGATAGGATTTGTTGAACGTCTGAACTTCTTTTGACACACCCAGTAATGATCGTCAAGGTCAAGTTGACTTGTGATCCGATCATTTCTTTCTTTCCTGATTCTTGTTTTATATCGTTTACTGCCCCTATTCCTGTCCAGCTTTGTCTCTACTCGTGTGATTTTGTCTCCTACGTTCTTTTCTTTCTCCTTTTCCCTTTCCTTTCCTTCCTTCCTTCCTTTCACTTCTTTCCCTTCCCCTCCCTTCCCTTCCAATTCTTTTTCCTCTTTCCTTTTTTCTTCTGGGAAAATTGATGATTTTGAGCCACCGTCCTGGCAGCGCTGCTACCATGCTACTTCGTTTTTGGGGCACTGATTTGCAAAGTATGATTTCTCCAAAGAAATCTTCCTGAAGCAGACAAAATGACACAACTTAAAAATAGTCTCCAAGAGGTTCTCTGCCTCCTGGCCCCCCCCATTGGCTTCAGCCCGATTTTACCAACCTGTTAATGCAACAGAATGCCTCATTCCAGCAGCAACTGCCATTACCTTTGCAGCAATACCCTATAAATGAAAAATGAAAGAAATTTGACAAAAATACTATAACCTTAGACATCTGATAGGATAAGAGCATATTTTATCATTATCTACAAATGCATCTCATGGGAATTTTTTCCTCCTCACAGCATTACCTCAAGCACTTCTAGGCCTGAATATTTGACAAAACTTTTTTCTGATAATCTTTTAATGGAAACAGGGGTTTATTTTGCTTTTTGCAGCATGCAGCATTTGACAGTGGCCATACTTGAGAAAATATCAAGTTCATGATATAGAATTCCGCTAATGAGCCCAAACTGCATATCATTAGACAGAATATTTACTCAAATTTTTCAGTTTTTTAAGATTTTGGATCATTGTTGGGCAGCATTTTTCTGACACATCCTCTGTAACTAACCTCTACAATGATGGGTCTATGTTCTTTCTTGGTATTCCCTGTACCTAGCTGACTGAAGGAATTCGAGCCAAATGAAAAACATGTTCCATTGTCTGAAATCAAAAAATTAAAAATATTCTCAAGAGAATTGAAAACTTTTTTAAGTATGCTACATTTCATCTTCTGTACTGAATTCATATAAATGAATACCATCTTTACTAGAAAAAAAGCAGTCTAACACCATATGGCTACCCCTACAACCTGGAAAGTCTACTTCCGTGTTTTTTCTGCGAATCTTGCCAAATATCAAGATAAACATGTAACATGATAGAAGAAAGATGATTTAAGGGGGATTTAAGGCCACAGTGGCTGATTTAAGGGGGGACAAGTGGGGGCAACTGCCCCTTGCTTAACGATGAACCAGGTTGGAAAACATGTGTGATTTGGCCTACGCGTAGCAGCAAGTGGAAAAAATATAACTGCAAACAGCTTTTTAAAAAGCTGCAAGAAATACAATATCAACAATAGGTCCTTTGTTGTCTCATGCAAATACCTTTTATTTTAGCTGTGAGTAGCAACTTTGACACAATTTATAGTTGTGAGTGAATGCAAGTTTCCAACCTGGATGATGAAAAGTGAGCTTGGTGCCCTCTTTACGGTGATAAGTGCACCTCTTGTTGTGATCCTATGAAACTTCTTAAAAGAATTTTTGATCTGAATTCTGGCAAACCTACAAATCAAGACGTTATCTAATAGGAAACCAATGAATTTTCTCAATCAGGAGTCCAAAAATTTTTGCATGCCTTTTGCTCGCCTCTTCTCTTTATACTTCAGGTGCCCTCTCTGCAGGTTACCCCTCCTTCAACTCCCAGCTGGATCTGTAACTGATGTAATATCACTTTCAGAATAAGCTCCTTAATCATTCTACTTTCAAGCCACATGAGCTATCAATGGATTTAACCGAAGCAGAATATCCAGACTGCATAAGTTTTGTATAGGGATTTTTTATGGTTAACCTATCAAGCATAAAGTTTCCCTTTGTGAAACAATTCTTACAGAATAAATATGAAAATCACTGCAAACAAGCCTTGCTTGGTTGTTACGTTCAAGCAAGCAGAAATTCATGAAACAATATTTTAGTAAACAAACCATCTAGTAAGAGGGTATGGTTCCATCCACATGAAACAGTTGTTACTTTTCTTGTAAAGTCAAACTTTTTAAATCTATATTGGTTTTTATTTGTTCTATTGCCCAGCTGTCCACAGTCATTCCAACCTGTCATGAACAAGTTGCCACCATCTGAAAAAATTGACATCAATCAATAATTTGAATAATCAGTGAGCAGTAAAGTCTCAGGAGAAATAAAGTTACATGCAGTGGCAGAGGAACAGGGAGAGTGGAAAGGGGCCAGGTCAAGTCTCCCCACTTTTGTCCAAGGTCATTCCCCAGTTTGGTTATAACTATTGACATGATGTCCATGGAGGGGTGAAGAAGTTAGCCTTAGAGTTTGATAGACAAAATAGTGTGTTCGCTGACAGCAGAAAGGGAGTTTTCTGAGTATAAAAAGGGTGGTGTACTGATTTTTTGTCCTGGCAGCTATGCACCCAATCCCCTATCAACATTCTTCCTGCTTCACAATTTTGTGGCTGGCATTGCCAAATGCTTAAGACCCAATGTCTGATGATAATTAGAATGAATCTATTGTGAAAAAGGACCTATATAAATCAAATATATAAATGACTTTAATGATTTCAGATTGGGTCACTTCAATCAACAATGGGACTGTAAGAGTAGAAAAATCAAATTTTTCACCTGTAATGACTGCTGTATGTCCTCCTCCACCAGTAACAAATTTTGGTAGATCACCTTCTTCCCAGAATCGCGTTACTTTTTGAGGCAATAAATAATCATTGACATTATCTAAACCAAGCTGGCCATAGCTGTTAGCACCCTTGAAAAAAATGATCATTGTTATGATGGTTTTCTCACACGTAGTCTGAAAATTCTGAATTTTAGTCTGAAAACTGATAAATGCAGTAATCTGAAAACAAAGTATTTAAATTGTGTAATCAAAATAATTTGATTATTGCAAATTAACCAAATTGTGTGGCACAGACAGGAAAGTCAAGAACATTAGGAATGCCAAACTTTGGAACCACAGAACTTAGATTCCACAAAACGGAGTTACGCGTTATTGATTTTGGCTCTATGCAATTGGAATTTTATTTCAAAGAACTTTTCGAAATTTGAAAAATGCCTGGTGATGCAACAGTATAAATGCTTTTATTTCCCTTGATGTTCATCACCCCCAAAATATCTTAGCATCTGTAACTCTATCTGTACATTGCATTTATATACGTAGAACAATGTTATTAGGACCTTACTTACTGTACTTAGTAGGTTCATCTTGAAGAAACAGTCTTTTGTTCTCTTTGTCCTCTGGGGATTAGCATCAAAGGTTAGAAATTACTTACTTTGCTGTATTTTTGTAAAAAAGATAATTAAGAATATTTCATTTCATTATTTAAAGTCAAGTGATCTCTTCACAAACATCTGACCTGTCTGACAAGTTGCGCAAGATGGAGTTCTATGTTACTGATTTTTGCATAAAACCAAAATCAGTAAAGCAGAATTGGCTTTCGCAGAAATAAATATCTTGATTTCCTTGATACAGTATGCATTGTCCAAAATATCTTAGCAACTGAAATTGCATTTATGAAGAATGATTGTTACTAGGACCTTACTGAGGCCCATCTTGAAGAAACAACCTTTGTTGTCTTTGTCCTTTGGAGATTAGTGTCAAGGGCTTGAAATTACCTATTTTTCTTGTATTTCTAGTAAACAGATGATTCAGATTTCATCATTCAAAGAAATGTGATAGGTCTCTTCACAAACGTCCTGGCCTGTCTGCCACAAGATGGAGCTTGGGCGTTATTGCATAAGGCCAAAATCAATAATGTGGAATTGGATTTTGCCAAACTTTCTGAAATTTCAAGAATGTGTTTTGTTTTTCTTGGGCCCTAAGGCCCATCTCAAAGAGAATAAAAAGCTGTTTGTTTTTTTTTTGCTTTCGATTTGTTTTGAGTGGACTTTTCAGCATTTCTAGCTACTGAAAGCTAATTTAGGCCCACTGTGCTTGCTGCATCCAGGCATGGGACCCCTAGTTTAACGTCCCTTCCGAAGGACGGCGAGGTGAGTTGCAAGGTCAGGCCTCAGTGGTCACCCATCCAAAATCTGACTCCACTCGACCAAGCTTAACTTCAATCACCTGACAAAGACTGTATAAGCCACTCGGCCACTCACCCCGCTGTTTCTTTGATATTGAGATGGACACAAGAAAGGCCCTAAACATCATTCTTCATAAACACAATTTACAGATGTTAAGATATTTTGAGGGCAATGAACATCAAGGGTTTTGTTCATGCCACCCATTTTTACCAAAGGTTTTGTAAAAATTAAAAAGAAAAATGGAGTTGCCTTGATTTGTTGTAGATTTTAGACCTGATTTTAACATTTGACCATGGTCTTTGATGTCTGCTGTTCTCCCCAACTTCCTAGGGCATGTTCATAAGAAGAAGTTTTCCCAACATTTACCAATATAGTGAAACACGAATCTTGGCTACCTATGGAAATAATCACTGACCTTCAGACATCTTTCCATCTTGCCAGGATAATGAACCACATGACCTTTTATGTGGTTTTTAATTTTGGTGCAAATAAAACAATACGGCATTGTGATGTAGCTGTCAGTGCTCCACACGGTCAACATGAGTATGTTACGTGTGTGGGACAACACCAAGAACAATGGAAGAAAAATAGGTCTATGCCCTTAGAAAATTGATGATGTGTAAACCATTGGCATAACAAAAACGAACTTCCACACTGGTCTGTGCTTGCTTCAATCAGCATCCAGCCCAGACTGCACTTGCTGTTTCTTGTGCGGGGAAGTGCGCAGGTGAAAACAATCACTCAACAATAGACTCTATTGTTTTAGCCAAAGTGGCGCTGGGAAGATCTTCCGGCGGAGAAACAGCACAAAATGCAGACTGGTAACCAGCCTTTTGTAAATAGTTCTCCAGCTGCAGCAGGATTTTGTTGAATATGAAAAAGTGTGATTGTGCATGTGCAAGGAAGACAAGTGTTTACCTGCTTTGCTGGGAATATCTGTTCATATGGGAGAATATTTCCTGCTGTGAAGGTGAAGTTGCGTTTTTCAGCACCAAGCGCTGGGATCGCAGAAGTAGAGCAGACCTAATCGAGTCCGCGACCCCTTGTCATGATGCTCAAGTGGTGGGGCTCTACCGGGACTCGAACCCACTCCGTCTGACTACTGGCTGCAGTGTCAGAGGATTACACCACGGCGCCACAACAAACACCTTCAATGTCATGCTGTGTCATGCATGTGTTGGTTCTTTCTTGTGTATTTCTTGAGAGCCTTGAATTTTGCTTAAAAGGATTTGAAGGCTAGGCGACCGTCTAAAAAATGTTTGGTTAGTGTTATTTTGACTGAAAAATATGGGTCGGTCGGTCGGTCGGCAACATGATCAAATTTTAATTTGTTCCAAATTTTTTTAAGTTTGAACTATTTTAGGGACGCGAAAATTTAGGCCATTTGTGCCGTCGCCGTTAATACATGTGTCATGGCTCTGGAGTAGCTTCCTCATTTTCAGTTGCATGCCAATATTTCCTGAAAATCAGCTTGAAAGATAGGACATTAGATCAAAGCAAAGTTTGGAAGCGGCAAATCAGGAAGTTTCTGATTGGAAACTTTCTGCTGGATGCCATTTTGATGTATTTGTAGCGCAAGTAACGTCACAAGAAGCATATATTTATGCAAATACTGAAAATCCTTGTTTAAAGTTACTAAATAACATCTTAGACGCCCGACCCAAAAATTTGATTTTTTTCATTTCAACAGATGGTCGGTCGGACGACACTAACCAAACATTTTTGAGATGGTCGCCCTGGCAGCTAGGTGAGGGAGAACTTGTGGTTTTAAAAGCCTGGCACTGGAATTGCAGCAGCAGCAATGCGCTAAGCGACGCCACCACGACCCTAGTCACGACGCTCAAATGACTCAAATGGTAGACGGAGGAGCTCTGTATCAGGGAGCGCCCGGCGCTCCCTGCTCTGTATCGAACCTCCGTCCGCCTGACTTGTTCTGCGCTGCCTGCTGCAAAGATCAACTTCAAAATTTAGTCTCCCGAAATAAAACTATCACTTCCAATACCTACCCATGAAAAGATTTCCATTTCTTTTATTCAATGTTTTGATGGGAAGACCGACTCTCTTCACACCGTCATCATGTGCTGCTCTTGCTTGCCAAGCCAAAAGCCAAAGCCAAAAAAGCCAAAGCCTAGGCCCTTTCATGTGAACGAGGTTTTCTCACAAAATAGCTGATTGTTGCTGATGTAAGCAATTTTAAATGACAGCACAAAATACTCCTATCAAATGCATCGACATTCTCAGGCCTTACTTTCGTGGCAAATTTCATTTTCCAAAATGGGCAGTTTCAACTGATTTTAGGCAGTTTACAAAATAATCAGTTCTAAAGTTCTCTAGAGGACAGTCTCCTGCAAACAATTCATTTTCAGAAGATCCCCAGACTTGCTCCCAAAACTTAGATTAATCCATAGTACTAAGAGTTTTCTAGTTCAGCATGAAAATTTCCGCATTCTAGAATTAAGGATTCCTCAGTTGTTTCTTATTTTGGAATGCCCAAATTGTCATCAGTCTCTAATACTTCTGGAGTGGAGATACGTTTCTTGATGCATAAAAAATTCAGTAAACGCTCAAAACATAAAAAGCTAGTTGCTGTTACTCGTGGATAGGGGTTCAACGCCGTTCAACGACGTCTTTGCCCGAATATAGTTGAATATAGGTTTTAGAAGTCTAGGCAGCTTAGTGAAATTTTCCTGTAAACCAGTTTGTTATAAGAAAACGTGCATTCTTGCGTTCTTTTGGCGATCATAACAATTATGGTATCATGATTGTGCTTGTTGTTGAAGATTTTAAAATTGTTTCATTTACAGAATTTATATCCAGCTGACTTTGAATGAAGCCATTATCGTTTTGATTGCCAAAGGCTCGCAAAGTACAGAAAATCCTTAAAGCGATCATACAGACTTATCACATTGTTTGTTTGTTTGTTTTCAATTTGTTTTGAGTGGGCTTGTCAGGATTTCTAGCTACTGAAAGCTAATTTAGGCCCACTGTACATGCCGCATCCAGGCATGGGACCCCTAGTTTAACGTCCCTTCTGAAGGACGACGAGGTGAGTAGTGAGGTCAGGCCTTCGGGGTCACCCATCCGGAGTTTGAACTCCAAGCTTAACTTCAGTCACCTGACGAAGACTGTATAAGCCACTCGGCTACTTACCCCGTAATGTGATGAGATAGACTTGGGGCAAATGTCGAAGATTCCGAATTCTTCTATCTAAGAGATGCAAGTTTTTGAGTTCAAAATTACGATGGCAGAAGGTGAATAGGGTATCATAAGAATGGGGTACATGTGACATCAGAGGGGGAAGGGTCACCACATTCATGTTGGTCAAACCGTATAGAAATGAGAGCACAAACACATTCATCAAATCCTATCTTGAAAAAATATATCTTCACGATTTTGTTAATTGATCTGCAATAATATGATATAAATATCTTGGCTGCATTTTGTCTAATAAGTGTGCTGATGTATCATTTCATTCTACAAGTATTTTAGATCTATCAGATCCATCAAATTCAAACTATTCTCCTACTCTCCACAGTTCTCTTTCAAGGCATCAACATCAGCAATCCTTGTTGCGAGTTTCTCGATCGTTGGAATGGCTTTAGATAGTGGCATGTCATCTGTCATTAAATCAGTGAAGTCCTGAAGAAAACAAAATGAGTCACACATCCACACATCCATTGGTACTGGTAGTATGGGTCAAAGAAATAGCAAGCACAATATGATAAACAATTAAAACACGTGCTGTTTGTTGGTTATTCAAACATTTCTGCAAGTTTTCATCTCGTTTATCTTTTTCGAAATTGACGTATAAACAGAAATACAAAATTGCTGTTCAGTTGATGCAAAATTTTTTAGCAATTGTTTCACGGTTTTTGAAAATGTAACGAGTTTACTTATGCTGGGCGGCAATAACAAATCTAACTTATTTGACAATTTTCACTGTATTTCTTCTTTCACTATGTCATCTTGCATTATTCTACCTGAAACAATCATAATTAGCAAAACAATCATGTAATTTGGTCAAACACAGTCTGCTACTGCTATATCGATGGTTTCTGTGGCAAAAAACGGGTCTTTGCATTTTATCATAGAACGCTTCGGAATTTGTGATCCTCGTTTATTGGGAGGGGCAATTGACTGCAAAATTAATGTATGAGATTAGGAGACTTTTAAATCTCTCGGATCGTTCAAGGATCTTTGAGATCTTTTAGAGAAATTCAAAAATCTTTTGGGATATTAAGGACATTTTCAGATCCTTAGACATTCTAGATTATCAACACCTCTAGATTTTCAGACACTTTCGAGATCAGGCAAGATTTTGAAGATTCTACAAGATTTTTGAGGATTTTAAAACAATTGTGAGACTGTCAAAGAATTGTCAAAAGATTTTTGGAGAATTTGTATCATTGTTGGCGTATGAAAATCTGAGAATTTTTTTGATTTTACATATTTCTGGATCTTCTTTGGGATTTCTTCTGAAGATATTTGTGATCGTTTGAAATCTCGAAGATTTTTCAAGATTTTTGGGATTTTTGAGAATTTCTCAGGATTTTTACGAAGGGGTTGCCCTTGTCTTTGAAACTTCAGTCAGGTAATAGATTAATGGTTACTGAAATACCTTGGCAAACTGCTGCAATGCTTCATTCTTTGGGTCATCATCTGCAATTCCAGTTCTCGTTTGGAATCGTTGTCCAGCATCATTCAAATCCTTCAGATATTGCGAAATACCAAAGCCTCTTTTCTTTCTAGCATTAGCTTCCAACTGCCTCTTCCAGAATGAAAACGTTTGGTCGCCTTGCTTGTGTATCTGTGATCGGACTGCCTTTTCCCATGTGTTGTATTCTATTCAAGAAAACAATGATTTTGTTAAAATATATCTTGAAATACTGTAGATGGTTGGAATATCTTGCCGGTAAAATGTTGACAAAGCCTCTCGTTGCCAAACATGTCTGCTTTCATAGATGATTTGAAATCTTCTCGTAATTCAAAGCAACATCAAAGCACATGACAAAAGATGTGGCGATCGAGCCAAAATATAGCATAAAAATGACGTGCTCACAAGATAAAATACAGGGTGTGCCAAAATAATTGTGCCCTGTTTGTGCGACCACTGTGGAGGAGCTGTACATTCAATCATCTCGATTTTTATGCAGTTGCATAGGTCAGGCTTCAACTTCGAGTTTGAGACCTTTTTGAGTAAATCCGACACGTGGTTGCTGACTTATGGCAGAGGAAAGGAAAATGAAGTGGTTTGTTCAAAAACAGCAAGCAATGTCAAAATAAGTAGGTTTTCAAAGAAAGGGTTTTAGCGTCGCATCAAAATTTTTGCTAAATGTTTTAAAGGGTTAGCAGTGTTGTCAATTCATGAGAGAGCACTCTTTACCTTTTAAAAAATGTAGTGAAAATTTCAATACGATGCCAGAACCCTTTTATTTTGACATTGCAGGAGAACAATAGAACTGCTTTCTTGAAGCAACCACTTATTTCGCCTTTTCTCTAAAATAAATCAGCAACCACATGTTAGATCGACTCACACAAGGCCTCAAACTCTAAGTTGAAGCCTTATCTATGCAACTGTGCCTAAACCGAGATAATTGAATCTACGGCTCCTCCACAGCTGCCACACAAATGGACACAATTTTTTGGGACACCATGGAGGATGCACTGAGATCTAACCAGGTCCATGCACTTTCAACTGGCAAACGATTACATTACACAATTTTTTCACGTACTGTTCCACATAGTGCAAATATCAGGTTGGAATTTAAGAGGCATCACCCTTACGTGGCTGGACATGCAGTCATAGTGACAGAGGACATGTATTTTAAAATTTAGCAAAGCAAAACGGTTTAAAATTTAAATTTTAAAGCTTAATATTACCCTTCCTTGCTTTCCGTACGTAGTAGAGAGCATCATGGAGGTTCTCAGGTGTGCAGGAATAGTAAAAGCCTGGAAGAAAATCATGAACATCATTCTATGAACAGAATCTAAAGTTATGTTGAACGAAAACTATATATCATATCTTTCTAAAGTGTATAAAGTGGAATTTTAATCTAAGAAACAATTATGAAACTTTTTCTTGGTCCTTTGAATAATATTTGAAATCTTTGTCGTTAGATGTTGCGAAGAAAATTGCATGTCTGTTAACGTAACTGTTGCATTTTCTAAATTCTGTCACTCATCACATGTCAGACATCATTCGATTTACCTTCAATAAAAAATCATTACACGTAATGAGTTGTCCTCGCATAGATATCACAACCCTGACCTTACATCTGATGAGGAACGGAATCTAGTACCATATAGTATCCATTAGATATTAACTCGTTCTTTGTACCGTTCTATTTAGTTTGACATTGCATGCCCTTTCATATTGGCCACGGGGTAGTCATTGTCTTTCGCTCCCCATTGTATAGTCCCTGTAGTGTTTGGTAGTAATTACAAACGTATAGTTGAATGTAAGATTTATTTTAAAATTCTTATATGAATAAAATAGAAAATTGCATTCTACGAACGCCTGATTTTTTTCTGATTCAGAATCTGGAAAAACGGCAGTATCAGATTCATCCTAGCTAAAACTTGAAGTTCGAGAATAAAACCAGGCTCTAACGCTCTACATGAATCATGGGAATGTTATTTCAAA
The DNA here is from genome assembly GCA_964019985.1 of Aurelia sp. 4 Dawson et al 2005. Lineage (NCBI taxonomy): Eukaryota > Metazoa > Cnidaria > Scyphozoa > Semaeostomeae > Ulmaridae > Aurelia > Aurelia sp. 4 Dawson et al 2005. The sequence continues at coordinate 12,358,826 of OZ026492.1, forward strand.
GAGCAGCCATTGACTAATAAACTTGCATTCCACAAATGCACTTCATAATAGAGAAGAGAATTATGGGAAAGATAATACATTACGCCTTGAGCAGGGAACATGAGACTGAGTCCTAGCAGCTGCTATTCAAAACGAGACTACAACACCAAACCGAGACCGCTCATAGTAAGGAGCGCCCGGCAGCCTCCTTTTCACAGCCCTGTCTACGGCCATATCATCAGTATAAGAGAACATAAAAGGTTCGGCGTCCGAAACCAAGCTGGTTTTACTCATATCAAACCTGCAGTACCTAACTGATTCCAACTTGCCATTACGTCATGAGCTTACTAGCTAAGTTCAACACATGAGAAGTTCGACGTTTGAAATGGGCCTGAGTCATAAACCAGCCTTCTATGTAAACCCCTGCTCTTTTGAATGACATAGAAGTTCGAAAAGTTTAGAGACAAGAATCTCCTAAATTCGAAAACAGCAATCTTCGAAATGACAGTTAATTTACAACTACTGAATGATTAAACTTTCGTTGCCGATCATGCAAGGCTCATGGCACCATTTGTGGTATTGTTTAAAGAAAACATGCTTCATACGCAGTAGTATTAATAGATAATGATTATGATAACATACACTCAGAGCGAATTCCAAGGGCGAGCCTGTTGATCTTCTGTTTCTTTGCCTTGACCTCGTCATGGAAGCCCTGATGTTGCTTCTTGTGAAAATCTGCAAGGCCTTTGAGTCCATTCGTTAGTTCATGAAGGGTTCTGACTGTACCTGAAACTCTTGCACAAGACTTGTCCTCAGTGTCATCTAAAGGATAAAAAATGAGTCTTCGTGAAAGCAAAAAGTAAACAAGGAAATATTCTCCAACAGAGCTTCGTTTTCAAATACCTCTGTTTTGTCTGAAAAAGAGCACAGGGATCTATACACCCTGTGAGTAAGAAAAGAGTTGGGTGTTTGCCAGGTTCTTATTTATGCAGTTAAATCTCAAGAATACGCATATTTGATGGAAAAAGCTCAGCAATAAATCATAAGCATTATGGAACAGAATAAACAACCTTGCATTTCACAAATTTTACTGTGAAAATGTCTCATCCTTAGCTCAAAGATTTTTCTTTACTCTGTGTGCTTTATTTATCAGTGCTTTTCGTTTCTTAGCTGAGGTCTGGTAATAGATGATTATAAGCATTATGGAACAGAATAAATAACCTTGCATTTCACAAATTTTACTGTGAAAATGTCTCATCCTTAGCTCAAAGATTTTTCTTTTCCCTTTTTGTGCTTTATTTATCAGTCCTTTTCGTTTCTTAGCTGAGGTCTGGTAATAGACAATTACGGAAAAGATGGCGCCGAGGGGCATTAGACCAAGGTGCATTGCATTTAATGGTCGAAGCTCTGTCGAATTACTTTTGATCAGGGCAGGGTTCAAATCTTTGAAAAGATCGATGTCCCGGGGGTGCACTAGACCAGATTTTGGTTGGGGACGTGCCATCGAGGCTTCAAAAACATACCCCTTCCTTGTACCAATTTTTTGAAAAAGTATACCCAACCTTATATATTTCATATACAAATCTTGAAAATAGGTACCGTTCCTTATACCAAAATTGTGAAAATTGATACCGTTCTTTATACCAATATCTGGAAAATAGATACCCTTCCCGATGGCACGTCCCCATGCCCGAAATATATGTAGTGCACCCCCCGGGGTCGGTGTAAAATTGAATCACATTTTTCTATGAATTGAATGACTTGAAAGGAACTTTGGGTAATTTGCTGTAAATCTACCGTGGTAATTATTGGACATTTTATTTGTTTCTAAAATGGCGGCATTTTCATCATTTTTGTAGAGGAAACTTAATACAATCTTCGAGAAACCCGTAGTTTATGAAGGTCTACAATACGGTGGCAAGCAGAAATCGGTAGCTCTTCTGGTTAAGGAATTAGAGATTTGGTGACGTCACAGATTCAAAAGTTTATAAATGCTGCTATTTGAAACTAATCAATATTTGCCACGGCAGATGTGTAGCGAATTATCCGAAGTTCCTTTCAAGCACTTTATTCAAAGAAAAATACAATAGAACTTTACACCAACCTTCTCAAAGAGTTGAGTTCTATGCTCTGTTGATTCCGTTATAGAACGCAATGCATCTTGGTCAATGCCCCCCGACGCCATCTTTTCCGTGATCGTTGCGTAAGGAAACCATCTATTTTCAGTGGTAAAAACGGCTAAAAACCATGATGATTAATGGACCATTTCAAAATCTGGAGAAAGAGACTGAGGAGAGAGTAGCCATTCTGACAGCTTTGGCAACAGTAGGACATCAGGTGATTACCATCCTTCAAGCTCGGTGCATCTCCTTGCAAACTCTAGTTATTTTCGATTTACTTACAGCTTTCAAGAGCTACGCAATACTTGTTCAGTATGATAAGTGTCTTTTCTGGATTATTCAGGCACTCTAGAAACTGGCATGTAGTCATCCTTCCGCCAATTTTTGAGTGTATTTTGAACCATTTTAGTGCAGGTATTTGCCCTCAGCTTTGAAGCAACCAATCAATGAGCCTAACTTGAGCCGCCTCAAACCTGAGTGAAACACATTGAATAAAAGTGACTCAAAATATATTCTTGAATGGGCCGAAGGAAGACCAGGCAGCTAGATTATCGAAAGCAAACACTCATTGTACCAAACAACTACGGCAAGACTCTTGAAACGTGCAAATAAATTGAAAATAATTCTAGTATGCAAGGAGAGCTCCAAACTCCTGAGCCACAAGCCGTAAAAAAGAATCAAATGTTTTAGCTGATTTTTGCTCGTAACCCTTGGCCGGAAACCTCAAAAGCATCATTTTCACGGACCAATAGGACGGCGAATAAGCGCAGAAGACAAAAGAAACTTGTCAAGATTTTTCTAAATTTTACCTTCCTTCATAAAACGCATCCACGACAATAACTGCAGGAAATGTTCCGAATTTCTTTGACGAAATCTACCCACCAGATGTTTGGGTATCAAGTGGCGCTTCCAGTCGACAAAATCGGCTGAGTTTTGTCGAGGCTCGATTACGCCTCTTCAAGTCAGGTGATAAAACCTCTTGATAAAACCTCCTTAAATTCTATAGCTTATTTCGCACCGTGAAAGCTTGTGCCGTGAATGCAAAAAGTAGCAAAATGCGTAATGAAAAAAAACATAGCAAATCTTTTAAGTTTACATCGAAATAGCATGGGCATTGAATCTGGAACAAAAGAAACTGTGCTGGGAGGACAATGGGAAGAACAATTGGAAACGTAGGTTTTTGGCCTTCTAGGATCGATCTTACAACAATCACTATCGTTAGAATAGGCTGAACTCTCCTTATTCCCTTTCCCTAAATTACGAAATGGTTTATTGTGGTCGGGCTCTCTGTTAAATTTTTCAAAAAGGTTATTTGAGCTGAAAAGTGTGCAACAATATTTCTATATAGATAAGCCACATTTCAATATAATCAAAATTTAAAACAGAGAGTACGGAATTATCCAAACCTGTGACAGATTCTCTCTTCTTTGCAACTTCAACAGTGAGGCCATCATCTGAAATAACAGCTCTCGCCATTGCATCATCCGAAGAGGCTTTTATCGTTGGGGTATCGCGTTCAAATTTGCTCAAAGTATCTACATCAAGTAGCGTAAACCTTGGCAATTGTTCGTATGCTAATCTCCTGTAATAATCTTCTTCTTCAGTCCAAATGGTGCTTCGCTCCGTCGCCACTGCGCATGCTTCTTCGTCATCACCTTTGCAGGCTTTTTTCGCCTCTTCTGCAGTTGCCTCGACACTATCCTTCTCTGCTTCTATCAATCCAAACTTTGCCTTTAATTCACCTATCTTGCTTTTCAATGCTTTTATGCCCGGGTACAACTTATCAGCAATGGACTGAGCGATTGTTTTGGCAAAACTGACATCAAGACATCCTTCAGTATCGAACTGAACATTCTTCGTCTGGAAAAATGTTGCATTGATTTTGAGTCCAACACATGCCTTCGCTGCTTCGTCTAACCCGGTCTCGAAGCACATTGAGTGAATTTGCACAAGTTTTTCAACGGCCGTTGATGCAGCAGCTTTGGCAGCATCTAATCCAGCTTTTAGCTTGTCACCTGCCTCTTTCAATACTTCTTTCGCTGTATTTAGGAGCTTCTGAGAAGTCTGGAAGAACTTCTTGCCAAGGCTGAATAGCTTCTTGATGCCTTTGAGAACGAAAAGCAACGCCTGGAAAGTAAAGGTGGTAGTGTAGGGTTGTTGTTGCGGTGTTTGCTAGACGCACGATTTAGTCTAAGGTGTCGCAACGGAAACGAAAACAACAACAGCAAATTTTACAATTGTGAATTGAATTGATTGTTTGCTCAAAGTAGGACTCACGGACTTTCAATAGTAATAACTACGACTATGCAGTCAGTCTAAGCGCTTGCCTTCTGAAGGTTAGGGTTTGAGTCCTAGGCTGCCACAATGCAGGCACCATCAGCCATCTGACAAATTTGCCTCCGGACGACAAAAGAAACCGGGCAATGTACAGTTTTCTGTTGTTGCGTTATGATAAATATGTTACAGTTTTAATGATCATGCTTCATCTAACGGATCTTTGTCAGAATTTCAATTCGATGAACATTTCTGAAGATGATGAGAATGATTGCTAAAATAAAGTCGTTGAAAAAGTATGATGATGTTTCACGAGGTAGCTCTCTTAACGGATTCCTTTTACTACGAAATGTTTCATGAGCAAGACTGTCTATCACTTCCGAAAGTTGTTTGTGTTTAATGCACCGGGTGCCCAAAAAACTTTACGAGCTAGATCACGCATAATTTTCATGCAAGAAAACGTTATGAACACCAACAAGATATGAGCATGTAGCTGAAAGGCTCCAAAGGCTCGGCTATCTTTTGAGACGTTGCATGATAACTTTCAGCTGTGCCTTCCTTGCGAAAAACAGTTTAAAAATATGGTGATTCGTTTACTTCTCGGACTGCTCCCTCCATTCCCAGTCTTTGTTCTGGAAGATATGAAAACAGTCGAATCCCAAATTTATTTTGGAGCATAAAATTTGAATAAAGAACAGTGATCAAGCATTTTGCTGACAAATTTCCCAGATGACTTCAAATCATCGCTACATTGAGCTTTCACAAAATATTGACTGGAAAGAGATGGTGATTATTTCAATGTAAGTGGGAAATGCAAGATGGAAGGTTTCTTTGAATCTGGTTTTTCGTATGGTAATCATAGCTTAAAGTAACTAATGCAGCATCTCTAAATAACAGAAAAGCCTTTCAAATTAACGGTGACACAAAAGCATTTGTGAATAACTTTCAACTTCAGACAGCTAGACTAGATAAACATAGAATGGAACTGTAGCTATTAAACATAGAATTGGTATCGGGTGGGTCGCTTTTGAGAGGAACAAACTGCTTCTAACATCTACCAGAGTCCCTTATCATATAAAAACAAACATTCTCAATACCTATGTTCTGCCAGTAATTCTTTATGGAAAGGAATATGTTATTTGGACCAAGAAGCTCTAGCAAACGATGGGAACTTTCCAGAATCACATCATGAGATTTATGACCAATCATAGACTTATCGACCATATCAAAATTGACGACCTGCTGAAAGCCACCAATCTTACCCCTATCATATAAACCATCAAGAGCAAAGTATTGAAATTATTTGGACACATCAAACGCTCTAAAGTGGGCCTTTCAAAAATCTGCCTGGAAGGCGCTGTTGAAAGAAGAAGAAACAAAGGAAGACCAAAGAAACGGTGGCGCGATATCATCTTAACTTGGTCACAACTTGACGTCACCGAGTTGAATGTTACTAGCAAAGATCGTGCCCGTTGGAAAACACTCTCTCGTGTTAGTGTGCAATCTGCCGTAGGCGGAGACAGGTCCATGATGAGACTAGTTATGATCGAGCTCTCTAAGTTTGTTTGGGTCATCCTGTATTTAAAAATTAAAGCGAAATTCATTAGAGAATCTTACATCAAGTGCTTTCTGTTTTGCTTTGGCTTTCATCACTCCAAGTGTTTTCTTTCCCTTACATTTGGCAATGCAAACATAATCTGGCGCTTTGAACTTGCAGTCATTCCAGATTGGACAGCCTACAAATCCGCCATCAATCTCCAGGCATTTTGGATCCCAGTCGGGACCTCCAATACACTCTGGAAGACAAAAGGATAATATTAATGAACATGATATAAGATATGTAGTTACTTGTGCATTGAATGTAACATCTTAAAAATATGAAAATATGAAAATCATTTCCTAATGGCTCGAGATATAAATATGGAAATCAGGGAACAACTATTTGAGCAAATCGAGCGTCAGCATCCGGGGTCAGCATCCTGTCTTCAGACATATGAATACGAAAGATCGGTTCATTTATTTAATGTAGAATGATGATCCTAGGCTATGTTAGCTGGTACAAAGTTTTCAGTCTGAACTGTATGAGAGTTTGATGCGACCCAAAAAGTTCACTGAACTCAGCCCCAAATGTACAGTCTTCATAATTTGTTTTTTTTTGCTATATTTGTAGTTTGCAGTCACGTTCTTTTCGACCAATGGTATTGTTTATTCTTTATTGTTTTGGTTATTGTAGCTATTGTAGCTGGTTCCTCTGTAGCTGCTTAAGTAAGCACAATGTCTTGCACTGGCTATTGTTGGAAAAAAGAAAATCTGAAAGTCTGAAATCTGAATCTTGTACACTTGGAACCAAGAACACAATACCTGTAATTCGAAGCGTAAAAGTGTAAAATCTTGCCCTGATTAACAGTCATGATTAACAGGGCAAGTAAAAAGTCTATTACGAATCAAGCAAGAAAGGCGGGAAAGTAGGTTTTTATTCTTATCTTTATTATGTTTGTAACCACCTCTAAGGAGATCATTATGTTAATAAGGTCAACTCGATCTATTAATGCTATCCATGCCACTATAACCAGGAATGTTTTTAACTTGGTACTTAACATGGTTGCTATGAAAACTGTAAGTATTCAATTCATCTATTTTATTCTTCTTTTTACCATTGCAGATTTCTTTTAATTCACTGGCAAATTTTACCTACCTAACTAGGTATAAATATAATCACATGGTGCACTAGTAGATGTACTGAACATAAAGTGCAACAATGAAGGATGTTGCATAAAACATAGCTTTACACGTATCTTTTGTAAGAAACTAAGAACTTGGGCCAGTACTTAAAGTTTCTCAGGGTGTGTTTGATTGGTAATTCCAAACCTACCAAATTCTGAAAACGGTAGACTTCGAAGAGACGAAAACACAGTTATCCAATCAAACAAAGTTCTTCAAAGCAGCAGGTTTGAGATTTATCCTGGCGAAGATGAGGTCTCCAGTTGAAAATACGAAGACGAGTCTGGTGCTTGGTAACAACGAGTAAAGTTACCGATTACCCGATTACCCTTAGAAACGTGAACAAAGTCGCCTCGTTTTCAGAGTTCCGCAAAAATGAAATCGAGAATCTCTTAAAAGCCTGCTAAACCCTCTGCTTTTTAGAGAAGAGGGTTCAGCAGGCTTGTCAAACCTACCAAACCTGCCGTTTTCGAAATTGGGAGTCAATCAAACATAATTTTCGAGTCTTCCAATTCTACCGTTTACAGAATCGGTACTAATCAAACACACCCTTAAAATCACCCGATTTTCCATACCCAGAGTTTCTGACCAGTCTTTTACAGGTTCCACAGTAATGTTCATGCTCGTTAACATTGTCCTTGTGAACATTTCAAAGCACGTTTTTTTAAAGACTTTCAGTGTCTAGACACTAATCAAGCACCCTCCAATTGCGAGCAAATTCTTATGAAAAGTTGCGTGCAGCGTAAGTTTACCTTTTGAGCATTCTTCAATACATTTCTCATTGAGAATTTTCTTTGCCTCGCTGACTGATTCTCCTTTCTTTCGTAGCTTATCTTGGAAGTCTTTGATTTCACCATCCATCTTCGTCACTCCTTCTTTTGATTCCAGATATAAATCTCCAATTTTAGCAGCTTTCGTATTAGCTTCACCCATTGTTTCAGTGGCCTCTTTTCCTGCAACTTCTAATGTTGTTTTGACCTCTTTCTGGACATCTGCAGGTCCGGTTTTTATGCATGCTGATACCTGCAAACAATGAGATTAAATGCTCCATCAATGTTCGCCAAGTAAGTTTCTTGTTCGAATCTATTACATTTTCATGAATTAATGTTTGCTTATTGTATCTAACGTTCTCGATAAATGGACAAACAATGGGACAATGGTGCGTAAGCCTGCCATGCCCAGGAGACCTGCCTATCGGCTATCCGCACGGAATGGGCACTGCTATCCGTAAGAAACTTCATTCACTACCTTGTAAGAGGGATCTTTTTTATAGGTATGATGCTGTAGAATGTTACAATACATATTAGAGTCTGCACTACTTCAAGAATTACTTTACAACACTACTGCAAAAAATACCTCCAGGGAGCGAAAGACTCTGCCTACCCCAAGGGAATTAACATGGATAAAAGAAAGAAAAACCACTTAACCTTAAGCTACAAAACTAAAATCAACACATACGGATACTAACAACGATTTGATACCTAAGTCTACAGCATATTAGTCATCAGATCAAAGTGATGACAAGGAAAAGTAACTTGCAGAGAAAACAGTGAAAGGTGGTTGTATACCAAGTAAAAATAAGATCAAAGCACAAAAAACAATAAGTTAAGCAAGCTCACCTCTGATATGAATTTCAAGTTACTACACACTGGGTGTCCTATCGCTCATGGAGCAACCTTACTCAAACAGACCAGTTTTGCGGATGAACTTTTAGTCAAGCTAAGAATAGTTCTATCTTAACTTAAACGAGACATCAGTGTATAAGCTGGAGTATAAAGACATTTCCATTGACCAACAACGCAAAGTACATTGCTTTTGTGGGGCAACAGATGCTGGGATAGGGTCATAAAGGGAACTGATTGTCATAGGTTTTCATACATATTCATAAACGATGAATCGTGTTGTGAATAAACACAACAAATCTTCAGTTGTACAACAGATATTGCGGCTTCAATACTAGCCTGCGTGCAGACTTTACTTGCCACTGTGAATGAGAGCCAAGTAAAGTCTACACGCAGGCTACTTCAATACCATCCTAAACAGAGAAAAAATAACAATATCTCCTAAATTTCCCAAAAGAAGCATTTCCATTTAAGACTCACCAACATTCGGATATCAAAGTTAACAGATAATTCTCTTTTTGGTGTCTTTTGTAAAAGATCTAGTTATATATAATCAGAGGCATAACGGAGACAGTCGAGGCCCTTAGGGATTTTTCCACTTGTGGCCCCCCAGCTAAAGCATTTGTAATTAATATGATAGAAACATGAAACTGTCTATGTCTAGCTTAAACATGGAGCAAATAAGTTGCGCAGGCAAGATAAAACGATTGCAGTGATATAATGTTAACATATGCAGTGTCCAAGCCAGCATCGTGGCCAGTGCGAATCTGTGGGGAGGCAGAAAAATGAGGGGGCCTGGGGGCAAAACTCCAAGGACAGGTCCATTTTCACAAAACAGTAACTTTGAAAGTTTCACCCAAATGTAGATTCGAAAATAGATAACAAAAGAGATTTATTACTGGGGGCCCCTTTTGGTCGGGGGCCCTTAGTTTTTGAACTAAGGTGCCATAAACTGCGTTACGCCACTGTGTATAATGATGACAAATTGTTTGTTTTCATGATTCAAAGGTTCTAAAGTGCAGCGTTGAAAGTCCTTATTTTGAGCTATACCCTCAAATGTTGCATAAGAGCTAGACTGTTATGTGGCTGTAGTTTGCGCTTGTGAAAAGCTGCTGGACGCTCCTAACTATAACTGAAAATCAAAACCATTACTTCGAAAATGATCATATCTGCTTCGTTTCGATAAAGGCCGGGCGAAAATCACAAACACCCTTACTTTTCAAATGAAACACATTGATTCAAAACTTCACAGTAAATCAGCTACTGCCTAGCGAAGGCAATAAAAGAATACCTACATACAAGGAGTGACACTGTCACCAACAGTTTTCATGGTACTCTAGCCTGTGTGCATGCTTTTTCGTAAGACTTTGTTCTGTCAGACTAAGGTCATTGAAACTCTGCTTTGAGCTTCGAGTTCCCAAAACTCAACAACATCAGTCAATCAAAGTTGCACACATTCTAATGGCACTGTACTTTGTTGTATGCTTTGTACATGACTGTGTATAGCAGGCTCGTTCCAAAGGGCATTCAAAAGTGAAAAAGTGAGTCCGAAAATGCCGTAACATTATGAGTCCCAGTATGCGCAGTCTTGGAAATAGAATACAGCATTTGGAACAACATGATATTTCATTTTACCATTAATCATACAAACCCAAAGTTGTCCTTTCAATCTTAGTGATTTTTCAAACAGGGGTATTTCTTTTAGAGACAATAGTTATTTAGGACATTCGGCTCGACATCAACATATAGGGAAACTTACTTGGAATGAAGCTGTCTTGATGTCAGCATATTTAGCCTTAATTGTAACATCAGCGCGAATAACATCGAACAAGTTGCCGCTCATCGAAAATTCGAATCCATTATCTGAAACATCAATGGAAACTCCTGCAGAAATGCCTAAAACGGTGACATAACCCTTGATCTTGATCTGAGTTCCGCTTGCTGCAATCACCGCTTGGAACATTGGTCCCTTATCGGCCTCTTTTTCTGACCTCTGAAGGGCGATTAATCCTTTGGCAATCTTGATTGGAGACATCTCAACAATTAGGGCAAACTTAACCGGCTTGTAGGAGATCTTGCAGTTAACGTACAACTCGTAACCTAAGAGATTGATTTTTCCTTGAAAGCTGAATCCGCTGTCAATCTTTTTCTTTAGCGTAGGCAAATCTTTCCCTGAAAGGTGAAGAATAAGAGTATGAGAGGCTTTCAGTTATTCTATGAAGGGGTCTGGATCGAGAGTTATTTTTACACAATGTCATAAGAACTGCTTGATTAAGTGGAATAAACACAAAAATAGACAAAAAAACACACAAATTTGACTGAAAAACAACTCGTTTTAACAAAACTTTCCCTTTAGACATGTTTTGACATCCGGCTGCAGAAAAATTGCTTTCTATTGATACCCTGATCTAGAAACAATAGAAGAAAACGATACCCTGAAAAATGGCACATGCCCGTCGCACAAATATAACTAGTACCCCCCCCCGGATGGTTACACCAGCTGCTAATTTTCTAGGCATACTATATTGGCTACAGGGGGTACCAAACAATCTTGTTTGCTTTGTTTGGCTGCTGCCGAGGAGCTTCAAGCTCTATTGTTCTGTTCTTGATATGGTTGCATAGGATTGGCTTGAACTTAGAACTTGAGACCTTTTTAGCCGATGGGACAAGTTGTTCTCCACTTTTGGCACAGCAAGGTCGAAAAAGAGACTGCTTCAAAACTGCACTTCCGACTTGGATAGTTTTAGATCACAACCTAACGTAAACAAGAATTCTGTCACTCGTTCACTCATCTCTCGTTGACCAAATGAATCTGTCAGCAAATCAATCGATCAATAAATAAGAAGACAAATGATAAATAAATAAATCAATGAATCAATAAATCAAGCAGTCAAAAATCAGTGAGTCAATCAATCAAAAATCAACGAATGAATTAATGAATTGATGAATGAATCAATCAATCAATGAATCAATGAATCAATAAATCAAAATCAATCAATCAAAATCAATCAATCAGTCAATCAGGCAATCAGTCAATCAGTATCATACCTTTAGGTGATGCTGAGAAAGAAACAATGACTCCATCGGGAAAACCTGTTTCCATCAACGCCTTAGGAAGTTGCATATCCAAACCAAACGCTTTAACAACGGCACCGATTGTAAACTTGCTAATTTCTGCGTAGAAGTATGTGTCCATTGGTTTTACCATATTAATTCCAAGGGCTGCTTTTGACACTATCTGGTTTCCTGCATCTGCTGCACGTCGTCCTAGCGCCGGTTTAGGCTTAACCGCTGGAGCAGGGGCCACTGCACCAAGGCGTAATTCACCTTCAAAAGCTGAAATGAGAAAAACGAGGAATAAGACTGGAGTAAGGTCTTCAATATCAAAATCCTTTGTTAACATTTCATATTTCATAGTAAGTAATTTATAACACCAATTCTCTTGTGCATAAAATAATACAAGTTAAAGTTACAATCTATAAATTCCATTCAATATAAATTTCTCAAAAATATAGAGCTTTCATTAACATTTCGCTTTCACTGCAAGCAGAAAAGCAATTTTAGAACTGTTAATGCCTATTTGCTACTCTCCCAGGGAGCCGTGTATTAATTTCAATTCAGCTCTTGAGGTGAGATTTCAAATTTCCTTTGAATTGTGGGAAGGATGGCAATTATTAGAGATGCTGTTCTTGGCAGTGAAACTGAATAATGAATGTCACCATAGGTCCTTTGCAGGCCCACTGCAACATCAGACTGTCTCAAAATGAAATTTGAAGTAAGCAAAAAATATCTATCGGCACTGCAGTTGCTTAAGTAATAGAATTCAAACCAAATCAAGCTGTTTATTCTTCGCCTGCTATCTTGTAGATACATATTTTAAACTTTGGCAAAATTTGAATTACAGATAATATGAAACTGCAGGATGCCCCCAAAGAACCCCAGGTGACACTGGATCATTTAAGCATCTGTCAACAGATCAATGAATTCTATCGATTTTCTCTGATATTCTGCATTTCTTGCAGATAGTTCTAAGAGATGATCCATTCTTTTAAGTGACGATTGAAAGGGCTACACCCTAAAATCATTAAACCTTTGGAACAAAATAAGGTGCGGCTGGCATCTTATCTCTGATTTTATAGCTCATTTTATTATTAGACCTTCTCATCTGTCCTACACATATATATATACCCTATTGCTCATTTTCAGGATTTGCCAGGAGGAAAACAACAATATGAAAATTGAAGGGAAGTGCTGTGTAAGTTGATCTCCCCGTAATCAAAACACGATTTTGCCACCATTTCATTTCTGTGGATTGCAGATGGGCCTTGGTGCTGAAATGTTTATCAAAAAAAACACGACTTCAGTATTTATCAGTAGAAATTGTTTGTGCGTAGCCTTTTGTATTAGTATTTGGTTGTATATTTAGATTTAGTTTTAGTTACCTGTCTCTATGTTATGGCCATAGGGGGTCATGGTATTCTGCTCCTCATGGCATCGTCCTTGTATTGTAGTCAAGTAGTTTGAAAGTGTACTAGGTAATTTTGTTCTTGTAAATTTCTTTATTACCTGACTTAAGTTTCAAAAACGAGGCAATACAGAATCCCGCCATTCCTATTGGATATTCGAACCTTTCCCGCGGGTTTTCCGTAGCCTTGTATACTACGATACAAGGAGCGTTTTTGTCGCCACAGCAACTGCTTTAGGCCTAGGCCTGTGAGATTTACAGTAAACTCGAAGCTAACAAAATGTGTTTGATTAAATGCGAGTCAAGATTAGAAGATGTCAGGTAATAAAACTCATACTAACCGGTTTTGTTGTTGTACAAGAAAATATAAAGCCCTCGGTCTTAATGCACAGACCTCGCAAGCTCGGTCTGTACTTTAAAGACCTTGGGCTTTACATTTTCCTGCACAAAACAAAACCGGTTAGTATGCGCATAATATTGTATGAATAAATGTCGATCTAATAAACATTTTCAAGCTTACCGACTTCAGAAACAGAAACTCCAGGCACAATCCCGATGCTGAATGCTAGGTTTCCAAATGACAGAAATTTAATTCCAAATGCTTCTTCCCAAATGCCCTTCATCTTTGCAGACAACTGCAGTGATCCAGTACCACCTATCCCGACGGTACCTGAAAAAAAAAACATTTTCATAGCCATTAGAGAAACTCAGTGAACGAAAATATGGCTTCAGTTAAATCCTGACTGAAAGGAATTACCTGATGGCCCTTGATTTAAACGTCAGGGATTTTCATGGTCGAGAAATCAAGTGGTGGGATGGACACAAAGCACACAGCATAATTTGCCTGAAACACAGTTAGGTAACTCAATGCTCAGTCGTTCTGCATGCGAAAATAGACCTTTAAATCAGCTTCAAGTTTTCACTACCTTTCCTCAATCTTAGACTTTGCAATGATTTTAACATTTTTAAAAGATACTGTGCTGATCGTTATTACATTTTTCATAGGATTGAATCATTTGAAAGAAACGCTTTCTATGTTATAATGATTTTTAACCGCGAACATTTACAAAACCCTGATGATTTTCAAACTGATAGCATCTTCACATTTCAATCAATTCGACGTTAATGCGTCATAAAATTTCTAAACCTAGATCATACATTTCTGCTAAAAACTATGTTGCAGACGGTCATGAAGATTCTGCCACTTTTTCAATGTAATTCTAGAATCTGCTGTAGATTCAATTTTGCTTAAAACTTAGCTTGAGCTCTTTATTGCAGAAACAAAAGTGCGGCACTTATGAAAATGATTATCATAGTGTAATGTTCACAAGCATCATCATCATCATCATCATCATCATCATCATCATCATCATCATCATCATCATCATCATCATCATCATCATCATCATCATCATCATCATCATCATTATCATCATCATCATCATCACCATCACCATCACCATCACCATCACCATCACCATCACCATCACCATCAAGTCAGTTTCCTTAAAGTCCCCCCCCCCCAATGTTTCCTCAAGCCATCAAATCCAAAGAGCAATGCAGTAGCCATTTACACTGTCTTTTAAAGATGAAGTCTGGCCTATCATTTATAACTTACCTTGCAACTCAAGCTTTGGTTCAATAATATTCACAGTAACTTCAAAGTAAACCTTTGTCTCAGCTCCAATCTTCAATACAAGTTTAACATTTGGTACTCTGACATTCTTTCCTAACTCCCAATTTCCAGCATAGATGCCTTTAAGTTCAGCGCCACTTGGTGTGATTTTCCCTTCAATTGTTAATGTGCGTGCTGTTTTTTCATCTTTAGTAACTTCTTTGCTCATTTCACATAGTTTATCTCCCTTACAGTCGGCTGGCATTTGTGCAACGGCTTTGAACATCACTCCTAAGGAACAGAAAGCAGATTTGCTTATCGGCAGAGCAGTAATTAGTAACGTTAACTGGATATCTTGATAACGGCTATAACTTACACTGTCTTTTTAAAGATGAAGTCTGGCCTATTCTTTATAACTGACCTATCACATCAAGTTTTGGTTCAATAATATTCACAGTAACTTCGAAGCAAAGCTTTGTCATTTCCACCCAATGGAAATAAGCCAATAGACACCAAAGTCTAAGTTTAAAGTAAACCTTCCATTTTGCAAAAAGTAACACTGGCCAAAAATGCCTGCGCTACTTGGGGCCACAAAAAATTGATTAGCCTAGCTTCTGATTTAAAATCTAAAATAATATCAGCTCGTCAAAGCACTCGTCAAAAGATTTTGGCAAGAAATGATACATAAAAGCAATACAGTAGTGTCCCGCATATAAGAAACACTAATTTAAGAAACATCAGACCTTGATTTTCAACATAATATCCCCTCTTATAAGAAACTGTTGCAGGTCTGAAAAAGGCTTTGTTTCTTATTCAAACACTATATACATATTAGAAATTTGAAAAACATAACAAATTTAGCTTTGCATTTGAATCAGTCTGTACCTATTCAAATGAAAACAAGAGCTTTCCATGGAACTGAAACAAAAATAGCCTTCCTCAAATAGATGTAACCTTTCTTGTTAGTGAAGATTTACAAGTATATATATACAAAAGAAAATATCATGTTTCGTATTACATCATAAAGCTTGTGTCCAATTAGTTCATTGATAGTACATGATTTTCCCAATAAGAAACTTAAGAAACTTTACCCTGATTTGAAGTTTATATCTCATTTCATAAGAAACATATCAGACCTCTAATTGAAAACATTGTTTCTTATATGCGGGACACTACTGTAATTCATTAGCGTTAAATGATGAATTCAAACAGGAACTATTGAAAGTACAGCATATTCTTGATTAATTCTGTTGATTGCAAGTTTGGAGTGCAAAATATGGCTTAATTTTAGTTACTGAGGAGTTCAATCGATCATATAATGCATAGAATTAATGTATGCTCCGGCAAAGGTGGTCGTTGCGGTCGCCTGAAAATGTTGGTTCTTCGTCTCCCCCTATGCAGTCATGGCTGGTTTCGGCCCTGCAAAGCAATCATATTGAAGACTATCTTGTATTTTTTCCACGATGTGTCCAATTAGGTTCAGAAATTTACCCTGCTTCAATCGACCCTTCCGCCACATCGAAATAGGAGATCTTCTGCAGAAAGCTCCTCTCGAAAGCCTGGAAAGACAAGTGAACACGACGAGCAAAATTTGCTTGTTTTCCTTCCTAGCAATAATGAAACTTACATGCTTTCATATATTTTGTCCTTTTTGGAGAGTGGAATCCTCCTGAAAATGTTATTCATGAAACGATAATGACTGTTTCTTTCTCTCAAGAGGATAGCACGTCTGAAATCGTGCTCAAGTAATTGCTGTAAGCTAACATGGTAGGCAAACTTGCTCGTGATTTTATCACATTTTTCAAGGTTTTTCCAGCAATAGTCAACGAACATTCATCCTCAAATCGACAGTATTTCTGATCAATAACATCGTGAACCAGTTTTCACCTGCACCTGACAGCATAAGTGCAATGTGAAGAGCGGTGGGGACTTTGGAAGGGAATGGATGGCAGCAGCAGTTCCTGTTGTTGTTGTTCTCCCGTCCGGGGTTCCTATCGTCCGGCATCATGCGCCTAGGCGCCTATGCTACTGTCCTGACATCCAATGTAGAACAGATCCCAGCATTTAATCTTAGTTTACTTAATTCTTATCTATTTGAACGACTTTATGTTCATGGCCACAGGGTAGTCATTGTCTCTTGCTCTCTGTGGTCCCATCCCTGTAGTGTTGTATGGTTGTATAGTAAGTAGAAAGTATAGTAGAATGTAGATCCAGCATGTATTGTAATTTTATATGGATAAAAAAAGGTTTCACTAAGGGACTTTTTCAGAAAATCCCAAGTAAAATCTGAACGGAGTGCCGGATTTCAGCCAGGAAAATTTCTAAAAATAATTGAACTTGTCAGCTATTCAATCGTGCATTGCAAAATATCATTGCTTATATATTCGGGGCGCAGTAGCCTTTCGAACGCCGAGCCTTCTTTCGGTATTACCATGAAAACTTGATTCATTTAAAAAAGGACTCCAAGGATGCATATCTTGGAAGCATCTTTATCACCTTTGGCTGAATTTGCAATAAAAGTTCAAAATGGGCCGAAGTCCCTTTTGCATTCAGGTTCTTTTCCTAAACCTTTCTATACATTCAAAAACTATTTATCAGAATCATTGCACAAGACAGCTCAGTCAATGTGATCTGTACTTATCCCGTATGAACAGTATTCAATATGGTCTAAAGTCAATTCGATATCTTGGTGCTAAACTTTGGAATGCATTACCAGTGGAATTCCGAAATGCTCCATCGAAAATATCCTTCAAAAAACAACTGAAGATTTACTTATTGAACACTGTCAATGAATAATTCTAAGCTACCCTTGCTATTTGCATGATTTCTATTTGGTTGTTTGGAATCATTTAAATCCGACCAAAATTATTAATTTCAGATTATCACAGTGTTGAAGGGGGGGGGGGCTCTCTCCTCGATTAATTTACCTATTGAGAGAGCTCCTCCTCTAATTCCCTCCATACAATTTATTTGTTTCTATTTATTTGTATATTGTATTAATTTTCCGTATCATAGTATTAATTTTCTGTAATATTGTCTTATTCTCATGTAATTTAGTTATTTGTTAGTATAGTTAATTATGAATAAATTGTATGTAGTGGAATTTAAACATATGAAACTGAACTGAACTGAACATTGCCAATGAATCTAGAATAGGAAGACACTTTTTCAGCAATGATTATCAAAGCCTTGAGGGCCTTTGTAAGGGACTATCAGGACCAATGCTAGGTAGAAGACTCTAAACACTTATCAATGAACTAAATTGTTTTTCTGATGCCTTATTGAAATCAGGCACGTTGGAATGAAGTTCATATTGGGGGGGGGGAATGAAATGAGGTGCGACAGAAGCGAGGAAGAGCGGGGTCCGGGGGCTTGTCTCTGGGAAAATTTTTTACTTTACATCGTTTAAAACTTTAGATTGTTGGAAAACACCGCATTTTTGAAAAATGTGCTATTAAAGGAAGCAAAGGATCACGACTAATGAGAGTCTTTCCATGAAAATTTTGAAATTTTAGACTTGTATGGCATCAAAAGATATTATATTTCAGATAGATTCTGGTACATTCCTCGAATATATACGAGTTTGAATCTTCATTCCTACGACGTTGGCCTTTACATCCTTTTTTCACTTACAAAATCAACAAACTTCAAAAAATCATTGGGCGGGGGGAGGCTAAAGCCCCAAGCCCCCCTTTCCGACGGGCCTGCTGAAGTGAATGAAAATAATCATACCTTTTTTGAGGCCAACTGCTTGTAGCGTTGGGTTTGTAAATTTGAGGTCTTTGGTTTTTGGTGTGGCATCCGTTGTGCTCATCGTTATTACTGAAAAGATAAGTCGCAATTAGCTGTCGATTCATAGAATGATTACAACATCGTTATATCTACCGCAAGCTTTAACTCCCTCCCCCCCCCGGGGAGGGGGCACTTCACTACTGGGTCATATGGGAGTGTGGGCTCCAAGGATTTCTGTTATGACCTAATGCCAGAACATGGATGTGATTTACGACAAGTATCTTCATTACAAAACAAGGGAATGTTGTTATTTATCCTAAACCTAGGCATTCCCAGAATTTCTAGCAAAAACTGGACCCCAGTCCCAGAATATTCTTTAATGGTACCTGTCTTATATCAGATGCCGTGTACTTGAATCACTTTAAATCACAACTCATTACAACGTAATGAGTTTTGCATGTCAATTTGTCGCAACCCTGACCTTACATCTGATGTGGGATGGATTCTAGTATTGTGATAGCATCCATTAGATATTAAATTGTCCTTAGTGTTTGTTGTATTTAGGTTAACATTGCGTGTCTTTTCATATTGGCTATGGGGTGGTCATTGTCTTTCGCTCCCCATGGTATCGTCCCTGTGGTATTGTATAATAATTAGAACCGCATAGTAGAATGTAGGATTGGTAATATTTGTAACGAATAAAAAGAAAATCTAGAGGAAACATTTCGCTGTTATTCATTCAAACACCGTACAGCGAGGCAGGATCTGGGAACTCTCTAATTATAGTGACTGTTGCACTTCTCTTAATGTTAAGCAAATGCTTCTTTGTTTTTTTTGTTTCTTTTCAATTTATTTTGAGTGGGCTTGTCAGGATTTCTAGCTACTGAAAGCTAATCTAGGCCCACTGTGCATGCCACATCCAGGCATGGGATTCCTAGTTTGACGTCCCTTCCGAAGGATGACGAGGTGAGTTGTAAGGTCAGGTCTCCGAGGTCACCCATCCGGAGTTTGAGCTCACTCGACCAAGGTTAACTTCAGTCACCTGACGAAGACTGTATAAGCAACTCGACCACTCACCCTGCAGCAGACTTTTAAATATCGATATCGAAATCCCACAGGAGCACTCAGAATATGTACATATGGGGAGGACGTCTGACATTCCTGGGTCAGAATATTGCTGACAGTAATATTTCCTGATCTAAAGAAACTGCAATTATGGCCACGGTATGTTCTGGCATCAAATATGGACAAAGTGACACTTCTGGGTTCGTGAGGGGCAATTTCAACCTCAATTTGTATCACTTCACGATCTTATGTTCGCTTACAGTTGTCCAAGTAGAAAGAAGCTGAAATTTTTGGGTGCAGTGGAGCTGAACTAATACTATTGGGCTGCCTGAAAATTTCTTGGGCTGATCCCCTTATGCGTATGTGCGAATGTGGGTAAGAAACTTTTCTATAGCTCAAGAGCCAGAAGACTAAAGGATTCGATTCTGGACTTTTGCTATAGATTATAGATTAAGTCAAAACTATCTGCAAAGTTGGTCGAGTGTACGATTTATCGCGGCCTGTCAACGGGGCTGTCAACAGTAGATCGCTTTTGCGGCGCCCAGGAGACCCCCTTGCGTACTTAAGTACAAGTTGTAACGTAGCAGATCCATATCTTAGATTACGCAACTCACCAACATTGAGTTCAGTTAACCACGTGATACCAGCGAGCTTTTTCTTGAAGAGTTTGTCAACAACTTCATCAAGGCGAATCTTGTTTATAACCAAACCAAGAGCCATGACCGGCATACCAGCATCTTGATAAATTATTCCTTCGAATTCAACGCCATCCCATCCAAACAATATCACCTTCCCAGAGACCCTAAAATCCAATCAAGTCAAATCAAATCAAACAAATCTTCGGATACACATTTTTTCTAAGAAACTGGTTTATAAGAAACTAGTACTAAGATGGCCAAAATTTTAAGAAACTCTAGTACTATGTCTGAGAATCACTAAGAAACTTTTCAAAGTTAAAAAATATGGATATTATAGCAAATAGATCGTTGAATCCTTATTCTTGAGCAATGTTATCTAACCATTTGTGTTTTCAACATAACAGAACACTGTTTATTCCTTTATGATGTTTTAAATGTCAAGAAACATATCTGCTGCAGTGTTAGCGACCACATTGCTAATTCTGCATTCAAAAAATAAGAAACCAATTATGAAACTTTTAGTACTAAAATGGACAAAATTTCATGTGAAATTAAGAAACTTTTAGTACTATGGCCCGATCCAAGTTTCTTATAAAAAAAAGTGTACAGTGGATTTCTCCACAAAAAAGCTGTTTACGTAGAAATACAATGGGACCTCCACTAACGGGCATCTCTATAAAACAGACACCTCCGAACAAAGGACAAATACTTCGTCACAAAACACATTGTGGCAAACTATGACACCTCCATACAGCGGACACCTCTCTACAACGGACAATACCATGGATCCGACAGGTGTCCGTTATAGGTGCCACAGTACAAGTTTGCAAACTTCTGACCGAAATACTTTCAACCAAACCGTCCCAAAATGACTTTGATGCTAATCCTCAAAAGATAAATCAAATTTCAGTGTTTTTTACTAATATCAGGAGCTTGGTTGTAGAAAATTAAACCGATTTATAGCTCTGAAGCGAAGTTAATAATAATCATCATAGTACCAAAGTCTAACAAAGCCATTTAGAGTTAACGTAGGAATAAATTTGCAGCGATTTGCCAAAACTCTTGCGGTCACGCTTTTACCAATGTGTATACAATGTTTTGAGACTCCCGATCTATGGGCTGAGTACAAACAAACGAACAAAACCTCAATCTTTTACGGGTTGTACCGCTTAATTTTCCTCCCCGTAATGTTTCTTGCATCCTTCATGTGTCAAATGCTTGGACTATGTTGATTATGTTGAATACCAAGTAGTTGAAGGTATTCAATCTAATGAAGGTCTGAGGAATTGCAGGTCTTAAGACCTAAAGAGCTATGAATTAGTTTGCATGCCCGATAAGTAACATGAAGCATTAGAAAAATTTAACTTTCCAATGAAAGCTGTACCATTTTGATTCATTTTCTATTGGGAACTAAAACAAAACCAGGTTTCCCAACGCCGGAGAAGTGAAAGAGGGATGGGGATGACCAACAAGCCTGCTCCACTCATAAATGGCTTAAATATGAATTTTGAAAATGTAGAATGGTCATATGACGTTTCGCTTTCGCCTCATCAGATTTCTTCCGATGAAGCGAAAGCGAAACGTCATATGAGCATTCTATATTTTCGAAATTCTAAATTATAAGTTAATAGAAAGGAGTTAATGATTTATGGCTTAAATATGCATTTTGAACTCAATACTTTCAGTTGTTATACCATCAATTATGCAGTTTCCTCCTCTCTCCCTAAAATGTGCCTCATCCGACATTAATCAAGTCTTCTTGTTTGTTATACGGGAGAATACGGGAGACAGTTTTCCCTGTGCTGACATGTTGCACTTTCTCATATGTCTATTTCTTATATGCAGGACATACGTAACTGCAATAGACGATTGCGCTAAAGATGCCGTCGAAGAATTTTTTAGCAAGATGCACTGCGTTTAGTTAATTAAATTCCTTCAGAATCGTTATGGATTCGTAACAAGAACGCATGGCATCTTGGCAAGAAGTTCCTTGTCACCATCTTCAGCACAATCGTCTATCAAAAATAATTTAGGCATATAAAAGAGGGTCAAGCCGCTTGCAGCAAAATTCTAGCCAATCATATATCATTATTTCCAGCTGACGTAGATCAACTGCCCAAATATGGTTCAAGATATGTGACGGCCCTTTGTCTTTGTACAGCTATTTTAATCAAAGGCTTCTATATGCTTAGACTCCAATCAACAAAATGCAGCTGGAATCAAGAATCAAGGCCTCAAGCTTACTCACCCAATATAAAATTGGCTTCCAAATCTAGCCGTAAGCTTGACATCACACATTCCAAAATCAAGAAAACTCAGTTTCTTCACAGTCTCTTCACTTAAAAATTTAACGCCAAGTGCTTTGACGAGCTGTCCAGTTCTAATCATGCTAATTGAGCCAACAAATTCATACTTATCGGCTCCTGATTTTGACAACTTCGTAGTCAGCATAGTCTCTCCAAACAGGGTCTGCGACGATGTAAAGGAGAATTCATAAGGACTATTTTCACCTTTATGGCTCACTTTCAGGGATACATTATAGAGAGACAAGATTTTACCCAGGTTGAATGGTCCTTTAGCCATTGCATCTATGTTGAAAGCCAGTGTTTTGTAATCGAATGAGAAATCGTTGATTGTTATCAATGGAGGTCCATCTGATTGCAACCATTTTGGTAAGTAGTCCTTCAGCTTTGGTGCCAAACCTTTGAGAATTTTCAACAAATCTGTTTTCCATTCATCAGGGAATTTGAATTTTATGCCTTCGTTTCCGATGGTAACTTTCATGAACAACGATGGTGGGAAATCGTCGACGTTAAGATCCGGTGCAAGTTTCTTGAAAGTTTCTTTGATGGGTACATCAAAATATAATCTTGCTCCTTTTTGTATTGTTTTCTCACCTTTAATAAAACCTCCAATTTCTTTTGCTAGTTTCTCATCTTTGATAGCTGCAAAGTCATCGTTGGCAATCGCAAATGCGAAATTCAGAACAAGCTCTTTCAGCAAGGGGATCTTGGTGAGATCTTTTGAAGTTAGCTCAGATAGCAAAGTTGCTGGCGAGAACATATTCAGCTTGGCAGCAACGGCTACCTTGACATCCGAGTCTTCCGCCTTTTGGACAATGATAAAGAAGGACGAGCTTTGGAAGACCTTACCTTGTGGTTCCCCTGATACGACCATTTCATAAAATCCTTTTGGGTCATAAATACCCGATAAAATAGGGTTTTTGATGACGACACTAGTCACCTTACCAACTACCTCCTTGTCGGTTCCTGCTGGTGCAACTTCATTCTTGGAAGAGAACTTGCCGACAATACTTGGGATTGTGACTTGATCTGTTTTGAAAGAGAATGTCACTGCACTTTGTTTTGTCTTTTTCTTGACAGTGATTGGTAGTTTCTTGTCTGCAAATGTCACCGACCCAGCGATGTCTAGCTCAAGGAGGTCCCAATCCACAGCCCCTGTTTTGTAGTTGATAATCAAACTCAATGAAGCACCCCCAATCGACAGTTTTCCAGGAATGAGATCTAATTTCTCTCGTGCTTGTGTTTTGAAGTTGATTGTGGTCTTGCATTTGTCAATCTCCAAGAATTTCAAGTCGAATTTATCAGGGAGGACAAAAGTCTTCGATTTCTCTCCCAGGTCATTCTTTGGTAAGAAATGGTTGAGGATGCTTGCAAACGGAATTGTCCCACCGCATGTATCTGGTGAAGGAGTGAGGGTGTATTTGCAGTCACCTTCCATCGAAACTTTAACTTTGCACTCACCAATCTTGAATTCGACTCCATTTTCTTTGCCAGACAGGAGAATATTTAGGCCTGGTAGGGCAGATACCGTTCCTGCAAAATAAGAACGTTCAACGTGAGTCAGTTTGCTTCTGCTAGGCTTCTATAGCTAAAACATTAGATGCTACAGATGCGGAGACAGCATATTGGTAGCACTGTCCAAGTCCTCACTGCGTCAAATTTCTCTAATGACTGTGGTCAAATCTGCTACATAAACAAAGAAGAGTTCCCAGGGTTAAAGGAATCACCAGGGTTGGTCCAATTGAGAAAAAGGGCCAGGAAATTGCTTAGATAGGCTTTCACGAGCACTAAATATTCAGGAAAATTCGTCTCTACAAAAAATGTCTTAGCTGCAAAAAGCTGCAAATGGACCGAAAATACTTTGTCAGATCGTGAGGACTCTTCCAATAGAGATAATATACGAGGACATCTAACCTCTCTCAGGAGTCAAAAGATGTTTTTAACGAACAGTAAACATTTCCTATTCTATGGCAATAAACATGCAGACGTTACTCTCACCCTTTAAAATTGTAGTTTGTTTACTGTCTGATGCAAGGAGTCTCTTTTATTATTTGTTCAAGTGTTTTAGGCCTTGCCGGGATCCTTAACCTTGACATTTTCGCAACATCGAATTTACCTCACAAAATCGAATGTGTGCTCACAAAAACATGAGAACATTTACAAAATGGCTTTACGCTCTCAGCTGCCAAGCAGACTTCGCCTCATTCAAATCCATCAAATACTCTTGATGTTATCAATTTCCAAAAGTGGGAACTTTTTCGGGCTCATCCAGCATAAGAATAAAAACTTACCCTTTTTAGTTGCAGTCTCTTCAACAACAAATTCTTGATGTCTGGCATGATGATGATATAGACCATGTTTTCTACCATGTCTTCTTCCAGAAGCAGGCATGCACACCAACGACACTGCTATCAATATGATGATGTAGGAAGCCCTCATTGCTAGAGGAATTCCCGTTGCTTAATCAACTAGACCTGCAAAGGAAGAATCAAGGATTACTTCCCTTCGGACGAGAGACTAAGGGGCCTGTTTATATGAGAAAACACACCTCACCTGCAAGACCAAAGGGTGACAGGCGAGATTCCACTTTCTCATAGAATCCTTTTCATTCTTCATTTCTTGTTTATATGGAGAACTCAACATCACTGATATAGTGAGATCCCATCTCATCAGTGGAGGAATCTAACCTGGGTGAGGTGACACTTTTCCATAAAAACGAAACACCACCGGTGTGATGGGGGTAAATCTAATAAATTGTTGACTTATTGGTTAATTCGCTCTGATTTCACGAAAGGGAGACTTTAGTCCGCCTCGCCTCTCAGCCCCTCACTGACTGGTGAGATAAAAAAATCTCACATAAACAATGGCTGAAATTTAGCTCGCCCGCCAGCCCTGGGTTTGGCAGGTGAGGTATTTTCGCACATATAAACAGACCCAATGAACACGAAAACTTGATGATTTTAACTTGATCCTTACATTGCTTTGCTGACTTCTGTTTCGTTTACTAGGTGAGAAAAATAAAAAGTCGAAACGTTTGGTGAACTGTAGTATATAAAAGGTGCGTCGCCGATATTCAAGACTAAAATGTTTATCCGTCAGTCAAAAGCTAACTATGATGTGAAAATTTTGTTTGGTGAAATCACTCTCAGATCTAGCAGTTAGGAAAACGCTGGTAAAAGGCTTGCGATAGCCTACGCATAGACCTGTTATTAAAAAGAAGAAAGGGTCTACGAAACAATGAGCAAAAGCTTGCAACAGTGAGTTCCAAATTTCTAGAACATAATTTATGCAGCCTTTATTGAGACGCGTTTCACTTATTATTTGAATAGCGGATTAGGACAATTAAAGACAATTACTCGAGTGGCCGTAGCAAGCTTTCACTCCTTGTTTCGTAGACCCTTTCTTCTTTTGAACAACGTGTCTACTCGTAGGTTGGTGTGCGAAGGATCCACGACAAATCCCTTATTAGCATTTTCCTTACTTCTGTGTCTACAAGATGAGTGCTTTTACCGAACAAACTTTTCACATTTATGTTGGCCTTTGCATGATGGATTAATAATTCACTTTTGAATATCAGCAATCTGCTTTTTATTCCACAGTGCACCAAACGCGTTAACTTCGTTTGACTCACCCGGTACTAGCCGAGAAATCCAAATCTGGCACTCAATACAACAATGATGCAGTTATGTAGATGTGCTTGTCAATAAAAACGGTTCCTACTAATGAGAAGACAAGTAAGAATGACAGCTTCAATTGTTGTGATTTACCAGTTCAACGTGACCTATGTGATTTCAACTAATCCTGATGTCTTTTCGTGAATTTCCTTTGTTTGTTATCGTATATTCATTCGTTATCCTTTGATTTCCTCTCTTCTTTCGATGAAGCTAAGCTGAAGAATCTATTTAAAGCATTCAACACCAACGCTATGATCTAAGAACGAAACACTTTCATACCAAGTGGTTAAGCTACAGTGGCAGGTTCCTTGGCACTAGAGGTGCAAAAAATCAATCATCGACGAAATAGAGGGGCGTTAGAAGTTAACTGAGTTTAGATCTGTCTGGAGGTCAAGACGGCTACATATTTGTTCATTACCACTACGGAGA
Source organism: Aurelia sp. 4 Dawson et al 2005 (assembly GCA_964019985.1). NCBI lineage: Eukaryota > Metazoa > Cnidaria > Scyphozoa > Semaeostomeae > Ulmaridae > Aurelia > Aurelia sp. 4 Dawson et al 2005. The sequence goes on from OZ026492.1 coordinate 12,385,463, forward strand.
AAACAATACGTATTGTCTAATACATGCACCATCACAAAGAAGTTAGATGACTAGCTGCTGAAAATGAACGCATCATCAACATATTCGGGCTTGAGAATTCCGATGGGCTTAAATCTATTACGAATTCGAGACGATGGAAAAGCAATGGATATTGTTCCAATTCAAACACCTTTATGTAGACATTAGATACCTTAGCGCCAGAGATGCCAAAAACGAACGCATCATCAATATATTCAGGCTTGGGAACCTCACTGAGTTGAAAAAAATCACGAATTGAAGATAGCTATACATTCGTTCATGCTCTACGCAGGCAAAAGGAAAGGGGATCACCTCAACAGAAAAACCTTCGTGTAGATGTACATCACCAACATTTTCGGAACAGACCATTCCGACAGGAATAAAGCAAGGAGGTTACCTCAATACAAAGCCCTTCCTAATTTGGATGCTAGAACTATTGGCGCTAGACAAGCCTAAATTCGCACATTTCCAACATATCCAGGCTCACCAAATGCCTTGAATTTAAACCTGTCTTGAGGCTGAGATGCAATGACAGTAACTCTTGATGTATTTAGAAAGCAGAAGAGAGGCTCACCTTTTTGATACAAATGTCCGCGATCTTATCATTATTGCTAAAACAAAGACATCGTCAACACATTCAGACCCGAGAAATGCGTTGAATCTAAACCTGTCTAAGGTTGCGATGTTGAGATATTTGCTCCTCGTCTTATTAGGAATATGGATAAGGGGTTATCTTAATACGAACACCTTCTTTTGCAGACGATGAAGTGCTCTACAGGTACATAATTAGGGAAAGAGGTCCAGCGTAGCATTGCCATGATAAGACCGGAAAAGTTCCTAAAAAGCAATTCGAAACTTGAGTTCGAAGATATTTTCATGGACTTGCATCAGTAATGTAGATGAAAGCACCCACGAAACATTTTTCACGACGTTTGGCGAGTAAAGGCGTTGCACCTTACCACTCCAAGACTTATCTTGGGTTATCAAGACTTATCTTGAGTTTGATAATGGTTATAAACACGTAAGAATATGAAATATGCTTCGAACAACGGTGTTGATCTACATGACCTTTCTTCTACGATCCTAGAAGAACCCTCACAGCGCTGCTTGCTTTGCATTTACGCATAAGCGTTTCTAGGCCTCGAAATATTCAGTACTCTAGATTTCTTAACACAGGGCGTCCCAATAATAACTGTGTTTTATGACCTAATTCGGCAGTGAAGGAAACACTGCCGAGCAAGAGCCCAGTTTTACGGTTAAGACATCGCACAGGTGCCTTTCTGAAAGTACTTTAAAATGCTCGAATTGAAAAACTCGTTGTGCGAGAATGTAAGAGCCTTCCAGAACTTTGTATGCTGCAGTACAAAAGATGCAAGGGGGCTATTGTCATTGCTTTCAGATGTTATAGGCTAGTCTAATCTGCAGCTATGTGAACTCCAGAGGTGTTGAAAAAGTATGTAAAAAGTATGTAGCATGAAATGTCTATGTCTATCCTCCAACGAGTAGCTGCGCTTAGAAGATCAGTAAACATTAGGCTTTCTATGCGAAGCCTTGAGGTCATTTTTGAAAGTGGATTAAAAAAAGCTTGACACGTTAGTGAACCAATGGTTTTGTATCGATCCATCAGATTTCTTTAAACTGATTTTCATTGCGTTGCTAAAGAACCTGTTTACACAAGCAAAGTGTGATCGCGATCGGGCACTCAATTTACAGGTGTTCACGAAGGATCGATCCCAAGATACTTTGAAAAAAGTCACCCAAGAGACAAAGCATTTGTTCAATTTCCCCTAAACTGAATGGATGTACGGGAAAATATTTTACTAAACCGTTGAACTGCAATAAAGTAATTTCCCATAATGTCACCTGAATTCGTTAATTGTTCGTTATTATCTGTTTTGCAATATTTAAAGTCAGCAAAATGATATTTGGCACAGCCAGCATTACTTGCCTATCATTTTCACTCACTACTCGAGCCAGCTTATCTTCTTTTCGCTGTCTCAAATATGGTAGCCTCCAAAACATTGATTTACAGCCGGTAGAGTAGGGATCAAATCTTTAAAATCTTTGAAGATGTGGGTGTAAACTTGCATCACATTCTTCAGTAAACTGAATGACTTGAAAGGAACCTTGGTTAATTTACTGTAAATCTGCCGTGGTGGCAACTTCTTGATATCTTGAATAGTTTCAAAATGGCGGCAAATTGATTATTTTTGTAAAAATTCATCGAAAATTTTGAAAAAATTAAAATCATCGTAAATCTTAAATTACTTGAAGAAAATCGATACAATATTCACAAAATCTATAGCTTATCTGTAGCTCTTGTCTTCAAGGATTTAGAAATTTGATGACGTCATAGTTAATTTTGATGTTTACTATATAGTTATTTGTTATATTTGTAGTTAGAGCTTAAATTGCATGTTGTGGAATATAAAACATCAAACTGAAACAGAAACATCCTCAGAATTAATAAATGCCGCCACTTCGAAACTGATCAAGATATCAGAAGATTGCCATTGTAGATTTACAGAAAATTGCCTAAAGGCTCTTTCAAGCACGTTAATCCAAAGAAATTTGAAATAGAATTTTACATCCATCCTTGTCTAAGATATGAAACCTATGCGCAGCCGCTAGATGTAAGATGATGAAATTGGCAAATATGTAATTTAACGGTAAGCATGTCCAAATCTACCGGACAGAAAGCGGCCACTCCGTTCTGAAATTATAAAGGATTTTACCAGTCCTATAATTTCATGACGTTTGTGTATCCGATGTAGAACAACAGGGATTAGGTGACCATTTGATGTCACAATAAGGAATAAATTTTCATCCCGGGTAAAGCAAAGACGCCTGAGATCTCAATCCCTATAGCGAGATTCATTCAGGGCTGAGATTTTCTCATGTAACCGACTAGAGCAATTTTCAAGTCATTCACCAGAGAGGTGAGCTGGAATCAGCGGCGGCGCCAGCTTCGAAAAATCCGAAAAATTGGGGGGGGGCGGGGAATTTTGACGTAATTTTTCAATCTAAAGGTATACCCAACTAATTTTATGCCATTTTTCTTTGACAATTTTTGCCAACTTTTGAGATCTGGGGATTGGCGCCACAATTGGCTGGAAGTTCATCTTGGGCAAGCGGGCTGAAATCTCAGCCCTATGGGGAAAACTCCCATGTAATCAGACCCTAACTACTCAGTTGATATTTGCTCTTTATCAAGAATAAGAATCATTTCGCGTCGGTTGATTAATCAAACATTCTGCAAAACAGCTTCGGAAGTAGTTAAATTGACAAATTTGTCTTGCATATAGCCTTATAATTTTGCGTTACCGCAAATCTCACATGATATCTAATTTGAGACAGAAATTTTTGACTCTGTAAGCAATGAGAAAGGCAGAAATAGAAAATAAAAAAGAATTTTTTCACATACCTTTCTTCCGACAGACATCCAACCAAGATCTATTTTCCGACGCCCAAGACTTCACCTGTTTGTGTATGAAATGTCAATGCACTAAGCAGGTAATTTGTATAACAAAGTTAGGCAAGTCTGCAAGATCAAGTCACGAATATTATTAAATGCAGCGTGGCATGCGGTATTAGCATAGGTTCCACATTTTTCGAAAAGGTTAGTGTAAAATTCCATTACCTACAGGGTCTCTCAAAAAATTTTTCAAGGTTTGATTAAATATTGAAAAATAATGATACGCTGAATGCACCCTTGGTCAAGTCACTCTTTTCCTGAGATTTTATATTAACTTTTGACACAAGAATCTTGCAAATCCGCTAAAAATTCATGGGGTTACAAGCTTTTGAAGTTCAAGTCTGTGCCAAGGCTATTAAAACCAGAGGCCTCGAAAGGACATTTTTGGTGAAAGTCCCATAGGCCATCGTTTCTGTTATTTCTAAATTGTTTCAGGGCGAACCAAATGAGATTCAAACAGGTTTTCGATAACATGTCACGCACATGGATGCTTAGAGGAAACAGAATATGTCTTGATTGAACCACTGTTCTTGGACTTATGCAATTTTAAGGAAATTTTGAGAATGATTGCAAGAAATAATTTACTTTAGAAGTCCTATTTGGTTTGCTCTGACATCAACGAGGGGTATAACATTGGATAAGCTTCTTTTACCTCAATCTTCAAGCTCTTCGCAATACAAATAATCTGGGGGGGGGGGGTCTCTGGTTTCAGCTATCGCATATTCTATATCTTTGAAAGCTCGCAACTCAATGAATCTTCAACCGATTTGCAAGATTTTAGTACGTAAAATTATTTCATAATCTTAGGAACATCTTCCCAATGAGCCTGTTCACGTTGCCGTTATTTTTCAATATTTAATCAAACGTCGAACATTTTTTTTGAGACACCCTGTACATCCTGTACATTGTTGAATTGAATGGCTGGGGCTAAAATTTTGCAACCATGATATAATTCTACAACTAGAAGTAGAAAATTCAGAAAGAAAATAGTTAGGGCATGCAGTCACTTACTATTTGCATTGGGAATGAAGAAGGAATCTGGGTTCTGGCCCCTTTCAAACTTGAATAATAGCAGTATTTGCTTGATAAAAAACTTTCTTTAAGAAAATCTCTCCCACATCACCAGAATCCCCAGTATCAAGTAATCACAACTTGAGACATCACTGATGTGTTATCACTATCAATTTTACAAAATCTGTTTCATCATGGTAGGAAACATTGGAAAGACTGCTAAAAACTTTGCTTTGAAATGTCCACAAGGCCACAGGTAGTGAAAAATACTCTTGCATTAAGGGAGTGGAAGCTTCTTGTTGATTCAACAAATACTTAAGATTTTGGCCAAATTTAATCTATTTGCTGAATAAGCAACGAGAAGATTGGCTCTGGCCTTGTATACCTAGAATGAATTCCTGGGAGGGCTTCATTTAAGCCTCCACGGTAAATAAATCCCCAATCAAAATTTGAAAGTCATTTACACATCCATAAACTCCAAACAACGAAATCTTGAAATCTGTCTAACAATTCAAGAAAGTGGAAGTCTTGTGAAGACCAAAACAAACGCCTGCTTGTTGATCAGTATAATATCAATTGTCATTAAGTCGATTGTCATTGAGCGCTCGATATCATGAAAACATAAGAGCAAAGTCCTGAACGGTTTTACGTCATAATTGAGAGTGGTGGAAAATTTTGCTGACGCATTTTCATATTGAGCTTTCAAACAGACTTACTTTCCCGCGCTAGATTACCAACCAGCACGAGCAATTCCGCGCGGGCAATTAGATTTTTCACAAAATGTTAGCATTTTCGGAATTAGACAACGTTCAACCGATGCCATCACATTTTAAAGACAACGAAAAATGTGATGGTAGCAAAATTCAAGCAAGCGCTCACATGATACCGTGTCACTTTAAAAATGGCAGGAATTTTTACGGTACAAAACTCAGTGCAGGGCTTTGATGCCAAGAAAAGTACCTACACCTTAAGAATCGATCAGTCTCTTTCCAAAAGGGTAAAAAAAACTGTTCTGTTCTCATCATTTTCGAGCATTCAAACGATGCTGTTTCTAAAATGGGCTGTTTTCGGGTGAACGGGAGGCCTATCCGCCAGTCTTTACCGTCTTCAAAAAGTGCCTGCATCATGTGAATGCAGTTTTAGAATGCTTTTATAGTGTTGGAAAATTCAAAATTTTGAAGAAGACTCGAAACGATTGAAATTTCTTCAACTTTCAGAAGAATCATAGAATAAGTTTCGAAGAAAGTATAGTTTATTGATAGGTACCATTTGATATCAAGCAAAGCCTCCTTCTGGTTTATGATTTAGAAATCTAATGACATCACATCTTCAAGTGAGTTGGAATATGAAATACATTGTAATTTGTAAGATATTCTTGGTTTCCGAAAACTCCAATGATAGATATATAGCAAGGTAGTGCTTCAAGCCATTCAATACAAAGAAATATGTCGTAGGGTTTTACTCTAACTTAATTGGAGACTTGAGGCTTATGCATTGGTCAATATCGAGTAAATTTTCACAAACGTCAGCCTAGACTTATGACGATGAGTCCCTTGTATGCTTGCGGTAAATTTTGCTCAACAGGGATCCATAAGCAAAGAATGAAAAGGCTGGCCCTGTAATATTCATTCATCAGTAGAATTATGATAGAATAACAGCCTTCACTCTTCAATCTAATCCTAATGTTATCCGATGATCAATCGAATTGAGTTCCATCATAGTTGCCGTCACCATAGTAATTCACAAATCTCGCAATCTGATTGATACTTTATGAAGCGCAGAGTTTGGGCCTAAACAGGTTTAGGTTTTCCAGATTAATATTACTTTGTTCTCGCTCTGCAACTGTTTTAAAGTTGCCGCCAATAGTTTTGGCACTTGTTGATTGGAAGATCTTTGTTTAAGATAAGCCAATCAGTGGCTCAGATGCAATGGTCATGTGATACTCAAATGTCTTTTGTTGTGTTCGGTGTAAAACAGCCCGGTAATGCCATTTATCTGTTCTTCGTATAAGCAAAACTGAAGGGTGTGCGATGTAACGCGTGATTGGAGTGATAATTTCATCTGATAACGTTGTTGATGAGTGATTACACAGGAAGCCCAGGCAGTTTACTGAACAATAATACGTTTACAATCTTAAAATCGTTACTTGTATAATACCTTTGCGTGTTATTTGTTGCACCTCTCCACAGGCTGTGTTGTGTTTCATTGACTTCTGCATTGCACTGAATAATTTTTCGAATGCGACAGCTCGATAAGATGTAACTTGCAGGTATTCTTATTTAGTTTACTATTAACACGGTCCCTCGAAATCTTCTTGATACTGGACGATTCTTGAAGAGTATTTGTTTGAAAGCTCGAAATTTTCGCTGAAACCACTAAACTGAACATACTACACTATTGTGTCTGTATCTTAGCGTTAGTTATAAAGTAATCTTGATAAATAAACAAAGTTATTTTCGATCGAGTTAGACGCATTAGAAAATATCAATGGTTAGCAACGGGTCTTTAAACTAGCTCGCAAGATGTCTGTCATGTTTCCGTCATTTTACTCGCAAGATGTCCGTTTCTGATGCACATAATCTCGATAAAGCCTTTCTATGAACACTTTCATAACCAAAAGTTTTAAGAATTATACCTGATTTCAACAGTCAGCCAAATTCTATCATCACTCAAATCGAAAACCTTCTTCTTGATGTATGTTCCGTAATTGTATGAATTAATTTCTTGTCGTGAAGCAAAACACTATACCGTTTGGAATCTTCAAAATAAAGTTTTAGGCCATTGAGCACCACCAGGTTTTTGATCGCTTGTCAAGTGATCAATAAACACCCCGCAAACATCTTTACCCAACTTGAAAACAAAATTTTTGAGTGCACAGTTTATAACCTGTTTAGCTACTTGTCAACACAATGGATCAAGAATTTCAGGCCTACTTTCAACTCTTCAGATTCCTCAATAATGATTCTTCTTGTGTAGATAACGTTTCGATTTAGTAAAAAAACTTTGCAGTTGATTAAAACCAATCTTATTGTTCCCGAGCTCAGGGGGCAATTCTATTTGTATGTGACAGGGGTTGGGGTCAGACACAGCCTGTTTTTGAAAAAGCCAAAAAATATACTAAATTTAGGACATTTTTAGACCCTAAAATTATACTTCTTGCCTAATGGCAAGTAGAAAGTAGAGGTTTATAGCTTTGTCGGCTACTGCACTGCAATATCTTGGTGAAAAACTCAGTTTAGTTCACCTTTTCAAAGGTTTTCATCAGCAACTCCAAAAATATACCGATTATGGACCTAATGCCTTACCTAAAGGTATACAAGACAGTGTTTTACAAACGTAAAAAAAGGTGTAACCCCCTCATCACAAATAGGGAGTCCCCCTCCTGGGTTCCCAAGATTACCACTGATTTCAAAAAAATGCTTCATTTCTCCGGTAATCCGGTAACCTTCACTGTTTCGATCAACCAGACAGTCAAGATGAAGACAACCTGAAGTTTATCAAATCGATCATTTTTGGAGAAAATCTAAAAGAGAACCTATCATTGGGATGTACTGATCAGAATTGCGGGAGTGGCTCCATGGTAGGGCGCTTGGCTGAAAGGTTGGTAATTCGAGTCCCCGCTCGCCCTATCGAACCTACTATTTAGAGTGAAGAGAGTGGTCATCTATCTGTAATGCAAGGCTAAAGGAATCACTAGATGTGATCACATCGATAGGAAAGACCTGGACGCTGAATCAATAAGCTCCGCTTCTCGGCATTCTAAAATACCTTCGGGTGCTTGGCAGAATGTAGAAAAGAGAAAGTTGCCGTTCTATTGGATGGACACTCGATCGACGGAAGCCGCTTAAAGCAGGCCAGATCGAGGATAGGTTTATCAACGTTAACCATTGCCTCATGGGGGTATCTTGAAATGAAACTCTCAAGGTAGAATGAGAAGATTTAGGACCCAGCTTTAAGAGGCCATTGAGCAATCAGTCACTCTGTGTTAGTGTCTTTTCGCAAGCGAATTGTTGATTCTCTATTGCATTTAAATTTTCATAGTTCTAAAATGTATTGTCCTACTTTGCTTTGAAGACTGAAAAAGGCTTTCCAGGGGCACATTCTTTTGCAATCTTCTCATCCGCATCTGTCGATGGTTTCACGTCAATACTGTCCAACTGTTGAAAAAACACGGAGCAATTAGTAATAAAGAGTACAAAGTTTAAGTTCGCTGTAAATTGTGAAGAGTATGACGCATGCTTTTCAACCGACAGGATTTGTGAATGCAGTTTTGTGGTATATTTGCTTTGCCATTTTTATGATCGACGAGAATGGCTGCCAACAAACAGTGGGTCAACTTTTTAACCGTAACATGATGAGTCCCTATAGACCAAGTGATATCAGCAAAATCAAAGAACGCAAGGAAACAAGGGACGAAAAGGCATAAGTCTACTTGCAGACTATCTTTTTCTGATTAGACATTTGGGGACAGAGGACCTACGCTAAGGATGACGGAGGATCATTTCCGAGCTCGAAATTTGTTAGAGATATCTTACTTTGAAGATAAAAAAGATAATCGCATAACAATTCTTGTTTCTAAGTTTTTAGGTTAATAAAGTATTCTTCTTTTTGCTATTAGCAACTATACGCGGTCATTGTTCTCCTTCACTGCCCTTTGTATGATATTATACGGCAGTATCTTTTTAGTCATCTCGAAAACATTCTTGAGTTCAACGTTTCGGACATGGACTCCAAATCACACTGCAATCTATTCCTTTTCGGAAAACTTGACCTAAATGTGAGTGTGAACAAAATGATTATGGAAGAAACAATTTGTTTTGTCGAAAATACGAAACGACTATAGATTAAGTACATTTAATTGAAATGCAGCGACCTGTCTCTTGTGATTGTATTTACATTTCTTCTGTGTATGTCATGTATTTGTCCGTCGTAAATGTTTTTCATATTTGTGTTTTCTCGTAAATAAACCAATTCAAATTGCAAGTGCCATTTATGTTTCTTGCAAATAAAAAATAAACTTACATAGTTAGTTCCATTCATAGTGGAAACTCGATGAACTCGTGCATTTTCCACTATGTTCAATTTAATTCAATTGAACTGAATTATAATACTTGTAGACTTTAAAATTGATAAAAAAAAGTGAAATCTAATTTGAGACAGAATCTAATTCGGCAGAGCCAATAAAATATTGCAAAAACATCTAGTCGACTAGCACAAATGTAATGATTAAATAAACTGCTGAAAAAGCTCTGTTAAGTCCCCAAGGATTGTCAAATTTCGAAATTTCGAAGACTCTAGAGCGGGACTTAAAGGGGAGGACAGCTTCTTCGCAAAGTCGAATGACATGGATAAATGATTGCTTGTTTCTTGTTTATATCATATTTGTGAGATCAACACATAATTTTAAGACCTTTATCCCAAACCATACCAAAATTAACATGCGAATTTTTGTAGCCTGGGAAATAGAACAACTTTGAAAACCTTTGGCATTCAGTATGAATGAGCACCTTAACAGAGAAGGGAGCTTATCTTAAATTTTGGCTTAGAAAAGAGGGGCTTTATACAGAGGGGTGCTAAAGAGAGCTACAGAAGTTGGTATTTGCTAGGAGGAACTGATAATACAAACTCACCTCTATAGATTTCATAAGGTATGGCAGATTGTCTACGAGGACAGCAGTTTCATCAAAGTCAACTGTGAGGTTCATTGCTGAAGATCCTATAGTCTCAGTGTTTTTCTAAGGATAAAGAAACGATAGTTGATCAACAATTGTCGATCTACCGTTGAATAAAAAAGCTAACGTGTTTGGCGGGCTGTGAAATAAAAAGTATGAATGAGAAAATTTTTTTCCACTAAAAATTTCATCATCAACTTTGAGAGCTGCTTTGTGTTCGATTTATCATAACCTGTAAACAGTAGCATATGCTGCTTTTGGCACACTTTGTACGTGATAAAATGTTGGAGAACATGGTCGGATAGGCATTATCTGGAATCCTATTTAAGACATTCATATAATCAACTTTTGAAATCTGCCTTGCGTAGGATTCATCAGAGCCTGTAAACAGTAGCATATACTGCTTTTGGCACAATTTGTACGTGATAAAACGTTGGTGAACAATGTAAGATAGGCATTATCTGGAATCCTATTTAAGACATTCATATAATCAACTTTGAAATCTGCCTTGCGTAGGATTTACCAGAGCCTGAAAACAGTGGGTACACCAGGTATTACCTTGACATGCTGCACAAATGGCATCAGTTTCTTCATATGTTTCTTGACAGAATCATCACTTTTCAGGACATTCATAATTTGTTTGTTATCGGGAAATTGCTGGTTATTTTCATCATAAAGTTTCTTTAATGTTACAAGAGCAACATGCTGCCAAGATGGGTATTCTTTTGCCACATAAATAATGCCGTGATTTGGTTTCTGCACTGGTTCTTTCGTCTTCTGTTGGATAAAACATATAAATATCAATAAGAGTCAAAAAGAATATTAACCCTATTTCACCTAGGAGTTTTGAAGCGGTCAATACCAGAGGGGGATTGATTGAACCCACCAAATCTTGTTCTTCCCTGTTATAATACCTATAATCACTAAAATTGGGAATAAGACGGACTTTGATGGAAACAATCAGAATCACGTGATTTAATCAAGTTATCTCTATTTTCTCTATTGCTATGGCAATCAGAAGAGATTGCGTTATGACTATAATGATCATCGGTATCATGATGAAAAGATTACAATTTTTGCTGCCTAAACAATAGAACGTTAGTTGTCATGGTTACGGTGCTATATTTAGAGTCTTGAAAATTTCATCATTCGATACAGTATAGATATCAGACTTACTACAATAAGTCTCTTAAATCCCTGCGGTGAACCTTACTCAACAAGAACTCATAATGAAGTGAAAAATCTGGCGCTATTTTCTGCAATCATCAGAGGAATTATGATGGAATAACAGCTTCAAATCTCGAATCCCCCGGGAATGTTGTCACTTCTTTAGTCGAATCGAAAATTCTACCACATTTGCCGTAAGCATAATAATTCAAAAATCTCGCATTCTGATTGGTACCCTGAGAAGCTCAGAGTTGGGCCTAAACGGAGTCAGGTTTTTCAGAGTAACGTTATGAGTCTCTGTTGACCGAAGCGGCATCATCAAGTTAAAGGAGCACAGGAAGACCAGGGACTCCAGGTCATAAGTCTGCAAAGAAGAGGAATCTTGGAATACTGTTTCATATTGCAGCAATAGTAAACAAAAATGTGGTTGGGGAGAGAGGGGGCGAATCCACCCCCCCCAGGTAAGATAGGGTCAATAAAGTAAAAAATCTTTGGTCAACATTAATACAGCAATTTTGCTATTCGGTGTTCTTTCTCCTTTTTCTTGCAAAGCAACCGACCACCTTCTGACGAGTTCGAGGCTATTCTCATTATATTTTGACAGTCATTCCTTCATATTATTCTCATGCAACAAACCGAACGCAAGAACATGTTACAAGAGTCAGTGGTAGACTTATACTCAATCGAATCTTTGAAAATACTTTTTGTTTTTAGTGAATAAAATAAATAAATCATTATATACATAAATATATATACTCATAAGCTCAATCTCAATGTGTAATAGAAATAGATATATGAACTTAGAAAAAACACATTTTTGTAAACGTTTCCGCCGAAGCCTTCATCAGTATCATCAATATATATATAAATCGTGGAGAGCCTGTTAACAGATAAATAGCAATGGTTGCAGTGCAGTTTTCTGTGTGTGTCGCTGAGTTGTTTTACATACCAAAGGGTAAACGATCACCACAAAAATGCTATTTTCGGCCACGGTATTGATGCTCTGTTACCAAAGTCATCATTTTCTTTGTTCAAGCAATTACATTCTCCTTTATCGCTTATTTTATCCTCGTTTTCTATTTACATCAACAGAGACTTCAGTATTGAAGCTGTTGATTAACATTGTAAAAGTAACAGTCTCAAAACAATGTCGACCAGATATGCCTGAAAAGAAGTGAAACAATTATGAATTGAAATAAATAAGCACAAGATGGAGGAAAATAGCATCTATTTTGCCGAAGACATTTGGCTTAAACTTGAAAGATTTCCATAAAATTGTTCAAGAACAGTCTTTGAATGAAGCAGACATTGTTTTTGCCTCAACTGGGGCTCAAAACATACTCTGCTTCTCTTACTTTACCCCCTCTGTATCCTGTATCATCGTATGAAAATTCTGATTTGCGGTTCAATTGGGACTCAGTGCCTGTTAAAATCTAAGATGTTTTCTGTCGTAGTTGCACTGAAACAAAAGTAAGCCTAATGAATAAGAAAAGGGTTCTTGATGTGGGTCTGTCATTACACAACCTACCCCTTTGCCTTTTGATTGTGCAGTAATCATGTTTTTCAGACGTAGTCTGAATTCACGAGCACAATCCATCAGATATTGTGATGATTTTAAGATTCGCTCGTTCACTTCACCAGCTACTGGCCATGACGCTTTCATAATACTTGATTCCTGCGAGATAAGGCGAAGTCTTTGTAAATAAACACACTATTAGCAGAAGGTACTGAAATACAGAAAAAATGTGCAAAAGATCAAACTGATGCCTGCTCTCTCTGATGCTGTTACAACTCTTCATGCATCGTACCTTAATACATTATTAGTAAATATTCAAGATGCTTCCTCAAGAAAACCCCGGTCATTACTTTTCAGTTCTTTCACAACTTTACTGGACGACGGTCGGAAAGATTCCTAGCTGTTGTCAGCTAATTTAGGCCTACCATGAACGCCACACTCAGGCATGAGACCCCTTATTTAAAGTCCCTTCCGAAGGATGGCGAAGTGAGTTTCTTGGTCAGACATTCGAAGTTCTACCCATATGGATACTTACATCACATAACCGAGCTTAATTCAGTCGCCTGACAGAAACTGCATAAGCCGCTTGGCCACTTTACTCAAGTTTACTCAACTACAAAGCTGATAAGGTTGATTAAGGCCGATTAAGGTCAGAATGGCCGAGGTTCGAATCCCGCCCAGGACAGTTTGGTCGCTGTCCGTAACTCTAGCCCGGGTCGACCAGAGCCATTTGAGGGAAATCTGGTAGCTGCGGCGGGTTGATGGTAAAACATCCGTGGCCCCTGCTGGAAATAAGTCTCTCAGACTTTCGCAGGCTAGCCACGTTAAATATGATAACCTACCTACCTACCTACCTAGCCATATAAATCTTTAGGTCTAAACATTTTTAAATCCAGCTTTCCTTCAATGTTATTCCTGCAATAAGTATCCTTCAATATTATTCCTTCGATGACCAGGGTACAGTAGCCGTTTGAACAGGTACTGTTCGTTTTTATGTCCCTAGTATGACTGGAGTTTGATTTGGTTGATAATTCATGATCACAAATAAAAGCAAACAAGAAAGATATTCTAGATCCATTTGGACAGTTTCAGAAAGTATCTAGCCTGTGAGTACAACAAACAATCCCCACTTAAAAGGTTCCTGATCTGGAAATCAATGAAATAATGTAAGCAAGTATATCATTCTTAATAAATTTTAAAATTACCGGAGTGAAACTGGTCACTCAGTCTCGAAATGAAAAGGGATTTCCTCAAGAAAGACCCTCTAAGAACCTTACAAGAAGGTCTCAAATTCGTCTTGATATCCGGATAGCAGTGAAGTTTCAAACAGGCATTCATCTTTGACTCCCTCAGTAGTACCTGAGGCCCACCCTACAAAATCAAGGACGAAAACGGGAGCAGTGACTAAAGTTACAATAGACAATTACCCTGAAGATGGCGGCAAGGAACATTTTAACAATATGCACTGCGTCCTTTAATCGAATTCCTGTAGAATCGTTACAGACTCGTGATTCGAATGCAGTGCAATTTGGTAAAAAGTTCCCGGCCGCCATCTTTAGCGTAATCGTCCATTGCTCTTCAACTTGATGACGTTTATATTCTATTCACTGGGAATTACATTAGTTAGTGAGTGCGGCGTATTGGAAACAACTGCACCAACATATAAAATGGAATGAAAGTATTAGGCATTTTTCATTCTGTTGACAGCAAGATGCCTTTACGCCCCCTCCTCTCCCCTCCTGTCCGCAACTCCTCACTCTTGCAGTTCCTTCAGTTCTGTTGGTATTGCAGCACAAAATCACTGCTCGTCTCCCCGCCCACTGTTTCAAAAACATAACGAAGTCAGAAAAGGACGCATTCATTCCATGGAATGAAGGTGAAGGTGAAGCTGCATGTTTTAGCGCCAAGCGCTGGGATCGCAGAAATAGAGCAGACCTTCTCAAGTCCGTACCCCATGTCATGATGCTCAAGGGGTGGGGCTCTACCAGGTATCGAACCCACTCCGCCTGACTGTTCTGGCTTCAAGGAGAGCGGATCACACAACTGCGCCACAACAGTTTCGAAGACAAGTTAGAAGGAGTTGATGACACCGCATCTGACGTTTTCGTATCAAAATAGCTTATTTGTAGTAAGGCAAATTGCAGGATTGCCATACTTCCACAAAGCGAAAGAGAGAGAGATATCGCAGCTTGTCGATTCTTTTGAAATACTTTGTGGCTACCGCTGCAACCAGTCAATTACTACTCACAAATATTTTCTCAATACTGCTTTGAAGCGAGAGAATTTAAGGACTTATCAAAGAAACTTTTACTTCCAGAACAGACCCACTCAAGACAATATGCAACCTGCAGCTTTCGGAAAACCTGGAAAAAGCTGCTAGAAATCACCGATATTTCTATCTAATTAGTTCAAATCTTTATCTTATCGAAGACCTTACCAGTAAACTTCAATCGCCATCACCCTTCAAAATTCTTCCACTGTATTCAAAACGATCAAACAGAATTTCTAAATTCTATGAAGCTTGCTCAACCAGCGGTAAATACTGCAGGTCGTTCAATCATACAGATAACGCATCGTACCTGTTTTTAAAGATAAATTTCCCACTTATACCCCATTCACACTGGCAGGGCCGCGGAGAGCTTTTCGAGGCCCAGGGGCAAAACTACGTATTGAGGTCCCCTGCGAGCGGAGCGAACAGAAATTTTTTCGATTGCCCCCTTTAGATTGGCTTAAAATGCATATCAGAGCATTTCCTGCAGTCCAAATGTTAAAATTTTCCAATTAAGAGGCCCCTTAAACCCCGAGGCCCTGGGGCAAAATGCCCCTCCTGCTCCCCCCTCTCGGCGGCCCCGCACACTGGCAAGCTAAACCAGCTTTATCTAAGGGAGGTTAGATTTCGACCAATCAAATGTATTCAATTTGTTGGATTGACCAATTAGAGGGCTCCATTTGATAACCTGGTTTTAATTAAACTGGTTTCGCTTGCCAGCGTGAATGTGGCATTAAACAACCATTGTTGCTCATGGCTCTGTAACTCAATCTAAAACACAATAATCAACGAGTTGATGGAAAACTTTAGCCCCTCCAGTTTTCAATTAGGTGTCTTAATCTTTTGATCTAACATTTGTAGTCAATGAAGAACCAGAGTGTTAGCAACTAAGAACAATTTGGCAAATTGCACACACCGTTAACCATTGATTAAGCTCCAACCATCGAACAAGCACTCTTCTTATAAGCCCAAACCTTATTACTAATTTTGACAAGAAAGCCCTTTTCTAATAAGCCCCCATGTTGGGTATTGAATTTCACAAAAGGGTGACTTTACACCAATTGATATACTCTGTCTTATTAGCATGGTTATTACTGTTATAGTTCAAAGTTGAATTTTCCACATATCATTCTATCTGAATTCTAGTTCAAAATCAGTTTTGTTCCACTTTTATCTATCGGGTGTCCAAGAAGAAGTATAAACATGTCAGGCCGCAGAATCTAAGTTGAGATCTCATTTGTACATTGAACTGAGAATAAAATTTCTGAAACCGAGGCTCCTTCACAGGAACTGGAACGCTTACAGTCTGGTTCCCTGACGTCATTTTCGACTGGGGAACTGGGCTCCACGGAAGCGGTCCAAAATAACGTCTGGACAAAAACCGTAGCCACGCACCATAACTATGGCCTGGGCTCTGTTGTCACCGTGGCATGCTTTAAATAAATCTTGCCCGCCAACAGAACGACGCTTAACTAGTCTGCGTGCAGTCTTTCTTTCGAAAAACTGAAAGCAGGTAAAGTTCTTTCAATTTACACAAAACAATTCAATTTACACGAAAGAGAGACTGCACGCATGCTACTCTTAACCAGTTTTCCAAATAAGGATTGAGAAGTTTGAGAAGTTTCGCTGGTTTTTGTCCAGGAGTCAACAAAACGCTTTCCTGGCGCCTAGTACCCTCAAACGAACGCGGTCGAGTTGACGCAGGGAACCAGGCTGGAACGCCTATAATTTTTTGGCACCCAGTATACCAATACCACCTGAAATCGCAGGAAGGGATCATACATCTATTTCATTATTCGATAAGTCCCTCCCCGAAAAAGTCCCCTCGAATAAACCCCTATCAAAAATTCATTTGACAAATAAGCCAGGGGTATCTTCAAGGATTACGGTTATGAGATGCAGTAAATGGTACGATTATCTTAATAGCTAATGCTTGTAATGGAGAAACATGCAAAAATGAACAAAGTTTTCAAGTGCCATAAAGCAAGCATAATGCGTGAAGTTGGTAATAAAAACAAGGAATGTACAATCTGCTCACTGAAATCTTCGACGAGATAAGAAACTTGAACACGTATCTCAGCGCCAAAGACAAGTAACCAACCGTTACCATTTGTGGCCTCAAGTCGACCTTCGTAAGATGTCATTCCTGGTAAAATTTTACAAATGAATTTGACTTGAAACATGACAATTTACTACATCTTTAAAGGTTTCCAAATTTGATACAAAGTAACAAATTGATTCAAACAAACCTTTCCAAGGAGATGCCAGATGTGCTCGCAGATATGAGGGCAAATTGGTGACAACAGCAATGCCTGGATCTGTGTACAAAAAATATGCATGGTAGTGACTGCTTTATCTTGCAAGAAATGATTGCTAAAGATTTAAACATAAAGAATGGATTTGATTAAAAATCAACAGGATTGAGTTTGCCTGCAAAAACTTCCTTTCCGTAAGTATATTGTCAGAAATAAAAACAGCGCCTTGCGCTAGACAAAACATCATTCACTTTGAAATGATCATTGAAGCAAAACTGTACGTTGAAATTCCCGAATATAAAGAAAGAAGATGAAAAATGAACACGACAATGCTTTTTTGAGGATTTGAAAATGTGGAAGCGTCACAAGAAAAATAGAACAAGCTACTTATGTCAAAATGCCTCTTAGTTAACACATCTAAAGATTACTCTGTAACTGAAACCAGGGTGGTCGGTGCAGGGGGGGGGGATATTGAGAGGAGTGGTAGTTATCCTCGTACACTGGCAATAATGATAGTAGTTTGCTTTAAGGAGAACAAGCTGTGTAATTTATTTTAAAATAAGTTTCCTCTCGATATAAAATCTATTTTCTAACAAGCCTCCGCTAATAGTTACATTAGTAGCATTTAATGATTTCCTACACCACAGCACAGTGCCACAAACGATGAAGTCCCAACTCAAAGAATCTGGAGATTACTGCGTGAGAGACCTACCTCGATGTATCTAAACACCAAATCTTTATGCATCCCATTCATACTAAGTTCTCTGTATTTATCTCTTGCAGCTTGGAATTCAAAGAAACCAGTCTTCAATGCTTCTCGATATAGCATCTTTTCGTAGTTTTTCTCTGTTTGCTGGATGGCAAGGTTGATTTCACTGCAAGATATTCATGCAAAATATACAATGAGCAATACATGTTAACTCCGTTCATAGAAAAACAATCGGATGGTCGAAAATTTTTCCACGTTTTGGAATGATGCTGGATTTCTTTCGCTAATAATCTTCATTTAAATGGTCTTTCTGTTCAATATCGAAATAACCAAACAACTTTCAGCAATAATAATGAGTTCCCTCCTGATAATTAAAGATTCTGAAAAAGAAGCAGAAGAAAACTTTTGCCGAGAAGTCTTAGCTCTCAAATATTACAAAAATTCGCCTCTCAAATGGCAAAGAGCCTCCTTTCCCGCAACGTAACGAGTTTTTTAGAAAATTTTATCGCCAATTTTGCAATCGATTTAGGCTATTATAAAACCGATGATTTTCAAAAAATCAATTAGCACTAGGAAAACTATCCGAAAAAGTTAACTTGAGACTTTGACTAATTATACGGTCACCCAGCCTTAAAACTGGACTAGCTTACAATTCATCACACGGTCCATTGGTATTTCTTCTTCGATAAATAATCAAAAACAACTTGCCGTCAACGACAAAGAAATTCTTTGTACCTTTCAAAAACGGGGTCATTGAAAGCGTCAAATTCTCCTGTTCGTAGGGCATCTTTTCCAGCTATAATTTCCTGTTAAAAACCAACTATCAAAATCAAAGAAGGTAGGTTAATCAGTGTCTGTCTCGAACAAGATGTCATATATAAACGCCTGCCAATGAAAATAAGAGTGGGGCTTTCCATGAGTAATTCTGCATTATCGCAAATCTCAAGTGGCATCTAACGTGAGACAGACGCTAACTTCTAGTTGTGTTTGAAGTGAGCAAATCACGTGCCACCTTCGCCAGGTACTATTTTTAGAATGCTTCGAACCCAGCAAAGCCGGGGTAAACTGATAGCAGCAGAGGTGGCCTAAGATGCTTTGCAAGAATACTGGTCTAAGTAACTCCTTCTTGAAGAAAACAGAAAAGAAGCAATGTTACTTGAAAATTTTTGAATTTCATACAGTTGCACCAAAAGTGATCATTTCAAAATGTGCTCCTTATTTGGAGACGAGAAATATCTTAATTTGTGTCAAATATGCAAATAAAAGTCATACCTTTACCCAATCTAAGAAAGTGTATAGACGTAGAATGCCAGCATCAGCCATTTTCTCAACAAAATTAGCATCTTCAATGCCATCACCTGCATCGGCAAGTGCCATTCGCATACCTTTGGATGAAAATATATCAATGAAATAACCCTGAAGTGAAAGCACCAAGGTCATATCATATGACAGCTCAATACAACCATTTTCCCTTCCATTTTGGATCCAACAGGTTCTTAGGCCCCACTTACACTATACCGGATTGCTATTGGAGCGGAATGACTTTCGCATTGGATAGGGGTTTGAGTTACGCCGCGCTGCACCAATCCGATACACAACGCTCCCATTAGCGGAGTGAAAATCACTCCTCTCTGGAGGCAGTGTGGAAATCACTCCGGAGTCACTCTATAGCGAAGCATTGTGTTGTAATAGACCTTTTAGCTATTCTACAAAAGAGCCTGGATCGAGCGATATTTTTATACAATTTTATACCCGAAGTTCGATCGAGTGGCGTTAGAGCTTCGATCGCAATTGTGCACATTCGAAAATTCTACAGAATGTAATGAAATATCGTTCGATCCAAATTCTTTTTCAGAATAGCTAAAAGGTCTATTGCACGAATCTGATATACTCCGCTTCGAAACAATGAAATTTCAGATAAGCAAACGATGAACTTTGGCGCCAGACTGCAAAGGCGCCCTGCAGTTTAGACCAGAACAGCGGAGGAATATGGCGTGGTAGCACGAGAAGCATCGTAGCGTAACTGCTACCCTAAATATCACTACAGAGTGAAATTCACTCCGCTCTGCTCCGCTCCGATAGCAATCTGATATAGTGTAATTCTAGCCTTAGAATATACTGGATGTCTTAAACAATAGAAAAGCACCAAAATTCTGAAATAGTCGTAAACTTTGATTCTATTTCATCACATGAATCACCCCCAAGTGAAATAAAGTTATTAGGAGCACGAATTAACATCTTGCTTAACATTGCTTTAAAGGCAGTCTGTCCCCTGCGAAGAATGAAAATAAACTTGATAGAGATCTCTTTTGTACGCTCGAGAGGTTTGTGCTAATTTGCTTTATCCAAAGTAATCAAGGTCGTAGAGACTCATTGATGCATGAATTTAGCTCCAACGTAAATAAGGTAAATAGAGCTGTTGCCGGTCAGAACAATAGGGGACAGACTGCCTTTAAAGAATGCTCGTTAAAGAGAATCAAGAGACATGAAAGCATTGATATTCTCTTTCTGGTAATTGATGATTTCAACACGCGCGTGGATATCGCTTCGGTAGAGGAACGATAACATGCGTAGTACTTTTCTTTGTCCTACTGACAGATTTCCTATACTTAGCTCCGTTCATTGACTTTAAGAGACACAATGACTCATAGATAGTATTTCCAATTTTGCGATTTTGCATCATCACTGAAGTATTCTGCCACAGTAACAGAACAGAAACAGCGTAAAATAACGTCATCGAGCAATCTAAGACAAGGAAGTGTTTGGTAGATAAGCTTTTTGGAATGATAAATCAAGAGTTTAATGCCCAAGGAAGAAAATATCAAGCGTAGCCTTATTTCGAATTTGTTGCAGAGAGGTAGAATGCCCAAAGTTACGAGTTTTCGCGCATCCGTGCACAGTTTCAGCGGTTTCAGCTCTCTCTGCCACAGTACGCATTCCCTTCTGGCACTCCAAATAAAGTACGATTATTAACCCTTTCACCCCTGGAAGGGCCATATGGCCCAACAATATTCATTGAGAACTGCGAATTTTGCAGGGGGTAAAGCATTCGGAATTTTGATTGCTTTGAAAGGTTATGCAAATTGCATTTATCTATTGCTTACTGTATCACTGATTATGATACCCCCTGGAAAACTCCACTCTGCATTTGGTTTTCCTATCAAGCTTAATTTCAGCCGGGTGTGAAAGGGTTAATACAGGCAAGCTGCTCTGAAAATAAACTTGACGAGGAGACAAAACATTTTACAATCATTTTCTCAAAACGGCAACAACTGCCGGACAACGAAACAGTAATTTCTTTACAGTGGAATGGACTGAAGGCCTGTTATCGAACACCACGACGGAGAACAACAATAAGATATTAGCATGAAGAGTCGTGTTGTAATACGAATAAATCCCTTACCGTCTGCTGAAAAATTGCTGATGGCTTGTGAGAGAGAAAGGAAGTTTCCAGTAGACTTTGACATCTAAGGTAATGCAAGGTAGCAAGAATATTGTATTTTTGACGTAAAATAACGCAACGATCAGACAACACTTGCGATAACACTAACTTGACAACACTAAGCTTTTACTTAAAAAAGGGTTTATCTTTTTGTTATAAATGAAAGTTGTTTGATCTTTTTACTTCCTTAATTTCGCTCACTTAAATCGTGCTGACTCTTGCTTACTCGTGATTTTCAATTGTACCAGGATGTGCACTCCAAGAAGTAAACTTTTCACCCGCCTTTAGAATTTTTACCTTGAAACGATAGCCTAATTTGGAGGAAATGGGCCAAACGTAAGCTCCGAAACGCAACAAACTGATAGAAAAACAATGACATGAGACTTTTAACAATTAGCTTTAGAAATCGCCTGCTTTTGAAATCCGGTGTTAGAAAACAAGAAGCGAAAATGAAACCCGGGAGGGAGTGCACATTTCGTTAACAAAATATACCAAGTACTCCCCCCCCAACGCAACTGCTAAAATACCTTTTCAGAGTTCAGAAGCAAATGACCATTGGCTCTCACGCTTCTCGGCCATCTAAAGCAAAATAGAATAATTCATTTTACCAAATGTAGCAAAGGTACCGAAACTGAATCACGAAAATAATCAAAAGAAAACTCTTTTTCGAAGAGAGATGCCCGCTGTTTCTCTATTTTTTTGCTCAGTAACGGAAATTATACTTTCCAAATAGAATTGGATTCGCTACAGTCATATAATATCTCATGTCACCTACGACGTTTACCCCAACTGAATGACGATATGTGTAAACAATGTGAACTCTGTTAAAAAAGCTGTCATGTTATCGGCAACAGAATCTTTACATGGAACCGTACTGCAAAATACCCTTTGTCACTATTTCTGCAAAATGAACAAAATTCAACCAGTTTCAGGTTGCGCTAAAATATGCATAACAACCAACTTTTAGGAAGGACGTATAGGACATTAAAACTATCCAAAGACCTTCAGCTCTTCGGCAAAAGACTTAGGAATCAAACGATACCTATACGCATTTTCATGCGAAAGAGGCTCGATCGAGCGGCATTGGAGTTTCTACCTCTTTTGTAAACATTCGAAAATTCTCCAAAATTCATAAAAGTATCGTTCGATTCACATTATTATTATAATAGCTGGAAGGTCTTTTGGCTACAGATCTTTTAAATAAGAGTCTGGATAAAGCAATAGCTTCCACTTGTTGTGATCATCTGACGTACTTTCAAATGTGACAACAACACAGCAGTGATAGAGGCAATAACACCACTCTGTACCGGGTGACCCAAAAAAGTGACCCGACGCAATATGTTGCACAAAGATAAGTAAGTGGCCGACAGAAATGACTGAAACGTTGTTCTGTCGCTAAAAGACTTTTCTACATTATGCGTATTTTGCAATTTTTTCCGGCACAGTAAATTCCCCAAATGGAAGATTTCGAGGCAGAGGGAATGCTTAAAATCCTCAAAAAGCTATCAAAAGCAGGGGATCGATTTACAGCCATTTCAGATCATCAAAACAATTAGGAGCGTGTTTTATTTCAAACTGGAAAAAGGAAACTCAATCAAAAGTTCTCAGAGCAAGTTTATAGTGCCTAGTTACCTAAAATATTCTTGTCTCAAGGGACAAGAGGATCCTCCTCCTTTTCTGTAAGCAATTCTCGAAGATTTCGATTTGCGTGGAAAGTTGAGGTCCTCTGAAATTCCACGAAATTGCATTGCAAGGAACATTTATTCCTAATTCGTAAGTACCTAGGGATCTTAAATTTCTCTGGAAAGTTCTGATTGAGTTGCCTATTCCCAGCCTGAAATAAAACACGCTCATCATTGTTTTGAAAATCTGAAATGGCTGTAAATCGATCCCCCCTTTTTGACGACTTCTTGGAGATCTAATGTTTGCCATTTTTGACAAAATCCTTAGTTTGCAAAACTTACCGTGCCGAAGAAAATTGCAAACAATACTCATAGTAAAAATACTCACAGAGTAAAAAGTTTGATTCATTTCCATCGGCCTCCTACTTATTTTCTATACAAAGTTGTTGCGGGTCACTTTTTGGGTCACCCTGTAGAACTTTTCGAATACAAATGCTTGACATATCGATCGATCCAGACTCTTTCTGTAGAATATTTAAATGTATTTCTCCAAGCTCTTACCTGTCAGGCTCGTTAGGCCAAACAGCAATATGATTGTACAAAAAGTATGTCAAATGGTTTGGTATCAAATCTTTTCCTGAGACACGTAGATCAACTGGATACCAATGCTGAAATTCATTCTTCAATTTCCTGTGACAAAGAATTTCTTCTTGAAAGTAAGCAAAGCAATGTAAAACATGTAACTCGCAGGGAATAAATGGCCTCAGCTACGGATTAAAACCGTTTCTCTAATGTCTGAAGTGCCTATAACATGTGGGAAACAAGTTTCTTAGAATATTTCAAAATGATTACAATTCCTATTACAGATGTCCTGTAACTGAAGTTCGAAAACGAGATAGTACAGCAATTCCGCCACTCCAATGGCAAAGCACAAAATTCCGGCCATTTCTCCAATAAAGCACCATCGCCCTGAAGCACCACCTTTCACACAAGTATCTGTTATGTGCTGTATGAAAAGGACTGGAACTGCTACTAAGAACCATCAGCTCATATCATTTACCACGTCACCTTGTCAACTTAATCTTTCCAATGCTTTTAAGTATATCAACAACTCAAAGGAGCGCTGGTGAAATCGGCAAAAATGAATCATTTTGCCCTGAAACGCAAGCCCCATTTTACCGCAATCCGCTATCCCAAAAGAATATTGTAAAATACTGTAGGGAAACTAAGTGTTAGGGTCACCTCCCTGTGCAATTTGCATTCATTGCATTTTAATGGGATTAGAAATTAAAGCTTCTATTCCCCCTCCCCCCGTTGTGACCTCTACAAATGCTCGTCTGACAACTTCACGAATGGTTACGGATGTCAAAAATATTTTCCTTTAATCAAAATATCATGTCTCCTCGTTTTGTCTGCGTGCAGGCTACCCGTTTCAATCAAGACCGTATCACACATCATGGAGCTTCAGGGCAACGTTTAGCCAGTCGACTCGCTCTGGAATTAAAAAATCCTGAGCAAAACATAAACTAACAACTCGAAGGATTAGTCCAGTATTTCATCAAAGGGGTCCTACAAAAGCTGAAGATAAGTTATTGGACCTTGGCCAGCAAGCAATTCACTGTGTAAATGAATAAAAAAACTGCTGGATAAAATGAATGGCGAAATGAACGAGCATTTAACATCACATTTCAAGTGAGTCGGAAAGGTTCTTGTTAGCATTAGAAGAAATTACGGGAAACAAGTTAATACCAAAGAAAGCAAGGATAGCTAGTCTGCAATCCATTTTCGCACTTATTTCTATTCATTATTCCAAGACGTGAATATTTCTGCACGTTCAAAAGCAGGTCTAAATTTGCAAAACGCGATGGTTGGGCGGTTGAGGGCGATGCTACTGTAGCCTTGTTATGTTACAAGGATGTTACAAGGACGTATGTTTGTTATCATAGCAACATGGCCAATTTTATAAATGCAAAATAGAGTTACTAAAGTATAAATACGAGAGATTTGTTCCGATCGAATCGTTGCCATACCTTAAAGCAGAAAGATCAATGTCAGTTGCAGGCTCAGGGGCATCTTTGTGAAATATGAAATCCCAAACTTCTTTAGTCAGTTGTTCAGGTCTGTGAAAATAAAGCTCAGACGGTGAAAAACAAACATACTAATCAATGTAACATAAAACCACTTACAAATTGCGACTGGGACATTGTTTCTATTATATGGAACGAGACAATATTCATAAGAAAGGGGCAGAACATGAGCATTGTTGTTAGCATCTCAAGGACTAGAGCACAGAGAAGGGAGAATTCCCGAAGTAAGAATCACAGAAGAATAAAGTTTGATGAAATAATTTTCCCTCATTGATTAATTCATTTTTTTCAAGCAAAACCTAAACTAAGAACTACTATTCAGGGTGTCTCAAAAAATTGTTCGACGTTGATTAAATACTAAAAAATAACGATACACCGAATGCACCCTTGGTTACGTCACCCTTTTCCTGAGATTTTAGATTAATCTTTGACACAAGAATCTTACAAATCCGCTAGAAATTTATGGAGTTACAAGCATTTGAAGTTCAAATTTGTGCGAAAGCTGAAACCAGAGGCCTCGAAATGGCGTTTTTGGTGAAAGCCCCATAGGCCGTCGTTTCTGTTATTTCTCAATTGTTTCAGAGCGAACAAAGTGGGATTCAAATAGGTTTTCGATAACCTAGCTGTCAAGTATATAGATGCTTTGAGGAAACAGATTCAGTCTCTCGCCGATTATGTTTTGAACCACTGTTTTTGGACTTATGTAATGTAACGAAATTTTGAGAATGATCGCAAGAAATAATTTACTTTAGAAGTCCTATTTGGTTTGCTCTGAATCAACGAGAGGTATGACATTGGATAAGCCTCTCTAACCTCCGTCTTCGAGCTTTTTGCAATACCAGTCTTCTGGGGGGTCTCTGGTTTCAGCTATCGCATATTTTTGATCTTTGAGAGCTCGTAACTCAGTGAATTTTCAACAGATTTGCACGATTTTAGTCTCTAAAATTATTTCATAATCTTAGGAACATGGTTGTCTTTCCATGAGCTTGTTCACGTTGTCCTTATTTTTCAATATTTTATCAACGTCGAACAATTTTTTTGAGACACCCTGTACATAATTTTTAAATCTTCATTGATTTAGGGTAATTGAGTGATCTATATTAATCTAGAATGACATTATCAACGTGCTATATCATCAATCAGTGCTATAGAAACAGCACGTTTATTTTGGATTTATTATATAGCTGAGAATGGCAAGAGTTTGAGTGCCGAAACGTTCTGAAATTATTTACCTGATCATGTCTTAATCAATTTATAATGTCTTAACAACTGGATTGTCACTAACATGGATATGTCAATACTTTCTACTTGGCTTTGTCTTTGACACATGGATTTTCATTACTAATATTACTTGGATACGTCGAATAATTACAACTTGCCCAGTCTTTTCTGTCATGTCATCCTGAGAGTTAATGAAATGCTACTGTTCATCATGACACTTGCAACAAAGTTTCAAAAGTCTTTGTTTGGTATAGAACTGGGAAATCGTTTTGAAATAAGTCAGCCCATTTCTAACCAGCGACCGTTCAGATATTCTACAAAAGAATCTGAATCGAATGATATTTTGACCCACTTTGCAGACTTTTGAATGTGCATGCACGTTGATAAACGTTGATAATTTCATTCTAAATTCATATAGATCACTAAATTAACTTCGGTGTTCCTTGGGTACATCACTCCTCCAAAATATATACGAGGTTTTTTGATGCAATTGGTTGTTAGGGATTTTTAACGGATTTTGTTTGAAAACAGAGGATTTTTGGCAAAGGTGAGCGAGATTTTTTACAGAATGATACGCCCCTCATTTATTGAACTTAGCATCACAAACACAAAATATTATAGTGAGATTTTCACTCATTTTTCATTTTTCATTTTCAATTTATTAGGGAGGGAGACCCTTCAACCAACTGGTTGATTTACAAGGGGCCCTCCATATAAAAATTTACAAAACTAAAAAATGTTAAAAACAGCTAAAACTTAATTACAATGAATATATACACCTAACCAAAAGTCTATAAAAATAAAAGAAAAGTACCTAAAAGCAAATGGACTACGACTTCCCCCAACGACCGAGCAACCAGCCCGACTCCCGCCCCCTACCCCCGCCCACCAGGCCGACAACGAAGACCCAAAGATAAATCTCCGTTCCCGACCCAGCCGACACCAAACACAGGGACAACGAGCGCGCCAGCAACCCGGCCGCCGGAAAAACCCCCAGTCCATCATAAAAGATGTTTAAAAGTATCAAGTGTCACTCATTCAAATAATCTTGAAAGTCCTTACTCATTCAAAGAAAACCATATATTTTTCCAAAACTGAAAACAACGCAAATACACGTACTTTTTTATAAGAAACAATAGGATGGCAGAAAAAAGCGGCCGACGCGTTGCTGAGCTAAGATAGCCGCACCAAATCGCACCGGGTGGTGTATACAAGAATGATGAAATGCAATTACCTAATATTGGCTGGACCTGCCTTTGATCCATCCACGACACCACCGTGCAAGAGATGTGCAACTGTGTAATATGACATGTACACAGTTGAATCTGATAAAGATTCGACAAGGTACTGTTCATCCCAAGGCAACTTTGTTCCTGTGAATTAAGAAATTACATATTACACCATTGTTCAAGATAAATAAATTAATTGATCACGTCTTGATTATTACTGCACGTACTTTTGCATAAGAAACTAAGAACTTGGGTCAGTACTGAAAGTTTCTTAAAAATTATATCACATTTTCAGTATTCAGAGTTTCTCACGAGTTTCTTAAAGGTTTAAATTCGCTACCTAAGCCATCCTGAACATTTCACAAACGTTTGTAAGGACTTCGCATTGTTTCGATTGTACATGACTACGTTCCACGTAACATGATACAAGAAAAAAGTGAAGACAAAGTAAAATATGTGAAGGATTTCCTTTATCAAAATAGATACTTTCTGGAGTTATATTTTCCCAGTACTAAAGTTTCTTAATCTTTTGGCGATCTGAGAGAGTTGAGTCTCTTATAAGTAGTTTCTTATATGAAATACGTGTACTAGTTTGGTCGCTAACATTCAGCATATATCTATTTGGATTTGTCAAATAATACGTCATATTTCACTGGCTTAAGTTTTTTCTGTGTCAAAAATGAAACTGCTCGACGTTACACTTGTCATTAGATTTATATTCTGGCTGCGTTCTCAAAGGATACTTCAGATTTGTGATAAACATATATATATATATATATATATATATTGGCAACAAAGAAACAATAAATTGGATACTAATAGTGCGGATGAAAAACGAACGAGAAATAAACAAAAAAGAGATGTTTTTTAGCACACTAAGGCCTTTCAAGTTAATGCTATCATCAGAGTGTGACTGACAATCTGAATCGAACTTTTTATAATATGTTACGGAGATTAACATGTTTACATAATGACAGACGATAGCAGTGTTAATTGGTTGAGATGTCAATTGAGGGTTGCGTGTCCTGCTTTAAATAGTTTTTCTTCGTATGTGGTTAATAATTTCGAGGAACTTAATGACATGAATGCAAAGACTTTAAAGAACGGTTCTTTTAAGTTATTATGTTTATTTCCGCACTGAAAAAAACTTAAAAGAACCGTTCTTTAAAGTCTTTGCATTCATGTCATTAAGTTCCTCGAAATTATTAACCACATACGAAGAAAAACTATTTAAAGCAGGACACGCAACCCTCAATTGACATCTCAACCAATTAACACTTCTATCGTCTGTCATTATGTAAACATGTTAATCTCCGTAACATATTATAAAAAGTTCGATTCAGATTGTCAGTCACACTCTGATGATAGTCACACTCTGATATATATATATATATATATATATATATATCAGATGAGTAACTAGTCATAGTCTTGCAAAAAACAGACGACAAAAAAAATGTGTCCAAACGAGTCTTCCAAATGAGATCACTGAGCATTTGAGTATAATCTGTGCCACTTGAAAATGACTGCCATGATGGAGTAGTGACTACTCAGCAAACGTTTTCTGCGCTAAGACCTATCAATAAGCAGAAAAAGGAAGTTTCCTTTCCACACAGTCAAATCGGGAAGTATCTTTCTGGAATACTCCGGATGCAAATAGTTTGCTAGATGGTCGTATTCACTTAGGTTTCCAACAAAATACTAAGCAGACGATTAAGTTGAAGATGACTGCAAAACTTCTTTACGATGAACCACTCCTTGCCTTCCAGGATAAATCAACGCATCAAATCAACTGAACTTGTTTGAGACAACAGATAATGACAAAAGTTCTCTGACGTTACGTTACTGCCATGGTCCATTGATTATCAAATTTAGAAAAAAAAATTTTCCAACTATCATATTGCATAGGTGACGATTTTCGAAGCAATATTCAATTCTAAACAGTCACTGGATATCAAGAGGTATTGCTTGATACACAAAATTTGGCAGCAAACGTAGATTTGTCTCCAAACAATATTCAAAATTCAGCAACGCTTTCTCACTTTACTTCATAAGAAGTCCACGGATTTTCCACAAGATATCGTCATTACCTAATCCATATGACCTGCAACAAGCATGTTCATGAAGCCAATCTAATGTCCCTTTGAAATTATGCCTCGTTTCTTCTGAAAATCTGTGAAATAAGATAAAGGACAGCTAAAGTACAATACAGCACTGCGTAGAGTAAAACTGCTCCTTGCCGTAACAGCACTATAATCTTGCAAAATATCTTAAGGGAACCCAGCAAGTAAAACTTAAATCTTGGAAGTGTTGTAAAACTTTAGCAACATGAGAGAGGTTTATTCTCCTGGTAATACATCCTAGAGCTATTCTAAAAAAGAGTCTGAATCAAATGATAAATTCATACCGGGTGAATCAATAAAAAGCCCGTCGTTTAAAAAAATCCTGGTCCCTAAATATCTAAGCAATGATATTGAGAACTGTCTCATTTTATTCCAGATATGCCAAATTAGGTCCAGTAATTTACCCGGCTTTAATTGGCCATTTCTTCCCGTCGAAATAGGAGATTTCCTGCAGAAAGCCCTTTTCGAAAACCTGCAAAAACGAGTGAAAACACTGAGCACAATTTCCATTTAATCTCCTTCCTAGCAATAGTGACTCTTGGATGTGCTGATGTAGTTTGTCCTCATGGGAAAATGGGATCCCCCTGAATAAGTTATTTACACTAGAGGGAAGACTTTTAACCCGCCAAGAAGAAAACACGTGCAAAAGAGTGCTGAAAGTCATCGCTGTGAGGTAAACAAAGAGTGCTGAAAGTCATCGCTGTGAGGTAAACAAAGAGTGCTGAAAGTCATCGCTGTGAGGTAAACACTTTAGGGATTCTTGCTTGTAATTTTAGCACGTTTTTTATGGTTTCTCAAAGGGATCCATTTTAGACAAACGCTTACAGAATCTGAACGGCGTGACCGATTTTAGTCAGGAAAATTTCTCAAAATAATTGAACATGTTAGCAATGTAATCAGTTATTGCAAAATATCATTACTTATATACTCTGCGAGCAGTAGCCTCTCAAACGTCGGGTGTTTGTTTTGACTCACCCGGTATATGTTGTAGAAATCTGAAGACTTTCGAATGCTCACAACATTGATAGCAGCTCTAACGCCAATACGAGGAAAAGATGTTATGAGAGCTGTACGTCGATTCTTTCGAATGCTCACAACATTGATAGCAGCTCTAACGCCAATACGAGGAAAAAGATGTTATGAGAGCTGTACGTCGATTCAAGGACCGAGATACAATTTTTTGCTTGGGCAAACTAGGCAAACTGGGGGCGAATGAAGCAAGCTAAATCCATTACTGGGTCAGGGGTATTCGCCCCGGAAAATTTTGTGACCACGCCTTTCAGATTGACTTAAAACGACGCTAAGTTTTGTTTCTCAATGGCGACTGACTTTACCGGTGAATCTACATTTTGATGGAGATTGTAAGCATTCTCAAGAGCAAAGAAGCCTAATTTACCCAAAAGATACTGCAGTTACATCCTCGTGCTTCTGGTGTGAGACAAGTTTGTTCTTGAAGATACCGGAAAAGAACTTCCTGCACTAATGGCAGGGAAAAGAGTGAATGAGACGAAATAAGAGCATAGCGTATCTATCTGATATTCTAAAATATTGAAATAATGAAAGAATTACAGATATTTTTCAGCGATCACTGCAAATTTTTAAGGGGGCCATAGCCCCCCTTGGCCCCTCCTGTATATCGGTCCTTGTATCGATTATCATTAGCATGAGCACAGAAACGTTTATAGATGCCACTTTGTACGAAGATTTAGTTCATTACAACGCTTCAAGCTTAACTCTTCACCAAGCTAGCGCCGCATTCAGTCAGACTTTTCACATAAAAATGTCCAAAATAGCCTTCAAGAAAATGTATAACAGCCAATGACTTTACGGACAAGAATATAAATACCTTATCGGCCCTTTTTACACCGGCCCTAAATGGCGTTAAATTTCGTTAAGCGGCGTTAAAAGGGCCGGCATTAAAAGGGCCGGCGTTAAAAGGGCCAGAAAATTGGAAGTTTTTCGAAATGCGGCGTTAATTTTTTAATGCTTATTTTTGCTAGCACCTACCATATTTTATGTATTTTTCATACAGGACAGGTAATTTTAGGTCCCGGATAATAAATTATTTTCCCTTTGTGACAAATTGGACATTAGTCGTGCTAACATGAATTGGGGCAGACGTAGAAGAAATCAAAAGCGTTTTAGATCAGAAGAAAATTTGTAAGTGCTTCCTATATCCTTGGCCAAAATTTGCTCAAGATATTAATAAAACAGAATACAAAAGTAAAGTGAAGGTTCTTTATGATGTTCCATCAACCTTGTCAATGTCCTGAAAAGGATTTTCGTACAGATGGACTAAGTTTGCGGCTTCGGCAGCTGCTTCAGAAATATGCGCCTTTCTAAAACCGGAAAGAACAAGTTCTTTAGAATCCTTGAAATGAGAAGATGTAGAAAACAACGAAACAGTTGTTATTGATGAAAATCATGGTTTTTAAAGAAAAGGTAGAACAAATGACGTAGAAGTTCGTAAGATATCCATTATCAATATTTCCTTTCCTTTGCTCTTTGAGTGGCGTTAAAGGCGGCCCTAAATGGCGTTAGAGCAAATTTTGGCACTGGCGGAATTAGGGCCGGCGTAAAAAGGGCCAATAAGGTATATATGTTTAGATCCAAGAGTTTAATCACTTACGTCTCCAAACGACTAAGCAAGTCCCTTGCTTGATTTTTCCAGGTTTCCTCTCCATAATCTAGATACCTAAATAAAGATACATAGATGAAGAAAGATGTAATAAACTCTCTAAAGACTTATGGTTTACCTGAGCACTTATTCTAAACAAGAAAGGGTCGATCTGACCACTTAGCCGCATTCGTTAGCTTATTTCACTTGTTATATTAAACTTACAATATGAAACGAAACAGCAGCCAGGTAATAAATCGTAGTGTGAAAACCCCATTAAAACTTATTACAATTTCTGATCCCGTATTGACATTGGCTACAAGAACTATATATTAGCACGACGCACAGATGATCGTTATCAAGACACTGCTCACCTTGACAGTGGCAATCGAAGCTGGAAACAAAACAACTTTCAGCGATTCAAAATTCAGTTCCCATCTCTTCCCTGTCTTACAATTTTCAACTAACAAAAACATTTGGTGATGTAAACTTCAAGACAGGTGGAAAGATGGGGAACCAAATTTGAAATACTTTGAAGTTCAAAAAAAACTTATTCTATCTTACTGTTACTTACCACTGGTCACATAAAGCAACGACACATTCATCACCAGATCGTGACATCACTTTTCTCTCTGGTTCCATATACATCATTGCAGATCCCTAAGGAAGGCATACTGGAACACTAAGGCTTATCATCACTTGCTTCCAATCACTCCCTTACAAACTACGTTGTGAAAATATCTTTTTCAAAACAAGGGCCCCTTAAGTTCATAGACTGATCTTTCGAACTGCGGATACAGTAATCACCAGACACTTCCTGTTGGTCTGCGACTGCAAAAAAGCTGAATTTTGCAAAATGCTAAAACCTATGCTATGTCACAACAAACAGCTGCTCAAATTTCTTTAACGAAGAGTTGATAATAAACTGCATTTTTAGTTCCATCATCGGGATATAAAGGTAATGTCATGCCGTTTTACATTGAAAGGTCCAGAGTAGGTGAGAAATTAGAGAAATTTTGCATCATTTCTTTAAACTGGATGCATAAAAATCTGATTTTCGCAATACAATGGATTGTCGAATACAAGGGAAAATTGCTAGACAATTTTCTCAATTTGTCTGGTTCGTTCACAGGCTAGAAATTTTGCCACCCTTTTGGTCACCCTCTTCATATTTGAAATTTTCATCGCTTTGATCACCCTGTACATTTTCATAAAATAGTAATGAAATAAGATTAAAACATTTGATAGTAATGATTCAAGTTATGAAGTAACCTACCTCATCCAGCATCTTTTTCTGGACATCTTTCTTCACATCTTGTACTTTCCTTCCACTAAATTCACCAATGATTAAAGTCCCTTCATAAAATCCTTTCTTGTATGAGAGTTCTTTTGCATCTGCAAGTTGATTCGTGTCGTTCTGACTTTTGACTTTAAATTGGTCACAAGCGGTTACTGCACACAAGTTACCTAATCCTGGTACATCTATGATGGGGACTGGATCAAAGGGCAGGACCATTTCATCTGTTATGCCATACTTCTTTCGGAAAGGTTCTTTGTTTTTCAAATCTCTAAGGGCTGCATAATCGTCTGGAGCATCTGAGGGTACTGAGGTCACAATGCCAGTTCCTGTAAGGCAAATGATAGTATTACAGCAGACTATTTTGCAGTAAAGGGTTTGTGCAAAGTTAAAAGCTTGTATTTGCTACGAATAAGAAGATCTACACATATCCAATTCAAATCGAAGGTGGCAACGTGCCATGAACATTTGAAAGCCAAGGAAATAATGCTGTACAGACAAAACTAATCAAAATTGCATATTCTCTTTAAGTCAGTTAAGACTTAGCGTAGCATGCAAAAAAGAATTCGAAGCAGCCAAAATACGGTTCTAAATTCGATGAAAATTTCAGCATGCAAGGCACTCCTCAGATCAAATGTTTGAAAAAATTTCAAGATACGAAGAGCTGAATTATATATATATATATATATATATATATATATATATATATATATATATATATATATATATATATATATATATATATATATATATATATATATATATATATATATATATATATATATATATATATATATATATATATATATATATATACATATATGAACTCAGAAAAAACACATTCTTGTAAACGTTTCGGCCGAAGCCTTCATCAGTATGACTGTTCAAAATTAGCAGGAGCATACATATAGATTACGAATTCCAAAAACAATACAAGACAAACAATAGCCTAAGCGGGATCCTACTCATTACAAAGCGTATCAAAAATGTGTTAAATAGCCGGCAATACAAAGGTGGCGGGAGAAAGATCAAAGAAAGCGCAGAGTTAAGAACTGCTGAAGCCGGTGGCTGTGTCTGTCTCGCCGAAGCTGAAAGGATCGCATATTACAACAAAACAAAC
The DNA here is from genome assembly GCA_964019985.1 of Aurelia sp. 4 Dawson et al 2005. Classification (NCBI taxonomy): domain Eukaryota; kingdom Metazoa; phylum Cnidaria; class Scyphozoa; order Semaeostomeae; family Ulmaridae; genus Aurelia; species Aurelia sp. 4 Dawson et al 2005. The sequence goes on from OZ026492.1 coordinate 12,420,313, forward strand.
AATAGAAAGATCCGAGAGTGGATAGGCAGAACAGAAAAGCCTAAAAAACAGCGTGTGTCCCTAACGAAAGCTCAGTGCTAAAACCAAAGCAACACAACAACCAAAAATATAACAAAAATGAAATCTATGTATCAACCTGCCTAGTGTTTAAACCCTTAGGGGTAAAGCAATCCAGCCGATATTGCCAGAAGCTTTCCCGCATCCTATTTCCCCCCGTTAGCCTATCGATTATCTTAACGCTAATATCCTTCAGAAACCCCTGGTGGCCTTCTTCAGTAAAATGTCTGAAGAATTCCGCCTGGGGTACTGAGGCCCCCGAATTAAACTTACGGCTACACGCCTTGTAATTATTAAACCTAAGCCTAAAAGGCGTGCAGGTGCTACCAACATATTGTACACCACAAACAGTACATTCCAACAAATACACAACATTTGACGAGTCACAATTAAACGAATAGTTTATCCTATATTCCCTGCTATCTATGTTTGAATGAAAATGTTCACTATTACTCATAACGTTACACACTTGACAACGAGATTTACCACAACGAGAACATCCCTTCTTATCAGTCCCCCCATTTCCCTCATTACTCAGCCTAGCCCTAACAAGTATATCCTTAAGGTTCTTACATCTCCTAAAAGCTATTAAAGGTGGCTCAGGAAACACCCTCCCATGCTCCTCCGAGTAATGAGGGAAATGGGGGGACTGATAAGAAGGGATGTTCTCGTTGTGGTAAATCTCGTTGTCAAGTGTGTAACGTTATGAGTAATAGTGAACATTTTCATTCAAACATAGATAGCAGGGAATATAGGATAAACTATTCGTTTAATTGTGACTCGTCAAATGTTGTGTATTTGTTGGAATGTACTGTTTGTGGTGTACAATATGTTGGTAGCACCTGCACGCCTTTTAGGCTTAGGTTTAATAATTACAAGGCGTGTAGCCGTAAGTTTAATTCGGGGGCCTCAGTACCCCAGGCGGAATTCTTCAGACATTTTACTGAAGAAGGCCACCAGGGGTTTCTGAAGGATATTAGCGTTAAGATAATCGATAGGCTAACGGGGGGAAATAGGATGCGGGAAAGCTTCTGGCAATATCGGCTGGATTGCTTTACCCCTAAGGGTTTAAACACTAGGCAGGTTGATACATAGATTTCATTTTTGTTATATTTTTGGTTGTTGTGTTGCTTTGGTTTTAGCACTGAGCTTTCGTTAGGGACACACGCTGTTTTTTAGGCTTTTCTGTTCTGCCTATCCACTCTCGGATCTTTCTATTGTTTGTTTTGTTGTAATATGCGATCCTTTCAGCTTCGGCGAGACAGACACAGCCACCGGCTTCAGCAGTTCTTAACTCTGCGCTTTCTTTGATCTTTCTCCCGCCACCTTTGTATTGCCGGCTATTTAACACATTTTTGATACGCTTTGTAATGAGTAGGATCCCGCTTAGGCTATTGTTTGTCTTGTATTGTTTTTGGAATTCGTAATCTATATGTATGCTCCTGCTAATTTTGAACAGTCATACTGATGAAGGCTTCGGCCGAAACGTTTACAAGAATGTGTTTTTTCTGAGTTCATATATCTATTTCTATTACGCATTGAGATTGAGCTTATGAGTATATATATATATATATATATATATATATATATATATATATATATATATATATATATATATATATATATATATATATATATATATATATATATATATATATATATATATATATATATATATATATATATATATATATAAAGTGTACGATGAAAGAAGAGGGTCGACAACATAAGAAAGCAGGCATCAATTATATATATATATATTATATATATTATAATTATATATATATATATATATATATATATATATATATATATATATATATATATATATATATATATATATATATATATATATATATATATATATATATATATATATATATATATATATATATATATATTCAGAGTGCGGTTAAGCAAAACAGGTCTAGTTAGAATAAAGATCAAGTAAAATGTCTTAAATTCGTAACCCAAGGGGCAGCTATGAGAAAAATAAAGCATGTTCGCAACCAAAGCAAAATCCATCGTTCACATAAAAAGGGGCAGCAAATTTTGTCTCATTCAACCGACAACATGCCTAACGTAAGGGTGGTTCGAAGGCCTAACCCTAAGGCTACCCGCTGGAACTTCAAGCTGGATAGCATGAGTGAATTGGACATTGCTCTAATTCAAGGAATTTACGAGCAATCAAAACATCCCGTTCGTTATATATGCTACGGGGCGGACCAGAAAGAAATTCATGGATACCTAGAGTTTGAAAAACGAACACAGGTATATCTAACACAAGTAAAACATATTTTTGGTGATGCCAGTCAGAGGGCAACTTTTGCAATGGCGAAGGGCTCCAAACAGCAAAACGTGAGGAATTGTGCTGCCAGAGGAACATTTCACGAGATCAAGGACGATACGACGAGAGTCTCATTGGAAGAGATGGCTGAGGAATTGAGAGCAAATGGCGAAGCTGAGACGGCAAGAAAATATGGAGACGACTTCTGGTCGCAATATTCGACAATAAAGAACACGTCAGCCCGAATGAAGAACATTGAGGCCGAGGAGCTCATCAAGCAACAGATGATGGATATTGAGTTGAGGGACTGGCAAAAGTGGGTGGTGGCAATGTTGGAGTTTCAAGGAGACAGAAAAATTCTATTTGTTGTAGACGAGGTTGGCGGGCTTGGAAAAACCTGGCTCACAAAATGGTATCACGTCAACCTGCAAGCCGCAGTATACACCACAACAAAGAGGGGCGATGTAGCCTATGCATACAATGGCGAATCAACTGTAATATTTGATCTGAGCAGATCTCAGCTAGAAAAGCTCAACTATGACACGCTCGAATCTATCAAGAATGGCATGGTATTTTCCACCAAATATGAGTCGCGCTTGAAGCTGTACATGCCCCCTAGAATGATTGTCTTCATGAACAAAAGGCCAGAACTGCACAAGAACTTATCCGACGACCGACTGGAGATGCTCTGGTTTAAAAGTGATGATGGTAAGAGAGTAGTCTCGTATTCGTTCAAAGAACGATGCCACCGCCCAGAACCAGAAATCAAGTTTATTCTGCTGAACAATATGGAAGACCTGATGGGAACCAGGGTGAAGAAGAGATTTCGTCAAATTTTCAATAACGAGACTACACAAGAGCCAGAAGACAGTCAGCATGATGAGCCAGAAACAACCCAAAGAGCTAACTTGCATGACAGCCAGTGTTTGTGCGAAGACTGCGTGTTCGAGAACAATATTCCGCCAAACAAAGAAACTTCACAGGTGCAGCTCTCGGAAAACAGCTTTAGCCCCTGAACAATTAGTATGATTTGACAATCTTCGAAGCATGGAGTTACTCTGAAAAAACATCGATCGGTCCAAATTTAGATTTATTATTTCTGGTATTTCTCGTGCTTAGGAAAGAAAGCATATAAAAGTATTGAGACAAGGAATGGAAGGTATTGAATATTATTGTAACGAATGATAATAAGATCAATGGAATTACGATCTACCGCACTGTGATTTATTTGCTTCAAATCTTCTACAAATAGCCTCGCACTCTTACCTGAGAAAGTCTGATACATGAAGTAATAACTTAGCTCTACACCCGTGTGGAGGAATAAAGCGTAGCATCACTATCTTAATGTCTGTATCTGACTTTTTCAACAATCTTACAACAGAGAAAATCAGATGCTTGACGTATTTACAGGGGACAAAGGGATACTTTAAAACTATGGTGTAATTTTGAACGCTTTGTAAGAGGGGTCCAATGCATTCACCTTTAAGTGGAGTATCTGATTTTTTCATGTATCTTAATTGTTCACACAGTCTTCATTGAGAAAATCAGATACACAATATCAGATACATGACGTAATTACAGGGGACTAAGGTATATTTGTAAATCATGATGTGATCGCTAATACTCAGTCACAGGGATCTAATGCGTACTTACCCGCAGCAAAATATCTGATTTTCGTGTATCTCAATTTTTCACACAGTCTTGATTGAGAAAATCAGATACACAAAATCAGATACATGACGTAATTACAGGGGACCGAAGTATATTTGTAAAACTATGATGTAATCGTGAATACTCAGTCACAGGGATCTAAGGCATGCTTACCCGCAGCAAAATATCTGATTTCGTGTATCTTAATTTTTCACACAGTCTTGATTGAGAAAATCAGATACACAAAATCAGATACATGACGTAATTACAGGGGACCGAAGTATATTTGTAAAACTATGATGTAATCGTGAATACTCAGTCACAGGGATCTAATGCATACTTACCTTACGCAAAATATCTGATTTCGTGTATCTTAATTATTCACACAGTCTTGATTGAGAAAATCAGATACACAAAATCAGATACATGACGTAATTACAGGGGACCAAGGTATATTTTTAAAACTATGATGTAATCGCTAATACTTAGTCACAGGGATCTAAGGCATACTTACCTGCAGCAAAATATCTGACTTTGTGTATCTCAATTTTTCACACAGTCTTGATTGAGAAAATCAGATGCACAAAATCAGATACATGACGTAATCTTAGGGGACGAAGGAATTTTTGTAAGACATATTCAGTAATACGTTCCAAAATGATGAGATGTACTTGGATCCCTGTAATTATTAGGTTAGATATCTGATTTTGTGTATCTGATTTTCTCTATGAAGAATGTGTGAAAAATTAAGATACACGAAATCAGATATTTTGCTGCGGGTAAGCATGCCTTAGATCCCTGTGACTAAGTATTAGCGATTACATCATAGTTTTACAAATATACCTTGGTCCCCTGTAATTACGCCATGTATCTGATTTTGTGTATCTGATTTTCTCAACCAAGACTGTGTGAAAAATTAAGATACACGAAATCAGATATTTTGCTGCGGGTAAGTATGCCTTAGATCCCTGTGACTAAGCATTAGCGATTACATCATAGTTTTAAAAATATACCTCGGTCCCATGTAATTACGTCATGTATCTGATTTTGTGTATCTGATATTCTCAATCAAGACTGTGTGAAAAATTAAGATACACGAAATCAGATATTTTGCTGCGGGTAAGCATGCCTTAGATCCCTGTGACTAAGTATTAGCGACTACATCATAGTTTTACAAATATACCTCGGTCCCCTGTAATTACGTCATGTATCTGATTTTGTGTATCTGATATTCTCAATCAAGACTGTGTGAAAAATTAAGATACACGAAATCAGATATTTTGCTGCGGGTAAGCATGCCTTAGATCCCTGTGACTAAGTATTAGCGATTACATCATAGTTTTACAAATATACCTCGGTCCCCTGTAATTACGTCATGTATCTGATTTTGTGTATCTGATATTCTCAATCAAGACTGTGTGAAAAATTAAGATACACGAAATCAGATATTTTGCTGCGGGTAAGCATGCCTTAGATCCCTGTGACTAAGTATTAGCGATTACATCATAGTGTTAAAAATATACCTCGGTCCCCTGTAATTACGTCATGTATCTGATTTTGTGTATCTGATATTCTCAATCAAGACTGTGTGAAAAATTAAGATACACGAAATCAGATATTTTGCTGCGGGTAAGTATGCCTTAGATCCCTGTGACTAAGTATTAGCGATTACATCATAGTTTTACAAATATACCTTGGTCCCCTGTAATTACGTCATGCGTCTGATTTTGTGTATCTGATTTTCTCAATCAAGACTGTGTGAAAAATTAAGACACATCAAGATTAGATACATAGCTCAGATAATCTCCGGTACCCTTGTGATTCTAACTACAGTTGAGAAAGCAAGCCCTTTGAGCCTGTTGACAACGTTGAAGTCAAAACCATTCGAAAGAAATTCAGTAAATAGCATGAAAACAAAGTTTAAAAAGCGGCGCGGAAATGAAAATATTTATTTACTCATCATACATATTCAATGCCTTTCTATTTTGATGAAAGTCTCCAAGTTAAGTATTTTGTTGTTTTAACAAGTCGCAAGTCATATTTTCTTAATCAATTCGTCTTTTTAAAATAAATATCTTCTACTTTCTTGATAATATTTCTGCACGCTTTTTGAGAGAATCTGCTGTCCTCTTTTTGTTGAAGTTAAATCGTGGATCTCGCAGCATGGATGTCCATTTCCCAAATCCATAAATCTTTAGGCATTTTTTCAGACAAAGGTCTTCTTCAGGAGTGAAGGGCACTCTTTGGCCAACAATTGGCTTTGATTTCATCTTACTTGCTTTTCGTACTGGTGGTTGAAAACTCGTAATGCTCTCCTGTGAAGAACTTGTCGGTGTACCCGTGTCATCGCATTCATTTCTTTGTTCCGATGAAGTTTCCCCTTCCAGTGATGTCACACCCTCGGAATCAGAATGGTCGTCACAGTCGAAAATAACTTTACGCACTTCTCTGTTTACTTCACTATTCTGCAACTTTTTCATTGCCGATTTTGCAGTGGATGCTATTTCACGAGAACTTCTTTTCTGATAATAAGTCCTCGCTACTTGCGAACTATGTTTCTGATCACGAGTGACAGCATCTTGCTCTTCCGAGGAAAGTTTGCGAGAACTTTCGGTCTCCACAATTTGGCGATATCTTGTTGGATGAACGTACTTTCCAATTGCTTTAAATACAAGCTCCGACATCAGGTTGCTAAAGTTTTTAAACTGTGTTCCACTTCTTGTTACGAGAACATAGTCGCATTGTGGGTTCAACAGTGGTCGTACATATTGAATGTATTCGTCAAGTATTCGTGTGCTCGTTTCGTCAAAAATTAGAGAGTCAAAGCTGTACTGATTGGCAGTCTTGAACTCGGTTTGATCCACGAATCCATCACTTTCTTTTGACTTTTCAAACATCGACAACGACAAATACTGATAAGTCATCGGTCTTGACCCCTTCACCCTTGTAAACAAGTAGACAGCTACGAAACGAGTGGCGAAAGTAAGATCGGCAGCTGTAACTGAGGTTAATGGGTAGTCCTTACATCTCATTAGTACGTCCTTGTAACGCGAAAGATGAAAGGGTATCACTTTCTCCATCTCCTCCATCGTCGCCCATTGATTCGTTGCTTGTAGAGCTTCAATGGAGACGTTTTTGGTCCATTCGGTGATTTTACGTCTTGCAAGTGCTCTCTTCCCCCTGTTGATATACACCTCCGACGTTGCTAAATTCCCGAGAACTGTGCTTGAGAGTCCAGCCGACTTCCGAAAATCAATCAAGTCTGTTATCGCTTGAAGGTATCCAAATTGGGCCGAACTGCCGAGACCCCATTCCTTTCCAATGTGCTCTATGAAATTACATACGAGTCCTGCCGAGCCAACACAATAGTCTACATGTTCCTCGGTCAACTGCTCGTCATCATCTTCGCTACAAAATTTCAAAAACTTCATTACCCGAGTTCCATTTTGTGCGGCTTGAGTTTCTGACATTCCCCCGCCACATACTGCACACAGCCACTCGATGTACTTTTTGCCAAGACCCTCCTTTATAGAAAAACATGGTCTTTTTGTGGTATCAGCACGCTTTCTTAAACTTGCACTGCACTTTAGTCCATCACGGTTGCTTTGTTGTCGTATGGAATGTTCGATTACCCTTTCGCTTGGCTTTATGTCAAAATAGTAATACCATCTGTGCTTTGTGTCAATGTGCTTTCTGCAACCCCTTTTGCTGAAAAACTGTCTATTCTCACAGAAATCAACTGGGCAAAGAAAGGTATTGTCTTTGCCTTCTCGCAATATTATCGTTCGTCGCTGTTGTCTTGCGCCTTCAACCTTTGACCAGTCCATGTTGACTAGCTCGCTTACGATAAAATTCATTTTATACCAAAAATAACAAGAGCATACCAGCAAGCACGCACTTTGATATTCCTGAACAACTTTTCTTCGCAAGCGAAAAATTAAAAAAGCATTTTCATGATGATCCCATTTACTCTCCCTTCAACGATTTCTAAACAAAGAAACACCAAGTTAAACGGTCACAGAGGAATTCAACGAGCACTGTCTCCACTGCATCTCTGGGGAACCCAGTGGAGACAGGGCCTCCAGACTCCTTGTCTAGATCATTCTCAAGGGGAATGACTGGATCATTCTCGAGGGATCTATGAGAATTATGAGATGCTTAGGTCTTGGTTCATCATTGTGATCTTGGCAGACATTCTGTGAAGACAGCAATGAACAATGATCTCGTAGTTATGTCAGCCCTTGTTACCTATGGGATGAATTCCTTGTTCTCCTGGCATCGTTTAGGGTCATCAAGGACCTCTGAGTTCAATAGGGTCATGGTCCAACTTTTTGTTCCTTCTCTGTTGAGAATTGGGGGCACCTCCTTCGACAAGCAAGGTACAATGGGTTTATATAACTCAGATTAATCAGCGTTTATAAATAACCAAAGTATATGTATATTTTCAACTTTTCCCCCGAAAAAAAATGCACTAACACGACTTAAATTCAGTGAACAATATAATGAGTTAGAGAGATATTCAGAGTGCGGTTAAGCAAAACAGGTCTAGTTAGAATAAAGATCAAGTAAAATGTCTTAAATTCGTAACCCAAGGGGCAGCTATGAGAAAAATAAAGCATGTTCGCAACCAAAGCAAAATCCATCGTTCACATAAAAAGGGGCAGCAAATTTTGTCTCATTCAACCGACAACATGCCTAACGTAAGGGTGGTTCGAAGGCCTAACCCTAAGGCTACCCGCTGGAACTTCAAGCTGGATAGCATGAGTGAATTGGACATTGCTCTAATTCAAGGAATTTACGAGCAATCAAAACATCCCGTTCGTTATATATGCTACGGGGCGGACCAGAAAGAAATTCATGGATACCTAGAGTTTGAAAAACGAACACAGGTATATCTAACACAAGTAAAACATATTTTTGGTGATGCCAGTCAGAGGGCAACTTTTGCAATGGCGAAGGGCTCCAAACAGCAAAACGTGAGGAATTGTGCTGCCAGAGGAACATTTCACGAGATCAAGGACGATACGACGAGAGTCTCATTGGAAGAGATGGCTGAGGAATTGAGAGCAAATGGCGAAGCTGAGACGGCAAGAAAATATGGAGACGACTTCTGGTCGCAATATTCGACAATAAAGAACACGTCAGCCCGAATGAAGAACATTGAGGCCGAGGAGCTCATCAAGCAACAGATGATGGATATTGAGTTGAGGGACTGGCAAAAGTGGGTGGTGGCAATGTTGGAGTTTCAAGGAGACAGAAAAATTCTATTTGTTGTAGACGAGGTTGGCGGGCTTGGAAAAACCTGGCTCACAAAATGGTATCACGTCAACCTGCAAGCCGCAGTATACACCACAACAAAGAGGGGCGATGTAGCCTATGCATACAATGGCGAATCAACTGTAATATTTGATCTGAGCAGATCTCAGCTAGAAAAGCTCAACTATGACACGCTCGAATCTATCAAGAATGGCATGGTATTTTCCACCAAATATGAGTCGCGCTTGAAGCTGTACATGCCCCCTAGAATGATTGTCTTCATGAACAAAAGGCCAGAACTGCACAAGAACTTATCCGACGACCGACTGGAGATGCTCTGGTTTAAAAGTGATGATGGTAAGAGAGTAGTCTCGTATTCGTTCAAAGAACGATGCCACCGCCCAGAACCAGAAATCAAGTTTATTCTGCTGAACAATATGGAAGACCTGATGGGAACCAGGGTGAAGAAGAGATTTCGTCAAATTTTCAATAACGAGACTACACAAGAGCCAGAAGACAGTCAGCATGATGAGCCAGAAACAACCCAAAGAGCTAACTTGCATGACAGCCAGTGTTTGTGCGAAGACTGCGTGTTCGAGAACAATATTCCGCCAAACAAAGAAACTTCACAGGTGCAGCTCTCGGAAAACAGCTTTAGCCCCTGAACAATTAGTATGATTTGACAATCTTCGAAGCATGGAGTTACTCTGAAAAAACATCGATCGGTCCAAATTTAGATTTATTATTTCTGGTATTTCTCGTGCTTAGGAAAGAAAGCATATAAAAGTATTGAGACAAGGAATGGAAGGTATTGAATATTATTGTAACGAATGATAATAAGATCAATGGAATTACGATCTACCGCACTGTGATTTATTTGCTTCAAATCTTCTACAAATAGCCTCGCACTCTTACCTGAGAAAGTCTGATACATGAAGTAATAACTTAGCTCTACACCCGTGTGGAGGAATAAAGCGTAGCATCACTATCTTAATGTCTGTATCTGACTTTTTCAACAATCTTACAACAGAGAAAATCAGATGCTTGACGTATTTACAGGGGACAAAGGGATACTTTAAAACTATGGTGTAATTTTGAACGCTTTGTAAGAGGGGTCCAATGCATTCACCTTTAAGTGGAGTATCTGATTTTTTCATGTATCTTAATTGTTCACACAGTCTTCATTGAGAAAATCAGATACACAATATCAGATACATGACGTAATTACAGGGGACTAAGGTATATTTGTAAATCATGATGTGATCGCTAATACTCAGTCACAGGGATCTAATGCGTACTTACCCGCAGCAAAATATCTGATTTTCGTGTATCTCAATTTTTCACACAGTCTTGATTGAGAAAATCAGATACACAAAATCAGATACATGACGTAATTACAGGGGACCGAAGTATATTTGTAAAACTATGATGTAATCGTGAATACTCAGTCACAGGGATCTAAGGCATGCTTACCCGCAGCAAAATATCTGATTTCGTGTATCTTAATTTTTCACACAGTCTTGATTGAGAAAATCAGATACACAAAATCAGATACATGACGTAATTACAGGGGACCGAAGTATATTTGTAAAACTATGATGTAATCGTGAATACTCAGTCACAGGGATCTAATGCATACTTACCTTACGCAAAATATCTGATTTCGTGTATCTTAATTATTCACACAGTCTTGATTGAGAAAATCAGATACACAAAATCAGATACATGACGTAATTACAGGGGACCAAGGTATATTTTTAAAACTATGATGTAATCGCTAATACTTAGTCACAGGGATCTAAGGCATACTTACCTGCAGCAAAATATCTGACTTTGTGTATCTCAATTTTTCACACAGTCTTGATTGAGAAAATCAGATGCACAAAATCAGATACATGACGTAATCTTAGGGGACGAAGGAATTTTTGTAAGACATATTCAGTAATACGTTCCAAAATGATGAGATGTACTTGGATCCCTGTAATTATTAGGTTAGATATCTGATTTTGTGTATCTGATTTTCTCTATGAAGAATGTGTGAAAAATTAAGATACACGAAATCAGATATTTTGCTGCGGGTAAGCATGCCTTAGATCCCTGTGACTAAGTATTAGCGATTACATCATAGTTTTACAAATATACCTTGGTCCCCTGTAATTACGCCATGTATCTGATTTTGTGTATCTGATTTTCTCAACCAAGACTGTGTGAAAAATTAAGATACACGAAATCAGATATTTTGCTGCGGGTAAGTATGCCTTAGATCCCTGTGACTAAGCATTAGCGATTACATCATAGTTTTAAAAATATACCTCGGTCCCATGTAATTACGTCATGTATCTGATTTTGTGTATCTGATATTCTCAATCAAGACTGTGTGAAAAATTAAGATACACGAAATCAGATATTTTGCTGCGGGTAAGCATGCCTTAGATCCCTGTGACTAAGTATTAGCGACTACATCATAGTTTTACAAATATACCTCGGTCCCCTGTAATTACGTCATGTATCTGATTTTGTGTATCTGATATTCTCAATCAAGACTGTGTGAAAAATTAAGATACACGAAATCAGATATTTTGCTGCGGGTAAGCATGCCTTAGATCCCTGTGACTAAGTATTAGCGATTACATCATAGTTTTACAAATATACCTCGGTCCCCTGTAATTACGTCATGTATCTGATTTTGTGTATCTGATATTCTCAATCAAGACTGTGTGAAAAATTAAGATACACGAAATCAGATATTTTGCTGCGGGTAAGCATGCCTTAGATCCCTGTGACTAAGTATTAGCGATTACATCATAGTGTTAAAAATATACCTCGGTCCCCTGTAATTACGTCATGTATCTGATTTTGTGTATCTGATATTCTCAATCAAGACTGTGTGAAAAATTAAGATACACGAAATCAGATATTTTGCTGCGGGTAAGTATGCCTTAGATCCCTGTGACTAAGTATTAGCGATTACATCATAGTTTTACAAATATACCTTGGTCCCCTGTAATTACGTCATGCGTCTGATTTTGTGTATCTGATTTTCTCAATCAAGACTGTGTGAAAAATTAAGACACATCAAGATTAGATACATAGCTCAGATAATCTCCGGTACCCTTGTGATTCTAACTACAGTTGAGAAAGCAAGCCCTTTGAGCCTGTTGACAACGTTGAAGTCAAAACCATTCGAAAGAAATTCAGTAAATAGCATGAAAACAAAGTTTAAAAAGCGGCGCGGAAATGAAAATATTTATTTACTCATCATACATATTCAATGCCTTTCTATTTTGATGAAAGTCTCCAAGTTAAGTATTTTGTTGTTTTAACAAGTCGCAAGTCATATTTTCTTAATCAATTCGTCTTTTTAAAATAAATATCTTCTACTTTCTTGATAATATTTCTGCACGCTTTTTGAGAGAATCTGCTGTCCTCTTTTTGTTGAAGTTAAATCGTGGATCTCGCAGCATGGATGTCCATTTCCCAAATCCATAAATCTTTAGGCATTTTTTCAGACAAAGGTCTTCTTCAGGAGTGAAGGGCACTCTTTGGCCAACAATTGGCTTTGATTTCATCTTACTTGCTTTTCGTACTGGTGGTTGAAAACTCGTAATGCTCTCCTGTGAAGAACTTGTCGGTGTACCCGTGTCATCGCATTCATTTCTTTGTTCCGATGAAGTTTCCCCTTCCAGTGATGTCACACCCTCGGAATCAGAATGGTCGTCACAGTCGAAAATAACTTTACGCACTTCTCTGTTTACTTCACTATTCTGCAACTTTTTCATTGCCGATTTTGCAGTGGATGCTATTTCACGAGAACTTCTTTTCTGATAATAAGTCCTCGCTACTTGCGAACTATGTTTCTGATCACGAGTGACAGCATCTTGCTCTTCCGAGGAAAGTTTGCGAGAACTTTCGGTCTCCACAATTTGGCGATATCTTGTTGGATGAACGTACTTTCCAATTGCTTTAAATACAAGCTCCGACATCAGGTTGCTAAAGTTTTTAAACTGTGTTCCACTTCTTGTTACGAGAACATAGTCGCATTGTGGGTTCAACAGTGGTCGTACATATTGAATGTATTCGTCAAGTATTCGTGTGCTCGTTTCGTCAAAAATTAGAGAGTCAAAGCTGTACTGATTGGCAGTCTTGAACTCGGTTTGATCCACGAATCCATCACTTTCTTTTGACTTTTCAAACATCGACAACGACAAATACTGATAAGTCATCGGTCTTGACCCCTTCACCCTTGTAAACAAGTAGACAGCTACGAAACGAGTGGCGAAAGTAAGATCGGCAGCTGTAACTGAGGTTAATGGGTAGTCCTTACATCTCATTAGTACGTCCTTGTAACGCGAAAGATGAAAGGGTATCACTTTCTCCATCTCCTCCATCGTCGCCCATTGATTCGTTGCTTGTAGAGCTTCAATGGAGACGTTTTTGGTCCATTCGGTGATTTTACGTCTTGCAAGTGCTCTCTTCCCCCTGTTGATATACACCTCCGACGTTGCTAAATTCCCGAGAACTGTGCTTGAGAGTCCAGCCGACTTCCGAAAATCAATCAAGTCTGTTATCGCTTGAAGGTATCCAAATTGGGCCGAACTGCCGAGACCCCATTCCTTTCCAATGTGCTCTATGAAATTACATACGAGTCCTGCCGAGCCAACACAATAGTCTACATGTTCCTCGGTCAACTGCTCGTCATCATCTTCGCTACAAAATTTCAAAAACTTCATTACCCGAGTTCCATTTTGTGCGGCTTGAGTTTCTGACATTCCCCCGCCACATACTGCACACAGCCACTCGATGTACTTTTTGCCAAGACCCTCCTTTATAGAAAAACATGGTCTTTTTGTGGTATCAGCACGCTTTCTTAAACTTGCACTGCACTTTAGTCCATCACGGTTGCTTTGTTGTCGTATGGAATGTTCGATTACCCTTTCGCTTGGCTTTATGTCAAAATAGTAATACCATCTGTGCTTTGTGTCAATGTGCTTTCTGCAACCCCTTTTGCTGAAAAACTGTCTATTCTCACAGAAATCAACTGGGCAAAGAAAGGTATTGTCTTTGCCTTCTCGCAATATTATCGTTCGTCGCTGTTGTCTTGCGCCTTCAACCTTTGACCAGTCCATGTTGACTAGCTCGCTTACGATAAAATTCATTTTATACCAAAAATAACAAGAGCATACCAGCAAGCACGCACTTTGATATTCCTGAACAACTTTTCTTCGCAAGCGAAAAATTAAAAAAGCATTTTCATGATGATCCCATTTACTCTCCCTTCAACGATTTCTAAACAAAGAAACACCAAGTTAAACGGTCACAGAGGAATTCAACGAGCACTGTCTCCACTGCATCTCTGGGGAACCCAGTGGAGACAGGGCCTCCAGACTCCTTGTCTAGATCATTCTCAAGGGGAATGACTGGATCATTCTCGAGGGATCTATGAGAATTATGAGATGCTTAGGTCTTGGTTCATCATTGTGATCTTGGCAGACATTCTGTGAAGACAGCAATGAACAATGATCTCGTAGTTATGTCAGCCCTTGTTACCTATGGGATGAATTCCTTGTTCTCCTGGCATCGTTTAGGGTCATCAAGGACCTCTGAGTTCAATAGGGTCATGGTCCAACTTTTTGTTCCTTCTCTGTTGAGAATTGGGGGCACCTCCTTCGACAAGCAAGGTACAATGGGTTTATATAACTCAGATTAATCAGCGTTTATAAATAACCAAAGTATATGTATATTTTCAACTTTTCCCCCGAAAAAAAATGCACTAACACGACTTAAATTCAGTGAACAATATAATGAGTTAGAGAGATATATATATAATATATATATATATATATATATATATATATATATATATATATATATATATATATATATATATATATATATATATATATATATATATATATATATATATATATATATATGTATATTCAAATTTATAATTTTAGGTGTCTCCAGCTCATCAATTTCCAAAACCACTTAAAAACAATTAGAATGTTTCAAATCCAGTTCATCTTATTTCATCTTATCTTAATTTTCAAAGTTTTACCTTATCAATTTTTACTTTTACCTCATCTTATCTTGATTTTCAAATTTTTACCGAGGGCAACCTTTAAGCAATATTGATTTGCAAGGGACGCATCATTATCCAAATTGAAATAATATCATTAACCAAATTAACCTGGCTACAAGTCAGTTTATAAGATACAAGAAAGAGTCCAATGAAGCCATGATCGTCATATCGAAGAGATCGTCTTACGTTTACAATTACTTTCTAATACTGCATTCACACTGACACAATTAAACCAACTTTATTCAAACCAGATTAAATTTCAGCCAATCAAATGACTGGATTTGTTGGATAGACCAATCAGTAGGCCCTATTCGAAAACCTGGTTTAATTCAAGCTGGTTTAACTTGCAGTGTGAATGGAGCATCATAATACAGTCCCTAATGGTAAAACATAAACAAAGGTACCTTTGTCCTCCTTGATTGTCAACATTGGCAAAGCATAAATAACAGGGTTAGCGGTCAGCGGAGCCTTTAATCCACATCCTAGAATGTCGCTGCCAGTCAATTCAAGCAAAATATCGATCTTCTCCTCTTCAGCAGTCATTCCTTGGAAAGACATATTCCTCGCAGCTCTTCTTGTGGAGATTATGACTTCATTAGCTTGCCTTGATTTGAATGCAATGTACTGAAAGATGTATTTACAGTGCACAAGAATCTTTAGGTTTATCTTTAAGTAGTCATTATAAATTCAATAAAACAATATTCAAAGATATAACACTGTATATAAGAGATGTTCTTCTAAATAATGATTGCAAGGCCTAAGATTTGATATTATACACTATATCAATTAACAGCCTCGTTTTGTATGAAGCTTCAGTAGCGAAATTCGGATTTAGCACTCAAACATTACAGGGTGTCTCAAAAAAATTGTTCGACGTTAGATTATATACTAAAAAACAACCATACGCTTGATGTACCCTTGGTCAAGTCACCCTTTTTCTGAGATTTTACATGAACTTTTGACACAAAAATCTTGTAAATCCACTAAAAATTGATGGAGTTACAAGCATTTGAAGTTCAAATTTGTGTGAAAGCTGAAACCAGAGGCTTCGAAATGGCATTTTTGGCAAAAGCCCCACAGGCCGCCGTTTCTGTTCGTTTCTACGAACTCGAACAGAAACGTTTCAGGGCAAACCAAGTGGGATTCAAACAGGTTTTCGATAACTTAACTGTCAAGCATATGGTTGTTTTGAGGAACAGATTCAGTCTTTCGCCGACTTTGTTTTGAACCACCGTTTTTGGACTTACCCAATGTTAAGGAATTTAGAGAATGATCGCAAGAAATAATTTACTTTAGAAATCCTATTTGGTTTGCTCTGATATCAGCGACAGGTATGAAATTGGATAAGCTTCTCTTACCTCCGTCTTCGAGCTTTTTTCAATACCAGTAATCTGGGGGGGGGATCTCTGGTTTCAGCTATCGCATATTTTTGATCTTCGAGAGCTTGTAGCTAAGTGAGTTTTCAACCGATTTGCACAATTTTAGTCTCTAAAATTATTTCATAATCTTAGAAACAGGGTTATCTTTCCATGAGCCTGTTCATGTTGTCCTCATTTTTCAATATTTATCACACGTCAAGCAATTTTTTTGAGACACCCTGTAGTCAAACAATGACTTTTCATATCGCATCGGTCGTAGTGTTAATTCTATCGCGCTGTAAAGTTTGAAAGTCCATAAGAAATTTGACCGTGAAAGATGACGTAGGTGTAAAGTTTGACCCCGAACGATTTGCTACGGTCAGATCCCTGTACCCTTATAAATCTTTAACTTTACTTTGTCATAAAATCAACATCGCAATTGCCAGCAGTTTTAAAACATCTTACTGGACTAACCTTTGGGCGCTAAATCCGAATCTGGGCCCGAAATGTTCATATGAA
This sequence comes from Aurelia sp. 4 Dawson et al 2005, assembly GCA_964019985.1. Classification (NCBI taxonomy): domain Eukaryota; kingdom Metazoa; phylum Cnidaria; class Scyphozoa; order Semaeostomeae; family Ulmaridae; genus Aurelia; species Aurelia sp. 4 Dawson et al 2005. The sequence goes on from OZ026492.1 coordinate 12,437,522, forward strand.
CAAAGGGAAGAAATTCTGATAAATATTCGAAACGAGGCTCCTTAATTGAAGTGGCGTATTGATACGACTGTATGCAAAGAAACTGCAGTGAATTTGATTTCATACCTCATGTTCGGATTGATTCTATCCGGGCTCGTCTCTTTGCTCTATTCAAAAATACACCCAAATACTGTGACGTGTCTCAGTGAGTAAAAACTTTGTGAAAACAGGATGATGTGTCACTCTACGTACTGATAGCTGTATAAACCTTACATTGCAGATATTTGCCATTTTCTTTTATTCCTGGCATGGAAGAGTTGGCGGCGGGGGGGGGGGATAGAGGACAAAATGTCACTTCCAAAACTGGAAGATGGTCAGATATGCAGCTTGATCTGCATATTGAAGGACATAGCATAAATGGTTAGCTTACTTTCATATCTGGCCGCACCCAACAATTTGTTTGTCCATACATGGTTTCTGGCCTTAAGGTAGCAGCCACGAGAAATATCTTCTTCCCTGCCAACTCACTGCAATAAAGATCGATTCTCTAGGCTCATGAATAAAAAACATCGTTTCTGATGAAATCTTCGCATATAATCAATTAGAATTTCAAGAAAATAAAATCACTTAGAAAACATTCATGCCCCACTCTGTTAGATACTGAACGCTTGAACGCTAGCTATGCCACTCCTTAGCCTTAGAGATTTATACTTCTAAAACTCATTTCTACCAATCATGTAACAAAGTTAATGAGCTCTAACATCGAGCTGCTTTTACTCTGGTATCTTTGCATTTCGATCATATCCGAGTGAAAATTTAGTGGAGATTTTTTCATTACCCAAAAAGATTTTAAAGCTCTGTTTTACACAATTCCTTTACATTGCTTCAAATAAAAGCAATGATCTAGAATTGTTCTTTACCTCAATTTGCCTTTGTATGGCTCTACCAGTTGCATTTTGATTAATGTATACTCTTGTGGTGCAACTCCCTGGACAAAAAATATTTCAAAGGTGAGGAAACGGTAAGCCTGTTAGCACATTGAAGAAGTTTCTTTCAAAAGGAAAGTGAAGTTCGTAAAGAAGGAATATTACGTTAAACGTAATCTTTCTTCTCGAACCGTCTTGCTATAATTTCTCCCATTCTCTACGCTTGACTCCCATTCTCTACGCTTGACTCCCATTCTCTACGCTTGGTCTTTGTCCTAAATCTCACCATGGGTTGCAGCAAACGACGTAATTGTTAAAAATGTAAACGCAAACATACCTTTGTCTTTATCGTGGCTTCTTCTGCCTTTCTTGGCTTTCCTTTGCTTCCCTGCCTCAGCTCAACCCATTGATTCAAGTCTGCAATAGCCTAATTCAGTACGAGGGCAGCCTTGCTTTTGCAGAGAAACTGAATTAGGCCACTGCAAATTTTAACCAATGGATTGGGCTGAGGCAGTGAAGCAAAGGAAAGCCAAGAGAGGAAGAAGAAACCACGATAAAGGCACAGGTATGTTTGCGTTTACATTTCTAATGATTAATTCGTTTCCTGCGACCCATAGGCAGAGTAATGCCATATAACCATAACAGCCATGTCCCATTCAAGTACGTGTTCTTCTTTTTTGGATTCTTTTTCTATTCTTTATTTTGTTTCTCTTTCACTCGTATATGCAAAGCCTGTCTCAAATTGGATGCCACGTAATATTTGAAATTATGTCTAAACTGTCGATCCAGGCATTTAATTGTTTCGATCGCGGACCCGTGGCACGTGGTTTTAGACAGACAGTAGTTTTAATCTCTATGTTCAAGTGGCCCCGGGGTAGTCATAGTCTTTCGCTCCTCGGGGTATCGTTCCAGTAGTATTGTATAGATGTATAGTATAGTAATCTTGTAAAGTAGGGAAGATTGTAAATTTATATTGTAATCTTTTAGTGGATAAAAAATATGCTCACAGACCTCTCCAGATTGTCTGTCATGGTCCATACAGGGTTGGCCATCCTTTGGTGAATAGATTGTATATCTGGAAAACAGATGCAAGTTGACGAATAATTTAGAGCAAGGGAAACAAGAATAATTTACCCCTATCAGTCCATTCGTTAAGCAGTGTTCTCAGAATTTACCAAGGACCAATGAGCCAATACTAACGGGTCTTACTTATTTTGTTCATGGTCACCAATCCTACAGCCATCATTTATAGATCAGGAGCATGGCAACTTTAAAGACCAATCTCGGAATTTAAGTTTGAAAAAAGCAAAAATTCTAGCTTTGTAAGATGAGCTATTCAACATGTAGTTAGCCTGAGCCATTAGTGGAATTCAGCTCGTAGTATTCCGTAAATTTGTAAAACAAAGTTGAACATCAAAATGGAGATCTAAAGTATTTTTGCCATATTGCAATTGATGGATTGTCCAAGGTCACTTTGAAAGGTTACAATTAACAGTTTCCTCCATCGTCCTATTAGCTTTTACTACCACAAATATGGGCATAATTTGTAACAATAGAATCAATTGCTTTTGATCAGTGCAAAGCAATAAATGACTGCAGGCAAAGGGATTTCAAAGGACCAGTAACAAAGCATTGGATGCCAACAATGCTGACAGCAAACGTTGGCCTAAAACACTGGCAGGTAAATCAGTCTTTGCTCAGAAAAAGGAAATTCTAACAAAAGAAACGATTATATATAGAAAGAAGAAGTCGAAAGTTCATAAGAGGTGCTTACCAGGGCATGTTCTTGAACTCTCTATTCATACTTTATGTGTATTGGAACACAGGCCTTTTCAATACCAAAAGAGGAAGGACATGTCTAACTATCAGTGGCTCAAAAATTTCATAATTTAAATCAAGAGCTGAACTGTAAGCACAAAAAATGATGCAAGCCTTTGTGTGTAATTCATGCAATTATTGCTCCTGATTTACTCAGTTAAAAATACATTAAACATGAAAATCACCTTTTACCAAACTTTACTTTCCCAGCATCTTGCAATGTAAGGAAGTGCCACCTCACGAAGGAATCATAGTATGGATTTGCATCAGTGGTTATGAATGATCTTCGCCAATCAACCTAGATTTTTCAGGAACAAGATGTTAGTGGAAAATATCAATTCATTAAGTTGACTCAATATTTAAGATAGAAAAACAAATCTCGAAGAAAATACAAAGGGTAGGTAAAAAGGGTTTGATGAATTCCATTGGTGCTAAATCAGAGTTAATCATTTGATGATATTATGTGTGCAGGTGAAATAATGGATTACTCGCATAGACTTTGTTTATAGCTTGTTCTACTCCTTTGCTCACAATAAAATTTTCTTCAAAATTTCTGACTCAAAGAAGAACAAAATTGCAGAAAAAAACTTGCTAAAACAACGGCAACTGTGATTTAGAAAAGAATTGAAATAGACGAACACATCTACCGTTGTTTTACCTAGCAAGGCAAGTGAAGCAAGTATAGACTATTCTGGTGGCCGTATCCAAGAGCTCTGATGATCCTGTTCATAATGATCTAATTGTTTCATATCAGCTGTTTCATGAAGAGATTTGGAAAATTTGGGTTGCTTCAACACCAATATTTCAAAGGAATCTTTTTAGTGCAAGCACAGGAATTTATCAAAAGCATCAACCACCATACATATAATGTATTTTCAGTGGATTATTGCCGCTCACACAAAACCCTATGCATGGACACATTTGAATCACAACTTTTAGGGCTAGGGTTCAGATGGTACAACTTTTAATGAAGCGCTGCAAGTTAAATATGATTGAGGATTTAAGTACAAACCTTTAAACCCATCCTTCGGAGATCAGATTCAGCTTTTGGTGGAAAATACTCCAGCCAGTAATCTGTATCGGCAAATCTAAAAGTAATAGATAATCTTTGCATAAGAAATCAAGGTAAAATATAATCGCAACTTCTCGAATAAACTGGGCGAGTCAAAAAAAGTTTGTGCGTTTGGAGAGCTATGGAATAAACATCATTGGTCGATATCCAAAACTAAAATATTGATCTATCAGTCAAAGGCTAACTTACACGAGAAAACATTGTTTGGTAAAATTACACATCTTGAGAACTCAATAATTAGACAATTGCCTAAGGGTTTGTATCAGAATAGAAAATTCCACGCCCCATTCTGGTCCATAATTTATATGGCGTTGAAGTTTACATTGTCAGTTTCACAAATAGCGTTTTGGTTCTAATAGCAAGTAATTATGGACCAAAAATTCAATGTGGAATGATTGTTTTCAAACATGACCCTTAACTGCATTTTCCTAATTTCTGGGTCTAAAGGTGACTGATACTACCAAACAAAATTTTCGCGTGTAGGTTGGTGTTTGATTGAATAATCAACATTGCAGCTTTGAATGCCAAGCCGCATACGTTTTATCTCACAGCCCACCAAACGCGTAAACTTTTTCTTCGACTCACCCGGTAGATTAGAATTTTTCAACGCTAGAAGAGAGAAAGTTAACTACCTACGACCTACAAAGAGTTGATGACGAGATTTGAAAGAAAACTGTTCAAAGAAATGACTGCTATTGGAAAGGTTTTGATTTCAATGACTTCAAAATTTGTTCACGTGTTTTTGAACTGTGGTCTTTTCGTACAAGGATGAATTGGGCCAGATTAAGATTCCAGTTTTATAAACATTTGATGTTTTCTCAAAATATCTATGCAGCCTTCTAGACTGCCAGTATGCTAACAATTTTCGATAGCTTTGGACACTAATATGATAGCTGTGTTTTGGACTTTGACGAAAATTATGGACTTTTGACGCGATTCGTTTCAAAAAAATTATGATCCTATTGTTGAACGTTTAGCTACCTGTGCATAAATCAAAATTTGACTTTTATCTAAGAGGATTAAGAGTAAATTACTGATTCAAAAATAGAATGTCGTTTAGAAATAATCATAGAATGTTGCCAAAATGTAGATATTCACGGTTTTCTCTCGTAATCAATCAATTTGAGCTTCATTTTAAAATCTGATACAGGAGAATGCCTTCAAATCATCCTTGAAGGTAAAAATCACAAAGATCTACCACGAGAAAAGAACAGAAAAACCTACTTCTTGATTTCTTCATCTTTTAGCCCAATGTTTTGCATTATTTGCCATTGGTATTTCAATCCTCCAGTTTTCGCAGCCACTTTGCTTTTCATCTCCTAAAATACGTAAAGTCAACCAAATAAACTCTCTGACAGGCAAATGTTTGTTACATCTGTGAAATATCCTTGCGCAGCGTGAAATGGAGGCACATTTGATTTGCAAATAAGATTGATCAGATTAAAGAAACGAGGACGAACCCCGAGAGCATATTAAGAGGAATTTCAATTAAAAAACTTTTTAATCATTATGAAAAGGGGTAGTCATCCACAATAAAGCACTGACTACTATTGAGAATTGACTACTTTTAACAGAAAAAAATCATATAGATTTGAAGCTTGCTTACTTTGACTGCTTCATCAGGATCAGGTTTTGGAAATACCGGTGGAAATCCAAAATCAGCCATCTCTCGCTTCAATTTGTCTGCACAAGCCTTTGAACGAAAATAGCGATTCACGATCTAACTGAGATCTGCTTCCTGACACTTGGAAGGGCACAAAATGCAGTGGGTAGATATTAACAGAAAATTCATAGGTAGGGACATATACTAATCAAGAAATGTCACATCTTCTAGTTGGAGGCTATCAAACAGAGGCGTTAATGCAGAAAAAAGAGCACAAGAGCGGTACAGGAGTTGTCTAAGCAAGCACAGATAGTAAATAAAATCAACAGCCACATGCAGAAGCCTTAAGAACTAGCCGATTATGAACAATGGCTCCAGAAAAGTCCTCCAAAGTTGTAATGAACGGAGCAATATCATTGCATGGCTTATGGACTCTATGGTTTACAAGAATGAATCTGAAAAAGGGGTTTGGTATCACCATAACCTTGAAATACAAAATACGGGCAACATCGTTTGAACATCCTACTCCTCTACAATATGCGCCCATGAGGGTATTTGAATTCAAGAAAGAAGTGAATTTCACGTAGATTTATGCATCCTTTGTCTGGGCATCATTTATGTTAGGCTACTTATCAAAGACTTCCTGTGAATATTTTACTTGTCTCTAGACAGAGTATCAGTTTGCAAGCAAACATTTACTGTACTACTTAATGCGTCCCACAAACTAGAAAAAGCCTTTCTCTTCAATAAGTCCTCTTCTACAAATTCATATTTATAGATAAGCTCCACAGGGTTTATTCGAGAATACACGAAAGCGATGGAACTCTTAGCTAATCTAAGAAAGAATCTAATTGAACAATATTTCTATTAATCGTATAAATTATGGAGATGGAGGCAAAGAAACAAGACTTTGGATCAGCACATTACGGTCTTTCGAGCCTATGCTCTATTCAGAGTATGACTTAGTCACACTCTGAAGGGAACATGAAGTCACACTTTGAAGAGAAGATAAGTTCGAAAGCCCTTAGCGTGCTGATTCAAAGTCTTGTTTCTTTACTTCCATCTCCCTACAAATTCTTAGTATTCTACCCATCAAATATACACTTTTGAAGGATCTTAGAATGTGCACAATGTTGAAAGAACCTCACGCCACTCAATCGCGCATCTCGTACGAAATTACGAAAAAAAACTTCGATCCAGGCACATGTATAGAGTAGTTAGATGATCTATTTATATGAAAATTGACAAGCTTGAAGATTAAAGAGGTATTGACCTGCTAATTTCAAATTTGAATAGACGTTACAGTACCTTTATTGGCATTCCAGTGCAGTGAAATCCAAACGGGAACAAACATTGCTTTCCTTTTAATCTTTGATAACCAACTGCAAACTGTTATTTCAAATCAAGAGAAGCTAGGATCACGAGGGCTGTCTAGATAGTACCTAATTCGAAAATGGTGGCTTTTGCCAACTAACGTATTTATCATTAATAATATTGTCCAAGAGAGGTCTCATGGTTTATCACAGAATTTTAACAAGTCTTAAATCCCTTTCTTTCCTTACGGAAAATGCTAGCTTACTTGAATGTCTTTCCGAACCTTAATAGTTCTCCCAATCCCATTCTGCTTCAAAATGAAGCATCTTCTTCCGCGACACAGAAACATAAAATATTGGGGAAATCCAGCCGCATATCTTTGAGGATTATGTGGCTATGATGTGGCTATGCAAATGCAAGTAAACATCAATAAATGGGACGAAATACACAAATCAGTGACGTGCAAAGAAGATGATGAAATAGCGTTGGGAAGATTAAGAAAGAGACACCAAACACACTAGGTCTATTCTGCAAGCAAAAACCTATCTCACCACAAGAAATCAACAACAACACACAGTGAGCGCAAATTCTTCCAAATTAATTACGTCACAAATATGATGTCTAAAAATGACTCGATGTGCATGCTCATCAACGATGATAGTTTCTTTCACTTTAACAAAACAAAATGATACGGTATTTCAGTATCACTGCTAAGTGTCTAAGTAAATTCCCGACTTCGAGACTTTGGACCTTCTTCACAGTTGGATTCATTGAGGTTCCTTTGATTGTACTATTCTACTCGCTTTATGCTGTGGATGCTAAAACATACCTTTTAGCCATTCTTAGAAGAATCAGAATTGAACAATATTTTGCTACATTTCGTGGGATTCTCGCATGTGCACAATAATGATAGAAGCTCTGATGCCACTACTCGATCGAACCTCTCGTCTAAAAATGTGTAAAAGCAATGTTCGATCCAGGCTCTTTTGTAGAATAGCTAAAAGGTCTATTTCTTCGAAGTCGATGACTTGCTTTCGAGCTCACTGATGAAGAAAGTGCATAAATAGATGCAGTTTCTCTAAAATCACTGTATCATCAGTAAAAGTGCATTAACAGCAAAAAGGGAAGAAACCAATGATGAAATATCTTACCTCACACTGTTATGGTAAATGAATGAACATCAACATGAAGGAAAAGGTAAAATGAATTAATCAAAGTTATATCTCGTAGAACATAACTACATAGAAATGTTAAATAAAAGTTTCAGGTCAACAAATACTCTTGCATTGTTGCTAACTGTTGGAGGAATACATTTCGAAAGCCAAAATTTCGGATGGTAATACTTTTAGACATTTCGCACATCTGAAAATTCAATGTCTGTAAATTTTGTAGTTCAAAGAATTTAACAACAAAAATCCCTTGTAGTATGGCATAATCAAAGCAAAACTTTTCCCCTATTACAAAATGCAACGTCTTGCTCACGAAAGGTTCCACATTGGAAATGAATGTTGCAAGAGAGCTCAAATCATCGAAAAGTTTCATAGATATTTCTTAAACTAAATCAAAATTAGCGATCACTCTCATCATCCTCTCAACAATTATCATTTGTCGACATTTCTGACCAAGAACCCGTAAAATGAAGCACATTAACTGCATGACCATTTTAGTAACAAATAAGAAAAATTGACTGCGACCTGTCTATCGGATTTTAGTTGTCCAAAATTTCTGCAAAAAGTACCAAAGTTCCATAGCAAAGCCTTCAAGAACTTTTGGTCCAAAATGCTTTTTCCCCAGTTCATTTGTCCAAAATTTTTAGCTTTAATGGAGTAAGCATGGATGTTCAAAAACCTATCACTAAGATCAAGATTACCTGGATATTTTGCATCTTTACGATCTCTCTTCATAAGAAAGGATAAGTTACATATGAAAGTATCAAAAGTTGAAAACCTTGTACTTTCCTCGTCTGTGGCAAGTGGTTCTTTGTCTGTGGCAATAGGACTCTATGAAATTCGATTTTTCAAGTTTTAAGGCTGCATTCAAACAACAAAATGCCTGAATTCATCTTGTAAGAATCACATAGACTTTAAAGGGGGGGGGGCATGATACTTAACCCTGTTCAAGAAGGATTGATCAAACACGGAGTGATTCAATTGTAGCATAGTGTATAGCTCTGTTCAATGCATACATCTATGTACAGACTTTGTTGCAACACAAGTATTGTTATAAGCTATCGGCCCAAAAGGTAATTTTTAAGAAAAATGACTGTACCTTTGAAAGTGAAAATGTGTGTCCTAAGTGTAGACGACCATTCATGTAAGGATATGGGAAAGTGACCATGTACTTCTCTCTTCTATAAAAAAGATCAGCTTCTGAGCAAAATGTAAATGAAGATTGTCACTGTATCAACTACAATAGGTGTTTAATTCTTCATTCAATCCTTCATTCAGCTTTGATCATTTCAAAGATAGGTCTTCTTCAAGAATAAAAAGAGGGGGCTTTTACGAACCCTATACTTCCTTACTGCTTGCCTTAAATATATGAAGCCCTTTAAATAAAAAATTCTTTCAGTTTCCTGCCTGAATGCTTCATTTAGAATTGTATAATGTGCAAAGTTTGATTCATAAGGTTGCGGGCAGCAAATGCAGTAAAATTCTCAATCTCCAGTAACTCCTGTACAGTAGAACACTGCATATTGACTGTACCCTTTTTGTGGCTTCATCCTGCCCTGTGACTCATTCATTGCAGTTCCATACTTAAACTTCAAGGAGAAATTGAAGGAAGGAAGGATACTTACTTATCACTGTCAGCACAGTTCTGTTGGTAAAGATAAATCAATGTTATAAACATTTCTATGGTTACAGAATTACAGTAAATCCACACATCTTTGTATATTTAAACAGAGAAAATTTGCAACAATCCTGCAACAGAAAATAACCACTAAAATCTATTTCCCAAACACAGACAAGTACTGTAAATTAACATGTCAGGTCTTTCACAGAGGTGACAAAATATTCAAATTGCAATTCAAAATTCTTGCTTTTGCAACTGCAAGCTACCTTCAAGATACTGTAGAGTTTTGTTTGAACTGTTCTCTCTTGTAAAAAGGTGGTCATACTGTACTGCAATTTGAAAAAAATAGAAAGTTTCACGAGGCACCATAATGCATTTTGAATTTCTTGATGTACCTTAATTTATGGCTGGCATCAAAATGACCAACATTTGCAGACAATAAAACATTGCCATCTACAGTAGTGTCCTGCATATAAGAAACAACGTTTTCAATTTGAGGTCTGATGTGTTTCTTATGAAATGAGATAGAAACTTCCAATCTGGGTAGAGTTTCCTAAGTTTCTATTAAATAAAATTTGAATGTGTGCCCCTGATGATTGTAGCATTCTTGATCTTATTGTTGTACCCTGATCTTCAAAAAACATGTAGTCAGACTGGAAACCTTGACGAAGAGCAAGGTAAATGTGGGGCCATGAGGAAGGATCTCTATTGTCAACCATTGCAAAAATACAGCAAAGAAAATGTGGAATGATTGTTGAGGGCCAGTATTTCCCCTGCATTTTGCAGTTCTTTAAAAGTCTCTTGTGAAAATCAATTTGCTGAGATGTATAAATCGTAAAATATAATATCTAAAGGTTTGTATTGGTTGTCTGCATCTTGTTTGCTTTGCTGTGGTCACTTTTCAGAAGAGTTTTTCTTTGGTAAAGAACTAGAAGCACTACTTGGTAAAATTGTATGAACACCAAGTGATGTCTATTTATGAAAGCTTTTCGAACCATCAGGCAATATACATTTTCGCAAGGCAATTAATAGCCTATGCAAATCATTTTGCAAGGGTGCTAGCAAGGGCAAAGGTGATCACCATTGTGAAACGAAAAGGCCTGCTTGCTGACATATGCATACCTGTGGTGCATCTTCCTCAAATGTCTTTTCACTTTCCCATTTCTTCTGCACAGCAGTCTCAATTTCAAGAAGAGTGTTTAATTTCACCTGACTTTTCCTTTCCAACTCCTGCAGAAATGCAGACAATTTATACATACTTTTCAATATTTGATACTTAACCAGAAGCAGCCACTTCACCACTAAGCACATTTTCACAATAGAGTAGGAGGAATGAGCAAGAACTATTGAACCCCATAAAAAGTGAGCAAACAGAAGCACAAGTCTTTTAATTCCATATTACTCTTACAAGTTTTGCTTTCATTTTGCCAAGTTGGAATGGGTGGAAAAGTGTTAATCAAAGTTTCAGTTTCATTATATCTAAACAAAATACAACGACAAATTATCAATACAATACAACAATTAATTCTAAATACATGACAATCAACAATCTACATACTAAAACAATGAAGATTGAAGGAACAAATAAGGCCACATTACAATTTGTATTTAGAATGATTGTCTATGGAAAAGCCTAAAAGTAGATAAGCTTATCTGAGAGAGATCCCCTTCCATAAGAAACTAAATGAAATGATTCAAAAGCAAGACCAGATGGCTAAAAACAGAATGTGTAAATGCAGAAGGCAACAGCCACATTTGATGTAAGTAAGTATTAATACAAAATTATTTCAATTTAGATTTGAAATGGAAATTCCAACACAGAATAGTTGTTGTGATCTCTCATCCCTTGCTGACTTTTGCTTGACTAGGGGGGGGGCGGTTTTGTGCGCCCCTCAGGTCGTTGGGTGCCGGGAACAGTTATTATCATTGAATTGGAATTGTTTTCAGTTCAAAACCCCTTTTGTTGTTTAGACAATAGGGCCTGTATGACTGTTAATCAGAGCCTGTAATCGGAGCGTGGAGGTGCTCCCTGAGGGACTGCGGAACAGGTTGTTGACTTCTTCTTGTTTTTTAATTTGCAATGGCGATAGGCCTGTACGTGATATTTTTCGAAGTACGATAAAGGACAACAATGGACAATATTTGTAAGTAGGTTAATTCGCGTATTCCTTCGTTGTCTTTTTTGTTGTTGTTTTTCGCTAACTTACTAAATGTTTTCATTTCTATTTTGTTGCAGCGAAACCTATCCATCTATCTATTTACATACACCATTAAGGTTACTGTAACCCTTCAGGCAGTGATTAAGAAACTCTATTTGCCACGGCCGTTCGTCAAGCTATACCAAACAAGATTATATCAACAACAACCCTCAGAACTTAACAAGACAGCTCCCCTTAAAGAATACGTCAAGGCTCTAAAAGAATACAAACTTGGTTCCTATATATAAAACACATTCATTGGACTAATATTAAGATTATCACAGCTCTACATACCTTTCCTACATATGTTTATCAGATTAGTTGTTTTGTAAATAGTTTAGCATGTATGTGAGTAGTTATTCTTGTATCATAGTCTTTTGACTTCATATTGTATAACCTTACATTGTATAATCAACAGTTCTGTTTTGTTTGTAAGCGCCCCAGACTTGATAAGCTCTGCTTCCTCTGGGGCGTATGAAATCATATGTAGTTAGTTTTAACCAATATGTTATTTCATGAATCATCATCATATATCATTCGATACAGAATTAAATGCAGAATATCATAAAAATATATGCAATTGATTTAGTAAAAACACAAATGATTTATTTCAGATCTTAGACAAAATGGACCACTCTTGCGAAAAAATCTTTGTGTACCCCAGCGAGCGCTGTAGGACCATAACCATTTATTTACCAATGACTAAAGGTCCTGAACTGCAAAACCATGTCACGAAATTTTGATGAAATGTACTGTCTAGAAATAATGCTATTTTAATTTTTTGTCAATGTCTGAAATGTCTTTTTTAAGTTTCAAGCCTTTGTAAAAATCAGACGAGTGGACCTATTGAAAATCGCTGACACAGTTTCATAGTTGTATGCCTTTTGACCATGTTGGCCAAGTTTCAAGCGATTTGGTTGGCCCGCTGGGTACACAAAGATTTTTTAGTACCCACCAGTACCCCAGAATCCTGTTTCGAGAAATCAGGCTTTCATCAAAATGAAGCAAAAAAGGCGGGAGAAACGATTATGCATGAAAGTTTACACAAAAACCCTCAAAGGTCAAGCAATAAAGCTTATGCGCGGTCTTGTAAAGAGTTATGCCATCAAATAGCAGCACGGGATGTTATGGATGCAGCTGCAAGGTCAAGCAAGGTTAATTTAATCCCCTAATGTCTTTTCCGGCATTTTTCAAGAAACAGGACTGCTTCTTTTAAAATGCTCAAATTTCCAAATAATGTGGCTATTTCTGGCAGTGAGCTGGTTTGAATGGTACTCAAATGCTTATACCATCAGATTATGTCGAAAACGAAAAATCAAGAATTCTTTGTCTGAAGGGTTACAGTAGCCTTAAGCAGCACATTACTTCTATGCCGAGATGAATTTCAGTGAAAAATGGAAGATAAATGAGTTATTTTGAGTTGTCCTATTGTTACAACTTTTTTATTTACTGAGGGAACGTGGCCCGTCAATAGCATTTAACATCTTTGAACCATATTAAGTTTTAAATTTTTCTTAGACCATACTGTATTGTATTCTTACTTGTATTAGGTGCATACATCCCATGGCCACTTCCACACGTATCCGGAAATTTTGGAAAACACATCTTTTTTATCCATTTTGGGTTAGCACCCACACAGAGACGGCGTTACCAAAGCTTTTTGAAAACACTCCCCAAGGTGGATCTTTTTGATAATGCTGTTTTCATGTTGTTGTGTGGACAGGTGAAAACAGAGCTTTTTTAAAATGCTGACATCACAACGTTGATTTATAACCCATCACAGCATGTGCTTGCATCTTTGGGGATCACTCAAGGGCATTTTGTTGATATGATTTCGGATTTCAAATCTCACAGCGTTTTGGTGTGGATGGGAATAATCCTTGTGTGGATGCAGATCTTTTTTACATGGATAAAAAAAGATGTGTTTTCAAAAATCTGCAGATACATGTGGATGGGGCCTATTTCTCAAACTTTGATAAGCATGGCAAGAAACTGTGCTGCAGTTCAGTTGGGCATTGCAGAATGCCATCAGGTATTATGGAACAAGTTCTTTCTATTGTGTGTATATGGGCCTCTATTTGAACCGTCTTAAGAAGACGGTAGCCAGAAATCACATGAGTCAGATGCCCTTCCTTATCATATCAAGCAATATGGACAGTGCACAAAATGCTGAAGCAGCCAAACTTCAACAAAAATATGGCAATAGATGTTTGAAGAGTTGCATCATTAAGTGAAACTGGTGAACTTTTTTCTGATATCTAGGCCTCTATCTAAACTTCATTTTTTGAGAATATTCCACAATACCCTATGTCTTATGGTACATGGTACCCAAAACCACTCTATGAGTAGACTTCTTGCTCCCTCTTCTAAGACTTTGTCGTTTTCCTCACCTCTCATCACCATGCTTCGCCACACACGAAGGTGTTGTGGCACCGTGTTGTAATCCACTGACTGCAGCCAGGAAAGTCAGGCAGACTGGGTTCAAATCCCACCAGCACCTTTGTGCATCATGACAAGGTGTTGCTGACTAGATTAGTGCTCAGCTTTTTCTGTGAGCACTTGGCACTGAAAACCGCAACTTCACCTTCACTTCAATTACTGAAAATCACAATTTTACAACTTTCAACCTTCCGTGTCATTGAAATTCTTGTCAATCCTGAAACCAACTGCTAAATAGGAATATTTAACCAGACCTCCTCTTTGGGTATGTTTATGTTATGCTTGGGCGCTATGATAACTTGTTTGAAACAGGAATATTGTACTAGCCTCTAAGCCTTGCCAAAAGCCGGGTTGGCCTATACAAGCATTCACGTCCACCCCCTATTCGATGTCAAATCCTGTAGGCATTCTATTTAACTTACCGTCATCATTGTGTATTTCCTATATCTCTTTGCAACAAGAACTATCTGACGACAACGAGTGTTACCAGGAAAGAAATAAAGCCGCTGCAGCGATGTCAAATTTATTTTCATTCAGGCCACATGATGCAACAGGACAGCAAGAGGCCCTTTATTTCTGAAAATCCCATGATCCAAAGTCATAGTACAAAATCAATGGCATCAGAACGACAACAGCAACAAACCAGGTTTTGAGGGATTGTAATTAATAAAGAATAGCACAGCCTCCTTTGAGCTACACGTGATGGAGACAATTGCAACATGGCCGGCAATTTTGATGAAAAGTCAGGCCAAATTTACAGTGCAACTCCTTGGGGCAAATGGGGGCAAACACTGGAAGACATACAGATTTTTGTTAACGTAGAGAAAGGAACAAGCCCGAAAGAAATCAAATGCAAGATTGGATCAAAGACATTGTCAGTTGTGGTCAAAGGGAAGGCAGTTTTAGAGGTATGCTAAAACAAAAATACCTTAAGGGCGGGCTAGGCAGAAGAAGAGAGTTGATTCAAGTAACTTTTTGCAAAAATATCAATCCAAAATGCAGTGGCACTTGGACTCTCTAGTAGAGCGATTGTTCAATTCAATATTATCTAACGATAAGAAACAAAGAAGGAGACTCTGGCTCTAAACAAGCTTTCTTTGTTGAAAAGCCGATTGTTTGGCTCCCCAAAACAAAAAGCAAAAACAATCTTTTTTGTCTTTGATGAAATAATTGGCCTCTTTTTTTCAAATCATTCATTATCAATGTGCTTACTACACTTTTTTCTTTCTTTCAGGGTAACCTCTATGGCACAGTAGTTGCAGATGAATGCCTCTGGACATTAGGTATGATGCCACTGGAAAGTTTGTATCCTGCACAGGCAAGTTGAGATGGCTAAAGTGAGACAGCATTGTAGAATTTTTTGTAACAAGCTTCATAAACCTTGATACAAGAACTTCTACATGACCCAAGTGAGATTGCGTGGAAAATTTGCGGTTGAGAAGGTTGAGAAAAAGAGATTAAAGCAATGGATCCTTTGTTTACTGATAACTGTAAGCCCTAGGTCGAAAGCCATGTACGTTTCTGCATGCAGTACAAACTTTTCAGTCTGGGTATGATGGTATGACATATATATATATATATATTACTCATGCTTTGTTGTGATGATCAGTCAAGGTGATATCTTTAAACCAAGGACAAAATACTGTATGTCATCTTCCAACATAGAAAGTATCCGTTTTTGGACAAGTTTCTTTGTGATAGTTTATAAATGAGTGATTTTTGTAACCCGCTGACAATCTGCACATTGTATTCTTTACACTCACAGAACATTAAAAGAACAAACTTTGTCACTAATTTTCTTAAAGATGTTATTTCTCTTAAGCGTCTCATACTATTTTCAGTTCATTTCAATCAACTTCAGCAAAAAATCAACCACTTCACAATTGTTGAAATCATGTTTCTTTCCAGTTTGCGGCCTCAAAAAATTTATCAAATTTTCAAAAAACGGACACGCCAATAAAAAACCGATGCAAGAAAAAATTTATGTCACCACGTTATGACGCAAAAAAAAATTACGTCATTCCTTGAAAATCATAGAATGCAGAAAAATTAACGACAAACATTGTGCTACAGTACAGGATGCCTCAAAAAAGAGTTTGATGTTTGATTAAATGCTAAAAGATAACAATATCGTGAATGGACACTTGGTTAAGCAACCCATGTTCTGGGATTATAATTTAATTCTTTGATACCGGAATTTTGCAAATCCGCCAAAAGTTCATTGATTTATAAGCCTTTGAAGTTCAAGTGTTTGCAAAAAATGAGACCAGAGGCTCTAACTGCCATGTTTTGTGAAAGTTCCATGGTCCATCATTTTTTGTTTTTTCTCAATGTTTTCAGGGCAAACCAAATGGGATTTGAACAGGTTTCCCATAACCTAACTTTCAAGCACATGACTGCTTTGAGGAAAACGATTCAGTGTGTTGTCGCTTTTTTTGAAACTGTTTTTGGGTACAAGCTATCTTAAGCAAATTGTGACGATGATTTTAAGGATTAGATTACTTTAGAAGTTTTTATTTGGCTTGCTCTATCATCAAAAAGAAGTATGACACACCCCAGAAATGACCCCACTGAAACACTGCCCCACCAAAGCTGAAGTACGACCCGCCAAGAAAACTTGTTCACCCACTGAGCTTTGAGTTTAAAAACTTTCCCTGCCTTATTGTTTTTTCCCCATTGAAATGTTTGCTTCCCTGTCAAAATTATGCAAGTTCCATCATAGATAATAACCTAAATTGTCACTTACCCATCATGATATTTCTAATCCCCGCTGAAAATGTATGGTTTCATAATTTCCCCATTGTATTTTCAAGGTCCAGCGGGATTATCAGGGGGTGTTATAACATTGGATAACCTCTCTGGTACCTCAATCTTTGAGCTTTTTTGCATTGTACTGTACGTAGTCCGAGGGTCTCTGGTTTCAGCTATCGCATATTTTTTATCTTTGAGAGCCCGCAACTCAGCAAATTCTTAACCGATTTGCAAGCTTCTGGTCTCTAAACTAATTTGACATCTTAGAAACAGGGCTACTTTTCCATGAGCCAGCTATCTTATCATTTTCTTTCAATATTTAACCAAACGTTGAACAATTTTTTTGAGACACCCTGTATATTGTCAGGAAAACTATTTGCTAGGTTCACATCCCCTATGTAATTAACATTCCTTGCATTTTGATCAGATGGAAAGTTAAAGTTTTTTGTTCCTCACCAGTATAAACCTCACATACTTTGTGCCAGCATGATGTCATTCTAAAAATGCTCCTCTGGCAACTCTACGAAAGTTCACCAATGTGGGTTTCTAGAACCAAAATGTTATCTACTGTGTGTTTTTATTCATGAAGTCATCCAGCGGAAAATGGGAGGCTACTTTTCACAATGCAAGACCATCTTCACAGACTGTGGCAATTCAGGGTGATTTTAGCTAATCGACTCACCTTGGAATTGAAACCCCTAAACAAAAATCAAAATCGATGAGGAAGTTTTGGATGTTTCTGTCAGAAGGGTTGAAACTGCTGAAGATAAGTAATTTGACCTTTTCACCAACTTAGAATGTAAATGAACAACAAACAACAAACAAAAATGCTGCTTGATAAAATAACTCGAGAAATGAACGAACACATAACATACAGTAATAACATTTCAAGTGCGTCAGACAAGCTTTCTCCAGCATAAGAAGAAATACTGTATAAGGCAAACGAGAAACATGCCACTGCAAATATAAGGCAAGAATAATGCATCAGCAATCCATTTTTACACTTTATTTCCTTTTATTAGTCAAAGTCTTGATTATTACTGTTAAAGTTTATCAACATGCCTAAAACTTGGAGAATGCGCTAGGGTGGCAGTTCAGGGCGATGGTACTCTAGTTGTACTGTATTTTATATTTCAAATATTTTTAAATATAATTAGAAGCTAGCAAATTAAAGTTTTTTTCTAACTTAAGTAAGATGACACATACACACAGGCATAGATGGAATGAGCTTTCAAAACTCCGGGGCAGGTTTTGATGTGTGCTAGATACTTTTCAAACTTCAGTCTTCACTTTTGTAAATTTTTAGCCTCAAAACTAGGAGGAAAACACCTGAAAGGCAATCCAGAGTGTTGACCCCTTCTATCCAGATTTATGGGGCATTTCCTGGAGATTCACTCCTTAAGAAGCAAAAATTATTTTACTCGCTGGTGTTGTTTTGTAGAAGACCGGAAAGAGTTGCGACTGACATTGGTGAAAGTGAATCGTGATGCCTCTAATTGCTGGAAGTTATTGCTTGAAAACCAATATCCTGTTGATCCTTGGACACTGAATGAGATGGAAAAGAAGCTAGTTTTGGAGCGGTTTCAAAATGAGGTTAGATTTTACTGCATTATACAATTTAGAACCATCCTGGTTGTTTAAAACTTCCAAAAAACTTGTTGGTGTCCAAAAACTTTACTATTCAAAATTTTTTGCACTATGAAAATTTACTGTTTAAGAACAGAACTGCCTCTACAAAAAAAATTTTTTTTAATTATATAGAAAATGTGTTTCATGAGGCAGCTGAGTGAAACAACAATGTATATATTTTTCATTTTGATGCTGATGACCATGCTTGCTCATCAATCCAGACATTTTTCCATTGCCGGCATGTAATTTCCTGACAAAGACCCCCATTGAAAACATGTAATATTCCATGAAGAGTGAAGTTTCAATGCTTTCCACCGTGAAATGAGTAGGATGTAAAGTCACAACTGTTGGAGGATCAAATTTTCAACAAATTTATGTCTAAAACTTTAATTATCTCAAAACACTTGGTGACAATGTCAAACCATGTACGAAGGTATCATTTTGTTGCTTTCGTTAAGCATTCACTGTGAAATTTTCATATGTTAGGAGTGTTTTCGTTTTTTGCCTAAGCCTATTTTTAAACAAAGCAGATATGATCATTTCAAAATAATGGCGTTTGATTATGAGTTATAGTTAGGAGCGTCCAACATCCTTTCAATAGCGATAACTACGGCCATGTAATCAGTTTATGGTCTGAATACTACTGAGAGAAAGTGACTGGATTCAATTCTCATAACGAATCTCTGTGATGTTTCTTCGAAAATTACACCGCCAGGATTGCAAACTCTTGTAAACAAAACGTAGCTTTACGGGATTTAAAATCTTGAGAAAATATGAAGAAAACGAACATTGAGCTTGGAAGCCAGCAAAGACACCAAATACACTGACTTTTATCCAATATCAAGTGCTGTATAAATGTTTTCAAGATTTTAAAAAATTCTTCATGACAAAGATAGGTGTTTAAAAAACAGAAACAAAACAGAATCTCAGAAGTAGCATCAGGAAATAATTTTTGTGCCATTTCCTACAAGCTGAGCTCAGACTCCTGTCACGACTAATTATACATTAGAAACCTTAGGTGACCACTAAGAGGGCGCTGCCCCCCTAGTTGCAACATAATTATAGAAAGATTGCTTCTCCAAAAGTTTTTTCCCCAAAATTCTTGAAAAATTGTTAGAAACCCTTTGTCTGACATTGTTTTCAAAAACTTCCCCGTCCAAAAGTTTTTTATCTTAATGTAAAGAAATCATTCTTCACAGTCAATATCACTGCAAACATGTGTTTTCTCATAAATTTATCAGTCCAAAATGGTTTCCTGTTAATGTACAGTATTTGAAAAATCATAGGAAGTTGATGACTAGGTTGCCTGAAACATCAAATTACTCTAATAATCTAGTCTTTCTCCAATTTATCTAGAATCCAGGATTTGACTTCAGTAAATCAGAGATATCTGGAAATTTCCACGGTGGTGGTCCACAGCTTCCTGGGCAGTGATGTCAAACTTTAGGGTAAGACCGCTTAAAAAGGATATTTGATGGCTGAATAGTCCTGCTATATGGAAATCATTGGCAACACCTGAAGCTACAAGAAATCAGCCGCAAGGAGACTTTAGAAACTAAGTTCGGTGCATATGTGTAATGCCATCTGATTAACTGCTTTCTTTGAAATGCTTTGAACTGCTTCTCTTGTCATCTTTTAGCCAATAAAAATGCGTTTTGTATTTATCAGCAGAAAAATTGTTCTCTTTTGCATCCCTGTTGAATTGATTGCTCCTGCATTCTCAAAAAGTATTGTTCCTTTACCTGCAGAAATTGCAGGGGGGAGGGTTGCTCTGCTGCTGACTCTACAAAACAGCGAGTCAGGTGGAATTACACTGACTTTACTTTGTTTTTAATTCTGCTTGCAGATTACAAGGAATAGTTAACAGAGGAAGGCCACCTTTCTTAACAACAAGAACATACATAGTACTACATGTTATGCTGAAGTGTTAAATAGTTTACCAGCCTTCCTTTATGTTGTATTAGGTGATATCTCATTAAGCATGATATCAAGATTGGATGCACTAAAATATAATGCTCTCATCAGCTTTACTGGTCTTCTTGGGTTCGTTATTGAAGCTACTTCTAGAGCTAGGAGAATTCCTTGAAAAACCTTTCAGGAATTTCCACATGTTCAAGTGATGCTCTTAGCATTGCAAGTGGAGCGATTAGCATTGTGATTAGGCGTACTCAACTCTTCACAAATATTCGCTACATTTGTAATTCACAAAAAACAAGACCTTTATTGATAAGTAACAAGGACCCTTAACAGGACGATTTTGACACTTAATGTTGCTTCTGACACTGAAACGAGTTTATCCTGTATGTACCTTTCTATAATTATTACGAAAATATAGGTAATACATTTTAGAACAGTGAACTTGCAGTGCATATATCAACGGAACATAGGATCTACACGCTAAATTACTTCAATTTTTATGATCAATCAAGTCTGTGTTCTGCTAGTTCTAACTAACGAATGGCCTCTTGAAAGAGTAATTCCACTTTTCTCCCTCTGCACTCGACTCGTATGCTTAAACTTCACGTGCTCACTCTTTGCATTTGAAGCAGACTTCTCCCATTGTTTCTTTGCAAGAATTGGGGGGATGCTTTGTTCCTTGACTGTTAGCAGATCTGAACATGGCAAAGATGCATAAACAATGCATTGGTTTTGAACCATTTTCTGTTTGATGTTCGTCGGTGGGATTTTATGCCTGTTCTTTGGGGTGTAGTTCTTTCCAAGTATGTCCGTCTGTGGAGCTTTTAACGTCAGAAGTCTTTTTTGAAATTCTAACTGATCAGGATCTGTACTGCCACTTCCAAGATTAAGAGCAATCAAAGCAGGATGTGTTGAACGTCTTCGACAACTTCCAGAGAATTTCATCGCAGTGTTTGGAGTTCTAGGTAGAAAAAATATAAGACATTTTCTTGAACAACTTTACATTTCAGACTATTTAATAATGTTTTATGTTATTCTACTTGCTATTAATTTTTTACACATTGGCCGTAACTTTTGCCTCACTTCTCAGGTCTCTTGGCCTCAGAGAAAGCTCCAGAAGGAGAAAAGCAAACTGTAGCTTAATGAGTAAGCAGGCTAACGGCAATAGATCATAATCCTAAGTATGGCAGACAGGGATTTTTTACCATGATGCGTTGCATCACATTGTATTTCGATTGATTTGGTTGGTTGATTTGTTCAAAATAACAAAGGACCTTGGTTAAAACTTCCTCGACGCCATCTTTAGCGCAATCGTCTATTTAAGACACAGCACTTGGGATCAGATACGAGATCTTTCGAATTCGATGCAAATCAGGCAACAAACTTACCTTCGTCTCGGTGTTTTAACAAGTCCAACTTACCTCCATCTGGAAGTACCGCCTGTCAGCAGTTTCAGAGTAGCTTGAGATGCAACTCTTTTTACGTCAGCAGGAACTCTGTCGCGAGCTCTTTTTGGATGCTTTGGTTGATAGAAGCTCTCAATGGCTTCCCATTGTCCTCTCTGGCCAAATGTACCTTGAGAGATAAGATTAGGCTGCAAGGATAAAGACTGCCACACACAATTCACTTATGAAATTTGCTTGATATTTTAGTGACTAAAATACAGGATGTCCCCAAAAGAAACTTGTGCCCTATTTGAATCGCTGCTGCGGAGGAGCTCAAATTTCAATTGTCTGCTTATGTAAACTGTTGCGTGTGTTCCAAGCTTTGAAATAGTGGGTGTCCCAAAAATTACTCCTTTTTGAAATTCATCAAAGCTCGATTACATGATAATCCTTTGAATTTCTTTTTGGCAAGTAGATCAAAGACCAAAATTTTTCCCAAGACCTTTTGATTGGATTTAAAGTTAGCAAATTTAGTTCTTTCTAAGGCCGCCCAGTCTTGAAGCACGCTGCAAAGTGCACTTGTCATTACCAGATTGTGCAGATTACTTTCTAGTTTGATCACAAATGTCACAAAGAAGCAGATTGTCATTGTAGAGTTAAAGGAATATGGAAGTCTCAATGCAATGGTCTTTTGCAAGATTTGCACAATGGCCCTATGAAGAGCTTATATTGAGTTATATTAGTATTTAAAAGTGAAATTTAAGCCATACCAGGATGTTCCTTTGTTGTATCTTCATTGATTACTCTCTTGGTTTTGCATTTCAAACGAAATAAATGGCACGACTTTTTCTCCACTTCCAATTCAACGACTTTTTTAGTAGAAATCTGTAATTTTCGAAAATTACAGAGCTCACTTTGCCTCAGCTGTTTTCGAAATTACAAATGGCTAGCAAATAGATTCGTTGAGTTAGAACTAGAGAAAATGTGCCGTTTATTTCGTTTGAAAAGCAAAGCCAGAGTAATCAACAAAGAAACTACGAAAGAACATTCTGTTATGGTTTTTTCACATCTAAAAACTAACATAACTCATATAAGCTCTTCGTAGAGCCCTTGATTTTAGATTTCATTTTAAAAGCATAGCTCAGAGTAAGGTGCTTTAACTGTCATTCTTTATCCTTTAAATGTGGAAAACAAATATGTTATCATCTGTAAATATATCTGGATTACTGGCAAAGGAGGTGAAAAAGAAATTGTTACTATGGGTTTGATAATCAATGTTTGGTGATTTTTTAACGGGAGCATGTAAATGAGAAGTCATGACAATGCTGTGAAATAAGAAAGCCGATTGTTCAGGAAGTTTCTAGCCTCGTCAGAGCTGGTGTTGTAAAAGAGTATGTGATAAGCTTCTGTTGTTCTCCTAAGTATGGGGTACAAAAATATGTCTACCCTCATCATTCAAAAGTCCTTAGTTCGTAAATGCTACAACTGAAGTATCTGCTCTTTGAGAACTTTTTGAAAAGTCACCAAGCTAATCCTCGTATCGTTGAGGAAATAATATTTCAGTGGTTGTTCGAGTATCATGCTCAAGGTAAATCAATTTATTGGCATACGCTCTTCTTACCTACATATCTTCCCTGTATCGTCCAAACTCTGACACAACAATCAGTTGATGCAGAAATGATCAGCTCCTTTTCTTCGGCAAAGTCTACACTGACAATACTGTGTGTGTGAGCCCTGCAGTAGAATAACAATTACAGCTAGGGCTAAAACTCTCGGGTTGTAGCTTCCATATGCACAGGGCCGCTACCAGTCATGACCGCATCGGGGAGCCACGAACCTAAATTTTCCGACGGTAAAACAACAACAAAAACAGTTAGATGAACATTACGTTAAACTTGTGCATTATAGAATCGATCTGACTCCTCGGTAACTAAAATTTAGCCATATGGCGCAATTCAATGCATTATTTCTCCTCAATATCCCCCAAAAGTAGACATTAAGTCACAAAAATCCAAATTTTCTAACAGAGCAAGGTTTTCTTACAAACTGACAATTGGTCTCCTGGGGGGGCGCTTCGCCGCCAGCCCCCCATTGGCTTTGGTCCTGCATATAAACCTCAAAAATCCCTAAACATGGCTCTCGAAATGTAACTGTTCCATTAGAAATGGGTAGGTTTATGAATCGTGACAAAAACTGTTCGAGATGTTTATGTTAATTGTTGTATTTTCTTGGTCTTAGTTGTGAACATTGGTTTGCGGTAACCTTTATCTGCCATTAACATATCGTCACATTGAAATGAAACTTAATTCCTGGGAATTTCAACAGGTTTCGCCCCCCTAAAATCCTTAAAGATGGGTATAAAAATCGACCGAAAATCCTTAAATATGGGTCTTCCCCTGAAATTTTGGAACGTTCCTGTCATTCCAAGACTCAAGTCCGCTAGAGTCCGCCCACCCTCTAGGGCAAAAGCTGCTCTGGTGGTAGACTTTTGACCTTGAGTTCCTTGTTCCCCTGTGCTCTTGACTTGATGATGGCGCTTTGGACAACAGAGGTTTACCTGTTGTGCAATGTTTAGCAACTTTTGGCCTCTTGAACAACCTTTAAAGCCGGGATACAAGGCACTTATTGCCGTAATTTCAGGTTAGCATATTACTATTGATAGTTTGGGTAGAACGACTAGACTGATTACATGAGTATCACTTGTCCGCATTAAATTGAATGATGATTAAAATCAAACCACAAACACTGAGCAAATACAGGGAGTCACCGCATCATCAATAGGGCGACTAAGGGCCTGATTACATGAGGTTTTTCAACCCCGGGGTTGAGTTTCAACCCACCTTGCCGAGTTGAAATTCCATCCCATCTCTCCATTCATTCTTTTGTTGATTTCAAATTTCAATTACATAGAGAAATCTCAACCCCGGGGATGAAATAATACCCGGGGCTGAAATTTCATCCATCCTTGAGCAAGCCGAGGTGAAATTTCTAAGGCATTAATCCCCATTGTTTTCAAAGTGTGCATGTCCATGTAATCGCAATCTTGTTTCAACCCCGGGGGGTTGAATTGCTATTGACGCATGCGTGACACATTGTACATGGAGCGCTTTTTCATCCCCGGGGGTGAAATATTATGGCTTGCTTTTTCATACCCGGTGGTGAAAATATGGATATAATAGCAAACTCATTTCAACTCGGTCAGGTGGGTTGCAACTCAACCCCGGGGTTGAAAAACCTCATGTAATCAGGCCCACTGGTCTTCTTCTATATTTGTGCGGAACATCGTGAGCCAATTACAGTAAGAATGCATTTTTAACGCCTGTGCAGGGATGATTTTTGCCGTTAGTGCATGGTGTTATAATCAGCCTTTTTTTATTATACAATGAGGATGAGCAATGGTGTGCTTGATGTTTATTATGTGCTTTCATTTTGGATCTGTTTGCTTCCCTGTGTCTTAATGACGACTCTGCCCGGCAGCTTTATGTGATTTGTGTCTCGTATCTCTCCGTCTTCGCAGCAACGATGCGCAGGCGAATATGGTTTTACTTCGTCACCCACACAGGTAGCTGCACAGTGTGTAGTTCACAACGGAGAGAAAATGAAAATAGACGCGAGTATACTTTTAATGATACATACCTGAAGCTGATAATCTTAGGTGGAGGTTTTGTGTTTATTTTAGACGTCAGGGTCCCCAAGAGACTTGAAAATCCAGTCGTTTTTGCGGGTAAAACCCTTGCCCGGACCAGTTCACTGAATGTCATCTTTTTCCTTTCGTGCTCAGGTTTTTCTACGAAGTTGGGTTGTGATAGGCGTCGTGCTTCGGATTCCTTTATGGCATAAGTTGCAATTTTCCAAACCTGACAAAGCAAGAATGCCTATATAGTTAAAGTTTGTTTTGCAATACCATGGGTGGCAGTAGTTGCCCTTGGTTGCCGCAGCTTTGTTGTTTTGTGGAAGAAAAGATATATACTGATGCAAGAGGAACGAGCGACAAAGAAAAGCCCCCTGAGAACGATATAAATTTTACTCTGCTGAAGCAAACCGGATGAAACATTACTGCGGTGTCTAACTGCCATGTGAATACTACGGCCCACGGCTAAGAGCAAGGGCCCCTACCTTGTATGAACTGGTTCTATTCACAGTGTTGGTTTGCATACAAAAATTGGAATGTTCACAGGCTCCACCTGACTTGTAATTTGGAATAGACTTTACATCGCAAACCCCGCCAGGAAGGATATCCCGCCTAGGCCAGATGCTGTTACAGGTCCGTAGTGAAGAAACTCCCATTCAAAGAACGCAAAAGCTCTCTTATCAAGCCATTCATTAGAATTTAAGTTTTTCTTTGCCATAATTGAAGTAACTTGTCCAGCAGATGTCCTTACTTGGAGAGTTGTTGCAAAAATAACAAAAACGATCAGAACTTCTTTGTTTTAAATTTCATTAAGTCTTTTTCTGTACCAAACGGTTGCCGTTGCAAAGTACTTTGATTTTATGTTTACATTAATATTTGCAGACATCAGCAAGTTATACATTTCTAACAAAGAAATACTGACTCTCAAAATGTTTATACAAGTCGATACAAGGTTTTTTGGGGTTTTAATTACTCCCCTCTGTGAGGTCTCCTAACGGAACACGGAACCATGAACAACCAAAATACGGAACTGTTGAAGAAAGGCAAGGAAGAAACCTCGCAGAGGACAGTAGTTAAAGGGCATAAAAATGCTACGTTGGAACCCTGTTCTGAGCTATTTTCTCCAACAGCATCGTACATCTAACCTAAGAGGCATTATTTCGAGATATTCGATTATCCGTTATGTCTATCCTGTTGGCTTGTGTTTCTTTCTGAAATTATGGCCAAACTAGAAGCTGTAGTGTTCTGTAAGATGCTTCAAGACCAGGCATCCCTAAAAGAATTTAGATCTGCTCATTTAAAAGCCTACCACAAGACTTGCTCTACCACAGAATGTAGTTTGGTTTTGATCTACTTGCTAAAACTGATATTTAAAGATTGGTCCATGTAATCAAATTCTGGTGATTTATCAACGAGGAGTAATTTTTTGGGACGCCTAGGGTATGATCGATTGATACCAATTCTGAAAATGATAGACATGTTAGACTCAGGATTTGTGTCTGATTGACTTCCAAATTCCGAAAATGGCATGTTTAACTGAATGGCATGTTTGACAGGGTACAGGCCTGCTGAGCCTTCCTCTCCAAAATGCAAAAGACTCACTCAGCAGACTTAAAAGAGATTCTCGTTTCCATTTGCAAAGCTCTGAAAATGAGGCAGATTTGCTCGCGTTGCAGCGGCAATCGAGTCAGTGCAATCTTTTACTCTTTGTTGCCAAGCTCTAGACTCGTCTTCTTGTTTTCAACTGACAACCTCATTTTAGCCAGGATGAATTTGAAACCCTTCTGTCGTGAACAATTTTGTATTTGATTGGAAAATCTTTTTCTGTCGCTGCGAAGTCTACCGTTTTCAGAATGTGGTAGGTTTAGAATTACCAACTAGACACACCCCTAATAACTGGGAAGATGTCGAATCTTTACAAACCGTCAAGTATCCACGAGTATCACCACTAATAAGAAGTGAGTTCATTCTATCCGATTGCATCGCTAACACTGCCTCTCCAACTATTCGGGCTGCTTGAAATTGGCCTAAAATTCCGCCACCTCGGATACTCCATGCTTGAATTAATCCTCCAGCACTTGATAAGAGAGAAGCTGTTTCCCGGTCATGCTCTCGTTGCTTTAGAAAGAGTACCTAGAAGATAATTTGAGAGTTAAATGGTGTTTCGTTTCTGAAAAGGGACTTGTAGGAAAATGAAAGCGGGCATGGTCATCCTCCAAAGAGCGAAACCAACCTGTACTTTTATGCTGTTCGGTTTGAGGAGTTTGTTTTTACGATATTTGATCAAGTGCTTTAGGCCCTTTTTTCAGGCATCTAAGAACGAGTGATTTTTGAAAAGTCGAATTTATCTACTTACTGTATATTCTCAGTACTCATAAATACACAAGCAACATCACAAAAATACTTCAGTCTTTCTGCTATCAGCCAAAACACGACTCATTACAATCCGTCCAGTACTATAACGTCTGAATTTTTTATGCACTCGGCAGATGGACTTATGCCTTACCGTCCCTTATGTCCCTGCGTTCTTTGATTTTCTGATATCACACGGTCAAAGGGGACTCATAATGTTACTCTCAAAATGTGGGCCCACTTCAGGCCCACGTAGAGTGATTCCGTATTCACTAATTAAATTACTAGAATTTAATTTACTACCAATAAGAGGGCGCTAGTTGGATAGTTGTTGTTGCATTCAAAACCTTTGATAAGGCCTAGAGTTCTCCTTGCAGCGATGAATCTATTTTGCTTCTTCAGATGGAAATTGCCACTTGAAGTTGAGAGGAAAGTATCTTGCGATTGGTAAGGTTAGAAAAACATCATTATTTGTACGAAAAGTTTGAGTTTCAATGATCAAGCTCTTTAAACTAGATTTTGAAGTAATTTTGTTGAGTGTGCGAGAACTCAGGCTACTTTAGGCCATTTTGAAAAGTGGATCCATTTTTTCAGAGCAATGATATGAGCCCCTTTTGATTAAGTGATATCAGCAAATCAAAGAACGCAGGATGCTCACCTTATCAACCGACATATTTTGGTTTGCACGATCCAACAGTTCTTCTGCTGATTTCGGCATCGTGGTCTGCTTTGTAACATCAGGCTTAGGTGGACTCTTCTTTACTGGTTTACGATCTGATGGATCTGGAGCTTTGCGTGTTGCTTCTATGTTGTCCCATTGAATTGTCTGAATTTGAGCATTCTTTTCCCCATCATTTGCAAGAAAACCTGTGAAGGTATTGGGTGTATCAGAAAAATTTTCATAATTTTGAAGGCCGGTACCCTGGGATTCAGACGCTCAAAAAGATTGCCAGATACCCAGAGTTGAAAGCCTCAGCTATCACAGAGACTGATGACATTTTTCTAAGTCTTATGGCAAGTTCAGCGACAAAAAATATCATATTGATTCACTCATACTTCAATCAGTTTGCTAGTAAATTTAGTAGACAAATCCGGCTGATTGAAATGTTGAAAAATGACACTGACTGAAAAATGAACCAATCAACATGATGTTTTTTGTCCTCGTACTTGCCCTAAAATTTCCCATCAAGCTGCGGTTTCCAAACGATGTTCCAATTTTTCTAAGTTTCGTTCCTTTGAAGTGAATCGTTATTTAATGTTGTGGGGGTATCGTTAAGGGAATGAAGTGAAAACAAGGAATCATGTAATAAGTGTAGATATCACCTAGCCTGTGTGCAACTGAGTACGCCGAACTAAGTTTAGTTGAAGTTGTTGTTCGACGCGAGCGGATACTTTGAAGCGACATTTCCCTTATGAAATCTTCCACCAAAAGTTTGATGTTTCACCCAAACAACTTTCACGACTGCAAAATTATTTCCACGCGCATTTTCCCGCAGTACAACGCCTTTAATTCAACTTAACTTTCTTTGGCGTCACCAGTCGAGTCAACGTGCAGGCTACTATCAAAGCATTTCAGAGCATGGGTCGCAGGAAACGACATTTTCTCGTTTTTCCCGCTGCTGAATCACAAAACCGCAAACGAGGGCAGCCTCGCTTTTGCAGAGAAACTGAATTAGGCCATTATAAACTTAAATCAGTGAATTAAGCTGTGGCAGCGAAGCAAAGTAAGACCAAGAAAGGCAGAAGAAGCCACGATAAAGACACAGGTATGTTTGCGTTTACATTTTTAACTATAACTTCGTTTCCTGCGACAAATGGGATAATCACAGCAAAAAATATCAAAATTTCATAAGAATTTTCATCGCGGAAACTTAGAGGAAAGGCACAATTTCCGATGATTTCTGATGTAACAAACGGAAACTTCCCTTTCCCCTTAGTTTTTACCGAGGAAATTTCTAGTTTCTGCTAAGTTTCTTCTTCAAACACCATCGGAAATTTCAAGATCTTTTGCTGTGAACATAACAACTTAGGTCACAGGGAATCCACTTCTAAGATTGCTCTCTGAAAGTAAAATCCGATCGTTTCCTTCGTAAATGATAGATTTAGATACGTTTTTCGTTTCTTTCATCAATGGCCAGATGATATGAGCGATTTTGAAAACTTTCTTTGTTTTTCCTCTGCGACGGCGCAGCGGTGTGGAACGGGAACTGCGGAGGCGCGTGACAGAATCAATAAGGAAAATGCGGAGGAGAAGGGAAGAGAAGAAAGAGAGAAGAGACAAGGGAGGAGAATTGCGCGGGCTTTTGCGAGCATCTGTAACTCTGTTTGCTGGTGCACGAGATGGCCGATTGAAAAGATGGAACCGCTTAGACAAAATTCGCAGAATGCCCCTGCAGTAACTTCATTGACGTGTTTTGACAAGTTTGTTCGATGGTAAGTGATTTTTCATTATGATTTGCTTTTCATGCATGTTGAACAAGATAAAATTAGATAGGTAGTATTTCTTTTCATACAGCAGTAAATGTAATGTTTTGTCCTAGCTACAGTAGATGAGCACACGAGAACACTATTTTATTTCGTTTTTGCTTTTTCTTGTCTCTTACATTCTACCAATCATCTTACAGGCTCAGTGAAAATTTAGCTGAAGAAAATGATGCATTCAGTACTTTGGAAGAAATAAAAACTGCCTATTTGGTCAGCGAAGAGGAGCAAGGCAAAGAAAATTGTCCAAGTGAGGAGCAAATTGGACGAATTATACGGCAAATATTCCCTGATGTAGCCAGAAAGCAAAGAACTGTAATCGTATCTGGAAGCAAGAAAAGGCTTTGGGGCTACTCTTTAGGTTTACAGAAAGTAAAGAGAGCAAGTCATATCACCAAGAAGGCACTTGATGTGAAACATATTTCGTCACTTGCCAAGCATTGTCTCGTCAATCATGATGGATGGAGAGCAGGCTCCGACACATCTCGTTATGTTCAGTTACTCCATGACAAGAACGTTTGGAGAAATGAGGAGAGTGTTGCGATTGTTCTTCAACTCTTTGGTGATTCCCAGTATGAAATTAGTCTTAACCATGGGAAAGTGCCGGCAGCTTTACTGAAAAAATATTATTTTATGCCAACAACAGTTGAGAGTTTGGCCAATTTGCTGAAAATTCTTTCAAAGTTAACTCTTTGCAGAGGATTTCCTGTAAAGAATGAAAAATCATCTTTGAACAGGGAGGGGATTATCATGGGAAAAGCATGTAGATGGAGAGACGATTGTGGTCCTCCAGAACTGAGACATCATTCTGTAAAATGCTGGGGTCTTGTGAGCTTTCCAAACACACTGACAAACGATAAAATGTGCAAGGAGTGTTCAAAAGTTAAAATAAATTGTCAACATAAGCTGAAGACGGAGAATGATGTGCATAAGAAGCCACATAAAAATCACAGAGAGTCATACATGACAGCCGAAGAAAAGGACCAGAAGTTAACTAATTTGAAACATGAATTATCTAAGAAAAAGAGGAAATTGTCTTATTACAAAGAGAAAATCAACAAATTTGAAGTGGAACTTGATAACACAACAAGTAATGACATGGAGAACATTTTTAGTGGCATCAAGCTTGATGATGTGCCAGACCAAATGAAGATTTTCTGGGAAGGGCAAAAGAAAGCTCTGCAATGTAAAGGAAAAACTGGCTACAGATGGGATACAAGGTCTGTACTCATGAAATGCATATCTTAAAGAAAGTTCATAAACTTAATTTGTGAATTTCAATATCAGATTGGGTTTTTGTCAGAAACATTTTATGCCGACATGTTCTGCAAGGATGATGCCATGAGGTAAACTGGGGTGGACATGTAAATCCCACTTTTCTCATGTTGGTATTTGATATTCTTGAATAGAAAATAAGGTAAAAACATGTACAGTAGGTATACCTGCTGGCAATAAAATGTAATCCAGTAAACCTGCTGGCAATAAAATGTAATCCATGTGCACCCCGCTGGTGTGAGAATGTAAAACTTAAGTACTGTACATTGAGGGGCATCTAATTTTTATCTTAGGATTATACAAATTTGTCTGTCAATTTGGAACAGAAGCCCTCAAGCATATATGGAACTGCAAAAGTCAAATGTACTGCTGCTTCCAAGTGGGAGAACACTACAAGTTTACAAAAACTCATGCACACAGGACCCAGGATTGAACAATGATGTGCAAAAGTTGATGATCCTTGAGGCTGAAAGACTTGGATTGAGTGATCAAGACAAAATGGGAATCATTGCCTTGGATGAAATGTCAATTCAGGTATGATCTAAGCTAAGAAAGACATCAATCTCCAAGGGTGTACTCCTATGAATCTCTGCTTGCTTTTCCCAAACTCTTTTTTCATAAGTCTTGAGATTTTAGGACCCAGCGGGTATTTAATTAGGAGATGGACAGGGGTCATTGCTGCCAAGTCTTCAGAAAGCTAACCCATTCTAATTGCCAAAATTTGCCTTCATACCTCCTTAAAGATAATTTTTGATGGAAGACTACCCATTTTCAAACATTTCAGCCAAACATAACCCATTTTAGAATTTACTGAAAAAGACCCTTTATCTAGGGGGCCAAAAGCCTGCCCAGATACAGCAGGTGGCACATACACCCATACCCTCAACCAGTTACAGTATGTACCCCCAAGTTCTGGGGGTCCTCACTGTTATCAAAACACTCAATGCTTTTTTGTTGTCACTACACCAGCTATATTATATAATTGATTAATGTTGATGAAGAAATGTTTGCTGGCATCATTCAAAATTAGGAAACTCCACTTGGCCAGGGACTTAGGAAGCATCTCAAACTTGGGGGTGCATGACACTTTGAGGGCACTTTTTTCCTGAAGAAAAAGGGTGCATTTTCTAAAAATGAAAATGGCACTTCTTTGTTTGTTGCAAAATCTTTGGGGGGGGGGCACGTACCCCCATTGCCCCACCCGTTTCCTAAGTCTATGCACTTGGCTCATACATATTTCAAATATTGCATTTTAGGGGGACCTGAGAATGAAAATCAAGGGAAATGCTACTCAAATTGTTGGCATTGTGATGCTTGGCAAAGAGAGTGCTGACATGGCAAAAATTGAAAAGAAGAATGATGTGGCAGAACTTGCAACTCATGTGCTACAGTTGGTTTTCCTCAGTCATACTGGACGATTTCGTTTTCCATTTGCACATTATCCAACAGGCTCAATTTCAAGTTCAAGCTTGTTTCTTATCCTTTGGGATGCATTTTCATGGCTTTTGAGGGCAGGGTTTAGAGCTGATGCTTGTGTTGCAGATGGTGGTGAAAATAACAGAGGACTGTTTAAATTACATTTTCCAGAAAATGACATCAGCATCAAGAGCTTCACTATCAAAAGGAGCCTTTTTAGCCCACATCCTTTCACTTTTGTTATGGATCCAAAGGTAATTAGTCACTTCAACTATTCAAGTGGCATTTTTAAAAGCATGCATACTGTATAAGAAATCAACTTGTGGTAGCACCAACCTGATCATGTTTAAATAATGCTTTAAATCTTTCTATTTTTACATACCATACAAAATATTTGATATTGTTTGATTCCAACACTTAACATTCAACGACCAATGTCGAAAAAGTTAAAGAGAATTGACAACTGATAAGACACACAAGTTGAAAATAGAATAGATGATCTGACTGGAACTTTCTTTCATAATGCCATGTCATTGGATCAATAAAAATAGCAGTGGCACAAGACCACTTTTAGCTGTGTCAATTGCCCCCAAGAAACTTCTACTGCAGGAACAGCTCTATTAAAGGTACATGTTTCTAAGTATCATATACAGTACATACTATACATATCCTGTAAGATTTTTCTTGTTATCTTTTTCTGTAAGGTTTATTCCATAACATAAAAGCTGTATAAACCTTATGTAACAGAGATAAACTGCCTGATGTATTTCAAAACTATTTTACAACAATTGAGGGTTTACACCAATATACTACAAGGCAGGCGATAGATTATCGAATATATAAATCACGCAAAACCTGGGGAGATAAAACCTTTAGAAATAAAGGTGCACGATTATGGAACAATCTGCCAAAATCGATAAAAAACATCACAAAAATAAAACAATTCACTGCTAGCCTTAAAGACTTTAAAATAGCGAAATATTAACAATCATAACACTTTAAATCAAACTTATCATTTTATGAGCATTTAACACTTTATCCATGTGTCTCTATTTTGACAATGCTGTAAATTTTCTACTGTATACATCCTCATATTTTTCTTTCTTTTTGCATTTTAATTTCACGGCCAAAGCTAGATAAGCTATGCTTTTCTTTGGTTGTACAGGATACAGATCTTTTCATATATACTTGTAATAGCTTTTAGTCCTGTATTTTATGAAAAAAGTTGAATTGAATTGAATATAACCATAAAAACCCAATTCAGTCCACAATCACGAGCTTCTCTGCAACTTGACATCAAAGAAGATGGGCAGCATGTGGGCTGAATTGAGTTTTTACAATCTTACACTTCTTCCTAAGGCATGAGAACTTGAAGTTTTGTATACTTTTTCAGCACAATATCAAGAAATTGCGAAACAATCTATTCAAGAGTGTTGACAGTGGAAACAGCAAAAGAAGATTGACAATCCATGGAAAGTTGATTGTCTGGGCGCAACTATGCAAAGTTTTTGAATGGGACCAGCAAAACACCCTGCCAAAGTACCAAAAGCTGTCACCTGGTCACTTTAACCTTGACAGTGCAGCATTGATGAGAAATGCCCTTGCTGAAGATGTCTTAAACAAAGATATGCTACAGCTTGTTCAGGTATACAATTCATTCCTTATTTTCATCAAAGCAACCAAATGACATGCATGTTGACATAACCATCACTTTGCTTGCAGATTTGGTCCAACAACTAAAGCCATAAATTGTTACATTTCTTCAACAGAATAATGTTTGGAAAGTGCTTGCAAGATCAATGTGCATATCATGAACACCAACACTACTTCTTTGTTGTTATACCTACTTAAAATTTATAACACATACTGTAACATACTGTAAATGCATTGATCTCAAAAAGGTACCTTAGCACACATAGGTTTTCCAGCTTGCTCAGGAAGCTGGATTAATTTATTTTGCGTATACCTGCAATGACCAATCCTACATCCCCATTTTTTGATAATTTTATGACCACCTACTACATTTTACTTCCTTCCAAGGATTACCAGTCAACCTTGCCACACGGAGAATGCCTGGATGGACTTCTAGAGTTCTTAAATTTTACAAGCAAAATTGTGTTTGTATTTAAGAGCAGTTATCCAGTTGTTAGCATAGGCGATGAAAGATTGCAGATAATAGACAGCTGTGTCAAATGGCTGGGTGACTGGGTATCTGAAAACAAAGAAATGGAAGAGCAGCCATCAGTAAGAAACAAATCCATAATATCTGTGAAAACCATTTTTGACCTATACAGCATGCTGCTTGGGTTCAAAGAAGTGTGCCAAAATGTCATTGCCAATGGTGGAATGATCAGACCATCACATTTTAATAGTGATATTGTTGAAAATGTGTTTTGCCAACAACGTGGAAGACATGGGCAAAATGACAATCCTACCTACATGGAGTATGCTAGTGGCATAAATTCTGTCTTGCTTGGCCAGACAATTTCTACTACAAAGGGTAATGCTGGCAATAGTGCTCCATTGCAAGTCTGTCAGTTTAAAAAACTGAGAAAAGCTTAGTTTTTTGTGTGTTAAAACAAAGTTATGTACTAGCAGTAAGTCATATAGAAAGGAAAGAGTTGGACTTGTCTTTAAAGGGCCCAGTGCACTGTTACTGTTGTTCACTGGTACGTATGTTTGAAGCGTTCACAACTACAGTACCTATTAGGGAAAAATCAATGTTTCAGGAACCTTGCTACTGGTTTGCATTTTGATTTCATTTTGGTGGGCAGCAAATTTGCAAAAACTTTGTTGTGCGTTTATTTTGAGTATGCTTCAGTTTAGTATTCTGCAAATTGCATGGAAAGCGTTTCAAATTTCTGTTGAGTTTGTGCAAACTGACATGTTTATGCCTCAAACAAACTGTTACAAACTGGTTTGTGCAAAGTTACTGTGCAGAAAACCAGTTTGTAACAGTTTGTTTGAGGCATAAACATGTCAGTTTGCACAAAGTCCACAGAAAATTGCAAAATCCAACAGAATGATAGAGTATACCGGGTTTCTCAAAAAAAGTACCCCCTCTTGACTGGAAATAGGAACGAAGCGATAAGATACCATTACTCTCCGAGCAGTTAGCTAAATTTATCAATCTTCAACTTAGATTCAGATACCTTGTATTTAAGAATCGTCCACGAAACACCAGAGATACAAGCTTGCAAAGACAAAATTTACAGTGCACCCAAAACCAGAGGTTTTGTAAAAGGGACTAGCCATGATTTGTATTATGGATCTTTTCCAAACCACCTGTAAACTTTAACTTTCAGTTTTTCGCTTTTGAAAAGGATAAAAAAGACTCGTGGAAATCGTCCTGATTAAACAAATATAACAAAAATGTGGTAAGAATGATGAAGCCGTGCAACATCTCCCAAATGAGCATGCATGTGTTCGTTTTCTTCTTCTTTGACACTTAGAGTGGAATGCAATGCACAGATTGATTCCTCAAAGGAATAACTATTTGTAGAACAATTGAAGCATTTCAAGGTATAATTCTTTTCAATGGAGAAAGGTAAAGGTCAAAGTTGAAATTCCTGTGCAACATGCCTGTGATAGCAAATCATGGCTAGGCCTTTTTACAAAACCTCTGGTTTCGGCTGCACTGTAAATTTTGACTTTGCAAGCTTGTATCTCCAGTGTTTGGTGGCCAATTTTTAAATGCAAGGTATGTGGATCTAAGTTGAAGATTGATAAATTTAGCTGTCCACTCGGAGAGTAATGATATCTTATGGTTTCGTTCCTATTTCCAGTCAAAAGGGGGTACTTTTTTTGAGACACCCGGTACACTATGCAAACTGATGGCAAAGTTTGCACAAACTCTACCTTATGAAGGGGATTGTTATACTATTATTTTGATTGCAATAGACAAATTCTGCTAACGTTATTTATGCCCACTTCAGGTCAACTGATAATACCTTGAGAAGGCATCCCTTTATCTGTTGTGATTAAGGTTCCTCAAGCACAAGTTGTACAAAACAAACTTACTTTTCGCATGAGGACAATTACATGATGTGATGATCTGAAGTGTCTGATTTGGATGCAAATGATGTTACCTGTACTTTTCTATGACCTTATGAAACAAAATTGATCAATAACCGCTAAAAACTCCTGCATCAACAAATCTTTCTGAGTTTAAAATCTTTTCATACAGTGCAGCATTCATTGTTTCTTTGCTCTTCATATCCTTCTTGGGTATTCCATATGCCATGCAAATCAGCTTTAGATCCTCCTTCTTGTATATTCTCCCCTTTGTGAAAATACGATTGTCCTTCAGCAACTGGTCTTTCAAACGTGAATGTGAATATACCTTACCATCTGTTGTATCAGATTTAATTTCCTGGATGGTCACTCTCTGATCCCTTTTCTCAGTCAGTTCTTTCTTTTTGGTAACCCTTCTTCTTAATTCCTCTTGCTTTTTCCATTTAAAGTCACGTCTGTAGTCTCGCAGATATTGCTTCTCCCCCATATGCATATAACGCATGGCAACATTCTCATACAATTCATCAATGAGCACATTAATTTTTATTGTCTTTCCAGTGACAGAGCATGTCTTTTCATTTGGAAGGCCAACAAACATAAATTTCCACTTCAACTTAAGATCTTGATTTTCCAAGACTTTTCTTTCTGCCACACAGAAGGTTTTCTCCTTGAATTTATTGAGTGCATTGTGGTTAATCACATTTACTCTGGCTTGCTCAAGCTGCATAAAGAACATAAAGGCTTTATCTGTCAGGTGTGTGAGACCATTGGTTCTGTACTGCCTTTCATCCGTCACCCTCAATGTGTCACCATGTTCTGTTGTGGCATGGAGATTTTCCATACGAGCCTGTAGGACCTCTAGCAATGACTTTTTATGGTACTCCTTGAAAACTCTTTCCCTCACATTTGCTTCTTTAGAATATGCATTTTCTTTGATATACCTTTTACAAGCCTCCCTTACTTTGACAACTGCCCAAGCACCACAGTATCTGATCTTACCCTTACCTTCTGAAGAAAGATCATTCACATTTTTCCAAACCACAGTGTCAGCATGTTCTTCTTCTGAAACACAAATTTCAGCGATGCTGTGCAAAATTGATGCAGAGATTGTGAAACATATTCTACCTAAGACCAGATAGTGTTCTTCTGAAAGACTTTTCTTAGATGATCCAACTAACAAACAGAACTGTGACAAAAGCTCATCTTGCTGGATGTGTTCGGCCAATTTGCTGTACATACTTCGAAAGTTAGCCTGTTTGATAGCAGCGCTGTTGATCAAGTCTCTTGCAAACTGATACAGTGCATTCCATTGTACCTTTATAAATTTGCTTGCTAGCTCAATTCTCTCATTGCAAAGCAAATTTATCAATACATTTGACTTGCAGGATAGACTGCCTCTTATTTCTGATGCAGCATCTTCAAACTTCATTGAATTTAAGAATTCCTACAAAAGATTGATCAATATTATACTAGGAAGGTTGTACAGTACAAGTACAGGTCTTGCACACATGAACATGGTTTTCCTACCTAAGAACTTTCAAGTATTTGAAAAGAATTTATTGTATTTGTTTTTTCTCATAAATTCTTAAGGATTCTTATCGTGTCTATGTGCATAAAGTCTGTACTGCATAACTGAATGTGCATCACCTATTGTCAAATGCTAAACAGTAAAATTGGACAAATTATAAAAGGTGGTATGAAATCATTGGCAAGAATGCCATACAGTATATCCAAGCTAGAAAAGTTCCTCCAGTTCTATCATTTGTGCATGTTCCTATAGGATTGGATGTATCAAAAACCAGTAAAAAATTGTTTGTTAAAAAACACTCCCTTGTGAGTTTTGTACACATTAAGACTCCAAGTTATTCATCAGAAGTCTTTAAGAACTCTCTATTCCATATGCCCCTAAGAATTGAAATGCAGTGTGACAAGTCTGAGAATTGGAAACAAATGAATTTTTTTAACAAGTTTGTGCAAAGTTTCTCAGAAATTTGTAACAATTCTTTGACAGTTAGAAAGTGCTGACAGTGTCCATGTGAGTTGTATCCCATCTATATGTAGGATTATGTGAACATACAGTACTGTATATTGTACATTAATATTGTATATCTTGTAAATATTTATATAATGTTAATATTGGAAATTGTTTTACCTTCAAATTCATTTCTTCTGGTGGAGAGGAAAGTGTTTCGTCAACAAATGCCAGATTATCCAACAACATGTCAAGGTCCAGTTCATCAAAACTACTGTTATCATTAAAAACAGCAAAGTCACTCTCAATATTATCCATAACTTCCTTCTCAAATGCTTCCATAAATGATCCATCAAACTCATCAATTCCATCTAAGCCAAATGTTGATGGTTGGCTTTCTCTATCAATGCGTGCAATTTTAGCAGGGCTAGAAGCTATGCAGTCAATGTCCACTTTGCATGTACATTCATGAAGATCAGGGCAGACTAAGTTTGCTTCATGAGTTCTTTGAAGATAACCAAGAAAATCAACAACTTCTTTTTTTGGCTGAATGAGGTTACTTTTATCAAACCCAAGAATCTGGACATCATTGGCACTACGGACACGGGAAAGAGCAACATAAAGTTGACCAGGGCAGAACTCATTTCCACTATAAACTACTGCCTTGCTTACTGTCTGACCCTGTCCCTTGTGAACAGTCATTGACTTGGCAAGTTTGAGTGGCAGTTGGGTTCTGGTTGCAGCAATCTTCATGTGGTTGGCTGGGTCAACAACCTGCCATGTGACATATTTAATTTCCACTGGAACCCCAGTATCAAAAAATTTAACCATAACACTATCACATTTTAAATCCATTACAGTGCCAATTGTTCCATTCTTTATACGGTCATTGATGTTATATGTGCACATCACTTTTGCTCCTTTCTTTAAGGCTAATTTTCTTTCTGCTGCAGTCTCTCTATTCAAAAGTGACTCAGGACCAGTGTCTTTTGATGTGTAAACACTCATTTCCCCATCAAGCTCATCAAGATATTTCAGGCCAGAGAGCATAACTTGTTCAGACAAGCAAAAATACTCAACCACATCAGACTCAGAGCAATGCAATAGTGGCCTGCTGAGTGTTTCTATGAGCTCCTCTGACTCTTTGCTCAAATTCCCTTTTGCAACATCACCCAGTAATGTTATGTACTGAGAGTCTGTCTGCCGAAATGTTTCAGTTAGAGTGACTTGATGAGGGAAAACCAAGGGCCAATTTTTGGACAGAAAACAGTACTGGCCATCATCCCAGGTGTCTGGAACAGGAGGTAGCTGCAAGAAGTCACCAGTACCAAGTACTTGGATACCTCCAAAAGGAAAACTGCAGGCTCTAGCTGATTTTAGAATTAAGTGGGCAAGTTCAAAACTCTTTGAGCTTAACTGTGACAATTCGTCAATGATCAACAACTCAACCTTTTTGAACCTTTCTACATTGGATTGATTGCTCAAAGACAGCTTTACAAGGTAATCATTTGGACCTTTTCCTTGTCCAATTCCAAAAAAAGAATGAAAAGTTGACACGCCACTAGCACAATATCCTGCCACCTCTGAATATAATGTTGTTGCTAATCCAGTTGGGCAAATAATCCCAATCTGTTTCTCCTCAAAATGATCTTTGACAATCGATTTCACAAGTGTCGTCTTTCCTGTACCAGCTGCACCACCAAAGTAGACGTTATGACCTCCAATTGTCAAATTCCGTATCAATCTGGAAAAGTAGGATTAAATAACTCAGTTGAAAATTCCGCATAAAATAAAGAATACACAGCTCTGCTTGCGTTAGGCTCCAGCAAGCAAGGTCTAGAAATGGATTAATTGCAAATGATGATTGGTCTATACCAGACTATGCTGGTAGGAGCGAGGAGGGCAAGAAGTCGTGGGAATGCTTCTAAAATAGTTTCCATTATAACAAGAATTTAGAGGAGAGCTTTACAAGATGAGGAACATGAACAACTTACGTTTGCTCGGCTGAAAAAGTCATTCCGTTCTCTTCGAATCACCAAATTCCTTTCATCTAGCAGCCATTTTGTTTGTATGTCGATCACGTTTGTCATGGTCCGTCTTTTGTTCTAGCGCCGGATGCTGTGGCTCTGCACCAGCAAACAGAGGTACACATGTGAAGAAAATTCGTTTGTTATTCAGAAGCTTAAAGAATGGTATATCGTCAATCTACCCAATCGGTATCAAGCTATTGTGATTCATACTCTATCTGACCATTCACAAACAAGCTGCTGAACCTATCCGACAACCATGACACTTTTATAGTGCATTTTTGTCAGTTTGGGTTTTTGAGTATCTTCCCTTGTCTCTTTTCTCTCTCTCTCCTCGTGTTTCTCCTCCGCAATCTCCGCTCTTTCGCCTCCGCAGTTCCCGTTCCACACCGCTGCGCCGTCGCAGAGGAAAAACAAAGAAAGTTTTCAAAATCGCTCATATCATCTGGCCATTGATGAAAGAAACGAAAAACGTATCTAAAGCTATCATTTACGAAGGAAACGATCGGATTTTACTTTCAGAGAGCAATCTTAGAAGTGGATTCCCTGTGATTGTTCTCGTGAAATTTACAAGCAAGGTTAACATTGTTTTATCTTTGCAGGAACGATTGAAAGTAACGACCAAACTTTCGTCGGTTTTCCTTGCCAACAACGATGGCATTTACAAGTTTCAGTATATGTTATCCTCCGAGACGCATTGAATCCGCCTAACTAAGTTTCTGCTGCTAATGAATGGGAAGTCGTTTCCATCTTTCCACGATGAAAACCCGATGAAAATACCTGCTGAAGGATGGTCAACTCATTGCTGTAAAATAGAAGTCATGAGGGAATTTGGCCACAATTTCAGGCCATTTTACAAAGATGTTTTGTGAAAGGCTTCGCAGGAAATCCCTCGTATCGTATGCTCAGAAGCAAGTGGTGAAATCTAGCCAGGAAAATTCCTAAAATTCAACATATCAGCTGCTCAACAAGTCAATACCAAATTTCATTGCTGTGATATTCACATAATATTCAGGAGACATTAGCCTTGCAGAGGCCGTGCATTTTTCCCTACTTACTCGGCAGAGCAACAAAAATAGACCTACCTACCTTGATATTTCTTGCCACCTTTCACGGTATTAACATTGAACTGATAGTAAATGCTTCCAGTCTCCAAACTCCAAACAACGATTTGCCCATCGTAACTCGCCGTACATGCCGTTGCCGAGTCGTAAATATCCAAGCATAAAATGTCATCCTCGTGGAGATAATCCAGTATCTTTGGCTCGATTTCTTCCTTTTGAAGATCCCTAGTGAGGAATTTCAAATGAAAAAGATGGTAAACGAAGAGCAAGAATTGCGACTGAATTCGGGTAGTTTTTGGGGGAGCGTTAGAACATTTAGAGTATTTCGAAATAGTTTTATTTGCAGATCAGGTAAATAAAATGTTTTATGCTTTGAAATGTTCCTTGTTGTACTTCTTTCAGCCTTTTGTCGAATTCATTAAGAGTTCAAATTTGGCGATCATTCCTTGTGATTTTACAGAATGTTTCGAAGCCTGTTAGTCACAAAGCTCAAATGTATTTCGAGTATCAACCTTGATTGCCAGAAGACCGTTTGTAGCCCGGTAACGAGGTTTGCACACCAAGACAATCTCAATGATCGTTTGTACAATCAAATTTTAAGGTGGGTGGCTGGCAGGGTAGATCTGAGGTTACCTGTAAATTGTTATTTCCTGATTCCAGCCAGCATATACGATTCCTCGCTTTGGACATCCAATTCCAGTCACCTAAAATGAACAATTTATTGATAATAATTGATGTCAGCAATAACCAATAATTATAATAAAACTGCCCATGTGAAGGACCTCCAAGCTAATTTTTGGTTACGAAGAGAAGCAGAGGAGCTACATATCCTAAGCAATCGTGATGGCAGGACACGACCGTTAGATCGATTGTGCGAAATTACCCTGGTCACATGACGAGCATTTTTTCGGGTTTTCATGTACATCTCAATATACCTGACCTCGCTTCCATCAGGTTCTTGTAAAACTCGCAGGCAAGCACCATTGTTAAAATTCCATATTTTAACCACTCCATCCCGTGCTCCAGTTATCAGCTTCCTTTTCGTTGGATCAAAAGACATTGCGGTAATTTCCATGTCATCTTCTGTAGCTTTGAACATTATTATCCTCTCCCCAGTTTCAATTTGCCAAACCTTTACTTTTGCGCCATGACAAGCACTTACAACCTGAGATGAGATTAAACGAGTTGACGCAGATCCACATTTCAGGTCAATATCTTTAAAGTACACCAAAGACAGTGGCTGCAGTTATGGCAAGCGAAAGTCACCAAAATCAGATAAACCCGGTTTTTCTCAGAAAAACCGAGGTTTTCTGCCAGAAAAACTGAGTTTTTCTGAAAAACTCTGTTTTTCTGGTGAAAAACGCGGTTTTTCAGAAAAACTAAGTTTATCAGACAGAAAAACCAAGTTTCTTAGAAAAACTAAGTTTTTCTCCAGAAAAGCCGAGTTTTTCAGAAAAACTTGGTTTTTCTAATTCTGGTGACTTTCGCGTCAGAAAAATCGGCTGCTCTAAGATACACTCGGTTCTTCTGATAAACGAGAATGGGTTTCGTTTTTCGGATATCTTATCGTCTCAAAAGACCGAATTTCAAAAGGGGCATTTCGAACTCTCGGCATGCTTCCCCGACAATACAAAATTATGCCGAATTCGGTAAAGACATATTTGAAGAGACCGGCTTCAAATGCTAATGGTGAATACAATAAACTGGGAATGAAAAGTGTTCACCGACTGACTGTTTAGACATAGTTTACCAAGCGACTGTTTTATAAATATCAGCAACCCCTACGTTCATATTGTAGGCTCATTCTAAGACAACATTATGAAATCGTACTACCGAAAACCATGAAAATACTAAAAAACTTTTATAATGTACAGCTTCAATTTATGCAGTGCAGCATTGCAAAAACAACTTTCTATCAACCGGGTATAAGTTTTTCTTTCATAAGAAATTTGTGGCTCCATGAAAAGTGGCGCGAATTTCTGGGAAAATATCACTGGGCAATGGATGAGGAACCCTTCAGGAACAGGAACCCCTCCATCATGGATTGCATTGATTGCCACTCATTGTTTGTGAGGAACTGAATACTTCTTCTTTGTCATCTTCCTCTTTCATATCGCTTTGTTCTCAATGCTGTTGTGTTGAAGAAGATCAATCAACGCTGATTCAAGGCACCCTTTGTACTTTGATTATTTGAGCAAAATCATGTGTTTCTGAAAAATCCTGCCTTTCAGCTGAAAAAATTTATTAGTTTTTCTGAAAAACTGGGTTTATCTGATTTTGGTGACTTTCGCTTGCCATATGCGGTCACACTAGAATCTCATCCCGTTATAAACCGAATTGCTGAAATTCATCTTTAACGGCAGAAAGTACGGCGTTATAACGATACGATGATACCCGATCACATTGTGCCCGTTACGTCTTTTGCAAAGCTGCCGGTGTTGTGGCTAACTATTTTGGCGCGAAAGGATTGTCACGTGATAACCTTGGTAAATCATGATTGGTTAATTTTTCTTAAAAAACGCTGTAACTTAGGTCAGAGCCTTGTTTATCATGTTGTTTCGGACACTATGGCTTTCTAAAGAACATTGCCCCAAGAATGAAACGTTGTAACAGCGTTATATGTGAAAAGGAAGAGCGGTCAGATACAACAGCGTTA
The DNA here is from genome assembly GCA_964019985.1 of Aurelia sp. 4 Dawson et al 2005. NCBI lineage: Eukaryota > Metazoa > Cnidaria > Scyphozoa > Semaeostomeae > Ulmaridae > Aurelia > Aurelia sp. 4 Dawson et al 2005. The sequence goes on from OZ026492.1 coordinate 12,482,231, forward strand.
TAAGCCCGTTGTTTCGAAAGGAAACAACGGGATAAACCGCCTAGTATGACCGCAGCCATTAACTAACTTTTGGCCATTCATTTGCACTAAGAGAAGCTTGCGAAAATGGAATCGATAGTAACTGAATATCTGGCAAGGAGATGGACCCATTTTGGACTGCCTATATCTCTTATGTTGCACATTTCCACCCCTGGAAGTGACAGATTTGATACATAATTGTTTAAACGTAACACTCCAAAACTATGTTTAAAGCTAGGACTCTGCGAATGATTTGAGCAACAAAAACCAACAATAAAGATGTTTCTATGACAACAGTTACTTGATTTTTGCCCTTATGGAGAAAAATGAGCCCTCTGGATTAAAACAACTTTGATTCGAATTCGTTTTACGAAAGAGCTGCCGCTTCTTGTCTGATTTACTCAAACGATCTCTTATTCTACGTTGAAATCATTTCTAGACAACGGTTACCAATACGAGAAGATTAAATTCACAACCATTCGCTAACAGCTATTCGAACACAAGAATAAGAATTTTGGAATACTTTGCAGAAGGGAAGTAAAGGAACAAACCTGGTTGAAAAGATCGTTGTAAAGAGCTCCACATAGGGGTCTGCAATGACTTGTCGGTTCATCATCTGCTAATACTACCCTCTCAATTATTGTTCGTTTGTCCAGAGATACTAGCTAAGATTAAAGTAGGATTAAGGTAAGGCAAATTCCTTGTAAATTTTCATGAGGACAGTAAAGAGTAAACCCCACAAACAAAAACATAGGAAGGTGAAAGCCTACAGACCGATTTCTGGAAAAAAGACACCCAACGATAAGAACCAAGAGCAGACTGATTTCTATCTATGTTCTTACGATAGCATATATGAGTGTTCTTTAACGTTACATCACCTTTGTTTACAGAAGAAGACAACTTTTTTTCCAAATTCAGGCACCCCAAAGTCATTTTTAAGGTTTAGCAAATTATTTGATCAATCTGTGTAATTTAATTCATTTTGCCTATAACAGGTTTACCATTACCTCAACAGCTATGATGGAATCATGCCTCCTCTAAGTCCATCAGAGGCATGATGTATAGCCATCGGCAGTTCGGACGCTATTGCAGTACTGTCTGAACTAACCATGAAACAATAATGATTCAATGCACGCCCAAGCCAAGCAATGTTTGTATTCCGTTGCAACATCGTACTTTGGTTAGGACCTAGCTTCAAATTCTGAATCCCAACTGCAACAACTTTCCACCGCCCAAACATCGCTGCGAGGGCATTGCGTTAGGGTAAGTTTGGGAGGCGGAATGTTGTTGCAGTTCAGTTTGGATTCAGAATGTGAAGCTCGGGCCTAACCAAAATACGATGTTGTAACGAAAAACAAACATTGCTTGGCTTGGTTGAGTATTGAATCATCAAATTGTTCCTTGGTCAGTTCAGACGGCACGACAATAGTGTCCGAACTGCCCATGGTATGGCTTTGTGATCACGATGAGTATGTATGTGACCTTGAGATAGACTGATGATTTTCGTCTAAGTTTTGCTTCATTCTATTGAATTGTTATTCACCGTTATAGTCATCTTGGGGGTATTGTTGGGGTAAATGGAGCGAAAACAAGGATTCTTGTTATAAGTATAACCTTGAGATAAGAATATCATCCTGAATGCAGGAAGAGCACCATAATCATAACAACGGAATCCGTGTGCGTTTCAAGCAAAGCCTGTTCTTGTCTGCGGGGTTTTACTGTTATCATGTTTAATTTATTGATATTTTACAAGGCAGTTTGGAAATCAGTATCTGTAATGGGGCAAAATGGAGCATGAATGAGGATCTTACCGAAGTGCCACCCAGTACCAATGTCATGTTATTGAAGTTGTAATAAGCAGCATTAATTGGTGGAGCTCCAATGTGCACCAATCTGCACTGTATTGTTTGAATACATAATTGATCCCTCATTCCCCAGATTTTTATCATCTAAAATATAAGAATGGCAATAGCATACCGTATGAGCCGGAAAAATTTCCCACCGTTGAAAATTCATAGCACCAAGAGTAGTTCACAGATTTGAATGATTCAACTTCAAGTTAGAAGCCGAAAGATTGAGGTAATTTGTGTTTTTCTCGCTGTCTTGCCGGCACTTGCAGCATCGGTAAATTCAACTTTATAAAATTTTCATGGTTGCAAAATGACTGTAAAAGGACCTAAGACATTGATCAAATTGTAAGTACTCTCGTCACATAGAACAATACGCAATGAGCATTTCATCTCTCTTGTGAGATATTTTTAAGGCATCAAGTTTCGAAGAAATACGCAAGATTTTCAATGGCAGTAAGTGTGGAGTGGATATCTCTCACCCATGAACAATTGCATATTGTTTACTGATCTGTGCGAGGATTCCTTTGTGATTTGATAAATGTATAGGCCCTTTTCAGTCATTTTGCAACCATGAAATTTTTGTAAAGTCGAATTTACCTATATTTCTAGTGCTCGTGAGGCAGCGACAAAAATCCCCAAAGTACTATAATCTTTCGGCCTTAAGTGGAATTTGCATCATTCAAATTTGTGGAGTACTCTTGATGCTATGAATTTCTAAAGTGGGAACTTTTTGAGGCTCACCCGATATGTGTTATTGTCTCTCAATTATTCATCTTTTATCCACATTTATGATCTAATGGATAGTAAAGATCATGTTATTTGATTACATTGAGCTCAAGAAAATTCCATACCTTGCTATTATAGGGCTTGTTAGACGTTCGAAAGCTTCAGCGTCCGACATTTTTCTGTTTCAGGCATAATGTCTTGCTCATGAAAAACATTTTGCATAGAAAATAAGAGTGTTTGGAAGGTTCCTTTGTGCGTCAAACTTTTCAAATGAATTCACTTTGATAATCATTCTCGTTATAAGTACATAACTTCTCTTAAAAGCCATCATTCGCTTGCACAAGGCGAGAGTTTGCCCTACTGGTTTCGAGGCAACTTTTGCGGTCGCGCTTGTTTTGATTTATAATATAAATAATAATTTATTTTAAGTTGGCTTACAACTCTAATAGCTATGAAAAGCTAATTAATGCCAACATTTACTGGTTGAGAGATTTCCTTTGTTTGCTGTCGCTAATCACTTTGAACTGAAATGTCAATTATAGCAACGTACAAAATCTCTTCTCGTTGCGACCTCTAGTTTTCATATGACCGAATATTTTTTACACCCTCGGTATCAATTTTCAAAAATCATACCCGATCATCGGAGACGCTTATGATCTGCTGATGTTCTCCATCCATGATTATTTGACAAATAGGTGCATTGTGTCCTTTTAGCAACTGATAAAAAATGATACAGCAATCAGAAATACACGTTTCTTCATGGACAATACAACGGTGAGTAATGCGAAAATTCAAAACGCTACAAAGCCTATAGTTTGTCATTTATTCATTAGTTTCGTTAAAGCTGGCTGCAACTTTGGAAGTGACGTATTAACTTAAGGCCTCCCACACCGGCGCTCCCTGTCCCACACTTTCAGGAGCTTCTGTCGTCGACCAGCTTAGTTACCTTGTAGGCATGTATTGTTGCCAGGGCCGCCGAGAGCTTTTCGAGGCCCAGGGGCAAAATTGCAAATTGAGGCTCCCTGCGAGCGAAGGGAGCAGATAATTTTTTCGATCACACCCTTTTACATTGGCTTAAAATGCATTTCAGAGCATTTCCTGCGGTCAAAATGTCAAAAATCTTCAATTATGAGGCCCGTAGACCCTGAGGCTCTGGGGCAAATTGCCCCTCCTGCCCTCCCCTCTCGGGGGCCCTGATTGTTGCTAGAGAGTTGCATGAGAAGTACCATTTTTGAACCAGGCATAATGTACCAAAGGGTGTCTAATATGTTTCAAAGTTCTCCTTCCCTTGGAAATATACTTTTTCAAAAGTGCATATTACTTCTCTTCCCTTTCAAAGTTGCCTTAGAGTATAAAGACAGGTCAGAGGACACTGCAACATTCTAAGACACACTTTCGATACCTAATACCTGCTCTGGCAGTGTGCAAAATTTAGAGCCAGTCAACTGGTTCAAAGGATACCAAAGAGCTTATTCGTACCTGTACCTAGAGCCATTTTTCAGTTCTTGAAAAGGGGACTTTTATTGATACCACTTATATGCAAACATCTGAGGCAATGAAGCCACAAGATAATCCGAGTCAAGCGGGTCATTTGATCAGATGCAAAATTGCGGATAAGCCTCCCGTTTACACGAAATCGATGTAATGCTCTGTACCGTGTAAACACAAGTGGTCCGTATAAATTTTGATTCGAATTCCCAACCACATCATTGTCTTCATTGTTTTTGCTTCCATTGTCTGTTTGAAGAATATAATAGGACACGTGTTCGTGCTGACCATAGACTATGTTTTGACGGTGAACATACTCGTTGGGATCTGCTACCGTGCAGTTCGTTACCCTCTGATCTGCATAACTTTTGATCCGCTACCATGTAAACGGGATCTAAGGCTTGGAAACCACTATGACCCATCTAAGCAAAGGGATTGATGTACAAAATATGGTTTCATCTTTCGTTTAGAGGTCAGAAAACTAGGATTAGCTTTGTCGGAAAAGTCATAGTTTCTTTTTCCAATCGGGACTTCTCCCTTTTCAAAGTTTCCTTTACTTCCGAAGAGGTATCTTTGTGTTTAACAAAACTTGGGCTGCTGAGATTTGAGGAAATCTGAGAATCGATACTTTTGCCCTGCAAACCTCCAGTGTAACCTTTACGCACATTGCAAAACATGACAAAGAGAGCTCAAAAGAGTTGCATTTCCTACAGCATGGTGTTTAGAAAGGCCCCTTTTGCAAACAAATTCTACAGCCATTAGGTCAGTACATGTCACGTTCTTTAAAGTAGAACACAATTTATATGATTAAAATCAACAAACAGCATGTGACACCCTAGACTGCTATGATTTGATCGGCTAAAATGTGACAGACTTCAAATGATTGAAATCACTTCAAATGCTATGGAGACACTGAAAAGAATACTTGCCGCTGTCGCTCTGCTGGGCACGTAGGGATTCCAAAATCGGATAACCCGATCCGGACCACCAGTAACTGAAATTAGATGATATATACATCAAATACAAGATTGAATTTAGGAACATTTTCATGGTTAAGGGCCAGGAATCTTGAATCTGAAAAGTTGTTTCTAACTGCCCACTGAAGGCATCTTATCTTGCTTCAACTCGTGCTTAAGCATGTGCGATAGATTTCATTGCTGATGGGAATGGCGGCATCTTCTGAATTAACTCAAAAACATTCATTATCAGCATCATCCACATCATCATCACCATCATTGTCATTATCATGATCTTCATCATCACCATCATCATCATCATCGTCATCATCATCATCATCATCATCATTATCATCATCATCATCATCATCATCATCATCATCATCATCATCATCATCATCAATCATCATCATCACCATGATCATCATCACCATCATTGTCATTATCATCATCTTCATCATCATCACCATCATCACCATCATCATCATCATCATTATCATCATCATCATCACCATCATCATCATCATCATCATAATCATAATCATCATCATCATCATCATCATCATTATCATCATCATCATCATCATCATCATCATCATCATCATCATCATCATCATCATCATCATCATCATCATCATCATCATCATCATCATCATCATCATCATCATCATCATCATCATCATCATCATCATCATCATCATCATCATCATCATGTAATTCATTATAAGTAGCTGAGAAGAAGCTTGCTAGCAAACCCATTGTGCAAAGAAAGACTCATTTGGACAATGGGTCGCATGCAAGTTTGCTGAAGAGATATCAGCAGCCATTACAGCCAATCTTTAGGTCCACCAGAGCTGTGCATGTCGTATTCAAGCATGCCTCATCCACTCATCCAGAGAAGCCACATCCAGATTTAGACTTAAGAGCCCTAGTTTAATATCCCTTCAGAAGTGCCGGGAAGTGAGTCGTTTGATCAGGTTCTTTCCAAATTTCCACCTCATTCAATAACTTCTTACTTAAAGCTTAACTTCAGTAACCTTACAGGAAGTGCACAAACCTCTGCCACTCACTCCACATTCATGCCAGTTAGTACAAAAAACCATCAAGTTGGGAAATAATGTGTACGAGGACAGTGATACTTACTGATGACATTGTTTTCTTTGTCATAATCAAATGTGTAGATCCCTTTCCTGGTGCAAAAGTAGGCTTTCCTTTGAAAGAAAATAGATATAAATGGTAGGTATATGTCACGCAGTTGATAGGGAGGAAGCACCTGTTGTCCCTTTCAGTGTTTGAAGTATTCCATAATCACATATTTATGCATCGGTTTGAAGGTATTAACTATCTTTTTGAGGGTAATCGGCAGGGTTAAAAATGTGTTCATAAATATGGGGCTGGGAATGATTAGTTGTTCTATCCAATCAGATGGTTAAAGTGAATATGACGCGAAAATTTTTATTGATGAAAAACGTCAATTTGAGTATGCTGATTTCGAATTTCGACATTAAACTTTCCAAAACTGAACCGTTTTTTAGTTACAGCCTTTTGAAAATCAAATTTCTTCACTAAAAAGTGTCCGGGGATCTGGGTCGAGTTTTTGGACTTGTGACGTAAAGTGTTTGGGTAGGATGACAGGAGATACTTGCATATCAAAGGATAGTACTGTAGTCACAAGGGTTTTAGGGTTTCATAGTTGCCCTACAGAAAACCTCCACACTCATGTGATTCAAATGCCACGGAATTTATATTCTCGCACTATTTTAGCAATTAATTGATATCTTTTGAACACCTGAATTCCACGAATTGGCACTCAATTAACGCTTTCTTCGATGAAAGCAGTGGTATCATATTTAACCAGGGGGATATTGCATTGTGACTAACAGGATGACTCAGAGAAAACAATGAAAGTACAATGGGAATGAGCTCATCCTTTCATCACAACTGCTCGCTTGGTTTCCTCACAATTTCAAGTTTCAAACCATTGCAAACAGAGTACAAACAGACAGCTTCGCTCGAAGAAGGACTTCAAACTTCAAACATTGTTGTACAGTGTCCCAAGTGGACAGGTTGTTGGAAGGGAGGAAAAGAATTCAGGCCAAAAGTAGTTTGACTCTTGTTTGGTCAACTATGGCCATGCTGTGAACGCGAGGGTCTACGTGTTTAGGCCATGTCCATTCTGTCTGGTTGGCACTCGACTGGAATACATTTATTTCGCTGTAATCGCTGTAATTTTTCATGAGGTCCAGAGATATGCTGATACTAAAGAAACTTTGCTTTGGTAAGTGCTGATTTCTTTACTTAGCGCTATCAGACTAAATCAAGGACAAGTCTCGTAGTTTGGTGTCTGATCACTCGCTTAGGAGAATTGAGAACTGCGTAAAATCACAGATATCATAAGTCTGGTCAAGCTTCCTTCCCCAGAGTGCAGAACTTCGTCCCGTGAAATGCCACTATTCAAACAAATGTCTGAAATCTTTGCAACATAGACTATCATTTATTGTTATTTCAAACCCGTGAGTTAGATATGCAAAGGTTGCTGCAAGATGACATGGTTTTGTGACATCCAGCTTGCAAAAAAGCGTTCTTTACCACATTGACGAGAGAAAAAAATATTTGAAAACATTGTAAATTTAACAGTTGAAGTTTTCAAGAAACCAGGAGTGGAATTCCTTAGTTTCGATCGGTTAAAATGGTGAATAAACAATCCAAACCTGGCCACTTATCAAGGTTTCGTAATGGTTTCATGTATGAACCATTGCATGGTGTTCTCTTTCCACAAACACTTTACGTCACAGAGGCCTGGTAATCAACGGTCTGACCGCGCAGAGTTGCCGCCACTTTTCGAAGCAAAGTGGGGGTTGCTCAACCCCATTTTCTGAAGAAATAAGCGTCTGAATTAAAAAATAAAGTACACCAGCGTGACGAGCGATGTTTAATGCATGATATTAGACAATAAAAATTTTCGCGTCATATTCACTTTAAAGCATATTTGACATGTGGTTAATTGGTGTGATGAGTTTGAGCTAGCATTATTCCCTTGTTTCCATCCGACGCAGTCACTGCTGCACTGACTCCCATAGTCAGCGCTTTCTATGGGATGCCTTAAACAAGCGAAAAGAGGTGGGTTAACTTGAAACTTCTGCGCCAAAAACACGATGCACCTCATCTTAGAGCAAGACCATATTTCTGACGCCAAAGACAGCATGTCAGATTTGCTCATCTGCGAAGCAAGAAAAGGCCTCCCCCCAAACCCACGGTATCAACTTTGTGGGAATTAGTGATGTTTCACATGTGTTTTAGAAGACTTTTTAGGAATGATTGTGTACTAAGAATGCTGGAGGCCCAGAAATGCTGAAAACAAACAAAGAGATATTTTGACCGGCATCCAAACTTGTATACCTAAACGTATCGAGAGTAGATTTCTTCAAAAAATTCGGGAAATTTCAAGCTTTTTGTCCTGGTTGCGTTTTATGAAGGTAGGTAAAATTTAGAGAAATCTTCACACATTTCTCTTGTCTTCCTCACTTATTCGCCGTCTGATCGGTCCGTGGAAACGAGATTTTGATGGTTTCCAGCCATGGGCAGCAAGTCTGCAAAATGTTTTTGCCGCTGACCAATAGCACTATGCGACACCGCATTTAGTTGGAATTTGTAAATCTGGGAAACACCCAGGAAAAGCGAAAGCTTATTGTAATCGACACATGGCTATTTGCACATGTTGGAAACAGAAGATCTCAAGGACGAAAGCTCAAGATTATAAAACATCAAGAAGAGCATCAAAACATTGTAATAAATTTCACAGTGATGGCCAGAAAATCGAGGAAATTGAACAATTTAAGGTTTGACGAATATCTCCAAATCTAGCCGCAGCCTTTTCATCTTAATCGCTGAACATTTTCTCCAACATCCAAGCAGCATTCTGAACCGGGTGAGCTATTTGGGAAAATAGGGGATGGCTTCTACATATTTTATCGAAGGAGTATTGGTCTTCATAAGGCTACTGTCCTAAGTATTTTGGTCTGCCGAAGTAAGTCCTCCTAGTGCTCAAAATCCTTGATATAAACAAGCACTCAAATAATTTTTGAATAGGAGGATCCTTTGTTGTTTATTTCGTTGAATCGGAAGCCTATCTGACCATTCTGAGCCTCACTAGCGAAGAAATTGTAAGTTTATCAGATTTTTGTGCAAAATTTGTGAAGAAAAATTGATCGAATTTCTATGTAATTTGCTAAAAATCTGGCCGCAGCCTTTTTAGGAGACTTTTTGTATCGATCGAGATTTTATTTGGCTATCACAAAATCGTATCGGTACCGCCGGGAAAATAGGGTATGATATCGTAAAAATTAGATATCTATTTGTTGGTTTTATGTCGATTTCAGAGCCCACCAGTTTTGTTTTTTTACAATCTGGCTGCCGCAAACAATAGAGAGCAACGACAACAGCTCAAAGCGAGGTCAAAATTATACCCCCGTGATTTTTTCATGTTACCATAGAGTCCTTGATGTTTCTTTAAGTTCCAGGGAGTCAGTATGGCCGCCAATGTAGCTTGATATTCCAAGGGTCGGGTAGTAATGGGGGCGAAGTTCTCCTTGGCTGCATGGAAATGTCGTATTTTTAAGTTTTCAATTTCGAATCTGAGGTTTTCTTACGAATTTTCCTTTTTCGATCTTACTGACGGAAATATTCTGTCACCCTCTGAGAAAATAATATTATTTCTGTTTCTTACGTCTGTTTACCCATGGGTATACTATTTATGGGAAGTTGGTCATTAAGAGAAACTCGTTTTGAAAATTCTATCCAATAACTTCAAGGTAAGCATGACTGCATCCAGAAAATATTACTTGCCCTCGTCAGATTCAGCTACTGGCGACCCCTCGGCTCGCTATCGTCGTTCCTCGCAGACAATACGCACGGCGGGAAGTTTAGGCCATCCACTATTTAGTTGAAAACAGAAACTCCAGGCTTTGCACGATTAAAACTGCGCAGAATGAGTTTGATTTCCTCACAAGGTTGGTTAGCGATTAATAAACTGAGACAAACTAAGAAGGTCCAGGTGAAGCTGTCTTGTCTTTGTTTTGGTTTGTTCGGTAAAGTTCCATTTGCTTTATGTACATGAGCCCTTTACCTCTGCTCATTGTTGTTGCTGTGAAGGTTTTGGGAGTAGTCACTCCTCCAGATAAGACATGAAGCGTTTGTAATGATTCAAAAAATTTCACTATTGTCTCGGTTTCGATCGATGTCTGCGCACGCATAAAAATCATTTTGCAGACTTGCTGCCATGGGCCAGGAGCGAAATTCGGCTAAAACATTTGATTCCTATCTTGTGGTTTAATAGGTCAAAAGACTAGGATTAGCATGCGAACTTACGTCTTCTTTTGCTCCAAATCACCAAGGTAAAGTGATGTGTTGCTGGTATTTGAGCATGATATGAAAAGTTCCAGATTTGGGATGTATTTGACTTTGCGTACCCAATTTTCATGCAGACCCTGTTCGATTATCATTGGAGAAAAGGGAATCATTATTGTTGATGCATTGCTTCTCATTGAGCTTCAAGTGAACTGTAACATCAATTTGTAACTGGAAAGTCAAAGCAGTGATAGATTGATAAGTTTCCAAAATGACATGGCTAGACAGACCGAGGGCGTATTCTTTTGGGCATCTTCTGAAAACGGTAGAGCTGGTAGAAGATAAAATCCCATTCTTTTGGTACCCTTCTACCGAAAACAGTAGGCTTCGCAGACTTCAGATCGCTTTTCATAAAAGCCCATTCTTTTGGTCATTCTGTTTTCGGTAGACCTCCGAGAGATTTTTGACGTATTCTTTTGGGCTCTTCTGAAAACGGTAGAGATTCGAGGTTTCGGAAACCTTCTGCTCCTGAGCTGGTGGACTTTTGAAAGATCATAGAGAGCATTGTTTCGTTAATGAAAGTTTTCAAAAACATTTGAAAAAACAATGACACTTTGGCATAACAAAAGTACGTTGCAATGCAATGGTTTCAATTCGCTCGGTCGAACAAAAACATTCGAATTCTCATTTTTTCAGCATTCCATTCCCATTCTTTTGGCATTTTTCTCTGCGAAGTCTGCCAACCCTACCGTTTCAGAATGCGCATTCTTTTGGCATTTTTCTCTGCGAAATCTGCCAACTCTACCGTTTTCAGAATTCCCATTCTTTTGGTAACTGAAATTTTTCTCTGCGAAGCCTGCCGTTTTCAGAAGACTTCGCAGACTTCAGATGCCCAAAAGCATACGCCCCGAATGTGGTTAGTACAAACTTGATGAATTGAGATTGATTCGGAAAGTACAATAGGGAATTGCGCTAAAGTTGGTGGCGAGGAATTTGTTACCGAGATGTGTTGTGTTCAACAAGGGCAGATTTTGTAATGCAATAGCATCAGTCGCTGTGGTTCACACCTCAATTCAAAGCGATTAGCGAATGAAGACAAAAGAAATTCTCTCAACCAGTATGTCAAAACAATCACAGCCGGAAAGTTACCCTGAAACCAGTACGGCAAATTCTCGATTGGTGCGGGCAAAGGGACGTTTTTAAGAGAAGTTAAGTCCTTGTAACAAAAGAAGGGGGGTAAATCCATAGTTTGTCTGGCGGATTTGGTCTATTTGACTCAGGAGCTGAGGAGTAACTGTTTACATTTGAGCAATAAATATGCAAGAATCGTAATGTTCTCTGCTCGGCTTCTGAATCTCACGTAAGCAAAATGCGCCAGACAGAACTATAGATTTACCCTTCTTCTTTCGTGTAAAGCACATAGCGTCACTTATAAAAGCCTCCCTTCGCCCGCATCAAGCAAACGTTAGCCGTACTAGTTTCAGGGCAAGTTTACGGCTTTATTTGTTTTGAATCACTAGTTGAGAGAATTTTTTTTCTCTACATTAGCTAATCGCTTTGAAATGAGGTGTGAACCAAGGAACTGATGCTATTGTATTATAAAATCTGCCCTTGTTATTGCGTTCAAATTGCAAATCTTTGACGATTTTATAGGAATTCGATTACAGAACGCAGTGTATCTCGGTAAAAAATTCCTCGTCGCCATCTCTAGCGCAATTGTCTGTTAAAGTTTTAGAGATGTCAGGAAGTTTTGTTCATGCTCTGTGCCAAGTGAATCAGAAAAGGCCAGGAGTGTATGCCAATGTCATTGATTCATTGTCATTGATGAAATTTACTTCTTCGCTAATCTGCTTCTTTCAACATTTATGACGAAGGAAAGAGGGCCTAATCATGGGTTGTGGGAAAATTAGAAGTTCCTGTAAAGAATAAGAACTGTCAGGCCTACCTTGTGTGTTCTCTATTTTTCCATCCTCTCTGTTGTCCCGTCGATTTAGCATCATCCTCATCTTGGCTGGTCCAACAAGTAAAATGGCCTAAATAGTCTTCTGTCTTGTTTTCAAGAGCACGAGAGCGCAGCCTCAGTTTGGCCTGTGAGCTCCTTCAATGAGAGTGCGGAGCCACAGCGAAGATGAGGATGATGCTAAATCGACGGGACAACAGAGAGGATGGAAAAACATAGACTGATTACAAGCCGTAGTTTCGCTCCTCCGCCAAACTTCTTATTCTTTACAGGAACTTCTAATTTTCCCACAACCCATGGCCTAATATGACCATTCGCTCTTTCTATCAAAAATAAGGAGTACTTACACCGATGCATGTTACTTTGACAGAAGCATGCACATCTTTTAACAGTTCTTTGAGTCTTATTGTTCGACATGCCACTGTAATAGAAAATTGCATTAAGCGCATTAAGGTGTCATCTTATCAGGTCGCTGCAATGATGCACAATCGCTAGAGTCGCTGTGTTCGCTAGACGAACTACTCACTGCCCAAACGGATGATGGCGAAAGGCGAGAATAAACTCCACAACGACCCTGAAGTCCCTATCTTTTAGCTTTTGCAATTCGCATCCTGTCTTCTGGGTTTTTTGAGTTGTTGGTCAATGCCTGGTTCACATTAGGTCGTTGAAGCCGCCAGAGTCGTTGTGGGTCACTGGACTCCAACCTCGTCTGACTACAATGACTTCCAGTTCCTGATAAGAACCATGATCACAAACAGAATCCAAGTGACTTACTTTTGAATACCAGTGGGGATAAAGGGGGAAGTACATGACTTGCGGATGGACGGGGGCCTACCGCTCGTTTTTTTGAAAGCTACCCTCTTCTAATTACCGAAACTAGCCATCATACCAACCTTTATGACGAATTTTGGTGAAAAATACCCATTTTCGAAGATTTTTGCTAATTTCTGGAAAACCCACCCATGTTTAAGGAAATCTGCCGAAAATGGGACCCTTCTTTAGAGACTTTTGGGCCAAAAATCCAGCCGTATGGGCGACACATACCCGTACCCTTACCACGTAATGTGCCCACTCCTGGGGGCGATAAGCTGTTTCTAGAACGTCACTCAAAGGGAATAGAAAGTTACCATCCTTAGCCTGACTAATAGAATGTTGCTGCTTGAAGCTGATCACCCAAAGAGGTTGGCATTTCATGACGCAAGAAGGATGTATTAAATACTTAAACATGCGCCATGAAGGTTTTCTTTGTATTTGCTTAAGAAGTCATTCTCGCATAATTTTTCCTGTGGCACAAATAAGACACCAAAAGCTGTGCTGATTTATTCTTGTTCATTCTACATACACTTATGAATTCTCTTAGTAATTATATCCCCGTCATCCAGTGGCGTAACGCAGTTTAGCGCACCTTAGTTCAAAAACTAAGGGCCCCCGGCCAAAAGGGGCCCCGAGGGGCCCCCAGGAAAAAAATCGTTTCGTTGCCTATTTTCAAGCTGAAGCTGTGGCTATGATTTACAAGACCACAGAGTCTCGGGCTTGCAAGATATGACAGTCTAAGTGAATGGAAAGTAATGTTGACAACTAGCAGTTGTAATGTGCTCTGTACAAAGTGACAGTTTGCGTTATAGGTTTCTGGAAACCTGGTATCTTTGCTATCTCTGAAATCTGGTAGTTTCAATCAAAAGGAAGTTGGACTATTATTACAAAATCTGCACCGTTGTCGTAGACGTGATCGTGAGGCTGCATTCACATTATAGGCTTGTTTTTACGTGCATGATTTTGCTTGCCTAAACGCGCTTTTGTTTGCGTTTTCTTGTTCAGATTGATATGTCCCTTGGATCCCATATAGCAGGTCGCTTTTTACTTCTGAAATGAAAATCTCAAAATCCATCTCGCTTGCAAACGCATCTAGGTAATCTGCTTGCTAACCAACAAGCTTCTTCACATGGAAAAGTTTCTTTCCGCCTGCCAATATTTTGCGTTCGATGGCGGAGATCTGCACGAGCGTTTATGCGTCTACAAAAGATTGGGCAATGTGAACGCAGCCTAAGTCTTATAAATGACAAATAATGTGATGTGAAGGAAACAGACATACTGTTCGATAAGCCAATTGTTTGTTCAATATTGACATCGAAGAGGCCCACAGTTGCTTGGCTGAACCTGAAGCATAATACTCTACCACCAGCATCACCAAGTAACAATATACTTTCATTAAGATTGCGATGATTGTACCTAGACAGAGAGAGCAGATAGAAGCAATTATTTGACAGGTGCGAGTGAAAATCGAGATGTCACTCTCCAGGCAATTACCGGGAGATTGAATTGTTTCATTCTCGTTTACGATCCTACGATGGCCTCTTGTGCTCAACAAATAGTTATTTGTAGCGAACCTAACTTCTTCGGTTGCCTTTGTAACGTTTGATAACAAACATCAACATAACTCGAAGTCAAATGTCCCACCCTTGAATTGTCCCGGTCTTGCTGCCTTGAAATGTCTTTGTCTTGCAATGTGGATTTGGCAATACATATTTTTACAAGAGATGCTACAATAAGGTAAAATATTTCAAAATAATGGTTCAGCTTGGATTAAAATCTTCATCCCAGCGATTGTGCATGATCGAGCCCCCCAGGAGGGTTTGCTCGACCAAGATTCAGCAAGTCATATCTTCGGCATTAAGAAAAATATTTTAAGATCCAAGTCCATGTATGTCACCTGTTTTTTCGACTATTTGCCACAACTTGCAGCTATATAAGAGATTTCCCTGGGCTGAAAGTTACATACCAATAATCCATTGAAATGATGCAGAACTCAAATCCTGTTACAATGTATTGCTTGTCAAAATTGTTTGCAGAACAGTCAAAGAATGCTGAAAGATGATGAGAGAAGCGACTCAATGAAAATATGATGACGAGATGAACAGTTTGTTCAATAAAGTTTATTTGGGAAGAGTCCGTTTCATTTTACTCGAACTAGAAGCGCTTTTATATGACTGTTCTCCATAAAAATCATTCGACCAAAATGGATCATAGAGTTTGGGTCTGTTTTGGGGGATTCGAAGAGGTGACATTTTTATGAAGAGGCTTGCAACTTGAGAGCAATAACGTAGATTTGAAACAACTGAATGTTTTCATCTAAGACTACGTTTACAACTGGCACAATTTGAAAACGATAGGAATCTGGGAGAAACAAGCTCGTTTTAGTCTTCCCAAGGATCAAATTGCAAAGAAAAGTACCTACGCCGTAAGAATCGATAAGCCTTGTCTTGAAACCTTCGAAGAATGTTCCATTTTCGTCGTTTTCGACTGTTCACACGATGCCGTTTTCAAAATTTGCCGGTTAGAGTTCCGTTTTCAACTTCTACCATTCTGAAATCATTTTTCACCGTTCTGAAATTGTGCCGGTATTCTATGAATTGTAAACGTTGTCTAAGTTGGCATGTTAGCTGCACAAGCATCTTTATTTATTTATTTATTTATTTATTTATTTATTTATTTATTTATTTATTTATTTATTTATTTAGATCTTTTCCCCCAATAGGGCCAACTATGACGCTGTTTAATAAGTGAATTTTTGTTCTGCATGAAGATATGAATGAAACTTGAAATAAATCAAAAGCCCCATGGAGAATGAAGAGTAACATTTGGTTGGCCCATATTTGACCAAAAATGCTTTAAAAAGATATGCTTACTGAGTTCACGTTCCGTTGTTGCAACAACCACTTTCCTTATGTTTCCAAGAGTAACTAAAGTTGTCACCCATAACGGTAATGTTTTGTTCGAAGATGCCATCAGTTCGCTTAACTGGAATCAAAATGAGATAAAGAAGAAATACTATGTGAGAATGTGGCCGAGTGGTTAAGGCGTCTGACTCGTAAGCCAAAGGTCAGAACCGCCGTAGATTCAAATCCCACGCTGGACAGTTTGGTCGCTGTCTGTAACACTACCCCGGGTCGACCAGAGCCATGTGAGGGAAATCTGGTAGCCGTGGCAGGTAGCTGCGGCGGACTGATGGTAAAACATCCGTGGCCCCTGCTGAAAATAAGTCTCTCAGACTTTCGCGGGCTAGCCACGTTAAATATAAATACCTACCTACCTACCTCAGAGATACGAAAACCAGGGCATCTTTTTTTAACATTGTAACTAGTGGGCCATTTGCCAAGCCATCAAGTAGGCCCTCTTTCTGGTCTAGTAGTGAAGTAAAGATCCTCGTTTTTTTGGCCCAGTAGCTTGGACCCTCTTCATCGTTAACTGTCTTTTATCGTTTTGTCCTTTACTGTCAAGCACCAAAACCTCCAAATTTCCGTAGGATAGCCTCTTAATAGCACATGGTCACACTGTACGCTTTATCTATATATTTGTACTGTCTTGTTTTGCCCTAGGAATTGGGGGGGAGGGGTGCCCTTATGGTTAGTTAGGCCAGCTAGTCAAATTTCCTTAGCAGATGCTTTGAAAAAACCGTATCATAATGCCGGGTCAACCAAAAATGTTAACACGTTTGGTGGGCTGTTGAAATAATAGTAAGGGGCCTATCTTCCTAGGTGGAGTTCTAATCTAGCAGTCATTGGCTAACTTAGATGTGAAAATTTTGTTTGGCAAAATCACTCATCTTTTAGACCCAGAAATTATTAACCTGTGAACGGCTAAAAACGGCCAAACTTCAAATGTATCAACAATCAAGCATGGAATCCTCATTCCCATACAAACCATTAAAGGGTCTGTTTCTTCCATCATGCCTTTGCACGTGCCGTCTATTGGTTTGCCTCGTTTGCCTTTGTTGTCGCCATTTTCATTGCCCATGAGGCGACAAACAAAGGCGAACCAAGAGATGACACGTGCAAGGAATAATGGATGAAACAGACCCTTTAACAAACAGCATTTTCCTAATTTCTGGGTCTAAACTGTGATTGTTTTACCAGAAAATCTTCATATCTAAGTTAACGCTTGAACATCCGTTACGATCGAAAACATTAATCTTTTTTCCTTGACATGACTTTCGACGGCGTGAGTTGTTGTCTGCCATCTTTCGATTTTTGAGACTCCGAGACCATTAGTGCGCAGGCGCACATCGTTTCCGCGCTGTTTCTAAAGGGAGTTTGCAATACAGATCAATACAGATCAATTTTCCCAGTGGATACTTTGCACATTTTGGGTCCTGGGAAAGGTATTCATTGTCGCGATTTTGACATAAAGAATGGTAGCGACTTTTACAACATTGGTTCCAAGAAACTGACCTGAACTGTTTTGTGGAGAGTAAAGTCAAGATTCCAGAAAAGAACCATGCCATCTCTACTGCATGAAATGTATCTTCCATTACTGGCATCAAAATCATCCTGAATATTCCTGTGACCATGTTTAGCACCAAGCGATGGAAGGTATGCTATGTTTATGATAGTATCGTGATGAGGACTGGAAGAAAGAAAATCATTTTTAGAATGTTTTGTTTCAGGAATATCTTATGTCAATGGATTTTTCATTTCATTTAAACTTTTTAACCTAGATGACAGTTAAGACAAAAGTACTTGTTTATGTTCGCGCAAACTGCATCAACAATACGATAGTCACATGGCACCATAGGTTTTAATTCTTTAAAAGTTGGATGTAAAATTTTATGACCTTTCTCTTTGTACTGAACGAATTCAAAGAATCTTGAGCTATTTTACAGTAAATCTGCCGTTGGACTTTTCTTACCCTGGGTACCAGACTCTTCTTTTCTGTTAGAGAGAGAGTCTGGTACCCAGGGTAGACCTTTCTGAAATTTTCAAAATTTCAGAATTACGGTGTTTTTCTTCTTTTTTAAAAATTCAAGAAAATTTTCGAAAAAAATTTTCGAAAAAAATTTAAAACTATTGCATTGTTTAAAGTTGATGACGAAAAGATAAAATAATTTTCAAGAAAACCAGAGTTTATGGATGCCTACAATATGGTATCAAGCAAAACTCTGTTACCCTTCAGGTTTGTAATTTAGAAATTTGATGACGTCACATTATAAAATGAGTTAGAATATACAATAGGCTGTAATTTAGAAAAATATTTGAGATTTCTGAAAAGTACCACTGTAGAATCATAGAAAGGTGGCTAAAGTTCTGTCAAGCCATTCATTTAAAAAAATAGATCATTGAAGTTTACACCCGATTTTTTGCACCGATCTAAAGATTTGGAACCCATGCTTCACATGCTATGAGATAGCGTGATAGCCAGGACGTATGATCATTGATACACATGTCTGCCGTAGCCAAAATTGTTCGTAGATGGCTCGAGTCTCCACCATGTCGAGCCTGCTGCGGTTGCCGATACTCTGTAGTTTCAGGCTGAAGGAATCGTGATGTGTGATCACATCAAGATCGAAGGTCCAGGAGACTGCTTCGATAATCTCAACTTCTTTAATAAACCGTTTTACTTCTTAAAACAGAGATTTGGATCGAGTGTCCAAATCTGGTAAATTCATTAAAGAAAACAAAAACATGACATGACCCCAGTTTTCGGTAAAACGATTCTAGCAGTGCCAAGAAGTTGCTTCAGAATTCAGAACTTTTTTCAGAGAGTTAATTAACGACAACTTTACTCAAAGTGAGTTAGGCTATGCATTGGCGAATATTCTATTTGCCGTTTCGCCTTGTTGCTCGTTTGTTTGTTAATTTCTAGCTGATTTTGTGGTGTAACAGTTACGGTTCAAATTGCGACCTTGCTAGGGTTCAGGGACGTAGGAAGCATCTGAAACTTGGGGGCACGACACTTCAAGGGCACTATTTTCCTGAACAAAAAGGGGGCACTTTCTGGAAAGAAAAAGGGCACTTCTTTGTTTATGGCAAAATCTTGGGGGGGCACGTGCCCCCAGTGCCCCGATTCCTACGCCTATGCTAGGGTTTCATTTTCCGAGTTGCAAATCAAAGTTTTTCGTTTTCAACCGTTGACATTCAGTTGAAAGAAAATTCAGCTATCAATAAATGGAAATAACGCGAAGCACAGCGAAATGAACAATAACATTTTCCTCTGTGTAAACTGACCCATTGCTAACTCACTTTGTACAAATTTGTCAATGATATCTCTGAAAAGGGATCTGAAGTCCGAAACAACTTCCTGCCGCAGCTAGCAGTGCTTATGCCGAGAAAGGAATTATGCTTTTTGCTCCTTTCAGTTTCCCCCACAAATTCAATAGGTTTGGACGCTCGATCCAAGCCTCTTTTTTTAAGAAGTAATAAGGTCTGTCCCTGAAACAACATTAGGATACTGAATAGAAATATTGAAAAATATAGAAATAGAAAATCTAAAAAGTAAGCAATAAAACTTAAGATATTCCCATAACTCACCTCTGAATGTCTTTGATTGGATTTGGAAACGGCATCTAAGATAGGAAGATGAAGGAAGATGTTATATGTTATATACCGGGTGAGTCAAAAAAAAGTTTCGGCGTTTAGAGGGCTGTGGAATAAAAAGTATGTGACCGATATTCAAAACTAAATTGTTAATCTATCACTCAAAGGCTAACTTAGATGACAAAATTTTGTTTGGTAAAATCAAACGTCTTTGAGACCCAACAATAATCAAAATGCTTGAAAGGGGTTTGTATGGGAATCGAGAATTCCACTTTCCATTCTGGTCCATGATTTATGTGGCATTGAAGTTTGCATTGCCAGTTTTGAGATGCTTAATTCTAATTTCAAAAGACGGTAAATTATAGACCAGAATGGAATGTGGAACTGTTGTTCCCAAACATGCCCTTTACCAGCATTTTCCTAATTTCTGGGTCTGTAAGATGAAGGATACTACCAAACAAGATTTCCTCATCTAAGTTGGCCTTTGACTGATAGATAAACATTTCAGTTTTGAATATCGGTCACATATTTTTTATTTCACAGCCCTCCAAACGCCGAAACTTTTCTTTGACTCACCCGGTACATCAAAGTCCAAATGATTCCATAGAATAGTTTGTTTCAAACACTTTTTGAAGCCATTGAAGCCGACTAAACAATTTCCTTTTTCATAGCGCATTGATGAAGTACACATATTTTTTATAGAAAAAAACTAAGAATTTGGGTCAGAACTGAAAGTTTCTTAAAATTAGCAGATTTTGAGTACTCAAAGTTTTCTACGATTTTCTTAAAAGTTACAAAACAATCTTCATGTTCATACCTGTTCCTTCCTGAAAATTTTGAAATAATGTTTTTTGAAGCCTTTTCAATGTTTTGACATCACTCAAGTACCTTCTGAGTAATATGATCTGGGAAACAAGTGAAAATATTGTAGAATTGTGTCGAGGATCTCCTTAATCAAAAGAAATAGTTCCTTTTCCCAGTACTGGAGTTTCTTGATTTTTTGGCGATCTAACAGTGGCGTTCCTTGTAAGCAGTCTCTAATACGTGTACTCATTAATACATGTATTCATTTGAAGAAGTGACCTACGTTTTCTTTGAAGTGGCCTAATTCTAACAAAGATCGACAATGACTACTTACATACTGCCAACGAAGTATTTGGAACCTTTCAGAGTCAATTTGGACCAAAAATTGTAATTTAAATCCTATCCGAAAACTTTACCTATTCGATGTGATAGCCCTTTCATGACCAACATCAACTTCTTTTTAGTCATTCAAAAAAGTTTGTCATGTAATTGCTATTGAAATTACACCAACAGATTTCTGAGGTAAATGCAACGATGAAGATTTCTTTGTTCCATTGTGCTATTGATGTTACCACTATTGCTCGATGACGAGGGGTCATCAGCAGTTTGTCAGCAAAAATTCAAGAAAGAATTCACGTTCGTGTATTTACAAGAAGTTGTCCAGTCATTTGAAATTCTTGTTTGAATGAGAAAAGCAGCTTTAAAAATTCACAAACCTCATTGATATCTTTGCTCATCGTGTCTCGTTGCTGATTCTCTAGTAACATGTAATCGACGAATTCTTCCTGTGTAAAGATACAATGTTAATGATGTTTCTCATTGCTAAGATCAAAATTGACGATAATGGACAATTTTGCTGAAAATACCATCAAGGTATTTGTTATCAAGAGTCATTGCGCTATCAAAAAAATAACCAATCAGATAAACTGATTTTAAATTTTACAAAGCATTATGGAAGATATTTCCTTTCCGCCATTTCAGCTCAATGAATTTTTAATTTACTGACTAGGACGCGAGATGGTATTTGTGATCTGTTACATTTTTGAACTCATTCATAGTGCATTATGATTTTAGGTTTGCACGTGGATATGCGATTTTCAGTTTCTATATCACTACCTTTTTCCTTCTCATGATCCAGGCTGTATGCGAGTACTTTAAGAAAAAATCTTTGCTCACCTTCTACACAGATTCAAAGTATCAAATTCACAGTATACACTTTAAGGATGGTGAGTAAAAATTCAGGAATACATTGCTAAAACCGTAGTATTTATTTCGTAGGTTCTAAAAGCCTGCTAAAATCTGACGGACTATTGACATATAACGGTTGATTAACTATTTATTGTTACCAACCTTGAACTGAAAAATTACAAAGTAGTATTAAGTATACCTTTAACGCAATGGTTAGTAAATAGAAGACAGCTTTAAGATTTTTAATGTACAAACTTTTATGTGACTATGATATAACTCAGTTCATCTTTCCATAGACGTAGGAACCAGGGGGCACTGGGGGCACTTGCCCCCCAAGATTTTGCAATAAACGAAGATGTGCCCCCTTTTTATTTGTAGAAAATGCCCCTTTTTTCTAAAGGAGCAAGCGGCCTCGAAGCGTCGTACCCCCCTAATTTTGAGATGCTTCCTACGCCCCTGTAACTTTCTTTTATTTTATCAATGATTATTGTAATTAGGAACTTATTCTGATGTTTATTTTGTCCTAAACTTGTACAGTCTATCACTACTTAACACTATCTGACCTGGGGGGCCCATCATACGTTTTTGCTTATACACTTTTCCGTGTATGCAGAAGGCCTCTGAGATTTAGCAAGTTTAACTTTGAATCATACAGCAAATGAAACTGAAACAATTTCGAATTCAATTTTAGCCCTGTCTCTATGGCAACCAAGCTGTCATGCCACACTATGAAAAGAATATACTTTGCACTTCTCTTATCCTTGTTTAATTGCCCCAATTAAGTCTAAACTTTGAATTTATATATGTTGTGATTTATAAATTTCATTTCTTCACGAAAAGTCAAGAAATCATAATGATAATCAGGTTCCAGCACCAACAACATTTCTTATCGAATTAATATGTTTCAAGAATTCATTTTACATTAATGAACAACCTTCGTGCCAAATTTGATGGCCACATCTCAAATAAGAACAGAGATAAACAAGGGGGGGTCTGCTCCCCAAGCATTGAGTGTTTCAGATCGCTTAAGTCAGATAGGGTCAACATAGCTCTCTGTAGAGCAGTACTGGATTGTCATGGCTTGAATAAAATCAATTTTGCTCATTACAGGTAGGTATTGAATATTGTTCGAAGATCGAGGAACTATCAAAAAGATCAGTCTTGTAAGAAAATAAAATTGAAACTTATTGAAGAGTTTTTAAGCGATCCTTCAATTCAATAGTAATGATTTCTCACCCAGTCAACATAACCATCACAATTTGTATCCACCTTCATAAACAGCATGATGACTTGCTTACGGTCCAACTTGAAAAGAGATTCGCACAACATCACAAATCTGACAAAGGGAATAAACTGCCGGGAATCCAGTCTTCTGTTTTCAATTTTCTGCTTTTTTTATTCTGCGGCGCTGCGTTCCCTTGGTACCAGACTCCTTAAGAATAAATGGACACTCTCCATCGATCTTTTAGAGAGGCTGGTACCCAGGGTACGTACGCTCTTTTATCTTTTGTTGCAACAAATAGGAAAGTATTTGAAATTCCCCGCCTCAGCCCCGCGGAAGAATGAAGCGCTACAGAAAATGAAATGCGGAAAATTAACAACATAAACGTCTTGCCTGTGAACATATCTTCCGCTCTTTTGGCAATCAAAACAATCATCATTGTATTGTTAAGATCTTAACATTGCTTAGTTCAAAGCATTGGACAGGTGGCTGAATTTTAAGTCTTGGCTGCTCCTATTGCCGAAAGAATTCAATGAAATGACCCGATCACTTATGCTTGTTGCACCTCTGCGGTAATCTTCGCTCAGCCGGTAGACTTGCACCAAGTCCCGCTCGAAACTCATTGCCTGCAGCTCTGCAGCTCACTTCGCTTGCTTTTCGGTCCGAGGAGCAGATTGTGGGGCAAGTCTACTCAATCTGGACTCGTTCTGAAAGAGTAGACTCTTTTAAAGTCTCTAGCGATCACAAAAAATAACAATGAACGAAAGTTAGAGGAACTCATGTAAGGGGTCTGATGAACGAATGATTAGGATGACCCTGCTTAGACCAATTCTTAACTATCACCTAATAGATTAAAAATGGAGAAAGAATACCCTGTTTGGTTCAAAGCTGATGACAAAAATGTAGCATGCACTAAGCATATGCAGGATGTGTCAAATCCACACTGTCGATTGAAGCTTGAATCACAGCGAAATTCGTCAAATTTTGCATATTGATTACAATAAGATTTCAATTTTTGCCGAATCTCATTACACCAGAGAGATCGCAGAAAATGATAATGAAAATAATACATACTTCCTGTTGGAAGGACAGTTTCATCGCGTTAACAAATTCTTCCATATCTAGACTTCCACCACCATCTCGATCAGCTTGCTAACGAACAATGTAAGAAGTTAACTACCCAGCCCATAATTGGTATGTACCAAGTGAGTCAAAAATTAAGACGTTTAGCAGACAATATCATGTTGCCGTGATTCTAAAACAAACTGTTGATGTATTAGTCAAAGGCTACAGTAGAGTCCCGTTTCACAAGAAGTCCCGTTTCAACATGATTCTCACAAGAAGCTTCGTTTTGAACATTATCAAGGGGAAAACTTTGAAAGAAATTCTAATTACATTTATGAAATAATTGAAGCAGAAAGCCCTACGCCTTTGGGCTCCTCGGCTGTGGGGGTGCCACTCTGCTTGGCTCTTCCATCAGAGCTCTCTTTTGAAAAAAGCTTTCAAAAATGAGTGTAGGGGCTGCAAACTACATTCAAGATTTCGTTGGTTATATTTTGCATGGCTATAGTTGGCCACGTTCCTTGCTCACTTCTTTCTTCTTTCATTATATGTTCGTGAATACAAACCTCTTTTCTCGTTTCACAAAAAAACCAGCATTTGGTTTCAGATCTTAAGATTTACTTCTTCAAAACAAGCTGCGTATACCATGGTATGAGAAACACTTTTATATTACAAACAGCTATCAAAATTGTTAAGAAAACGTTTTTAAGATATGCATTGTTGTACAAGGATCTAATATTTTTAAGCCAGTATTGAGAGTTCCTTGAAGTTATAACAATTTGGACTTAAAACTTTCAATCTTGTTTCTAGAGAATTGAGACCTATTGGAGACATATTCAAATGTACACCTTATAATATCACTATGTACTTTTGAAACAGAGACTGAGCATGAATCAAGCTGGGTAGTTGTTTGTAGAGAGGCATTTTATTCAGCAATGTCAGGCCTGAGTTTCTGGTAAGGTCTTATGACCAAAGTCTTTTTTAACAAATGCATAGAGAGACTGATTTAGATGGAGAAAAAAGTTTATGATCTTAGTTAGATTGTTGGCTGCATGGAAAATTTAGTTCACGATGATTGCAGTCCGACAAACGCCCCACGTTTGTTCTGACTCACCCAGAACGTTACATGATTCTCGCAAGAAGCTTCGTTTTGAATATTATCAGGGGGAAAACTTTGAAAGAAATTCTAATTACATTTATGAAATAATTGAAATCACACTCTGATAAAGGCACAAGTCCAAAAGTCTCAGTTTGTTGAATATATCTCATCATTTTCTGTCTTCCAGCCTCTCTACATCAAGTTTCTAGCTTTATATTTTACCAAAATTTTTCTATGAAATGGTATTAGGGACCAGTCATTATTAATGTCACATAGGGGGCCAGAAGAGGGGCCTCAAAAATTTTTGGTCAAAGAAAGGGGGCCATTGAAAGAATTAGATGTAAAAAGGGGGCCATCAAAGCTTCGCAAGGCTGATGTGACCTGTCTGAAGCGCAGGCATAGTTTTCTGTGATTTTCGTTAAGTCTTAAAATCAATGTTTTTCATAAATCTCTATGTGCCACTTTTTTCTTGAAAGCATTGCTGTGTCATTCTTGCTTCACTTGTCATAAAAAAGAGTGATTTTGCTGTATGGGCATATTTTATCAAAGTTCACGAAAAATTACAGAGAACAAGTCAAGGGCCCTTGAAAATCTTAGTGAGGAAGTGAAGGGGTTGTGAAAAATGTTTGTTGTCAGTATGAATGTCTTCCAGCCCCCTACTCGGCTTTAATAATGACTGATTCCTTGCGTTAAAGTTAAGTTTTGGATGATTTGTTTAAATGTCCAACGACTATCACAGCCCGGCATCGAAAACTGTTAGAGACCCCCCCTGCAATTACTATAAAAGCTTTATTCAGCCCCCGGGGGCTTATTCAATTTTGGACGCTAAGAGGGGGCCTTATTTTCCAAAATCAAATGACAGGGAATTTGGAAGCTCTTCAGTTGTTTCATCCCATATTTTGCGACATCAACGTACTATTTTACGGGTTAGATAGATAGTAAATTCGACATAGTTTTTCTCCTAAACCATATCAGAATTAACATGCAAGCTTGTTTAGCTAAGTAAGTGGAAAAGTTTGGTAAATTCTGGAATTTGATATAAGTGGGGGGGGGCTTCATAGAGCAGGGGCTTTTTATAAATTTTGGTTCAGAGTGGGGAGGGGCTTACTAGAGACGGGGTTTATTAGAGAGGGGGCTTAGTAGAGCGTTTACGGCTCTGTAACAAGATGAGTATCATACCATGAATATTTGCTGCAAAGTGTTCAATGTTTCGTTGTTTAGATGATCTTCGATCTTTTCCTTGTTTTCAAAGGCACCAAATTTTAACTGCAAAACGAAATTGTCACTTAAAGTATAGGTGAAAGTATAGTAAGTTCCTGTCAACTAAACTCTTCACCAGATACTTGACCAGATTCTAGTTAAGTTGAAGGAGATAAATAGCTGACTCAGTGAGCTACATATGCCCACCCGCATAAAATAACCTAAGAACATTGAGGCTGAAATTCAATATTTCAAACCTCCTAAATAAGAACCTCTTAGAGGCTGATACTGGGGGGGGGGGGGTTCTTGTATAACAAACAGGTTTCATGTCTTCCGAAGTCTTCCTAAAGTTAAAGAATTCTTGATTTCTGATCAGAATTCTTCAGTGATTCAGAAGTCTATCGGACTTTTAACAATAATTCTAACCTATAATTGTTCTCAAGAATTCCCAAGCGATTCTGAAAAAAGTCTTCACAGTTTTTGTGCTGAAAACAGTACTAGTGTACTCAAGGTGTGTACTGTATATAAGAACCTTCTTAAGAACCTTGCAGGCTTGAATTTAGAATAGCAGCCATTTAGGTAAGAACCTATTTAGGCTGCCCAAAAAACCTAGGTTCTTTTATGTGGTTTTCTACTGTTTTGTTACTTAAACTATGGTACTGTTAACTTGAAAAACAATAGCGTGCGAAGGCGCTTCTTCGTCCTATCTATCAATCCCATCTATTTGTCTCCTTCAACTAACTTTACGGATGTACCCGTTGGGTCAACACAAGGGGTTCAAATGTAACCATGCTTTTGTTTGGCAACTTTTCAAGTTGACTCCTGATCTGACTTTTGTTGCGAAATCTGCCCTTTTACGGGCTTTTCTGTGACAAGTGTGGAAAATTATCGCCCCCTTTTCAAGGACATTTTTATGATGCAGCTTACCAAGCAGGGCGAGAAATTGCTTAGGTGAACATATCAAGACCTAGGTAATGCTAGTATCTTGCAATCCTTCTACTTCAGAGGCATGAAAAAGACTTTTTGTAGCTTTGAAAGCAAATGGAAGAATGCTTAGGAAAGGCCATAGTTTTGTTTATATTTATAGGACATGTACTGTAAAGAGCAAAGGCATTACCCTTTTTCTTGGTTTCTCTGTCCTAGATTCACAGGAAATTGCATCCCTTTTCTCAGGGATTTCATGGGCTCGCATGGTTGCACTTCGACCCCTAGACGACAGAGAAGAAACTGCGCTAAATGACACTATTGAGCAATCTGAGATAAGCAAGTGTTATAACAGATGAGCTCCTTGAAACGTAAAATCAAATTAACAGTTTTAGGCCCAAGGAAGGAAATATCAATTGTTGCCTAATTTGGGATTTGTTGCAGGGAGCCTGGGGGCTCAAAGTTATACATTTTTGCACATGCGCACGCAATTTCTGCTCTGTCTCCCTAGACTTGACATACCGAGGGATGTGCTAACCAAAAGATTCAACGAAACGTTTACAATCTTTGCATCAAAGTTCAGAAAATGCAGTCCTTATATAAAACCAGTTTTCAAAAATAACCCGTTTACTCATGTATCATACTATGATCACGAACATAGACATACCTTTCGTTTTCTCATAATCACGAAAAAGATACTGAAATCTGTTCTAAAATCGCACAGGGTGAGTTAAAAAAAATCACCGTTAAAAGGTCACTGCTCCGAGAAGCCTCCGCGGAAGCTCGAGCGATAACAATGGATACATCTGATTTGCAATCAGCAACTCCGTTATGATATCATGAGGGATCTTCCCAAGAGGGCCAGGCTGGCTGCGATTCTGTCTGTGCCTATTTGAAGGTTTCTGAGGGGGCAATCTTGAGAAAACCCTCATAACTTAAGAACGGAGAATCTGGTTTCATGCAGGAAAATTTTGAATATATTTGAATACTTTCACCATCGGCAGATGTACTTGCCAATGTTATTGCCTCGATAGCCAGGGAGTAGTAGCTATTCAACAGAGATCGTTTTTAGTCACTTGAAAGGAAGGTTATTTCAATGGCTATAAGAATGCATTCTAGTGTAGCTTTTTGACTCTATCATTTCGGGGACGAGGGCATGAGGCCAGAGTGAGTTTGGCTGGCGACACCCGAAGATTGCGTCCTTCAGTATATCTTATGGTTTGGGTAAGGGTTAGTTTTAGCATAAACTATGGTTTTAGAGAGGGATAAGTGAGGGTACGTTAGGGTATCGTTTCTTTAAGGGTTAGCGTCTGGGTTTGATTCAATATCTGCAGAGAGAGTATGGCATTTAGCGCTCTTTGCAAAACTGCAGTCGTTCCAAACATGATATAGAAAGGCATTCAGCTCAAGCTCAAGTAATAAATCATTTGTTATTGAGTTTGCACGACGGTGTCCCTGGACTAACCTTGGTAGACGCTCTGCTCGAATCTTCCTCTTCATCTTCCAAATCGACTGAATAAGAACTCAGCTTGGGTCCTGACAATATCCCAGATCTAGATGCCTTTAAACGAGGGGAAGGCGTTCGTGTTTGTCGTGCTTTTTGCGTCGCAGATGGCTTTAACTGAATGGAACCAGTTCGTGGTCTGTAATCCATTTTCTATTTTTAACTTTGAGGGGCTTACATCAGAAGGTTTACATGAGCTTGTTGGTGTTTATTCTTTAGAATCTGCTCCGATCCAATAACATCTTATCAGTGTTTTCTGACTGTAACACTCGGTTAATATGATGCAACCCAATTTAAACTGCTCCAATCAAGTAAAGTCTTATCATTCGTTTTTTGACTGTAACATTCGCTAAGTTTGGTGCAATGATGATGTCAGATTAACAGATTTGTTATTAAGTAGATTTGTTACTTGAGCTGTAATGCTTCTCCACCAGATAAACAATATTGCAAATGGCCACGTATAGTCAGCAAATATCCATGGTGATCCGTATCTTCAAATACAAAACCATTTTCGAATGTGTCCACTAAACGTAACAGGCCATATCCATCATCAGAAGTAAAGAAACGAAACAGTTATCGAGTGAAGAATATTAAAAGTAAAGAATAATCAATAGAATTGTTGGATCGAGTTAGTAGAAGGAGAATGTGGCAAACGAAAATGGAATGCGTAGTGTAAATGATGGAAGGAAAAAGGAAAGTAGACCTCCAGAAAAGAGGCTTGGATCAAGCCAGAGGAAGCCCAGATGGTTAACTGGACAATAATAAGCTGACAATCCTAAAATTAATCGTACAATTCTTTCTCGTACAATATCTTTGTGTGTTAATTGTTGCACCCAAACACCTATGTTGTGTCTGATTGACTTTTGGAATGCATCGCATCGAATGCAAAAGTCCGATGAAGTAACTTGCAGGTATTTGGCCTTGTTTGTCGTTGTATTTTGTCTTATTTCATGCATCTAACAACGATCATGTCCCCAGTTAACTGTCCAATGTGCTGATGGCCCACATCGCGTGAAAGATCAATATCAAAGACGCGGAGCCTATATTTGATTGCAGGTGCTAGAAAGTATTCGGAAACAGTTTGAGGGTCTTAGGGTGAAGAAAAACTTGCCCGTAACCAAGCCCTCTACATTGGTTGTAAATGTTACTGACGCCAATTCCATGACCAGAAATTCCAAAAAGGACATTCATTAGAAGCACAGTTAGACTCACCATATACAATCGTGGCCAAAAGTTATTGGACGATTGATCTAAACCAAGATATTCGCTAGTAAAAGGCCCTCCTTTTACCCATGTCAATGTTGTTGCAAGAGATTGAACGTGAAATCAATTCATAAACCATCTTGTCATGGAAAGCTACAAAATTGACACCGGGGGGGGGGGGGAGGGGTTTGGAAAGCAACAGAGGGCTAAAACTGTAAAGAGGCTGTATTTATACCTTCTACAGTAGCTGTCCAGTAACCTCTTGGCAACGATCATCTCCAGAAGTGAAAATACATAGTGCCTCATAACTGTTCATATGACCCACAAAATGGGTCTAATTATCAATCAATTAGAGACTTTTACAAGATCGAGGCGTGATTGCAAATTTCATTCATTTTAATAGTCAATCTGACGTCATAGCAACATGCCGCAAAAGCAAACTCTGCGTTTGAAGACAACCGTTGTATAAAAAAGGCATATTCTCTGAAATTCTCCGCAGATAAAAGACTGTGTATACAGTATTCACAAAAAAGGAAAACTTCAAGCATCAGAAATGAAAAACAAATAGCTAATAGCTTGTTAGCAAAGGCTAAAATTGAAACAATGTCCCTTTTTTGCGGATACCAGCTTTATATCAGGACTTTAAGATTTGCGCCACGAGTTGCCACGAGTTGCCAAAATGAGTTACCATTTTACTTGTAGACTTCAACGAGTTACCACGAGTTACCATTCCTTTTTAAAAATAATATAGTATATAATTTATAAAAAAGAAATGATAACTCGTCATTTCCCATACTGAAGCCTGTAGACAAAATGGTGACTCGTTATGGTAACTCGTGGTAACTCGTGGACAGCCTGACAAATGTTGCAAAGTTTCGCTTGAACTGTTATCCTGAAACTGTTAAAAGAGTGTATAGGTATCATTGTCAGCTATAACTAATCATGTAAAGCAATGGGGGCAACTTGCAGTGGACATATGGTTCTGTACTGTTATTTAAAGAATGAACTCAAAAATTGTGCATCAAAAAATCAAGGAAATAGAAATTTCTCCTTACGCCTTTCATTTTCATCGGTAGTGGATATCTCGTAAGCCCCTTTGCTCAAAAAGTAACTCTAGAGACTACTTAACAAACTAACATGGCTTTCACCATGGTATCATCCGTATTTTCTATGTAAGAGAAACTATTCCTAGCATCTCTTGTAATCTCGTATAATCATCATCTTGAAAAATAGATTATATGGATTATGGAAGCATACTTTCATAAGGAAAACGTTTAGAAATATCCGAATTGGTAACAGAAAATTTTCTATGAGTAAGCTTTCATCTCCAATACACCCATAATATTTTTATAACAATTGTCCACAATGTCGTATCTCATGTTTTTTGAAGATAGTTGTTGGAATGGAACTTTGACAGTGTTCATAGTATCTGTCCTTTTCTTTCGAGAGTTAACCGCTTCAGCATTGCTTGATATTTTTTGGGACATTACGATATTGTGAAGCTAAGTTTTAGGACGTCGTCGCAAAGAGAATCGTGGTTACTGTGGCACTTGTTGTAATTGGACAACTTCTATTATGATCTTTGAGCAACTGGAATTTGTTTCAAAAACATCAGTTCGAATAGCATGGAAGCATTCTATCTTAACATCGCTTGCTATGACTAATTCGTAACGAAACTATGAATCTGAGATATATTTTGGCATAATTCTGCTCTACGTATTGCATTTGGGACAAAACTTAGTTGAAAGAATCTGAAGGGCTTGACATTCAATTAATGGATGAGAAATAGTACTGTTGCAGTTACAGAACCACGCAAAATATGGGTACTAGCATGATTGAATAAATTATGAATCTTTAGCAATATTTGCTCATATAAACATTGTTCGTAAAAAACCAAGTACTATCCCTTTAGAATTATTGGCGGGTTAGAGCCGTCTCCAGCCTCCGGTTCCGCGGTCCCTATTCAGTATTACTTTGCTCCTTCTTCTTCACGTCTTCGTGAAATTGGTGCCGTAATAACTGCACGGAATTTTAAAGATACTGCTGCTCACTGGGTATCAAAACATTGACAATTATACTTGTCTAGGCTTCATTGCGTAAAAATGTACCCTGCTTTTGTCAGTCATTTTGGAGAGCTCGTGCAGAAAGCCCTGCGCCTTTGGGCTCCTCGGTTGTGGGGGCGCCACTCTGCTTGGCTCTTCTATCAGAGCTCTCCTTTGAAAAAGCTTTCAAAAATGAGTGTAGGGGCTGCAAACTACATTCAAGATTTCGTTGGTTATATTTTGCATGGCTATAGTTGGCCACGTTCCTGGCTCACTTCTTTCTTCTTTCATTATATGTTCGTGAATACAAACCTCTTTTCGCGTGCACAAGCAGTGAGTTAGCCATCATGCCTCGCGGAATTCAAAGTGTGCTTACTGCGGAGGAGCATTATCATACATGAAGTACTGATCTCAGGATCTTTGCAAAGTAAAAACAGTCGAATCGAATCAACATGGAGGAGGAAGAAGAGGAAAGAAGGTCGGAAGAAGAGGAAGACCATTGGAATGAACCACCTTGGAATGAAGCACCTTGGATTGACGAAGAACTAATTCGTGGTGGTTTAGATGAATGGGCGGTACATGATGCTGAATATAGGTGGCACGTTGGTGCACAAGGTAAGCTTTTTGGCGCGACCTTCCAGGTTAGGTTGGAAAACTTTTGCATTCACTCGCAATCAGGGGCGGCTGGGACCAAAAATGAATAGGTATTCTGATATTAGGAAAAAGAGCTCTCCCAAGAGAGGGGTGCAGACCATGTCCCCCCAAGAACCCAAGAAAATTTTTATTTTCAAAACATTCTCAAACGTTGCAGACAGCCCTTTATAGGTATTCGTTTGGAGAAAAATTTCTCTTCACAGCAACCATCTTACAACTGAACTTAGAAGTATGTCAAAAGTAGTTACAGGTTTCTAAGACATCTAAGTCTTCTGGGTTTGGAAAAAAAACTGGTAAAATCCTTGTGCTTAGCACAGGCAACAGTAATTTGAAAGCCTCAGGTGAATAGGGAGGAAGAGAAAGGGCCTTGGACTTTGCCTTTAGGGGCCATCGGCTTCGATTTTCGTATTTTTAACGGCAAAAGAAATGGCCATTATGGGGGGGAGGGGGTCTTACCCTTAGGCTGTTAAGAAAATGTAAAAATCGTACGGAAATCTCCAGTAAGGGAATTTTTTTGAAAAGCGTAGAAAAAACCCTTACAAATAATGTATAGAGTATAGAATAAAATAGTTTTACTATGCTTCCCAATATGGCATATCTTCAGTTGAAGTCTGGCGTGTTCCACAAGACATCCATTTGCTGCACCCCAAGTCTTACTGAGGTAAAAAAATTTAGGCCGATCAGAGGCACTTTTTGTAGAAGGCCCTTAACGTGGAGGGGGAGGGGGTTCCGATCTTAATGGCTAAATGCAGTTAAAAAATAGGAAAATCAAAAGTTGATCACCCCTTAGACCGTTAAGGTTGCTGTTTCCGTTAAAGATCATATTGCAATCAAACTTCATGGTGACTAGCCTCCCCCACAAAGCCACCAAAAGGGCAGGGTATTGAGATTTAGACTTGAATACCACGGCCACTCAAGAGGACCTCATCTTCTCATAAATGTGTACGCATCTGCATTCTGAAGCTTGCTGAAGCATTACTTGGTACTGTTCACTGTTCTACATCGTAAATCGGATAGAATCCAAAAGTTTTTTCATTCAAGATGTTAGCAATTTGAATAATCAAGGACCTCTTTTATCGATAGGCATTTCAGTCACAGAAAATACGGTACGCCTTTGGGAAAAATTACCTGTTTTCAAGGGCAATTCCTCAAAACCCCGTAAAAATCATTTGGTTCTATAAAAGCCTCTTTTGCTTTTTCAAATGAGTGAAATGCCCCTTTTCCTTTATAATCTATAGCCATAGTACACTCATAAAATGACTTCTATAAGGTTGAAAAAAACAGTATTATTGGCCTTCTAATTTACCATTGGACACTGCTCAGAAAGTGATCTGATCTCTTTATTCCAATCACAAAATTGTTTTTCTTAAACACCCCAACGATACCAGCTCCAGCTTCCCAAAACCCAATCCAACATGCAGAACGGCAGTGGAAAGCGAAGACACAAGGGAACGTCGCCATGGTATTCAGAATAAGAGCTGAATACATTCAGCTCAGAAACTTTTTGTTGCGTTGCTAATGCTCAATAGCAGTCAAAGTCACAAAGGGCCATGGAAACAAAGACTTTGGCAATAAACAAAGGATTTATTGTTTAGCCTATTGTTCTCAACCGAAAATTTCCACATGGCCCTACCCAGGCCACCTCAATGTGCATGCGCAAAATACAAACAAGACTACAAAAATGGCATTGATGGTGATTCTTCAACAGAAAAGAGACAATAAGCTTTATAGAAACAAAACAACCACAAATTCCCTGGCAAAGTTTTGAACAGAACTAAAATTAAATCACATAGTGCTATGTAGATTGGCAAGTGCTGCAGATTAGTATTTGTACCAAATGGGAAGGAGAAAGAATTTGAGAAATTAATCATCACCCCATGTGGTCACAAGTTTTGGGACATTTAACTGTCTCAATGTCACTTAGTTGTAGGGATTACTGGAAAGTGCACAAATAGAATAAAACTTTGTTTTGAGGCTATGTCATATCAAAGCAAAGATCAGTCATTAATAGATGATTCAGATGATGACGTGATTGTGGTCAATGGATGGTCATGGTTTTTCTGATACAATAATGTCGCTGAAAATGATGGAATATTTTGCTATAGCATTTCAATCTCCATCAGCAATGTCCTTGAGCACCATTTTCTTTCTCCAGTTTTATTGAGTTTTGAAATATTTTGAACTCCTTTTTTGAATGCTATCAATGGAATAAAGCTCTTCACAACCTCTCTCCATTGTGATACCATTTACCCTTTAGGTGTGGGCAAAAACCCCAGTTTTGATGGGATTCCCCCCAAAGGGCCTTGTCATTAGAGGCCCTGGTCCTGTGGTCATAATGACCTAGCCGTAGCAGACAAGTGTCTGGTCAATATATCATGCATTGTCAGTGTCGTTCCAAAGGACTCAGTTTATTGCTTGGCAGTTCTGACCAAGTGAACAAAGGCTATTTTTAATTGGCATGATATCAGCATGACAAGCAAATTCCTTTCCCATGTAAAGATAAAAATAAGCTTTATTTGAATGATGCATTCTACGCCAACATTGTGGCAGCATGCTTTGCTATTGGTCTAAATTAGATGCAAAAGAGGTGTTGCCTTTTGGTTGCCATGCAACTTGATTGCATTAAATTGAATTGCTATTGAACAGAAATGAAATTTTCTGCTCATTTACCGTGAGTGTTTGTCCATTCGCCCATGATATGACATCCATCAAGCTGGAGAGTTTGTCAAGAATATCTATTAATGCTTTGCTGCATGCAGCAATAACTATAACATGAGAATGAACAAGCATTGGTTCTAAATGAGGAGTGTGTCACTCTTCTGAAAAAGCATGCAAGAATTTTTAAAAAAGCAAGATTTTATAGCCTTAAAGATAAAGAATTCTTGCTCTGTACAAGAATTTTACCAAGTGATATGCCCCATGATTCTAAATCTGGCATTTTATGTTCAATGAGAATATGTTATTTCCAAGTTTGTTATAACGGAGATTATTTTCTTTTACGAGAAAGAAGTTCACCCATTTGTGATAAGTTTGTTATGATTAAAAGAACTCTGCATTTCATGCAATTATTCTGTAACAAGCCTGGTAGAGACAATAATGGAACATTTGCAAGGTTTGATTTTACATTTCCATCAATTTACGCAAGAAAATTGTGGAGCAAAGTCATAGAAACCACTGTTGAAAACTGATGCCCATTTTCTTCTCCACACTGTCTTGTCTCAATCTGCGTTTTTGTAACTAAACAATGAATTTTCTAGTAATTCCTTTGCAGCTGTGCATGCCAATAATCTGCATCATTTCCTTCCTTTTGTAATTTTACTAGAGTGATGTAAATCTTAGTGTAAACTTTCTGGGCTAGGGGAACATACTCCCTAGTATCAGATATAGACAGAAGCTCAGTCATTTTTGCCCATAAGCTTATTTCTTTGTGTTGAATAAAAGCTGTTCTTGCCACACCAAACTGACGTTCTCTGTAAGAAGCAGCGTGCAAGAATTAATTCATATGGTATTTAAAAAAATGTTGATAATTTAGCTTCGACAACTGGGGGCTAAGGCTCGCAAAATCACAGAAAGAATAACTAGGGGATAGGTAATGTCTTATTCATAATGGGAGTGAAAACCCCATGCTGCTTCCCTTTAAGCCAGGCTCTTCCATCTGCATCAAATGTTAAGATGTCTTAAATAGATACCTCCAGTAGTGGTATATTGTATACTTCGTGAATGATTTTCTATGGTGTCTGCAGAATCTTCAAGTAGCAGTGAAGATGAAGAAGAAGTTGAAGAAATTGGATTTGATGGCTCACTACCAACTACACATTCAGTAAGTTCAACATCTGAAATATAGTAGGTGATCCAATGAAAAGTACAGCTCACAGTTAAAAAATTTCCAAAATTCAGTTTTATCAACAAATCAAAAAATTTTCTAATATCAATTTTCTTTTCTTTAAAACGTTCTTAAAATTATCTGTATACGTATCTTTTTTGTTGATGATGTAACTTTATTACAAGATATATTTTTTTGTTGTCTTGGGTTCAAGGGTGTGAAATAATGCACTGGAAAATCTCGCTCTGAGCTACACTTTTTAAGCAATATCATTAATCTTTCCTAAAAACCACTACACAAATTACGTTGGCTTTACAAAAATTTCAAGGCTGCAAAATGACTAAAAAATGATCCAAAACATTCATCGAATTGTAAGGACTGTCCTTGCACGCAAAAATACGCAATGGATGTGTCTCAACTCTTACAAAGGGTTGTACCACTTAAGTTTGAAAACAAATACCAAAAATGTTGAGGCCCATTGCAATGAGTGTGCAGTGAATATCTCTCACCCATGAACAATTGCAATTTCATCATTGATTGGTGCGAGAAGTCTTTTTTAATTTGATAAATGTTTTAGGCCATTTCTAAGTTATTTTGCAACCATGAAATTTTTGTAAAGTTAAATTTGCCGATATTTGTAGTGTTGCTAAGACAGCGGAAAAAATTGTGAAAATACTTTGATCTTTTGGGTTTCAACAACAGCTTGGATCTTTCAAATCTGTGAAATACTGTTGGTGCCATGAATTTTCAACAGTGGGAATTTTTTTCTGGCTCACCCAATAGAATGAAGAAAAACACATTCATTAAACGATTAATTATTTTATGAAAATTTGATAATGAAGAGTTGTTTTATTTGCTATTTGAGTATCTTGGAGATGGAATGGAAGAGTTACACGGGAGAACAATTCATGATGCAAAAGATGTTATTACATTGCCACTCTTGTTATTACCAGGAGTAACGCTTGTGCCTGGACAAGTCATACCTCTGCATCTCTTTCATCCGCAGGTACACAATAGTATTTTTTCACAACACAGTAGTATTTCTTTCTCTCAAATTATCCTTGAGTTACAATTATTTGGCCCTTTGAGTTACGTAAAATCGTTTGGATTTACAGCAAATGCAATGCAAGGGTTAAATAGCATGTGAACATTCCTTGAAGCAAAAGTGAAAATACAGTATGTTTCTTGCGTATAGAAATCATTATTTTCTTCAAGTTCCATTCTGCTCTCATCACTGGCAAATTTAGCTCCTTCTTATGTTTATTTCATCTTGCATATGAGTTCTGTTTCATTGATCATACTTTAGAAAACGCATAGAGCAGCAAGCTAGTAAACTTTACCCAGCTAATATGTAATTTAATGGTAAAAATTTTCAAATCTATTTTAAAATTTACTTGACAGAAATCAGCTACTGCGCTCCGAAATTATGAAGGATTTCCCAAGAAAGCCGCTTTAAGAAGTCTTGAAAACGTGCGCAAAATCATGAACAAATTTCTCTAACATTTCTGCTTTACATTGTCCTTACAGCAATACTAGGGGGAAGACTTTTTCAAACCGTCAAGAGGAAAGCACGCGCTAAAGCGTGCTGAAAGTCATCGCTGTGAGGTAAACACATTTGGAAACGTGCTCGTAATTTTAGCACGTTTTAAGATTTCTCAAAGAGACTTTTCAGAAAATCTCTCGCAGAATCTGAATGGAGTGACCGACTTTAACCAGGAAAATTTCGAAAATAATTGAAGATGTTTGCTAATCAATCAGATATTGCGAATGTCATTGCTTATATGCTCAAGGAGCAGTAGCCTTTCAAACGCCGGACCTTTGTTGGTTCACCCGGTAGACTTAAAACATTTTTGAGTTATCAACTATTTCGTGAACAACGTGAAACTGGTTAGTATGCACATATTACTGATTTATGGTACAAGGAAGTCGAAGAAAGATTGTATCATTTCGAGTTTCACACTATTTCGAGTCGTCCAAAACATTTTGGGTGACATTCTTTATCATTCAACACTGCTCTTCATTTGCATTAATAAAAATTCTCACTCCAGGTCACCTTTAACGCATGTAGCAGTCATTGCTGTAAGGCAGGAATGTTCAGAAAACTTTGTTGTGATTTTGAGCCTTTTTTAAAATTTTCGTTAAGTGGAATTTATCTGGGGAATCCCTCGTAATTTCAGAACGTTTCGCCCCACATTTTCATTTCTATAATTCAATCTATGTATCTCCCTCTATCGCAGTCAGTGTCAATGATGAAGAAAGTGCTGCAAGCTGATAAGACGTTTGGTCTCTTGAATTATCACAGGTAATCGTTAATTGTAAAGCAAACAAGGGCAGTTCTTTGAGCAATAGCATTCATACATCCCACGTCAAAGTGTCCTGGTACATTCCTCAGTGGTGATCTCCTCAGTAAAAGCATAAAACAGAATCTTTCCCCGGAAAAATCTTGTGTATCTTGTAGTTTTTGTAGATATTAATTATAAGTTGGTTTGCCGTTTATACGTTGACCCTTGCAGCGCAGCTAAGAAGTGAATCTCCCTGATACAAAACGCTGCTCAGTTGCAACCTCTGCTGAGAATTATGCAAAACCTGGGAAGGTTTCGGGAAGTCTTTCCCACGCAGATACAGTTTCCCTGCAAATACATATTGTGTTGTGCTCGGTAAGAGCTTTCCATTGAAAGTTTTGGCTAGTTTTTTCAATCATAAGGACGTCTGCAAACAGCTGACCATTCAATGGAGTGTTTAGAATGGTGGACGAGAATCTGCTCGATAGTTATGAGGCTAAATTTACCTTTTTACGATATTGTTGTAACTATAGAAACACCGACGAATTGGGAATCATTTCCACAATATCTGATGTCTGTGAGTTAAAAAGTTTGAATAGTCTTAACAATACCGGATGTCCCAAAAAACTTGTCTTATTTGGGCTGTTATTTTAGTAAAAGTGTGCTTTATTTGATAAAGATTTGAAAAGAGATCTGTTCTACAATGCTCAACTTAATTTCATTCCTGTATCTGCGTGCATTGATGTCTCCTGAAAACCAGAATACCTGAAATGCTAAGAAAAGAGCTAAGAGTTGTTTATCAATAAAATCGTTAATCCTTCACCTCAAAATCCACGGAAATTCTGTTTTTAACTAAATTCCAATAGTACGGAGCTTGATCTACATAAAGTGACCGAAGGAAAATCATATATATTTGTCTGTTTTGTCCGCAAAAAGCACAATTATGCTTGGTGCTCGAGAAGAAAAAGTAAAGTATACAAGACAAGGTCCTGTGGTCCACACTTTAGCGTATTGCCGACTTTGAATACCAGCTTTAGAAAACGACAAGCGGTAATATGCCTTTACATCTGTGATGCGAAATACGAAAGGAATGGAACATATGTCCATCTCTAGATTTCCTTCCTTTTCAAGGGCTTCTCCAGCATACGATTTTCGAAAAATCCATGTTTTGGAGGTCCTTTGATGAGCAAAAAAATCAGGTAAATTTATATGGATCCATGTGAGCCTTTAAGCAAGAGATTGCCTTTTACATCGCTGACACAATCTGCTTCTCGATCGGTATAACGATATGACCCTTTGCAAGCATTTGATTTTCGCGGAATGTCGGTGTTAAAACAGGCCTAAAATCTTTGATCAAATTTGTTAGCAATTAAGCCATCATATTCAGCTATCATGTTGAGATTCTAGCGGTCCGCTGTATTGCTCAAACAGTCACTGTCTGTAAAGAGGCTACTACATAATCCCATCCCTTTGGGACTGTCTGCAACATTTTGCCCTTAATTTCTTTCATGATGAGGCTGCATTGCTAGTAGCAATTTATCAAGGATTTCAGGCATTTTTTAAAGGATTTTTAGAGAATTCATTTCATGAAATTGCTTGTACAGGGTGTCCGTAAAAGATTGTGCCTCGTTTTTGTGCCTGCTGTGGAGGAGCCGTATATTCACTTTTCTCGGTACGTAAATAGTTATATAGATCAGGCCTTTTTTAAGTCAATCTGCTTAGTGGTTGCTGATTTAAAGGCAAAGTCAGGTGTTGCTTCTGAAACAGCACTTCTGTTGTTCTTCAACAATGTCTTAACAAAGTAAGTTTTCAAAGAAAGAGCTCTAGCATCGCATTTCAGTTTTCGCTACATGATGCTTTAAAGGGTTGAAAGTGCTTTCGTATAACTGTGCAGCGCTACTAACCATTTAAAACTTTATCAAAAAGTTTAATGCGATGCTAGAAGTGCTGTTTTCGAGTGTCAAAACCTAAAATGATTGAATCAACAGCTCCTCCACAGCAGCAACACAAACGGGGCATTAATTTTTTAGGACACTCAATAGTTTGAGAATGAA
Organism: Aurelia sp. 4 Dawson et al 2005; assembly: GCA_964019985.1. Classification (NCBI taxonomy): domain Eukaryota; kingdom Metazoa; phylum Cnidaria; class Scyphozoa; order Semaeostomeae; family Ulmaridae; genus Aurelia; species Aurelia sp. 4 Dawson et al 2005. Next base: position 12,522,946 of record OZ026492.1, read on the forward strand.
ACGAAGTAAATTATCCTACCAAAGTTTATATGTTAGCTACAAATATATTGTCAGTCTTTTGGAGCCTGGTAAAGGGTGTTTGAGAACTGCAGATTTTTAAACATGAAACATTTTCTGACTCATCCGTTAGACTTAAGGCTGATTTCTGTCGAGTTGTTCGGGCGCGAGCGGATAGAGACTTGCATAATAAAAGGTTTGTCACGCGCAACATTCTTTTCGAATTCAAAGCGACGCGTTTTCTCGTAAAAAACAGAAATCCAGTCCGTTCGGAAGATTCAGCTGAGCGGAAATAAACCTTTAGGGCTCTTAAATTCTAAGCAATTCTTAATCAAACCTTACATAAGAAAACGTGGAAATTTCCAACACTCGAGGGTCCAATGGAAGTAGCCGACATTGACTAGTACAAATCAATATCATAAGACATGTACTCAGGGTTATAAAGATTCCGCCTGATATGTGACCCACGATATTCAACAGATATTGGGCAAGTGTTGGATGATACAGAGAAGAGAACAGAATATTAACAAATATCAGAGTTTCATTCATGAAATGGGGATGATATCAAGAGAAAGCCTTTTTGTTTTGGTTCTGAAATATTGATGACCTTTCCATTGACAATATTCATACCATGAGATAAATGATAGCTTGCAGGCGCACTTATGAAAGAAGACTAGCTCCCAGGGTAGTGTTAATTGATAGTTCATAGTTTTTTTGTAATCGGTTATCATTGAATGATTTCACATATTTGCCAGCGTTGAAACAGTTTGAAATGAAAAGAAGGTCAGCGGTAGATAAATTAGCTTGAAATTCTGTAACATACATTATGTGTTAAATTGAAGCTAAGATTCAAATTTGCCCTATGTTTACTAGGGTCTCTGATAAATGCGTCAGGGAATTACGCAATTCCAAACTAGATTTGAACCTTCCGCTGTTGAAAACATCCTTTGGACAAAAGAGCTTTTCATTCAGGGGAGCAAAGCTTTGGAACAAATTAGGATCCGAAGCCAAAACTACGAGTAGCTTTTCTGCTTTTAAGAAAGCTGTCACGCAAAATTGACTCCATATATTCTTTTACTTTTACTCTATATTTTTTTTTATACGTTAGCTGCGACATAAAATTGTAAATAGGTTTTTGTTTAGTTGACAGGGCAAGCTGTAAAGCAGTAACTTTAGTTATTGAAGTTTTTACCCTGTATAAAGAATTAAAAATGAAATGAAATGAAATGAAATATACCAAGTCTTATTTTCAAAGAATACTCGTTTACACATTAAAAAAGAGCTACTTAAGACTCTACAAATGAATTAGTTTACAACAGTAACCAATGCCACGAATCTTTGTCGCAGGCTGCAAGTTTTATTTTCTATTATTATTTACAATTTCATCCTTCTTTCTATGAGAAGTGTAGGCATCGAAATGTTCTTTGAATCTGGTTTATCGGACGGTAATAATTGCTCAAAGTTACCAAGCGGCAGTGGTGTAACGGAGCAGCTCATATAATTTAGCTCAGGAGCCCCCTGAGGCAGCAGATACATCAGCAAAAATCTGCCAGATTTTCAAAATAAGGGGCTTTTATCGGTAAGTCATTATAAGGAAAGTCCTGTACATCAATAGTCAATGATCGGAGTTTTGGGAAGTTTATAAATGAACACACTTTGGGAAAGAAACTTTTTGGAGAGAGTGGCTGAATTTTATGCTAGCGGATGGAGCCAGATTTTGGAGTTCAGGGTATTTCCTCAGGCACATGTCATGAATCATGCACTTTAGGTTGTCAGAAAACGCATTTCTCGTAGATTACTCGCTGTCAAATGGAGAAAAGGATTGTGATCGACCATAGGCTTCCCTAGACATTTCTGGAAATTGAGCTTAAGGATCGTACAGAAATGGCGTTTCGTCAAATGATCCGCTAAGCGCGTTGATGTTTCCCAAAAGGTAGCAAGGCAGTTTGGAATTAGTTTGCAATTTACCGCTTTTCATGATGTACTAAGCTTGCGTCCAGTTCCCTTCACCAAGGCGTTCAATTCACTAAAAGTCCTGGGGCTTTCTCTGGAGAGGCCCTGAAGTATTTGTTGCAAAATCAACATGCTATTTCTCCCAAGTTTAATTCGTACTTTACTAAAAATCATTAGAGCTGCTCTGACTTCAACCACCGTACGTTGCGCCACTGCCAAGCAGCGTTTCACAAGATCGCCAAGCCCTTCAACCAAACGGTGATTCAATTCAATTATATTTAGTTAAATTCATTCGTAAGATACAAGCTACAACAAAAATAGAAACTTGTTCAAGTATTTGTATCTACGTGAGCCAAGAAAAGCAGAGCTTATCTAACTTGAACTGCTGAATTAAAATGTAAGATACTACAATATATGCTACTACGTTACAGCTACAATCAATAAGCTGTGAGACTAAGAAGGAATAGCTAACATGAAATACATCTAAATCAACTGTAAGACTATGAAAATCAACTGGAAAACTATTATTAGTCTTTTTCTTTATTTTTTCATCATCTAACCATTTAATTAGATATTTTCTCAAATTAGTCTTGATCAATAATACTGTTCTTTAGTTTGATAGCGAGTTGTTTTGGGTCTGAATGCGTTTGAGTGAGGAAGGTAAAGGATTCGAAAAACGGGTCCCTTTGTCCTGCATCATCTGTTACCCTATCTTTTGTTTGCCTTACGAATTTGATGATGTTTATTTTTACGAGTATGGTATGTAGATACATTTTCATTTGTTGACGAGTAGTTTTGAAATAGAGTTGGAAGTTTATGATTATGATTATGAACATGTTGCATGAATTTTAAGACTTTGAATTCGTAGAAGTTAGGAACGTTTCTGTTTCAGTGAGATAGTTATGATCGTGCTTGTGAAGTTTTTTGGGTCACCTGGCAGAAAAAAATAGTTCTTTCTTCGTGATATTTTGATTTAATTCCTCTTGTAGGCCCAGCACAGACCAAGACCGCGCAAGCTGGCCAAGGTCGCATATGACTGGATCACAAACATCTGATGTTGGTACGACAGCTGAAATATTTTCTGTGAAGGAAGAAGAAGAATATGGTGTTTTGAACTTAATCATGAAAGCAGAAGGCAGACAACGGTTTAGAGTGCTAGACGTCAAACGGCAGATCGATGGGTATTGATACTCACCTAACATTTGACATAGAAATTCTAGAAATATTTGGCAAGTTACAGGCAATTTTTCATTTCACCTCAAAATCATGAAGAAGGCTATTTACCCAAAGAGATTTTTCATCAATAAGATAGACTGATAGAGCTTGACTTTTATATCTTTGGGGATGAACTGTTGGCTAATTCGATGAAAACTGATAGCCAGTTGTGAAGAATTTTCAAATGAATAATTTTGGTAAAATTGCATATTTTTTGCGAACGATATGAAGGATTTTGTTAAACTAAGTCTTTATACCGGCTGTCCCAGGAAAGCAGATGGATCAACTTGGCTTCAGCAATATCAATCTCGTTTTGGTCAGTGGTTAATAGCTCTCAAGATCTTTTCTCGATACTTGAACATAGGTACCTCTTTTGTTAGTAGTCATGCTTTGAGACCAAAGCTATTAATCTTGGAGCCACAAATTCGCTTCCACCTCGAAACCAGAGCTTTGATGTTTGGCCTCAATGAATTCTTGAAGGACATTGAAAAGGTTAAAGATGGCCTTGATAAAATTTGAAAATATTAGATCATGTTGCAGTCTGCATGCAAGAAGTCAGCTATTGTGCTGTTTTTCATTCCTCTTTGATTTCTGATTTTTAAAGGGGCTGGGTCACGTAATGTAAGCAAAATTTCTTTAGAAACGACGATTTTGAAGTATTTTTGATAGGCCATATTACAGAGATGCTCTTCTGCTTTTCCGCAAAATGAAGGTGTTATTTCGAAGATGGACTCTTGCATTTCATAGAGAAGTAAACAAAACATTCATATGTTGTACGATTACAGAGATATTGGTGGATTTTTAGGAGTAACTTTATTGTGGATTCACCCTATCCACCAAAATCTGTGCAGAACGCTATGGCCAAGTGTGGGTTACAATATAGATTGCAGAGATAACAGGCTTGTTTATAGTTACGTGGCCCAGCCCCTATAAAACTCGATGTGCCTCAGGAGTTTGCTTAGGCTGATTGGCCTAAGCTCTATTTGGAAAAGGATGCAAGTTTGAGCTTTAGAATCAATATTTTACTACTTCCAACAAACGAGGTGCCTGTGATCAAATTCAAGACAGGTATTGAGAAACATTGTGAGAGTAATTAGCCATTGATTAAAGCTGAATTTACATTGCTGTGCCCAATCAAATCTGCATACTTTTTTCTGGGATACTAGTATGTAAGCTGACATACATTAAAAACCCGCATATAAGAACCTAGTGATTAACACTGTCAGGCTGAAATTTTGAAATTAGATCCCCATTATATTAGAACGTACCTGATGCGTTGAAATAAGAGCATTTTTTTACTGTATAATTATAGATCAATTTTTTTTAACCCATTCAGCCTGAAATTTGAGTAGGTTCTTATTTGTAGAAGTCATCAACTTGAATTAAAAGTCCAGTTGCTTAGCCAGTGAACCTACAAACTGATGATAACATGTGTACATTGCAAAAAGACTCTAAGAATGAAGTATTCAATGCCCTGTTCAATATTTCAAGTGCTTCTGTTTCAAGTGGCTCCTTGAAAACTTTTTGTTGGGTTATATGGTATAAAATTTCTCATTCTTCTTCAAACCTCTGTAGTGAATGAGACCTCATTAGCTCCAGTGCTTGAATAATAGGCTTGCAATTTGAATCTGAACGAAAGAGACTGCTGAAAGCCCTAAATAAATAAGAGCCAATTTAAAAGCCTGAACAGCGTCATTTCCTTCTCAATACCCAATGTATAAGAACGTAGTTAAGCTTACCTACAAAATTGTAGGCTCTTGTGCGTGGGTTTTTATTGTATCAGCTATCATCATTTTATAGGAATTTGATAAACAACTTGGAAGCTACAAACTGTCAAACGTCTTAGCATTGTCTGATTCGATTGGTACACTGTAGGTTTTGATCAGTGACAGAAGAGAAAATCCCTTGACAAAGTCTTCTTGATCATAGGGTTCTGATGGGAAAGGTGCGCATCCTTGAAGATTCAAATATACCACCGATTCCAAGTGATGGCTTTCTGTGTAATTACAAAAGGAAACCGAACCAGCTTAATAGCAGAGTTGCCAGAGAAAACTGGCATGCAATAAATACAAGATTTGGAACGGGCAAGCGATTGTTTCATGATCAGTTCCCAAAAAGATGTCGAAAGGTAACTCCTAGAATTATTAGGCCCAAGTCACTGCTTAACCTTATAACTTGATGTCCATTAAATTTCTTCCTATCGAAATTATTCGACTTTGAACAGACTATATTTGCTAAATTGTAGGTAGTAACACCGCAACACGACGAAGAACAACAACAAAGAATGAGTCGATTTAACGCGTATTTATTTGATTATATGTGTTTTGCCAATATTTCGTCCTGCCATGCAGGACTTCTTCAGGGCTGTTATGGGATAGTTACATTGAAGATTAGAATATGTACAGTGATTTGAATAGGAGAGGCTACATGTGATTGGTTAGATATGATGGCTACGCAGAGGCTATGTAGGTAGGTTATGAGGATTACGTTATGTGGTAATAATAATGATAATGTAGTTGGTGATGATAATGATGAGAATGATGATGGTGATAATGATGATGATATGGTAGTATAATGTGAAGTGATGACAACGATAATGATGATGGTGGTGCTGTAGAGTAAGATGGGAAGGTTAGGAAAGTGTGCCAGTAGATTCGGTTAGTGTGGAATTATTTATGTTAGCGGTCTGTGGTTCTGTTAAGTCCGTTAGGTGATAGAGTGTTGGCCAAGCCAATGAAGTATGCTTCCTTGCCTCGTCTAACACTCTCTCTGGTGTCATGTATCTGGAGTAGCGGTAGTGGTTGCAAGTCTTTTACTGAGTGTCCGGGTCTACAGAAGTGTTCTGCAACCCCGGATGTGTCGGAACGTCTGTTTATAATGTCTCGTCGATGTTCGTTGAGTCTGTCTCTTATACGTCGTCCCGTTTGTCCTATGTATTGGCAGTCAGTCAGACAGACCGACTGCCAATACATAGGACAAACGGGACGACATATAAGAGACAGACTCAACGAACATCGACGAGACATTATAAACAGACGTTCCGACACATCCGGGGTTGCAGAACACTTCTGTAGACCCGGACACTCAGTAAAAGACTTGCAACCACTACCGCTACTCCAGATACATGACACCAGAGAGAGTGTTAGACGAGGCAAGGAAGCATACTTCATTGGCTTGGCCAACACTCTATCACCTAACGGACTTAACAGAACCACAGACCGCTAACATAAATAATTCCACACTAACCGAATCTACTGGCACACTTTCCTAACCTTCCCATCTTACTCTACAGCACCACCATCATCATTATCGTTGTCATCACTTCACATTATACTACCATATCATCATCATTATCACCATCATCATTCTCATCATTATCATCACCAACTACATTATCATTATTATCACCACATAACGTAATCCTCATAACCTACCTACATAGCCTCTGCGTAGCCATCATATCTAACAAATCACATGTAGCCTCTCCTATTCAAATCGCTGTACATATTCTAATCTTCAATGTAACTATCCCATAACAGCCCTGAAGAAGTCCTGCATGGCAGGACGAAATATTGGCAAACATATATAATCAAATAAATACGCGTTAAATCGACTCATTCTTTGCTGTTGTTCTTCGTCGTGTTGCGGTGTTACTACCTACAATTTATTCCTTATCCATCATCGCAAGCATCTGCGGATCCGACGAGCGAGGTTTATATCGTGGCCTTTTCTTTTTCGATTTATATTTGCTAAATTTGGTCATAGGCAGTAAAGTTAGTGCTGCTGTGTTTTCTTGAGAGAATAAGAATTCAAAATCATTGCCTAGAAGCGTTGTTCTTAGGTATGGATGTAGACTTCTGACGATGAATCCCTTGTATCCCTGCGTTAAACCTTACTCAGCTCAACAGGGAGTCATAATGAAGCAGTGAAAAAGCTGACCCTATTTTCTGCAACTATGATGGAATCACAGCTTCGAATCTCGAATTCCATGAGAACGTTTCCAGTTCTTCAATCAAATCGAAAATTTTATCACATTTGCCATAACAATTCACAAATCTTGCAATCTGATTGGTAGTCTAGGAAGCTCAGAGTTTGAGCCTAAATAGGGTCAGCTTTTTCAGTTTTCGTAACAAGTCTCTGTTGACCGAAGCGCCATCATCATGTCAAGGTAGCACCGGGAATCAAGGAATTCTATGTCATAAGTCTAGTATGGATAGACCTCCTTAATGTACACGAGCACACGAACGCCACTCGCAGGCACAAAATATCATGATGCAGTTGTCGTACCTTTACTGTGCAAAAATTGCCTCGATTACAAGCACATTTCCTAATTTTATGAGAGCTGAGTAAGGATCTAAAAAACCATTGCAATGTTGCTTGAGATAATTTTTATTTGGAAATATAGAGTAATGCTGGAATGATACGAAATGAATGAATTTATTTTTACATCGGGATGATGGGTTTTTGCTTCGTTTCAGCTTCATTTTCATATCAAAACTGTCCCTCTCCCTGTACTATCCTAAGAACTAAAAGTTATATTTCTTTCCTACAGACGGCAAGAACTAGTTTAAGTGCATTTCCATACTGGGTATATCGGCAATACAATCCAGTAAGTCTATCTGATTCAGTGATAAAACCTGTTATGTCGCTTACTACTGGATGGCGTTTGGGTATCCCACACATCTAATGATTTAAGAAACTTTGAGATTCATGCAATTCTTAGGCAAAGCATTTTCAAACTATGAAACACAATAGTCTATTATCTGAAAACAATGACAAAAAACATGCATAATATTGTTGACACTGACGTATTTTTAAGATGGCTTTGAAATGGGAAATTGACATTTTCGGCTTATTACTGATATCTGTCAACGCTTCCTTTTGTATTAGATTTTGAGTTATAGTCCGCCAATATTTATCTTTGCACCTGTCTGCTTGCATGTATGTTTCATTAATAGAGCAGAAACTGCACACATGCGCGAGAAGTCGTAGCTTGAAGCCCCATAGCTCCCACCAAGCAGCATATCCCGAAAAGAGGCAACACTTGATGTTCACTTCTTTTGGCCTCGAGCTCTGATAATTTCGAATAGATTATGTAGCCAAGTGCTTCTCAAGTCTGAATGCGCAATGACGTCATTTTGCGCTGTTTTTTCTCTGTCTGCTACAATTGTATATTGCCGGCACTAGTAAGATAACTGCAGTTTTGTGTAAAATTATTATGAGCTGATAAAAGGGAACAGAAATTTTAGAAATTGGCTGAGCTGCTTCCTATAATTAAGGCGAGTTGAGTAGAACAAAATGTTGTAGCCGACTTCTTTGTAATCGTTTTTAGTAGATCCTGATCGCACCCGGACTGGAATACAACATTTTTTAAGCTAACATCGTGCCTGTAACCTGGCGTTAAGATCATTCGCTTTCTTTGTTTATGTGGATTTTCAAGTTTGCTTGAATTTTCACTAATTTTCTGTATTCCCACAAAAAGCAAAGCGGTGGTGATCACCCAGAAGAAAATTCTCCTATCTAAAAAGCTTTTCTAAGCTTTTGCTGTTTCTTTTTCATCAAGTCGTTTCCATTTGTTGCTTTAGTATGAGCTGATGGATCTTATAATGGATGAACTAAGAAACTGGAGCAAGAATTTGGAGACGAAAATGGTACCTACAGATCCAAATGGTATGCAGAATTGTTTACCCGAATCTTTGCTATTATGTGGCTATAATTTCTTTAGATGTTATTGTTGCAAATGTCGCAAAGTTTGACAGGACCCTCTCGATTTTCATGATATTGAAGTGTTTACTTAGCAAAGTTATTTTTTAACCATATTGGGGCAAATTTGCCACCCTCTAGTCAATTTTTCCTGATACCTCGACAAGGAGAAAGTGTATGGCAATGAAATCCCCTGACCCTAGGAAATGAGGGGGAGGAAGTATTTTTCTGGGAGAGACCCTGTCAAAATCACACATTCTCGAATTAAAATTTTTGCTACAGAAGTAGGAAAATCGTTGCATTTTGTAAATTTCTTTTGCAGAGTAGTAAGTGTTATATGATATATTTGTTCATAATCCTCATGTTTAGCTGGAAGTTGTGCTCCGAATTTGATTTTATGGCATTTTTCCTGATTGTGGCCAATTTTGCTGCTCTTCCTGACTATACAAAGAAATATACTGACCTAAGCAATGATCATGGCAAACTTTGAGTTATTTGTAACATTTTGGAAACTACATGCCTAGAGCTATTAGCACACCCTTGTTGCTCTACCTTTGACCCGTAAAGAGATAGGTGAGGGGGGGGGCTGTTCCCCATAGCCGAAATAGGACCTGTTCGGTGGCCCAATCACTTTCGACTTAATAAGATGAATCTGTCACTTAAGAGTTTTTCCATCCAAAATTATAGTTAGTTACATCTCGTAGAGGCTCTTCTTTGCTTTCTGTTTTATTTCCTGTTGCATGCACTAGAAGATTAACTACTGCAAGCCAATTCATTTCTGTTTTCCTGTTGTCAAGCTACAGATTTAAGTAAACCAACCTGCAAATAACTATGAAACCTGTTGGCTAGGTTTTGCTTATGATATGATCCTTGCTTGTCTATTATGTTAATTATCTTGATATAAGTGCAAGCAACTTGGACATGGATATAAATGAATTTGCCCGTTACAAATTCTTTAGGCTCGTTCTGAAGCGTGATGTAAGTATCCAAGCTCCTTGTAATTGTTAAACGAAGCAGTTCCCGCTCAAAATCCAATTATGAGGCTACCGTTGACAGACCTGACTTCTTGTCCTCAGATTTCTCACATTGGCTGACATCAAACTTGCCATTAGATGATACACTACGCTTGACGTTGCTCGAAATTGACTGTCCAATAACGAGGTTAAAACGTCAACTTGATCTGATGAGAAAGGTATCACTTAAATTGAGATTTTTATTTACAGTAGTATCCTGCATATAAGAAATGCTAATTTTCAGAAAGACCCTGATTTTCAGAATAAGAACCCATTCATAAAACGCTGCTTCAGGTCTTATCCAAAAACTGTGTATTGAAACCTTTGAATTTTTTAGTTTTCCAGTTGAATTGAGTTGTACATATTCAAACGAAACATAATTTCAAATCCAAGCTCCTTTCCGGGAATGATTGAAGCATTTCCTGGATGTGAAATTTCATAATTATAATTCAGAATAACATATCACAATCGTAGAGGCCATGTCTGAGTAGATGATTGGTTGTAAATGATTTTGAAACTAGGTGTCCCAAAAAAGTAGTCATGTGTGTAAATTCACCAAAGATTCATTGTAAGGCCGATCTTCAATTTTTTTGACACATAGGTCAAAGACCAAATTATTTTTCCAGATATAGCTGATCGTTTGATTTGTTGTTAAATTAGTGAATTTAGCCTCTTAACTGCTGCCTGGTTTTGAAGCATACTGCAAATAACGTTGATGATTACCTCAGCAATTTCTTTTGGTATATTAACCTTCTCGTCTAGTCAAAATTGTCAGATTGAAAACGCAAAATATTGTTATTTGAAGGATGATGAAAAATTTGGATATCATGGGTCTTAGAAGTAAGATTAATGATGTTGCTTACAGAGTATGGTTCAGAATCAGGTTATTCTATGCATTATTTTATAGCCTTTAGGTACCGGAAAGAAACATTTTATCATTTTTTAAGGTATATTTAGATCATTGGCCAAAAAAATTGATGAAAGCTTTCATAGTCGAATTTTGCCGATTTTTCGAACGGAAGTACTTTTTTAGTACACCCGGGTAGTTATAGTTATATTGAAAGGAGTTAAAGGCATACTGTCGTGGTGCTGATTGGATAAGCAAGACAATCAAGAAGAAAAGAATTAGGCAAGGTTCAGTAACTTCGCTGTACAATGAAATTCACGAGGAAGATAATGATCTGATTCCCTTTATTCTCGAAACATAGTATGATCCAAGAGCATAAAGGGTTGGTAATTACTCAAAGGCCAGAGCTTTGTTTTTGATTTCAACACCACAACTAGCCAATCACAGCCACGACAGTGTGCCTTTAAATTTGTCCTATGCCACGTCTATTTTCATAAATCCAAACAGATGACATTTTTGAGCGACGTCAATCAGATGGCGTCCTATCTCTTCTTTTGTTAACTCGTGTGCTTTTCAATGTCGATTACTTTTAAATACAATATGTACCATGAAATAAAGCTAAGATTATGTACAGTAATCAATCTACAAAGCAGCTGCTCGTCCAGGGTAATTATATGAGTGGTTTTGTCCGAGTCACCCAGCTAAGCAAGTGTGAGCGCCAAGGTGCACAGGATATACAAGAACCCCTATTGATACTGATTTTTCCATCCTTTATGTCTTACCATATTTTTGATAAGCTTTCCATGTTTTTACCTGTTTCTACCTTCTAGTGTATCAAACTTCAGTGCTGTGAATGCGGAAACCCAATTGCAGACAAAACTGAGCTATTCAGGTAGGAGCTGTCAACAAAAATCGCAGCACAGTCATAAAATAAAGTCAGAAAATTGTGCACTTTCAATTTACTGCTGTCATAGTTCTATGACTGGCGGTAAGGTGGGAATCACATTGATAGATGTGACTATACAAGACTTTACAAAGAAGTTCCTCCCAAAAATATTTTTAGGGGGAAAGGGAGCCTATTATTATTATTCGAACTGTGAAAGAATTTATCTATTCATTGAGAGAGCATGAGTTCCAAATTTTTACAAAGGTCGATGTGAAATTCAAAAACCTATATCTTTGAGCTGAATGGGTTCAAAGAAACTTTATCTGTTTCGCAATGACTCTACCTTGAATTCAAGAAAAAATTGATTGTGAGCTTAAAACCATCGTGATTTCATGAAATAATCTTCAAGAAAACCATAACTTCTGGATAACTCACCTGATGATTGCACACGTGACGAAGAGTAATGCTCGAAACGTTGTAAAAATTATCTCTCAAGTCAAAGTCGTATTTTTAAAAGAATTAATTGATTGCAATAACTTATCGATGTCTACTATATGGTATCAAATAAACATCGATCGCTGTTCTGGTTTATGAATCAGAGATTTGATGGCGTCACATCCGCTGAAGAGTAATTTTGAAAAACAATCAAACGTTTCACAAAAGTCCAATGGTAGAATTAAAGATAAGTAGGTAGGGAATTTGCGCTGTAAACAAACAACGTATTTTTATCATACAATAATGAAAAAGTCGGCGGTGGTGTCAACGAAGCCATCTATGATTGCCATTTCGACCTTAAGAAAGCATTTGATACTGTAGATCATGACATTCTCCTTAACAAACTACTTAGATATGGTATCAGAGATGTGGAACATTCTTGGTTCGTTTCATATCTCAATAACAGACAGCAGTTTTGCAAAGTTAATGGTGCATTGTCGCACATAAAGGATGTCACTTGCGGTGTTCCACAGGGCTCATGCCTTGGTCCCCTGTTATTTTTAATCTATATTAATGACCTCCCGCGTGCTCTACATAATTGTAAAGTGACCATGTATGCAGATGACACTAGTCTTTCATTTGCATCAAATAACATCGATGATCTAAACCAATTTATGAACCAAGATCTAGATTGTTTAAAAGATTGGCTTCAGGGAAACAAACTGTCTTTAAACGTCCTTAAGACTCACGCAATGGTAGTTGGATCCCGTCCAAAGCTCAAGAGGATTTCCGAAGAAGTCAGTGAGCAGCCTTCCTTTTTCATAAATGGCACACAGATAGAAACTGTCGAGAGGACTAAATACCTCGGTGTTCAGTTGGATTGTCATCTTGTTTGGGATGAGCATATAAAGGGTATGAGAAACAAAGTCTCTCGAGCTTTAGGCTTTCTGAAATATGCAAAGAAATTTCTCCAACAGGGAACGCTCAGTAAAATGTACAGAGGAATTGTTGAGCCCCACTTTCGTTATTGTTGCTCAGTATGGGGATGTTGCGGCAAAACTCAAATTGATGCCCTCCAAAGACTGCAAAATCGAGCTGCCAGAATTGTTACGAATAGCAGCTATCATGTTTCAGCAACTGGTCTGATTAAAAAGCTGGGGTGGCCAACAATCTCGGACATTATTCTAAGTGAAACAGCGACCATAATGTTTAAGTCAACAAATAGTCTTGCGCCTGAATATCTTTCCGAGCTGTTTGTAAAGAACTCAGCGCTTAACACAATGAGACTTAGAAATACCGAAGCTGACTTGCGTGTTCCTCTCTTCAAAACGGCAAATGGGCAGAAGTCAATATCATTTCGTGGGCCTAAGCTGTGGAATCAATTAAGCTCTGATGTCAGACTTGCACCCTCCCTTTCTACCTTCAAAAGGAGGTTTAAAGACGTAGTGGAGGGTTAAAGATCTTTTTTATGTACATTCATTTGATTTTTTTTTTTTCGTTTTTGTAAACACAATTGTAAATTAATTAGGATTAGGTTTTAAACTTGGAAATTATATGTATTTTTGCACGGCCCCCTGTAAAGCAATCAATGCAGATTGACGGGGCTACCGTGGATAAAAAATAAAAAATGAAATAAAAAAATGAAAATGGTTTCCATATGATCGTAACAGTCGGCGACCTACTGCCACACATCGGCGACGCGTCCCCGATCAGTCGGCGACATATGGAAACGATCACTGTTATGGTCATATGGAAATCATGCTTTAAACTTATCTCAACTCTTTCGATGCGTCCCCGTACTGTCCCTGTCTGATCGGCGACGTCGGCGACGTCGTTCAGAAAATGTTTCCATTTAACACAACCGTCCCCGATGTGTCCCCGAGCCTGTCTCGGCGACGCGTCGCCGACTGTTACGATTATATGGAAACCAGGCTTAATTCTATTGAATGAATGCGTAGACAGGGGGCATGGAGACGGGCCTTGATTTTGTGATGCAATGCCAACAAAATTGAACTGACTGCAAGAATGAACCGCTGCGAGACAGGAAGGGAAGGCATCTTCTAACGTTAACAGAACGAGAAAAGATGATTACTTTGTTCCATTCCATGCGCTGGTCCATTTCCCAAAACACCGCACTCACTAACTAATATCATTGCTAGGTTTAATGATTTTTTTGCAGCATGTCACAAAAAGGTCCCTTGGCTGCATACGTCAATCCTGGTGGCTATGTCCATGAAACAGTCACATTTTACAAAGCAAAGGGGCTTTATCTACGTGGATCTGCGTCGTCGGAAAATAGCTGGTTCCCTGGGTATGTTTTTGTTCATGTTTACTTATACAAAAAACAGCGACCACGCTCTTCCAAAGCGTTGTCCCTTTTTGAAGATGGCAATCATAGATCTTTAACTTGTTGTTTAGTTATAAAAAACTTAATTGTCACTACTTATTATCTTCATTTCTCCCTCGATGGAGTCATCGTTTAGGTCTCAACTGTTAGCATTTTTTATATTGGCGGCCATAGCGCTTGATCAAGTCACACTGTGTTTCGGATCTGCAGGATTTTGCAAAAAAATTATGCCCCATGTTTAGGGCGGCTGTAGAGTTTATGTACGTTTTATGCCTAGCCTGTGTTTCAGACCTGAAAAGTAAAGGGTCTGCCTGACCGTCGCAGATGCCTTGTTCAGAAGTCGAGTTGGATTGTTTGCAAACGTTTCAGATCTTGGAATACTTAGAGATCAATCGTCAAATCTAAAGCCAATACTTAGAGACCAATCATCGAATCTAAAACCTATACTTAGAGACCAACTTTCGAATCGTGTAGTGATCCCTCAAACGGCACGTTGTTTCCCTCTAACTTACTGTCTGTTATCCCGCTAAATAACTGAAGAACTTCAAACTTAAGGCATTTTATCACTCCAACAACATCATGTGATCCCTCCATTGCACTGAAAAGCCTCTTTAACTGAATGACCCTTGCACAGACATTATCCAGAGTGGTTTCATTGGGTGGCTGAGATGGCGTGATTTATTACATGCTACTTGAAGAAAAAATGATGGGCCCAGCTAGGCATAAACACAGACAGGTATGCAGCCATTAATCTGAGGTTAACATGCCATGTGGAAAAATTTACAAGAAATGGCCGGCTGGTTGTCGGTGGTAGAAAATGTGAATTCATCATCCTTTCAGGTATGCATGGACCATCGCGGAATGTGGAGCATGCAGTCATCACATGGGATGGAAATTCACAGCATGCAAAAAAGGACTAAAACCATCCAAGTTCTGGGGCTTAACAAGAGCATCACTTTCGCCAAGGTTATCTTCATAGTGATCGGACTGAGATGACACAATTGCGTATGGTGCCTCCCACACGGGAATGGGAGAGGAGGTCATGTCTACAATTTCTGTTACGGGTATGTGCTGCTGAATTGATGATGCTTTCCGGAAATTCTCCTCCCAAAACAAAGTATTATAGTTTACTTAAAGGGGCAGGGTCACGTAATGTAAACAAACTTCTTTCGAAATGACGATTTTGCAGTATTTTTGATAGGCCGTATCACAGAGATCTTCAACTATATTTCTCAAAATGACAATGCTATTTTGAAGACGGACTCTTGAGCTCTGTAGAGAAACAAACGAAACACTCGTATGCTTTACGATTGCAGAGATATTGGTGGATTTTTGGAAGTAACTTCTAGTGGATTCACCCCATCCACCGAAATCTGTGCAGAACACAATGACCACGTGTGGGAAACAATAGAGATACCAGGTTTGTTTACGGTTACGTGACCCTGTGCCTTTAAATAGTCTTCCAAAGAGGTAAGTAATTTCTAAAAGATTCCTTGTCGTAAATACAGTACATAATTTGCAATTAGCTTTTCAAGCAAACTCCATGAAATGTTGGGTGGTGCGCTGCCCATAGTTAGATACCCAGACGTGAATTCAGTGACAACTTTGACCTTTCCACTTTTCAAAATCACCGAAATTAAACAATCTACTGTATGTTTCACAAGGAAAAGATAGTGTTACATTGGGCTTATTTCACAGATCTCCTTCATAGCTTTAAAGCGATTGATCCTTGTTTGGTCTTAACAAGTCGGCGTCGTTTTACTTTAGGATCATATGAACATAGTCTACATTTTCGTGGTTAGGAGGTGCGAAAGTAGAAGTCTTTTGTTGTTCTACGTGCAATGTTTAGTGAAGCAGGAAATTTCACTCTCATATCTGTCCACATTTGGAAGTTATGGCGAATTAAAGAATTTCAATTCATAACAGCTTTTTTAGACGTTTGGATAAATTTTTGTCCTAACTTTGATTTCACGGTCAAAGCCCTTATGAAACTAGACTATTCATATTGCCATAATTTCGAAATGAAGGCAGGAAAGTGAAAAGGTGCTTTCAAACTAAGCTTTGTACGTACAACAGGATTTTAGACTCAAAAATGCTATATCTCTAACAACAAAAGGCTTTCGGTTACCTTGACAAGGTGGATTCCAGTTTTATCCCTCTCGTCTTTCCTTGTCTTTTATTCTATTTGGATTGACTTGGAGTCTAGCTAGTGTGTTTTAAGTGTCTTTCACCGAGTGATCGTAAATTAAATGGGATGTGTGGGCGGCCTACTGTTTTAGGCAATATTTCTCTCATATAAAAGTCCAGGGTATCACGTTTGAGAAATAACCGTTTAGAAAATATAAGAAAGATAGCGTTCCAGCAACTTTGCTTCGGCAATGCAACCGGCACAGAACAATTGTTTCTTCTTTTTTTCTCTTTTCAAGCTTTCTTACAATGTGAAACAATCTTTGGGGCAATGAACCACTCAACGTGGCGTTCGTTGCCAAATTAAATGCCAATGTCAGGAGTTTCTTGCTGAATGGAGACCGGCAACTGAAACTTAATTTTGAGATGTCATTTTACAATTTTTGAAATGCACTTCTGTGTTGTGAAATGAAAAATCCCCCCAACTACACGTATTTTTTATCAGAAACTAAGAATTTGGGCCAGTACTGAAAGTTTCTTAAAGTTATCCGATTTTGAGTACTCAGAGTTTCTTTCGAGTTTCTTAAAAGTTTCATAACAGTCTTCACGTTCACTATACCTGGTCCCGCAAGAACATTCCAAAACAGGATGTTTTGAAGCCTTTCTACTGTTTAGACTATGCTTAAGTACCTTACAAGTAATATACAAGAAACAAGTGGAAAGGAAGTAATGTATGAAACTAAAAAAACTGAATTGAAAGTAAAAATCTGTTAAGGATTTCTTTATAAAAATTAGTGGTTTCTTAAGTTATATTTTCCCAGTACTAAAGTTTCTTTATTTTTGTTGAGAGTTGAGTTCCTTATAAGCGGTTTCTTATAAAGAATACGTGCATGTCTTCCGTTTGGCGAAAGATAGATAGAACTGATCAACCGTTAGACTTGCAATTATAATTTTAAGTTTAGGGAATTTTTTAAACAATTCGCTTTCAACCAAACGTCAAAGCTTACTTGATTCACCTATCACAATAAAGTATTTTAATAGTCAAGCATTGCATTACTAGTGCATAGGTTTCAAATCTTTAAAAAGCTGGGTGCAAAATTCAATGACCTATTTCTTTGAACTGAACGGGGCCTCAAAGAAACTTGAACTATTTTGCAGTAAATCTGCCGTTGGACTTTTCTGAAATCTTCAATATTTTCAGAATTAAAGTGTTTTTCTTCTTTTTTAAGAATGCAAGAAAATTTTCGAAAAAAACTTAAGGCTATCCTAATTTCTAAACCCGTTGACAAAAGATCAAATTATTTCAAGAAAACCATAGTTTATGGATGCCTACAATATGGTATCAAGCAAAACTCTTTCACTCTTCTGGTTTGTGATTTAGAAATTTGATGACGTCAAATCATAAAATGAGCTAAATTTAAAATAGGTTGTAATTTGGACCAATATTCAAGATTTCTGAAAAGTCCAATGGTAGAATCATACAAAAGTGGCTAAAGTTTCTTTCAAGTCATTCAGTTCAAAGAAATAGGTCATTGAATTTTACACCCGCCTTTTTTCGTTGATTTAAAGATTTGGAGCCTATGCTCATTGCTAGCAGAGATCACTGCTTATAACAACAGAATTCGCTGTTTGAGCTTGACAAGTTTTTCATACAATACTCTATGTCATCCACTTGAGAATGGAGTGTAGTATCAAACGTAGTAAAATTCACAACGATTCCTTGTTTCATAGCCGTAACAGTATACATGCATGTAACATTTGTGTATATATCTACATCTTAGTTGAATGATTGCCTGTGTGTGTTTCAATATATCGCTGTCGTAACATATATTTTGCATATCATTCCATTATTACAGTTCATTCCGACCATCTCACCGTGCTGTGGCTGGTTCCGGAGATGGTTCCGAACTAGCAGCACGCAGAAAATTGCTTTCATAAGTCTTTTGATTCAGACAAGGAAGTGAAAGTTAAGACAAACAAATTTTGTGTTTCTTTGGAAAGGACTGCTCTCCGTGTAGCCGATAGAGACAATATAGACCCCAAAGGTTAAAATATCAGGAAATACTGGGAATATATAATTCATATACATTCTGGAAGATAAAATCTGGGGGCCAGCTGCCTGATAGAACGTCCATTGTTTACCGAATTGTTTTCCGATTTTGGAGGATTTTTACCCGAAAAGGGCTTCTTTTTATAATTTCTTCTAGGGTTAGAGTTCTTTCGCCTTCCGGCCTCCTCGGTCGTCCCTTGTTTGTATTTTGTGAAATCTTCATGGACAGGCTGCTTGGGAAAACGGATATGAAAAATGCATGAAATGATAAGAAAATGGAAAAACAGTTAGAAAAAGTTGTAAGGATAGAGCCAGTTCTAATTCCTTGAAAACCTGTTTATCTTTCAAAGTCCAAGCAGATTACTAGTAAACATTTCCAGTTCCACTTACATAGTTGGATCCAACCCGACCTACGTGACGTCAAAGGACAAATGCAGACGAGGCTCTCAACGTTTAGTAAGGCTTATGCAAAGTTGTATTGTGATATACGCAAAATCGCTCTCTTATCGCACTGAAAAAGGTAGCACATGTCGTGTATCCAATGTACGCTTTCCTGAACTGAAAAAGGCACGAAGGAAATCGAGTAAGGGCGTTGCTGACCATCGTGGCAGTTTGCTTCATATCTTCATGTATCATCTTGATCCACACTGTCGGTGTCAGCTGGTGTCAGCGGTGCTAACTCCAAAAGATGCAAGCAATATTGCGAAGCAGTGCTCTGGTAATGCTAATACTTTCCCCATAATTACTATAGAATACACTCCCATATTAATTATGCTTTCACACAGGTAACAGAATGAAAGATACAAGAGCAGTGACATTGAAGTGAAAAAAACTTTGTATTTAGAATTATTTCTCGTCATATTTCTGCCACGGAGTTATCAATGAGCATAAACAATCCCAAGGTGTTTTCAAACCCACTGTGGAGCACCCTTATGGTTTTCAATCAGCAAAAAGTTTCAGGCTACATACCATCTTGAATTCAAATTCTGACGCAATTTGTTGCCTTTTATGAAGTACGCCTCAGAAAGTTCCTGCTCAAGAAGTGTGGCGGAATGAAATGATTCATGCAAAATTTTGTTGCGCCATTTTGAGGGATAAAATGAATGGCTATAAACTAACTAATTTATCAAAGGCAGAATTAGAAGAAGGCGGACGGTGACGTAGATTTTTTTGAACGAATTAGGTCCTGTTAATAATCAGCTTGAATTTTGGCCTAATTATCTTTGCCATTAAGCAAGTCTGTGCGTAAACCTATTGTTTTTATGACGTCATTGTGCCCCGTTTCGATGCGAGACTAAAAGAACTACATAACAAAGTTGCTTTGCTTCATGAAATGCCGTGTAGCTGTTGTCGTCAATCTATACACGTAATATTGCCCAGGTGGTTGTGAAGGAAAAGTTGCTACAAGACTTTCCGCATTGGTGTTTACTTGATGCAAGTTGTTTCTTTACAACAAATGAGGGAAACCTACATCTTTGCAGGTGAAGATAAGGTAATGGTATCCACCTATCATTAGTGTGTATATGAGTTGTATGTTCACAAGCTCATGAGTCTGTTCACACGACAGAATGTACCGCAGAGCTTCTTTCAACATTCTAACTGGATGTGCATTTGCTCCCTTGTCCCTTCATTGGATTTATTGTTTCACCTTTTCAAGCAAGGAGACAGTTGATAGGCCCCCTTTCCATGTCCCCTAACAGCCCCTAACAGAGGTCCTGATTCAACGAACGTGTCAGAATTTAGATGACACGTTTCCGTAGGTCAGTTCAAATGTATTTGTCTTGAGTTGTCGTTTCCAAGTGCATCATAGCCTTTTAGGTACATTTGAATGCATACTTTCTTTATAGTAGTGTCCCGCATATAAGAGACATGAATTTAAGAAACACCAGACCTTGATTTTTAAAATAATACCCTTTCTTATAAGAAACTGGTGCAGGTCTGCAAAGAGGCTTGTTTCTTTTTCAAATACTATGCATATATTAGAAATGTGAAAAGTATAACGAATTCAGCTTTGCAGTTGAATCAGACTGTACATATTCAAATGAAAACAAGAATTTTACATGCAAATGAAGCAAAAAGCACTTTCCTGGAATAATTGTACCTTTCCGTGGTAGTGAAAATTTACGAATGTGAATCAAAGACAATGGAGCTTGTGTCTCAGTGGTTCTTAAATAGTACATGATTTTTCTAATAAGAAACTTAATAAAATTTACCCTGATTTGAACTTTTTATAAGAAACAAATCAGACCTCAAATTGAAAACATTGTTTCTCATAAGCGGGACAGTACTATACTACATCTTCAACAAGGTCGCCAAAGTCCGTCACGTTTCATGCATCTTTATGGAGCAGCAATTTTTAATCCTGGGTACCGGGGCGAAGGATTTTTGGCAGGGGTATGAAACTTTTTTCCTTCATTTTGCGGGGGCACATAAATTTTAAGAGCAATTTTTATAGGGCATAAAACTATTTTGCTTGTGAAAGTTCTGGATAGAGTCATCGATCAAATATTGAAAGAAACGTTAACATAAATTTGGAAATGAGGAATCACTTGACCAGTATTACAATCGCCTGGGACAACGTTGTTATCTGCCCATATATCTAGATGATTGGATTTGAAAACTTCTATGTTCAAGATGGGGGTATGAAATTTTCTGTAATTGTGCTAAATTATCCTCCGCCCTGGTACCCAGGATTAAAACTGACCGCTCCCTTACTGTGTGAACCAATCTTTAGTAGTTTAGGCAATGAACCGCTAAACGTTGCGTGTGAAGATGCTCTCATCAATGCAAACTAAAACACACAGGAAATGGTTCCAACCAAAAAGGTTGAGCAGTTTCTACTTTGTGGTATAAGATATGACAGCCTGGTAAGGCGGTAAGTTAGTACAGCATTACCTGCTACCTTCTTTACCTTTTCTGTGTGCAGCTTGAGGCAGATATGTATATATCTATATCCCTTGCGCTGGTGCTGTCTGCGTGTGAACGTCGTAAATTTCTGTATCTTGTGCAAGTTCAATGTTGTGTTCCGAATGGTTTGCCATTCCGCATTTGTCTCCCGTGGAATTGCTACAAGTCCATCTTTGGGACCAAAACATAGACCTCTAGCAAGTCCATCTTTCACGTGACAAAGTTGGAAAGTTCTGGTGTCATTGATCGACGGTCGTTACTTTTATTTTACTCTTAGTGCCCTGCCCTCCTCGAAAATCTGAGAAAACAGGCGAAGTCTCAAATTATATGTCACTTGAGATTTGCGAATACGCAAAGTTAATTATGAAAACCACATTAATATTTTCATTCGCGACTTTTCACCTAACAAATCTCAATCTTGCGTTTTTGTGGTTGTGACAAGGGGCACTGAATATGTTTGTGACCTTGTCCTTGTGCGAGCAGTGTCGATCATGGGCCCCTCCCTGAGTCATTCAAAGTTTGGAACTGATTCAAGCTTTTACACGCTACCAGTTCTCGAGACATGTCTTTTATCGAATGATGAAGAATGACCCCTTGTCTGAAACATAATCAGAGCCAATCTGCTCGAAAGAAAGCTGTAAGTAAAAGATGCAAAATGGACTTGCTTAGTAGAAGTCTTGCTCTCCTTTTACTCCGAATCCCGAGACGTGTAGCAGGTCCATAGGTATAAAGGTGTAAGAGCTTTAATATTGAATCAAATTTTCATGACACGAAAGGACAACTTCAGCCTTGTTTGAGAAATCAGAATTTCTTTTGGTTGTAAGCATCAGATTGAACAAATTCTTTGAAATTCTAGGTTTTTTGCGCACGTTTTGCGGGGGTAAATCGATACTGTCTGTGGGAGAACACGGCATTGACTTGGGAGAGCAAGTCTCATGACCTTTAAAATCATGGATCACTCGTATGGAGATCACAGAGATCAAGGCTCTTGATGACGGCTTTTTTTGAGTGAAGTGCTATTGGATCTTGTGCCCCAGTCCCCAGTTGCAGTCATATGATGATGGTGAATCGTGGACCGGTAATCCATGAGAGGAACAAGATCGAGAACAAATACGTTGAGTTTCAGTGAACTGAATCTGCAGTCGTGGCCACATTTCTGCCAACAACAATTCTTCGCACAACGATATCAAACCCTGCCGTTCTGCCTATTTTACTGTCTTGGAATTTGTAAGTCAACTTTCCTTGCAGATTCTGAACGTCGATGTTGTTTTTGGTCTTCTGCGCCATTTTGGTATGACGTCACAATGACATCTATGGGAAATCTTGGAAATTATGATGGTTCTGCCAACAATGGACGTGACTCAAAATTTTTGTCACTCAGTTGGATTTACATCGATCTACGCACCATTCCTTTCTATGATTTGTTTGCAAAATATCGATACTCCACTCAAAGTATTGCTTAATGGATAAATTGTCGTGGGGATAAATTGTCTTTTTCCTTACTTAACGCATCAACTCATGTGCTTCTAGGCCTGAAATGCTTTGGCAAAATTTGTTATGTAATCCTTACGGTCAAAAGGGTGCTCATTTTGCTCTTATGGAATGCTGCATTTCAAGTTTGGGCATACTTAGGGTGTGTTTGATTGGTACCAATTCTGAATACGGTAGGCTTGGTAGATTCGGAATTGATTGACTCCCTTATTCAGAAAACGGCAGGTTTGGAAGGCCTGCTGAAACTTCTGCTCCAAAAGGCAGAAGGTTTGGCAGACTGGAGAGATTCTCATTTTTTTTGCAAAACTCTGAAAATGAGGAGAATTTGCTCGCGTTGCTATAGTGATTGTCGGTAACTTTGCTTGTTGTTGCCAAGCACAAGAAACTTCTTCGTGTTTGTCAACTGGAAACCTCGTTTTTGCCACGAAGCATCTGAAACCTTCTGCTTTGAAGAATTTTTTGTTTGATTGGGAACTTCGTTTCCATCTCTGCCAAGTCTACCGTTTTCAGAATTTGGTAGATTTGGAATTACCAATCAAACACACCCTTACTAAAGTATCAATTAAAGGATGAATAATTCCATTAATGTATCCAAACTGCATATCATTAGAACGAAGAAAGATTGTACCTTCAGACGGTATACATTACATCTACACAAACTTTCTCAATTTTTTAAGATATTCACTTATTGCTGTGTTGCGTTCTCTCTGAAATACCTTGTATTTCTCTCACTTCCATCAAGGAACATAACTTTTGTCGCTTGGTGTTGTATTTTTGATGCAAAGTGAATTAGAGTTTTGAGAATCCGTGGAAATTTCCGAAAATCGTTTACCAACACCAATACGTGAATTTTTCAGTGTGTAATTTTTCGTTTTCAGCCTATCTTTCTATGGTTCATCGCTAACCAGAATCCTGTACCTCACAAAACTCTTTGTTTTTTCAATAAAGCAGACTTCCTAGAGGAAAGCATTTTCGTGATTTGCTTGCTTCGCTTGTGGTGCCCTGCCGGATACTTGCCGCGCGTACGGGATGCTTTCGCCTGACACTGTAACAATGATTCTTTCCTAAATCTCAGGATCCAACAGGTTTAGGTTTCAATTTGATTGGAAACTTCCGATATATCATTTCTCCTCATCATTCTTGAATTGATGTTGAAGTCACGATTTTATAAGCTGTTCAAATATTTAATCTCTGGTTGGTCGATTCTTTAGTTGGCAATCAGTGTATAGGGCGACTGGAGGTTGTGGAAATTTGACGCTGTCTGGTAAGAAGATAGCTTCGAAATAGGTAAGCAGATAAGAAGATTGCATTGAGCAAGATAACAGCACTATATTCTTAGCGTACACGATTTTTACATGCATCTATGGTACTAGGAAGCTTTTTAGAAAATATAGTATGCTTTTGTCAAAAAGGATTTCAGTTTACTGAAAATTCGAAACAGTTGGTGTACATGATTTGTTACAGATACGTGGCGCAGTCCAGCCGCCAGTCGCTAGTTTCCGGAGTGTGGCAATTCTCAACGAGGTCTTGCACGTCCTAGCCTACAGTTTACATGCAGAAAGCTCGGCCTTTCAACTTTAACAGCAGGAGAACAAGGGGCTGGTTAAGGTAGAACAAAAGGGTGAATAAAAAAGTGGGTTTCGTAAACTGTAGGTAGAAGTTTCACCATGATTTCACAGCACTTAACAGACCAATCGGAACTAGCGCAAATTTGTTCACCCACCAAGTGAGAATATTTGCCAGCGTCAACGCGAAACTTTGTGGAGAATTGTTGATGCATTTTGCAAACAGCTGCAAAGTTTGAGTAACACCTTCTCGAGTGAAATGCCATCTCTGAATTGGAAAAGGTTCCATGTTTTAGCGCTGAGCAGGTGACGGAACAGCAGCTGGTGCAGACTGTTTGTTGTTCCATTCGCTGGAATTGACACTTACCACCTACACTTGCAATAGTGGAATGGTGGAAAATAGAATGGATTACAGTAAATTTCCGCATATAAGAGCCTACCAAAATAAGAACCTAGAGACTGTCTTTCCTAGATTATGTACCTTGCAATTAAGAACCTGTTTCAGTTTGATGAAACATAGGTTCTTATTGCAGGGTTTGCAAAGTTATCTTTGATTGCCGTTATTAAGGTCATTGTGGTCCCAGTTGGCTTTGATTGTTTTATTCTCCCCCTATTACTCATTAGGTCCATAAGAACGGTTTCAAAACAATTAACAGGGCTGAGCATCTTTGTGAGATTTCAAGGGGACTACATGAGGCACCCTTCAAATAAAAACCTCTATACCTTGAAATTGGCCTTAGTACCTTTGAAATAAGAACCCGGGGGGGGGGTGGGGGTACTTAGTATATTTGTCCAACGGGGATGTGCCGTTTTTCAGGGTATCGTTTTAGCCTATTTTTTCTAGAACAGGGTATCAAAAGAAGACATATTTTCTGGAGCAGGTTGTCAAAACATTTCAAAAGAGGAAATTTTGTTATAACGGGTTATTATTTAGTCAAATTTTTTGTGTTTTTGAGTATACTTTTTACCGATTTTTTCTAGAACAGGGTATCATTTGAAGGCAAAAATTCTGGAACAGGGTGAAAAAAATTTTATTTCGTGGGCACATCCCCGTACAAATTTTGGTCAAGTACCCCCCCCCCCCGGAAAGAAGAACCAATGTCAGGCTGGCTCTCGAAAAAGTAGGTTCTTATACGCGGGGATTTACAGTAGGACACTACCTAGCCCTTAGCAGGCTTGTCCAGATTACAAGCATGTATCTCTTTTCTGACAGATTTACTACGTAAACCGTAGCTCCAGCGTTTGGTGAAGCGAAAACAGGGACTGGTGTTAATACAGGATTTCATCTTATGAACTGTTTTCTGCAATTTTTACAGTGAATGTTGCATGATCAATCTTGATTTCCTTCAACTTTAAGTATTTTATCTTCCCTTACACCTTAGCTCAAGCTGTTTACCTATGAAATGCATCAATTTCCAGCTGCTCCCATTTGCTGTAACAAGGTATTGTTAATCTAGGGTAAGGTTAGGACATAATGGAGATATCATCTTTAAGAATTTCATAGCTCATCTTGAACATAGAAAAAGTTTTGACACCCCGTCATCTTTCAGCAAATGGCCTAGTACCCCATCCAGAAGTCTTTGTGCATAAAACATAGATAAATGGTCAGATACCAAGTTGCCCCAGGCCAGGCGATTTTCATACCATTCGAGTGATTCATTTTTCTAGGTGGCTGTTAACTTGTCTCTCATTCTTTGATCGATGAATTGACCCAGACTTTTTTCAAGCAAAGTAGTTTTGTACCCCATAGGGATTAATCTTACTATTTTCGTACCCCCACAACAAAATGGAAGAAAGCTTCATACCCCAGCTAAAAATCCCCCGGTACCCAAGATTAAAATGACCGTTCCCTGAGACTTTTCCACGACATCCAATTCTATGTATTCCGTATTCCGTGTTTTACACAAAGCAGCCGGAAGATCGTGTTTCTCTGCTGAGCGACAAAACGACACCTTTGATGACAGGTTGTATGAAAAAATGTGGATGGAAATATTACATAATGTTTTCACGCTGTTACACTATTTGTATTTGAGAAAGAACGGCGTGACATTAACCATAAACAGACAAGTTCTGGCAGGTAAAGGCCTTGTGTTGTGTGAAAATACTCAGCTGAAGAGAATAACTTTTAGTCATTTGCACCTACAGGCAGCATTTGAGAGAAGTTAGCTTGCTGGCAAGAGGTACGACATTGAAGACCTAAAAGTAAAGATTCTTCCAAAAAAACTTAAAGGTATCATGATGTATTTTATACTTGTATTCTTTATGTTCTGCTTGACAGGCAAGACATTACCAAACTGCTGGCCACATTTTTGAGAGATCTTTACAGCATCTTCTCAAGGAAGAGAGACCCTGAAAACGTAGAATTCGATCTTTCAAAAGATTCCTCTTCAAGAAACAAAGGAGAGAAGAAGAATAAAAAAGGTGTATCAATTTATCTTTACAGACTACCGGGTATCCTAGAGGTGTCAAATTAAAGTGTATTTGCCATTTAATGTTTGGTTGTTGTTTGGGGTAGCTATCCTCAGCTAAAATCATGCGACCTTTTTTTCTCGCGAATGGTTGATTTCTTTTAGCAAATAAGACATTTTTTCAAACATCTATTCTGACCTAGAAATTTGTAAGGTAGGGTTCCTTGTTGGTCTCAATTGTCCAGCTGACTTCCAGTGTAAAGACGCGTGCTCATTATGAAAGACTAAGAATTTGGACCATCACTGAAAGTTTCTTCAAATTATCAGATTTTGAGTACTCGGAGTTGCTTACAAGTATCTTAACGAGGGGCAAATCACTTATTTTTTTTTCGTAAACCTCCCTTGAAGTCACAAAAAATCACATACAAAAATCACAGAATCGCAAAAAAAATCTTCATACAGAAAGCACCAAACATCACAAATCACTGAAAACTTACTGAAAAATCACACGAAAAAATCAATAGAAAGCACTAAAATCGGAAAAAATCACAGAAAAAGGTCATGTGATTTCAAAATCACAAAAATCACGTTTGCTATTTTGAGAAGTGATTTGCCCCCGTGTTCACTAACTGGTTCTTGTGAACACTTCAAAACAGTATATTTTGAAGCTCCAACGTTGACATTACTCAAGTACCTTACGAGTAATGTGATACAGGAAACAAGTGAAATTACATTATAACTACTGTAGGTTAAGGTTTTCGTTTATCAAAAAATAGTTTCTTAAGCTATGTACTGGAGTTTCTTGATTTTTGGCAATCTGAGAGTTGCGTTTTATATAAGCAGGTCCTCATTTTTTCAATCAACGACACTTGGAGGTACATGGTCTACACTCTAAATCTACTTGCGGGGGGGGGGGGGATCCATGGAATAAGCCTCTGAGGCAAGATTAAGTCTAGGTAGAGAGTTTATCCCCAATCATGATTAACCATGCCCCAATCAATGGTATGTAAGCAATAGCGTGCCGACATATTGGCACTGATAAGAACATAGTTCGAAATAAAATACAGACTCAAGATGAAAAGTTGAAATTGAGTTGGAATGGGAATGAGTTGGTCAAAATTGAGTTGGAATTAAATAGCTATCTACTGTAGCTATTCTTTTACAATCGAACGATAAATAAATGAATAATAATAATAATAGTAATAATAATGATAATATTGCGACTTTTTGGATTTGAGGGGACCTACCCCAGACCCCCCCCCCCGTGGCGCCGCCACTTATCTTATCTTGCTTTGGGCCCAATTGTTTTGTCATATGAAAGTTTCTTGTCACGGTATTTTTCATAATTTACGGTTGGTAAAGCACTGTTATTGAAAGCACCTTGGAACTGACAATTTAAAGCTGAAACATGCTTTGCATTGACCTCTGATCGCTGCCATTAGAATTATGCAATTAATACGGTGTTTTCTTGAAGAAATTTATTATCGATGTTTGCAAGCTCCTACACTTGTCCTGGCCTCTTGCTTTTGAAATTGGCGTTTTATCGCTTAGTTAACCGAGGAAGGAAAGTGAGACTTGGACAAGTCCACCTAGCTCCGTGCAGGCATGGTGCAATGAATTGCCAAGAAGCAGTGCCAAAGGTGAAGGTCAAGACTAAAGGTCAAACGAAGCCTTGCGGAAGACCTGATATAAACGGTGATAATCAACGATAACGTTCGGCCCGCACTCAACAAAGCAACGTTGTGATTATGGTTAACTTGATGCCTACGTAAAACTGTAATAGAAATGACAACCGTTACACTATTTTGCTGAGATTTCACAATTCGCATGACACTGTGATCAGATTTTAAGCTGCTGCTGACAGGAAGATCAAAACAAACTGACAAATAGTTATTTTTGTTGCAAGAAAAACTGAGCAAACAATAACGAACAAATTGTAAAAGGTGGGTGGAAATTGAAAAACCACTGTAGCTGCAATGTTATCAAGATCACAGGTCACATCCCGGGGGGGGGGTACTTGACCAGATTTTGGACAGGGACATGCCATCGAAGCTTCAAAACATACCAAATTTTCAAAATGTATACCCGACTTTATACCAGTAATCCGAAAATATATACCCAACCTTATACCAATTTTCCGAAAATGCATCGATACCGTTCCTTATGCCAAAATGGCAAAAATCGATATTGTTCCTTATACCAAAGTCGTGAAAACCGATACCCTTCCCGATTGCATGTCCCCGTACCCAAAATATGTATAGTACCCCCCCCCCCCTCGGGGTCACATCGCGATCACGACGCTGTGACTAAGAAGCCTCACTCACTCACTCACACACTCATACCGACATCACTATAGTTGTGAGGACTGGTATTCCATTCCTACATTGTGGGGACACCATAAATCCCATTATTTCTTTACAATCACTGTTTCATAGAGAATGGTGATTGAAGCCTATGATTAGTTGCCACTGGACCTTTGTCTTACTGCAATGAAATCGGACTTTTATTTCTACACTCACTCGTTGTGGGGACATGGCAACCTTCGCCTACATTCTGGGGACATCATTAGAAACTTTATGAAAATGGTCGGCATGCGTACCCTGAACTGTTTGGAGCTCTTTACACAAGTTATTTGGCTAAGCTTGCTGCAAGTATTTCAAAATTGCAAAGATTGACTCACACGTTGTGGGGACATGGTTGCCTTCACTTACATTCTGGGGACACCTGGAGAAACTTTACGAAATTGGTGTGTATGCATATTCTTAATTGTTTACAGCTCTCTATACCAGTTGTTTGGCCAAGTTTTGCTGTAATTCTTTCTAAATTGGGACGATAGACTCACACCTTGTGGGGACATGTCCCCACAATGACGAAATATGTTGGATGAGTGAAACATTTACCATAATTTTGAAACATGAAGTGTAAAACCTCAACGAAAGCTAGTCGTTGTCCTGCCACTGCACCTCACAACGGTCACCTCTGTCTAAGGTATTCTGCATTTAGTTAATCCATTAGAAGCACCCATGATAGGCTGTACCTAAAGAACACGACCTGGAACAATAGTGGACCACTCCCGAGAAAAACTTCCCAGGCAAGAAATTAAACTAAAAGTATAGTAGATTTGACAGAAAGAGCGATCACACCTGGAATTACTGTTTGGTAGCAGTGATGGATGATCACTATATCTTATGTGCATCTTAACTAAAAATTAGAGGTTGTGCATCGACTTGTGCACTTGAGGAAGCCTTTGTACGCGGCATCGCTAGAGAGCACAGCTTGACATCGTTGAAAGTCAAGTAAACCTATCAAAGTTTTATTTTTGAACAAAACCAGATCTGATAAAGCAGATCAAGTTGGCTATTTGTTTAGGGGGCAAGTGGCCTATGCATGCTAAAGTAAGATTCCAGAATGCCACCTTCTGTCACTGGATCCCTGGATGTCACTCAATCTCCCTTTCATATCCGCGTGCAAACGAGGTTTTCGCGCCAATTCGCGAACGTAACAGAAACGGAAGAAGTGAGATGTTGGGGTGTCCTGCAACCGCCTAAACCCAAAGAAACTCAACCAAAATGCCACGAAGGGTAAGTACTGTTTGTACTGTACTAGCTCTAATTGCTGCTTTCTGTTTGTAACTTACATCCAAATAGTTTAGGCATTTGATCAAACCTTTATCTGAAGTTTGTTCTGAGCAGGTGTAGATTCTGTTACAGGCATAGGCCTACACAGTAGTTTGGGAAGTTGGCCGCCGCCATTTCTGTTCTGAATTCAAGAGCAATCCTTGACAATGATGTAGAAGCGCTTCTATATCATTAATCCTTGGCGACACGAAAAGATGGAAATATTTTTGGCATCAATTAAAGTTTGCTCGATAGAAGCTTTGACCTGGGGAGGTATTTGATCTACAAACATAGGAACGTTCTGCTTGGAAAACCTGAAAAACTCTGCTTTTATGTCTAGGAGGCAAAAAAGGCCTGAAGATTGAGGCATTCTTCTGCTCCAACGCCGCAACCCAGTATGGAATGTAGGATTTTTGTGCACAGCACAGCACAACGGAAGGTAGCGGTTGTGCACCTGGTGAGCAGAGTGAGCCACTTATATAATGGAAGATCTTTATGTGCACCTAAACCAAAATTAGAGGTTGTGCACCACACTGACTTGTGCACTTGAGGAAGCCTTTGTGTACGGCATCTCTAGAGGCACAGTTTGAAGCTGTCAAAGCAGAGATTTAACCTTGATGCGAGGAAACGTTTTTATAGTAACAGAGTGACTAATTACTAGAACTGTTTGCTGGAAGAGATAGTAAATGCACCAAGCATAAACAGCATCAAGAATCAAATAGACAACTATGATGAAGACAAAATATTCAGCACAGACCCTAGCGTATTTCTCAACAACACATAAATTATTAATATTAATTATATCATGATGATAGGGTCTGCTTGGTACAAGTGATAGGCTTGCTTGGTGGGTTTTGACTCAATATTATATTGTTTCTACCATGATTGCCCCACATCCTTCCCTTTTGCCCGTGTTGTCCTCGTAGGAGTTTGTTACAGGCTATAAGCCTATGCAAAAATAGTATAGTATAAGTACATGTGCAGTGCACATCACCCACATTCCATATTGGTAAGCAAAATTCAATCAAAGAACAATACTCTGCTTCAGTTTCTTAAAAGAAATTGTTTCACAGCCCATGAAATTTGCAAGGATATTAGTATCACAAGGCATGGAATTGTTGCCATCAAAACAATTTAGATCAGACCTCATGTGAAATGCAATATTTATGGCCTTGGAACACCAATGTTATGTGGAATCAATCCAGTGGAGTCTGCCCGTGGAGCCAGCTATACACAAATGATGACCTATCCCAAAGTATGAAACCTGAAAATGATACCCCGCTCCTGTTCAGCACCCCCAGCATGTCTCCACATGTAAAATATATTAGTGCCCCCTGGAATTTTTAATCCATTTTGTATTTGCATGACAATAGGTGAGCCTATTTTTACATATATTTGGTCTGAAAATATATGATTTTATCAAAAATATGCTCACTTTGGTCATTGCCCAGGTGATACTAATTTAATTTTTTCAACCCCTTTAGAGACTTCCTGAAAGAGTAAAGCAGCCAGACAAAGCACATGTTGACTGGCTGTTGCAAGATCCCCCTGGTTTTGAAACCAGATTCATTGACAATGAAATTGGTATGATTAGCCACATATTGTCAATTTACTGCCAGTAGTTCACTCTGTCATTTCCTTATGGCACAAATTCATATTTAGAAAGAAGATTTTTGCTACTAGACTTGTTTTGTTTACCCCTATCAGTCATTTGTTTGCAGAAGACCTATTTGTCATCACCTTGTAGAATCTTATCCATGAGCCTTGTCTATGAATCCTTTGGAACTTGGGTATAAATTTCATCTTAAAGACCCCCAGAAAGCTCTGCACCGTTAATTTACTATTCTCTGCCATGTTGTTACAAGATGCAAAAGGAAAATGTTCTTAAAAGTGGCTGTATGGTTTGGAAAATATTGCTTTGTTTTCACATTCTTCACAAGAATGCCAGCAAACACTTGGGTTCAATCATTCAGAGAACCATCCTGGACAATGTTTACTACTTAGGTAGGAGAATCACATGTATGATATAGCTGCTTAATGTCAACAAACATTTTTCTGCCTTTTAATTTTAGGTCAGGGTGTATTCACAACACGCCAATTTGCAAAAGGAGATTTTCTCCTACATTATGCAGGAGACCTATTGCAGATAGAAGAAGCAAGGAAAAGAGAGAAAAAATATGAAAAAGAGAAGAAAGGATCATATATGTACTTCTTTATGCATGATGGAAGAGAGCAATGGTAAGCTGAATTGCCAAAGGGTACATGGCATGCAAACTGTTGGGGGTCTGCTGCCCAGCTTCAACAGAGCTAGCTTTTTCTTTATTGGGTGTCGCAGAAAAAAGTAAAAGTGTTTGAACAGTTCCTGTGAAGGAGCTTTGGATTCAAAAGCATTTTTGTTGGTTTATGGCATAGATGAGATCTCAAGTAAGATTCTGCAACCTTGCTGTCCAAATCAACAAAGCAGAAATTGTATAAAATGGCGTCATCAAGCCATCTGAGATAAGGATTTGTTTGGATACGTAAGCTTTTTGTATGATAAATCAAGAACTTGAGGCCCAAGGAAGAAAATAGCAAATGTTCCCTAATTTTGGGATCTGTTGCAAGGAACTATGGGACTCAGAGTTACAAGTTTTTGTGCATGCATGCTCAGTCTTTGCTTTGTCATCTGAATTGGTTTTGTATTGGCAGAGTTATTCATCTAAGCAGACAAAGTTTGTGAGGAAGCCCAAGATAGATGGTTATCAAATTATGCTACTTCTATCTATGCATAATTCAAAGAAAATTTGAGTCAGCAAAACCATTAAAATTTCTGTTCTTAATAGCTTTGTGATCAATTAAACTATAACAATGATTAGATAAAATGTTAAGGAAAGATCTATCTACCCTTTTACAGCCCAGAGCACAACTTTCTTGGACTGAAGGAACAGTGTCAAGTAGTGGTTGCTAATTGTGAAGTATCTTTCTCACCCACATTTTGTTACAAATATGATTTTTCAATCATATTTGGCTTTGAATTTGCAAAGAGATGATTTTCACTTTGATGGCTCAACAATGGCTCAACAATTTTCCAAAAACTAATGTGCTGTTTAGCTGCCCCAAAAGTTTCATCCATATTGCAGATAGTGACTGCATGATTCAATAACCATCCATCTTAAGCAGCCTCAGAAATTTCACTGTTTTAGGTGAATTACTCTATGAATACAAACATGATTTGGACATGCTAAGACAGACATTTCAGACATCTAAGTTGAGATCTCCTCTAAACCATGAACTGAAAATGAACAAGTTGAATCAAAGGCTTCTTGTTCAATGCAAGTATGTTCAAACACTGATATTGTTTTGGACACCTGGTATATAGCAGAAATTTGCTTTGAAACCCATCAAAGAGAAAATTTCTTGGAGAAGGGTCCACAATTTCCAAAATTTTCTAATTTTTTTAGCGAAGAGGCTATGTAATTGTATTTGTCAAAGTTTATACCCTTGATTGTAGAAGCTCATAACAAACCCAAACACCTGGGTGCCAAAATTTATATCTAAGATATATATATTATGTAACTATTTCCGTTGAATCACAATGAATTAAGATTAGAAAGCAATTATCCATTCAGCTGATTTTATGATCTGGAATAGAGATTTTTTGCTGTGCGTTGGTATGTTTGCTTTCGATCTGTTCACCTGTCAATTTCAATATTTTTGTAGCATTGATGCAACGTTGCCAGATGGCCGACTTGGCAGGCTGGTTAATGACTCTATCAAGCCAAACTGTGTCATGAAAAAGCTATCATTCAACTGCCTGCCATGCCTCTGTTTGTACGCACTGCATGATATTGAAGCAGGGTTAGAACTCCGATATGACTATGGAGTGAAGGATCTTCCTTGGAGAAAGAAGGTAATTAATTTAAACTGACCATAATTGATAATCTTGTTACAGTATTTAAGGGCTCCTCATTTTGCCGTTTATTTTGTCTGTTTTTTCAATCAGAGATGTTGTTCCAAAGACTCTATCATTCTCAAAGGGTTCAAATACAGCTTGCCTTTTTCAGCTATACTGTATACACTTTGAGATGTGTCAACATCCCCAAAGGCCAGTGGGTGATACCTGTAACAAATATGACTTTTTTGTAGGGCAAAGACAAGAAAATGAAACGAAACCAACAGGGAAAAGAACATGTATGTTCATTTGAAAATTTTTGTA
The DNA here is from genome assembly GCA_964019985.1 of Aurelia sp. 4 Dawson et al 2005. Classification (NCBI taxonomy): domain Eukaryota; kingdom Metazoa; phylum Cnidaria; class Scyphozoa; order Semaeostomeae; family Ulmaridae; genus Aurelia; species Aurelia sp. 4 Dawson et al 2005. The sequence continues at coordinate 12,557,702 of OZ026492.1, forward strand.
TTCTTGTTTTTCTATAATGTTATTTTCCATATCCTTAAATGCCTTTATCATTTTAGCTCTCTCTGTATACCAGCACAATATACAGTCATGGCCACAAATTTAAGACCACAATTTTGTCAACAAAATGTCTTGGTGTAATGAAATCCAACCCTACCACTCTGTCTCTTTTACTTGCTTGGAGTTAGTTTTTGGGTCAACTTTCCATGCAGATTCAGAATTTTGATGCTGCTCTTTGAAACTGTGCACCATTTTGCGATGATGTAACAATTAAATGTATATGTATATATATAGGAATTCTGGGAAATTTTAATGGCTCTGCTGGCCAGGAATATGACAGAGAAACTGTGATGTGTTTCTCAGCTGGATTTTTTATCAGTCTATGCACAGCACATTTCCTATATGATTGTTTGCAAATTTTTGAATACTGTATGAAAAATATCACCTCAGGGAATAGGTAGACAAGGGCCTTCAATCCACAGCTATGAACAGAAGTTTAAGGTCATAAAAATTTGTGACAAAGATTCTGTGCTTATAGTGTAAGAGTTTTTGATATTTGATTATTTGCAAAATGAAGCAACTCTTGAAAAATTAATTTGAATAACTATGTAGTTTGTTGCTTCAAACTACGAATCAAGGGCTTGTCTTAACCTTATGACCACAACTAAGGATTGAAGGCCCTCATCTAACTTTTACCCTGCAGCAATATTTCTTGTGGACTTTGGCTATTTTGCAAACAAATCATAGAAATGAATTGTGCAGAAACACAATTTTTGTGTCACATCCCTTGGTGGCAGGACCACTTTAATTTTCTGGAATTCCTGCAGATTTCATCATGACATTATAACAAATTTGCTGCAAAATATTCAGAAATAACATCAAAAGTCTCCTCATGCCAGTTTATTTGCCTGATTTATCAGTCAAAGATATTATTTGAAATATTCTTTTATTCTCAAGGGACAGAACAGAAACTGTGTAAAATAACGTCATCCACCAATCTGAGATAAGGAATTGTGTGAATGGATAAGCTTTTTGAAATTATAAATCAACAGGTTAAGGCCCTAGGAAGAAGACATCAAGAGTTGCCTATTTTTGGGATCTGATGCAGGGAGCTAGAGGGGCTCAAAGTCATGAGTTTTCCTGCATGCGTGCGCAGTTTCTTCTCTGTCTTTTAATAGAGGATCTGATGCGGTGTATCTGCTTCAGCTACTTGTTAAAATGTTCCCACCCTCCCTAGAAATATGACTTCTTTTGAAGGGCCAAGAAAAAATAATGAAACAAAAAGAATTGGAGAAAGAATATGGATGTTCATCTTGAAATTTTTGGGCCTTGTGCATTCTATTTATTATTTCACATTTTTCTTACTATTTTCAACCCTATCTGTGTACCAACATATGTTTAAAGGAGCGGCACCCTCATTCCTTTGCTGTCTTCATTGAAAAGACTCACCATTTTAAATTATGATTGACTATATTTGGTAATTGTTGTGGTATTTAGAAGCTCCTCTTTTGCCAGTTTATTTTGTCGATTTTTCAGTCAGATATTATTTTAAAGATTCTCCAATTATTCTCAAAGGGATCAGATATAAACAGTCTGTCTGTTTTTGCTACTTTGTCAGATCTTTCAATCCTTGTAAAAAGCAAGTGGGGGATATCTGTAAGAAATGTGACTTCTCCTTTAGAAGGGCAAAGAAAACAAAATCAAGCCAAGAGAATCAGGGAAAGAGCATGTATGTTCATCTTGATGTTTTTGTATTCCAATTCTTTCTATCTGCTATTTCATATTGTACCTTCCAAACTGCCTTTACTATCTCCAGCCCTTTATGTGCAGCAACACAATGTATGCAGCAATGCAATATTTATAAAGTTGCTGCACCCCTGGTTCCTTGCTGACTTCATCATTAAATTGATAGTTAGAATAATTCCCTGAGTCCTTCAGTTTATCTAACTAGGTTGTAGTCCTTATTAACCAATTTGACAAGTTTTGATATTTGCTGCAGTTGCTAAGTGGGGTTATCCTTGGTAAAGTAAAGTGTTTTTCAATCATAGGTGAGAGCAATTTGATATTTAGCTTCTTGTTTGGCTCTGAATGATCTAGGCATTAGCTCTAGACATTGTTAGTTTTTTCTTCCAGTTTCAATTGCTAAGGTCCAGTTCTTCAATTTCAGGAAGCAAGTATGACTTATCCAGATTCACCAGTAATCCCAATCAAATCAAGAAGGTTGATGGAGAGGAAGGTTTGTGAAAGTTTCATTTTAAGTTTCATTGTAAGTTTCATTGCCACTATACAAGACTTCTGAGATATTGGGATAAGACTTTATATATTTCCATCCTATGCTTTATATTTAACATACATTTGGATTTTGTTCCTGGTTACTGCTACGTTTAGTTACTGTTACTTCATTGGTCTACAGTATATGGTATATATATATATATTTATAAGAAAAAAATCAAAATTGAATTAAGTTATTATGTTGAGATGTTGGAATATAGAGATATAAGAATAATGTGCTAACCTGAAATACAGATTTCAACTGTCTGTGGAGATGGCTTATGTTTACTTTTAGCAACTATAATTATTCTCATTATTTATTGATATCTTTGTCTTTATCACTATCAGCTATTGAAAGAAATAGATCCTAGCATGGTATGTATGTACTGTATGTCTCTTTTAACAGCAGCAGTTTTATGGCTTTGTTTTTTATTGCCATGAAATTTATTCCAACAAAATAGTTTTGTTTATGGAACCCTTATAAACCGGGGTCCATGCTATACAGGTGGGGGTCATCAGGGTTTGCGGAACAGCGGAATTAAAGAAAATTTGTCACATAATACGGAATTCTTGCAATTTCTCGACGGAACGACGGGATTTTCCATCCTTACCGGACGTGGATTTTCTCGAAAATGATAAGCGGAATGCAGAATTTTCATGAAAGCGGAATGCAGAATTTTCATGAAATTTCATGGATTTGCAGATCCTTTGTCTGTTGCCTTGTAAAAAGAGGTTGTTGTCACATCTTTGTTTTTCTGGTCAGCACTATAAAAATATCTTCAAAGCTTTGCTCAAGAATTTTAACTGCCATTCTCCTCCTCTTTCCACATGGATGGAAGAAAACGCTCAACAGTAGTAATTTGTGCCATCATTTTGATGACGAAGGGGTGAGAGGCGGAACTTTGGTGGCTGAGAATGTATAAAATGGCGGATTTAAACTGAAAATCGCGCAGAACGGCGGATTTATACCCCCCTTGATGACTCCCACATATAGTTTCTCCTGGATGGAACTGAATAACGTAGAGCCTTTATATCATGGACTAAAATATCAAAGTCCGCCACATGGTACATGTTTCTCACCTGACCGTTTACTTTAGTTTTGCTTCTATTAGAAAATGTTTATTGAAATGCATTGGATAATGGCATGGTTTCTCTCTTAGTTAGAAGACCACGTTAGTGACACGGATGGGGAAGACCAAGATCCCCAAATCCTGAACATGTACAACAGATGCATGATAGAGAAGGTAAGCAGTGCTGTCTTGAAATTAGAAGTTTTGAAACGGTTTACTAAATATTTTCCATTGAAGAACTTCCCTTACGTATCTTAAAAAGTGTTATTAGTAATTTGTTGAAAAATACACAAAGTCGAAGGTCAGTATCTAAGAGAAGCAAAGAAATTGTTGAAAATGAGATAGACTACATAAGGGAAAAGATTATTTTTTCCATACTTCCAAAGCAAGCACCTCTCAAAAGACCAAAAATGTAAAATGGCAAAATATTGAATCAAAAGTATTTATTATACAGAATATCATGCAATCAACATTTTACAAGAACCGCAATAAGATACCAGAAGTCAAAATTTAAATTGCTATGGAAGGCATTATGAAATTGCTCTTCTGTGTGTAAGATCCTACTGAAGTTTATTACAAAAGTAATAGTGTTTATGGATAATGTAATGTTTATTAGGTATTGTTTATAAATGGTACCGTTCATGAATGCTTTTGTGATCATTTTCCTATTGGATCTTAATTTTTTTTCAATACATCAGTTGCAGCCCATGTATGGATACAATTTGACAAGAATTTATGATGTTATGATGTGTATCCACGTACAGCAAATTTTTCTTAGAGTACAGATTTACATTCAGATAATGGTTTGTTTTCTCTAGTCTTTTCAGATTACAGAAAGTGCATCTCAAGATGTACCAATGCTTAACAAAAGTGTTGCTGATGACGTCGTTGTAAGTGGAAATTTCCTCCTAGCATATATTTGCAAAGAAGTATGTCAGACAGTTATGTTAAATTGATTCTTTCAGTGCTAACACCACTCTTGTTAATCCCTAGTTTTATAGTTCTGTCTCGCTTGTCAAGATTGATCAGGTACAGCTTTCTCTTTTGCTATGGTTCTAGGTGTGTGGTTATATCTATATCTATTTCGATTAAGGATACCTGAAGACAGATATGGTGTAAGTTTCTTGACACCGAAGAGCTAAGCAACTCAGTATCTTTGTGAAACACTCAAGGGTTCACAGTCTTGCTTTATTAAGATTATCTGTTTGTCATCTTCCTTCCATTATGGGGATTTTAATGATATAACACTTTTACACTTGTTGCATTTTCATTCATCATTGCTAACTTATTAGCCTGTTAAGATTATTTTAAGTGTTAAATAACGTTGATTGTAGAAATATTGAAAATAATGATGGATTATAATTTTCTTAAGATTTTACGGTTCAACTCACTTTTGCCTCCGGGCACATTCTATCTCAGAAGCTTGTCAGAGTTTTGGGATTTGTAGAAATCAGCTCCCCTTAATTGTGGGAATATTATCAATGGATACATTATTACGTTGTTAAGATTGTGAAGGCACAACTCTCTTTACATTGTGGCAACGTTATAGTTAGGTACCTTGTCAGCGTATTAGGATTTTGTAAGAATCTATTATCCTTCGTTGTGGGGAAGTTCTAGGTAGATCCGTCTAAGGTTTAACTCACGTTTCATTATGGGGACGTTTTAGAAATATGCGTGTAAGGTGCAACCCATTTTTCCATGTGAGACCATTCTAGATTGATAGCTTATCAGAGTATTAGGATTTTGTAAGAGTCAACTCTCCTTTATTGTGGGGACATTTTAGGTAGATACGTTTAACGTATAACTCACTTTTCATTGTGGGGACATTTTAGATCGATAGCTTATTAGCGTATTAGGATTTTGTAAGAGACAACTCTCCTCCATTGTGGGGACATTTTAGGTAGATACGTTTAACGTATGGCTCACTTTTCATTGTGGGGACTTTCTAGATCGATAGCTTATCAGCGTATTAGGATTTTGTAAGAGCAACTCTCCTTCATTGTGGGGACGTTCTTGGTAGATGCTTCTCAGGTATAACTCACTTTTCATTATGGGGACGTTCTAGATTGATAGATTATCAGCGTATTAGGATTTTGTATGAGCAACCCTCCTCCATTGTGGGGACGTTCTTGGTAGATGTTTCTCAGGTATAACTCACTTTTCATTATGGGGACATTTTAGATCAATAGCTTATTAGCGTATTAGGATTTTGTAAGAGCAACTCTCCTTCATTGTGGGGACGTTCTTGGTAGATGCTTCTCAGGTATAACTCACTTTTCATTATGAGGACGTTCTAGATTGATAGATTATCAGCGTATTAGGATTTTGTATGAGCAACCCTCCTCCATTGTGGGGACGTTCTTGGTAGATGTTTCTCAGGTATAACTCACTTTTCATTATGGGGACATTTTAGATCGATAGCTTATTAGCGTATTAGGATTTTGTATGAGCAACTCTCCTCCATTGTGGGGACATTTTAGGTAGATACGTTTAACGTATGGCTCACTTTTCATTGTGGGGACTTTCTAGATCGATAGCTTATCAGCGTATTAGGATTTTGTAAGAGCAACTCTCCTTCATTGTGGGGACGTTCTTGGTAGATGCTTCTCAGGTATAACTCACTTTTCATTATGGGGACGTTCTAGATTGATAGATTATCAGCGTATTAGGATTTTATATGAGCAACCCTCCTCCATTGTGGGGACGTTCTTGGTAGATGTTTCTCAGGTATAACTCACTTTTCATTATGGGGACATTTTAGATCGATAGCTTATTAGCGTATTAGGATTTTGTATGAGCAACTCTCCTCCATTGTGGGGACATTTTAGGTAGATACGTTTAACGTATTGCTCACTTTTCATTGTGGGGACTTTCTAGATCGATAGCTTATCAGCGTATTAGGATTTTGTAAGAGCAACTCTCCTTCATTGTGGGGACGTTCTTGGTAGATGCTTCTCAGGTATAACTCACTTTTCATTATGGGGACGTTCTAGATTGATAGATTATCAGCGTATTAGGATTTTGTATGAGCAACCCTCCTCCATTGTGGGGACGTTCTTGGTAGATGTTTCTCAGGTATAACTCACTTTTCATTATGGGGACATTCTAGATCGATAGCTTATCAGCGTATTAGGATTTTGTAAGAGTCAACTCTCCTCCATTGTGGGGACGTTCTTGGTAGATGCTTCTCAGGTATAACTCACTTTTCATTATGGGGACGTTCTAGATTGATAGATTTACAGCGTATTAGGATTTTGTATGAGCAACCCTCCTCCATTGTGGGGACGTTCTTGGTAGATGTTTCTCAGGTATAACTCACTTTTCATTATGGGGACATTTTAGATCGATAGCTTATTAGCGTATTAGGATTTTGTAAGAGCAACTCTCCTCCATTGTGGGGACATTTTAGGTAGATACGTTTAACGTATGGCTCACTTTTCATTGTGGGGACTTTCTAGATCGATAGCTTATCAGCGTATTAGGATTTTGTAAGAGCAACTCTCCTTCATTGTGGGGACGTTCTTGGTAGATGCTTCTCAGGTATAACTCACTTTTCATTATGGGGACATTCTAGATCGATAGCTTATCAGCGTATTAGGATTTTGTAAGAGTCAACTCTCCTCCATTGTGGGGACGTTCTTCGTAGATGCTTCTAAAGTATAACTCACTTTTCCTTTATGGGGACATTCTAGATCGATAGCTTATCAGCGTATTAGGATTTTGTATGAGCAACTCTCTTCCATTGTGGGGACATTTTAGGTAGATACGTTTAACGTATAACTCATTTTTCATTGTGGGGACATTCTAGATCGATAGCTTATCAGCGTATTAGGATTTTGTAAGAGCAACTCTCCTCCATTGTGGGGACATTTTAGGTACATACGTTTAACGTATAACTCACTTTTCATTGTGGGGACATTATAGATAGGTAGCTTATGAGCGTATTAGGATTCGGTAAGAATCAACTCTTCTTCATTATGGGGACGTTCTAGGTTGATCCATTTAAGGTAAAACTCATTTTTCATTGTGGGGACGTTGTTGATAGATAGCATATCAGCGTAATAGGATGTTGTAAGAATTGACTCACCTTCATTGTAGGGACTCTACACAGTTAGATACGTTAAAGGTACAACTCACTTCTCCTTGTGGGAACATTTTCAAGTTGAAATTTCAATAGATAGCATGTCAGAGTATTAAGACTTTGTAAGAATGAACTCACTTGTATCTTTATTTGTATTTATTCAAGATGGAGTTTATATCATATATTTTTTTTAGATTGTGAAGGAATCACCCGGTGTTGGTATTGAAATAGAAGCATCAAGCATTGTTGATGTATTTGATGTAAGTAATCTTTATTTGTTCCTGATTCGTATGTAAATTCGTACGTAAAGATCAGCACATATTTCATTTCTTTGTAACACTGAATGTTAGCGAGATATTATTGCAAAAGATCCAGAGTTGAGATTTGAATTTGAACTCTGCATAAAATTTTCAGCTGTTCTATCAAAGAGCCTGGATTGAGCGTTACAATTTGCATTTTTATGTGTCGGGTTCGATCAAGTTGCGTTGGAAATTCTATCGTTATTGTCCACATTCAAAGGTTCCACAAATTGTAACAAAAGATTGTTCGTTCCTGATTCTCTTCAGAATAGATAAAATTCCTGTTGAGAACTGTCTAAGAGCGTGTTTATATTAGGAAAGAGACCTCACCTGCCAGACCCAGGGCAGACAGGCAGGTGCGGATTAGCTCTGAAAAGGGGGTCAGCATTCTTCTTCAGGGGCCCCTCTTATGCAAAGATGTATCAGACTATCTATGGAACAGTGCAGAAGAAGGGGGTTTCATTTATTCAAAAAAGAGTACAAGATTTTTCAGATCAAAGCTAGTTTGATTTCCTTTTGAAGGATTTTTCTTGAAGACGAAAGGATTTTAGTCAAAGGTGTACGGAACTTTTCTAGAGAAATGGCCCTCGTTGCAAATGTTTCTTCTGCAAGCACACTGTGGTGCGTTATCTTGCTTATTTACAAATTTGGCTGATTGAATTGGGGGTCGCTGGGTGAAGCCCTAAATCAGCATACATAGCAAAATAGTTCTTAGCACATCCTTTACTGTAATTGGCTTGGACGCGTTTTATCCAATGTTTGCCATTGAAAAAAAATGTAAATTTAGACAATTTAGCAGTTGCCCTTTTGTATTTCAGCATCAACAGAAACATCGTTAGAAGCACATTCTTGTGCTCACTTAAAACGCTCTTTCACCAGTATTTGCAATTTTGTAAAATGGACCGTCGAGCAACTTTTGCAAGTTCTTATTGCATCTAGCTTATACTCGGCGATTTTCTCTCGCTTCTCTTGATTTTTGAAGGAATCCTGAGAAAATGAGGGAGCAAATACGATCTGCAACTAAACTAGACCAGCTAGGACGAAAGCAAAATACGAATAGATAAATTAAACTAGACAGAGTAATTTTCGGCTGTTTTCTATTGCCCCCCTTTGGGGGTCCATCGGACTATCGCTAAGCAGCCCGGTTGGCTAATCCTCCCCTGTTGGCTAATCCTCCCCTGTTGACAAGCGATATTCTACCTTCCCATAGAATCTTAATTTCGCGCTTTTTATGACGAGTGCAACACCACCGGTATATTGAGATCTCACCTCAAGAGAGATAGAATCTCACCTGGGGGAGGGGGGGTTAAAAGTTTCCAGATAAACGAAACACCACAGGTATGGTTAGGAGAGCTGAATTTACTTTTTATAAACGAAACTCAATTGAGTGGTGTTAGAGCTTATATTGCCTTAACGCAAATCTGAAAATTCTACAAAATGCATCAAAACATCGCTCGATTCAGATTTTTTAGAGTAACTAAAAGTCTACTTGTTCTGATTTCATCTGATATCTCAGCACTGGACCTGACATATGAGGTATTTTCATTTTTCATTTTCTTTTTACATCTTTTACCCACAGTTAACCCGTCAATCAAAAAGACTGCTTTTCAGGGGGCCGTGCATAAAATCTTAATAAAAATAAATCATATTATATAAAACCCTATCCAATAATAAATAAGTAAATAAAAAGAAACAGCAGAAATAAATCATTTCAGAGCGTCTTTAAATGCTTTAAATGAGGATGCCTGCTGAATGTCCGAATCTACTTGGTTCGAGGCCCCAGCACCATGATGTGAGAAGGCTCGTTGACCACTACGTGTTTTCATTAAAAGGGACTTGCCCGAGATCATTTGCCGTATTTCTCAAATTTTTCCTACTGCTTTCCGAGTTTTTCGTAAAAATTTCTGACATGTAGTCTGGAGCCAGGTTATTTATTGATTTGTAAACCATACAAGCTGTCTCGATTTTTATCATATCCGCTACGGTAGGCCAATTTAGAATCTTTATTAAGGCACTAGCACAAGAATCATAACTACCGTTGGTCATAATTGTAGCTGCTCGGTTTTAAAGTTTTTGCAGCACCTGCAACTTAGTCCCCCCCACATCCCCCCAAGACTGCACAGCAGTAGCGAAGTTGCGGTTCCGCGATACCACGATACAGTTTACAGAGAGCGTCCTATGGCAGTAGCTTCTTGGCATATTTAAGACATCCAATTGCACGAGAGACCTTAGATATTAGATAAAACGTCGCATATAAACATTGGCTGAAATTTGCCTGTCCTGTTAGCTCTGGGTCTGGCAAGTGAGGTGTTTGCCTTACATACACAGACCGTAAGACTATTTGTTTTCTTTGGCACCTTAATTGTATCTAACGTTGCCCATCTTTGACAAGGACTCTTCACAATTTTGTGGATTTAAATCTTTCTGAAATTGTGCATTTATTGGAAGAAACTTGTTTATGTATCTGTATGGTCTCACATTCAAAATCTGCTGATTTGTGTAACGTTATTTTTCTTAGAAATGGTCGTGATTAAAGGAAAAATTTTTCAATATTTTGTTTTTGCATTATTTCTCTTCCCTCATTTTGCAACGTTCCAAAGTAATAGATATTCTGTCTACGTCTAATCATTTGTTCTTATATTGATGGACTCTATGCATTTTCAGGCATGAGTTTCTCAATATGCGTTGACAGTTACATTACTCAGCATTTGTTTTTTATTGAATCAGGAATCCAGCGATGATGACATCAAAAACGACTCTGGAATACATGGAGATTTTCCTCCCATTATTGATACGGATGAAGAGACTCTTATTCCAAGACTTCGACCAACTGGCAGACGGCGACCAAACAACCTGGTACCTAGATTACTTAGAATTATTATGCTTTGCTCAATTCCATCGTGATTCAAAATCCTTCTCCGTTTCATGTTTTGGTCGTTGATTGAAACTGGAATTTATTTCAATTGCAACATAGAATCAGTTAAGACATATTTTTATATCTAAGTTGACAAATGTGCTTCAAATACCTCTTTTGCCTCAAAGTATCTGTTGAATTTATGGTAAAGCAAATTTTATTGCAGTATTGCTTAGATTAAAATTTGCTTTCCTACAGGATCTTATGATGAGTCTTAAATCTTTCGTGAAATGTTTCGTCTTTATTGTAAAGTCTTGTAACGTATCTCCAACAAGATTAAATTGTTCTGTGCCTATAACTGCAGAGCAAGATAAAGGAAATCGACACGATTAAAGTTGGCCAAGGCCAAGTTAAGAATATGCCCCCTTTGTATTTTTAATAACTTTGACATATTTTCATTGGGTAACAAAAGGAGCAATGGCTGTTTGGCGTTTCTTTAGCCTATTTATAGCGGCCACTTGATATGTCTATACCCTTCAAATACGATCCCTGCGATCACTTCTTTCAGATGAATTTAGGGGAGTCATGGATTTTTCTGTCAAATGTGGTTCTTGTATGCATACAACATTTTTCGAATTATTTGAATCATTTGTTGTCGGGTAACGCTTTTGAGCATTTCAATACTAAATGCAACTGCCTTGGCTGTTCTGTTCTGTCCTTTCATTCGTAGCTGTTGTATATCCATTTGCATGTAGTTTTCACATGATGCTATTTTTCAAAATTCTACGTTATTGTTTTGACGTCACAAATAAGCTGATTGGAATCCATTTTATATATCCACTAAAAGATTACAATATGAATTTACAAGCTACCCTACTTTACAAGATTACTATACTATACAGCTATACAATACTACTGGAACGATACCCCAAGGAGCAAAACACTATGACTACCCCAGGCCCAGATGGCTACCCCGGGGCCACAAATCCTTTGAAACAACAGTAGTTTCGACCGCAACTGATATATGCCAGAAAGAATAGTACAAAGCTGCAATTTTCATCATTCGATGCAGAATCACTTTCTCTACAAACTTGCCCAAAACCTGCTTGAATCTGATGTAAAGAAAAATTTTTTGGGCAGGTCATGGAAACCTCAATCGCTTTATTTCCAACAAAACTTAAACGTGTCATAAAGCATCGATAACTTGACCCAATAAAACTGCCTGAAGAAATTAGACAAGCGAAGACTGAAACGGAATTTTCAGCACAAACGCATGAATGCAGTTGCACGTGGTGCTGTCATACCAGAAGCCAAAAACATCACATTACCCGATTACCAGTGATTCAAATAGTACGAAGGAGAGCATACACAGTCTGCAAATTGAAAAGCCAAAAATCTGTCAAACATAAACATAGAGTTTGTAGAACTAGATTGATAATATCGCACTTTTACTATGAAATGAGTCTGTGTTAAAGTACCTTGCCTTTTTTCAGCGAAATTTAGATTCAGATGTCTTGTTAGAGGAATCAGATTCTGAAGGCGGAGGTGGCTCTGACTACATACCTGAAGAATCTGACGAAGAAGAGACTGACGAAGAAGAGACTGGCGAGATTGAACATGCATCAGGTGATGAGTCAAGAGAAGATGTTGATGTAAAGAATCGGACGACAAAATCACAAAATGCATACAAACCACACCCTATTGAAAAAAACCCAGCTATAATCAGAACGGCATAGCTACGTCACCCTTAAACACGGAGTTCAGTTCCGGGCATACTGAAGAGCTCACTTCCATCGAGGAAACATGTTCTGGAAATACTTCTGGAAAAATAGGTGAGTACTGGAAATTGCAGTATACTTAGAAATAATGAAAGATCATCATTGTGTTATGATTTTAGATGTTACTCCAATCTTCAAATTATTTTAAATTAGAGTGTGATGTACATCTCTTGCCATTGATGATAGTTGGGCAGCGTGGTTTTTGTTCTCAAGTAAGATTTTGTTATCTAGGGTTCTGTTACATACTCCTCTTGAAGGTAGGTGAGAGTGGATATGACGAGTTTCTCTTTCTTTGCAAGAAGTACAGTCTTTTTTCTGATGCATATGAAATTTTGGTGTATCAGTGATCCAATACCTGTGTTTGTTTGATTGATCCTCAAAATGTGGAATCCTACAATGCATTCTGCAGTTCCAGGCAAGAGCTTTCACGAGCGGTCTTGTTCGCAGAGAATAATTCTTTTTATTAAGAATGCTCTTGGGCGCAATCCTTCTCAGATCATTTTTACATAAAAAATCAAGTAGCTGCCCAAGAATCCTTATACTGCTACCCTAAACTGAGTGACTGACTGATTTTGAAAAAAAACTCTTTTATTGATCAGGGAAGTGTTTATTTGAAATAAAAGGAATCTTACCTCAGTTGTCATACTTATATTTCACATTGTGTTTAGTTACGATTTCAGGTTTTCCTTTTTCAGTAATCGCTATTCCCAGAATGAAGCGTGGAGAGCACAATAACAGAATTTATGACAAAAGGCATTCATGCCTGTACTGTGGGTCGGAATACCCAAAGATTGCTCGACATCTGCAAAGTGTGCACAAAAATGAGCCAGAAGTACTGAAGATTGCTGCTATAGATACACGAAGCGCAGGAGGATCGAAACAGAAGCAGCTGCTTCTTGATCAGTTACGGTTTCGTGGGGATTTTTACCATAACATGGAGGTGCTGAAAGTCGGTGGTGAATTAAAAGTTTGGCGGCGCCCAAGCCCTGATGAGAAAGTACACCATGAACAGTTCAAAGCCTGCACATTTTGTCTGGCTTTCGTCCAGAAACACGAACTGTGTTGACACGCAGCATCTTGTCCAATGAACAACAACAAGGGAAAAGAAAAGGATGAAAACTCTCAAAACAGAAAGCTTCAACATCAAAGTGACCTTCTAATGTTCAGCTCAAGTGGAAGAAAAACCTCCACAGATAAAGAATTCTGTAACGACATATTAAGCAAAATGATCTCGGACAGTGTGTCCCTTGTAGTCAAGACAGATCATTTAATCACTGCTTATGGAAGCTTCCTCTATACATCCAAAGGAAAGTCAAAAGCAAGTCTCATATCGCAGAAAATGAGGTTGATGGCAAGGTTTCTGTTAGAGATGCAGAAGTTGCCAGCCTATGCCTCTGTCAAGCTAAGTGATTGTCTACGACCAGAAGCTTTCGACAACATCATTATGGCTGTCAGGAAACTGGGTGAGTTCGGGAAAGACAGTTCAACCGATGAGCTCCCAAGATTCAAGACGCCATCGGTTGCATTGAAACTTGGCTACGCAATTAAGCAGTGTGCCCAACTTCAGCAAGGGTTTGCTTTGAGACAGCGGGATGCCGAGATGCTTGAAAGCCTCAATTATTTTTTGAAATTGGTCGATTCTGAATGGGTGGCACAAATTTCTTCAGTCGCTTTAAGAAGCCTGGATGACAAAAAGTTTGACAAACCAGACGTTTTGCCTGTTGCCTCAGATTTACTTATTTTGCGAGAATACCTCCTCACCACGATGAAGTCCTCTTTGCAGGAATTGCAGGCTGATCCAAACCTGGAGACATGGAGAACTCTTGCTGAAGCAACAGCTGCGCGATTACTAATTTTCAACAAGAGGAGGTCAAATGAAGCCACTAAAGTTTCAATTCAGCAGTATCTGGACAGGCCACAGTGGGATGATGCAGCGATCCAAGAGGTACAGAATTCACTGCAACCATTGGAAAAAGAGTTGTGTAAAAGGTATTTACTGCTCTTTATTTGAAAAATGCATTTGATGAACTTTTTTGACATCTTTTACTTTGCCAAAGAAAATGATCAGAACTGGAGATCTCTTTCAAGACATTAAGACTTTTGAAAGGATACGTTCTGTATTCATGTCAACCTGGGAATAGCTTGGTCAGACGAAATTTTCAAGAGGAAGCAAGCCCTAGCTACTTGAAACTTTTCTTGTCTCTATTGATCTGGATACCCTTGTTCCCACCGACCTATTGCCAAGGACTTAAAGTGCAGATCAAAACTTTTGATTGCTCAGAGAATAGCAACTAAGACGTTATATCTTACCTCAAGAGCCTATGTGGATGTATCTATATTAAAGTTGATGCCGTTCTTTTGGCGACCTTCTGAGAGTTTCAAGCTTGTCCTGTTTCCAAAATCTTTGATTTGGCAAATTATTAGTATTTAAAAATACTGATATATGATGACAATGTAGGCTAGTTGTTTAGCGACAGAATACCGTTTAAATCAAATTGAATTTTTTTCTGAGAGATTGTATTGGCTCAGTTTTATTGCGTAGCCCGGAACATCGATTAATTTGTAGACTTTCGATTTCACGTCAAGCCTCACTACCTAGCAATAGTATCATAACTCTGTATTCATCAAGTTAGGATATATGTCTAAAGCAAATAATGCAACATTACAATGTTACCCGAATTGCCTATTCCGTTCTTTGCAAGGTTAATCAAATTGCTCCTGTTTTAAGAGGATCTGACTGCTAAACCTGAAAGGTGCCTTTCTACTTATCATCTTTTACATGGGCGTTTTATTTTGAGATTACAGTATCTTGATACTGCACCAGTCAATGAAATCCCTGATTCCCTGACCATTAGGCATAATGGAAACTGAACACATGTTACTTTCTTTCCTTTCTTTCCTGAGATGCATTAGCATTTAAATTCTCTACCCGTGCAACCTAGTCAGTTTTCAACTTAGTCCAAAAAGTAGCTAGCATTGATATCCAGAAACTTCAACTTCCTATTGGACGCTGTCTAACACCACAACCTGTGATGGATACAACTTTATGGCAGCACTTTTTGAAAATTCTTCTGGACTGTCCTTATATCAGTAACTTATGATTCAAATTTTAAGACCACGTTTAAGTCCCCACAACGAATGCAAATTGCTGTACGCCATTCCCTCGATACGAGGCAAGATTGGGTTATTACAACGGTATTTTATCGTTAATTCCTTGGAATGTTCTGGGTGCATTGAGAAAACAAGTTTCAGGATTAGACTCAGACTTTTTATATCGCACTATATAGACTTTTTACCGTAAAGATGTCAAATTCCAAAATTGATCCTGCAGATAGAGCCTAAAGTTAAGATTCTGACATCCTTATGTGACGCCATGGATACATTTGGACAAACTCACCCTTGCTTAAAAGTTAAAAAATTATTGATCAGCACATATTTGTTAACTCATTGCATATTCATTCTTCAAGGCTGGACCTCGTATATGTAAGAGGCAAAAGGGGTAACAAAGTCCCGTTGCTCTTGACAAGTGAAGTCAGAAAGTCAATCGAAGCATTGATCAGCACAAGAGAAAGTATCGGCGTTGTTAAGAAGAACCCATTTATATTTGCAGCCCCGACTCGAGGATCATTAAACCATCTTCGAGGTCATGATTGTCTATCAGCTGTTCTAGCGAATTGTGAGGGATTGAAATGCAAGGAAGCCATCAAGAGCACAAAGCTGCGTAAATACGTTGCTACGGTTTCTCAGATTGTAGATCTGAAAGAGGGAGAGCTAGACTGGCTAGCCAAACACATGGGTCATAATCTGAAAGTTCATCGGGAATACTACCGCTTGCAGGAACATACTCTCGAACTGGCGAAAGTCAGTAAATTGCTTATGGCCGTAGATGAGGGTAACGCTGGCAAATGGGCCGGAAAGAAGTTGGATGAGATCCAGTTAGATGGTGAGTATAAAGTAAAGCTGTTATCTACCAGGTTTTTATTGTCAGATGAAGCGAGTTCGAGCGAGTTTCATTTCTAGATGGGACCCTTTCATAAAATATGTTAGGAAACAAGACTGGATTATTATGAAATACTCTCAGGATCAATGGGCAAAATCATACTTTGGAAATTACTAGAGGGGCTGTGCCCTAAATGGTCGGGTTTCGAAACAAAGTTAATTGAAAAACATGGAAAATCACATCAAAAATGTTCACGAACTCTGTTTCAAAATTGGACTTAAATTTAATGACTGTCCACTTATTTGCATTTGTATCGTTTCGTCTCAAATTCAAGTTGGTCTGAACTGCCTTATCTTTAGCATGGCGTCTAATTTGGACGTACTCTAAATCCACAATGACGCCTTCGTAGGTACCGTATTGAGCATATCGCATCCTGGAGAACCTAAACTTGGATTGCGCCTATTTTGCCCCTGGCAAAATAAGGCAGCCTGTGGACTTTTTTTGAAAATCTAACAAGTAGTGAAGGGGCTTGTAAGGATAATGAAATGATATGGTTACATTTCAAAGTGTTTATCAATAAAACGATTAAATTGACTACAGGGGAAGTTCGTTCATGAATGAAAACTCTCAGAAATGAAATCGAACATGCAATAACTGACAATAGATTCAAGATTCACTGTTTTACCATTGTCTAGAGGTTTAAGACTTTGACCTTATTAAGATTTAAGACTCGGACCTTTGACTTTAAGACTTTAAGGGTATGGATTACGGGGGAATCGGTAAAAGAATTCAGAATTCACAGGCCGACCAATAGGGGCGCAGGTAGGCCCATCCAACCACTATCGAAACAAAACCCCCGGCTTCTACAATCATTGGAAATTTCTGTGATTTTCCTTCAAAAATAACTTTCTGACGGTTGGAGTTGCTTGTAAACATACTGTTTATAGTTGTGCTGCATATATAGTCCTGAGACATTAAGAGCAAATCTAACATTGGGCTTGGAAAACAGCAAGGATATCAAATACTCCCACCGTTATCCATAAAACATTCTTAAACGACAGGGAAAGGAGGTACAAAACGACAGCAACAAGCCAGGGTCTCAGAAACGGCATCAGAAAATATTTTGCTCTCACTTTCCTGCAAAATCCAGATTTTACTCCTTTTGAGACAAAGTTTTTTGCAGGCGGTCAGATATGGCGAGAAAAGTAGCCGATCATTTAGGGCGCAGCTCCTCTAACCTCATAGAAACCCTAATCGTCATATCAGCCATTGAATAAAGAAGTGTCTTCTTGGTGCAATACCAAATTGTGAGGTACTCATACTTCACCTAGAATTTAGATTTTTGTTTCTAAGAGAACCTCACATAAAGATACACACTCTAATTGTGTTTTATCCTACGTACTTCATCGATTTTTCACATAATTGTTAATTCAACGATTGTCGTTCCAAGCCTTGAACACCACTTTCATCTGACACCCTTGAGAGTATCTAAGGTCAGAAAATTGCAGAGAGAAATGTTTAAGAGGATATATTCCCTTCCAGGATACACCCTTCCAACTTTGGAATTACAAAGTGTTTGTTGCCGTTAACCTGCATATAACACAAGGATGGCCCTATCCATTTTGCCTGCCAACACCTGCCTTCATGCCCAACTCAAACAACCATAGGCTGTAATTCTGCCACAGGCCAGCATCTATAACACTCAGAATACGTTAAGTCATCAAAGAGTGTTTGCATAAAGGCCAGGTAACCGCTTTGTGCACAGATAAAAGTCTGGTTAAGACTGTTCAAGTCCCGTTTCTCACCCGTGCCAGTTAGGTGTCAAAACACACACAAAGTTTATCACAAGTAGCTGTTTTGATTTTTATGAGTATTTTTTGTAGATTTAACACTGTAAATCACCAAAGGCTGTATGACTTTACAACCTTCAATCTGAGCTAAAGGGGTTTGAAGCATGTCAGTGATTTGACTCAGAGAATTTCGTGATAATGAAATCTCGCCCGGAATAACCAATTTGGAAGGTGGAGTTTCTCGTAATGTAAGCAGTACTACTAGTTCAATTGCATTGCTTTTGTGCCAATGCTTAGCTTATTATAGAAAAAAGTCTTTATTTTGTGCTGATTTTTTTGCGACTGACAGAGCTTATTTCACCTTAGATTTACCTGAGGAAAACAACAATGAGGAAGGTCCTAATCAAATAGATGAAGAAAATAACGCTGTAGAGAATGGTAAGAATAATTTAAAAAATTTATAGCTTCATTACCTTGCACCATAAAAAAATTTCTTTTGTATTTGAATTAAAGTTCAGTCTTTGAAGAATATTCCTTTAGACAAATATTTGTGCATATAACAAGACTTTGATATGATGTCATAGTTGATAATATTTGATTGGCTAGTTACAGTCGTGTGTCTTATAAGAGCAATTACATGATCACAGACATGTCCCCGAACGGCTGCGAGGTATGTTTCCATTGAAACTTTTTCGTGGCAGTTGCGGCAGGAGGCCCGGGAAAGTTGTAGCAAATTTTTATGTCGGCGTTGCAGCGGGAGAACCACGGTAGAGCTGCCGCAAGGAAGTGTTTCCATTAAAACTGAAAATGTCGCAGCATTGTCTCAGCATTGGTACAGCCGTGTCTCTGCACTACAGCCCCCCCCCCCCATTTATGGCTATATGGAAACCAGGCTTTAATCTTATTTGCAGTCATTTGACTTGAATTTCCGCCTGTCATTCGTGATCAACCAGAGTATTTATGTCTCCATTATGAGTAATGATTAAAGCATAACTTACGTTGTTAAGTGTGGCAAAAGATTTGAATTCAGTAGACGAGTCTCAGTTTCATCGTAATTTTATTTTCCTTGAAAAGATTTTTATTCTTGCTGAAATTGAGTATAAAAAGTAAGTCATTTTAATAACTTTCTGCTTAAGATTGACATCATTGACAGTTCCCTTGAGATGACCTAAGAACTCCAACAGTACTGAAATTACCCAATACGAGGACAGAAATGAATAGCCTCAGCACTATCCAGCCGAGCTATAAGAACCATAAATGTCCCAAAGTTGACAAAATGCCTTTTCCGACCTCAACTCCATTTAATCATAGCCTTCATTACAATACTGTTAAAATGGGCATGGCTAGCAAATCAGTTCTTTAAGCACCTCTACAACAATGCCCAGTTTATACTTTCGAAAAGAAATTGATGATTAAATAATTGACAGATCTTATGTTACCTTAGATTTACCTGAGGGAGACAACAATGACGAAGGTCCTAATCAAATAGGTGAAAAGACTGCCGATGCGGAGAATGGTAAGAGCGATTTGCAAGATATTGGTTTTTGTTCCTTTACAATATCAACGAGTTTTTGTTTTGAAATGACAATTTATTCTTTGAATAATATTTCTGAAGACAACGATTCTTGTGTGTAGATAGAGTTTTGATGGAGATTGCAGCAGATTCCGATTGCAATCGTTAGATTTGCCTTTGATTGCTTGTGTCGAAATAAGATTGTAATCCACCTCTTGCTGATCTAAATTTCTTTGACTAACAATGTTATTTATAATGTGAACGGTTTGCAAATTCGTCCTTTAAGCAGCTCTGCAATAATGCAGAGTATCCTATTTTAGAAAGCAGAGTGATCTTTATAAATTACTGACAGATCTTATGTCGCCCTAGATTTGCCCGAGGAAGGCAGAAATATGACTGCGAACAGAGGTAAGAATAATACTAAGAATTTAAGCTTCACAGTCTTTCACGATTAACAATAATTTTGTTGAGTATGAAAATTCAGCCTATGAGAAAATTGATTTTGCCTCTGGTTGTCCGATTTTGTCTGAAAATGAAGTCTTGTTTCTGAAAATGTTTCTAAATAATCTATCCTACTTGAAGATATTCGAGTGCATACTTGAGTAAGTAAAGGATTCAAGGAGAAATCGAAACTGCAGCCTTTAGGATAGTAGGTTATAGCACTCGATCTAATTACTTTAACTGCCCTAGTCTGCACACAAAGGAAAGAACCAGGGCCAGTTATAATGAGTAAAGAGGGAAAAGGCAATATTATCAATTAGGACGACTTTAGTATAAGGAGAACAATCAAACCAGACAGCACAGTTTTAGTTTTAGTTTTAGAGCAAAGGTTGCACTTTCATTTTCTGCATGATTTGATTTACATGTTTGGATATTTTACAAAATCTTTTTATCTTCCCAGTTTTAAAATCTGATATTAAGCATTTCGTTGGGCAACCCTCATTTGTTGTCCCTTTAACATCTATAAATACTCAGTTAACATCCAGAGTTAGCGATAAAACTATCTTGGAAATTTTTGTTACGGTGGATGAGAGTTCCTCAGAGAAATGAGTCGGTGGAAAATACGTGATAATCGTTGCCGAAGGGGGGGGGCGGCAGTTAGTCCTAATTTTGTGATGCAATATCTCTAGAAATAATACTCATCCATTATCTACGAAAATTCGTATGGGCAGAAGACAAATTGCCGAATTTTAGCGCATGACATTGGTTCGGTTATAAGTGTCACCATTGCAGGAAGAGTACCTCGAAACCGCCAAATCTATTGAATGGTAGGAAAGAAATAACATTTTATATGTCATTCAATAAAAAGGAAATCTGCCCCCCCCCCACACTAATGCGCATATTATTAATCTTTACAGGTAAATCTACCAAACCAAAGAAGAAACAAATTCACAGACCATGGTCTGTGGGTGAAGTCAGAGCGGTGCTTGGCGCCTTCGAGCCTCTTATGAGAAAAGGAAAGCTACCAGGGAAGGCAGCTATTGAGAAGCTGAAGGAAGAGAACAAGAAAGTTTTGTCTCAAAGAACATGGAAAGACATAAAATATTATTGTAAATATTATAAAGACAAATTAAAGAGCTCACAGTGAGTTGCTTGGGTGGATGAAGCTTGGTTCCACTGCAGTAAAAGTGCGCTCTAAATGCATTCAAATGGTGACGAGAAAAGGCTTCAAAATTATTTTGCCTCAATATGGACTTTTATCGTTTCACTGAAGTAGTCTTAACGCATTTTGATCCAATAAAGCAATTTCGGTTCCATTTAGAAACCATAGCCCAGATTCTCTACTGTGAACCATGCTCTATTTAGTTCATTACAAAGAACAAACGACATTGCAAAATCAAACAAAGAAGACCAGATCAAATTAGAACGCGAGAAAAATGTAGCACCTTGCCTTGTCCTAGCCTAAAGCAGCCCAATTTACGAAAAACATCCTCCGCGCTTTCAATCACGATAGTAACCTTGCTACTTTTATGTGAAATAAAAGTTCTTGAACCGGCAATCCAGTGATAGCGGGATGGATAAAACTCATTCAACAACAAGAGAACCTTCATAAAAAATCCTCATAATTTGATTATGTTAACGATATAGAAAATCTCCTTTAATGTATTTGTATCAAAATGAAAACCAGAATCCCTGTATTGTAAAGTCTTGAAATAGCTTGAAATAGAAAAGACATTCGGCAAAATGATTTCTCTCAAGACATGGTTTTTCATACAATATCTCCGCACATTTCTTCCGAAAGAAAGAAAACAGATCAGCACAAAGATGAACCTGCCTTTTGACACGTGTACACAAAAAGAAATTCAAAGATTGGAGACATAATCAAATTCTGGTGATTCTTCGACACATTTTGTTCTTTATTTGATTATCCAATATCGTAAGGTAGATTTATATTTGTATTTAATTCTTAATCTTAGTAGCCCTTAAGTTGACAGTAAAGGTGGATAGCCCAATCATAGGAAATTGTAACACGCATTGGCGTGTTTTCATTTTTGAGATGTTTTATGGCTTTATATGGTTTTATGGTTCTGTAGTATCCTTTGATAGTTAAAGGAACATGCACACCTTGTTTATTTATTTTGATGTTTGTTTTGTTCATTACGAAGAGAAAACGTCATTTGATTTCCCTCTGTTCTAGAACCTTTCTTATGGCCCTTGATTTTAC
The DNA here is from genome assembly GCA_964019985.1 of Aurelia sp. 4 Dawson et al 2005. Taxonomy (NCBI): domain Eukaryota; kingdom Metazoa; phylum Cnidaria; class Scyphozoa; order Semaeostomeae; family Ulmaridae; genus Aurelia; species Aurelia sp. 4 Dawson et al 2005. The sequence continues at coordinate 12,579,960 of OZ026492.1, forward strand.
TTTTTACATTTTTACATTGATTTTACATTTTGCTTTTACTACAAACATATACTACAAAGCGCCACGTTCGAATTCATAGAGAATGCACAGATTCAGAGACGCCTATTGTGTGGACCTCTGACTTTTTGCAGCTGGAGCAGCAAGAACTTTTGGTATATGACCGAGCAAGGATACTTGTGAAAAGATTTTGCCAACGCAGTCTGAGTGTTATTTGAAATGGAGTCTCAACTTTCTGCGGTTTTCAATGAACGCATCAATTTTCCCATTATCTGACAATCATTGTTGATTGTAAGTGTCACGACGAAAATTTTCATTTTTGACCCTGATGAGAAGATTGAGCAAGTGGTAACAAATTATTCAATGAATCAAAATAATGTAAATTTTGACAAATCCATGTTGGTGACAAATCAAAGTAAGAAATACTGAAAAATCCATGGTAGAGACAAAATCAAATAATTATTAATCACGGAATTTTGATCAATAAAGACATGGTCAAGACCAGAGTAATCAGTGCTATATAAACGGGACTTGAATTTGATCTATTAACTGATGACAGCACAAGTTTGCGTGCCGAAACGTTCTGATAATTATTTTCTAACTGTTTGTGTCTTGATCATGTCTTAATTGATTGATCAATATGCCTTAATTGATATTCACTGGATTTTGTCTATAACATGGATTTCTTAATATTTGTATTACTTGGATTCGTCAAGTAATTTGTTACCACTTGCTCAATCTTTTTATCATGTCATCAAGAGGGTCACAAAGAAAACTATTTGTCGTGACACTTGCAATCTCATTTATATTCTGGCTGTGATTCCCTAAGCATATTCCACTTTTTGCGTAGAAACTAAGAGCTGTAAGTGAATCATAGCACCTTCCTGAAGTTTCAGCTCAATATTGTTGTGTCATTCGAAGACTGCGGATTTTAAGTGTTTCATGACAAGACTTTCTTTTCTGTTGAAAAGCCTCTAAAATTGGTTCGAATCGAAGCTGTATGATGTTTACTGATTTGATTTGTGAAAATAAGAATGTTTATGATCGGAGTGAGTTTGTGTCCCCTGAAGGTCTGTGATGAAAATTGAACATGACTTCCCACAATGTCCCCAGAATGCTCACTACCACGAGCTCATTTGCATTGTGGGGACCTGCTTAAAACGTTGATTTCATGATTATTATACTTAGATATAGCTTTTTATCGTACTTTAGTTGTGGGGACACGATGAGTGTCCCCACAATGCCAACAGTCCCCATAGCGTAGGTGTGCCTGACTATCAAGGTCCCCATAACTAGGTCATGTTAGCACACTCACTCACTCACTCACTCACTAACTAACTCACTTGAAATGATATCTGATAATGTCATCTTGCACAACTTTGGTTCGGTTTGATTTTGAATCAATTCGGCTTGACACACACTGTTATAATAGTGGGAAACTGGTTTATGTATAAGAAAGTAGTACTAGGTCAGCATTTTAAGAAAGTCTACTATATATAGTAGTAGCTACCGAGTGAGTCATTCAAAAAACCCGGCATTTGAAAAATGCCTCTCTATAAATATCAAAGCAATGATGTTGAAAACTGTCTCGCTTTATTCCTGATATGCCCAGTTACGCTCAATAACTTACCCGTCTTATCGGCCCTTCTTTCCGGTCGAAATGGGAGATTTTCTGCCTTCGACAACCTTCAAAAACGAGTGAAAACAAGAGGCAAGATTTCCCTTTGTTCTTGTTCTCTCTCGCATCAATAACGACAAGTGAATGTGTTCACACATTGTGTCCTTTTAGGAGAATGGAATCCCCCAAATAAATTATTCATCCTAGGGGAAGACTTATTTCAGCCGCCCCCCCAGAAGAGGATAGCTCGTGCTAAAATATCTTTAAAATAAGCTCAAGTCATCCCTAGACGAAAGCAACAATAGATGTGATGCTGTAACGAGACTAGACTTATTACATCAGCCCTTGTTTTCGCTCCATTTACCCCAACGATACCCCCACGATGCCCATTTCCCATATAATGATGGGAAACTATAATAATATCTTGGTTTAGGTCTTACCTATCCAACCGCAAACAATTCTGTAGGGTGAACGGTATTGATTCAGATGTTGGGGATTTAGAAGTGGGAGTCCCACAGGGTTCATACCTTGGCCCTCTTCTCTTCCTCATCTATATCAATGATCTTCCTCAGGCTGTACAAGCTTCCTCTGTGACTATGTATGCTAATGATACCAGCCTTTGTCATCAGTCTCACGATCTGACTCGGCTGAATGAGGCTATTAATAGCGATCTGAGGAAACTGGAGACTTGGCTGCAAGGCAATAAGCTTTCTTTGAATGTGGCAAAAACTCATTCAATGCTCATATCCACCAAGCAGAAACACAACTCTCTCAAAAGTCGAAGTGAAGCCTTGGAACTAAAAATACGCGACAATGAACTCGAAGTAGTTCAAACGACAAAGTACCTTGGACTGCAAATCGATTGCTCTTTAGACTGGAAGGAGCAAATTAAGGCAGTTTGTATGAAGGTCTCCCGGGCGATCGGCTTTTTGAGACACGCAAAATCCTTTCTGCCTTAGGCTAGTTTGAAAACTCATTACACCGGTATTGTTGAGCCCCACTTTCGATACTGTTGTTCTGTCTGGGGTTGTGCTGGACTTACAGACATCAGCCAGCTGCAAAAGCTCCAAAATCGTGCTGCTAGAATCATTACAAATAGCAGTTTTGACACCCCTAGCAGACCAGTTATTGCAGAGTTGGGCTGGCAGACCATTGAAGAACTCATTGATAATGAGTCTAAAATAATGGTCTTCAAGTCGCTCAATGATCTGGCTCCACAATACCTGTGTAACCTGTTCACCAAAAACTCTGCTTGCTCCTCCCGCAACCTCCGGAACACTGATACTGATTTAAGGTTGCCAAAGAAAAATTCAGCAAATGGGCAAAAATGCTTCTCTTTCCGGGGAGCTAAACTATGGAATAGCCTTGCTGCTGAGTCTAAAACGGCATCCTCCCTGAATGGTTTTAAGAAATCAATAATGGGTTAACTTTTACTCTCCACGGTATATATTGTTTAATTGTAAATAGGCTTTTAAATTATGGTTTTTATATATTAGTGACTTATTATTTTTATCGGTATATTGTAATTAAGTTTTTATCGGAGGGCCCCTTGAAAAACGGCTTCTGCCGAAGGGCTACCCTCCTTAAAAGATTCAAATATGAAATATGAAATATGAAATATTCCTCTTCAACGAAGTTCTAGCGGAATAACTATAACAGCAAGTAACAATTCCATTCAATGGAGCAAAACTTAAGCCTGGTTTTCATTAAATCGTAATAGACCATTTCGACAATTAAAATCGGAGACTGGGGAGAGCGGTTTGTTCTGGTAAATGGCGGATGCAGTCCTGGTAAATGGCTGCCACGGAGTGAGCCCGTTGAAGTGAATAATGTAAACATTCAATAGCTACTGCATAAAAACGCAGCAATGGAGCTGTCTAAGAAGTTAGCCAAATAGCTGTCCATGCAAAATACAGACAAGCGTGTAATTTACCTCTATTCGCAACTGATTTCCTTTTCAGCCTTTATTTCAGTACTGCAAATTGCAAGGCTTACTTCGAGTTTAGGCCCTTTCCGCATAACTTGACGAAATACATGATGCATTTGAAGTATTTAGAATAAGGCAGCTTACTCTAACTTCGATTTTCAAGTAAATGGAATTCGACAGAAGTTTTTAACTTCAAATAAACTTGTTGAATTCGATTAAAATTGACGCGAAGAAAATGTTCGAAAATAATTCAAATTTTCTTAATCTGACGGTTGAACGTACGTCAAAACTGATATTTCAAAACTGAACTTCTAAAACAGCGCCGATGCTGTCGCGATCGTCACCACAGCTTGCAAAACTCAATGTTTACATTATATTCAGTTCAACGGCCCAACTACGCGGCAGCCATTTACAAGAACTGCATCCACCACTTACCAGAACAAACCGCTCTCCCCAGTCTCCGATTCTAATTGTCGAAATGGTCTATTCATCGGCGATTATCAGTGATCCCATCGCCGATAATCGCTGATGTTATGTTTTCATATGAAATTGTTGACTTGCAACATCGGCGATCATCGCCGATGTGCTGTGGAAAACAAAATCTTTTGATTTTGAAACCGAGGGCGCCGATGCTCCCAAGACTTAGGTTTTCATAAATCGTAATTCATCGGCGATGGATCGCCGACTATTGGCGATGATTTAACGATTTAATGAAAACCAGGCTTTAGGCGTAAATCATCACTCTATAACGAGACCAATCTTTCAATTGAAAATCCTTTGTGCGAGCCCTTTTCGGGAAAGTTTCCAAGTTTTGGAATCTCACTTCACGATAGCTGCTACCTTTGATCATTTAGACCCTGTTTATACTTTACTAGTACAACGTTGCACCTGCAGCAAATATTAATCGGATTAGCCTCACGTTAACAATGACAGATTTTGTAAGACGATAGCATCAGTTGCTTTTGTTGACACCTAAAGTGAAAGAGATCTGCGATAGCAGATAAAGGAAATTCTGTCAAGCAGAAATTGAAAACAAACAAAGCCGCAAAGTTTCTCCGAAGCTATCTCACTCGTAGTGCATTCCACAAATGGTTTTTAAGAGCAAACATGAGCGTATATTGAAAGAAGGAGGATATATCTAAACATCTACCGCAGGCATTTTATTTTTGTTGTTCAGAAGCTGAGCAATAAGTGCCTTGATCTCACCTAAAAATACGAGAATTGAATCGCATCCAAATCACTTCCTATACTAAACAAATAAAATGCCCGTGGTAGGTATTAAGATATATCCTCCTTCCTTCAATATAAGCTCATGTTTGCTCTTAAAAACCATTTGTGGACTGTGGAATACACAACAAACGAGATAGCCACCTGGGTTTCAGAGCAACTTTGTGGCTTTGTTTGTATTGAGTTTCTGCTTGAGAGAACTTCCTTTGTCTGCAATCCCAAATCTCTTTGAATTTAGGTGTCAACAAAAGAAACTGATGCTATTTTCTTACAAAATCTGTCCTTGTTCCTCACGTTTACACTGTTCCTGCTCATTTGTGAACAGGGCAGATACCAGCCATAAATCCTCAGGGGGGGGGGGCAAAGAACGAAAAAAATTTCCCACCCCAAAATCACCAACAACAGCAACTTGCAGAAACATGTGTTACAAGTTTGCATCCAATGTCTGGTATACTCCTGCCGTATCTATGTTTTGGATTTATTTTGCAATCCAACGTTGCGATCTTCAAAATTAGTTAATATGAAGGGATGCGAAGCAGAAAATATGCTGTAGATTCAAAATCGAAGCATTTACCCTTAACGTTAGTAAACGTATGTTCTATGCATTATTTTTCTGATAAAATCTTCTTAAGGTAGGCCTATAAATCACAGAAATCTGACTGGTAGTGTAAAATTTCTGACAAATGACCTTCTGGATGCGCTTCTGGAGGTTTTTCTCTAGACACGTTGTCTTCATTAAGAATGGTGGGTCACCAATCAATCATTTATCGCTTTACATAAAAGTCGGGAAACATTGCGTGGTAGTTGTTCTGAGGTCATCAACATCGGCCTCTCCTCTAGTTCTTGGTCATATTAATTCAAGAAGTATTCCCCAGAGCAGTTATCTTCGTTAAAGATGCCTGGTAGTTGTTCTGAGATCATCGGCCACTTCTCCACTTTATAATGATATTAATTCAAGGAGTTTTCTCCAGAGCCGTTATCTTCATTAAAGATGGCAGGTCACCAATCAATCATTTATGGGTTTGCATGAGAAGTCAGGGAAACATGGTTTGGTAGTTTTTTTTTGGAATCGTCGGCCATTTTACTGGTTTACTGAATATTGATGATTTTGTTTAAAGAAACTTCTCCAAGGAAGCTATCCTCATTAAAAATTTCAGGTCACAATAAATCATTTAGTAGTTTCAGAAAAGATCTTTGAAACAGATCCAAGGCGAGTGAATTTGTTGTCAAAACCGGACAAGATAGGTATGCATTTTCAATAAGAACTTTATCAACATTTTTGTCAGACCCACCAAGCTGCTAATGTGCAAAATGTTCGAAGTTTGTAGACGCTGGTGAGAAACGCAGCATTTAAGAACCACAAGACACAGTTAATGTTGACACAAGGACGTGCGCTTACGGGAGATATTCAACTGTCACGCGCAGCTATTGAGGTCAAGTGGCCACACCTAACATGGCTCTACAAAGAATTGAATAAACAAGATCTAACGGTTTTTCGCCAGGTGCACTCTAAACGAAAAAAAATCATGGAGTGCCGAATCATCATGGGCGAATCAAGAGCTTTAAGAAGATAAAGATGTTGGCCAAGGCCCACTTCTAGTAAAAATCCATTCAGCCTCCTTCTGCATATAAAGCATCTTGTTTAAAAGTAGTATAAAAGATGGGCACCATCATTTGTCCAGTTGCTTTGATAATTCCTCGAGTTGCCATAATTCAAGTCGAGTTGCCTCGGCCCCTTGATTTAAGTTGCCTTATATCTCCGTCATTTGTCTTTAAAGGCACACTGTCTTGGTGCCGATTGAATAAACAAGACAATCAAGAAGAAAAGAATTAGGCAAGGTTCAGTAATTTCGCTGTACAGTGAAATTCATGAAGATGATAATGATCTGACTCCCTTTTTCTCGAAACAAATGGATAATCCGAGAACAAAAAGGCTTGGTAATTTACTCGAAGGCCAGAGCCTTGTTCTTGACTTCAACATCACAACTAGCCAATCACGAAGACGACAGTGTGCCTTTAAGCATCTTCTCTAGGAAGCCCCTCTCTTCTAAGCTAAGGTTCCTTTCCTTTAAAATACAGTCCGGCTAACAGGCGACACCGCAGTATGTAACATTGCATGGCGCCCATATGAGCGCGCCACAACGTATTATACTGCAAGTGTGAAATCAGCTTAACTGGACGTGCCCAAATAATGAATTATGAAAATCTGTTAAGACAACATGTCGACTCCGTTGCAGACATGCTCTGTTGTTCCAAGATACAGTAAAAACCCGCGCATAAGAACCTACAATTTTGCAAGTCAGCCTGATTAGGTTCTTATATATTGAGTATTCAGTGGGAGATTAGGCTTTTCAGGTTCTTAAATTGGTTCTTATTTCACTTAAGGCCTTCGCGTATTTCTTTTGTTCAGATTGAAACTTCAAACCCATTGTTTACTGTCAGTTCACAGCACCTGACATCATGAGGCCTTATTCACAACAGCAGTTCTTGGAAGAATCAGAAATTTTACAGAATACAATGAAAAGCTTTCAAAGCATCTTTAGAGTTCTTCGCAATATGCACATATGGCAGTATTAGTCTGTATAGGTTCAATGACAAAGCAAATAGAGCTTTGATCTAATTTGATGATCTCTACAAATAAGAACCTATTTCAAATTTCATAATTGGGCTTATCAGGATTTCTAGCTACTGAAAGCTAATTTAGGCCCACTGTGCATACTGCATCCAGGCATGGGACCCCTGGTTTAACGTCCCTTCCGAAGGACGACGAGGTGAGTTGCGAGGTCAGGCCTCAGAGGTCACCCATCCGAAATCTGACCTCACTCGACGAAGCTTAACTTCAGTCACCTGACCATAACTGTATAAGCCACTTGGCCTCTCACCCCGCAAACATTAAGGGTCTAATTTCAGAACTTCAGCCTGTAGCTTCTCAGTCACTAGATTCTTATGCGTGGGCTTTTACTGTACTTGGTGTCCACAAAAAAGGGCTCCTGTTTAAAAATCACCAAAAAGCGACTGTCAGAAGCGATTGTCAGACTTGTGATAGCATTTTCTGTCACTGGTTTTGTCAGCCGCTGACTTTCTCAGTGAGCTAAAAATGCTTCAAAAATGATGAATATTCTGTTTACAAACCTAAAGGGCTGCACGTTAAAAACCTAACTTTGAGCTATACTTTTCAAGACTTTTTTTTAGAAAAATTGGTCGGTTTTACCCGAGAGCAAACACTGGAGATTTTCTATCTCTGGTAAGTGAAGCAATGTTTATTTGCAGTATGACTCAAAACCAGGCAGCCCTAAAAGAGCTGAACTTGTTAAGCTTTTAACGAATTGCGAGATCAGTTATCGAGGAAATAATATGATGCATGGTCTACCAATCAAAATAAGAATTTAGAAGGTCGGCCTTGCGCTTACATTAAGGTACTGTTTACATGGAGGAGGGCCAGCTTTCCTAGAAGGGCTAGCCCTCTTTGCTGAGATCTCACCTTGCAGGTGTATTCCTTTATATAATTCTTTTTCGTTTACATGAGAGGAGGGCTAGCCCGCCTAGGCGAGATGTCGCTATTCAGTACCCGAGAACTCGCCGAGGAGGGCTGGAAATTTCCCATGTAAATGCAATCAAGAGGGATAGCCCTCCTAGGCGGGCTAGCGGGAACAATATAATCAGTGTACAACAATAACTCAGAAACTAAGTTGCGCCTAATTAGAAACTCGCATTTTGGACTCAAGGCTTACCTGAAGGATACAAAAGCATCAGATCTGCTGATGCTTAAGTTAAATATGGTAGATTTAAAGCAAACTACACGGCTAAGCATAAAGACAATACTTGTAGAAGATGTGGAAAACATAAAGAATATGTGGAACATCTATGGGAATGCAAGAAATTTAAAATGAAAAATTGTAGCAAAGATAAGCTCCTTTCAAATGATCTTAACACTCTTAAGAGAATATTGTGGGAGGTGAAAAGATTTGGTAAATAGTGTTGAGATGTGTAAGGTTCAGTTGTTTAGTATTCGTTCTTAGTGTAATTTGCTTAGTTTTCGTTGTCTTCCTTACCAGTGTTACTACCCACTAGAAAAACGTTCCGGAGGTCCGGTGGAATTCCAAACACTCTAACCTAAACATTGCTCTGTTATCTGTAGAATCCGCCAAGCGGCGTGTCCATGTGACATTATGTGAGGGACATGGAAATCAGGGGGTCTGGGGCAAAGCCCCAGGAAAATTTTTGGGACCACGCCCATTGCTTTGGCTTAGAATGCATTTCCCAATGCCATGCTTGCCATTAGCGACAAGGAAAGTTTGATGGTCTTGTGACCGTTATTCTATAAATCAGAGCAAGAAGAAATTTGTTTGAAGAAACAGCCGTTACTTTGGCTTATAAGTCATCCCCTGATTCCAGATTTACCAATACCAAAATGGAAGCTTTGAAAATTAGGCAACATAAACATGAGCTAATATGAGCCTCTTGCCATTTTGCATTTCTCTCTATGTTTCAAGCGCGTTTTCAAGCATTTCTCAAAAATGTTCTTGCTCATCCATTTTGTCTTCAATTTTTTTTTTTTAAAGAAATCTTGAGGATGATAATAAAGAAACCATCTTTCAATAAGATGGGGGGGGTGATTGCCCCCATATGCCCCGTGACTACGATTCCTGTGAGATCAGACATGTATGGGCTATCTTAAAAACATCAATTTACTGTACCTTGAAGAGTATTGGCTTCAGACTGGCCGCTTATTAAATCTTATGTCTACCTACTATACCTAGAGCATGAGCCAAACAGAAAGTTAGCCGGCGCTCGCTGCCACTTTCATATGGTTACTTCATCACCACTTCACTTCTTTCATATGAAATACATCAGATTCATTCGAAAATTCCAAAGTTTCTCTGGCAATACCGAATACCAAGCCTCCATGTACTAAAAACCGTTCACCGCTGAATTCTCCAAAACCGAAATACCGCACCATTTTAAGGAGATTACCGATTAACCGACGTCAAAATAGACAAAAACCGCGATACCGTCAACCCCAAAGACCCCCCCAAATAACGCACAAAAACACCATTTTTCAGTCATTTTAGCCCCCCCTGTTGGAAGCTCCAGCCCATAGTGGTGGTGTTGCGTAAAACGAAAGTTTGAAGTTATCCAAGCCTACCCGTTGTTTAGATGAAATTTAGAGTCTGTTCGCGTATTGTCTATTCACGGCATTACAAATTTCTTTATTACCATACAATAAGTATAGACTTATGATGATGAGTCCCTTGTATTCTTGCGGGAAAACTTGCTCGACAGGGAATCATAACGAAACAGTGAAAAAGGTGGCCGTATTTTCAACGATCATCAGTGGAATGGTTTTGAGTCTGAATAGACCTTTTAGCGCCTGTTCATATGGAGGCGAGCCAGCCCGCTTACCGGGCTGGAGCTCTTTGCCGAGATCGCACCGCATCCCTAATTCCAATGCAAAACTTGATTTCTGTTCATATTATTAGGCGGGCTGGCCCGCTTCGCGATATCCCACTGGTGTAGCGGCGAGATCTCGGTAGGCGGGATGAAAATTTCCCCATATGAATACTCCATCCCGGCTACCGAGACGAAAATGTCGCTTATTGCTCATGCGCTGCGTCTCTAAACAATGGGCACGTGTCTCATTTTTGACACGCGTCAAATTTCTGTCTCGGCAAGCGGGCTGGAATTTCTCCACATGAACACAAGATGAAAACCGTCTCGCCTACCGGGCCAGCCCGGTAAGTGGGCTGGCTCGCCTCTTTATGAACGGGCCCTTAGCCATTCAGCAAAAGAACCTGGATCGAGCGTTATTTTTATACCTTTTTATACATGAGATTCGATCGAGTGGCGTTAGAGCTTCTATCACTATTGTGCACTTTCGAAATTCTACAAATTATAGCAAAATATCGTTCGATCGAGATTCTTTTTCAGAATAGCTAAAAGGCCTATACCGTGGGAGTGGTCTCAATTGTTCAATCGAATCGAAAATTCTATCACATTTTCACCGTAACAATAGCAATTCACATATCTCGCAATCTGATTGGAACGCAAGGAATCGCGGAGTTTGTGTTGCACCTAAATAGGGCCAGGTTTCTCAGAGTAGCATTATGAGTCTCTATTGACCGAAGTGCCACCATCAAGTCAAAGAGTACTTGGAAACAAGAGACGCATCGTCATAACTTTACGATAAGTCCTGAGCCACGAATGGTTGCCGGGACACTCGTTGCAATATACATGTGAATTTACAACAAAATTCTTTTTTCCTCACATAGCAAAACCATGAAGTCTCAACTAGTATTCCAGGCAGTTCTGTTCATTGCACTGGTTCTTTACTATGCACATGAAATCGAAGGCAGGGGCAAGAAGTGTAAAAAAGTTTACTCAGAAGAATTTTGCAACTGCAGAAGAGCCTGTTGGAGCCAATATCATAGATGTTTCAGCAGAGCTACTACAAAACAAAGAGCGAAGAAATGCGTTAAGAAAAGAACGCGACAAATGTGCGAGTGTATACACAAGCATAACATAAAGAATTTGAAAAAGCGATGTTAAAGAAGATGAAAATTCTGTGTACACTATTTGCTGAGATTCTTGCATCGATGATTGTACATTAACAATTTTCCCATGACGTTTATCTTCACAGAGCATTGACTATGTATATGAAATATCATCAAATTTGAGCTTTAACGTTTAATTTAACAGCCAGGTTAGTAGTTGTGTAGTTGTGTAACGCTTTAAAGGGAATCTAAGCACAGCCTATCAGATATTACTTTTTCCCGTCGCTGTAGGTCAGTTATCCAAATATGGTTCGGCACGTGTCACAGCCTATTGTCTTTGCAAGGCCATTTTTTATCAAAGGCTTATACATGCTTAGATTCCCTTTGAATAGACCACTTTCACAATGATGTCAATTCTTTCAAAATACTTCCAGGAACATCACTTGCCTCGATATCATGTGGATCTAAATCTCAAAAGCGTGCAGTGCTCTCAGCAACACATGAAATACCGTTGTACGTGTCATTGTGAAACAGGTCTATTAAGGCGGGTTTCCACTTGTGCGAATGTGGTCGCGCGAACCGTGCGACCGTTCGAAGGCAGTCGAGCGAACCAGTCGCGAGACTGCGCGACCAAGGGCCTGAGCATGCGTATTAAGTAATCATGGCTCTACTCTTGCTGGTCGCAAAAAAATTGAAGTCAATCCAACTTTCAAAATCATTCGCGCGATCGCAAAAGACTGGGGAATCTTCGTCATTGAAACAAACTACGCGCGATCGCACGACCAAATTTGCAAAAGTGGAAACCCCCGCCTTTACCAATGTAAATATACGTAAACGTCAATATTAGATACGCTGTAGGAAAAGCATTCAAGATTTCTGAACAAAGTCAAAGGCTGCGTTCACATTGCACAATAGGCGCTTAAACGCTCGTGCAGTTTTCCGCCATACTAATCCCTTAGAGTGTTAGGAGTGCAAAATACATAGGGCTAGATGGGGTAATTTGGGTCTAAAATGGGCATTTTTCGAAATAAATAGAGCACCCCCACAAACTTGTTAGAAATATTGAAGATCTATCTTCGTTTTACCTACGTTGAATCTTTTGTCGTTGTTGGAAACTTGTTCCCGTCCTATAATTTGAAGTTTGAATATTTTTTCAAATTTTTACAATCCTCACTTTCACGTGTAATTTCTACCTGTCGGCGGGAAATTTGGGTCTTTTCGAGAAAACCAGTATCTATTTCAACAGGTGTATCGTAAATTCTATAAAATGAAGTTTTAAAGTGCTTTTATGGACATCTGTGATTGAATCTTCAGAGTTTCCCTTTCAAGGAGTTGACAACTTGCACAGAGAAAAAATAGCTACAAAGAAATCGTACCACCATCTGCACACATTGCAAAGCCTAGGCCCATTCTTGAAAACGGAAATGTAAACAAAGTTTCCTTCGAAATAAAGTCAACAGAATTGAATCCTTGCGTCTTGCGCTGGAACCACTAAAACATGAGCGGAAAAGTGTACCTTGTGCTGTTTTCGATGTATACCTCCATCTTCTTGCAACGTTATTTCCATTTTCTTATTTGGGAGCCATTGCTAATTCTTATAAAATGCAAGTCATAGTAAAATTTACCCCACCTTCCAAAATAATCGCAATAAAATCTACCGTATCGCAAAAAAATTCCGGAAACTTTAAGCACCTTTCAAAATGATTGAACATGAAAGGCGAAAGCAATAACAGCATATCAAATTATCAATCAGCTCATTGACATTCCACGTGAAAGGTTCATTCAGTCCAATTTGACCTGCATAAGGAGTCAGTCAACTCTCCTGATCCCTGTCGTACAAACATCTTTAAGTTTTCATATTTCCCAAGTGCTGCAAAGTTATGGAACACTGTGCCTGTTTACGTCAGAGACCAAAGAACATTAGCAGCTTTTAAGAGCTCTTTAGATCAGTTACAATTAATATAGACGCTGAGGACATTAGTTTGAACTAAGCTTTACTTTTATTATTCACTCGCAAAACATGTAAATTTGAACAGAAATAAAAAAAATTCATTTAATTGTATAAAATAGCCTTTATAATTTTCTTTGATGCTAATAATAATTAAACGAACTTTAACTGACTAACCAAACATGTACGTAATAACCAATGTAGGTTGTTGTACAATATTGTATAGATAGATAGAAGTCGCAAGTTGGCATAAATCAAAAGCTTTCTGCGGTGTCAGATCATGATAAAAGTTTAGGCCAGGGAAAATCTGGAAATTGAAGCACTAGAAAATGTCAACACCACTTCAACCACTCCTAAAAGCATAGATTTTAACACCCATGGAGTCATGAATCGAAATTTTCAACTTGCAATCAATTTAAAAGCGAAAAAGCAACTAGACCCAAACTATCTCATAGACCAAATTACCCCCCACCTTAGCCTACATGCGGAAAGAAGACTGCTCATTCGAAAAGCCGAGCGAAAAGCTAGCTAGTTAGCAAGCAGATTACTTACACGCGCGTGCAAGCGAGATGGATTTTGAGCTTTTCATTTCAGAAGTAGGAAAACGATCTGCTATGTGGGAAGGGACATATCAACCCGAACGGGAAAACCCAAGCAAAAGCGCGTTTACGCAAGCAAAAGTAAGCAAGCAAAAAGCCTTTAATATGAACGCAGCCTAACGGTCGAAGGTTAGTTTAGCACCTAAAGTTTGTTTGAACCATACAGTTAAAAGCGGAACATTATTGAACTCTGCAGCCACCTTTCGCATCAATGTAAAGATTTGGAACCTATGCCGTGCTGTGTTGATCCTAAGAAGCGATATGAAGTAGCAAAACAGAAAGTTACATTGAACACCTTCTTAAGCGGGGCAGTGCCTCTCTAGTGAAAGTGTTTTAGATATCCACAAATACTGACGTGTAATACAGTAAGGCCCCGCATTTAAGAAACTACTTTTTCACACCGTAGCCTAAAATGTTTCTTATATCTCTGATACTTCTCATGTTTTAGGCTCAAATTTCTTAAATTGCTACTTTAATTTATTTGAAGTCCTAGGCAAATAAGTTAAACCAAAACGGGACGGTCTATTGGTATATCATCCATATTACGCCATACATGTGTGTCAACAATGATTGTCAAGGGCATTAATTAAAATTTAGGCAAAAATCTGTTTAATCCAAAATATCTCGCTAGTAATTTCTTAATGAATCATGTATGAAGTGTAATGCTCTCACTCTGTCAGACCAGCAATTAATGTTACTCAAAATACAAGAAACTTTATTTTGGGTGCGAGCCTCAAGAGTTTCTTATAGACAGGGGGCCTAATCATTTTTAGTAGCCTAAAAGTTTCTTTTAGGTCGTTTCTTAAATGCGGGGCCTTACTGTATAGCTTGAGAAAGACATTGCTGAATTATGATGAATTAGATTCCATAGTTTCAAAACAACGTTGGCCACATTTTCCGAATGTGATTGGCATGGCTATAACGCTTTTCCAAATGCCTTTAACCTGGATACCTTCATTTCGTAAGTGCTTCGTTTACCACCGTAGATTACCTTAACGGAGTACAAAGACCAGCAGCCTTTGCAATCGTTTGTTGTTGTATTTGTGAATTTCGTACAGTCAGTTATCTGTAGACTGATTACGATGAGTCCCAAGAATCGCTATCCAAAACGAGACTACTACACCAAACCGAGACCGCTCATCTCTGGCAGTCTTTCAATAGCGATAACTACGGCCATATCATCAGTCTAAGTTATCTGGAAGCTGTGGAGAGCAAGTCGTTGACTTCGCGCAAAAGCATGCTGCTCTTTTTACTCCCTTTATATCTAAGTGATCTGTTTTAGGAGAAGCAAGCATCCCTTCATTGCCGATAAAATTATCATCTGGTACCCTTCTTGTGTATATGCCAGTTTGCTGGATGAATTTACAAAGCTTGAATTATTTTGCAATTAATTGAAGTACCTAATTGGATCTTCCTATTTGGAAATCGATTTTGGAACTGTAAATTAGATAAGCATACCGTTTGAATCCTTACTGGTTGCTGAAACACTCGGAAATCAACCATTTTCACGCTATTCAGCCAATTAAATCTCATTTGCCGGTCGAAGAATACTGACCTGTCGTTCAAACATCGACAAAAGTCGTTAAAAATGAGATTTCGGGATAAGAAATCTCAGCAATTATGGATATTTTCCTAAGTAATACCTCTCAAACTCCTAGGCGATTGCAACCCTTGATCTAATCATGGATTCAACACTGGAGTCGTTACGATGAAAAATTGTTGAACTTTGTTTCTTGGTCCATTGGCTATTCAGAGGAACCAGTTCAGCACGAGAAGGAACTTGGATTCGACAAGGGTTTTCAAAGCAGTAGCAGTTTTTCAAGATCTAGTGTATGCATGCGAGGAAGGAAAAATAGCTACTCGTAAGTCTCTGGCTTTAGGAATGGCGGTAAGAATGACTTAAGACGGATGATTTGGTCAGTTGTCCTTCTAAGCATTTTACATGGACCAGCAAATGGTGTTTCTGCAGACACCATGGGTGTTTGGAAACATGGAAGTTCTTATTTGTAAAGAATCAGAACTGTCAGGTCTACCTTTGTGCGCTCTTTGTTTTTCCATTTCTCCGTTGTCCTGCCGATTTAGCATTTTCAGCCTGCTATATTCACTTTCCTGATCACCATCTTGTTTCAAATGTTTTCAATAGCCTCATTCGCACTCTTGCCATTGAAGGATCTCACAGACAGAAATGAGACTGTTGAAAACATATCTACATCGACAGGACAATGGAGAGACAGGACAATGGAGAGGATAGAAAAACGAAGAGCACAGAAAGGTGGGCCTGACAGTTCTGAACCTTTACAACGATAATTAATCTAATAAGAACTTTCACGTTTCCCAAAACCCATGCAGACACTGTATAAGCATGACCCTGCGCATAGACTAACTACTTCAGTCCCAGTTTTCACTTTGTTTATCGAATTGAATGATGTCACTCCGCTGCGCTGCAAGTGGGACTGATAATCATGCTGTCTGAAAATCTGACCAAAAAATCGCCGTGAAACTGGCACGACCAATGAGATTGCAGAGTTCCAAGCATTGGTTGAATATGTTCAAACTGACCAATAGGATTTCGACATTTCAACCTATTTCAAAGAATTAGCCTCCCTTTAGTCCCGAAGCTTCAAAAGTGATGAAACGTGCAAGGCTTGCTGTCAATTGCTGTGGTGAAACCCTAACAGTAATTTAGCCTTGAAACCAAGTTTTTCGTGTCAAAGTGAAGGAACCCTCTAGCAGTGCACAGCAGAAGTGCTTATCCTGACTCAGGTTGGTTTGGCTTTCTTTACAATCTCAATGAAATATGAATTTCAGGAGTTTTAAAATTGGTGACCTGCGACCGTGTACAATGGGCCTAAGCTCTAGGCTTCCAGCATCAAAGTGAGGTTCATCAATGGCTAGCCGAACTTTTGATTAGTTTGATTATGAGTCGTAGTTGTAGCGATTATCAGCCTTTCAAGGAGCGAAACTACGACGATTTTCATCACTCTAATCCTACGCAGTAGCGTTACTAAGGGCGAGGGCGGCCGCTCCTCCCCCCCCCCCCCAATCATCGCCAAAGATGAGTTTTGTTATTCTTCCAAATCCGTTGAGAAACTGAAGGGGAGGGAGTAAGCTGCATGTTTCTCCAAGTTACAAAGGAAAGAGGAATGAGATTCTTGAGCTAGTAAATGGCATCTTAGCACGATTTAGCCAACAAAAGTATCAAAAATTTTCTGCTCGCTTCGCTCGCACTTCCATACGTATACGTGAGTCACTATATCATCTTTGTACCGCCTGGCCTGCCATCATGTCCCCGCAAGGCAAACAGCTTCATTAGTTTCTTAGAATCCAACTTAGACAACCCTTTAATGTGATGTGTGAGTGAGTCTTTTTGGCACAGAACACAAAATCAAGATAATCACATCTGACGAATTTTACTTGCTTCGCTTGCACTTCAATCAAGACTTAACAAGACTTCCTTGCATGTGTACTTATGCAGCCACTTGCTTTGTTGAACGATTTCTGCATTTTCCTATGTATCAAGCATTACAAGAATTTATGAATCCAACTTAAGCCTTCACTTTAATCGACAGTGCATCTCTTCTACAGTGATGTGACATTTCAACCATCCAATGAAATTCAGTGTGTGCTTCTCAAAAATGTTCGGCTCGCCTCATTCGAATCATCCTCGAATTCTCTTCATGTTCCGTATACCCCATAATCGTTGCTCCTTTTAGAATTTTTACCAGTGTTTCAAAACAATTCAAAGTTGAAATTTGTGAAAGGTACCATAAATCCCATTATTCTGCAATGATCCTTCATGGCCCAGCTCTTCCTCATAAAAATGTTTCTAATAGATCTGCCCAGCGTGACATGAATATTCTCCTGTTACCTGTTACAAGGGAATTTCTAAATTGCTTTATTTTTTCCTTCTTTTGTCTCAGGTACCCATGGTACTAAATTGCGACATTTTGGCAAGAATTGAAATATGACTGAAAGAAAAAAGAAATCTTTCGTCGCTTCCATTTTAAAAACGGCATAGAAAATTTTATCTGCTATAGTTCGGGTGCATTCTTGTTTTTCCAGTGGCATACCTAAGAAGGAATGCGGCGTCCTAAGAAACTCTTAACTATGTTGGCAGAGGCATTCTAAGCCAAAGTAGAATGCATGTCATCAAAAAGTTTCCAAGTGACTTGACCTTGGACCAATCCATTCAATATCCTCAGTGACGCTTAGCCTGTACGTGCCTGCCGTTGGCTGTATGGATCCTTATTTATGCCACTCTGAAAAAGTCTCATCAAATTATGATCTGAAGAATCTATGCGCTGACGAACAACTTCTTTTGCAGAAGTTTCTTGCAAAAGATGCTGTAGACTGACAAGACAATAATAAGGGAAAAGAGACAGTTCCTCGAATATCAAGATTGAACGACCAACACCAAATCATTTTGCAGTAAAGCGGAGAAAATCCATTTCGTATTTCGTACTTGATATGTTGGACCGCTTGCAATTGCATAAGAAGTCTTTTGCTTTCTTAGCAAATTGGTACAATGAGCATAAATTCTTGATCCAAATTGAACAAAATATCCTGCCTATTTTGTGTTCAATGTAGTCATGTTTGTGGTGCAAAATATAACTGAAAAGGGCGTTTCCCTCGTTTTCCGAGCACCTCAAGGGCGTGGTCTCAAAGACTTTTTCCGGGAGCAAGCCTCCTGGACACCCATATCTACTCGCTACGCTCGCACCTTGCTCCCCCAAAAGCAGGGACCTGGCTACGCCACTGATCCTGCGCTTACAGTCTTCATCCTTAATGGCAAAAATTATTCTTTTATTCAACAAAATGTTGTCAGTGGTGTCTTTACGTGGGATAACAACTATTTCAGAGAAGAAACTCCCCCAGAAAAGGGGACTACTCAAGGTAGGAGCTAGAAGTAAAGCCTCAAACACGGCGGCAATTTGCGAGCGAGCACAATTTTAGAAAATGAAAGGTCGCTTAATCGTAACTTTCTTTTCAGTTCAAACAATATGGTCGCGAGAAGTTTCCGCTCCAGCATGAATGCAGCTCCATAGAAATAAGGCTTAACAGGGGCAACTTCTAGCAAAGGGTATGTCTTTTGGCTTAGCGATTTTAAAAACCATTCTTGTGCGAAGGCGCACTAAGACGTACAAGGGAGCTCTATTCGAACAACTTGAGAGCGGTTGGGCCTAGCCACGCTCAGTTGAAGACGAAACAGACGAAACAGAGCAGAAAACAAGACAACAAAACAAGACACAAGGATCAAAACAAGGTAAATGAATAATCAATTAAAACATCCGTGTCCTAGCACCCTTGATTTGAACAGTGTTTCTTATTGTTCTTTTCTGTGGCTATTTTTAGCTTTGTTCTCCCCATTTTTAGCCTAAAGTAAATTTTTGGATTTCAGAACTTCTTGCTCTGCAGTGTGTTATCCAGTTGGTGTAAATTTTTCATTCTCTTGCAGTATTGAAGTGAAATAAGGAATTTTTGCTCCTGAAATCAACCTTGAATGCTATATTCAAATGCATTTTTCCTGGACAGTGCATTTTCACATCTTGTCGGCATGGGGCAAGTTGTAAAAAACAAAAAAAATCCACCAATCAAGCAAGCTCCTTCTGAAAGCTATGCAGTCAAAACTTCATCTATTCGTAACGTAAGCAATTGTTCGATGTGCTTGATATAGCATAAGAGTTATAGAGAGATATAGCATTTGTGAAAGCGAGTGAAACAGGTACATTCAGCAGATGATTTTCCAGATCTTTGGATCAGGGAAAGCAGCTAAGATCTCTTTTGTGCAAAGAATGAAATGATATGTACTGAATGAAATATATTTTACTTCATTTTGAGCTTATTGATTATCCTTTTCCTGATTTTGACTTGAGTTCATTGGTAGTAAGAACTGGGATTATACATTTTATTCACTGCTTATTTTGTTCTGCTGCAACTTGGTCTTCGTTTATCTGCAATGGAAAAAAATTAATTTTTCTGAAAAGTGTACAACTAGCCCCGGTCTCCACTTGAAATCTTCTCAAGAATTCACTTTTCACAATATCACATGAGTAGAACGAGGCAATCTGATTGGCTGAATACAATGAAATTTGATGATTTCTTGGTGCTTTATGAACCAGTAAGGATTCAAACGTTATGTTAATTAGATACCAAATAAATTTTAAGCTGACCTTCATGAGCAAAGGTACCTGTGACCTGCAAAAGCCCTTAAAGATGAGATCAGAAATATTTTCCAAATGCTTCGTCTCATTTCAGTGGTTTTTTATCGATACTTTTGCAACTGCCAGAGTTTGCTAAAGGATTTTCGAAGCTAATCTGAGACACATTAAAAGGTAAGCCTTCCGTCTGTAAACCAACTGTTGTCTTCAAAGTACCGCACAAGTCAAAGGCAGTCAGACGTTTAGCAGGCTGTAGAATGAAGTGTACGCAGCTAATATTTAAAATTGAGGTGTTCATTTATCATAAAATTTACTTTAAAATATTTTGATTTAATTGAAAATATGAATTGAAATTATAGACAATTTATTTGCCAATTTGATTTTCAATAATTGCTCATCTTCAAAACCCAGTGTTTAGAAAAATGTCGTAAACGGGTCTCTATGAGAACGAGACTTCAACGTTCTAATTCTGGTCCATGGTTTACTTGCCATTGAAATTTATATTTCATACAATTGTCAATTTCAGAATTGGAATTTCAATTTCAATGGGCAGTAAATCATTGAACAGAATTGTACCTGGAATTCTCACTCATTCACATGCCTCTTACGGACATTTGGCTCATTTCTGGCTAAAAAAAGACGAGTGATTTTGCCAAAGAAAAGAAACTATTCACATCTATAAGTTAGCCTCTGACTGATAGATTAACATTTCAGTTTTGAATATTGTATCTTTTCATTCCATTGCTTAACCAAACGCTAACCTTTTTTGAATTTCATGTTATCTCATTTTTTCTCATGACAATTTGCTATTAACCACCCGGGGGATACTCCAATATCCGACCATACAGGGATCTGCGCAAGCCTTGGGTGGTTTTGGCACGAAAATTCTGGGAATGGATGTATGTTTTAAAGAAAAAGTCGGGAATTGAGTACTGCCTTTGCGAGAAATTCTGGGAATGCCTAGGTTTGGGATGATTTGCAACTTATTGTCTTGTAGTACAAACACTGGTCGGACACCTGGGTCTCAAAATTCCGCCAAAATCCTAGAATTGGGTCATAATAGAATTCTTTAAGAGCTCACACCCCGTATCACCCAAAACTGGAGAAAAAAGGACAAGGACATAGAAATTCAATGTTTTCTCCTTTGAACGGCAATCCTGCTGACATTTGGAAAAGGAACAGCGATTTCTCATCTCAAATTTAGTTTACATAGTCAAAAATGGCAGTTTACTGCCACTCAAAAAACATGTCCATTTGGAAAGATATCGTATCATCCCAATTCCGCGCCTCACTTTTTTATTGCCTCTTTGAAGTGACTCTGAAAGTCTAGCTTTGAATTAAGAATCATGGGTAGATGTTTGTGTTCGCTCTTTCTTACCTCGTCATCATCGCCAAAAGACAAAGGGAGATGGATTGGTTTAACCCTCTTGGCAGAAAAGATGACTTCTTCAGTTTTCTCAGTATTAAATTTCATTTTCCATTGCCAAGCCCATAGCCGCACTCTTTCTAAATCCCTGTCTAGCTCTGCTGCAGGTTTGGACTCATCATAGCCAGCTGAAAAAAGCGATGTATCATCAGCGAAGAGCTTAACGTCACATCTTACATTCTCAACAAGGTCATTAATGTAGACAAGGGAAAGAAGAGGTCCCAAAACTGATCCTTGGGGCACTCCAGCCGATATGTCTGCCCATTCAGAATTTTACCATTTAGCAAGACCCTTTGCTTATGATTAAATAGGAAATTTCGAATCAGGTTGAGAAGATTCCCATTTGCACTCAAGTTTATACAGTAGCGCCTCGTGCCAGACCTAGTCAACGGTCTTAGAGAAATCTAAGAAAACAGCACGTGTTTCCCTGCTGGGACTTTCTTCAAAACCATTATAAATTTTATGATATATGGATAATAACTGATTTATGGTTGAAACACCAGGACGAAAACCCGACTGATGGGCAGTCAAGTAGCCTGTGCACAGACCCATCGTCCAAAGGAGGAAAGGCTCTGTGCAACTAAGAGCCAAAGCTTGCGGAACCTTCTCGTAATTTATTCTGGTGGCCTAGTAATGAGTCATTGAGTAGTACTGACTCGCTCTTCCCGAGTGGCATCCTTTTCTATGGCTTTTGTATCCTTGTTTTTGAACTTTTCTTGCACAGTGTTTTTCTAGGGTCAAACGATTGTTTCAAAGACAGAGGACAGATTAATGAAGATAAGCGCATATTTTGACAAGCTCTTTTGAATTCGTCTGCAGGGATTAATCACCCTTCCCTTGATTACCCTAGTGTGCTATTTTGATTCCCTGTTATTGACAACCGTGTGTTTGCTGCAGTTGCATAATTACGTGACCTTTTGCGATACTGCATTAATTAGATTCCAGAAATCTAGAACGATCGGCAAGCTTTGGCTCGTAGTTGCACAGACCCTTTCCTCCTTTGGACGATGGTCTGTGCACAGGCTAGCAGTCAAGAGGCCATTAGCACAAAAGAGATTGTACATCGAATCAAACAATAATTTTTCAAACAATTTTCCAAAAACAGGAAACAAGGAAATCGGGCAATAATTGTTTTTACATTGCCTGCTATTCTTCTTATGAAATGGGATTATGTTTGCTTTTTTCCAAATTGAACGATACTGGCCAAGGGCATTCTGACGATATGCAAGTGGCCTAAGCAGTTGGTCGTCCTAAATTTTGTTAATTCGGGTATCACAATAAACAGGATGGCTAAAGTGTTGATAACCTTGATCATTTGAGCAAGTTGATGGTGTTTTCTCTGCTCCTACTTCTCTGTTCTCCTCGATACAAAACACTGTTTTAACCACTGCTTGAGAAGCTGCGAGTTCGACCGCCATTTTGGTCGTCTCACTCGAATGTGTCATGTGACAGCCCGCAAGGGGACAAGGGAGGCTATCACATGTTCGAGTGAGAAGACAAAAATGGCGGTCGCACTCACAGCTTCTCAAGCAGTGGTTAAAACAGTGTTTTTTATCGAGGAGAACAGCGAAGAAGGAGCAGAGAAAACACCATCAACTTGCTCAAATAATCAAGGTAATCAACACTTTAGCCATCCTGTTTATTGTGATACCCGAATTAACAAAATTTAGGACGACCAACTGCTTAGGCCACTTGCATATCGTCAGAATGCCCCTGTACTGACCTGTTACAATGCATTTCTTAAAAAAATCAAGGCTTATTTCAAAACTAGGCTTGCCGCGCGGCGCCTCTGGCGCCGCGCTGGCCCGCCGTCGTACCTGGTAATTGCTTAGGGTGGAATTTTCTGCGCTTGTTGGCATATGTGGGCAAACTATGGTCGTAATGGTTTTGTCAAGGTTAGCTCTACAAAGTGTCAGTTCATATATATGGTCGACAATCTTTCAATTTCCACCCTTGAGGCTCTTTGAAATAATGCGACTGAGTCTGAGAGGCCCACTCACCCAGCCGCCGTAAGGATAATGTTTGTCCCAGTCCTGCTAGTGTGGGGCAAGCCCTTGGTCACTGAAGAGGAATGGTTATTGGCTCTATTAACGTAAAAAGCTTGCTGCTTCATATCGATGAAGTCAGAGAGCTTATTAAAGATAAAGGGTTTCACATACTTGCAATCAATGAGACAAAATTAGACAGCACAATTGCGGATAACCTTCTCGGTGTCGATGGGTATGCCCTACATAGGCGGGATAGGGATAGACATGGGGGTGGGGTCGCTGTGTATGTCCGTGACTCTTTAAAACACCATAGGAGGAGAGATATCCCTGAGGGAGGTTTGGAATTTATTGGTATAGAAGTTGAACCTACCAAAGCTCAGCCGTTTATAGTAGCGGCCTGGTATAGACCTCCTTCTGATCCGATTACATCTTTTGCTAAACTGGAGGGAAATCTTGAATTCTTTGATCCCAAAAATAAGGAAATAATATTTCTTGGTGATACAAACTGTGATATGTTTTTGTTGGAGAACTCTCCTGAAAATACAACAAATCATGTGAACGCTGCTGTACATATGGCCTCGATATATGATACATTTGGCCTCACCCAGTTAATTAAGGATCCTACTAGAGAGACGCTGGATACCGCTACATTGATTGATCATGTAGCATCGACCCATCCTGAAAACATTCCCGAATCTGGAGTTCTAAGGGTAGCTCTTAGCGATCATTATGCGGTCTACTGTATTAGAAAATATATGGGCACATTTAAGCGACAGCAGAAAATTATCACCACGAGGAAAATGAAAAATTTCGACCAAAATAATTTCTTGTTTGACCTCAGTCAAGTTGACTGGGACCTGTTAGTCGAGTCTAGTGCTGACGTAAATGAGGCTGTAGAAAAGTGGTCGTCTTTACTATCTTTGATTATTGAAAAACATGCCCCAATGCGAACTATCAAAGTTTCAGATAAGCTGACCCCTTGGTTGACTACTGATTTCAGAAAACTTGCGCGTTCCAGAGACAAGCTCAAGACTTCTGCCATTAAAAACAAGTCTTCCATTCTTATGAATTCTTGTAAACACGTGCGGAATAAGGTAAACAATCTAGGCAAAAAGCTCAAGCGAGACTACTTTACCAAAAAGATTGCTCTTTATAAGGGGAATTTGAAAGAGACATGGAAAACGATCAACCGAATTTGAAAGAGACATGGAAAACGTTGAATAAGAGATCAAAGACGACGAATGTCAGCTGTCTTGATGTTGAAGGTCGCAATGTAACCGACAACAACGAGATCGCACATTCGATGAATGATTTCTTTTGTAGCATAGGTAAAAAGCTTAGTGACGATATACCGCAGCAGCCTAACCCCTTACTTTCGAATGAATATAACATCAATGAAGAAGGTACGAGTTTCCAGTTCAAGACCGTCTATTCTGTTTCTGTAGAAAAGGCTCTCAAGAAAATGAAGACTTCGTTCGGCTTCGGATCTGATGGTATTGCAAGCCATTTCATCAAAATTGCGTTTCCAGTTATCTCATATTCTCTAGGTAGGATCTATAATATGTCAATTGAGTCAGGAATATTTCCATAGCTGGAAAATAGCACGTGTTGCTCCCATCTTTAAAAGTGGATCAACTGAGAATAGATCGAATTATAGACCAACTTCTGTCCTACCAGTAGTTTCAAGGTTATTCGAAAAGCTCATTTATGATCAGTTGTACGAGTATCTTGATTAAAGATCAGTATGGTTTCCGTAACTTGCATTCGGTTGTCTCTTGTTTACTGAACTGTACCAATGACTGGTACGTAAATATTGACAGAGGGAAATTTACCGCCATGATTTTCATTGATCTAAAGAAAGCCTTTGATACAGTCGACCATCAAATTCTTCTGAATAAGATGCGTAATTACGGAATCGACGGTCTTGAACACCAGTGGTTTAGCTCTTACTTAGATAATCGCAGGTAGTTCTGCAAGGTCAACAGTGTCAGCTCCGATCTTGCTGAAATCAATATAGGGGTACCTCAAGGTTCTTGCCTTGGACCGCTTCTATCTTGATTTACATTAATGACCTACCTTTTGCATTAAAACGTGCAAAGGCAACGATGTATGCAGATGATACAGCAATTTCGTTCTCTTCAGATAATATAGAAGAGATTGACGCTGTTGTCAATGCTGAACTTGCCTGCCTTGAGAAATGGTTAGAGGGAAACAAGCTTTCCTTGAATGTTGTCAAGACTCAGGCCATGATCATAGGATCGTCGCAAAAGTTGAGGAAGATTGATACACCAATGGTACCGATTCCTCACTTTCAAGTAAATGGAAATGATATCGACCTTGTAAAGGAAACTAAATATCTTGGTCTCATGATTGACGATAATCTTAAATGGGAAAGCAATGTTATAAGTACACAGAAGAAGATCTCTAGAGCTATAGGACTTTTGAAGTATGCAAAACACTATATGCAAGAGGATACATTAAGGAACATGTATCTTAGTATTGTTCAACCACATTTCAGTTATTGTTGCTCTGTTTGGGGATGTTGCGGGGCAACTAAACTGAAAACTTTGCAGAAATTACAGAACAGAGCTGCTAGAATTGTTACAGGCAGCCCGTTTGACACTCCAGCCGCTCCTCTATTGCAGAGGCTTGGCTGGCCGTCAATTGATAAACTAATCAATCGAGAAACTTGTACAATGGTGTTTAAATCTTTGAATGACCTCGCACCTGAAAGCCTAGGTAACATTTTCTCCAAGTTGTCTGATGTTCATACCAGGGTTCTACGTAATACCAGGGTTCTTGCTGTACCAAAAATGAGAACAGCTTATGGCCAAAAATCATTTGCGTTTCGTGGAGCCAACGCATGGAATAAACTCGACTCTGAAATTAAATTAGCCCCTTCGATTCAGTCATTCAAAAGTAAACTAAAAGCTTTGAAGTGAGAACATTCAAGGAAAGCTGATCGAATGAGTTACCTTTTTTTTCCTTTTTCACGTTTTTGTAACTATTTAAGTAGAAATTACTGTAAATAGGCTTATATATATCTTATTAATTTTTTCTCCTTTGCTGGGACAATTGGAAAGCAGTTGCTATTTTTTAACTGAATTGTATCCCAGGATAAATATTTTTAAAATGAAAATAAAATAAAAATAAATAAATCTTTTCACCACTCCCTATTTTTTAGTTGTGTCCTTACTCTTTCTCAGGTACACCCTCTCTTTAACCCTCTCTTACGACCAAATCTGTATACTTTTTTTGAGACACCTGGTAGAGTAGAGGTAGCGCAACGAACTCACTCTGGGGATGGGGACGAGATTGATGAATTGGCCAGTTTAAATTGACATTGCTGGGCCTATCATCTGCTCTACATCTGCTCTGAGACCCTCAGCATTCTGCAAACATGCACTGTTGTTCTGGGATAAATCATCAACGTCGGGTAACAAACTAATTTTTTCTTAAAGCGAAACCATGAAGTCTAAACTGGTATTCCAAGCACTTCTGTTCATTGCACTGGTTCTTTACTATGCACATGAAATCGAAGGCAGGGGCAAGAAGTATAAAAAAGTTTACTCAGAAGAATTTCGCAACTGCCGAAGAGCCGCATGGAGCCAATATCATAGATGTTTCAGCAGAGCTACTACATGGGCAAGAGCGAAGAAATGCGTTGACAAGAGAACGCGATTAATGTGTGATTGTATATTCAAGTATAACATAGAGAATTTGAAAAAGCGGTGTATAGATTATTTGCCGCGATTCTTGCACCAGTGATTGTACATTGCAAACGTTGCAACGGCACTGTTCTTCGTAGCATTCTTCAGCGGATGCTGACTGAAACTGTTAAATCTAACGGGAAAACTTAGTGTAATCATTCCCTGTATATTGTTGAGAAACACCCTTGTTATATTTGCCATTAATTTTCCATTAATAAGAGTGAATAATGGAAATCGTTTCTGGGAATCTTAGAAACAGGACTTCAAAATCACTTATAGCTTTTTTTCGTTATATATGATAGATTATATCTCTGACAACCTTTTTGAGTCTTCGTGTCCTTTAATCTTCATTTCTTTCAAATTGATTTTCACACTCCTTTCAGTTAAAGAGGGAGGGCTTTTAGTATTTTACTTTTTCTGGGCAAACAAGTGCTGCAGCAACCATTTATTTTACCTCGTTCCTCCTCTTTCCTACGAATCAGCAACCACTCGACTCGTACGTTCACATTGCACAATCTTTTGTTAGCTCGTAAATGCTCGTACAGAAATCCGCCATAGAACGCTGTAAAGGCTGCTCTCTATATCCAGCGTTTTGAGCGCGCGAGCGCTGCGACCAAATAGGAACATGCACAGTTGATAAAACTTAGCGTTCAATCTGATCGCAAGCGACCGCTTCTTTGGGCGCTTTGGGAGTAGGAACAAGTTCAACCCCCATCGCGGGCGTTTGCGATCGCTACAGAAGGAATCAATCTTGGTCGCAGCGCCCGCGCGCTCAAAACGCTGGATATGGAGAGCAGCCTTAAGGGATTAGTATGGCAGATTTCTGCACGAGCGTTTAAGCGCTTTCAAAAGGTTGTGCAATGTGAATGCAGCCTAACGAGGTCTTCTTAAACTCTACGATGAAGTCTATCATCCTTTGCAACTGTAAAAAACGGGACAATAGACCACCACTTTCACAATGACGTCAATTCTTTGAAATACTTCCATGAACATCACTTGTCTCGATATCTTGTGGATCT
Source organism: Aurelia sp. 4 Dawson et al 2005 (assembly GCA_964019985.1). NCBI lineage: Eukaryota > Metazoa > Cnidaria > Scyphozoa > Semaeostomeae > Ulmaridae > Aurelia > Aurelia sp. 4 Dawson et al 2005. The sequence goes on from OZ026492.1 coordinate 12,608,068, forward strand.
AAATTTCAAATGCGTGTATTGCTCAACGCATGAAATAGTTCTGCACGTGTCTTTGCCACATAATAGGCTGTTTTAGCAAGAAGACGCGACTCAAAAAGACACCAGCATAATTCCTTTGTTCGAGGATGTAAATTACAAAGTGAAATCAACTTTAAAACTTTTGTGAGTCTCGAGTACGTTCTGTTCTGAAACTGATAACCTGAAAAGCATACTTTTGAATGATATGAAGGCAGCACTGCAAAAATAGAACGTCTAGAAGGGAAGCAATATGAGCACATCCACACATGATCGAAATACGAGAACCCAAACTGTTCTTAGGGAATTTGTCTGTCTGTGAGCTGGTTTTTGGGAGGGAAAAGGCTGGAAAATTAGAATACTCTAAAACATAAAAATCTAGCTGCTTTTTCAAAGACGTCCGCGTCTTGCTGCTAAAAGAGCCTAATGATGTGATGTAGATTCCTTGCTGTATAGGGAATAGATTCTCTTACCTCGAATTGACTTTGATTGTGAAACTGGTCTATTAAAGTCATGGCTTCTCGCAAGCAGCTTCACAAACTGGACACAATCTTTTTGTATCCGTGATAATCGTGATAAAGACAGAAGCCCTGTAACTTACGGGTAGCCTGAGTAAAGACTCTTGAAACTTTTATGACTCTTATTTTATGCATACAAGCTAAGTCATAACTGCGATTTCCACGAGGCAGAATATTCCACTCGCACTCGAAACGACTGTTTCCAGCCATCTTATTGGCTTGCAGGAAAGCAAGGTCTCCAAAACAAGAAGCCCATTCAACTTTGAAACGGAATTGTGCTTGTGATCATAAGAAACTCTTTGCGAGAGAAATTTTCCTCCTAAAGGAAAGATGGTTTACGGGTTGCAACTAAGGGATCTAATTAATAGCGTTTAATGAGGCAGTTGATTAATTGCTACTTGACCTTTATGAGCAGGGTACTTGTGGTTGTTTGTCTTAAAATGAGATCATAACAAATCAGATCATCTTACTGAAGGAAGGCAAGCTTTTGCATTGACTGGACACTATCAAAGCTATAGCTACTATTGGTATTGAAACTGATTTTGAAATTGAAAGAAGACGTCGTTACTGCTAAGGTATGTCTTCATATTCTTAATCTAACTTTGCAGGTTTTCATTGCTTGATAAGAGCAGAATAGCTTCTGACTAGCCATCTTAAACGAGACATTCTTGTAACCGAATAATCAAGCAAAAAAGTATTAGTAATTGCGCTATGAACATACAGAGCTTTGCAATATACGACGTTTCGGGTTTAAACCCATTTTCAAGACGATGTCTATAGATATTGTCTTGATAATGGGTTTATGGCTCAGAACCTTGATAATGTTTTGCTGCAAGATCCGGCTTAAGACGTATCTTTCCAATTCAGAAGCTGAACAGTAGTTCCCATCAGCCTTTGTTTAAGCATTGGCAAATGGCAGCTTGTCATGCTCGTTGTCTATTTTGTTGATAAAACAACTACTTCAACCCAGGGTTCTTCGCTTGTGAAGGTATGCTGCAACTGTTTGAATATCAAATCTGGCCTCAGTAGAGAAAATGACTCTACCGTGTGTCCTGGAGGAAGTACTCCCATTCAAAAAATCATTAAATTTGAACTATGCAACCTGTCATAAACATTCCTTTTAATCTTTTTTTCAAAGATCTTAATATACTTGAGCGTGACAAATTGTTTCTCCTTTTTCACTCCATGAGAGGCACACCATGTGTTGCGTTTGACCATTGGCTATTGAAAATATGTTGTCTCATAAATGTGGTCCTCCTACATTTCAGTAAATTGCAAATGAAAATCAAGATCGGAGTGTTACAACTTGCGCGAGCACGGGGCAAGTCGTAACTACAGTAAATCCCCGCGTATGAGAACCTGAAATTGGCTCTTATTTCAAAGGTACTAAGACTAATTTCAAGGTATAGAGGTTCTTATTTGAAGGGTGCCTCTTGTAGTCCCCTTGAAATCTCACAAAGATGTTCAGCCCTATTATTTGTTATGGAAGCGTTCTTATGGATCTAATAAGTATTTGGGGAGGAGAATAATAAAGCTTTCAAAGCCAATTGGGACCATGATGACCTTAATAGTAGCAATCAAAGATCAACTCTGCGGCTCCTGCAGTAAGACCCTATGTCTTTCATCAAACTGAAGCAGGTTCTGAATCGCAAGGTACATAATTTAGGAAAAACAGCCTGTAGGTTCTTATTTTGGTAGGTTCTTATATGCGGAGATTTACTGTAGTAACGGGGCAAGTTCTAACATAACAAAATAAGCAGTGAATAAAGTCTGTCTACTCCTACTTTATACATCAAATATATTCAAAATCTGGTTAAATGTACTCAAATAAACTCAAAATCATCTTAATTCAGTATATTTTATCATTATTTGCAGACCTTTGTCCTTTAATTCCTTCCATAATTGTTACTATGTTATTAAAAGTATTAGTATTTGTATGTAGTGGAATTAAAATCAATGAAACTGAAACTGAAACTGAAACTGAAACTGAAACTGAAACTGAAACAGAGGTCTTAGCTGCTTTTGCTGATCAGAAAATATTTAAAATCACTTGCTGAATGTACCAGTTTTCTCGATTTCACTCTCAGTAAACTCTAATTCTACACCAAGCATGTCGAGCTATTGTTTAAGACTAGCGAAAGTTTTGACTGATAAGAGCTTTCAGATAGAGCGTGCTTGTTTTTTGGTGAAACTTTTTTGTTTAGTTACAACTTGCCCCATACCGACAAGATGCGAAAATGCACTGCTCTGAAATAATGCATCTGAAAATCGGTTCCAGGGTTGATTTCAGGAAAAAAGATGCACGTTTTACTCCAAAACTGTATGGAAATGAGGAATTCACACAACTATGGAGCGCTGAAGAACGAAAAGTTCTGAAATGCTAGTATCAAATTCCTGAAATTCCAGTATCAAATCAAAGCTCTTTTGTACCAATTTATTTCGTACATTATACTTCATAACTAAATCAAATCTTGCCATTGAAATCATTACATGGCAAACAATAGTTTTTCTGCTACCTGCATCCAAATATGGGCATGTCATATGACCTGTGAGCTCTATCGTTTAAAAAATTTTCTGTCACATTGCAGCTAACAGATAATTGATAATAGTCAGAGGAGTTAGGGGGACATAGGTTATATCTTTTGAAAAAGCGGCGATAAAAGCCTCGAGAGGGGAGTGGAAAACACCCCCCAATATTGATTAGGGTTAAATGCAGGACCTTATTGTAATACTAGCTCTTCATGGAGCCCTTGATTTGTGAATCACATTCTCAGAGGACTGCATTGGTATAAAGTCTACCATAGTCCTTTGGGCTCTTTAAACGAGTGTAAATCGAACAATCTTTTGATATGTTTCTAGAATTTTGAATGTTTAACCCTATCAAGCCTCCCCCTAGCGGTTTTTTGTCTGTAGATTTTCTCCAAGTGCACTTACAATGCTGAAACTTTCTGACTTTTAGTGTTAATCCTTGTCACGATTAAAAATTAATTTTTTGAAAAATCAGTTTCATTCCAGGGGGTATACGCGATCAGTTTTCGAGAGATGTATGTGTAAAATTTTGAATAATTCCTAATAAAATCTACAGCTAATGTGATAGAATAATGAAAAGAAGGGAATACATACTACTTTTGATGCTCTATCCAACAAATTAACTATTTTTTAATTTGAACGTATGGTTTTGCGGATTTTGTCACTACGCATGCGCACATTCTTTGCATTCCTGTGTGATGACGTAATCACGTTTTATTCATTTTTCTTCGCAGAGCCAATACTATTTAGACATAGAATACAATGAAATTGGGCTGATGTCCTTAATGCTTTTCGTTTTCTCACAATCAACGATTGAAAATGTTTAGTACTGAGCCCTATTGACTTAGAAAATTGAACAATGTGACGTCATGGAAAAGTCACGTGACATATCTAAAAATAGATTTCATTTTTGGGTTCATCATATGATGTTCTATACACATGCAAAGTTTCAAGGCTCTAGGTTGTCCAGAACAGAAATAAATTGGGGGGGGGGCTGAATCATCCTTCCTTTGTGAATTTGTGCATGCCCCGAAACGCTTCGCTCGTCCCATTGATCAGTGAGCTAATCAGAGTTAACGTCTTATTCTTTTTGATGTACAAAAAGGGGAATTCACAGTATCCCGAACAAGCTATACAGTCGACAGTCGAATCATTTGTGTGTATCCAAATATCGCTATATCCAGACTCTTTTGAAGGATAGCTAAAAGGTGTATTGTCTGTAATCTGGCGTTGCGTTATCAAATTGATTTGTGTCTCCTTTCAGCATATTCAGCAGTAAACAGAAAGACAAATGGACATCAGAATTGCAGCCCTGTCAATCTTGCTAATGTTCTTGCCTCTCATTTATTCAGAAGCAGCAAAACCAAAGCCCTGTAATCAAAGATACTCACAGAAGTTTTGTACATGTCGCATAAAATGTTGGAAAAAGTACTACAAATGCTTTGATGATTCAGAATCTGCAAAAGAGTCCAGTGCATGCATTTTTGCGAGAAACAGATGCATTTGTAAATGCGCTAAACGATCTGGCATTGTAGCTCTCATGAAGGGATGTGATCGGTATGGAGTCTTCACAGGTGTTCCAGACCCTGTGCAGAGTTAGGCATTGGACAAAAATCTTAAAGAAGATAACACACAAATAGTTGTTGTATTTTTTCACAGCAAAGTATCTTTAAATTTCCGATGGTGTTAGAAGAAGAAATTTAGCAGAAAGCAGAAACTAGAAATATCCTCTGAAAAAACTGAAAGGAAAGGGAAGTTTCCGTTTCTTACATCAGAAATCATAGAGGAAATTGTGCATTTCTTCTAAGTTTGCACGGAGCAACTTCTCATAAAATTTTGATACTCTTTGTTTTGTTTGTTTTTAATTGATGGCTCAAAAAAGAATCTTTAGAAACTTCTCCGCCATCATCGGTTATTGGCATATTTTGATCTTCATTATTTTCAGAACTACAAGGTGTTTCAGAAAAAATGCAACCCAACAATAAATTAAAATCTTGAAAATTGACAAAATTTGAGTAGATCTAATGTATACCATCTGAAAGAACAATCTTTCTTTCGTCTAATGATATGCAGTTTAGACACATTAATGGAACCATTTGTCATTAAATTGACACTTTCTTTGGTAAGGCCATTTTCAAATGTATCTTGCTGCAAACGCAAAATCAACTCCCTTTTCCGTTAGAAAAATATGAAAAAAGTTTTGTCAAAAAATTTTAGGCCTAAAAGCACTTGAGGTAATGCCTTAAGGTGGGAAATGAACAATCTAATCCTCATGAGATGCATTTGTAGGGTGGGGGGGGGGTCACTGGGATTTTGGGGATAGCAGATATCGGGCTATTCTGGGTGTGGAAATGCGGAAATCAATCATAATTTCTGCGGATTGCGGATATTGGCTGTATTTTGCGGAATGCGGATATATCTGAAAAATTAGTGTTATTAACTAAAACGTAGCAGGTTTGATGCTAATTCCGTTAAAATATTGTGTAATAATGACTTAAAGGCACTAAAACAAACGAAAAGAATACATATCACGAAGATCTAAAGACAACTGCCACAACAACAACCACTAAAACAACATTTTTGCGCAAAAAGAACACCCATGACGACAGCAAAACTGCTTGCATGTAATTGGCACATGCAAAATAGAAAGAAGATGGTTTTCGTTGATGGAGTTGTGTTTTAATATGAAGCAGGAAGACTTTGCTCACAGGCCCAACAAACAGCGGAAATAGTATTTTCTGTGTTCAGATTTGCGGAAATAGGGTAGAAAAATTGCGGAAATGCGGAATTGCATACCCCCCAGTGACTTTGTAGATAAATGATAAAATATGCTCTCACAAAGATGGATTATCGTCTATGTAAATGACGAATCACTTTCCAGCATCCAAAATAAGCCATACTTATGAAAGCGTCAATTAAGTAATGAAAAATTCAATTCATCCACGGAGTTGGGGGCTCAGCCCCCCTAGTTAATTACTCCATGATTTTGGGGGGTCTTTAGCCCCCCTAGTTATTCTAATGAAGTTTTGATTTTCTTGATTTTCATTATGAAGAAAGTTGAGATCTTCCATGACTTTAAAACATTTATCTTCATCGATGTTTATCAGCCTAAATGGATCTCTTGATGATGCCAAAAATGCTACATCAAAACGGAGTTCAGGATGGCAAAAGTGACAGTGACAAACAAGGAATTGCAAACAGACATCACTTAGCTAGTGATTTCAACAGAGTTGAACAACTTTTCCGCTGAAATATCACTATCTTAAACTATTTCAGCAAAAAAATTGTTGAACTCTGTTTATAAATCTTTGATTGATGTCTGTTTGCAACCATGAAGGGATAATTCTATACTGTTTTAAAGTGAAGTGGCTTTTGGCCATAGAATTACCACTATTTTCCAAAATAATGCAACCTAAACATCATTCAAAAGAGTTTAGTGAGAGGAACCTGATTCTTGCAAGAGTTGTAAAACGTCACACACTGAAGGGAAATTGTTATCTTTCTTGCAAAACAAGTTTGGTTTCTTTTGAAACTGCAATGCCTTCTGATTAGGAATCTGCAAGCTGAGTACTGAAAAGTCGTTCCTCATGAAACAGTGAACTCCGGAATAGCCCCTGGTCAAGGTTATTTCTGCCAATTTTTTTGAAAGAAAAAATGTATACGATCACAGTAAACTGACCACAGTGTACTTTTTGAAAGGCGACGGTCAAAGCAGACACTTTATGCAAAATCTAACTATATAGTGCTGCTTAAAAGGACCTGCACTTTTGAATTATGTATGATAAGAGGTAGGGAAAATTTAAGAAACAGAAAACTTCTTAAAGTTTTACAACTCCTGCAAGAATCAAGTTCCGCTCGCTTAACTGTCGAATGATATATCTAGTTTGCATTCTTTTGGAACACAATGGTAGCTATATGGTCAAAAACTATTTAACTCTGCATAGTTTCGGCTATATTTAAGAATAGCGAGTAGTATCGATTCCTGAAATAAAGAGAGGATAATTTACAGGCGAATAAGTGTAAAACTCCAAAGGGTTAATGATGTAAAACAGTATTTCCAGGAGGGTAGCAGCAATCTAATAGTTTCTTAGTGGGTCATACCTTATCCCTGCATTCTTCATAGGCCTCACCCCTCAGCAGCTCTTTACCTGAGCCCCCTTGTTATTAAAGGAACTGAGTCCATATAAATAGTTGAGCGTTAACGCTGTCCTGAATTTTTGCTGACAAACCGCTGACGGCCCTTTGTTGTCGCACAATAGTACTAAAGTCATTAGAAGTGGAGACCAAAGACTTCTTAATCCTTGCATTATCCTAGGGAATTTCTTTGGTTTAATTTCAATAGGGATTAAATGACAACTTTTGTTTCATGATTGAAAAGAAGTTGATACCTTTAATCTAGCTCTACACGAGTGCTTGTCAGCAGTCTTCGGTAATTGCTAAGCCTGTCACTTTTTATAATTTGACAATTTAATCAACTATTGCTAATGCAGCAGCTCTGGTTTTGACCTGGAACCAATTTTGAACTTTGCTGATTTTTAACTTTACAACCAAGTCACCAAAACTAATGGAAAATATATCAAAATTTATTCTAATAATTGCAGATTTCAATGAAAGTAATTGTTTGCTAACAAGTATGAAACAGCTTCCATTAGAATTATTCAAATCTGTTGCGTTTTTTCTGGGACACCAGGTATATAGGAAAAGTGGTCATGCCCAAATAGACATTCCTAGCAAGCTCGGTCTGTACTTTTAAGACCTTGGGATTTGTATTTTCCTATGCAACACCAAACCGGTTAGTATGTGCATATTATTACCTGGCTGGAGTTTCAAAAACGAGGCAATACAGAATCCCGCCATTCCTATTGGCTAATCACAGATTTCCCGCGGGTTTCCCGTAGCTTTGTATAATACGATACAAGGACGCGTTTTTGTCACCACAGCAACTGCTTTAGGCCTAGGCCCGTGAGATTTGCAGTGAACTCAAATGATATGATTGTAACAAAATGTATTTGGTGAAATGCGAGTCAAGATTAGAAGATGTCAGGTAATAAAACTCATACTAACCGGTTTTGTCGTTGTACAGGAAAATATAAATCCCTCGGTCTTAACGCACAGACCTCGCAAGCTCGGTCTGTACTTCTAAAACCTCGGGCTTTATATTTTCCTGTACAACACAAAACCGGTTAGTATGTGCATAGTAATAACCCGCGGAGAAAGCTTGTAAAGAGCTCCAGTAAAACTAAAAAGAAAGATATCACAATGAGTTAAATGACCGGATGATGTCATTTGTAAAACTTTGCTCTTACAAATTGCAGCACCATCTTATTCTATGCGTAGGAATTAAGAATAGCTACTTGCTAGCCTATACTTAAACCTCCAAAACACATGGGACTGTTACATGCTGGTTTTTTTTTCTTTGATTTGACCTCTGAAATCACAGCAGCTATGTTTCTCAATAATGATTTTGGCAACAAAACCTGGATTCAAGCTTGATAAAGATTTCTAGATTTCAATCACTTGCAGCTGGAGATATTTCAAAACATCTGCCCTTATTTGTTTTAACGACCTAAGCCTACTGTGCTAGTTTTCAAGAATCTTTCCTTCCAAGTACAAAATTTGCTTAAATACTGAAGTAAGTTTGTTTTCAAGGTGTTAAAGTTCAGACTTGTGTCAATCAATGTTGGTGACCTCGGTAAGGAGCAGAAAGAAGCTCACAAATATTTGCAAAACGTTTGTTAGAAACATCATCTGCTTAAGTTTCACAAAGAATTCAAAAGGATCCTTTCAATTTCCCTTTTGAAGTATGCGTCTGCCCAGCTAGGACATTTAAAAGAGCTCTTCAAATTCTTTGCAGGTAAAGGTCTTGCTGTGTCAATTATTTGAGAGAATAACTCCCTGACTATAGATTTCTAGAGGTTTTGCAGCTAATGATCTCTAGGAAAACATGCACGAGTTATAAGATTTATACTAGTAAGTATGACACCAGACCAAAGTAGTTCTCCGGTAATGATGAAAAGCAACTTTTAAATCAAGGAAAGAAGGAAGCGAAGCAACAGCTTGTTTGTTTTCCAAAAGAATGGAATCGCAAATAAACTGTAGACTTCTTTAGATTCAATGATTACAGCAAGCTACTTACATTGTCACTGCACAGTAAGAAGATCGACATCACCTTGAAGAAGAGCAGCATCTTCGCAGTGGTAAGTAGGCTCATTCCTTTTACCTTCAGGTATCTACAAGGTTTCTCTAAGAGCTGGGCATTTAAGACCTCGGAGAGGAAATATTTGACAATGTGAGTTTAAATAAAGTGAGGTGGCATTGCCAACTTTGAGTCTTCGTATACTTATGGGCACTAGCACTAGCAATCCTAATTCTGTTCATACTGTTAGGACCAGTATCTCAAAGATGTAACCTCAAAAAAGGAAAGAGCCAATAAAAATGTACCGGCTGTGGCTGTCCTAAAAAAAGGTAACAGATTTGATCAAGGCTAGTATAAAGAATTGAGCTCGAATCAATCGGAAATCATCTTTGAACTATTCCTTGATAGTTAACTTGAAGATAGATACCTCGTTTGTTGATATTAGAACATTGAGAGAAGATATCTTTATCTTGAAAGCACAGATTTGCCTCCATCTCGAAACCAGAGCTTTTAGGTTTGGCCTAAACTACAAATGCCTCAAGGACATTTGGGAATCTCCCTCATGAGGAATCTCCTCAAGGACAGACACAGCGTAGAAATTCTGAACAAGGACCAGTGTGCTTAGGTACACATTTGAATGGAAATGTAAAAACTAAAAAATTTTTCAATGAATTTTAATCACCAAGGAATATCTTTCTTCAGTCAAGACGAATTTACATAATAGAAACAATTTAAGCACGAGTGAGCACTTTCGATGATCTTATCCTTGTTACTTTCTATACTTTGGGTATACGCGATTGCTTGTTTCGTAATAATTCCAATGATAACAAAAATGCAGTTTATTCCAACAAGGAGACTTTTTCACACCCAAGGGAATTATTTCGCTGATTTCGCTGATGACTAACTTTTACTCGGCAGGTGTAATTCAAAGGTTTGGTTGAGTGAAAGGAGATGTCTCTTTGGGAAAAAATTCGTGAATTTGATTTCAAGCCCGATTTCGATTTCCATCAAGAATTTTTCCGAAGCATGAGGTTTCTTGCTTGCACTTCACTCTGATTCAGGAGATTCCGCAACAAGTGCATCAACAACTTAGGCCAAACCCAAAAGCTCTGGTTTACGGGTGGAGGCAAATCTTGACTCTCATAATAAAAATTTCTTCTTTCAATGCTCCAATATTAGCAAACAAGGTATCTTTCTTCAAGTTAACTATCGAGGAATAGTTCAAAGATTATTTCCGATCGATTGAAGCCAAATCCTTAGTGCTAGCCATGATCAAATCTGTCACCTTTTTTCTGGGACACCCGGTAACTCTTGACCTTGTACTCTCAGTTTGGGGCGACTAGAGGATGTGTAGATTTGAAAAATAACTTGTCGAATTCTTCACAACAAAACTGAACTTACACTCGGCAACAAACGGCTATACCTACTTAGACATTAAAACTAATCTTAGACGCATTAGATGTACTGCTAGGAAGATTCTTCGTCCTTGTATCTGCAACTTCGGAAAATTCGAGAAATACTTAGCGTCAGCGGGGCAACTGAAGCCTTCCTCCTCAAACTACCTAATTGGATTAAAGGAACACACCTAACCTAAATTTACCAAAAGAGGAGCTGAAATGCAAGATTACTAATGAAGAACCAAAAACAAAGTGCATTGCGTTGAACATCGTATGATTCCACGAGGTTCGTGTTCTTAGGCCAACACCAAATAAGAGACACTATATCAAGATATACTTCGGCTTCGGCTTAATCTAATTTTCGTTACGACTCGACTCAACACTCAACAGCAATGCAGCAATGCGACGGTTAGACTATTCTTTAACAATTCGGAAACGTCTCGGCTTCTTCGGTCGTTGTTTCAGCAAATTCGTCAACAATGCGACAAACTGGTGTAATAAAGCAAGCTCAACAGTAGAGCAATCTAAATAAACGTTTCGTCTTAGCGTCCTTTCGTCATCAACTAAAACTACTTGTCGAAAATGTGCAGCTAATCAAAACATATGAAAGAAAATAGCTACATAATCAATTAATGGAAATATTATAACATATTGTGAGCATTGCGTGCATCATTCGTAGCCAAACATACCAAAAAATAAACTGACATAAAGGAAATTATCAACCGTTGTTGAAAATAACAATTCTAAAGCCTTTGCCCCCCCCCTAACAATTCATTAGGTTGGCCATTGTAACTGAATTGTGTTACTCACGTAACGATCTTTCAGATCGTTTTGCTGCAATTGTTGTGTTTTGTAGAAAATTTTGTGAACTGTTGATCTTCAAGCTAACGCCATATCAACGTTTCGGAGCTTTAATCAAGGAAACTGTTAAAAGACTCTTAAAGCATTTGCAAAATGGAAGAATATTCTTGGACGTTTTGTGTTTCAAAAGTCGTGATACCTAACTTCAAGTAAAAAAATTTGATTGGCCACGTTATATTACAATTCTGTTTCCAAAATATAAAATTTCTCTTCGTCCAATTTCCATAAAAAATTTCCTTTGAAGATCATCAACTTGATTCGTTAGCGATTGATATCAAAGCTTTGAAGCCATTGGTTTTGAAGCATACTATCAGCGCCAAAGGGAATAAGGGGAGATAATTTTACAATGAGATCCACAATCGAAAGAAGAAGGATAAATTCAAACATTTGATCTGGCATTATATATGTTATATTTTTGTGCACTAGAAACCGGTTAGGAGGTGATCAACTTCTGGTAGTTTTGATATAATCAAAACAATTACTGTTCAGCTTCTGAGCCAAAAAAATTATATGCGCGAGGGAGGTGTTTAGACGTATCCTTCTTCTTTGATATAGTTATCGTGAGCGAATCGCAACGATTGGATAATCAAAATATGCCCCTGCCTGGGATTGCGTGTCAAAAGACTCTCTTGAAATCCAATGCGCCACTCAAGGACAATGAAATTTCTGAGAAATCTGAAGTTTTTCAAATCTGAAGTGTTTCAAAACACGACAGAAGCCATTGTTCGTCTTTTCGTGTTTCGGGTTCAAACCTTCATCAGAGCCATGCATACGTTGGCTATATGCATTTATCACGAGTGATAAATGCATTTCACCTTTTCAACTTATTGGGGATGCCTTAATAATTTTCTTTTGATGTATGCTCATGTTTGCTCTAAATACTTTTTAGGTATGCACAACTAGTGACCTAGCTACCTTGGTTTTAGAACAATGTTTGCGTTCCAGCAGCTTGTTTTGTATATGTTTATGAATTGGTTGTCCAGCGTAGAACTCCCTTTGAACAAAAGTACTTGAAAGGAGCATCAGGTGATATGCTGTAAATCTGCTGTGGCAATTTTCTGATATCGTGATTCGCCTCAAAATGGTGGCATTCCTGAATTTCAAGGCAATGGCGTTATCAAATTTCTAAATCCTAAGCCAGAAGAGCTACGGATTTCTGCTTGCCACCATATCGTATACCGTTTGATCAACTTTCCTCAAGTGATTTAAGATTTGCGATGATTTTAATTTTTTCAAAATTTTCGATGAATCGTTACAAAAACAATCAAATTGCTACCAGTTTGAAAATAATCATGAATCAAGAAATTGCCAAGGCAGATTTGCAGCAAATTACCCAAAATTCCTTTTAATTCATTCAATTCATAGAAAATTTGATACAATTTGCACCTACCTTTTTCGAAGATTTAAGCCTTTAGGTACTGTAGTGATTGCTCTTTTATTTCAGTTAAGAGAAATGGAAGTCAAATTCAGAAGCCTGGCCGCTCTATCGATCTTGCTACTTCTCAGTTTCATAGATGTAGAAGAGGGACAACGTTGCATGGATCAATATTTTCCAGAATTTTTCTTCTGCTTTAAAGATTGTTGGTGCAAACTCTACAAATGCGTAAAGAAACTTACAATTGATGTTGAAGAATGCTTCTTTGCAAAAGAGACTTGCAAGTGTGTTTGTGGTAAAATGTTTAATAGTTCTCGAAGACTCAATGGTTGCTCAAAATATGGAATTTCCTAGAAAGTACTCTGTTTCCAGTTTTGAAGTATATTAACTCACTGACAAAGCCGAAGTTTTGGAGACCTCACTCAGTGTGCCAGTCTGCTGTTTGCGTCCGCCTCCTTCATAGCATATAATTCTGGCAAGAGAAGGCATTTTCGAAAATCACTTCATTAGCAACAATTGATAGAAACTTAGGTGAAAGTTTTCAATCAATAAGGAATACAATTCTATATGGTCTTAGATCAATAAATTATTTTGATGCGAAACTATAAATTGGTGTTCTGTCTTTCATCAAGATGTCAGCTTCCTTTAAAGGCATTGAGTCTAGACTGATGATGATGAGTATCTTGTTACCCTGTGCTCTTTGACTTGATGATGGCGCTTCAGGCAATAGAGACTTATAGTATTACTTTGAAAAACTTGGCCCTATTTAGGCTCAAACTTTGCAATTCCTCCAGTACCAATCAGATTGCAAGATTTGTGAATTACTATTGTTAAGGTGTAAATGTGATAGAATTTAGATTCGATTGAAGAATTGAAAACACTCCCACGGGATGGAGATTCGAAGCCGTGATTCTTTCATAATTCCATTGATGATTGAAGAAAATAGGACCAAGTTTTACACTGTTTCATTTTGAGTCCCTCTTGAGCAAGGTTTACCGCAGGAATACAAGGGACTCATCGTCATCAGTCTACATTGAGTCCATATAAATAGCGCGATCATGATCAAACCAATGACAACTTCATTTCTATTAAAAACGAAAAGTTGTCATTTGAAACCAATCCAAAGAATTAGTCTCTAAAGCTAATGACTTCAGCATGATAACAAAGGGCGGTCATCAGTTGGTCAGCAAAACTTCAGAACAGCGTTAACGCTCAACAATTTATATGGAGGAATTGATGGACTGAAGGGATTCCTTGTCAACGGACATTTATTTAAATTACTCACTGCGCAGAGGAATATTTATTTCATTTTTCTTCTTTGTTCGCGCATGGCATCTTATCATTGGAGGCTATTCTGGTTTATGTTCTTTTTTTAAGCAAACGTGCTATGTTTGATTCTATTTTTTTAGTAAGGAAGCTCTCTCTCGGTTAGTTTACCTCAGGGAGCGCCGAAGGGGAGCTTTTTTCGGTAAGTTTATCTCAGGGAGCGACCTACGGCTCTGGTTTGGGCTAGGAAGCATCTCAAGGGGAGCAAGACACTTCAAGGGCACTTTTTTCAATAAGAAGAGGCATTTCCTGACAACACAAACGGCAGTTCTTTGTTCATTACAAAATCTTGGGGGCACGTGCCCCAAGTGCCCCCAGCTCCTACGGCTATGATTAGAGAGCTCCCCTTCAGACAAATGTACCAGTTACCTTTATTCAAATCGTTGTACATTTTGCGATTACGTTAATTTAGCTCTGAGTAAAGCTCGAATGCTGAGGCGAAATATCAGCTCTTATATACCATAGATAATCATATCTAATCAAAATAATAGTCGTCATTTCTTTTGCGTTGCATTGTGGCGTTCCTGCCTTCGAATATTTTCACTCGTTCTTCGCTGCAAGCATCTTTCGTTCAAGGAAGATCCCACGCGCAGCCTGTCATCGTGGCTTTTCCTCGATACAATTCAGATGTCTCTAAGTACGTGTTTCCTTCTGCCTTTAAGAAGCCTATTTGAGAAAAAACAGCCTGAATGGTTTCTTAGGTAAAAGTATGCTTTTTCAAAACAGGGTGTGCATACCATGGTATAAGAAAGAATTCTAAATTCCAAACATATGTCGAAATTGCTATGAAAAGAGTTTTGTAAAGAAAATTCGCAGTTTTATAAGAAATTAAGACTTGAACCTGTGCTGAAAGTTTCTTGTTACATTTTTCAGACATTATTGAGACATACTGGAGACATTTTAATTACATAAGACATATGATACCATTGTAATGTACCATTGTAGAAGAAAATGAGCATAAATCATCACCGCTAGTTTCTTGTAGTGAGGCTCTCTGTCAAGCAACATCAGGCATCAGTTTCTATAATGCAGTTGCCTAAAGGCGGAACTTTATTGTATACACTGTAGTTTAGTTTGTAGTTGTACTGGGTGAGCAAGAAAAAAGTTCCCACCTTCGAAAACCCATAGCACCAAAAATTTTTCACAAATTTCAATAATTCAAATTCTAGTTAAAAGCCGAAAGACTGAAGATTTTATGATTTTTCTCGCTGTCCCAAAAGCACTAGAATTATAGGCAAATTCAACTTTAGAACAATGTCATGGTTGCAAAATGACTGAAAGATGTCCTACAACATTGGTCAAATCATAACTGACTCCTCACACATATCAATGAAGAAAATGCAATAGACCTTTTAGCCATTCAGCAAAAGAGCCTGGATCGAGCGTTATTTTTATACATTTTTATACACGAGATTCGATCGAGTGGCGTTAGAGCTTCTATCACTATTGTGCACATTCGAAAATTCTACAAAATGTATCAAAGTATCGCTCGATTGAGATTCTTTTTCAGAATAGCTAAAAGGTCTATTGTTCATGGATGAGAGATATCCTCTGCCCATTTATTTTCCTGGGACTGAACATCTTTGGTACTTGTTTGAAAATCTATCATATAACTCTTGAGAGAGGTGAAACGCCCATTGCATATTGTTGTGTGTGGGGAGAGGAGTCCTTACAATTTGATCAATGCTTTAGGCTCCTTTTGAGTCATTTTGCAATAATGAAATATTTTATAGAGTTATATTTACCCCTACATCTAGTACTGAGAAGACAACGAGAAATATCACAAAAATATTTCGATCTATTGGCTTTTAACTGTAATTTAAATCATTCATTTACCGGGTGAGCCAGAAAAAAGTTCCCGCTTTTGAAAATTCATGACACCAAGACTACTTAACGGATTTGAATAATTCAAATTCTAGTTAAAAGCCAAAAGATCACAGTATTTTTATGATTTTTCTCGCTGTCCTACCATTCTAGAAGCATTGGTAAATTCAACTTTACAAAAATTTCATGGTTGTAAAATGACGGGAAAAGGGCCTAAACATTGATCAAATCGCAAGGACTCCATTCACATCGAACAATAGGCTATGGGCGTTTCCCCTCCCTTGAGAGTTATAAAACATCGATTTTCAAGCAAATGCGATAGATTTTCAATCTCAAGGCAATTAATGCCTAGAGGATATCTCTCACCCACGAGAAGTTGCATTTCCTTCATTTTTCTATGCGCGAAGTCATTTATGCATTGATCGATGTTTTGGGCCATTTTTCAGTCTTTTTGCAACCATGAAGTTTTTGTAAAGTTGAATTAAGCTATCTTTGTAGAGCTGGTAGGACAGCGAGCAAAATCACAGAATATTTCTGGCTTACCCGGTATATGAAGTACTCTTGGTGCTATGAATTTCTAAAAATGGGCACTTTCTTCTGGCTCACCAGGTATGATTATGTATATTGATGGTTTATTTAGAGTTACGTCGTGTATGTTGTATTCTTAGATGTACTTAGATACATTCGTAAATGAAAACTGAAATTGAAAGCACCTGAAACTGAAACTGACTCGGGTAGTCTTTATATCCAAGGAAAGAAAATGCATGGATCATACTTGCCGTTGTCGATATACTCTTTTATAAGAATGCATCAATGTAATAAATGATAACGGTTTATTTACTATTGATTGATAGAAAGATAACTTGCTTGATTGTTTGTTTGTTTATTTGTTTGATTGATTGATTGATTGATTGATTTTTTGATAAGTCCATCAACATTTTCCACAAGTCTTCTGGCATCTCTTTGCAACATAATCATTGTAACCGCATTTGTGCTTGTATCTCTCACATCGTGATGTAGGTGAAATGTCTTTGCAATCTAAAATTGATATGACAGTATTGTTGCAAAGTTAGCTGTTACAAATTCAAGGATAGGATATCTATAAATAATTAAAGCCAGACGCTATAGTTAAGCCTTTTTTACACTTGGCGGAATCTTTGACGGAAGCAGGCTATTCCGTCCAAACGCATGCTCAGAAAAATTTGAAGATACATTTTAGCGGAATACTTCCTTCACAAAATGGTAGAAACCATTGGCGAAAAATTCTGCTTCATGTTTTCCACCAATCAAATCAAGAATGATGACGTCAACCAAAATTGCGTGATCTTTCCAACATTTCACTTCAGAACGAAGGCCTAGATAGGCAGGCTCTGCTAGATATCTATACTTCGGTACTTCGATTTTAGGCTTTATTTTATCAAATTTTTTTGGGTAGACTCTATATACCCGTCATTTGTCTCAAAGGAAAGGAACGGCCCGCGTCCTCCACATGAGGAGAAATGTGTCTGCTCTTCAAAATTCAGATTGTAATAACCATTCATCCTAAGTTGTCAAAGCTAACAGCATGCACTACTTTTTTATAAGAAGCCACACACAAGAAGCTCAACCCCCAAAGCGCCAAAAAATCAAAACTCCTTTTCTGAGGAAATATAGCTTTGGGAAATTTTGAAAATTGTTACTTTATTTTCACTTTATTTTTGCTTGTTTCCTTTCCTGTACCATACTAATGATATGAATACTTGAGCTGAGCAATGTCTAGACATTGAAAGAGCCTCGAAAATCTTGTTTTGAGATAGCAGAGGGGGACGCAGGTTGTGAAAATGAAGATTGTTATGGAGCCTTTAAGAATCTCGAAAGGAAATCTGGTGATTCAAAGAAACGTTACTTGCCTAATGCGTGCTTTCTTGTGAAAAACAACATGTCTATTCAAAAGATTTGTTGAAAATGTTAAATTGAAATTTTTTTCTTACAGAAATTAGCAAGAGCGGGTCAATTATGGTTTGAATTTACATTTATTGTTTGTTTAGGCAGTAGTATGATTGGCGAAAATTTTAATGTTATGTCTTATTTCCTAGACAATCAAGATTTACTTCCAATGAACGGAGATAAAGGAGAAGAGTGATGATTTTATGAAAAGATCGATAAATTACCTGTTGGAGGAGGGTTTGGTCCAGGATTTGGAGGAGGGTTAGGGCCACCACCACTGCATCCATAATGTTTATTGATTTGCTTGATGTCAATGGCTGTGAATCCTACGTTGTTTCCTAGTCTTTCGTTCTCATTGGTTCTCGAAACGATAGTTGGTCGTCTGTTTGTGCTGAATGAATATCTGCAAAGAAAGTTTTACCGTCACTTGAAATTGTATTGGAGCATGGTAGGAGTGAAGGCATCCTAATAACTTCACATCACAAGACCTATTTTCTTAAGGGTATATTTGATTGGTACCAGTTTGGAAAACGGTAGACTTGGTAGACTGGGAATTTGTGCTTGATTAACTTCCAAATTCCGTAAACGGCAGGCATAGCAGATTTGGAAGACCTGCTAAAGCTTCTGCTCTAAAAGGCAGAAGTTTTGGCAGACATTGGATTCTTTTGGCAGATTCTCGTATCCATTTGATAAACTTTGAAAATGAGGCTCTCGATGCTACGGTAGTGGGTAACTTTACTTGTTGTTGCCAAGCACCAGATTCGGCCAAAGATAATGACTCGGCTTCTTGTTTTTCAACTGGAAACCTCGTTTTCGCCAGGATTAATCGGAAACCTGCTGCTCTGCTTTGAAGAATTTCGTGTTTGATTGGGAACTGTGTTTCAATCTCTGCGAAGTCTACCTTCTTCAGAATTTGATAGCTTTTACATTACCAATCAAACTTACCCTAAACGCTTCATCTTCTGATCAGTTTCCCAGAGCCAGCCCAACTTAAGATAGGTCATCTTTCTGTTATTGGCTCCTGATATTTTAAGGAAAATGTGTGCTTTCGCCCTGCTTACCATCTCTTGATTACAACTTGGATATGTAAAAAAGTTTTGTCAAGAAGTTAGAACGATGCACGGAGATAGGAAGAAAAGTTCACTTCAAAACTGCAAATTTTAGATATATCTATTGCTATATACAATATCTAGTAATAAGTCATGAATGTGCAAAAATATTCTACGGCCTCTTTCGTGGATGCTCTTTTACACTCCCTTATAGATCCTTTCGTGGTCTCATATTTGACCTTAGAAGGGACTGTTCATCATCTATGCCTGAAGCTTGCACAAAGAGAAAATGGCTGGATAATCTAGGCTCTGGCTTGTTAAAAGATTAGGTAAAGATAATTCTTATCCTTTTGAAGGATAGAGTGAAAAAAATCTTTTCATCAGAAAATTCTAAGAAGTAGTTTTTATCAATAAGTGACACCGACAAGAATACATACAGATGTAGAAGAGAGTGATTTGGAATAAAGTGATTTAGAATAAAGTGATTTGGAATTCAGTGATAGTGACTACAACGAAGAAATCTTAGTGGACATGATATTGAAGAGCAATATGTAACAATTTTAGTGTGAACAAATAAGATCAATGTGATCAACATTGCAGTAAAGCAATGGAAAACTTTGAATCCAAAAGTGCACATAGCGAAATACTATAAACGTACACCTCAGGGTTGGGTAAAGCTTTTTTGACTATGATACACGTTGGGCAATTATTTTTTCATTTGCTTAATGGCTGGGTAAGTGAAAAATAGTCTCGATATTCATTTCGATGTTTTTACCTGAGACAAGGTATCCCAAAAAAAATTGTGCCCCGTTTGTGCTGCTGCTGTGGAGGAGCCGTAAATTCAATCATCTCGATTTTTACACAGTTACATGGGTCAGGCTTTAGCTTAGAGCTTGAGACCTTGTATGAGTCAATCAGACAAATGGTTGCTGATTAATGGTAGATAAAAGGCAAGATAAGTGGTTGCTTTAAAAACAGCACTTCTCTCGTTCTCCAGCAATGTCAAAATTGAGTAAGTTTCCAAAGAAATGGTTCTAGCGTCGTATCAAAATTTGTGCAAATTACTTTAACGGGTTGGTAATGTTTTCTATTCATAAGAGCAAGGGCGGCGCCACGGGGTGGACTGGGATGGACATTTCCACCCCCTTTTCCTCAGGTCCGTATTTATTCCTAAACAGAAACGATATAAAAAGATTAGGTATGCCTTCTGGCAACCATTTTTACCTCTTGTCCACCCCAATTTCTCAAAGCTGGCGCCACCCCTGCATAAGAGAGCACTTTCTATCTTTAGAAAATGGTTTGAAAATCTTAATACGATGCCAGAGTCTTTTCTTCGAAAACTTACTCCTCGTGTTGCCCTTTCTCTGCCATAAATCAGCAACCACTTGTCAGGTTGACTCAAGCATGGTCTCAAACTCCAAGTTGAAGCCTGACCCATGCAGCTGTGTAAAAATCGAGATAATTGAGTCTACAACTCCTCCACAGTACCCACACAAACGGGCAAACGGGGCACAAATATCTTGGAACACCATGCAGATAATGAACAGTTCCTAAAGATGATTCAATCGATCCAACCACAGTTTCGTTTCTTTAAAAATAAGTAATGGCTTGAGTGACGAAAGTACCTTGAGTAATGCATAACACTCTGTTTATCATATGGTTCATTGTAAGTTGCAGCTTGTCCCTCTCTGTACATATTGAAGTTGAATTTCATGTCTGTAATTAGAAAGAAATTCACACTTATCAACAGTTCGGTCCAAAGTCTGAGTCCACTTAAAACCAACACAAAATTTCCTTTGATGTAGTATTTGGCAGTCAAGGATATGTCACTGTATGTCATGAAACGTTGGCACAAGTGAAATAAACCGTTGCTTCAGAAATAACTGAAGGTCCTGTGGCGCAGTCAAGGATGGGGGCGGCTCTTCCATAGTAAGGGTACCTGGGGATGTGCCGCCCGCAAGGGTATACGTTCTTGGACTTCTAGTCAAGCCAAGCGTATGCTTTTTGGCAATTGTGGTCGATCTTAGTCTGGGAAAGGGTATGCTTTTTGGCATTTTTGGTCAAAGAAATGCCAAACTTCTGTAAATTCTGTAAAGAAGCCCAATTTTTTAAAAAACGTTTGTCTAGAGAATGCGAAAATATGGCAAGTTTTGTCTAGAAAACGACAAGTCAGGGCACTTGAGGTGTAGAAATTAGTCTAGCCAAGGGTATCATTTTCATAAAAATTGGTCTAAAACCAATGGTTCCATTTTTAAGCTGTGGGCGGTACACCCCTACCCAAACTTTAGCCAAGTGCCCCAGGTGTAGGCAGTGGTGTAAACTTCTGGCTTTGCAGCATACCCAGAAGGGCCCCACTACCGGATTCGATAAGGTCTTCTGGTCTTCTCTACTGCTGCGGTCCCAGCGCCTGGTGCTAAGATCTGCAACTTCAACTGCAGATTGATCTCTGCTAAGTGCTGGTGAAAGACTTACTTGGAAGTGGACTCAAGGTAAACAAAACTAAACAAATAGAGTATTAGTAACTGCGCTACGAATAGAGCTTTGTAAGATATGACGTTTCGGGCTTAAACCCATTATCAAGTCAACGTCTTATCATTGTCAAGTCGACGTTTCGGTTTAAGCCCGAAACGTCGTATTGCAAAGCTCTGTTCTTAGCGCAATTACTAATACTTTATTTGTTTAGTTATCAATGTAACATTGTGCAACACGCATAAAAGAACTTTGTTAAGGCTTTTTAAATTGGACTTCTTCGTTCAGCTAGCAGATAGCTTTGAAGACTTGAAAATAACCCTGCATAAAGATCCTCCTTCTTAATTTTTTTGCAATATTTGCAGAGTTTATATCAGATACCTATACTAACACATAGTGGTGATCTTAGAGGAATTTGGGAAACTACCCCTTCCTTGAGAATGAAAACTCAGTTAAGAGCCCTTATTCGTGAGGACTGATGCCGCTAATTATAACACTAACACACCTTTTTGAAATTGTTCCCGTCAGACTGCAAGGATATTCAGACATTATTTAGTAGAGGACCAGAGAATATTGGCAACCAGACATACAAAAGTAGTACGAATGTCAAAATCCAAAAAGGGGATAGTTTATAATAGCTCGCCAATAATCTTTGCTAACAGTTTCAACACTTTCGTCAAGCTGTGCTTCACAAAACGCTAACTTGCTATCCTTTCTTATTCATGCTGAATCAATTTCTCTTGACATTTTGAAATTCAATATCTCTTGACGTGTTTGAAATTCAAGGAAGGTTCTAGAAATGCTTCAACTCTATTTTACGGAACACTTTGAAATAATCCTAAGCTCTTACTGCTTTGAATGTTGTTCCAGTTAATCTTCACGTATCGATCCCTGTCTATTCTTGACTGCTCGTGGAAAAAACCTATGGCGTGCATCATTTCATGGATGACTGTACCCGTGCTCTCACACCCTCGTCCAATTGAAATCTCCTGCATTCCTCGTCCAGTACGGCCAATTTGAGAGTAACACCTGCAAAAAAATCCCAAAATCGTTTCTGTTATGAGCAGCCAAAGAATCGCATCTCACGCAGCTCATATACGGTATAATGTTTTCCAATGTTGGGTGCGGCTTATACACAGGTTTTTGTTCCAACGATTGATAAAACACTACCATTCTTGGGTTAATCGTGTATTGAGACTTTATCAATAGTTCTATTGACAGAAATAAGGGAGGATGCTTGCTTAAACACCTCATTCAAGCAATTTTAACTGTTTAAGTCTACAAAAAGATATAATCTTTTGCCCATTTTTTGCGTTCCGTGAAGGTAAGGAAGACCATCCCAAGTATTTGATAGTATCCAGATAGTTTGAGTCTTCGTTTTGACGAACATGTCAGGAAGATATTAAGGTACAAGAATATTTCCCAAATGGTACATGGTGATAAATGCTTTATTTGAAATAATTTCAGTTACAAATCGCTGAGCGGCAAGGCCATTGATGTAAGAGGGGTCACCCTTTGGAATAATCTCGCTAAATAATACCGAGATTTCTCCCAGATTCTTCCACCAGTTTATTGAAACTTTGTCATCTGTTCATTAGCATGATACATGTCAGGCTCACAATGGTGATATTCTAATGACAAGTACGAACACTTGGCAATATGGCTTAGAATCTATCAGGCATCCAGGCTCTAGATCCTGGAAATGATATTCCCTCCAACAGCAAGCAGTCAACTTCAGTAATTGTTTTCGGTCGTGATACGAAATTACATCCTTTCTTCACCAAGTACCAGCCCTGAATACCTCGATAAGATAGTTTTTCCTTACATTGATGGACCTAAGCACTCACAGATTTCATAATATTAAGGAAGCTCTTGGCTAAAATTCGTCTTTTTTATGCCATCTGTTGTAATTTGCTGTTCTAGTTAATTGTATGAAATAGGATATTATTTTGAATGAAATAGGATATTAAAGGGAGTACAATGACCAGCAGCCTTTGCGACCGTTTGCCTTCGTTTTTGTGAATTTCGTACAGTCAGTTATTCTGGAAGCTATACAGAACAAGTCGCTGACTCCCCGCAATGCATGCTGGTCTTTGTACTCCCTTTAGAATTACAGCTGAACTGAACGGATATGCATTGAGTCTGATAGACATTGACGATCACAACTACGAGAAATTTGAGAAATGAACTCAATGAAACTCTGGCAGAGATGAATGGAAATTGCAAAAAGTAAGCAAACTGTTTTCTACCCCGGGGGTAACTACAACATGTGCTTGTACGGGATGTGCCATTTTCGGGGTGCCTTTTTCGAGCAGAAAATGAATTTGGGGGTATCCAATTTTGGTAAAATCATAAGCAGTCAAAATTTTGGGGTGTCTTTTTAGAAAAATAATTCTTTAGGCTATTGACCTTGATCAAATTTCGCTTAAGTGGTTAAAATTATGGATAGCTGTCACAATTTTAAGGTACAAATTTTCAATTGCCTGTAGATTTTGGGGTATCATTTTTGCAAAAGTTTTAGGTTGTGATCTCAGACGTCAAATAGCACACCCCCGTCAACGGCCTATTAGAGATACCCCTGAGGCTTTCCTACAAATGATCGGTGTTTCTAACCTTGATATGCAACCGTTGGAGAAAGCAAAGTGGATCTGTGGGACTTGTACAAGGATTCAAGGAAGAGATCATTTCAAGCGATGCTCGCTGCAATGTAGAATTTTCATTGTTGTATGTGTGGCGTTGAGTGACGGCAAAAGGCAACTGCAAAACCTAAAATAATGCGACAATGAAAGGCAACCGCAAAAAATGAAAATCATTTAACTTACCCTCCCTTAGCATTAAAAACGACGTAATCTCTTTGGTTGGTTCTTGGCACAAATCTGATGCAAGTTTTTTTCCTGTATTCTTCGATTGCTTTCTTGATTTGAGATCTGGCGTAATTTCCTAGGTTGTAAAAGTAGATACGTAGAGTGGTTTGCCCATGATGGCCTGTCGCCCATACTTGTCGATTAGCAACGGAAATTAAAATTCAGAGGAGCTGAAACTATCAATGAAATTGTAATTTCACGGGGAATCTTCCCTGACATCAGTTCTATCCTTATTTGACTTCTACTAATGCTTTAGTTCATTTACACTGAAACCCGATGAGGTAGTTTGTGCACATCTCTAATCGAATCTTTAAGTATTTTTGAATTCATGTTTCTGTTTATGTTTTTCATTCCTTTACCTTCACTCAGCGTCTGGCGGTTTGAAATCTTTGCAATTTGACTTGCCTTTTCAGAGATCCTGTCCTTTGAGCAGCAGTCAACAACAAAACCAAATCAAAGCGATTTCTAATTCAGATTCAAAGCTCAAAGTCTTAGTGCTACTTTTTGCTAATTTTGTCGCTCATATTGTGCCATGGGCAATAATGCACCATGTTTGTAGCTTGGAAATTAAAGTTTTTGCCTCGATGTTACCAAAGTTTTTTTCGTTGTCTTCCCTTTGGCCCAAGCCTAACCAATGCTAGAAATCAAATTCAAATGACTCCTGCGCGTCTGCACTGTTGGCTCCTACACAGCCTTCATCCTCATTTTAAACTGCCTTGTAAGAGGTAGTTTGAAACAATGAAATTTTATCTTCTAAATTCTCTGTATATTTGGTAATCATCTTCAGTGGCTGTCGTAGTAGGAACTCGATGCTCTCATGCCCTTTCAAGCTATGGCTATACAGAGTGTCCCTTCAAGTGTATGTCCTTTCAAGTTTTAAGCTACACAGAGAAAGGAAAACAATGTATATGTGTTCTACTAAAACCACGTGTCCTCTCTCGCATTCATAATTTGGTAAAAGCATGTACAATTTTATTGTTTATTATTATTTATAACCACCTCTAAGGGGACCATTATGGAAATAAGGTCACTCGATCTTTTAATGCTACCCCTGCCAACATGATTAGGGATGTGTTTTTAACTTATTTTTATTAAAGTTGTTATGTAAATTGTATTGTAACTATTTAAAGGTAATGTGTCCATGTAAGTACAGCTGCGTATACAGATTGTCAAAATATGCTGACAAGACGCTGACGAAGAAACCTCAAGCAGTAGACTGTGATTGGTAGAATTTAACTGATCACATGCAAACTCAAAGTCAAATTTCATAGCGAGGCTGCCTGCTGTGGTTCAGCTCTGGAAAAGCAAACGCGAGTATGTCATTACTTTACTTGGATAAGAACTGGCTATCGCAAAGTATTGTTTACTTCAGTGATCACATGAAATTTCACGTGAAATTGCAATGCCCCCCCGCAAAGCTGCTGTACTCACATGGACACATTACCTTTAAGCCGGATCTCCACTAGGCAGAAAAATGTCGAGCCGCAAAAAGTAGAGCGTATTCCTCTTATTCGCGGTTCGACATTTTTCCGCGGCGACAATTAGATTGCTGAGAAATTTTCCGCCTCGACATTTTTCCGCCTAGTGGAGATCTGGCTTTAGCTATGCATCTTTTAAGCATTGTGAATATTTTAATTTTATGGAGAAAGTAAAAGTTATACACAGATATATATGGCAGCCACAAAACATGTATTTGTAGTTGAAGTTTAGTTGATTTTATCTGTGATAAAAAGGGCCCAAAATGATTTAAACCCAGGGTATGCCAGACGAAGCAAGCATTCAGTACGTTTTTGATAAGTTTGGCAAAAGAATCTTCCAAATGAATCTTTCAAAATGAGTTTTAAAAGATGCAAAAACGTACTTACCTACGCTTCCAAATGTGTAAGGCACGACACCATTTGGCCATTTTCCACCTTGAAGAGCATCAAATGCACTTGCACCACCGTTTGCAGCTTGTTCCATTTTGTATCTTGTGTCATCATCATCAATGATATCTCCTTCGATTAGTGGGGGTTGATCTGAAAACAACACCAAATAAATTCAATTTATTTGATTTGATTGATTTAATCTTTTTCAACTATGGTAGCCCTTCAGATAAAATAACTGGGGGCCATATCAAACATTTACAATAATAGATAATTTACAATAAATGAAAAATTTGACTTGTATAACTAAACTAAATTACAATTTGCTTTAAGTAAACCAAAGAAAAAAGAAAATAATTTCTTAAGTTGTGTGTTATATGTGTTTTATCACTCCATAGGAAGAAGTTTGTCCCCTGAAGTACCAACTACTCTTTCCCAGAAAATGTCTCCCATCCCGTTCACAAAATCACCAAAATTCAATTATCCAGCTTATCGTCAACATTTCTTTTGATCTGCTTTTTCACTATCCGGTTATCGTAAAGACAATAATATATTTCTTCTCGTGCAGTAATATATGATGTAAATTGTGGAATAGTTTCACATGAATATAGCATAGTTAATACAAATCTCGTGTGACTTTACATTTGATTTGAGACAGACTTTGGATGCTGCGTAACAATGGATATTGCTACTGTATATGCAGTTTTCCGTCATTCGAAAGGACCATTTCTATATTGCTTTGTCCAGAAACTGAAATAAAAAGAATGGACTTCCGGAAGTTGTCTCGATAGAAAGAAGAAAGAGATGAAGAAGAGAAACGACGACTTTATCCCAACAGCTCACAGCTGACAGCAGGTAGACTTATGACGATGAGTCCCTTGTATCCCTGCAGTAAACCTTGCTCAAGAGGGACTCATAATGAAACAGTGAAAAACTTGGCCCTATTTTCTTCAATCATCAATGGAATTACGACGGAATCACGGCTTTGAATCCCGTGAGAGTGTGTTCAATTCTTCAATCGAATCGAAAATTCTATCACATTTACACCGTAACAATAATAATTCACGAATCTCGCAATCTGTTGGTACTGTAGGGATCTCAAAGTTTGGGCCTAAATAGAGCCAAGTTTTTCAGAGTACTATTTTGAGTCTCAGTTTACTGAAGCGCCATCATCAAGTCAACTAGGATAGGGAAACAAGAGACTCATCGTCATAAGTTTTGACAGCAGGATGATGTTTGGTCCAACAGGTTGCATTTTTGATGCAGCCAAGCAAGGTCATATATTGGAAAGGTCAGTTTCTTTCCTTTTCTTTCAAGACAAACTAAGAAAGTCCAATTCTTTTCGGATTCACACATAAAATTGTTTGACGAGCTGTCACTCACCTAGTGCTCCAAAAGCAAGTCCCTCTTCCAATGCTGCAAAAACGGAAAAATTGTCTATTATAATACTTTTACGGAACAATGAAGTGATGAATCTTTCTGATAACTAGAGTAGGATGGGATAGGGAAAATACGTCATTGACAAATTTATGAATGTCACCATAATTGTGCTTCAGTTGAAGAAAATCGATTTCTAAAATGAACAAAGATAGTCTTCCTCAATTGAAAAGCCATGAACAATAGGACACCAAATGTGTGCCAGTGTGAAATTTGATCAGTAGTGAGCCATCTTTTGGCTTTGAAGTTATTCTTACTTGGGAAGTCACCATATCCATCCCTTTTCAAGATTTTGAAATTTTCAGTTATGTGTCACCTTTAGTGCAGATGACCTTAAGCGTAAACTTCCAGCGATAAAAGTTGGATCTGCATTTAAGGTGGCTGGCTACTGAAAATTTCAAAATCGTGAAAAAGAGATAACGTGGCTCACTACCAAGTAAAAATAACTTCAAGACACACTAACGGCAATAGATAAAAGTGCCTTGCAACTGATCAAATTTCCCATTGATAAACATTTTGTGTCCTATCGCTCATTGAGCACATGCAAGTTTACAACGCACAGGTAATACTAAATTTGTGCCTCAGTTTATGTAAATTGAACAATTGAATTTGATTCCATGGATTAATTGAAGCTCTCTTCATGGAGCATGTACTATCTGTCAACTTTCTACATCATTCAAAATCGAGGAAAATAACAAGAATACTGTGAATTATTTCTCGTAAAAGACACATCATATATTCGGATTTCTCTTAGTTGATTGGCAAATTGGCCTGATAAAAGACAAGTTTTTGTAGAATTTATCACAAGAAAATCTTTAATGGAAATGACAATTCCAAGATAATTTTTTCACATAAGTCACGACATTAAAACCTTAATGAGTTAAAGAATACCTTTCTCATTTACTTTGAGAATCACATCATGGGCACTTTCTTCTTCGGCTAGAAAAAATTAATCCTTTGTTATGAAGAAGATAAGAAAGACTCTCTAGAAATCAATAAAAGCATTTTGAAATTCAGTTCTTTGCATATTCAAAGATTGATTTTACCTTTGCAATCTTCGTCTTTCTCGCACCAGTTTGGAGATTTCTAATAGAGCCACCATAAGATTAAAGGAATTGAGTCCATATAAATACTTGAGCGTTAACGCTATCCTGAATTTTTGCTGACAAACCACTGACGGCCCTTTCTTCTTGGACAATAGTGCTAAAGTGATTAGCAAGGGAGACCAGACTTCTATGAAACGTTTGTTTGATAACTGAAAGAAATTGATACAATAGCGCCCCGAACCAAGAACATAGCAAACCAAGAACCTGCAGACTGATTTTGTGGAAAAGACGCCAAAATATAAGAACCAAAAACAGACTGATATACTTCAATGTTCTTCTGAGATGGTACACTTGATTAAGAAATTTCATCATATCAGTGTAAACAAACTCACAACTATTGATAACTGAACACCTCTAACAGTTTTCAGGGATATGCAAATTGTTTTATCAAGCCATATGATATAAACTGATTTTTCAACAACAATGCTCTCTAATATTTAAATGCAGTCATTATACACTCAATTCAACAAATTGTATACTAAATCTTTTTATTCATCATAGTGACAAGTGTCATTGTAATAAGAAGCACACCCTGAAAATGTCATAAGAACCTAATTCATAAGAACCTAGCCAGTCTGTTTTTTGGAAAAGCGTGTTCTTGTTTGCGGGGTTTTACTGTATTGGTCATAAGCGCGTGGAGTCAATGCCTTGAACAAACCAAGTCGAATAGATTGGCAAAAAGAATGCAGTTTGATCAAAATGGAATAAAGTTCTTCTGCAATTATTTTTATTTGATGTATGTTGAATTGGTCCATTTAAAAGGTTATGAAGTAATGCACTACCTTTGACTGCAAAGCATGCAAGGACGAGAATAACTGCACAAATGGCCTTCATCTTTTGAAGTTTGAAACCACCGACTTGACCTCTGATTGGTGTCAGTTCTTCTGTTGTGATCGATTCCCTTTATATCCTGATCCCCTCACAAGCACACATAATATGTCAACAGATCTTGAGAGCACAATAAACTGAACGACATTTTGTGAATGGACAGCGAGAGGGAAGGTACTTTCTTCCAATAAACAGCTGCACTAACTTAATGGTTTTCATCAAAATTTAGAGTTCACTTCATGTTTTACAAAAATCTCATGGAAAATTAGGCCAGATGAATGATTTTTTCCACGTGTCATGTTTAAAGCACTTCATTATTTTGGTGATACCTCATGGCTTGGTTTTAAGTGCAGAATTTCCTCTTGTTTTTTAATTAGATCGAGCATCACAAATTCATTCATAGCGTTCATCAATTTTGTGGAATGAAAATCAGAAAGACCAACGTTTGTTATGACAATTGACTAGATATCCTACTTGGTATCATTCCAAAGAGATCAAGTAAGCCAGAACATCCTTGTTGCAAATTACAGAAATACAAAAAGAGGTAGCATCAAAGTTTGTTTGTATTCGCAAAGCTCTCTGTAGGGATCAACTTGTCCAGGTTATGCTGATTTGATTTTGAAATGTTTCTTTGGCAAAAAGAAAATTTCCAAGCAAAGTTATTTTACTTTCAGTGATAGATGGATGAACAAAACAACCTATTTCGATTGATTGATCGATTGATCGATTGATTGATTGATTGATCAATATTCATAAAAATCTTAGAAAAAAACTAGGTTAAAACTGGAGATGTAATTGATCATCTGCTCAAGCAAAGCCAAAAAGTGCAAATTTAAAGGCCTCATGCAGTCAAATTTCCAAAAGATATCTAAACTTTACTGATTTCATTGATGCCATATTTTAATTACTATCATTGTGGAAAGAGTGTGGAATTCTGTGTTGAAAATTGGTTTTCAATGCGACATTATGCCTTTGCGTCTGGCATCACAATTTCTACTAAAAAACAACGCGCAGTTCTTGCCTGGACTTATACAGAGTCGTAGTTTCGCTATTCGCATGAACTGACATGTTGCTACAATCTGCCGCTACAATCTACTACAGGGTGTCTAAAAAAACTTGTTCGACGTTTGATTAAATACTAAAAAATAATGTCGCGCTGAATGCACCCTTGGTCAAATCACCCTTTTCCTGAGGCTTTAAATTAATTTTTGACATAAGAATCTTGCAAATTCATGGAGTTAAAAGCATTTGAAGTTCAAGTTTGTGCGAGAGCTGAAGCCAGAGGCCTCGAAATGGCATTTTTGGTAAAAGCTACCCTTGGTAAAAGCCCCATAGGTCGTCGTTTCTGTTATTTCCCAATTGTTTCAGAGGGCGAACCAAGTGGCATTCAAACAGGTTCTCGATTGCCTAACTGCCAAGCATATGGATGCTTTGAGGAAACAGATTCAGTCTCTCGCCAATTATGTTTTGAACCACTATTTTTAGACTTACCAAATGTTAAGGAAATTTAGAGAATGATCGCAAGAAATGATTTACTTTAGGAGTCCAATTTGGTTTGCTCTGATATCAACGAGAGGTATGACATTGGATAAGCTTCTCTTACCTCCGTCTTTGAGCTTTTTGCAATACCAGTAATCTGGGGGGGGGGAGCGGTCTCTGGTTTCAGCTATAGCATATTTTTGATCTTCGAGAGCTTGCAACTCAGTGAATTTTCAACCGATTTGCACGATTTTACTCTCTAAAATTATTTCATGATCTTAGGAACAGGGTTATCTTGCCATGAGCCTTTTCACGTTGTCCTTATTTTTCAATATTTTATCAAACGTAAAACAATCTTTTTGAGACAACCCTCTACTACTACTACTACTTCTACTATTACTACTACTACTACTTCTACTACTACTACTACTACTACTACTACTACTACTACTACTACTACTACTAATACTACTACTACTACTTCTACTATTACTACTACTACTACTTCTACTACTACTACTATCTACTACTATTTGGTCTTCGTCTTCCTTGAATTCCATTTCATTTTTTCATTTTCATTCATACAGGTTTTCAGATTTCAGTAAAAGTAACTGTTTTACAAATAGACCTGTGCTAAAACAGAAAAGCTAACATAAAAAGAATACTAATGCATAGAAAGGTAAATGCAAAAGAGCATACAAGAACTAAATATGAAAATAAGATGTACCTCTCATATGGATTATCTGCAAGCTTGTTTCGGTAGCGCGAAGATCGCGATCACTGCCCTCTGAGCATTTACGGAAAAGTTCCCCTAAATATTGAAGAGCAAGTGAGTTCAATGCCTGATAGGTCAGCGTTGCTGTTTCTTTTTTGATAAGATCTTTAATTGAAGGCCAGCCAAGACTTTGTAGCAGAGGGACCGCAGAAGCATCGTAAGGACTATTTGTAACTATTCTTGCAGCTCTATTCTGGATCTTTTGGAGAAAATTGAGTTTACAACAATCCATACTCAATGATAGGTCCTTTTATAGACAGTTTCGTTGTTGTGTGCATAGATATGGCCAAAAATTTATAGCTTTCTTTTGTGCCAAAGGTAGACCCTGGGGAAGGGGGAAGTACATGACTTGCGGATGGACGGGGGTCTGCCGCCCGGTTTTCAGAAAAATACCCACTTCTATTTACCGAAACTTGCTGTCATACCCACATTTATGATGAATCTTTGGGGAAAACGACCCATTCTTGGCTACTTTTTGCCAATTTCTTAACAAACTACCCATGCTTCTGGAAAATCTGCGGAGGAAGGGACCCTTGTTTAGAGAATTTCGGCCCAAAAACCCATACCCGTAACATCTACATGTTATGCAACCCAACCCCCCTGGAAGTAGACTTGCCCCATTTCTATTTGCTCAAGTCCGTCCGGAGTCAGTCCGCCTGACCCATTCCTTTCTAAGGGCCTGATTACATGAGAGTTTTCAACCCTGAGGTTGAGTTTCAACCCACCTTGCCGAGTTGAAATTCCATCGCATCCCTCCATTCATTCTTTTGTTGATTTCAAATTCCCATTACATGGAGAAATCTCAACCCCGGCGATGAAATAATACCCGGGGCTGAAATTTCATCCCACCTTGAGCAAGCCGAGGTGAAATTTCTAAGGCATTAAGCCCCATTGTTTTCAAAGTGTGTATGTCCATGTAATCGCAATCTTGTTTCAACCCCGGGATTGAATCGCTATTGAGGCATGCGTCACACATTGTACATGGCGCGCTTTTTCATCCCAGGGGGTGAAAATATTATGGCTTGCTTTTTCATACCCGGTAGTGAAAATATGCATGTAATAGCAAACTCATTTCAACTCGGTCAGGTGGGTTGCAACTCAACCCCGGGGTTGAAAAACCTCATATAATCAGGCCCTAAGATTTGTCAATCCACTATGCCAACATTCTGGCTTTGTGACTTGACGGAACGCTAGACTGAAAGATTCAGCAACTGCCCAAATAGAACATTCAGAGACGGATTCAATTAAGGCAATAGACTTCTGGTAAGTTGATGTGAAAGGCAATATATCAATTTGTCATGCAACTAGAACTGCTTTAGACTTTCTGATCACGAAGGCAGTGCCTGCCCAAGACCATATTCACGGGCTTTTTCTACTATGTTTCCCGGGGGGTAACATAAAAATGTTCAGGGTACGGGTATGTGCCGCCCATATGGGTGGGTTCTTGGGTCCAAAAAATTCTCTAAACAAGGGAAAACAAGGGTTCTTTTTTCGGCAGATTTTCCTTAAACAGTGTTTTCCAGAAATTGGCAAGAAATTTCAAAAAATGAGTAGTTTTCCGCTAAAATTCATCATAAAAGTGGGTATGACGGCAAGTTTCGGTAATTAGAAGAGGGTAGCTTTCTGAAAACTAAGCGGCAGACTCCCGTGCATCCGCAAGTCATGCACCCCCGGGTCTAAACACAGTACAACGACCCACACAGAGTTACAATGAAGAAAGGAATGAAATATTTTACCCGACGTTAGCAGATGGCTCATGTCCGAAAACCTTTCAAGGACTGTTGTGCTCACTTATTGCTTGCTCCTTTTTTAACATGAAACAAACCGACGTCAAATTTTGAGTGTATTACATGCAATTTCAATGTGCTTTCTTTATTTCAATGTTAATTTGCAGATATTTTAAACGTTTGCTCAATCTCTGTCTTTTACCTTGTTGGGGAGTAGCCTGTTAATGACCGAAGAAAAAATTGAAAAGGAAAAAAAATTGGAAGGGGAACTGCGGAGGAGGGAAAAAGGAAACGAGAGAGGGGAGAGGGAAGGAGTTTCTTTCTTCTCCCTCCTTCCGTTTTTTCCCGTTCCGTCGTTCCGCCCCGTTAGCCGTGGAGACGAAGTACTGACCCTTTTGTTTTGCAACATTGTTTTTCAGTTCTGTTGATTGCGAATCAACGCTAGGGCTCACATAGACTTATGACGATGAGTCCCTTGTATCCCTGCGGTAAACCTTGCTCAAGAGGGACTCGTCATGAAACAATGAAAAACCCGGCCCTATCTCATGCATTCGATCATGATTCGATCGATCGAATCAGGATCGAACGACTGCCGTAGCTCTGTTCAACGGTCACTCCTCGGAACGAAAATGCAATAAAAACCACGTTAAGCAGGCGTTTAATCAAAGAAACTTGGTACAGATCTGAAGGAGGATGTTTACTTTACCTGGTAAGTCAAAAATGAGTCTTTCAACACTACAATTTCCATGTTTTTAAGACCAAAACAAACCAGAGAAAACTTCAGCCACGCCGTAGCAACTTTGTTCAAAATCTAGTCAACTGCATCATTCGAATCGAGAATTCGACATCACTGTTCTCTGCCGAATCTCGCAATCTGATTGGTACGTTAGGAATTGCGAAGTTTGGGCCTAAATAGGGCCAAGTTTTTCATAGTAATACTAGAGGTATAAAAGTAGCCTGAATTTGGTCATCTCCCAGCCAACGCAAGCAATAGAATCTCTATAGTTTTCTCTATAGACCTTTTCAATGAGGTCTGGGACGGCGCGCTACTTTTCTGGAAGATGGCGGATAAGCTGCGAAGGGGAATCCCCTTCGCATTGCAAACGCTAAAATTCTGTTGCAATGGGTGGCGTAATGCAACGAAAACCGATATTAAGTCCAGCTAATGTGCACTCAAAGGACCAGAAATGCCCACAAAATGTTACAACATCAAACTAAAGAGTTAGTTGTCCAATTAAGGTGACGTTGGGTTGTATGTTAATTAGTTGCCAATTTTAGATTTTTATTTATGAATAAACGGAGCTTATCTATTGCCCTAACTAAAGATATACGAAGGCACTTTTGGTACAAACGTATAGGGGCAAACATCTACTTCCTCTCCTAGACCCTCTGAGCCTCGTAGCAAAAGAGAGACTTTGGCCGGAAAACATTCCTCAACAAATTTGTATTCGTCATTTCGTTCTCTGCTTCTTGGATCAAACAAAAAGAAAATGGTTTGCAGAAAAGCACTTGCTTTGTGGATTTCAGAACGAAAACAGAAAAGATGTAGTCGTTTCTTGATTGCACAATGTAGAAGAGATTCCAAGTCAAAGATTTGCTAAAGTAATAAGTAT
The DNA here is from genome assembly GCA_964019985.1 of Aurelia sp. 4 Dawson et al 2005. Classification (NCBI taxonomy): domain Eukaryota; kingdom Metazoa; phylum Cnidaria; class Scyphozoa; order Semaeostomeae; family Ulmaridae; genus Aurelia; species Aurelia sp. 4 Dawson et al 2005. The sequence goes on from OZ026492.1 coordinate 12,643,187, forward strand.
ATTGTTTTGTTTGGAGGCAAAGTCTTAGTGACATGTTGGTTGCGAGCAGTTGTGCAGTTTGTTGTGTTGACTTTTCAATCGGCGCAAAATTTTTTACAAGTAATAAGTAAATGGGAATCTTGTGCAAGTTAAACTGTCTGGAGCAGGTAAGTGGCCTTATTTTACGAGTGCATACAGAAATGTTTTATTTCAAACCACTCCAAACTTTGTTAGGCCCACCTATGTGAACAAATTAAAAGATCGAAGAAATTAAAAGATCGATGAAACTTTTCCTTTAGCTGAATTGATTAAAGGCATGGCCGGTACTTTACCACTGGAAAGAAGAAATGTGAATCATTGTTTGTTTCTTAACGGTTCTCGATACATACGACTGCTCGTATTCCTGCAGTTATCGGGGGATAAGCCCTACTCGCAAACAGAAATCTAAATTTATCTGACCGAGTCTGAGGTCATCACGAAGACCAAACTTCGCTGAAATAACTCGAAGGTATAGGCCTAAACGTCTCCTCCAAGTAAAATGTGCTAAACATTGCGTTCATGTGATAAGCAAGTATTTGTTTTCATGCTGAAGCCCTTCTGGTCTTTCATGAACCATATAACTAGAGTCAAATATTTTGTTCACGACTTTTCCCACTGCAACTCCAGTTCAGCATCGCGGAGAAGATTCCCGCGTACCCGCCATCTTCCAGAAAAGTAGCGCGCTGTCCCAGACCTCTTTGAAAAGGTCTATCTATTGCCTGAAGGGTTATCATCAAGTCAAAGAGCACAGGGCAACAAGAGAATCATCGTCATCAGTCTGGACCGTTCGTATGCCCAACAATACCCCTATTTGTTCCCAAATGTGTAACGCTTTATAAGAATTTCAAGATTACCTAGGTCTATGTTGAAGAAGAGCTTTCTCTAAAACTGTGGTGGATGGGAGGTGTCAGATAAAAACCTGGAGGTGAACTTAACCCCACAAAGTTTCACTTAAGTACCGCATGAAATTGTTGTTTCCGATTATGATCTGAACTTGTAAGGTTTGGAAAATTGGAAGAGCATTTGCAGAAATATGGTATCTCTCTGCAGATAAATCAGGTTTGTCTGCCGACCTTGCTTTCAGTTTGATAAAGCATGCTTTTCCGATGGACACCTGGTTTTTGAAATGTCGTCTTGCTTTCTGGAGAAAAACTTAGTTCTGTAAAAAGGTGTTTCTATTTCTACGGCAAAGCACGAGCGTTGACGACAGAGAAGACACAAGTTTCGGGTTTCCCTTTCTGATCTTTATCCTTCTGTACAACTTTAACCAATGCTAGCGAGATTCTGGTTGGCTCTCACTGCTAGGAGCTCTCTAATATACAAATATCCGCAGGCGCATCCCAGTCTTTCTCAAGCACTGTATGCCCTCTAAACTTAAACAGTAAATGATAAACACGAAGAGCTTTCACAAGACTCTTGTACTGGTGGTAATCCACCCTTCCTACACTAGCATCACTTATCCATGTCTGTTCTGTCTAATGTAAAGTTGAACTCTTATTTATACAGATTCATACTCTAAGATTTCTAAATAGAGAATCAATCAATATTCTCTTTAGTGGTTACCGCGGAAATATTATAGTCCATATTACAAGTACTAAGTTTCAGTCATACAATAGTCGGTTGAGGAGTTACTGTTTGATTCACAAGTGTTATAATCTCTGAAAGAATATACCTTCCTTGGACTTATTCCTAAAACGCGTGAAATGTCAAATGACGTACATGCAGTTCCTTAAGATAAACCTTACAAAGATCATGGTTTCAATGTTACGAATGAAGGAAAAACAAGCATAAAATGAATGGGTAATACCTTACGAAAATTGGCCTAAATCAACCTGTATTACAGTTCATTTGGAGAAAACAAAGTCTATCTGTGAAAAACCTGGTCTTTCTGAGAAAAACTAGGTTTAACTCAGATAAAGCAGGTTTTTCTCCAGAAAAGTGAGGTTTCTTAAAAAAAACCAGGTTTATCTGCAGATAAACTATAGGTTTGTCTGAGAAAAACCTGGTGATTTTCGCGTGCCATGCACATTTGCTCTTTGCTAACAAAGGATGGCGTCACAATAAGATGTTTATCTCCCCACGAAACAATGCTGCTGTATCGGAGTGATTTATTTTCGACCTCGTAATTCTATGTGCAAGATTTTTTTGTCGGCGGAAATCGGTATGTTGCAAAACTTGCAAAAAAGTTCCGTTTCAGTCCTCAGAGCAACAAGGAGGAAACGTTTGAGAAGAGCAACCAAGGGAGTGGGAGTCCCCAATTTGGAAGCGAAGATGAGGCTATTCTCTTTGTAGGAGTATTGATCACGTGATTTACTTTGGAAACCGAAACTAGGGAATCCTCATTTTCATCATGGCTGACAAGAAGGGACCTGAAAGTTTAATGACGCTGTAACCAACGCGAGCTGATGATTCGAAAGGAAGGAAAGCGGGGAACGATTCATGCGAACACAGAGGCAACACACTTTTTATTCAAAGTTTTACAGCTGCGGCTAACTTTTTCAATACTCCAGAGAGAATCGTGTTTCAAGAAGACGGCGGCTGATATCTAATCCTTTTTAGGCCTCAAGAAGTAGGCCCATCGTCTGCCAAACAATAGCAGAGTTCAATTATTATTTAATAGCTAGGCTTAGTTTCGAACTGATGTTTTGACAAGAAGTCACTGAAGAATTTGTGTTTGGAAACTAGTAGGGACCACCTGGTTGCTGACCGGGCCTATCACGCACTGGGCACTGAAAAAGTTCTGCCGACAGGGCCTAAATGTCAGTGGAACAGCAAGAAGAGAAACAAGAAGAGCTTTTCGCCGAAGAATTTGTGCTGGTGGACAAATCAAGTGACAACGCAGAAAACGAATCAAAAAGTCATAATTCAGTCAGAAGTATGGAGGACTTTAGTACAGGATCTTTAGTGCAGAACCCTGTTGAATTAAATGTTGTTCAGAACATCAAGAAACTTGCTGACGACAACGAAGCACTCAAGAAAAGTCTTGTCAAACATAACAGAATGATTGAGGTAGGCAAAAATAGCATTGCTGTCATAGATACGGAAAAAGAAGCCTTTTTTGAAAATCAGTTCCTAATCTTAACATTGGTTGGGCTGCAGACAATTTGATTCAGACAGTGCGTTAATACAACTAAAAAACAATCTGAATTTTTCAATTTTTATGAAAATTTCTGAAAATGTGGCTCAAGAATTCTTATCAAATTGTGAACAATTCTTGCAAATTCTTAAGAAATCATAGAGGTCTGATTTAACAAATTATAAATGATCTTATTTATTGCCTTTGGCAGACATACTGCACTGAGCTTGAAGAAGTGAAGAAGGTGCACATAAAAGACAAGAAAGACACAACTGCATACATAGGAAAACTACAGGCTGAAAATGACTTCTATAAAAGGAAGCTTGGTAGCTGTTCCTGTGATTCTGGGCAGGGAATGCCGGTACAAAGCATCACTTCATCAGAATTGGCACAGCAATTGGGACCACTTATGAAAGCATTGCTGCAGAATTTTGAAAAACTACAGGTAAACCAAGTATTTTAATGTCCTAACTCCTTGTTACGATTGCATCCAAGCCAGTTTGAAGCATCTAACATTTGCAATGGATTTCAACACCTAACAGAAAATTGTGGTAAATGTATATAAACAGAATAACGTACATGAGTTGCAAGCAATGGTGATGGCACCAACTTATCTCGTAAATTACAGAAAGGAAATTTTAGGAAACAAATTTGGAATTAAGGGGCAAGTTTGGGACTGGTATCATTAATGCCATTATCATTAATGCCAGAGAACATTGCTGAAGAAAAAACAATGCCAGAGAATTAGCATTCTTTTCAATTTTTGACATTTGTAACTGTCTTGTAAGTTAGGTAATAATTCTGCAAATTTAGGCCAAAGCATTGTCGCCATTTTTTCATCAAAACATCAAAAAGAAGATAGCAGCAATTAGCAGGCAAGAAAACAGTATGTCACTGGCCTCATCTTCATTGAGTGTGACAGTACAAATCCTTTGATTTCTGATGTCAGTATCCTTTGATATCTTATTTGGATACACGATTTCGCAGAGAAAAGATGAAACATGGTGGGAAAAGTATGACACACCATTCAAAACAGTTTAATCTTGCATTTCATCATCAATAATTTCACTCCTGTATCTGATAAGTTATGACCGATTTGCATGTGCAGTCACTTCATCCTTTCACAATATGTTTTAGTCTATGTTTTGTACTCCAAAAACCATTAGTTTCCTTAATTCCATTTATACTCTGTTGATGAAATGCAATACATTTCTCGTTGTCTTGTGTGTTCAGTCGTTACAAAATTTTGCCCCCATTTTGGTTCATTTAATCACTTATATATAGCTTAAAAAGTGCCAGGTGGATGAAAAATATACTTTGTATGTTTGAGAATTCATTTGCAGAGAATCCATTAGATATTGGAGTGAATCAAAGCTTAGTTGATAGGCAAAGCCTTCAGTATTTTTGTTATCTTTCTTGGATTTCTCTCAGCATTGTATGTAAATATACGTACTATTGGATTTATGAAAATTCCTTCTTCTGAAATTTGTGAAAAAAGGGATGTAATCTTCTCACTTAGAACACAATACAAATAATTCTTCTTTACCTCAAAGTTTAAAGAGTACTTTTTGCAAAAGAATTATAGAATTGTAGAACAGTAGCCTTGGTGGCATAGTGGTGAGGCGTTGGCTCATGATCTAAGGGTTGTGGTTTTGAAACTAGCATTGGCCATATTTGAGGAATTAGCATCCTTGTTAACACAAATTGTGCCTCCCTCCACCCAGGAGCATAAATGGGTACTTGGTCCGTAATTATGAGTGCCATCTGTGGCTGCACCCTACTATACTGTATGCTGTTAATATGGGGCTATGAAACTGCTTTTGCTTACTTTTATTCACTTACTTTTACAATAGTCTTAGAAAATTAATGCTTTTATAAAGAATTGATGCTCAACTCCTCAAGAGAATGGTCTGTATTTGATTGAGGATATTCTTTAAAACTTTGATACAGGGTTTTTATGCCCCTTTTCATACATTGGAAGGTTACGGATTTTTTGCAAATCAAAGTTATCCACAGAATACACCTTTTCAACTAAGCGGCCTCATTTTAGATTTTCTCAAAATTTCTTTAGCTTGCATTATATGAAATTTCAGACTCCATAATAGTATTCACATTCTGCACTCTAATTTCAGTTTTATTAATTGCAAATTTTCATTATCTTGGTGTTTGCGAATTTGATTTTATGAGGATAACAAATTTGAAAATGTATAATGGATTTGAACTTGAATATTGACTGAGGGTGTAAAGTTACACCCCAGTTTATCTTCTCAGTCAAATCCCATATAAATTCTCAAATTTATTGTTTCCATAAGATTGAAACTGCATAAGCCTTTTTGTTCTTGGATCATCCTTTGTTTCAAGGATAAAGGGAATCAGATCATTATCATTTTAGTGAATTTCACTGTACAGCGAAATTACTAAACTTTGCCTAATTCTTTTCTTCTTGATTGTCTTGTTTACCCAATCAGCGCCATGACAGTGTGCTCTTTCATTTATATGAGATCATATAACATAATGATTATCTTGCTCTAGCAATAAGAACAACATCACTAATTGAATTATTGTTTCAAATATTTATTGTTCATTTGCTGAACAACCATTGTGCCAATTTTGATTGCCATATCTAACAATGGAATCAAGCAGAATCCACCCCTCCCCAGGCACTTAGTGTTCAAAATGCCCAGGTCAGATAGGTTAAGAATTTTTTGAGAATTCTACTGTTAAAGGTGCACAAAGAAACCATGTACTTTAATGTACTGTACTGCACTGTACTGCACTGTACTGTACTGTACTGTACTGTACTGTACTGTACTGCACTGTACTGCACTGTACTGTATATTTAACAGTAGCATGTGCCACTTTTTGTACAAGCTGTAGTATGATAGATATTTTTGGTATATACTTATTGTCCTTTCCTGTTTCATGACCAATGTACTAATTTTTTGACAGCGCATGGAAAGTTTGAAGTATCCTGAACAAGAAACACAGTGTACTGAGTTTGTTGAATCCTTTAGAGATATGGAAAAGTTTGTTTATTCAATTACATCAGAGAATCTTGTTGTTGATTGCAACTTTGTTGGAGGTGGGATATCTGAGCCAAGTAGAGAGAGATTGTTGCATCAGATAGAGCAACTGAAAGCTGATTTGAGTGAGCGTATGAAAGACAGTGAAAACTTAACCATCATGGAAGAGAAGTTCAATGAGGTACAGGAGAGAAGTTCAGCCTTGAAGAATGAAAATGATAGATTTAGAAAGGCCATTAAACAGATGCAAGTTAGAATAGAGCAGCTAGAATGTGAGCCATCTGTTGAAATCATGCAGATTTCATCACCACAGCAAACACAGCTAATTGAAAGTCTAAATGAGGAACTTTCAAAGGCAAAAGAACAGAATGCATTGCTGCTTGAAGAGAAAGAATGCTTGGAGAAAAAAGTCAACAGTCTCAATGAAGTCTGTGTAAAGATGACTAAAGATGCTTCTTTGAATGCTCAAGTAAGTCAGATTCATGTCAATTTTTTGTGCAAACTGTCATTGATCATAAATATATATCCAGCCAATGGGCTTCACAGAGAAGCTAACTGTAACTTTCTTTAGCAATGATGTATATGAACACAGGATCTTAAATTGAAAATGACTCGAAATTTTCTCTTACTCTTTTCGAACAAATCAGTATCGTACCGGATGAGTCAATAAAAAGGCCAGGCGTTTGAAAAAATCTTGCTCCCTGAATGTCAAAAAGCAATGATATTGAAAACTGTCTTATTTTATCCCCAATATGTCAAATTAGGTTCAATAATTTACCTGGCTTTAATCGGCCATTCCTTCTGTCAAGATAGGCGATTTTCTGCTGAAAGCCCCTTTCGAAAACCTGCAAAAACGAGTGAAAATAGCAAGCAAGATTTCCCTTTGTTCTCCCTCCAAGCAATATTGACTCTTGGATGTGGTTGTGTATTTTGTCTCCATTGGAGAATTGAATCCCCCTGAATAAGTTATTCACACTGGGGGAAGACTTTTCAACCCTTCAAAAGGAAAGCTCATGCTACAGCATGCTGAAAGTCATTGCTGTGAGGTTAACATATTCGGGATTATTGCTTGTGATTTTTGCATGTTTTTAAGGTTTCTCAAAGGGGTTTATTTTAGGAAATCGCTTACAGAATCCGAACGGTGTGACCGACTTGAATCAGAAAAATTTCTAAAAATAATTGAACATATTGGCTATTCAGTCAGATATTGCCAAATATCATGGCTTATGTACTCAGGGAGCAGTAGCCTTTCAAAAACTTGTAGATTTCACTTTTCTTGGTTTAGTTTTTATATTTCTGCTAGCTTTTTAGAAAATTAAAATTGAAAAAGGCATTTTTATTCAAATTGTGGTGGCAAATGAGCCCAGTCAGGGCGCTTGCTACCAAACCTCTATGACATCAAGTATTTTACAGCAAGATGAATGAGGGAAGCATATGACTTGATGACTGCATGTTGAGCCTTGGGGTGCAAAACACAAAGCAAAGAAACTCAATGAGTAAACTGGCTTGTCAAGTATTCTGCCATTTCTATGATTCTGATATGCAATTCTGCTATTCTGAAGTGCTTAAGTTCTGATATTTCCTTCCGAGGAATTTATTCAGTGCAGCTCTCAATGTGATGTAATCAATACATTGCAAGCAATTTTCTTTCTGAAGAACATATAATGGGGATTAAACAAGGTTTGCTATTTGTTTATCAAATCCGTCAGGCACTTTAAGGTGTTAAATCATCTAGTGATTGCGCAATACTGATGGTAAAATCAAGCACTGTATTATCCACAAATAAGAGACTCTTCAGACATCAAGATGAAAAGCGAAAGCCAAAGGTGCTGTTTGTGTTTGAGACTTGTGTTGCAGGTGAACTTAGGCAAACCTGCAAATTGAAGACTTTGAATGCAATTTTTATGGAGACACAGAGTGAATTTTGATTCAGCCTGCGGCAGCACCAGCACACCACAACGCCACTTCCCAGCAACTTTTGTGCCCCCCCCCCAAAAAAATTGTTTTTCCCAAAATTTTATATTTCTGATAGTATCTTCAGAACCAAGACATTTTTCTACTACAGATCAGTGCAAAACTCATTTCACTTCGCTTTCACTTTACAATTATGCAGCTGGTTAATCATAGCAAAGACTAACTTCCTGCTGTATTTTTCAAACAGTCTCTCCTTGAATGAGAACTTCCATGAATGTGACACTCATCAAATCAAACATTGTAAAATTCGTAAGGTAAATAACAAATGGAGCAAATGACGCAAAATATTCATCTTTGGGATGCTCTGCCATCTGCACTCAAGATGATTTAAAGACAACAAATTTTGCATCGAAGTAAAGGAGCGGAACAGGCCAGTAACAAACGGAACAAGACATGAACAGGTGCGGCGAGGCCAGTAACGCATTGAACAAATACAAGGCGTGGAATGAGCGCGGGTACGTGGCGGAACCCCACGGAGGGAGCATTTATTATGCCACAACAATAAGGAGAAGATGAAGGAGAAGAAGGAAAGCGCCGTCTATCCCAAGAGAACTTCGAAAGCCATAAAAAATCAGGAAAATTCCAAAAATCCTCTTATTTTGAAAATTCTCTTTTTCTGAAAAAAGTCTTGACCCTTTTTCAAATTGGTGAAATGGTCCTCAGGGTAGATTCATTTCCAGCCTTTCGAGCTAAAATGCATTCCAATTTTTTTGGTTTCAGCTCGAAGATTTCAAATACTAGTTACGGTAAAACAATTGATGGCAGGATGAAATTTCTATTTTCATTGTTGACTAGGGTAAGGTGGGGGTAATTTGGGTCTATGGAGTAATATGGGTCTATTTGCTTTTTCGCCTTTAAACTGATTGCAAAGTTGAAAATTTCGATTCATGACTCCGTGGGTGTTAAAATCTATTATTTTAGGAGTAGTTCAAGTGGTGTCGAAGAATTATTTGATAATTTCTAGTGCTTCAATTTCCAGATTTTCCCCGGCCTAAACTTTAATCATGATGTGACACCGTAGAAAACTTTCGATTTATGCCAACTTGCGACTTCTTTTTGTCAAAAAATCATTATCAGTCTCATGTTCAGTCATTTGAAAAGGTGCTCAAAGTTTTTCGGACTTTTTGTGCGATTCGGTAGATTTTATTTCGATCATTTTGCAAGGTGGGGTAATTTGGGTCTACTGAGATTTTGTTTTGATTTGCGTTGTGCAAGAATTGGCAATGGCTCCAAATCAGAACAAAAATGGAAAAAATATTGCAAGAAAATGGAGGTATACATCGAAAACAGCAATAAGGTACACTTTTCCGTTCATGCTTAAGTTGTTTCAGCGCAAGACGCAAGGATTCACTGCTTTTGACTTTATTTCGAAGGAAACTTTGTTTACACTTCCATTTTCAAAAATGGGCCTAGGCGGCTTAGGCTTTGCAATGTGCACTGATGGTGGTACGATTTATTCTATTTTTCTTTGTGCAAGTTTTGAACTCTATGGCAGGGAAACTCTGAAGATTCGATCACAGTTATCCATAAAAGAATTCTAAAACTTATTGTATTGAATTTACCATACTCCTGATGAAATAGATACTGCTTTTCTCGAAAAGACCCAAATTTCCCGCCGACAGATTTGAATTACACGCAAAAGTGAGGATCGTAAAAAATCAAAAAAATATTCAACTTAGGATGAGGCAAGCGACGACAATCATTGTTTTGAACTTCATATTAATAGACATTCCATGTTATTTTTTTGACATATCCAGTACAAGACAAATCCAGTTGTTAAGACATTTCCAGTTGAGATATTCAAACTTCAAATTAAAGAACGGGAAAAAGTTTCCAAGAATGAAAAAAGATTTAATGTAGGTAAAACGAAAAAAGATCTTCAAGGTTTCCAACAAGTTTGGGAGGATGCTCTGTCTATTTCGAAAAATGCCAATGTTAGACCCAAATCACCCACCTTACCCTACTTTAGCTGTAAATATAACCGTTCCTTAGACTAATACACGCACACGTATTTTTTGTAATAAAATTCGATCAGGCCATAGTATGTGAAGTTCCTTAAGTCAACATGAAAATTTCCCCATTTTAATACTAATAGCTTCTGAGTTTTTTCCTTATTTTTGAAGGTACGAAGTGTCATATAGTCTTAGATATTTTTGGAGATTCTCTTGGGACATGTGGTGCCTTTTTTGTTTCATCTTATCATCTTTGCTGCTACTTCTTCACTTCATACTGCAACCTGTTTCTTTGGAACTTCTCTTTTGATAGACGGCACTTTCGTCTCCTTATTGTTGTGGAAACATCAATGTTCCCCTGTGGGATTTAGCCACACGAGCATGCTAATCCCACACTTTGTCATTGCGTTATTAGCCTGTTCCTGGCTTGTTCTGGACGTTACTGGCGTGTTACTTGCTTGTTCCGCTTGTTCCGTGTGCATGGATGTTGTATGATAACACTGCATAGCCAAAAGCAAGTGAAATGCTTTAAAAACTCATTAAAATTTGATTATGTCGCGTGAGTCAGAAGATTTGATTATATCTCGTGAAAGGCTACTGTTCCTTGAATAGTAGTAATAAGTTTGTTACCTTGTTGAATACCAAATTATCTTCATTAAAGTATGAGCATATCAAGGTATCTTCCGCAATTTTCTTTGGAGACGATGATAATAGCCAGTGTGGCAAATAAAGTAATGATACTAGTGGCACTCAACAGTCTTTATTTCACACTAAACCCAATGCTCTAGACTAACTACTTCAGTCCCAGTTCCCGCTTCGTTCATTGAATTGGATGCCGCCACTGCGCTTCATCTGGGCCTGATAATCAAACTAACTGAAAATCCAGCCAAAATCGCCGCAAAAGTGGCGCGACCAATGAGATTGCAGAGTTCCAAACAACAATTGACTATGTTCAAACTGACCAATAGGATATCAAAATTTCAGCCTCATTCCCAAAATTAGCCTCCTTTTAGTCAAGAGGCTTCAAAAGTGATGAAACGTGCAAGGATTGCTGTCGATTGCTTTGGTGAAATCTGAAGAATAATTTGTCCGTTAAAAGCAGATTTCCCATGTCAAAGTGAAGGAATCTCCAAGCAGTACACAGAAGAAGCATTTATCTTGACGCAGGTTGGTTTGGTTTTCTTTTCAACCCCAACTAAATTCGAATTTCAGGCATTTTAGAATGGGCGAGTTGTGATCGTGTAGAATGTCTGCAGGCCTAAGCTCTGGTCTTCCGGCATCAATGTGAGGTTCATCAATTTCTGGCCGGATCTTCGATTGGTTTGATTATGAATCGTAGTTGTAGCGATTATCAGCCCATCAAGGAGCGAAACTACGACTCTTTTCGTAAGTCTACCAATGCTCCGAACGCTGAATTGATATGAAGCTGTAAAGAAGGGAATAGGGTAAGGAGTGGGCAACCGGAAAATACAGGCAAGTTGATCTTCTGATTTTATTGTGGGGGTTCCACATAGAACCAACGGGAGTCATGGGAACCATGGGAGGGGCTAGAGGACTGCACTGTAAAGCTAGGCTCACATGTCTGCAGGTTTATCGGACGGAGAGGGGACATAGGGGGGGGGGTGCTCGTAGTGAATTGCAAATTGAAACCCTGCAGTTATTTATTGTGGATTTTGATACGATTTTGGCAAGCTTGGAGTTGGGTATGAAATAAGGTGTATTAGGGACAGAAGTTTACTATGATGCATTGAAATTATGGGTGTTCATGGCGAGGTATGAGGTGAATTCTGATGGAAATTCTCGGCTGATATCCTGTCAGTCACCTGATACTTTGGGACAATTAAGCCAGTTTGTCAACATAGTGACAGGTACCCCAGCAGACCAGCTTCCCCAGCAGAGCAGCACACCATCGGATGAGAAACAAAGACAGAAAATTTGCTTCATAACAGCATTCCTGAAAATATTCCTTGCAGCGACGCATGCGCATGCAGAGACGCATATCACATCGGCGCTGCCGCGCATGATCAAGCCCTGAGAAGCATGACCGATGAATACAAATATGCCACTCAGCTTAGTTTAAAAGTATTTACAGTTGATTTTAGTATCCTATGATCTTTACTTGGGTAATTATATTACGTTTAATGTAGTGAAAAGATGCTTATTTCTTCATGGTTCTACTTCATAGGCTGAAGGACAAGAGATAAGTGAAATGAGACAGTCATATGATACTGCATTTGAAGGTCTAAGAGCTGAACTCGAAGCAGAGCAGAAGAAAGTGGCTGAGCTAGAACAAATCAATGCTGCTTTAGGAGAGAAATTAGAGGTATACCTACATAAGTTACATTATATTAAGTTACATTATATAGACATGCAAGGAACCAGTTGTGGCAAAGCCTTTTGTCTATTTTTCAGAACCCTGATGAATATTTGCCGGCGGAATCCAGTAGGACCATGGCACACAATGGTGTGAGTGGCCGAATGGCTTATACAGTCTTCGTCAGGTGACTGAAGTTAAGCTCGGTCGAGTGAGATCAAACTCCGGATTGCTGACCTCGGAGGCCTGACCTAGAAATCCTACCAAGCCCACTCAAAACAAATTGAAAAAAAAGCAAACAAACAAACTCTTCTCCTCCAAATTTGGACTATTATTGGAGCATATGGCTAAAACTACTCTCGCATTCAGCAATGCCATGCTCCATGTTTACTTTCAGCAAAAGTTTACAATTTTGCACTGAATAAAACTTAAATCTGGGACAAGAAACAAATATTAGAGCCATTCCAAATCCAATACAGATAACTGTGTCTTTGCACCTTGCCTTCAATATTCTGCCGTTGCAATCCCAACTATGTTATTTGCAAGACAATTCCTTTGGTCCATTCAACAAAAATTCACAACATATAAGATTGCCTAGGGCTCTAGAACCAATGACTGGTTTTAATGATATAAATTTCTACATTTATGTTAGCCTTTTGGCTTCAATTGAGAGATGACTCATTGAAATCAGCGCATAATTCGTGACTATACAGCTCTGCAAACGCTGATATATTACTTTGAGACACCATTATACGATTTAAATGATAGAACATAAAAACATAAGCTACCTTAATGTTGAAATCTATTTACAATCATCCATTGTTTACAATAGCAAGAAAAATCTCAACCCCTAATGGGTTTTTTAAAGTCAGATGATTTCATAACAATAATACGCCTAGTCTTTCTAGGTGAAGTTTGCCATTGTCAATGGAAGCACGATAACCCTGAGTTCTCTTCCGTTGCGAATAGTAAATAGTAATGTAAATAAGTTTTCTTTTGTAGTTGATTTTATGGTGATAAAAAAGAAGTTCCTAATTCTTTAAATTGTGTGCCGAATAGGGAATAAGTGGGGCGCAAGACAGATAGCTGGTTTCATCAATAAACCAATGAAGAGATATCAAGTAAAGATAGAAACTCACGAAGATTGTTGGCGTCTTGTGCAAAGTACTGCACTTACATCGCTACTTGTAATTGTAAATCGGCAATCGAAACCTAAATCTGAATTTGCTTACGCAGTCAGATACAAGAATTCTGACTTAGCATTTTCTTTACACTCTGTACAGTGGATGGCACAAGTCATTAACCTTACCTAAGATATTGGAAATTTAATACGGCATCTAAAAGAGATGTCGAATATGAACAGCAACTTACGAAAATAATCGGCTTCTTATACCAGGTGAATCAGACAAAGCATGGGACGTTTTGTGGACTGTGAAGTCGCATTGGACCGCTCGATCATCGTGATCTAAATTTTTGCGTGCAGCCAAGAGTCCAACTTAGATCATAAGCCGTTCCCCATCGAAATCGGTTACTTGATGCATTCGTTAACAATGAGTTTCTTCGTAAGACCTTGTATGGAAGTCTTGCAAACTGATGAAATCCTTGACCAAGCCCCTTCAGCATTTTAGCCTTGCCAGAGTTGCAGGTACACGTGGTATCATCAGGGGATACTGAAATATTTGGATCTGGTTGACACCAGTTCATTTGAGTCATTACGGTCATGCAGAGAGACCCAAAAGACAAGGATTCGGGGTTTGAGTCCTTTGCCTTTGGGTCTTTATTCACGACTCTGTCGACTCAAAGACCTAGGATGAAGCAGGCTTTAGGAAAAGTGTTGTCTTAAAGAAGTCCAGTGCAATAGAATGTTGGGAATTACGTACGGCAATTGTATCGGCGTAACTCTTCATCAGCAGTGCAAGATCAACTTTCTCATTGTTTTGTTTCTTTTTATCGGAAAATGGTCCTTCCACTTCTGATGAAGGGTTACACCCGATACCCTTAGTGCATTTAAATCGTGGCATTCAACTGATACGCAAAGTTATATTCATTTTCTGCAAGAAGTCCCATTGCGATCAACAGAACGCTGATCTGCTTGAAAAAATCCACTTCGCAAGACGAAAATGCATGCGTTATCAATGTTTTTAAAACATATTCTCCACGCCACGACAGCAAGGCAAGTTATCCCAGGGGAGAAATACTATATCCCTTGCCAAGGTGAAATGCGGAAGCGGCTTGGCTAAGGATTTTACCAAGTTTGCAAGACTCCCATACGAGGTCTTAGAAAGAAAATATTTGTAACAGATGTATCAAATGACCGATTTCGTTGTGGAGGAGCTCATGATCTAAGTTAGACTTTTGGCTGTATAACAAAACTTAGTTCACAACAATCGGGTGGCTTCATGCGATGTTGGAGTCCGCGAAATGTCCCACATTTTTTCTGACTCACTCGGTATGGAGTATTGAGATTACAAAGATATTAGGCCCCGTTTACACAAGATCGGGTCCATATGGATGCGTACCCAAACTGTAACGGATAGGCCTTGCGTTTACACGGGACTCGACGGATCCGAACCCATTTGGATCTGCTATCCGTACCCAAACAGGATCACTTTCGAAAGTGATTCCGTTTGGATCCGATCCCAAGAAGGTCTCGTGTAAACGGGTGGGATCGGATCCAAACTGGTACGGATAGAAAGTGACACGATTAAACAGAAAATCCTTTGTTGAAATTTCAATGAGGGGAATCAGAGATGATACAGAGGCTATTAGAGTGCAAAATTTAAAGGAATCTGATTTAAATAAGACAAAAGGTTTACCAGAGCGCTGCTAAGAGTTTATAAAATCCAAATGGATCCGATTCCGTGTAGATGGATCCGATCCCATTTGGATCCGATCCCATGTAAACGGGGCCTAAATTTGTTAACGCAGACAACTGCAGGAACTCTGAATCAGAAAGTTCCATGCACTTTCTGAAATGTATGGCCCAGATCATTAACCTTTGTAATTGATAGAGACAACTTATTTGCTTTGATAAAAGTCTTTGCTGTCAATGTTTTAAAATACAAAACTTTGTTTCTTTAGAATCAAGGAAAAGTCAAAGCAACTGTAGATGAAGAAACCGTCAATTTGAGGCGAACGGTAATAAATATCAGCGTATATATTACATATATTTGCTTTGCAGGTAGCAACTTGCCCTACTAAGCCATGGGATTCCCAGCCTATAATAAAACACGCTCCTCATTGTTTTGAAGATCTGAAATCCTGTAAATTGATCCCTTGTTTTTGCCGACTCCATTTTCCGCAAAATCCTTAATTTGGAAAATGTACTGTGCCGAAAAAAATTGCAAAAAATAATCCTGATGTAGGTTAGTCTTTTGACGACACAGCAAGGTTTGAAGCGTTTCAATCGGCTCTTGCTCATTTTTCTGTAACAGATTCCGCCGGTTATCTCTTTTGGGTCATCCGTTATGTTCTAAGTGCTATTCATCATGCTTTTATTTTTTGTATGTATAGATTGAGATGCTAAAGAAAAGAGAGTACAAAGACATGGACAAACTTAACCAGATGACAAGTGAGAGAGATGCACTTTCAAAGGAATGTTCAGAAAACAGACAAGTTATTGAAGATCTAAATGCAAAACTGGAGAACCTTAATTTGGTAATAAAATTTGTCACAACTCTTTCACTTTTGGAAATCGTTCTATGCTCCAACAGTGTAGGTTCAAAATCTTTTAAATTGGTGTAAAAACGTCGGTACAAACTTCTATGGCCCATTTCTTTTAATTGAATATCTTCAAAGAAACTATACCCAATTCTTGGATTTTTTTTCAAATTCTAGTCCTATTTATTTGAGGATGTGTTGTCATCAAATGTCTAGATCTTAAGCCAGAAGAGTGACAGACTTTTCACATGGTAACATATTGAAGACATTTCGTGGACTGGTGCTTCCATGAAAATCATTCACGTTTTGTGGGACAGTTTCGAAAATGTGATGGTTTTTAAGTTTTTCAAAACTTTTCTTGAGTTCCTGAAAAAGAAGAAAGATATTAAATTGAAGATTTCTGGAAAGTACAAAGGTAAAATGATAGGGATAGAGCTAAATTTTCTTTGAAGACATTCATTTTAAAGAAGTAGGTCATAGAGTTTTAAATCAGCATTTTCAACACTTTCAATGATCACAACCAACAACCTCTCGAACATTATGTTTACTCGATTTCATTTCGTTTGATATTGGATTGATCTCAAATTGTATTGGCCTTCTGTTTATACGAGAAAGCACCAGTTAGACACTGTTTTGCGTTTTCTGCTGAAACGTCCTGGAAATGGCAAGGAACCATCCAATACACATCCATACCCGTGAAGTCGATCGAATCCAGCATCAACTTAATATGGAACCTCATTATCAATTCTCACTGCCTCCTACTATTCAGAGATACCGCCCAGTGACACAGTGAGTGCAAACAAAGGTAAATCCCCGAAACAGACAGCGAAGTACTTCCATATCAACAGAGTCCCGATCCAATGTGAAGTGAAATGAAAAATGGTAGCGTGTAAGCAGAAACAGCTTGAGACCAGACTGAAATTCCAAATCCGGTTTGAAATGAAAATGGTACCTAGTATATGAAAGCCTCAATCACAGAGAGAGACTTCTTCTTGAAAAGGCAATAAAATATGTTTCAGTTCTTGTTATCAGAACGGTAGCATCGGGAAGTACCACCCTGTGGGGAGGAAAACAGAGCAATTGTGTTGCCAAAATCGCGTTGCAACAATGCTTGAATTGCGTCTTTCATTTTGATAGCGGAGAGATTGAGGGAGGATGGACCGATTTGTTCTAAGTGACTTTATAAAATTTTGAACAAATTTGGATAAATGGATAGTGGATTGATCCACACTCAGTGCCTTTCCATTTTTGTCTCAAAATAAAAGGCTCAAAATTATAACAAAACTGTATTTTGAACTAAGCCGTTAGATGTAGAAATAAACTAATTTTTCATTGAAATCATAAACATTCGAAAATCTGATTTACAACATAGCACAACGACTGTGCAAAAACTGCACTTGTTAGATAAGCAATTGTCAAATCACCTTTTCATAAGACCATTTGTGCTCTTTTTTTGGAGGAGTCCTTTCTGTAACGACTTCGTTCTGCTTTTAAAGTGAATAAGCTGAGTTGAAAAATGAGATCGCATAAGTTTATGTATAGCCTATTGTATTTGATAATCCAGCTAGTGGCGAAAGAAAGCAAGGCCAAAGAAGACAATGCAAGGATTGGGTGTCTCTCTGTCCTATTTTTAGAAAAGCGCAACACATCTCAGGTCATTCACTTTAAAGTACTGGTATCGTGTAGGTCTTTTGTTCCTTAGTAAGTTATTCCTTGTTTTTAGGGCTCGAAAGATAATGATTTCCGAGCAAATCAAGCTCGAGAGGAACCGACTGATCCGTCTCATCTCGCGAAGCAACTTGAAGTGATGTCCAGGCAGATCTCATCAGATGAACAAACCATCGGAATTCTTGCCGAGGAAAACACGAACTTAAAAGACGCTATTCATAAGAAAGAAGAGGTTTTCAACGAAATGGCAAATAAGATTGCGCAATTGAATGAAGAAAATCAGAGGTTGTCACAAGGAAATGCTCAGAGCATGGAAATGATAGAGAATTACAACAGAGATCAATATAGGTGAGAGAAAGGTCCTGCCTTAAAGGAGCTCCATTGCCAAGCTCTAAACAAAACAATGACTTTGCAGTTTTTTGAAAGGCAATACCACACATTATTACCTGACTAAAATTTCCAAAACGAGGCAATACAGAATTAATTGCACATTTCCTGTGGGTTTCCGCGTAGAATTGTATAATTTTTTTCCTGCTGATTTTCAAGGGGCCATCTCATAGGTAGAATGAAACTAATTTGCAAAAAAGGTGACTAATTAAAAGTAGGGGTCTATAATTAAACCTATTAACGATGATAAAGCCTATTTGAAATACAGAAATTTACTGTTAAAGGAAAAAAACCCCAAGTTGACTTCTTTTCTTAAAAAGCTCAGGGAGGATCCTTGTTTTGACTCAGCTGAGAGGCTAATCCACAATTTGCATCCTCTGAATGAAAAACTTTGTTGACCACTTCCTTTTTTCAAAGGCAATCTAATCTCAGGTCTTTGCTCTCAGGTGTTGCGGATGCTACGAGAGGAACATTCCGAGTTCCTAGTGAAAAGGCTACAGTAGTGTCCCGCATGTAAGAAACACAAATTTAAGAATCACCAGCCCTGATTTTCACAACAATACCCCCCCCCCATTTGATAAAAAACAGGCCCAGGTCTAGAAAGGGCTTGTTTCCTATTTAAGGATTATTTGCTCGAGAATTGTTTATATTTTCAGCTTTCCAATCGAGTCAAAATGTCTCTATTCAAAATTTCAGCAAGAGCTTTGCGTCCAAATGAAGCAAAAAGCACCTTCCAGGAATGATTGTAGCCTTTCTTGGAAATAACATTTACAAATACAAATCAGAAAACTGTGTTTCACATTACCATCATAGAGCTGTTGTCTGAGTAGTTCATTAATAGTAAATGATCTTTCTAATAAGAAAGTGAAGAAAATTTACCCTGATTTAAAGTTTATATCTCATTTCATAAGAAAGATATCAGACCTGAAATTAGAAATGTAGTTGTTTATATGCGGGACACTACTGTACTAAAGTATTGTAGCGCCAACCCATTCAGGGATTTGAAGACCTTTGTTCCAGAATCATATGAAATGAGTTCCTGAATGGTCTTCCAACCCAGCCCTTCAAAACCCAGCCCTTCAAAACCCAGCCCTTCGAAAGGTGGTCTGCCAGGGGCGTTGTAGCTGCTATTTGTATTAGTTCTTGCAGCGTGATTCTGGATTTTATGCAAGTGATTCATTTCGATTGAGCGAGCATATCCCCAAACAGAACAACAGTATCGAAAATGTGGCTCCGCAATTCCTGGGCAGAGGGTTTTGAATGATAATCTTTAAGTCCCTTTAAAGATTTGCTTCTGTGCCGTGATCTACGGTTTTTCTAGCCTTCGGGTAGACTCATTATTTGAATTGAGGAAGGGTCTACAATACAAAGATCAAAAGCCTGTTACAGCCCTTTACTTATTCATATTTATCCTGCCTTCCGATAATGTATGAACAAAAGCTAACTTCCAGGAATTTGGAAACCG